>OX424532.1:5012500-6262500 GCA_949152445.1 Cerastis rubricosa
TGATGAAATACACTGCAAGATCACACAGATTTTTCTTAAAAGCATAGCATCTATTCCGGTCAGTTCAGCAGATTTAGTGTAGTTTTCAAAAAATCTCCTTGCCGAGTTGCCATTGTTGGTGGATCCACTGCCTTGTTTCACAACATCGAGAAGTAAGCCCGTTTCTCTTCTTACAGCCTCTTGAACTCTTTTCTTCCTGTCATCAACTTGCCTTTTTGCTATATCACCCCTTACTTGCCATGATTTTATGTCTAATTTGTAGGAAATGTGTAATAAGCATTCCATTGAGCGAATCCAAGCGTGAAGGGTGCTTAAGCTATATTTATACATGTCCTCGTTTGCGTGTTTATCTTTGATTAACTCTAAATTATTCATTTCTTTAGGACAAGCCTTGCATATGTCACACACTGAAGCTGCTGTATTGGATATAATGGAATGAATTTTACCATCAATCATTGTCAACAGCAGTTGGTGTTTGACACTAATTCCATCAGTGATGGTGGATGGAGTTAAGGCTTCAATCTCTGCTTCGATTTCAGCCATCTCTCTCTGCACATTTTCTTTGGTTTCCTTTATAAACTTAAACAATATTGGCCGGCAAAATGAAGTGGAAGATGGTCGCTCGTTTTCCCAAATTGTTACACCTTTTGAGACGAGCCGCAGTGGTACAAGACTAATCATAAAATTACTAGCAAGATCGATTTGCTCATCTTCACTCGTCCTTTGATGATAAATGCTTTGGCTAGATGATCCGTCAAAACCCCATTTGCTGGTCAATACGAGCTGTTGATTGGGATCAACAGGGGTTTCTAACGACCTAATAAGTCTTCTTGAGGTTAAATCCATCAAGGCTTGTAATTTGATTTTTGCAGAGCTCTCTGTAACTGTGAGATCTTCTTTGGCCGGATAGCACTTAATTTTTTCTTTAACCAACATGTAGTAACTCGGGTATTGAAGAGCTCCTTCTTGAGTGTTGAAATCCCGAAGAGTGTTATAGCGCCATTTCGATAAGTTCATCGATACATAAAGAGCCAATGCCTTCAAAGGGGATATTTCCCGTACCTGAATTGATTTACCTTCAATGAAGGCTTTGATTTTTGAGGCCTCTTCTGGATTCTCCGTCAAGTATTTCATAACACAAGCTGTATCGCTTTGTCCTGCCTTTTAAAGCGCCCTTTCGGCCGAAAACATAATTTCAGCGCTGCTACTGCTGCATGAAAGACTATCTTCAGTGCGTCTTCTTTTTTGCCGGTTACTAAGGTCCTCAAAAGATTTACGAGGACTAGGATGTGTACAAGTTGAAGCATCAGATTTAGCAGGAGAAATTATGGGCTCGATGACGTCACTTATATTTTCTGTAGAAGGTTCCATATTTTCATTCTGTAATTCCGGCCATTGAATTGCAGCCTGTAGCCAAATCTCATGTTTCTTCCGAAACTTATCTGTGCTTCTTCCAGACTGTGTCCATTTTGCATAAATGCGGTAGCAAAATCGACGACACCAGTCTTTTAAACTTGTTTCAGCACTTTCACATAACTGAACACAACTGTTATCTTTTAAAACACTGAACAAATAGTTAAAGTCGCGTAAATCTTTATGTGCGCGTGCGCATAAAGCAACGTGAATATCAAGATTTGTATTAAAATTTGGAAAATACATTGCGAGATTAGCCTGGATACAACGAGGTGTAAATCAACACTGATTTTAAAGTTACTAATAGTGACCTATTTATATAAAATCCAGGTATCCCAGGTATCCTTTGTTAAATATTGCAAGGTAATTAGTTATTGTGATAATTAGTAAATGATGCATGCTAAATTAGTGTATTAAGAGCCATTTAGTAATTAAATAATAGCAATGTTCTTATCAGTAATCATTAGTGCATCAGTTTTATATGTAAACCTTAAGTCCCTAATTATATATCCTAATTAGCTTATATCTTCTCTAATTGGCTGCTCAGAAATGTTATTGTAATAAGGTAAACCTTTAGAAAAACGGTTTTAATCAACAAAATAAACAAAAAATAAAAAAATTGTGTTATAAAATAAACATCACTCTTTATCCCAGAAAGTGCACATTTGGCGCACTATGTGTCTTAGTATTAAATATAGCTCTTAGTATTAGCATTATGATATTAGAGACCGCTACTTGAAACAAGCCCGGAATCAGGATGGAGCGAGCTCGATACACTCATTTTCATAGTAAAATTTCACATTTTCTCAAATTACTCCCGAAATATGGGAGTTATGAAGAAATTCATCACCACAAGTTATGAAGGCATTAAGTAATCGAATAAGATGGCATCATTAGTTTGGCATAATTTTACTCTTTTTTTTCGGACATGTCTACGTCCAACCGCTCCCATACATTCGTTCCACTGTGCGTCCGATCGTAACGATTTTTCGTAAAGTGTGTAGCAGCCATAACTTTTTAATTCAATTTATGGCACCTATAAGGTTACAGTTGATCTGGAGAAATGTTATCACTGTCAAGACATTTGTCACAACTTAAGAGTTTGCACTTTACAGACAAATTTGGAATGTCAAATGACCTTTTATCTTAAGGAAAACGTTTTACAGCTTAATTTCGAATAACAAGTCACCTTCAAAATCATCAGCGACGAAGTCCCATCCCGGCCGTGACTTCTCGTCTCTCTCAGGGTCAGCGGGCGAAGGAGGACGGTCTTCAGTGGGCGACGCTCGACTCTTGTCGCTCGCCTTCACCTCTTTGCGTTTCTTCCAGGACTTGCGCAGGTTACCCAGCGTCGGCTTACCGCTGTCACCTTCTAAACTGGGCTGGCGGCCTATGCCGTTGCTAGAATAATGAAAGTCAGGTTAGGGCTTAAATAATTCTTATTGTCGGAGTGATGAGAAGGCAATTTTGTCCCAGTACCCCAAACAGAACTTGTGAGGACGGGCACCGTGTGGTGTTAGACGGCACGGTCGGCGCAGCGGCTGACTGACTGCCTGCTGGGCTGCGTGTTGCGGGTTCGATCCCCGCACGGAACAAATATTTGTATGGCCTACATCGACTTGTTCTAGGTGTGGCTGTCTGTGTATGTGAGTATAAATGTTTGTAAATGTATCCACAGTACATGAGAAATTCCTAGTGGGGCCACTTTATTTAAACAAAGACAAAAATAAAAGTCATTAGGGGTCTGACACACTGCCCGCCCCACGGTGAAGGACACTATTGCAATTTCCAAATGTAAAAAAGGTCTTATCTCAACCTTGTGTTCTTGCAACAATTATTCTACAATAAGTCATTTCAGTATATTGCAGTCTGTGTCTGCTAGATACAGGTTTCATCTCGAGGATAACCATGGGCTGATCAAGAATCCAGAGCAACCCATGAGTGTGTTCCCATAAGCAACATCACAGTAGCAGCCTAAAGTTTGGACTCGATAGTATACTCTGCTACAATCAATATAAAGGATCTTTTGGCATCCGAGATAGGATGGTGATGCTGGCCAATAATTGCAGGTGTTCAAGTCTGAAGCTGATTCAAAAGGTATATTAAATAGAAGAGTTATATTTTACCTGTCACCATTCTCATGTATCTGCAACCTATTGGCGCGCGCACTGAGTGCTCGACATGTTTCTCGGATGTTGTCCAATATGCAGACGAGCAGCTCATGGGCATCTTGTTGTCTGTTACCTGTACAAATATTTAATGGAAGAAATAAATATTAATGACATCTATGGTGTGTAACTGTGTAATTTTATCTTCTTTGCATCGAATGCAGTCACGTTGTTAGAATTCAGACCATTGAAAAATCTACTAGCCGACTTATATTGTACGATTCAGCTATTTGGGATAGGACCTGACTACTTCACTGTATTTTTAGTAAAATAAAATAATAAGATTGCCTGCATTGCATTTATAACGAGGTTTACTGTAGTAAAAAAAACAAGTTCAAGTTAAGCTCGCCTTTGTTTATAAGCTGTTATGTTTTAATATACTTACATGTTTGTTTTTTTTTTTGTAAACAATATGACTACATGTAATAAATGGATGCATATTTGCGAAAATTCTCGTGAAAAAAGATAAAGACGGGGCACGGGGGTTTGATAAAGTTCTTCATGCAGCTCTTTCTAACAGTATCATCAGCAAAGATCGGAGTAGGTAAATTGATTTTTGGTACTTGTATCATAAATGCACACAGAAAGAATAACATGGATAAGCCATTTTTCCAGAAAGTAATTCCGGTAATTCCAGATTCAATTAAATATTGTTGTTGGTAGTGATATTATTACTACTCAATTCAAAATTTCAAGAAAGGTATCAAAACTAAATTAATTTATTATTTATCTCTTGAATAATAAAAACAATCGAATTCCGATCGAAGCAGTAATTTTTTTTTTTAGCCTTTTCATGCCACAACTTTTTATATATTGTTGCACTTGAATTTCAATCAAATCAACCAATTCCGGACGCATGTCCATATTAATACAACTTTTCGGATCAATGACCCCAATTCAATCTACCTACTCCGATCTATGATCATCAGCATTATGTGGGTGGGTTGAGGGGTTAACAATCCATGACTCACACTAGGCAAACTGGCGCAAACTATTTTAAGACCAATCAATACTTGCATAAATAATCGCATAATATTTCGTACGTCAATACGTCAAGTAAACGGGCCTTTGTAGTGCTACAATATCTATATTTTGCCATAATGTTATAATGTGTATGTAATGGTGGTATCAGATTGATATCAATCGGATGACCTCATCAATTTCAGGGCCATTTTATACATTATCCAAGAATAGCAGTCTACTGATGCCTAAAAATAGCCATTGCCATCTGTAGCTCCAATCCATTAACGTAATTTTCATATGCATTAAAGGTTTTCTACAGACCTTGAGAGAAACCCTTGTAGGGTTATTCTCAGGGTCTGTAGAACTTGCTTTCAATGACTACAAAAGGCAATAACTAAGTAACATGTCTGACTTATTCGAGAGGAACTTTGTCTGTCTGTTACCTATCACGCCTTACTTGCATTGGATTTCGTAATTGAAATTTTGTACTCACCAATACCAGTGGCCTGGTATAGGGATAATTTTTATCCCTACAGTATGCTTCTGGGGGTTATTTTTCCACCTTCACACGGGCGAAACCGCTGGCAAAATTTAAAATGGTATGAAATAGTAGGCAAGACTCATACAATATCACTATACCTTCAAAAGTGGAGTTGACATCTCTAAGGGCAGCTAAGAAGGCGTCGGCAGCATAGGGCTCCGGGCTGGCGTCTGCAGAGCTGCTGTTGAGGCACTTGCTCTCCGCTGCCCGAAGGTTAAAGTATGTCTCATGTAGCTTCTCAGTTGCTATCTGAAGGGAGAAAAGGGATTGATATTTTATAATTTGTGTAAGTTCTGTATGGTGTCGGACGTAAAGAATAGCACCATCCCATATCTTCCCGTGGGTGTCGTAAGAGGCGACTAAGGGATTTTCCAGAGAATGGGCAGCAGCGTTCTCTGTGCTTTTGCAACTACCGTACTGCGATCGCCAACCCACCTGCCAAGCTTGGCGATTATGGCAAAACCCCCCTTATGTACACTTGGGAGAGGCCTATGTCCAGCAGTGGACGTCTTTCGGCTGAAATGATAATGATGATGATGATGAATCTGTGTCAACATCTAACATCACCTTAAACTACCATATAAAATTGGTGGAGGTCAGAGCATGATTCAATTACCTAGTAAACTTAATTATTTTGGTTAATGTTGATTGCAGTTAGTATCACAGAAGGTCGAAGGCCAAAACTGTGCCAACAGCCATTATTACTCCTTACTAAAGAATATCTATCTTCCAAGATATAATTTAGGAGTACTTAGATTATAAACACGAAAAATGGGTCTTCTGTCTGAAATAGTCAAACTTCTTAATGGCAATCTATGATACCAGCAACATCATTCATCATCATCTTTACGCAAAATACGCGCTTTGGACGTGGAGTTACGGCCACCAGACTGTTAAACAATACCTTAACCCTAGTATTTGTCTATTCACCTGCCCCCGTATTCACAAACACTTCGATTCGATTTCGAATCGGAAAGTCCTCTATGTCTATCCTTTTTGCCATAACGAAAGCGAGCGAGATAGACAAGGATGTTCCGAATCGAAATCGAATCTTTTGTGAAAACGGGGCTGGTCTGCATTCTCTTCAGCTGCATTTGATTAGGATGGAAGCCAATTGCCCAATTCAAGTTGGAAATGGCTAGACATATGTTGCTACGTGGAAGATGTTCCCAAGTGACTTTTTGATAGGTATTTAAAATTCATTTCCCAATCTGCATAGTGATTAAAATTACCCTTGAATTACAAGTAAATATTGTAATCATATGATCAATATTGACCTAAAAATTCTTTATTCACAAATTGGTTCTACCTGATTGTATTATCATTATCAATAAAGTTCTTATCAGATAAATTGTGACCCTCATCTTGCTTATGATAAACGAAACAAATATATGATTAAGAAAACGGTTCCTTGTTACAAGTAGAGGAAAATGATAGGAATACATTACTCATACATATCAAAACCCAGTGAATCAGTAAATATTGCCACTGAATAGAAAAACTAACATATTTTTTTTTTGGAAATATTTAATACTGCTTAAATATTTGCACTTCTGTGCTTATCTTTCTGACATCCGTTTAGATATAAAGAATTATTATGATAGAAATGCCAAGATAAAAATTATGAGAATTAATAAAAGAAACAACTATTTAGGCTTTTAATACACAACAAAGCAAAAAATACTAGTTGTCAATTAATGCAGGGGCTAAAGAATCATCATACCCCTCATACCTGTTTATTTGTGGTTGTCGCATACCTTCTACCATACTTCTCTATTATTTCCATGCCTCAGAAAGCACAGTAAGCCATTGGTCCCGCCTATCATTTGTAGGTAGGTTTGTCTTTGACAGTTGTTACAAGTAGTCAGAAGCCGAAAGTCTGACATCCAGTTTTACTAAGGGGTATTGTATCATCCAGTTACTGGGTTGTGGAGGTCAGATAGGCAGTCGCTTCATGTAAAATACAGGTACTCAGCTGCATCTGGTTAGACTGGAAGCTGACCCCAACATAGTTGGGAAAAGGCTAGGCAGATGATAATGACTTCTCTATTATGGGCTAAAAAAGATTCATACATTAAATAAAAAGGCTTCAACTATATTGGATTGTATACCTGTATTTTACTCTTTCCTGCACTGTTATCAGACTGTCCCAAAGACAGTAGGTCTTTACTGCTCCATGATCTGGTGCCTGATGAGGCCAACCCAGCTGCACTGCGGCCCAAAGAGGAACTCTTTAGCCGGATGCTGCCGAGCTTCTGTTCCACACTAGCTAAGTCGGACACCAGGTGGTGTAGGTTGTGGAGAAAGCGTGGTGCGTATCTGTAACAATAAGGGTAGTAAATGAAGGACTGACTTGTTAGACCAGTGGGGACGTGTCTCAACACTTCATGCTGAAGGCATTTTTGCATGAGGTGTTAGCTTCATGACAGTGCTATTAGGTTTGTATTTTTTTTTAGCATTTTGCCTAGTTGATGGGCATAGGCTAGGCTTCATGAAACTTGAACATAACTGGCATAGTGTAGGTGACAGACACCTCTGCCTAGCCTTTTGGGGAAAAAGGGGTTAATGTTTATGTTTTGCAATTAAAGAAAATAATAGGAATTAATATGTGTTAATTTGTTGAAGTAAATATGTTTCTTTCAAGTACAGTATGAAAATGTAACAGATTTTTTATATAGCAACCTATTATTGAATAAAACATTACTTAGAATATGAAATATGGCACTCATAAAGCAGTTTTCACTCAATTTCTCTTTATATAATTTGCATTGCATTAACATCAACCACTACATAATTAATATTTATATTTTAGCATAACTGAATATTATCAAAAGACCGCATAGCAAAATAAAGCAATAAAAATAATTACTGAATGTGGACAAAGCAACAGGAGTATGTATGTATCATAGCAGGACTGCAGTTTCCATCTAGCCAATGTGAAAAAGGTCTGAGTTTCTATAATATGTATGTAAACATAATTACCGTAAGGTATAGAGCACACTGTTGAGGAAGCAAGTGTTCCCCAAGTTTGATAAGGTGGCAATGGGAGTCTTCCGCTGTTGTGTGCTCCCCGCATATTGAGTGTCCGATGTATGGTGGCCATTCAACATGGCAGCGCTGGCTGAGGGAGGCTCCAAAAGTATCAGCTCAAGCTCAGATGATTTTTCTGCAATATTTAACAAATGTAAGATCTGTATAGAAATAAAGATTTGTTTAGATTTTTTGATGATTATTTTGTTGACTTGTACCATAGAGGATATCTGACAGCTATAGTGATAATGGTCTTCCCTCATATCAGAAGAGGCTGAATTTATGGTCAGATTTATGTTTTAACTAGCACATAGTAGAATTATGATGTCCAATTCCAATTTCGTTTTGTGTAACGTTTAAGGGCACAAGATTAACATCCAAAATTGTTTAACATGGAATAAAATCAAAATATACTATTTAATCTCACCGCAGACAGAAAATAAAGCAAGAGAACATTTTGAAGCATAAACACTACACGACACAGTATTTTCCTCGATAGCACTGAGCACAACTAAAATAAAACACCGAAGTATTGCACATCGTCGGCGTCAAGTACCGGTAAGTTACACAATACCTGCTGGCTTTGCTGTCTCAGAAAGAGGCTTCAATCTCTTCGCAGCCGATAAAGTATTTGAATATACACTCTTCAGAGGCCTTTTTAAAGGCTTATTCTCTTTATTCCTATTAGTAGACTGCTTAAAAGGGTCTGCGTTCTCCTTCGAGTTCTCTGTCGGTTTCTTATTTTCGTTACTCAAATAATTTGCATTATTCCTATTTAATGACAGGGAAAATCTAGACTTGTCCACTCCTTTTTTCGTTTCAGTCACAGAGTTAACTGGCATCTTCAGCATACCTGAAAATTGACTTTGTATGTAGCAAATAAACGTAAAATACGGAGGCCACTTTGCAACTTTCCCATGGCATGTCAAGGATAACGTCCAAAATCTCACTTTTTCATTTGCGTTACTTACGTAAATGTCTTCATTAGGTACATTGACTTACATTATAATGTAAGACAATGCATTTTCTTTAGAAACTATTTATTTATAACTGCAAATTTGTAAAATTTAACCGCGAACAGCCCCATTGGAAGCAGACGGCCATATTGGTTTATTTGATTGATGATCGACGTCCGTCTGTCCTTCGATTTCCTAGTTCTATTTTGTTTATGGATTTGACAGTTCGGTTTTTCGAAGATGATTTAAAACGTTTTTTTTGAAAAACAGATAGCCTCTAGATCTAACCTAAGTTTCACTAAGAAAATTCTTGCTTCAATCTCGTCGTAAATAAAAGCAGTAACAATTTTTTGTTTATATTTTTAAAACTTTGGAGTTGGATGCCTATGCTCGTGTGACATAGACAAAATGAGTGAAGGAAATGTTTAAGGTGCGTTCGTATTTAAGAATTTCTTATGGCCCATCCAGACTCACGGCGAGAACCCCCGAGAACACCCGAGAAGCGTGAATGTGAGGAGTTTCTCGCCGTCTCGTTCTCGTGCTCGCCTGTTCTCCGATCGGTGTCGGTATTTTTGGCTTCTTCAAAGGATTTCTCGGGTGACAAGAGAGAAGCCTACTACATTCACGTTTTGTCTCAGTGCCGATTAGTTAACTGCGGAGAGTAGACGTCCGTGTATTTTTTTGTTATTAAATAAATTAAATTATATATGTTAAATTTTGTTTGGTTTTAACCCCATACTGCATTGATTTTTTTATTGGGACGAAAAAAATATATGACGTAGTATTACCCCAAGAAATACCACCAATAATAAAAAATAAAATCTACCATCCATCATCTGCCTAGCCTTTTCCCAAACTATCTTGGGGTCGGCTTCCAGTCTAACCGGATGCAGCTGAGTACCAGTACTTTACATGAAGCGACTGCCTATCTGACCTCCACAACCCAGTAACTGGGTAATACGATACCCCTTGGTAAGACTGGATGTCAGACTTTTGGCTTCTGCCATGACTACTCGTAACGACTGTCAAAGATCTACAAATGACAGCCGGGACCAACGGCTTTACGTGCTTTCCGAGGCACGGAGGAAACTCGATACGTAAAAAATAAAATCTACCACTGGTATTTTTGAAGAAATTTGGAGCAAACCAGCGTGCAGAAACTTTCGATGCCAAATACAATGTGTTGTTTTGCATTCTCGTCAAATTCAAGGAGGTAATTATGCTAATGATTCTCGACCCAAATCAACAATAAAATGGGTAGGTGTTTTTTTATATTTTTTTTCTTATTTACGGAAATCCGTAAGTGTAAACCAGCCGTATCAAAACGCGGCCCGTCTGTTACCGCGCTTAAACGCACACAAAGAAACGCTAACAATACATACACAACGCAAACGCAACGAAGATACGATAATTTCATAGGTACCTATTCCCTACCACGCACGGCGGGGTGCGCGGGCGCACTCTGTCGCTCGCGCGCCTATCCACCCCCGCCGCGCCGCCGCCGTCCCGGAACCAAACAGTGTGAATTTGTCGCCGACGCGTGCATACGCGTTGCGAATTCCGCTCCTAGGTACATCGTTGAGACGTAGGTGCAAAGTGCAAGATGACGGACAATTACTCAAACGTCGAGTTGGTAGAGATGGTCCGCACGTATGCCATCAGTGGAGACAGCCTACGTTGAGCAGTACGGTGTTTCCTCTCAATATGGTCGGCATGTACGCGAGTAGGTACTTAACCGAAAGGTTTGGTGACCATTGGATGGGTCGCGGAGGACCTGTGGCCTGGCCCGTTCTCCGGACCTGACGTCTCTAGACTTTTATTTGTGGGGAGACGTTAAAAGGTTAGTTTACTCGGAGAAAGTGGCAAGTGTTACAGAATTACGTGAAAAGATAATTAGTGCTTTCGACACTTTAAAAAGGAATGTGATAGTGCTACGTAAGTCGAAGGAAAACCAGCTACGTCGTTGTCGACTGTGCCAAGAATGTGGTGGTGGCAACTTTGAACATACCTCCGGGAAACTTAAGTAGGTAATTTATTTATTTGTACTAGACTATCATTTTGTAAATACGTTGTTAGCTTAATCAATTTTATTAGTGTAAATAAGTTGATTTCAAATTTTTAACTACGCCAATAATACCTAACAGTCGAAAGTATTTCTACATACCTACTTAGCTAGCACATCTTTCCAATTCCAACAAGAGTAAAAAACATTTTTAGATTTAGTAAATCGGTACCTACACCAACTAAGGTACTAAGCACCAATAAATTCAATCCACAAATTCAAACAAAATCATTACGAAAACTTTAGGCTGAATTTACCTACGTACAATGTTCAGAGTGTTAGTGTAGATAGCAATAAAGCAAAACTAACATTTTATTACTCATCTGATAAATACCGAACTTAGGTAAGTACAGGTCAGTGAACTTTTCTTTGGCACACTAGTATTGTCGTCGTTAGTAAGATTTCCGTATTCCAATGATGCTTAAAAATTTGTTTAATAACAAGCGAAATTTATGACAATAATGTAGGTGATTTTCGAAATAAAATTAGGTAAAATTGCTAGGTACCGGTCGCCGTAGGTCATCGCACGGTCGCAACACTGTTGCATTTCGTAGGTAAGACGTCGACTGTCGACTCTCACGCACACAGAGCAGCTGCATTGTCGCTGTGTGCGTACTTGGGTGATTCTGTTTTAAGAGTTTTGAATCAAGGGTTTTATTCTGAAATACTGTTAAATTTCAACAATAAAAAAAAGCAACCCTTATTAATTATAGACCGGTACCGAACTTTAAATTGATTATTTATGTGTTTTATGACAACGTCCTGAAATTTGACGAGGATGCAAAACAACACATTGTATAGCACAAAGTTATAATACGCAATTGCACACAGAGCCAAACCTGATGCAGTTTGAATATCGTCTATAACGTCCATACCTACCGGATAGGAAAAAGATCACGAGTGAGAAACATGAGAGTGTGGATAAATTGCAAGTTCTCGGGAGAAGTCTCGGCGAAAATTCTCACCGAGTCTTCTCGCCGTCGTGAGTCTGGATGGGCTATTAAAATCGTGCGCCGTGCCAAATGAAAATAAATCTTGGACATAATAGAAATAACTAAACATTGAATAAAAAAAAACGTCCGTGAGTATAGAATAGATTTTATTTTTATGGGATAACATTATATGATAAACAGTTTACCCTGAAGTCGGGTTTGGCGGTAACTGATCAGTTACCGCCAAACCCGACTTCAGGGTAAACTGTTTTATCCTAGGCCAAACTAGGGCTCACCGAGAAAAGCCGATCATGGAGCACCCCGTCTAAAAGGTTAAAACTGTGACCAACTATGCGCGAGACAAGCGAGCATTGCGAGCGGTGCCATGGGAGCGACCGGCGAGCGCTATATCCAAGTTGATGCTTTTTTGTTTTTTGGGTTAGTATATCCAGACACGATAAGATGATAAAGCCTTGGAAAAACTAGTTTGGTCTGAGATCGGGATTGTCCGATAACAATATTGTCTAATTTAGTCCATTGTTTCTGGCTGGTTGTTTTGACAGCGCATACCCATAGAGCAAAAGGTATTCCTCTATGGACGGGCGGGAACTCTGACTGAAGGAAGAGTAAAGTTACTATGTAAACAAGTAGTACCTAACTTATTTTAGAAATTTTTTTTTGGCTGTATATGTACCTAATAGTTAGTTATTGTGTAAGTGGTGGGTCGATAATATTCTATCTACTAGTAAATAAGATCTAAATAAAAACAAAAAACGGATTCTTACTAGATTTGGCACTAGCCTCAACCGAACGGAGACCTCAAGAGAGGGGCAGAAACATAAGCGAGTTACTTTAGTGTGTTTAAAGAAGAGCTCATGTAAGTGTAATAAAGCTGCTAACATTTTATTTTGTTGTACCTAGTGAAGCCGAGTTATGTATTTGTTTTTCCGTCGAAATTTATTTTTTGACGAGGCCTGCACCCATTATTATGTTAACCGTTATGTTAAACGCAACCGTAAACAGACGAATTTCGTAAAACAAAAATAATTCCTTTACCAGCAGTCCAGCATTATTTCCAACTGTATTTCAAGCTCTTTTCTAAATCTAAACTAATATTATAAAGAGGAAAGATTTGATTGTTTGTTTGTTTGTTTGTTTGTTTGTTTGCATTGAATAGGCTCCGAAACTACTGAACCGATTTGAAAAATTCTTTCACTGTTGGGAAGCTACACTATCCGCGGGTGACATAGGCTATATTATATTTTCAAAAAAATTAGGGATCCTTACTAAAACTGCAATTATGTAACCCAAGGTGTATAAAAATTACCTAAAATATTCTTTACATCGCGTGCGCTGCGAAAACTATTGATGATAGAATAAAATAATGTATTACGACTTTGCAGAACACATTTTTATTTACAAAAAGTGTCGCGACAGTATATGTTTAACTATTATATTTATGCCACAATAAGTGATCTTTTATTTAAAAAAAATATATTTTAATGCCGCCGTTAGAAAAGACTCGGTATTTGTATCTTGGTATTAATCCTTATCAAAATAAATTACTTCATATTCAAGACTGCTTCAATACCTTTATATAACTTTTTGAATTATTCAATTCGGACATTCCATTCGAAAGATATCAGGAGTTTAAAAATGTCAGTATTAGAAAAAAGTTGCGTGGTCGCCGCTCACCTGGCTAGGCATCACCTTATACACACATATATATCACGATGTAGGCGTCACTGGGGTACGAGCCGTACGGGAGGAATATTCAAACTTTGTTTATAATTTTTTTTTTTAGTTCATCATCATTCATCATTTCAGCCAAAAGACGTCCACTGCAGGACATAGACCTCCCCCAAGTGTCGCCAGTGACATAAGGGGGGTTTTGACATAATCACCACGCTTGGCAGGCGGGTTGGCGATCGCAGTACAGTTGTTACAAAAGCCCACAGAACGCTGTTGCCAATTCTCTGGCAAGTCCCTCAGTCGCCTCTTACGACACCCACGGGAAGATATGGGATGGTGCTATTCTTTACGTCCGACACCATACAGAACCCGACACCATACAGAATTTCACACCACAGAGATTTTATTTATTTATCTGACGCAAATAGAAGGGTTTTTTATGTTTGTGTATTGTTAAATACCCGTGCGAAGCCGGGGCGGGCTGCTATGTGACATAAAATACGGTACCTACTTATTCAATGAATACTTAATTGATTACCGGTGTCCGGTACGTCTAAAGAAATGCATAAATAGTTGTTGCCCAAAGCCCATCTACCTCGAATTTAAAATTAAATAAGTCAGAAAACAAAAGAAGCAGTCAGTCAGTGAACTTTCAATAAAAATCATGATTAAGTACCTCTTTCATCATTTTTCGTCGGCCTTAATTGCTTCAACCCAATGGGGTTGCTTACAAATGTGTAAGGGATCATTATTGTGATTGTTCTCCTGAATGTAGAACAAAGCGTCGCGAGCATCTTCGAAATGTACGACAGCCGCGAAGGAAAGCTGGTACGCAATCAAAAAGCGATTTTCCAACCTAAATTGAGGTTGTAAATCCTTGTTGAATTGTATTGTGATGTATAGTTATTTAGAATGGACGATGAAAAACGGAAGGGTAAGGGCGCTAAGCTTGTTTACAACACTGATTGCAGTTACAAATCTGCCCCCTGAGAATTTTGTTCGCAATTCGCGTGGAAATCAGAGTGCATTTATTTATTGTATGGAAACCAACCCGAACCGTGCCTCTTTTGTTGACGTTTTATAAGTGCCCTTGTAGGCCTATTTTGATTTTGAAATGTTTTTCGTTAGGGTTGCGTCCTATAAACATACTGAATATTCCGTTTTTGAAGTAATATCGCTAACTAGTTCAATTAATTCAAAACTACAATCCGTATTTGTATAACTATGTAAAAGTACATAATATATCGTCGCGTCGCGGTGGGAGTCGTACCTATTATGTCTTGTTTTTGACGACATATTATGTCTTGTTTTTGACGACATATTACCTACCTATGTCTTGTTTTTGACGAAGTATTATGTCTTGTAGCTTGTCTGAGATAAAAAAATAGTCCGGGGAATTTACGCCGAAAATTAGACTAACTTTGCATTAATTAAAAACAGCGATTTTTTTCATTTAATGTGTAGGGTATTGACAGGAGAGTATATTAAGCTGTATCCCGCGAAAAGTTCACCTCCGCGTATATGTTTTTTTTAAGAAAACGTCTAATATGTATATAACTTGGTGGAAAAAAATATAAACAGGTATGTTTATTTGGAGTATTTGTAGAAGAGATTGAGTACTACAAGTTGGTCAGAAAATTTAACATTTTCGTCCACGGAACACTCGTTTTTTTTTTTAAATCTTATAATTTGACTTCGTACTTAAGGCAAAAATATTAACAGGACAAAAATAGTGCTAAAATAATTTAGATCACCATGTCTAACTAATATTATGAAAATTAAACAAATTCTGCTCCGGACTTCACAGAAAATCAAGAAAATCAAAAAATCTTAAATACTACTTACGGCAAAAATGCAACAGGATTTAAATTCATTTAATAATGAGAAATATATAAATCCAAACCTTAATCCCCCAAAATTAAACAAATTAGAGCGATAATTAATATTGTCAAAGTAAAAATTAAATTACGAGGCACGGTGTCAGCGCTAAGCAGCGTGCGGCGTACGGCGTGTGCTAGTGTGCGTAAACAAGATAAGCGCTGCGTTCATTGTGTGCGTATGACTGTGTTGTTGTTTGAGTCGGTGTTTTATTTTTTATTTAGTTACGCGATTGTACACCTTATTTCTATTACGGAAAGATCAAATTTCTATGAAAGTACTGCGCCAAATACAAGAATAAAGCTTGCAGACGTATTTTACGTAAGCATTAATTGTTTTTTTTTCACGATTTGCTTTAAAGTGTTTAATTTTCGTGTAAATAGGTTAGAAATAGCCTTTAGATGAAAGTTAAACTAAATTAAACCCTGTTACCTTTTTGCCTCAACCGCTATTGTAAAAAAACTGGTAATAATAACTTCCGGTAGTACAATTTGTTTAATTTTGTTTATTGGCGGTGTAATATATTAATTTAAGTTATTTTATGTAAAAAAAACCGCTGTTTATATTTTTGCCTTAAGTACAATCCAAAAATTTCGTAAATGTTTTTTTACCGTAATTTCCGTGGACGAAAATGTTTAATTCTGAAAAAATATATTACTGTCACCAATTCTTTACCTAAAGTAACTAAATTTGTCCTGTTAACTTTTTTTCCCATGTTTTTATTCACAAAAACGTGTTTTCGTCTTTTTCAGCTTGATCCGGTCTCGGAAAATGTTTAATTTTTTTTATTATTTGAAGAGCTAAGGTCAAGTACACGATTCAAGAAAAAAATCGCTGTTTATATTTAATGCAGGGTTCAAATCTAAAAGCCCCGGACTAAAATTCTTGTCAGCGTCCATAGTTTGGTTTAACTACCGCGATAGATGGTGTTGTACGTTAGGCGCTGTTTTTTAAATCGCGATGTCATGCTCCGCCACTTAATAACCCTCGCGCGGTTCTGTAGCTAACTCATACTTACCTGGCTTATGGGATACCGTGATAACGCAGACGGTTCCGCCAAAGGGATGCCTCTACATTGCACAGCGGTTAGTTTGATCCCTGAGATTAGGCTAACCTACCCCTAATATGGATAACACGTATGCGTAATTTTTGTAAGACTGTGTACGCGGCTACGTGTGGCCCTCATTTCAGTTTTTTTTAGAAGGGCCATATACGATAGGTTATACATGACAGTTTTAATGTGCATGCAATACTTTCGTGCTAAACCGAGTTCCGAGAACATATACGGAACTGCCAGCCTTTTGGTTTGCTGCCTTGTTTGGCAGGCATGGTATCATCGGCAACGCACGACGATATGGTTGCTTTAGTGGTGGTTGCTTACTATGTTTTGCGGGAAGTAGGAGCTTACGAAAAGTAGGTGGTATTTAACTAATACCGTGACCGGGGCATACTAAATTATCTAGATTTATTTATATTCCTGGAAACGTAGTTTAGTTAGCCAGTCCATTAATTTCCATTATCTTCTGTTAACTGGATTAGAAATTCAAATGAACTATCTTCCTATGTAGAAGTGAGGCCGTAGAGATACCAGTGGCGTAATTAAAAATGCATGTGTGGTATTCTCTGTATTGCATTAGCAGGGCTCACAGTTAATTATTTAGGCCCTACATACATTAAATATTCGTTGGGAAAGACCATTGTCAATTCCGGTGACCTGTTCGCCGTGTGAAGTACCTGTACGAAATTTTGAAACAATGAAGGATTCTCATCGTTCGGCTCAACATATAAAGTTGAAAATCCAACAGCTCGTTTCATTAAGGTGTCGCCTATTGTTAGTGGACTTAATCTTGAGATCTACATCTGACTGTTGCTAAGCTGTGCGATAACCCATCTGTCTGTCAAGCAACCGTTGTGATTAGGGTATTACAGAATACCCCTAGGGATCGCTCACATAGCGCAATCCGTAGTTTATCCCAGCTACCCCGTTTTTAAACATTTACACGTAAATATATTATATTCGATCGAATTTCGAAAGACTTTTTCATAAAATTAAAACATGTAAAAAGCTACGCAAAGATTATGTGTGAACAATCTCATTACGAGAACCTACTTGATTAATTATTTTTTCAGCAGTAGTTTTCCTGAGAGCTCCATCAATCAAATGATGGTGCGGCTTTTCTTACGAAATAATATTTTTAACATGTGGTCGGTACACAATTTTTTTTACTTTGGAAAACTATGAATGATAGGTATGTTAATCTATATCTAAATACTTACATACAAATCAATGCCACTTTTCGTTGTAATTTTATAACTCGAGAACGGCTGGGCCGATTTGGCTAATTTTGGTTTTGAAATGTTTGCCGTAGTCCAGGGAAGGTTTGAGAAAGGTAGGGTAGGGTAGGTAGGTAGGGTAGGGTAGGTACCTTAGGTAGGTAGGGTAGAGTAGGGTAGGTAGGGGTAGGTAGGGTAGGGTAGGTAGGTAGGAAAAGTGCATTGCATCAACTTTTGACAGAACGAAGTCTGTCCGGGCAGCTAGTTTATATATATTTATAGGTAAGGTAAGTTTCACCGTTAAACGTCGTGATTTTAACCTCAATAAAAAAGTCGTTTCCCAGCAATAATAAAATTTTTGGGTACAGTTTCTTAGATTCATGTACAAAATGCTTGGTGGCCGTCGTAGTGAAGGGTCCATTTCTTTTTAGCTCCGTTGAAATCTTTTGTCTCAGTTTACTAATATAAACACACCAACGCACAGTGAGATGCATTTTCACGGTTTTACATTCGTTCTCGTAGCAGCGAACGGATAATCTGAACCCCGTTGAATCCGTTTGAGTCAGTCAATCCGCCTGTCTCAGACGGTGCGGCGACATTATTGCGTTTCTCATTTTATTCTTGTTACCTAAAGAACTTCCAAGGAGTTTAGAATTTTTATAAAAACCCTGCTGAGGTTCAAATAAGTACTTACAAACAGTACTTAGTTTATATTTATAAATACCTTTTTCCCGCGGCGGAAACCACAGAATGCCACCTGCTGCGATCCTTACATACTCCTTTTGAACCGCAACGAAATAAGTAAAAGTACCTACTTATACTTCTATAAATATTGAAGTTTCGTTCCCGTTGAAATGGTAAAAGAGCACTTTGGGGGACGAGCCATTCATACCTTAAAGTTGTATGCGTGAAGTTTTAAGGAGAATATCATAATAGATGTGGATGAGTGAGTTTATTCGCTTCATGTAAAATACTCAGCTGCATCCGGTTAGACTGGAAGCCGACCCCAAGATAGCTTGTAGGCAGATGATTGGTGCGTTTATTCAACTTTTAAAATTATTTATTTTCAGCATTCTTCCCATTCTTATAGTATCGTCGTGTGGCATTACTGCAGTATAGTGGTAGTTTTTTTTTAGACCCAACCCTGCACCAGATTTTTTAAATATACGCTCATTTAAGAATTCAGTCTTCAAGGTAAAAACGGCCTCAATAGCCATTACGTAGTTATGAAGAACAATAATGGTCACACAAACAAACACGAAAAACATCTTTTATTAGTAGGAGATTGGAAATGCATACCAAGCTGTAAACACCGTCATTAGTACATTTCCCAGACTGTCCTTCAATATTAATTATACTAAATTCACAATCGCAATCTCTACTGTTCTGTTAACAAACATTTATGCCGAGTGGACGGGTACAATAATACAAATGCAAATTGCTGGCAGCGTCAATTGCGCCGGTGTCAATATTGAACAGGATGCGGACCACCCCTACCGGATCTCGTTACTAAGCACTGAGCGCAATGTTAGGACCGCTTCGAAATGCCCACGCAATTTTAGAGCGGGCGTTGTTTTTGTAATGAAATTGGACTAGGTTGTAGGAACTGTTGGAATAAAGTGTGTTCAATGATTATTGAGTTTGGGGGGTGGATGTAGCTTTGTTGTACTTAGGTAGGTATATTAGCACTGAATGCATTTTGTTCTTTTTTTTTACCCTGTTCTGTCCCATTGCTCGGCAAAGCCTTCCCCCAATTCTCCAGCGTACAGATCGTCTTGCCACCTCTTTCTGGGCCGCCGTCGGCAGCGCCGTCCGTCTTCCGGCAGCCATCTTGTGGAGACTTGCCCCGCGGTCATTGTGAAAAAGGAAGTAAGAAAAGGACTACTGAATCACACATGCCGATCCTACCTATTTGCTTATAAATACGTGTAACCAGAAAATAAATAGCTCTGCAATATTCACACAATTTAATATGCAATTCAATTCAATTGGGCGGGTGACGGCCCAATTGAATTGAATTGCATATTAAATTGTGTGAATATTGCAGAGCTATTTATTTTCTGGTTACACGTATTTATAAGCAAATAGGTAGGATCGGCATGTGTGATTCAGTAGTCCTTTTCTTACTTCCTTCTTCTCTAATGGTTGACTGAAATGTTGTCCGACCAGTACGTAGCCACCTGGATAGCTCTGCCATAAGCGTCATTTAAGTCCTGGAGGGAGCAGGTAGTTGTGCACGACGGGCACCAAAGAAGGTGGGGCATATCCTGTGTCGGAGCTTCAAACTCGCGTTATTTCCGAGATAGGTCGATTATATACCCTATCCAGCCAGTTTGGATCAATTTCATTATTTCTGTAATCTGCTGACTAAGCTGGATTATTTTAGTCGACCCGCATCGCCGCATGGCTTAGGTTGGCATTGACCTTGAGTCAAATGGTTGAATAAAAAAAAGTTAGTAATACGGGCCGTCAATTGGCGCCCAAGTGGGCCAATATTTGTGCAAGAAAACCACTCATGTTCATGATGTTTGCTACACTTACACATATGAGGATTAACTTTATTGATATTGTAAGTTAATTGTAGTATTTCAGAAACAGTTTTCGGTGAACGTGGTTCTGTTTCTAACCTTTTTGAACCCTTATCAGCTAACAAGTACTGAAAGATAAGCAAGGGTTAACACAACTCTTGAATTTTAATTTTGTATGTAAATAACGGATTGTGAATGAAACAAAAGTGCTGTGATGCTTTCAACCAGATCTATTTAATGCAGACTTCATGTCCATGCATGAAAAACATGGATTTAGCTTTTATATACCAATTCGAAATTGTTTTATGTATTTCAAGCTGCTTGCCACTTGGTAATATCATGAAAAGTTCATTTCTGCTGAACCCACGAAAGATAATAATTCTTTGCTAATCAAAAGAGTGAACAGTTATAGTTGGCCATCCATAGAGAAGAGGAAAATAAGGAAAGATGAATGAATTGTGTGAAAGATGACATGACTAGAATGAAAGTAAACATAATATGAAGGCTGACAGAGATGAATGGAAGAAAAAGGGCATACGGTAAATCGCTAGGGGTTTTACGTAATCTCGGATAAGTCGTACCTACCTAAGTGCAGTGTAATCACGCGATCGTGAGATCAAAAAATCTTTTGGTTATTGTTTCCGGAAGCCATGATATTAGTGATTCAATGATTTTTTAAATATGTTTTAGGACATTATGCGTACATAACAACAGAGGTCAAGTTTAGTAATAATCGCAGCTGCTGAAAAATACTCAAAGGAGACATGGAGCGTTTTTTTGATGAAAACTAAAAGTTTATTACCTCCCTCGGGTGCTTAAGTCATTGTTGGTCTAGTGCTTGCGACCACTAGACCAACAATGACTTAAGAACTGACACCTGCTGAACTTGACAACTGCTGAGAATGAGGTCCTGGGTTGGATTCCCAGGTCGGGCGAAGTGGTATTTAGTTTTTTTTATCAGCAATTTCTCAGTAGCCGCTACGGAGTCTGCATTTGTGCCCGGTTGTTGGCAAAAGGCTCGCCCCCTATTACATGTGATTTTAAATACTACGTACTAGTTACACGTCTGAATAACCTTTCGGGGATCACAAGCGTGACTTATTATATTTTTATGGAGCCTACACATTATAGCTTGTCGGCAACGTAGCTTCTCGAGATGGGCTTGGGATGTCATCTTAATGAATACCTACTGAAAGTGGCCAACGTGTGTAGGCAGATATGTTTATGAAATGGCCACACATTTAATGAAAGCAGATAGACCTTTTTTTCAAAGCAATCTCTATCTGTCCAAATAACAATTCACTCGAACAGTTTTGTTTAAAAACAAAACAAAACCATTCGAATTTCGAATACAATATAGCAACTATTAGAATTCGTATGGAATATTTCGTTTGAAAATGGATTCCATTTTCAATAGTGTGAACAACTTTTAAAATGATAAAAGTTAATGTTTTCAGATACCAAAATTTTGTTTCTTAACACGTGTTGGTTTTCGATTTTCGATTTGGCAGCAAGAGTTTTGCAGCAGTGTCGTGGTTGCAACAACAAGTCATAAGGATTGGATTGTTTTGTATCAGTTCCACGTGCAAACTTTGTTCTAATCCGGGTTTACAGTTTTACCTTGATTTCATTTAAATATTTACGTGTAACAACCGCTGTTTCCAACAATGAGCACTGTATCGCAGGTTGCACGTTCCACAAATGGAATAGTGGTAACAAATTTTAATTTCAAGAGCTTTTGCTACGATTTTATTGCCGTATAAATTTTACTCTTCAGACTATTTATGCAGGGAACATTACTCTGCTACACATGCAAGTGATAGCGATATACTGTACTTGTAATAGTTGTAAATTGGACTTGAAGTCACATCCATTGTCTTTAATCGTCCTAATTTGTTTACTTAAACTTCATATTTTGAATAGTGCTGCTTTTAAAGCTAGTTGGGATTTGCATCTTTAAACACATATATTCAAGGAAATAGTGGTCCATAAAAAGGAATATTAGTAGAATGGTTTAATGCGATTTTGAGTGGTTCTTGGTATATTTGAAAAGGTCAGGCGTGGGTGTCTTTTTAAGGTCTTGTTGTATTTTTTTTAGGGTTCCATAGCCAAAGTGTCAAACGGGATCCCATTACTGAGACTTCGCTGTCAGTCCGTCCGTCCGTCCGTCCGTTTGTCACCAGGCTGTATCTCATGAACCGTGATAGTTAGCCAGTTGAAATTTCTACAGATTATGTATTTCTGTTGCCGCTATGACAGAAAATACTAAAAACAGAATAAAATAAATATTCAAGGGGACTCCCATAGAAAAACTGATTTTTAAGCTCGTTTTTAGGGTTCCGTAGCCGAATGGCAAAAAACGGAACCCTTATAGATTCGTCATGTCTGTCTGTCTGTCTGTCTGTCTGTCTGTCTGTCTGTCTGTCCGTCTGTATGTCACAGCCACTTATTTCCGAAACTATAAGAACTATACTGTTGAAACTTGGTAAGTAGATGTATTCTGTAAACCGCATTAGGATTTTCACACAAAAATAGAAAAAAAACAATAAATTAAGGGGGTCCCCATACTTAGAACTGAAAACCAAAAAAAAATTTTTCATCAAACCCGTACGTGTGGGATATCTATGGATAGGTCTTCAAAAATGTTATTGATGTTTCTAATATCATTTTTTTCTAAACTGAATAGTTTGCGCTAGAGCCACTTCCAAAGTGGTAAAATGTGTGTCCCCCCCCCTCTAATTTCTAAAGTAAGAGGAGGAAAATTCTGAAAATATTTAGGATTGTAGAACGTAAAAAAAACTATCAACGAAAATTGGTTTCACTAAGATATGATGTTTAGTTTTTGAGATATGGGACTTTTTCATCAAACTGCAGCAGTAACTTTGTTTTTCATAAACATACTATGAAAAACAAATTTAGTTTTGCGGTTGTGTGGAAGTTTACTAACTAATACTGCTAACTAATGAATGACAGTTCAAAATATTGTTATTATATTGTTTGGAGCTATGGAACCCTGTGTGCGAGTAAGACTCACACTTGGCCGGTTTTTTATAAATAATGGTACGGAAACCTTCTTGCGAGAGTCCATCTCGAACTTGGCCGGTTTTTTTTATAATAGTAGTAGATTTATATTATAGTTACTGCTTTAAAAACCCTTTATAAACTGTCTCCTACTGTAATTAAACTCCAAATAAATCATTAACCGTTTATGTTGATCATTGGAACCAAAACAGTTACTAGCGCTAGTAGGTACCAACTGACTCACTTAACTCTCTTCTTTCTCTTTTCTTTCTCTGATTCTCTTCTTTTTCTTTTTTACTGATCCACTTACAAGTTACATTATCCACACATCTAAACATAACATAATTAAACGGCAATTGATTAAAAAAATGTTACGGTTTCATTATTTATTTAGTTATTTATGTAAATAATGAAACCGTAACATTTAACCAACCTTGTGTTTATGCTCGAATTAGTTTATGCATATTACATTAACTGCAATAACAGAGTGCCTGTGAATTGCTGTTAATCTAAAATGCTTATACTTCTTTGCTTTGGTTTCGATCTTTACGAACTGTTTATTAAATGGTTAGGTAGTATAAGGTGAAAGGTAAATCAAGTCCAAAGTTAGCAACAACGTCGTTTTTACCATCCTGTAGCATTCCATTGCTGGACATGGCCTCCTCATCGCAGACTATGCGTGAGCGTCCCAACGGTCACCGGTCATGGTTACCTACTCATCATCATCTGGCTAGCTTTTTCCCAACCATTATTCGGCTTCCAGTCTAACCGGATGCGCCTGAATACCAGTATTTTACATAGAGCTACTGCCTATCTGACTTCCACAACACAGTACTGACCAAAACGACGCCTTGGTAAGACTTGGTCAGACTTTCGGGCCACTGACTGTCAAAGATCAGCAAATGATAGTCCAACCGTAAATGGTTACTCATTAGGGTAAAATATTGATAAAGAAAGGACGTCCCGATTAATTTACTACCCCGTTTTCTAAGGTATTTAATTAGACGAGGGTAACCTATAAACTTCTTGATAAGTACAGCCTCTCCGTTCATTAAACAGAATGTCCATTATACTTAGCTTTAAAAATGTTGAGCTATAAATATCAGTCTTCTGAAGCTTTTAATCGACATCCAGTCTGACATTGAATAATCGGATTTCCACGTGCTTTCGGAGTTGGAGGGAAATTCATGTTTTGTTTACAGAAGTATACCTTTTGGTTACAAAGTGACGGAGTTTGTTGGAGTAGGTCATTTGGTAATTGAAAAGAAAGTAACTATGCGTTGACCTAATCCTAATAGGCATAAGTCATAATTAATTTTGATTCCATAAAGTTCTTGGGAAACTTGAAATGAATGTTCTAACGAAAATGTTATTAAATTTGTTTGAATTTTTGACGTTTTATTTTTTACTAGCTGTTGCTGGGACTTCGTACGCATGAAAATTTGAATGAGAGAAAAGAAATATCCTATATCCTTCCCAACGATATAATCTATCTCCTTGCCAAATTTAATTACAGTCAGATGAGCCATTTAGTCGTGAAAAGGTAACAAACAAACAGAGTTACTTTCGCATTTATAATATTATTAGTAAGTAAGTTAGTATGGATATCACTTTTAGATCCACCTTAATTGCAACACTAGCACTTTTATCTAGGATACTGTTGCTTTACCTATGCGGTAAAGATCTGATGGTCTACTCTACTGTATGCCGCTTGCAAGATAACTGACACAAACAAAAACAAGTTAAATGTTCGTAAGGCTCCGTAGGTAGGTAGTGAGATTTTAGGTATATGGCGGGCGCAACTCGGCGCAAGGTATGTGATACCTCGTTGTGCAATAAATTGCTAATAAGCGTTACACTCAACGTATTGTAAATATAATATGAACTATGAAGTAATAAACTAGTTTTAATACAAAGCTATCTAACATCGTTACTTTTGTGAAAATATTGAAAATAGTTTTTAAAATATTTGGGTGTTTAATTTTTGGATAACGAAGCCGAACCTTTGGTCGGACACACATTTTAACGCAGTCGGGTTTTTTATTTCATTTAAGTAATAATATTTTCTTTTTGACCTTTACAGTTACTGATGTAGGAAAGAGATGGAAGCAACTTCGTGGCCAGATTTGAAAAGAGTTGAAAAGAAAATATATAGAATAGAATAAAACTTTATTTTACACCAAAAATTAAACATAACGGGCATATATATCACAATCTGGTGCTGCAAGAGACGACACCGAACGGGTATCGTTATGGAAATATTTTAATTTAATGAGAATTCTTCAAAATATGTTTTTGCCAGAGCCAAGTTCTGCTAGTTTATCTGTGCCATCTAATTCACCTAATGAAAACAGATCAGTGACACAACTTTTTCATGATGATGATGAAAGGACAATGGACACACGCCCATCCACTGAAATCAATCTGCCATCTGAAAGTGCACCTAGACGACGTTCACTTGCTCATTAGCGAAGTGAAATATTGAGGATAGAAAATGAAAAACTAGACTTAATCAAAGCACAAATACTAAACAAACAACAGGGAAGAGGAAAACTTCATGTTCTTCATGGTAATACTGCCTGCTTATCAAATTTATTTTAGTGTAAACCTTCGAAAACTTGTACTGTGTCATAAAGTTAGATGATACTGAAAATGACAACCCAAAACGAGTACGATAAAATATGTTCAAGAATAATACGTCTGCTTTAGGAGATTATGTTGTATATCAGCCCCAAGACTGTACAACGGACTCGCGCAATAGTGGATCATCGATCATACAGGGTGTAAATCACCTCATCACGAAGCCTTCAGCCAAGCATTCTGTACATGAAACTAAGTAACTTTACGCAAAAATTGTTGCTGGGAAACGACTTTCTTTTGGGGGTTGTTAAATTATGTTTTGTGGTAGAACTCAATGTAACGCACTGAAAACATTGTGCTGATGGACGGATTGAATAATACGGGGGTCGTGAAGGTGTTTAAAGTAAAAATCTTACATTAAAAACTTGTATTTAAAAAAATACTTGTCAAAAAGTTGGAACTTTGACCCCTAATATCTCCGTAACTAGAAGGTTCCCAGGTATGGTGTAGAACAAAAAAATGATCGCAATGACAGGGAGAACCAGTGCCTTTCGGCTTCGTTAAGAAGTGTTTTACACCCTTTATTAACTTGCACCTCAAGCCAACTACCAGTGGCGAATGTCTCTACAGAACCTGAGCACAGGGCTCCTGTAGCGACAGATGAAACCGAATCTCTGGAGTGATCTTTAAAATAACAAGCGGTCGATGATGTGGATTAATAAATTACAAACTTTCACTATCACTTACGGGATATTTCGACGTTGTTGCAAGTGCTTTGATCGCGGTAAACGCAGGAATTTAAGGTTAATACAGGCATTTAGGAATTTTCATTAGTATTACGTTATTGTCAACCTTTGTGTAAAATAAGTGTGTTTAGTTGTAAGTAAAAGTGTCGTTTTTATTGATGGAAATGTACCAACGAAAATATAAATTTGTTTAGGGGACCTACATCTGCCAACAAACTGTTTTACAGTTTGGCAGAAGTAATGTGCTCGTATTTTGTAACATGGATGAAAAAACGAAAAAACGCTTTTTCATTTTTTTTTTTCATTTAAATGTCAATATTTGTTGGGTGTTCTCTAATCAAACAAATAGCTTGCCAGTATTATGCCGTTCGTTTAATATTTCTGTCTACCTTCCATTAGACTTTTTGTGTTTATTTACGTAAACCCAGGCCTTTCCCGTGTGGGTAAATCACATGCAGAAATCACAGAACGCTACCTGCAAAAAATTGTTGCTTATGTTCATGCCTGCTATATTTCCTTACTGATCCTGTTTTATTCAGGAGTTGGTATCTAGGCTGCCTCGTTGGCCGAGTGGCTGCAATCGCGACTGCAGAGCATTAGATCCTGTGTTCGATTTCCGGGTCGGGCATAGTGCTATTGGGTTTTACCTATCAGGAATTTCTCAGTAGCAGCCACGGAGTCTGGATTTGTACCCGGTTGGTGGCAATAGCCTCGCCTCCTATTACAAGGGACTTAAACATATCTGGCGAAATGTGGCTGTACTATTAGGGCCACCTCTGTCTTACCAAATGAAGTGTATTTTATCACGGAATTTTCTAATATAAACAGTATTAATAAAAAACAGAAAGCCCGAAAAATACACAGTTTCACTTATTGCCTTGTCCACATTTTTAGAGTTACGTACCCAAAGGGTCAAACGGGACCCTATTACTGAGATTTCGCTGTCTGTCCGTCCGTCCGTCTGTCACCAGGCTGTATCTCATGAATCGTGATAGTTAGCGAGTTGAAATTTCTACAGATTATGTATTTCTGTTGCCGCTATAACAATAATACTAAAAACAGAATAAAATAAATATTTAAGGAAGCTCCCATACAAAAATTTGTTTTTCTTTATAAATAATGGTACGGAACCCTTCGTGCGCGAGTCCGACTCGCACTTGGCCAGTTTTTTTTATAAAGTATGACGTTTGCTAGTAGTTACGACGCACCTCAGCTTCTGAAGAAATTTCCCTTTTCATTCTTGATTAAACACGTAAAATAACCCGACAAGTTAATAATCCTACACCGTCCGAGACGATCTATTCCAGCAGACTCACGAATAAATTGACAAACTTCGACAAGTACCTACGTACCTTGTAGTAAATATTCCATCGGCGGCATAAGTTAGGATTTTCACCTTTTTTTCTTCTCGGCGACAAGTTTTCCTAACTCGTTTCAAGTGTAACCAGTCAGCTTTTTATATTTGTGGTGGATTTTATTTTTTGCTGTTCTAGATATTTATTCTGTTGCCCGCTACATTCTTTCACGTGAAATTATATTTTTACAATAATCATCATCTGCATAGCCTGTTACCAACTATTTTGGGCAAATTATTATAATATATTATAATTTTAGGGGTCTGAGGAACAGGGTGTAAAGTTCCTCAATACTCCATTGAAAAGGGAGGATCCTCCGACCAGACAGGTGTTGTGTCTGGTGGGCAACTGCCCGACAGTTGTTGTCGGGTTTCTCTATATATTCTTAAGTCGATGTAAACTTTGCTTGCGAGATGTAGGAAATTGATGTTAGAGCTTCCGTCGTGTCATAGATGGCGCTGTATTACTTTTTGTAGTAAGTTGCTTTTTGTAGGTCGCTTCATAATAAAAATATTACTTCTCAATTTGAATCGGTTTCAGTTTTTTTTGCACGAACCTATTTTTCTAAAATAAAAGTTATATAGTTACTCCATAAAGCATCAGCTATCTACCAAAACGGTCCCGTTAAAATCAGTCCAGCCGTTTTGAGATTAGCCAGAACAAACACACATACAGAGGGACTAAAATAAAAATAAAAATTTGTGTGTCTGTTATTTTGAAATTACAAACAGACACTTCAATTTGACATAATTGTATAGATTATCGGTGAGTTATTTATCTTGGGGAGGCTCGGAGAATATTCGTTTTTTTCTTTTCAATCATAAGGGTAAATAAGAGATCAAAATATGTTGACTTCCTCAGCATGCTATGCTATTCTTTAGTACTCATTTTACCATAAAATTACTCTCATATTCAATAACACTTGTAACGGGATATTTACCATGTTTATTATTTGTTATGAGTTCCCGATATTTCGGCGCTGTTGCAAACGCCATGATCACTGATAAACAACAACTCATAACAAATAATAAACATGGTAAATATCCTGTTACAAGTGTTATTGATAGTGTTAGTGACCATGTCAGTTTAAAAACTTATACTGTCATATTCGCTTCTGACACATAGATATTGCAGAAAATCCAAGGAAATAATAAGAATAAAATAGGTTTTCTGTTACTACGAGTACTAGCCAAAATGTAACTACGTTTCGAATATTATTTGAAAGGCTTGACTGAGCATAATAAACCAATATAGAAATTCAGAATCAGATGAATAATATTCCTTTTCTATGTTTTTGCTACTTTTTTCTACCTTTTTATTTTATATTAGGTTTTTCGTC
Organism: Cerastis rubricosa; assembly: GCA_949152445.1. NCBI lineage: Eukaryota > Metazoa > Arthropoda > Insecta > Lepidoptera > Noctuidae > Cerastis > Cerastis rubricosa. Next base: position 5,041,979 of record OX424532.1, read on the forward strand.
TTCTAAGATATTGTCTGTTGATTAGTAACTTGGAAAATTGATGAACCCCTTCCATATTTGGGGTTATCCCCAGTCCAGCTATAAGGGTCAAACCCTAAATATAGAAGGTCTTCTGTACATATCAATCATTATTATCTATTATGGGAAGATTCAGAGATCAGTTATTAATGATCTAAACTTAGTGTTTCGGTAGTTATAACTCAGTCATTAGTTTGAAGAGGTCATGGCAGGCGCTATCAGTAAAATACATTAATTTTGTCTTTCATTTGAATGTCATCACACTGGAATGTAAACTTAGTTCCGCATGGCATATGGCATAGACTAGACCAAGATATCGTTCCTTTTTAACTGATCAATTGTAAATCATTGTAAAAGTTCGATGTATTTCCTTCATTAATTTTTTTACATATTTAAATATTTCTGTTTAAAATAATATACACAAAAATACAAATATAGAAAATAGTAGCCCACCGGTATCGGGAACAGGTTCCAAGCTACGTCCGGGAGGGCTCCACAGAAAGGACCTTTCTGCACAAGCTCTTGATCCAGCTGCCTACGAGAGTCTTATCAGGTATTGGACGAGCAATTAAACCATTGGCTGATACGACTGCCTATCGCCACAATTATCACTGAGTCCACATCCCACATGTCGACAACCTCGCGAGCCAAGTCAAGATACTGGATTTGCTTCGAGCAAAGTTCGATGTACTATTATTACCTATATCGTTTAGGGCCGATTGTTCAATCCTCAGTTAAATAGTCGAATAACTATCAAGCGTTTAAAATTATCTGTCTGTTTATCAAGCGAATAAATATTTTCAATTTTTCAATCGTATTTTATCTAGAGACTGTGGTCTATGCTAGCCAACTTCACACTATTGATGTGCAAGCGAGATACACAGATAGAGTATACAACGTGTTAGACAAGAATAGCAACAAAACGTATATCTAACACATGGGACTACATGAATAAAATTTTGGAGAACTCGCTTGAAAAAAGGAAACAATGGTTAGCCTTTTCTTATTGTTATTTAAAATATGCCAGTTGCATAGAATCGTAGGGTGATTAGTAGTAATTGTATTGATGTGTAAAAATTGTAAGATGACTATGATCTGAGGAAAAGCAAACAGTAATACAATAAAAACTAATCATAATATTAATTAAATATGACAAAGTTTTTTTTTCAAACATGGCAAAAGCGTTAATCGCGCTTCCGTGTGTCGACCTCACGTAATACACTCATTTTTTACAATAATTAAATAAATAATTGAATTATTATTTTTAATCCTCATTTAATGAAAGTAGGTTATGGTATCATATTTCAAACAAAATCTTCTCCAAAATTCATTGTCGTCTCGTGCGTTAAAATTTTCAGGCTTCTCTCGTAAAAGTCGGATTTTCTTCTCAAGTGATTAAAATTAAGGAATTCACGTTCTTCTTCTATTCCTAAATCATCAATTGTTCAAACACATCCTTCATAAGAAACCACCGTACTCATGTCGTTTTACCAAAACGAATGAAACAGTCCAACATAACGCAAATTATACTTCGGGTCTCAACCGAAGACGATTACTTATATTACTTGCAGCATTACATGAGTTGGTGCTATCTTCATCACACGTTTAGATCTTAAACACAAAAAGAAATAAGAAAATTGTCATTTTTTTTTTTTTTTTTAATTACTATTTCCTGTTTCACCACCACTGGCAACACCGTGCGCCCGTGAATCATTACGTGTTTTTTGTGTTAACGGATTCACACGAAGTTTCACTGCGCGTATTTAAAATGGGAAAAAGAAAGCGTTCAAAGTCAAAAGATAGTGACTATGATAGTATTTTGCGAAAAGTGAGAAAATTAGAGTCTAAATTATTAGGAAAACGACGTTTTTCTTCGTCAGCGTCGGAGTCGGTGGAAAGTGATAGGTCGTACATTTCGTACAACCGATATTATGATACCCACGGATATGAACAGTATGCGAATTACCAGGTAATCTATTATTGTTTTACATAACAATTGAATTCAAAACACATAATTATGTTTGAGTACAAGAAAAATATGGGTTAAAGTTTTAACGACCTACCCTCATTCACCTTTCTTTTCCGTGATGAGCATTGGAATGTTTCATAGCGTAAATCGTGTTGATGATATAGGTATAGGTACCTACTCCACTATGAGTGTTGAGGATAAATTTGCTCCACGTAAATCGTGTTGAGGATATAGGTACCTACTCCACTACGAGTGTTGAGGATAAATATGCTCCACGTAAATCGTGTTGAGGATATAGGTACCTACTCCACTATGACTGTTGAGGATAAACTTGCTCCACGTAAATCGTGTTGAGGATATAGGTACCTACTCCACTATGAGTGTTGAGGATAAATTTGCTCCACGTAAATCGTGTTGAGGATATAGGTACCTACTCCACTATTAGTGTTGAGGATAACTGCTCCACGTAAATCGTGTTGAGGATATAGGTACCTACTCCACTATTAGTGTTGAGGATAACTGCTCCACGTAAATCGTGTTGAGGATATAGGTACCTACTCCACTATTAGTGTTGAGGATAACTGCTCCACGTAAATCGTGTTGAGGATATAGGTACCTACTCCGCTATAAGTGTTGAGGCAACGTACTCCATGTAAATCATGTCGAGATTATACTTCGCTATATTTTAAGCAAGTTATACACATGATCAGTGTCACTTTGGTTTTGGTCTTGATGTCTATTGCCTACAGAACAAGTGGATCTTGATGACGTTGTCCATGTCTACGATGACCCTCAACTCGCTGGTGGCAACGACGAGCCGGTCGCGGGACCATCCACGTCAACGTCAACTCCTGTACCCGCACCGGCGGCGCATCGGCACCGCCGGATGTTAGCGCCGAAAATATTGAAGCACCACATCCAAACGACGCTATTGAATTAGACCCTGAGATTTTACAAGTACTCGGCGCAGACCTCGCCAATCAAAAAAATTATGGAGATACGTTACGTAAGGACATTGCCTGAAGATGGGCTTATACTTTGGCTAACGGTTCGTCCAAAGATACACAGGTGGAGTTAATGAAATTTTATTTACCACCAGAAAACTATATAATTATGAGAGCTCCAAAATTTAATTTAGAAATCAAGGCAGCCCTTTCGGATATAAACATTAAAAAAGACCTTTTCAGTCAAAATAAATAAAATCAGCTTAGCTGTGGTCTCGCCGCAATAGGACGCGTTTTAAATTGGGCCCTTTCACCAGAAAGCTTGGTGCAGCAGGATATAATAAAATCGTTGAGTGATGCCGGTAGACTCATATGCGATAGTAGTCATTATAAAGAGTCTCAATCACGACGTTATGCGGCTTTAAGTACTTTAAATAAAAATATCAAAGATACTGTCAAAAACACAAACATCGATGAACAGCTATTCGGTTCCAACCTATCTGAGCTTATTAAGTCGTCAAAAGCTATAACTAGGACTGGTTCAGAAATAAAATTAAGAACTCAACGGCCTATGTATAGCACAACGACCGTTACACAACCTCGGGGTGCTTTAAACTAGAGGGGGGCGCCGCCGCGCATAGCACCAGCGGTCGAGCCGCGGTCGACCGCCGCAGCACGCAGACCGCCGAGGGACCGACGTCTAGAAGCAACCCGGGGACGCCGCCACGCCAACAGCGCGCGGCATCAGGCGAGGAGACGATATTAGGAACACAGGTACCTACTGCTGGCTGTTTATCAAACTTTTATGAAAAATGGTGCGAGCTCACTGACGATCATACTATTTTACAATGGGTTCAGGGATATAAAATTCCTTTCAGTGAAGAACCTATACAAATAGCTGAGCCCCATAACAATGCATGTAATTCTCAGTCACTAAGTCAAATCATTGACAAATGTATATCAGACTTGATACGTTCGCAATTTATATCAACATGTACATCTTGCCAAAGACAATTTATTTCACCAATATTTACAGTGCCCAAGTCGAACGGAACCCATAGGTTTATTTTAAATTTAAAAGAACTAAATAAATTTGTTAAGATTGAACATTTTAAGATGGAGGACTATCGTACTGCACTAAAATTGTTGAACCATAACTATTTCATGGCAACAATAGACATCAAGGATGCTTATTTTTTAATTTCCGTAAGTGAGGGTGATCGGAAGAAGTTACGGTTTAGATGGAAACTGTCTCAATTATACGAATTCAATGTTCTTCCCTTCGGCCTTTGCACTGAACCATTTGTTTTCAAAAAATTACTCAAACCGGGTCTGAAATACTTACGCACTTTAGGATTAATATCAGTAAACTATCTCGATGATTTTTTATGTATAAGTAGTTTTGTAATCAACATTAATATAAGTGTTATGTCACATTTAATACTTCAAGTATGATTATTACTTTACCGGATGAAAAGAAACATCGAATAAAAAATAAAGTTACTGAGTTGATGTCCAAAAATCAATGCACTATAAGGTACTTTGCTGAAATAATAGGATTGTTGACCTCGGCATTCCCAGCAGTCAGTTACGGTTGGATGTACACAAAATTGCTTGAGCGCGAGAAACTCATAGCTTTAAATTATTCCAAAAACTACACTAGACACATGAAAATAGAAACTTATCTTAATAAAGATCTTTCATGGTGGATCAATAACATATTATCGTCATCTTCACCTATCAGAAAATATAACTATTATTGTCAAGAGATTTTTAGTGATGCTTCGAACACCGGCTGGTGTGCAACATGCAGTGGTCAAAGTGCGAATGGAAATTGGTCAGAGACAGAATTTTCCTTACATATAAACACACTTGAGCTTACGGCCGCATTTTATGGCTTTAAAGATTTTTACTAAAGGACTAAAAAATGTCAATATTTTGTTGAGGATTGTTAATACCACTGCCATATGTTATATAAACCGCATGGGTGGTGCTCAGCACCCACATTTAAATGACATTACTCGAAATATCTGGCAGTGGTGGGAAGCAAGAAATATATTTGTATTCGCATCGTATATCAAATCTAGCGACAACGTAAGAGCAGACCGAGAATCTCGGCGAATTAATATAGATACAGAGTGGGAAATCTCAGATTGTGTTTTTTCACATCTAAGGCAATTGGTCGGAAAACCGCAATTTGATCTTTTCGCGAGCGCTCAAAATTACAAATGTAGTAAATATGCATCATGGAAACTAGATCCGTATTCCGAAGTTATTGATGCATTTACTGTTTCTTGGCGTAACATTTTCTTTTATGCTTTCCCCCCTTTCTGTCTAATTACTAAAGTCCTAGAAAAAATTATCGCAGATAAAGCGAGAGGCATTTTAGTAGTGCCTCACTGGCCATCTCAACGATGGTACCCACTATGGTCCAGTCTTGTTACATCAGAAAAGAAATTCTTTGGTCCTCAGGAATTACTTTTAAAATCTCCTTTCAGAGTCCGTCACTACCGCCCACTACACGCGACGCTTATCCTGGTGGCAGCAAAATTATCCGGTAGGCGTTGATCAAGCGTGGAGTACCACGAACGTCACTACATTATAATGATGGCCTCCTTTGCAAATACAACCTTAAGGCAGTACAATAGTTCGATAAAATCTTGGTGGCTTTATTGTAAAGATAATAACTTGGATCTTTACGAGACTGATAGTGCCCAAATTATATCATTTTTAACAAGAAAATTTGAGGAGGGATCTAGCTATAGTAGTTTGAATACGCATTGGTCTGCCCTCTCAGTTATTTTAGGCTATAACGTTATTGGAGATGACTGTATCAGCCGCTTCCTCAAAGGTGTCTACAGACTTACTCCCCCAAAACCAAAGTACAATTCAACATGGGATACAAACGTAGTACTTAAATACCTTTCCGATGTATGTTACGATAATATATCTTTAGTTGATTTGTCACACAAAACTTGTACGTTATTGGCAATCGCTTCTGCCCAAAGAATGCAGACCATCAGTGTTATAAAGTTAAAAATATATCGATACAAGAAAATGAGATTGTTATAAAAATTAGTGATTTAATCAAAACGTCGCGGCCCGGGCGTACCAACCACTTATCAAACTACCGTACATTCGCGAAAACCCCAGTATTTGTCCAGCATTGCCATTGAAACCTACATAGACAAAACTAGATCTTTGCGAAGTGACTACCCTGAAGGAAATCTTTTTATCGGTGTACGCAAACCTCATAAAAAAGTAGGCCCTCAAACATTAACACATTGGGTAAAAAAAAGGTTTTGCAAGACAGCGGAATAGACATTTCCATATTCGGTGCTCATAGTACTCGCTCGGCATCTACATCTACCGCGCACAGATCTGGGGTCAGTCTGGAGGTGGTTCGCAAGGCCGCGGGCTGGAGCAATTGCTCAAACATCTTCCTTAAATATTATTGTAGAGATGTGGTAGACTCGAATGACACCACTTTTGTCAACTCTATATTCGGTTCATAGTGTGGAAGATTAATTGCATTTATATAATTAACATGTTAAGGCTTGTTAAGGGAACGATAGATGTACTTTAATCATTGTACTTGATTCTCAATAATTCTTATTAATCCTTTCTCTATAGTTCATACACTAAAATGGTTTTTTAATTCTTCTTTTTCCTCTGCAATATTGCATTGCTCTAAACATCTGCAAGTAATATAAGTAATCGTCTTCGGTTGAGACCCGAAGTATAATTAAGAATCAAACGAACTTACCTTGTGAAGTTTGATTCCAATTATGCGAGGGTCTCAACCGAAGACGATTACTGCCCTATCCCCCCCAACCCAATGGCCAAAAGGCAATGTTACAACACAAAAACCTACTCTGAAATAATGATTCACGGGCGCACGGTGTTGCCAGTGGTGGTGAAACAGGAAATAGTAATTAAAAAAAAAAAAAAAAATGACAATTTTCTTATTTCTTTTTGTGTTTAAGATCTAAACGTGTGATGAAGATAGCACCAACTCATGTAATGCTGCAAGTAATATAAGTAATCGTCTTCGGTTGAGACCCTCGCATAATTGGAATCAAACTTCACAAGGTAAGTTCGTTTGATTCTTAATCATCACACTTATTGCGGAGATAAAACCCTAACTGGCCCTTAAAGTAGCAGGTAACTTTATTCCTCCGTTAGAGGCTTTATTCAACTGTTAACTACTATCTGACCATTGAAAAACCAAAAAAAAATTGCTATTCAACGAATAAAGTCTATCTGGTTGTTTATCTGAGGATTGAAAAATCGGCCCTTAGTAAAATAACAAGCTTTGAAGAGTCTGTACGATTGAATCGATGGTTATACATCCTCTTTTATAGAAGGCGTAACCTTAACCCGGTAAAAGTAGGTTTAACCACTTGGATAATAACGGGTGTAAAAATCCCCTGACAAAGGCGAAAAGCGCTCGTTATCAGTTCGTCATTGCGATCATTTTATTGTTCTTGCTAGACCACATTTCGGAGCCTTCTAGTTACAAAGATATTGCGTGTAAAAGTCACAATTTTTTTTTTCAAATACAAGTATTTAATGTCATAACGCCTGTAATCCCCGAAGTACCTAATAGTACACCCACATTTCGCCAGTTAATATTACATATACCGTTACTTATAATTCCACCATGGTCCATTTACTATTTAAACACACCAGCACAATGTTTGGAGTGCGTTACATTAAGTGCATCCTTAAAAAGTAATTTCTCACCCAAAAAAAAAAGTCGCTTACCAGCAATATATTTTTCGTTCTTTGCATTTTTGCCGAGTACTTGGTTGGCGGCTTCATGAAGTGTCTGTTTACACCTTGTTTATAAACCTGTAGCTCAACAACTCGTCATTAATGCCATAATAACTCCTTGTTAAAACCTCTCCTCCGTCTCCAATGAAGCTTGAATATAACAGGATATTCAATTGAATCGACATAGCGCATTAATCAGCGGTAGGTGATCATTAAGTCGATCGAGCAGATACAATCGTTAGAGACGTGGATGCTCCATCGTATGCCGAGCGTATATTGACAGACAATTTGGTTAAGGACACATTCAGGGAATTGTTGAGGCGTTAAGTAATGTTACGTTTCATTAAGAAAGTACTTAGTTGTTTTGTTCATTAGTAATATTTCTTAATTTTTTTAAAGAATATTGTTTGTTCGATGTTTGATAGGTGGTGGTATTTTATTTCAACCAAACCATGGTATTTTATTTCAACGAAATTTTTAACCTTGAATTAAAATATTGTCTTTAAAAGTCAATATGTTGCGCTACAAAAGTTAGTGACAGAAACGAATGGCTGCAAAACCGACTCCACGTAGTCTTGTCTGCCCTACCCCTAGAGTGTAATTTAAGCCCGCGTAGGCGCGGGGGACGCTCACCACCGCAGCTTCGGCTTGCTGGCCGGCAAGCCGGCCAGCCTCAGCCGCGGCCGGGAGCGTTAGGAAACACCTGCGACGATAAGCTCGCGTGGGGCCACCGGAGCCCCGCAGCGCCGGAGCCGTGACAGAAACCATGACTTCCATATTGCATGCTCGCTTGCATGCTGCGTGTTGGATGCATCATGCATGATGCATCCAACACGCTGCAAGTTGCATGGTTGCTTGCATGATGCATGCAACATGCAACAGGTATGGACACTATTAGTGAGAATAACAAGATTATTTTCCTGCTTCACAACAATTTACCCGCATTATTTTTGTGAACTCGGTGTTGTAATTTTATAGGAGGGTATTAATTTTTATCAAAGTTATGAATTGAAACGTTTAAAAACTGTCATTCGATTAAATGTTATTCTTGGTAATAACTTTTATGTGAAACAAACAAAATGTGGAAATAGAATATTTGATTTGTTAATCTATGATATGAATACTCTAACTTTAAAGTTTATTTGAAACAAAAATCGATGATTTTAATTTCTACAAAGTAAGTATTGTTCGTATTGATTATTCTATGAAATGATAATATGAGAAACAATTTAGCGATGAAACAACGCACAACCAATATACATAGATAATAATGTGAAGATGTATTTTAAATTACAATTTTATATGAATAGAAACGCTTATAGACAAAGGTTTTTAAAGGAAAAGGTAAAAAAATCTTTTATTAAATTGAAAAGAAAGTTTTTTTAAACTTATGTCTCAATGCTGTTTATGTTACTTTTTTCCTTTGTTTTCCACAAAATTTACAAAATTGATTATAAGGAAGATGCTCCGAAGTATTTACCTTCCCTGCCAAACTCGCGGTAAACTCGAGTCAGCAAAAGATAAGAATATTGAACTTTCCGACTTGCGGTAAGCCAAGTACGAAACTTTGGCTTATCTGTGTAAAAAATCAGCGTCAAAAATCGGGCTGAGTATCCTCTTAGCAATTAACCTACTTGGTTTATATTCTGAATGGCTCTCTGGCACGTTATCGTCTTGTTATTTCAGGCATGTGAGGACATGCGAGGGCGTGGGTGTCATCCAGGGGATTAAGTTATTACTCTATGTTCAAGTTGGCCAGTAGGTTTACTTAGAAAAAGAAAACCGGCCAACTCCGAGTTGGACTCGCGCACGATGGGTTCCGTACCATAGTTTATAAAAACGGGTAAAAATATCACTTTTTTGTATGGGAGCCCTTAAATATTTATTTTATTCTGTTGTTAGTATTTGTTGTTACAGCGGCAACAGAAATACATAATCTGTAGAAATTTATCACGGTTCATGAGATACAGCCTGGTGACAGACGGACGGACGGACGGACGGACGGACGGACGGACGGACGAACAGCGAAGTTTCAGTAATAGGGTCCCGTTTGGCCCTTTGGGTACGTAACCCTAAAAATACATCTGTGTATCGAATTCGCCACAATGACCGTAGTCGTAAGTTGCTATTAGCAATTAGACATTGTAACACTGGTAGCACTAATATTTTCTTTTTCAATCAAGCCCGTAGGTCTGAAGCAAACTTACAACAAGACATTTTTATTGTAGACGCTCGTAGCTAGCGCACCTGCAGCAAAACGTTCGTAGCTCGTAGCTAAAGTAAACTCGTAGACACAGACGTAGAGCTAATAAATCGTTGTTGTTGTTAGTTGTAGTCATATTTGTAGCAAGCCCAGTCGTAGCCATTTTCTCGTAGTCAAAACAAATTTCTAGCTACAGCACTCGTAGCAAAGAAAATAATACAAATTGTTGTTCTGTAAAAGTATTTAAATGATTTCGAGTTAACAACTGGAACTAGTACAGATAGAAAACTTTCCACGCTCGCATTTATCATTGTTAACAAGTTGATTCCGCTCAGATACGGTGTTCAAGTACTAGTTTTTGTGATACAAAAATGTGCTACAAATTGATATAGAGATACGGTCTCGTGAAAAAGTAGTCATCTTGTATGTATATAGCAGTCTGGTCACAGCTAGTATAGGAAATAACTAGATATTGTAGTCTATAGAGATTTAAGCCTGTTTTTATTTAATTAAACAAATCTAATTGAATACTTAAATAGATAGTTACCTACAATTGAAACTACCCTCCGCTGAGCCGAACGCTGAAAAACTACACATTTAGTCAGTTTAGTGGCTCAGTAGGTATTTCGGGCGCTGAGTTTCGTCCGATCCGGCCGAAACACCTACTAAGTCAGCCCAAGTGTTAACTTAAAAGGGCCACTATAAACATGTAATAAACAAATGCCAACATTGTCAAAAAAGTATCGATTTTTTTTTTATTTTACCCTTTTATGTATCTCACACAAATCCTTGTAAATTATCAATTTTCCATTCTAACTAGAAAAACAAACAAAGTTACTGGCCTAATACATAACCACCTCCTTTTTAGGGTTCCGTACCCAAAGGGTCAAACGGGACCCTATTACTGAGACTTCGCTGTCCGTCCGTCCGTTCGTCTCTCACCAGGCTGTATCTCATGAACCGTGATAGTTAGCGAGTTGAAATTTCTACAGATTATGTATTTCTGTTGCCGCTATAACAACAAATACTAAAAACAGAATAAAATAAATATTTAAGGGGGCTCGCATGCAAATAAGTGAATTTTTTGCTCGTTTTTATAAATAGTGTTACGGAACTCTTCGTGCGCGAGTTTCGCACTTGGCCTGTTTTTTAGAAGTCGGTTTAAATGTATGGGTACTTTTCACGGGTTAAAGTTTATATTTAGACAAATGGAAGTTGTTTGGCTTAGGAACTCTTGATTTCTAGATTGAGTAGTTGAAATCTTATTTACAAGGTGTAGGTTGCCGAACCCTTCCCGAAGCCGTCAACCAAGCATTCTGTACTTCAAACTAAAAGTAACGCAAATAATATTGCTGGGAAACAACTTTTCTTTTGGGGTGGAAAAGCACGTTTTACTATAGGACTCAATGTAACGCACTCACAACCTTTGTGCACACATTAAAAAATAATACCTATTAAAAAAAAATATAGGGATAGTTGGAGTTTTGACCCTCAATATCTCCGCTTGAAGGTTCCCAGGTATTCTCTAGGACAAACAAAACGTCGCGAAGACTAAATAATTACCTACATCCGCACGGGTCGATCTTTAAGGTTAAGTCGTGCTTGCCGAGGTTGGTCCGTGGATGGGTGACCATAATTACATACCGAGTTTCCTCCGTGCCTCGGAGAGTACGTTAAGCCGTTTATCCCGGCTGTCATTTGTAGATCTCTTACTGTCGTTACGAATAGTCTGAAGCTAAAAGTCTGATATCCAGTCTTACCATGGAGTATCGTATTACCCGGTTACTGGGTTGTGGACGTCAGAGAGGCAGTCGCTTCATGCTGTAAAATACTGGTACTCAGCTGCACCCGGTTAGACTGGAAGCCGACCCCAAGATAGTTTGGGAAAAGGCTAGGCAGATGATGATGATAGGGACACCAAGTGCCTCTTGTCTTCGTTAAAGGTACTTTACACCCGTTATGTATTTTCCAACAACACCACCAACATCCCTTGAACTCTATAGCTACTAACTCATTAACATAAACAGTTGTTATTAGTTTCCATATGATCACCAAAATCTCTTGAGCTCAACGCATTAACATTCAAAGCTGTTATTAGTCGGTATCTCTGCAGCCGCTACTCAATTGATTGCGTTGCACCCCGCGGCCCACCGCTGTAACGAGCGATAGATGGCGGGATCCTCATTCAGATAACAAGCTGGCTGCGTGAAACGGTGCACTTGTGGCAATGATTACCCACCATCATAGATAGGTAAGTACCTTTTAAGGCTAAAATGTTGATTCTGATAACTTATTTTGGATTTTGGTAAACTTGGAAGAAATCTACTAAAAAAAGAAATCTACAAGGTGTAATGGAAAAGTGGTCATTGATGCCATCATTATGAACAATGTTTAACAATCACAGAATAGAATAAAAGTTTTCTCGCATATTTCGACAAAAAAAATATGGAGTTGGAGTTGCTCATAATTATGAGTACAATGCCCCAATTTCAGGTTTTCAATTAGTTCAATTACCTACAATTTGTGCTGGTATTTAAATACGCTGCTCCATCATTATGAAATTCCCATGACCATAAAAACTTCTTCATGAAATTAAACTAAATGTCACTTTCATTATTGGGAAGAGTATATTATACACAACCATGTGGGAATAAAACACAGCTGTCGAAATGTGGGTGGACAATTTCGTACACTATTGCCCAACCCTTCCGGTCAAACAGGCTTGATACTTCGATGAGAATAACATGGACATTATGTTAGAATGTATAACAAATGAAATACAGAATGGTAATCACCCTTATCTGACCACGACACTGCACGCCCACACCGCGAAGTGGATTGACCAGATGCGGCAAATTGAGTCCTTTGTCGTTCTCAAGCAATTTTCTTTCTGAGGTTGTTCTAAGTGTGAGTGGGTAACTGGGCAATGTTGCTACGAGTGCTTTCTTATGGTAATTCACATATACAACTTATTCCTCAATGAGGTTAAGTAAGTCCCGACTTGAATGTGGAACGTGAAATTCAAAATTTCCTACGTTTCTTTTGTAAATTGCGGCGCTGTTTTAAGCGGCGCACCAGCAAACTTAAACGCTAATATAAGAAAAAGTAAATTTCTAAATCGTTCTGTCAAAATTTACCTCTATGGTCAACTAGTACTCGATTCAAACAAAACCAATCGTTAGTAATACTAAACGGCACAACATTATTAAATTTAAAAAAAAAAAACTCGTCTATGTCGAATGTCAAACGTCAATGGCAACCCGTGTTATTATGTTCGGAAAAGTGTTGTTTTTGTGAGATATACGTTGTAAAACTTTGGTAAGTAAATGTATAGTATGTTATAAGTGTATAATGCAACTTTTTAGATAGTCATTTGCTTGAAAAAATAACAAAAAAATTATGATTTGAGCCAACAAAAAATCCTTTGTTGTGAAGTTTGTTATTCGAAATTTAAAAAAATAATTTGACTCTTTAACCATGTAAAATGGTCTTGGAAACAATAGTAGCAAAGAAAAAATACCTAGTGATAATTCATTATTTCATGTATTCGAGGCATATCTATTCATATTTATTGATATTTCAAGTATTTTCATGCTTTGAACAGCGGAATTCTAAAATGGCCGATTCTAACAAGAAGTTTGAGTTAGGATCTTATAAGAATAATATATGTAGGACTCCTAAAAAACACTGTCATTAGATTACTTGTATATTTGTGTAGTTAGATATAAATTTTCGTGTAAATTGAATGAGTAGTTTTACCAAACAAAAATAAGCAACGAAAACAGACGTATTTGCTGCGACCTCTCTCATATCTATGGGATATGTATAATTCTCAAGTAGTTCTAAAAGAGTTGTTTATTATTAATAAATGGCCCCGTTCATCACGAACCCGACACTGTTTACCGTTTAAAATTAGAGCTAATATAACTCAAGTTATAAGTGTTTATCTTTACGATATCGGATGACTCACGCGATGGCGTAATCAAGTGGCCCCCGAAGGGCTACACGCGGGGTTTTACTGTTCGCGCGAAAGGATAAAGAGGTTAAAATATGACGATTTTCATCCACGGATTCTGGATTTTTGACCATTTGATGGCAATAGGCTCTCTATTACGTACAGGCGCTTAAACATAACTAGCGAAACTGGGTTAACTATTAAGTACACCTCTGGCTTACCCTTCGGAAATAACAGCCGTGATGTCATGTTATTATTTCCAGCTAACATACCTAATTGAGCTCTACAAATTGTATTTTCTAGGAATCGTCATATTTTCAAGAAACAGTTTTATTTCTTATTTCAATTGATTTTCATCAACTTTCAATTAAAATAGGGCCGATAGAAACAGCCGGTACTTCATCAAGATTATTGGCAAAAATAGAGATTGATTAGTTGTGATTTTGTGTAAACGTTGAAAGGTGGAAATAATTAAGAATTAACACACAGTTTAAAATATTCATTAATTTTTATTTTTCCAATTTCACATAGAGTTTCTAAACGTTCAATAAATACAAGATGTCGTTACATTTTACATAAAAAATATATTTACACATAGTTGTGTTATTTACATAATTAAATAATGTACGTATACGAGTAACTTATGATAACATTAATATTACAAATACCTTAAATTAGGACTTTAAGATATTACTGGTATAGTAAAGTTGCATCAGGATTTCAGGTTTTCTATGGGTAGGTATAAGCTTTTAATATTATGCCGTGAAGTTACAGTGCCTATGCAGTCTTACGAAACTCTTAAAACTGTGGTAGCTATGAGAAATCTTATGTACTACTACAAAATAGATAAAAGTTTCTAAAAAATAAAATATCTTTTAGAAAGTAAAGACAGCTTGTTAAGTTTATTGTTTGTTGTAACCAACATGTTTGAGACTAATTTCTTATAGATGCAAATTTTTAAACATGCACAATCTTTAGACATCATTATTATGGGCTAGGAAAACGTTATTTGTTTGGAAACATGAATAAAGCAATATTAAAATGGTGCCAAGTGAGATACCTCCCATTTTTATGTCAACAACCGAAATTACAGTGAGGCCCTTAGGCTTACATACTGTTGAGCTATGTGGGCCGCGTAACGTAACAAGTAGGTACATACTCGTACATTCTTTTGCCTCCCAAATAGAAGTCGAGTCATTGCCAATTTTTGTTGTTTTGGTTTGTTAATATCTGGACAGAAAAATTGATTAAGTAAGTTTAAATTTATCCGTATTGTACCGGTTGTTTGTAATTCTATGTTGTTAAGAATCTATTATCATGGAACCTTTACTGATATTAAATAATAATTATGTCTGATTTAAAAGCTGTAACCAAAAAAAATGCTATGATGTACCTACATTATAAAAAATCCGTCAATATACCGATGTAGATACCGCGAGATTGGTCTATTTTAGTTACTTTCACAGTATAATGTCTTACTGCATTTTTTTATGGGGACGGGCTGCAGACATCGAGTCTATTTTTATTCTGCAAAAAAGAGCCATCAGAGCCATATATAATCTCCGTAGGCGCGATTCTCTAAGGGAACTGTTTAAGGACATTAACATCATGACGGTACATTGTCAATACATTTATGAAAACATAATGTACGTAAGAAAAAATCTGCATCTTTTTGGTAAAAGAGGTGACAGGCATAATTACAGTACTAGAAATAGGGACCAATTAGTTCAGCCAGGCTTCAGACTCGCTAAAGTAGACTCATCTTTCAAGGGGTACTGTTTAAGATGCTATAATAAAATTCCACAAAGTATTCTTGAACTGAGTGAGATGAAATTTAAAACATGCATTAAACGCATACTATGTAAGCAAGCTTATTACAAATTGGACGATTATATCGCTGATAATAATGCTTGGCTCAATGCCGGTCCTGCTCCACAAGGACAGGGGCGCATGAATTGATAGCATTAAATAGTATTTTATTGACTTCAATGTGCCCTGGCGGTTAAGAGTATGTCATGCTCACTTAAATGTCACGCTGATGGTGGCGCGTGTGTCGGGTCATTTAGTTCCCTTCAAAATGGTTGAGTTGAATGATGGCTGATCCATGCGTGATGTTCGTGAACGGGCGCTGTCAGTTGTGCCTGGTCATCTCTTAGTTGCCACGGCTTGTTTCGAACTATTTATTTTATTTTTGAATTCTCATTTTTTTTTTTGTTTTTACTTTGGACACTTTTAACGTGTACGTCTTGCTACATCGTTCTCACATAATTTACCATCTCAACATGAATGATGTAACCAAGATTTTTGTAACAAGTTACTAATTTAAAAGAGTTCCATGGAGTTTCTTGCCCATTCTTCTCCATAGAGATCTACGCTTTGGAATGGGCAACTACAGTACTTTCACAGTTATTATGTCTAGTGACTGGGACTGTAGCTTAATATTTATTGTTGTTTGACTATTCAAAAGTGCCTGTAACTGGCCTACTTGAAATAAATGATTTTGATTTTATAAGTCCTCGACCTCGTGACTCTATGCACCTACATTTACCTTTTTTCTTAAATTTTGAAGTTACCACAGTGTTTGAAATTGTGCGCATATAGTAAAGTCACATTGACGGTACAATGTATTGGAAACGATGACTAGAGATTAGATCGTTTCAATATCCACGGGTCGTACTGCAGTGCACCGGTTCCAATACATTTCCTATATTGCATAAGCCCGTATGCACACGGAGTTTTTCACCGACGCGAGACATCGTCAAACACATGTCAGCGTTTGAGAAGCGTGTTTTATTTCTTCAAACGAAATGTCAACTGTATTTCGATAGTTTTTACATGGATGCGGAAGAGAATATATTATTATTGTTTTGATTTGTTGCTACAGTTTTATAAATATTTTCTTACACAGCGTCAGTATATGATAATTTTGATGATGCATGTACCTATGAAAATACATTGCTTTGTTTCAATCTCTTTGATTTTTAAGCCAGAAAAAAGTTTTTTATACTTATCTCCACAAAGATTTTACTTAGTTATGCAGGTAAAAGTTCCACGCAAAATGATAAACCTTTCTGCTACCTAAGTGCACCGGAAGTAAACCGACTGCACCATTTAGAAATTTTAAAAACTGTCTACTTAAATTCGAGATTCTTTCCTCGTAGCATTTAATTTTTGAAACTGACGGAGCGACGAGGTAAAAGTTTTAACTTTTTGCTGGTAAATTGTGCTAAGCTGCATAGCGGTATGACTTTGAGAGTAATCGTGGTAGTACGCTTAGTCTAAAAGCTTCTTGCGATTCTAGCCAAGTACAACTGGACAAAAATACTCTTTTTCATTTCTCATACTCGGAAAGTAGTGTTTATTTGATCCAAGTATCGGGTGGAAGATGCTACTTCCCACCTTTGGGCGGGAAAGACTCATAGTAATTGCTTCCCTCCCTAGGGTAGGAATAAATTTTAAAAATAGAACTAAATTTGGTTTGGCAGACGGCTATAAAAAATCTAACATAAAATGCTGCGGACTTGTGAGTGTATAAACGGCAAGTGTGAATTAAAAAAAAGAAGTAAGCGCGTCCATCCGCGGCAGTGACGCGGCGTGTTCTATAGTTAAAATTTTCAATGGACTAATTGGGACTATATAATTTGGCGGGATACTAACTCTGCAAGCTGTATCGAAATCGCGGATTAAGACTAATGTCTTATTAAAATGAGTTCAAGTGATGCTGAAATGTTAACCACAAATTCTGTTAAAGACGAGGCAAATACAGTTATCAAAAATCTTTTGCCAGAAATTTCTAAAGAAAGATACTTAAATACATACAATGACTTTATGAAGTGGCGAGCAGATAAGAAAATAATAAATACTTACAAAAAACTACTATTTTTTACTTTCCTTATATTCGAAATGAAAAGTAGAGTGCTTAACACGGGCGAAAGACATCAATTCCTAAATACCTCGTATGGGAATTGATTCCTTTCGACCCGCGTATAACAATCTACTATTCTACACACCTCTAGGAGCACAATAAAAGTCCCATGAAATTCCAACCACTCACTTCGTTCAAATATTTTGTCTCATTGCACTGGACAATTAAAAATAAGTTCTTTGTTTAGGAGAGTCCTCGCTTGCAGTATGAACAGTCAGCGATCTACTACTCATCAATACCGTTATCTTTTCTACTGACACGAGACCTGCATCTGTATAAGTTTCTTGAGCGATGAAATAGTCGGTAGGTAGTCGCTTATTTCTCAGTGGGATATGTGCCTTATGCTGATAGTTTTGTCCGGTCTATACGACCAAATCTAGAAGGTTATTTAAATTCTTGAAGCACACAAATCTATTTTTTTACAAACAACAGATGCAGTTCTGTTATAAAATAGTAATATTATGTAACATAAATTAAATTTTGCAGCAACATGTTCTATTGGTATGTGATCGAATGTTGTTTATATAATACCACCTACAAGGAATTAAAAAATATGCTGTTTTGGAATTATTGACGCTTCGAATGTTTTTCTTCACATAACTGGATACATGTCCCTTCTACCATCTTGTTTCATTAAAAAATCCCGAATCAAGATGTCTTATTGTTTAATACCATTGATATTACAAACATAAATTTTAATTTTAAATAACTACGTAATATTATTTAGATATAAAATCTGTACATTCAATTAAATATCTACTTAGACATAATATCATATTTTATTTACATTATACAATATCTTTCTTTACATTTCATAAAAAATTACCCTTCGTTCATTTTTACAACACCCTCAAGATCCTTTCATCTTTCTTAATCTTTATTTAATCAAGACAAATCAAGCTACAAAGTTGGTAACGCAATTATTCATTATCAAATCTGACGGCCCTTTTTATATAAAATTAATAGCTTTAGCCTAGAGTGATTAGAAAATATACTCGTTGATAAAATACTTATTAAACTAACAATAAATTGTGACTTTGATAAATTAATGCAATCAAATCATCTAAAAGGTTGAAACATCTTCAATGGCGGAATATAAAACCTCTTTTCAATATTAACTCGGAGAATTGTATAAAAACGTCTTTGTTATAAATGAGTAAACCTATTATTTTACGTATATTCTTTGTGTGCAATTCGTTTGAAAATTCTGAATATAATAAGGATCCAACGTAAAACTTTAAAAATAAAGTAGAAGATCAGAACAGAGTTAAACTTTGTGACGTAGAATTCCTACTAAATTGCACAGATTGCGCCTTTTCTTTGAAGTTTTCCATTGTCATTTTTTTTATAAATGTACTTACATAACATTTACGTCGTCTCCATATTTCCTACGCAATACTCAGTTTTGACTAGTATATCACTTACCTATACATGTATTATTAAGATAAAGTTTTACACATAATTGTACCAGCTTGGAAACGTTTATAACGTTCAAGTGTGAAGTTTCCTCACGCGGCGTACTGAGTTCAGGCGTAGAGGTCGTGCGGCGTGCGGGGCGCTCGCGGGGCGCGGCACTCGCGTCATATCCACGTGCGCTCGGTGGCGGCGTGCGGGCCGGCGTGCGGCGCGGCGTGCGGCGCGTGCGCGGGGTGCGCGTCAGGGCACGCGTCGTGCGCGCCGCCCGCGCCGCGCCGCTGTCAGGCGGTGCTCACCAGCGTCTGGTTGTAAGTGCTATGCATCGAAATTCGGATAGTGCCTGTTGAAAGAATTACGATATTCATTTCAGATTTTTCGTTTTTATTCCTCCCAGATTTACATGGAATTTATGACAAGTGTTAGTAACAAAATGAACAGTCAACTTGTACATGATGAAGCCGCTGGAACGTGTGAAACATCATAGGAAGAAAGCTATGGAAAAGCAAATAAAGATAAAAGGGTATGACCAACCGAAAGAAAAGAGCTTAACTACTGACGATTTCAAAGCTATCACGAGTGTGTCATGTTAGATTGTTCTATTATAACATCGATAGGGTCAGATATAAAATAACTGAACTTGGCTCCTCAGTATTTCTTACTTGTGTATTTTATTTGCATGGAGCAAGTGGGGAGAGCCAGGTGGGTTTTTGATGAATTTTGTCGTCTTGAATAAACCTATGAAGAAGAAATTCTTGTCCATGAATTGTACTTTATATTAATTGAATAATAAATCGTTCTAGCTAGAGAAGAAATGACGAAAACAAGTTTTCAGGATAAAGGGGAGTGAAAAACTGTACTAACAAAATAATGGGTTTGATGACTAAACATACAGTCATAATGAATTGTTTTCGGAAGTATTAGATCGTAATGTTTTTTGTTGTATGATGTATTTGGTAGATAACATGAATTATGTACATGTTGTGATGTTGAATTTACAAAAGAACTTAATTCCACATATCTAGAAACTTGAAATAAATAACTTGATTACAACCAAAATTTCAATGAGAAGCATTTACAGCAAGCTATTCTCTAGAACGATCAAAGTCTAGGATTTGATTAGCTTACTGGTACCATTCTTCCTGCTAGGCGATAAAGATCGAACAGATCTATCCAGACGTTCGGTCCCGAAGCCCCTACGTCTATCGAACGGTCCCCCTCCGCCAAACGCACCACAACACCAGAAGAATTGCTTGAATCCTCTTCTAAATCTGCGTAAGAAACTTTTTTTATGACATTCTGCCTTCTAATAAGATTTATTTGAAAAAGAAATCTAATAAAGATCCCTGTTTGGGTTAATTAACGTAACAAGAGTCTCGAATATAATCTGGTTTGCAGGCATCTTTATTGGCAAACTTTGACATTTGGATTGGGTCCTTTTTACAAAAGTTTCGAGGGAAAAAATCTTGGGTAATTTTCCCATCTATAAAAATGATTTATACCGTTGTGATTCAAATAGATGTATATTCAGACCAATGATTTCTGCAGACACAAGAAAAGATAGTAAATTGAGGCTAAAATCTACCATTTATAATGGAATATCAATAAACGTTTCGTCGAATAAGTTCAACAGTTCACAAGACGTTTATTCACGGTCCAGGAAACATAATCGTTACGCAATAAAAGTTTTACAGCTCCGAAAACTTACTTGGAATTCATCCAACAGTAAATGATGGGATTGTACATGGAGTTACTCATGGCCAGCCAGTAGATGCCCAGGTATATTTCTTGGATATGAGGGTAGTTGACGACGTCTGGGTAGTATGACGTCACCAGGAAGTACACGTGGAAAGGCAGCCAGCAGACGGCGAATATTACCACCACAACTATCATCATCTTTACTACCTGTTGAAGGAACAAACAACTTAGTTTCGTCTCTCACAAGTATTCGTTTGAATTTAAAATATTACTTTACTTGTCAGAATAGTTAATGGAGCAGCAATAGCCCAGTGGTTGCAGCCCCAACTTACAGTGAGCCGTGTTGGGTTCGAACCCAGGCAGGCGCATTACTTTCTGTCATTTGTTTTATTACCGCTAAAAATTCGAAGACATGTGACATCTACACTGGACCAACCCGCACTGGACCCGCGTGGTGAACTACAGCTAACTCCCTCGCATAGAGAGGAGGCCTGTGTCCCAGCAGTGGGACACAAGCCCATAGGCATCATGGGGTCAAAGGCTGATTTTGCAAACGTCCGTGCGTTGATGGAAAATTAACAACAAAGTGCATCACGTACAAAATGTAGCTCCAAAATCCAGTCAATTACTTACAACTGTCTGCTTTATCTATGTTTACGGCTTGATTTACATTGAATATATTCCATGCAAATAACGTGTCAACTCTAATATTCTACAGCAGATATTCTTTTGAGATACTTAGTTGTAATAAGTTTAAGTCACGATTTGATATACGGCGCTTATTCTTACAATATGTTCCCAAGTTTGTCTTCGCACCAACTACGTAAACAAATAATTTGAATCACAAGTTAAGGCTGGCGAATATTGCCCAAGGAAGGTCAGACAACCCGGGGGAAATCAATTTCTTTAAAAAGGATTCCGGACGAATCCGGAACCCATTATTAAGAAGGAAGACAATAGATGAAGATAGGATGTTTAATTTACTTGGGTACAATATTATAATATGGATTCCAGTGAGTACTTACTGGGCCCTCGAAAAACGGTCACCGAAACCGCTTAAGAGTTGAGAAGAGATTTTGTTAAAGCGAGGATTAAATGTATACCTCGAAGACATTTTAATAAGCTTTGAAAGTTTTAAGGATTTGCTAGAATTTGAATTTGTTGATGAGTATTGAAAACCGAGGTCTAAGTATTTATAAATGCATTATGAAGCCCTATTTATGAAGCCCTGAATGTAATAGACTCGTATTTACAAAATAGATTCCAATGTGTAGATGTTAATGGCGCGAAATCATCCGGGCTACCTGTTCAGCTAGGTGTACCTCAAGGCTCAATATTGGGACCGTTTTTATTCTTAGTTTATATTAATGACTTACCATATTATTTGAAGGGTATTTGTGACGTTGTACTATTTGCAGATGATACCTCTCTTATCTTTAAAGTAGATAGAAATAGACACGATTTCGGAGACGTAAACAGCGCTCTATCAATGGTCACGGATTGGTTCACAACAAATAACCTTGTTCTTAATGCCAAAAAAACTAAAAGTATTAAATTCGCTTTACCTAATGTTAAAAATCTAGGTCCCAACATTGTTCTCGGCAATGAGGAGCTTAAAACTGTTGACTCAGCTGTGTTTCTGGGTATAACAGTAGATTCAAAATTACAATGGGGTCTACACATATCAAGCCTGGCTGGGAGGCTTAGTTCGGCCGCATACGCCGTCAGAAAAGTCAGACAATACACTGACGTTGATACAGCACGGTTAGTCTATTTTAGTTATTTTCACAGTGTTATGACTTATGGTATTCTGCTGTGGGGCAAAGCCGCTGATATCCAAAATATATTCGTTCTTCAAAAACGAGCGGTTCGTGCAATTTACCAGCTGGGTGCACGAGTATCTCTGAGAGATTTTTTTAAAGAGATTGGTATTCTCACGGTGGCTTCACAATTCATCTTCGCTAACATTTTATATATAAGACAAAATATCCATTTGTACAGTAAAAACAGTGATATTCACAACATAAACACTCGAAATAAGCATAAACTACGTGCTCCCTTTCACCGGCTTCATAAAGTTCATAATTCATTCGTAGGGCTTGGTATAACCTTTTACAACAAGCTACCATCTTCCTTTTTAGACTTGCCATTTAATGCGTTTAAAGCTAAAGTAAAATTTAACCTTTGTTCAAAGGCCTACTATTCCATTAACGACTATTTAAACGATAAGAATAGTTGGTCGCTGGGTTGAACTCAAGACAATGTTTGTGTTCTTTCTCCAAACTAGCTTACTGATTGTTATATAACTTCATGCATAGATTTTCTACTTTTTTTTTTTATTTATTTTACTTTTTTTTATTTTATTTTTTTCGTCTGTATGCACGTGTACGCGGGCACGCCCTTTATGCTTTAATAATTTTGTTTTTTTTTAAATATTTTATTATTGGTGTGTGCTAGCTGACATGTGACATTAATTAGATTCTTTGTTTATATGAACTTGAACACTATTGTGTAGAATCTGGTTCTTCTAACCTAACAGACAGATGTGTTGCTGGGGAGTTTGTTCCGCCACTTCTTCTTCCCAGCTAAAACACTAGGAAGTGGCGAAGGGCGGGCGTTTTGGGGGACTGTCTCTTGTAATGTTGACGTTCAAAAAGTGCTGATTATCAGCCTAATTTGAATAAATGACTTTTGATTTTGATTTTGATTAACCGTTTAGACCATTAACCATTTCTTATAAATTAAATTGAAATTAGAATTTTTAACAGCTACGTACTTACGTCAAAGCACTAATTTCGTATTTGAACCTGAAATATCCTTTAGTCATATTGCTTACTTGGAGTTTATGACATTTTCTTCAGTAAACCAAATTATTAATTTACATGTCAAACACATGGAAATATTGTGGTGAATATGGCTCTGTATCGTGAGCTAAGAGAAGATTGCTTTCATCAAATTCCCATGCATTTCCAACAAAGTTAACTTGGTTGTAAAATGAAATTCTTATATCGAAACCGAGTTTTTTCTTGGATGTTTTTGAAACAGTTATTCAGTAATTTATTCCTGAGAAAATAAGTTCGTATGACGCAAGAAAATCTCACTTATGATCAAAATAAGCATCTAAATTTAATAACATATGAAATAGGAGCTGTTTTAGTGTAATTACCGTACCTTAGTAATTATGATTTACTTATTTACTAGGTATTGAATGAAATGAGGTGTGTCATACTCAGATATTCCAAGTTATATCAAATTGGACAAAATATATAACAGTACTAATGTTACATACAGTGTAATACAGTAATATATTTTAGTCGCGTATGCAATATACCCATGCTATTTTAACCGCTCCGTCTCTGATTATACAAATATCATATTCTTAAAACACCATAGTCGCAAAACACAACATTCTTATAATACCACATTCAAAGTAGGTACACTCGTCAACATTATAGCTTAGTGGTGATTACTCAATCCATTACGGGGATTGTCCTAGAAAATTTAGTTTTGGAACAAGCCTATTTCCTCACAATGTTTTCTATTGTGAGATAGTGGTATTTAAATTAAAATGTATATTTAGTGAAGTACCTGCTTGGGATCGAATCCACGTCTCCTGTATTTACACAAGTAATTGTTACTTAAATTTTCTTACCCTGCGTTTACTCTTGACGTTGTCGAGTTGCCTTTGCGTGCATTCTCCGATGGACTGCGAGCCCCATAGCTCAATGCCGACTCTTGAGTACGTGTATGTCATCGACATGATGGGCAGGAAGTAGGTTAGCACCATGAATGCTACGTTGTACCTGTAAATTGCGAATATATCATAGAAAACATACCAGGTAGAACGACTCACAAGCGATTACCACGTATTCTGTACATCATTCTGAACCTATTGTTTTTTTTTTATCGGCAATTAAAAGTAAAAGCAGCTGTTCTATATATTTTGTCCGTGAAGGTATTGCAATTTTGTAGGAAACCGCAGTTTTTTTTTTTTCGAAATTGCTTTCTAAGCGTATCGTGTTCAATCCCGTCAATCAAACGCATTATTCACTGTTCCATTATTGTTACTGCTGATAGAATGGTGCTTTGTCTAGGCCCTTAAGGACAATACTTTCATATAATTCGTCCTTAGTATGTTTGACGCTGTCTTGCAAACCTCAGCCTAGCTCACTATAAAATAAATGCTACTGTTGTGAAAATTCAACATTTTGAGAGGCACTTACCAATATTCAAGCTGAGACTGCGTGGTAATGCCGTCAGGCCATTCGCTGAAGCACACCCGCCTGTAAAACACAGCATTAAAGTCGACGACGAAAATGTTAGGTAGTGAGCCTAACATTTTACAGTCTTCGAGATAATAGTTTTTGTGAGTGCTACCATTTTAGACGGAATTCGCCAGGGAGTTTAATTGTGAAATTACTAAAAGCTCTCGAAGAACTTTTTGTACTTACAAGTTGAGCCCTCAAAAGTTTTTACTTGTATTGAAAATTGTTATTTCGGATTATGTCAAACATTTTGTGATTGGCACAAAATTGAAGAGGTTTTCGAAAATTGGCTTGTTTTGTAGCACTTGAGTTTTCTAAATTGGTACACAGCAACTTCAGACTTTTATTGCGAATTCACAAAGTTTTCCAGACATATTTTAGTTGGGCTAGAGTATTTTAATGTGTAATTGTAATAACTTGATCTACTTGAACATTAGTTTGTTATTGGGAATTTGGATTTTCTGACGACATTTTTGTGGATTGAATATTATTACTGTTTAGTTGATGGAAGTTGAAATCGACAACCCGTCTTGAGCAAGCGTGGTGATATGCTCGTGCCTACTCTGTTTCAGAAGAGACCAAAGGTCAAAGGCAGGCAGCAGTGGGAAAGGAATAGGCCTATCAATAATTATATAAGATGGAGCAAAATTCCAACGAAATAGTTGCCGAGAGATAGTGGAAGAAGTGTTGACAGACCAAAAGGTCAAGTTGGTAGAGGACCGTGAGGAGACTCGCACAGACCAAGGATTCGTGGCATAAAAGATTGGAAACCTATATCCAGCAATAGGTGGAACAAGGCTGCTAGTGATTATGGTGATGAATATATTTTTTCAAGACTTGTCCTATTTTTTACCTTATCGTTCCATCAGGCAGATAGTCCATGTCAGTGGTGAAGTAGATCAGGTTGGGAGCACTGAGGATGGAGCTCCAAAACCAGATAGCCCCCGTGATGCCGAGGGTGGCTCGCTTGCCCAGCCTCGGCTGTAGAGGACTCATGATGGCCACGTATCTATGGAAAAAGGTTTAGGTTAGTAACATATTAAAATATACAATAACTCATTTTTTTACATTCGTACCTTTTGAGGGTGTAAAACCTTAACGAAGTCATAAGCACGCCCCTGTGTATGCTTAATATCTTCTTAGAGTGGGTACTTTGTATAAAAATCTTAGTATGAAAATCTTAGCCTTCTCAAAGCAATAATTTTGAATACTTGATTCTAACGACTAGCAAGATAAAGTAAATCTTGTAAATACATAGCTGTGTTATGTGCTTCTATCATATCATGCATGCAAATAACATCAAAACATATTGTTTGAAATAAATGAAATTCCAGGTATTTATTTACAAAGACTTCATCACCATCATTTCAGTTGAAAGACGTCCACTGCTGGACATAGGCCTCCGCCAAGTTTCGCCACATTGACATAATATGGGGTGTTTTGCCATAATCGCCACGCTTGGCAGTCGGGTTGGCGATCGCAGTACGGTTGTCACAAAAGCACAGAGAACGCTGCTGCCCATACTCTGACAAGTCCCTTAGTCGCCTCTTACGACACCCACGGGAAGATATGGGATGGTGCTAATCTTGACGTCCGACACCATACAGAGCAAAGACCACCAAAACCACCGTGCAAAGACTTATTTATCTTAATAAATAACGTAATGTTAGTGTTTTTTGATTGATCTGTTTTGTTAAATGAAAATAAATACATAACTTGACATCACGCCTCTAATCCCCGAGGGGTTAAGCAGAGGCGTACCGAATAGAACACACACGTTTCACCTGTTATGTTTAAGTCCCATATAATAGGGGGCGAGCCTTTTGCCATCAACCGACACAAATCCAGACGGTGGAAAAACACAAAAACAATTTCCCCGACTCGGGAGTCGAACCCAGGTGGCCTACCATGACGTCTTAAAGCATTATTGTTTTACTTCTTTTCCAGTGTGAGAAAGAGATAGCGCTAGACATCCTGTATAGCTCCGTCTCTTTCCCACACTAGAATAAGAGTAAAACAATACTGCTTTAAGACGTCATGGTAGGCCAGCTGGCTCTTATGCTTAGCAGTCGCGATTGCAAACTCTAGTCCAACGGGGCAGTCAATGAAAATAAGGCTCTATATAACTCCTATTTAAATCAAATAGTGACAAATAAACCGACGAAAGAAGCCAAGGGGCGTGGTGACAAAGACAGGGCCGGTAAAAGCCCCATCGATAAATGTAGGTAATGGATTTCCTATGTTAGGGCTTATTCTTTGAACACAGTGTATCAGCAATATTAGCTTTTTTTGTAGTTGTCCGGAAAATATTTAATGTAGCCGACGTTTTACGAAAAATATAGGACGACGTTTTATGAAATAATATGACAGGTAGGTATATGAAATGAATAATTGGTAAGTTACAAAAAACAGACTGGAAAACTAAAACTGCGTCGCTGCAAAAGTTGATGTTTTAATTATGTGTTCGTTAGATGCGATGGAAACAATTTTGATTAAGAGACAGGAATTAAAATTTTAGTAAAGTTAACTACATGTGTGTATTTATGATCCGACCTATCTTTGTAGGTAAGATGATCTTTGTTTTGCAATTTTCTTTGTGTATGATTAATTTTTATCTTTTTTACTTAATTTCTACTTTTCAAAACTATTATTGCTCCTAAAACACCGCTTGAAGAACAAAAACACATACATTTGGAATCCCAGAGTCATATTTTACCTTGCTACGTATTTGAGATTGAAAATCTTGGAACGTCACATAATAAAGAAAATATCTTGCGAGAAATGTGACTTATTGCAAATTATTATTGTTGACAGCAAAAAAGTCCTTGTATGTTCGTTCAATTTTAGACTCATAAACATATTTTATGTAAATACCTATGAAATGGGTGAATTACTTTCCTTTTCTTTGACGATTTTTTGCCTTGTAGGTAAAAGGGACAAAAGAAACACACACATACATAATGAATATACGAACCCTGAAAACCACATTACACTTCTTTTTTTTTTTTGGGAAATCGTTTATAAGATAAACATTTTGTACCAAACTTTTTTTAATACGAATGAATAAACATTTGAGAACGGAAACTTCATTTATTTTAATTTCTTTTTAATTAATTCGTAGTTAGTAATGGCGGAAATGGAATGATAGAATTAATTGAAATGAATATTCATTATCGGCAGCCTGAGACATTCAACAACTTTCTTGCTCTGCTAGATTTTTTCATAAAGAGAATTGCCACCGATAATTGTAGACCACGCATAGACATCTTAACTACCCACCATCTTAAGTATCTTCCCACTTAAGGCAGTTATTCGGAATAGATAACAGTAATGAGGGTGCTCGCATATACACTCGCGGGCAATGAAAAAGTTCCACTGACATAGCACCAAATTACTCCTAAGCGGGAAAGGCTAGCTTAATGACGCCGTCTGCAATATTGAAGTACATTTAACTGCGCATCAGAATATTACCAACTAATAACGTAAATATTGTGTTCCTATTTTAAATTAAATGTTTTAAAAAATTGGAGCCATTTGGCAAATAAAACCAAATCTTTGTGTAGGGGTTTTATTCGGTGTAAACGTAGGTTTTGATAACTCAGTACTTGGTGTTTCCTCCTTGTGCTCTCAATACAGTTTCTACGCGATTGGGCATGCTGAATATCAGATTCCTCAGCATATGCTGAGGAATGTTCTCTCATTCTTCGATGAGCGCGAAATTCAAATCACGAAGAGTAATTGGAGGTGGTACTCGTTTTCTCACACGTCTGTCAAGCTCGTCCCAAGCATGCTCAATAGGATTCAAATCGGGGCTGGCCACTCCATTTTGTGGATTCCTACGTCCTGAAGATACTCATTTACAACTTGAGCAGTGTGGGCCCGTGCATTATCGTGCATGAACACTGCATTGTCTCCATATTGGCCAAAAACGGACCATTATGTTCATTGAGAATCTCATTGATGTATCTCACAGCAGTTAGGTTCCCATTCTCGCTGTTCGACCCTCTGCAGAGATACCAGCCCACACGTGAACGGTACCTCCGCCGTGTGACAGTTTTTCTTCAAAACATGCTTGTGCAAAACGTACTCCTGGTCGTTAGTATACTCTTTTCCTCCCATCATGATTGTACAGCATAAATCTTGACTAATTATCACTCTGCCCCATTCGTCCTCACCCCGTTCTGTATGCTCGCGGGCGTATCGCAATCGGGCAACTTTATGATGCCGTTCCAGTTTTGGGCCATTTGCTGGCCTGTAAGACTTCAATCCTCTTTCGGCAAGACATCTCCTGACAGTCCACTCGCTTATTGGCTGCCTTCGAACTTGCAGAAGTTGTTGTTGAACCGCAACTCCTGTCTGATGTCGATTTCTTAACATGGTTGCCGCAATGAAACGATCTTCTCGGACTGTTGTGCACCTTGGCTTGCCAGTACCTGTTTTCTCAGATTTAATCCAGTCTCCCTAAACCTTTGGATCACTCGTCGGACAGTAGTATGTGTCACGCCCATTATTCTGGCCGTATTTCTTTGGCTGGTCCCCAATTCCACCATAGTGATGATTCTCGTACAATCGTCAGGTTATATAGGCATGACTTATGGGTACGATAGTCGTAAGACTTTACAATTTAAGAATTCTTTCACATCGGCGAAAACAAGGATGAAATCAAAAGTAAAACAAGAAACGAAACAAATGTATTCCGAAACTTTCAAACCCCAAAATTTTGTTTTTCTACTTTTTTTATCCATGGCTTCAAAAAGACTAGTATTTAAAAGAGTTTAAGTTTGCATAATAAAATAGATTTCATTATACTTTTTAATTTATGAAGCTAGGTTCTATTTCTTAGGATTTATTAAGGTTTTTGTCGGCATTATGTGGGTGGAACTTTTTCATTGCTCGGCAGTGTATTTTGATGGTAAGTCATTTGTTCAGTACTATCCTATAACTGTTATAGCATAGTACCGAACAAATGACTTACCATGGGTGGTGCTTTAATTCAGTTATAGCATAACTGAATGAGGGTTACTAAAGTTACAAAGTAGGTTCTGATTACTCACCTGTCCACACTGATCGCCAGTAACGTAAACACAGACGCAGATATGCTGAGCACGGCTATGAACTGGCAGAACTTGCAGTAGAAGTGTCCAAACGGCCAGTCGGAGTTCAGCATATACGTGAAGTTAAACGTCACGTTGAGGGTTGAAACCATCGCGTCTGCCACTGACAGGTTAACTGTCAAAGATAAACATGGGTTCATGTTAATGCAAAAAAACAAATGTCACAAAAATAGATTCAAGAATGTTGTTGACAAAAACAAGATTAGTTACCCAATAACATGAGCTTAAAATCTTGCCTACATTTTCCGAAGAAATTCCAAAATTACCGTCGTTATATAAGTAAAATCTCGTCGGTTTAGCCTTCGTTTTATTACGGATTAAAAGCCGGGAAGGGGCTTCTGTAATTAAAACTGATGCGTGGGAATGCAGCCTTTACATTTGCACATTATGAAAGCGGCGCCTACATTTTGTATACTAGGGTTTAAAATGAAGTTGTCTTGGTGTATTCTCGTTCGTGGAAATTGTGACGAATAACCCTAACGTACTCGTAAACTCCTTGCTCATTTATTTTTATATCTTCTAAATATTTTTTAGCTATACAATGGTCGCCCAATGGTCTCCTTAGCACCACAGGTGGGTATTTGTTTCAGTGGCCTTCTAATCTGACTTTAAACTTTATCGACTAGTAAATAATACATAACCCACTCACATTTGAGTACATCATCATAATCATAATTTTTTATTTATCTCGATACCAAGAGTAACAGGCGCTGGAGTAGGAACGTCCTGAGGTCAAGTCACCTATTTCCGGATTAAATGTAACATTTTTATTATTTGCTCAGGTAGATTTGATTACTAAAGACAGTCCTTACGTGACATTCATTTAAACTTTCACTGTCACTTACGGGATATCTTCCGTGATTATTATTTATTGTGAGCTCCCAAAATAAACCATCAGCCATCAGAGTGTTCGAGTGTCCCTTTAGTTTTAAACCGTGAAAGCTTAAAACAGTGTGACATTAATTTATTAATGAATTCTTAAATAATATCAAACAATAACCTCCCAATAGAATTTCGGTTAGGTACGGTTGCCAATCTTAACAGAGATAAACCAAGTAGCACAAATGTATGCGCTGTCAGGTGAACTCTATCTCTATATTCTATTGTTGGGTTTATTCTTCTCTATATCGAGAAGAATAAACCCAACACACTATTCCCAAACCACTGCAACTCCTGAAAACTAGAATCAACAGCGGCGACCACCAGAAAAGCGCCGACACATTGAAGCTCGACTAAGTTCTAGAGAAACAATTTTACTGTCTTGGATCCCGCCACGAAATTAATCAGAAAAAAAATAGCGGAGGAGTAAAAAAACATAATTTCAACTTCCCTCCATATCAGCAGAATACAGAACAAAGCCAGGCCAATCGGCACAAAGGGGCACCACGGATAAATTAAATATTATCATTAATATGAATATGTCCTAAGTTGTGAGCTGTTATATTTGATTCCAAAAATAGGTATGGCAAAAAACCAGTTGGGTTGTGGAGGTCAGATAGGCAGTCGCTCCAAGTAAAATACTGGTATTCAGCTGCATCCGGTAAAAATGGAAGCCGATCCCAATTTCCCAAGCGGGAAAAGGCTAGACAGATGATGAATAGGTATATCAAAAGCTCACGGAATTTTTTAGTTTCTAAAGCAATAGGTATGATAGTGCTAGACTTACCCAAGAAGTAATTAGTGACGCTTCTCATCCGTTTGTTAGCGAGGACTATCCAGATGACGACGAGGTTTCCCACCGTGGCCACGACCACCATCCCTGCGAACAGCACCGTCCATAGCACCTGCCGCCACCATGGCAGGATGAAGGACTGGTAAGCCTGGGTAAAATAATTTAATGCTTAGTTAAAATTGATTACGTGACCCACTAACACACTTTTATACTCTAGTAATACACAAATAAAGACATACACACTAGGAATATCGATAGTTAATTCAGAAAACAAAGCAAGTTCTTCCAAAAAATTATGGAGCGTTTGAAATATTTTGCCTGTACATACTCGTACATACACACATTACATAAATCCCTTTTTTCGGGGGTTACTGACAAAAAGTTATGTCAAGTCAACCTTATTCAAAGTCGTTGTAAGATCACAAACTTGTCTATGCCCTCAGATCCTCAGGTCATAAATGTTCGATATTTCAAATTCACATAACGGTGACAACAATACTAACGTTTTTCAATATTCTATTTTCATTTCTCTTTCAAAATAAATTCGTTAGGTTTCGTATTGTTTTGATTCCAGTACAGTTATTAAATTCGCTGTCTAGCTGAATCCGCGGACGACGCTTGTATGAGATATTTGCTCGGAAACAATCAAAACAGAAAAATAAAAGTTTCGAATAAAATATATTTTCTGTACGAATTTTGACTCCAGTACGTTGTTGTTACTGTATAATTTTATTCGTATTAACGTTTAACGAAAAAAGCAGCTTTGTAATTTTTGGCATTCTTTTTATAAAACCAGTTTAATCGCTGGAGAAGGGATACTATATAAAAATACGGCCCATTTTGCAATTTTTCGGCATGAAAAGATTGGCTATCCGATATTTTCGCTTGAGTGTTCTTTTTTTTTCAGATTTTTTTATTAAAACCAAAAAGATGTACATATATTTAAGTGTAAGTACTAATAAACAAGTGTAAGTACCTACCTAAGTGACTCATGTAGGTAGATAAGTTTTAAAAGTGCACAAATGTTATATTTCTAACGTTACCGGTAAACCTGTGGAAGGAAACTGTCCGTTACTTTGGGATCAATCCATTCTGGGTAATAACAAATTGAAGGGTCGAGGAGATATATTGTGCAGTGTTCACTCCATCCATATTTCTCAAACTGCTCGCTTCACTTTGACAAAACAATAGAAGTAGAAACAAATACAACCTACTAATAATACTAATCCCTACAAAGTTCGAGTGAATAGTGGCTTCTTCTGGGTAAGCTCGCTCCATCGCCGACTTTGTCTCTGTCATCTCTGACCTACACAAAAGTCAAGAAATCAAGAGCAAAACCATTTAAAAAAAAATAGGTTAGATGTCTAACCGCAGGATACGACAGTCACATGTTCTGAAAACTAGTTTCGTTAGTCGTATATGTCTATAACTACGAAGAGTGGAGAAAAAACTTTATTAAAATATCTTATAAGATAGCTACATGACATTTATACAAGACAATGTTTTAGTTCAGGCAAGTTTGTTTACAAGATTTGTTATACTGGTTCACCGAATTGCAGAGAATGGAATCAGATTGAGGACGTGCAACATTTGCTGATCGAATGTGTCCGCAACAGGCGCGAGGGGAGTTACTTTGGAGAGAATTAGACTTAAATAGGCTCACCGTAGGATTTGGATTAGATTCAGAAGGTGCCAAAAAGTTCTGTCATTTAATAACAGTCCTTCATCGGTGACTTCTATCTTTACCCCAAGTGTTTAAATGTATAGATGTTTAATTGGTAAGTATAGTTTGTGTTATTTATAAGGTTTAATGTAACAATGGTAAAAGGTACGATGGGGTTGGCATATCTGTTTAGATAAAAACCCCAAAATAAATAAAGAGTAAAAAAAAGATTTGTTACGTTTGTGTGTGTGTGTGTGTTGAAAACAAGTATCACAGGCTTTGTATGGTTGTAAATGCGGAGTTAGAATGGAAGAGTAGAAAACGCTAAGAATAAACTAAGCCTGGTCTGAACTTTACTTTTCATTCAGCGCTTTTTTACACTTTCGCGCGTCAGCATAGATAAGAGTTGATTGCTCCGTTGTAAGGGATTTGGGTGGAGACACGTTGGAAACATTTTTATGATATAATTGAGGAACATATAAACGCAATTTTTTCAAGATATTTAGCAGAAAGTACTCCACTTGCTACGATTCTTTCAAGTAAAATGAACTTAAATATCTAATTTCTTGCTTTTTTACATTCGATGGTCATGTTCCATTCGTTAAGAGATGTGCTAATGTAAATCATCATCATTTCAGCCGAAAGACGTCCACTGCTGGACATAGGCCTCCCCCAACGCCATATTGACATAAGAGGGGTTTTGCCATAATCGCCACGCTTGGCAGGCGGGTTGACGATCGCAGTACGGTTGTTACTAAAGCACAGAGAACGCTGCTGCCCATTCTCTGGCAAGACCCTTAGTCGCCTCTTACGACACCCACGGGAATGTAAATAAATTCTCTCAATTTACCTCGAACTTTTGATGATCGAATTGTTACTACATTCTTAAGTTATCCATATTTTCTTACCTCCGTAGCATTGTGGCTTTCGTTGACATATCTGTTGTTGACGTCATCAAAGAAAGTGACGTAGAAGTTATGGTCATGGCCGGGTGCAGTGGATCTGTTGGTCGCTAGTGTGGGCACCAGCTCGTCCAGCATCGTAACATGGACCTGTGAACAATAGAAATAGGGTTTCAATTTATTTGGCGATAGAAGCAAAAAAATATAGACGTCACGACAACGTCATATTGAGTAAAAAATCGATGAAAGGTTATTAATTTCTGCCTCTACATACACAGCTCGCACATAAAAGTTGCAGTTTTTGTTGGTAGCCATAGGTAGGAAGTATGTATTTTTACAAGTACCGCGTAAGAGCCGCGTAAGTAGTGTGTTGGTAGTAGTGTTTGTAGTGGTACTTGTAAAAATACATACTTCAACACAAATATTATAGAATGTGATTTAGTA
The DNA here is from genome assembly GCA_949152445.1 of Cerastis rubricosa. Classification (NCBI taxonomy): domain Eukaryota; kingdom Metazoa; phylum Arthropoda; class Insecta; order Lepidoptera; family Noctuidae; genus Cerastis; species Cerastis rubricosa. The sequence goes on from OX424532.1 coordinate 5,076,940, forward strand.
AGTACTAGGCAAAAACAAAATATGTATGAAGGTAGGCGGTGTAATTAAAATAGTTTACTATTGGATAGGTAGTTAGGTACTCCCACATGAGACGAATTTGATAATAGACTGAAAACAAGTTTATCGTATAATTTAGACAGAGCTTAATACGAGTCATCATCATCATTTCAGCCCAAAAGACGTCCACTGCTGGACATAGGCCTGCTTTAGGCAAGTGTCGCCACATTGACATTTTGGAGGGTTTTGCCATAATCGCCACGCTTGGCAGGCGGTTTGGCGATCGCAGTGCGGTTGTTACAATAGCACAGAGAACGCTGCTGCCCATTTTCTGGCAAATCATCATCATCATCATCATCATTTCAGCCGAAAGACGTCCACTGCTGGACATAGGCCTCCCCCAAGAAGGGGGGGTTTTGCCATAATCGCCACGCTTGGCAGGCGGGTTGGCGATCGCAGTACGGTTGTTACAAAAAACAGAGAACGCTGCTGCCCATTCTCTGCTAAGTCCCTTAGTCGCCTCTTACGACACCCACGGGAAGACATGGGATGGTGCTATTCTTTACGTCCGACATCATACAGAACAAATACAAATACGAGTACAGAAACCTAATTAATAATTATAACAAAACATGATCTGTTTACAAAATATATAGAGAGAGACAATATCTACAACTTTAGTTTGTTTGAATTTAAAGGGTATCTAATTTGGTTTTTAAACCGATTTGGCTTTGCTATCAAATTAAATGTAAAGAGAGAAACGCAAATGAAATCTAAATTAATGTTTTAAAAGCTTCAAGAAATCACGACATGATCTGTATACAAATTGTGGACGAACAGACTGTGTGTCTATTTCGAGAAAGATTTATTCTAAAAGTATTGTAGTATTTATTGTAGCTTGTAAACGACGATAACGAAATGGAGTCCAGTCGAGGTTTATACTCGTATATACAGAGTGTTGTTTTGACTGCAGTATGAATTTAAATGTGGTAAGTAGAAGTAGTAGTACCAGCCGTACTAGTACTACTACTTACCACATGTAACTCTACCACAGTTTGTCTTTGCATAACCCAAAGGTTGAGTGATAGAGCATGCCATTGGCATTTAGTCCGCTTTTGTACATTATTATGTGCTTAAACTACGTGACTACACGAAAATGATATCTGTGAATGATTTCTGTGTGATTTTTACAATGTCTCAACATCCACCCCTAGGCTATGGCTGGCATTGATTTAAGTGAGAACTGTTTCTCACACGGGCAGTTTTATGTTGCATTCTCCGGAGTGAGCTCTGCGAGTAACTTAGTAATTCTAGCCCCAAAAGGAAACACCGCAAATATCATTTACAAAGGGGTGCTAGGATAATTCATTATTAAGATAGTTTTCCGTGAGTTAAATAGTTTTATTTAATCTGAGTATTATTGAGTAAAAAAAAATGTAAGCTAACTCATTTACACCATTATTTAGTAGAAAAGCGTGGACGGATGAGCGGGGCATTTAAAAAAAAAAACAAATTTGTACAACTCACTGGGTAAAAGCATGTACGGACCTACCCTACTTTACTAAGATCTTGCATGCTTAATTTGTGTGTAAACGCCTGTTTTTGACAAATAAAATATATTTTTATCTTAAAAGTATTAAATAATTAATAAATAATAACAATCTATACACTACGACATCATCTGTGCTTGCTGACGAAGACGTTTAACGGATAAATTGACAAAGGGAAGAGCCCATTATCTCAAGAGGGACTTCAGCTATCGATAGAATGTATCGAATCTATCAAGCCCTTGGTACAGTCGATATAAAAGCCGAATTTGGTACGAATTCCTTTAGAATTTGGGCAAGCCTTGTGTCTACAGTACTACGGTTTATTTTGCTGACTGGTTTTCTAAGAGAATTGCTTCGATTTGAGACGTAGTGGTAGAAAGTTCTGTCAAGCAAATCAATCGAATCTTTTGGAAACACACTATAATGATGATAAAATATTTTATAATTGAATCTAGCAAATCGTTTATTTTTCTATCCAAGTATCAATAAATACTAATAAATTTAGGCTCTTTCGATGTTTTTTGAATCTAGCTTTTGTTCTTAAACCAGGTGTAGGATAAAAACAGGAAGTTCTAAAATGTTTCAATGATCGATATCAAAATGACGTTATGCAAATATTCATTGTGATGGATGCTGTAGTTGTGAAAAATATCTGCCAATAGCGATCATCGCAAATATTGATGTAACTGTTAGTTAAACGACTTTTAGTAAGCTTTTTAATTAGGCATATCTATTTGATGATGAACTAGTTTTATACAAGGTGTTGTTTTGCAACCTCGTCAAATTCAAGGAGGTTACTATGCTAATGATTCTCGTCCCGAATCAATAATAAACTGGGTAGGTAACTTTTTTTTTATTTCTTATTTTCGGAAATCGGTAAGTGTGAAACTCCCGTGTTTTAAACGCGGCCCGCCTGAATCTTGCCCTATAACCGCGCTTCCACACATACAAACAATCTCAAACGTTTATTCGATAATTTCTTATTCCCTAAACCACGTTAAAGGGGTTATTCTGAAATACTGACAAACTTAAACAACCAAAAAAATCAGCGTGTATTAATAATTAACTAGGTAACGTTATTTTAGCCTATTATTTATGTCTTTTGTGACAACCTCCTGAATTTTGACGAGAATGCAAAACAACACCTTGTATATTGGCACAGAACAGCTGTCCTGTTGCATGAGTCCGTTTACGGTTAAATCTGGGTTTAAATTTCCTGAAAATTTTGTTTATTTTGTGCTTTGGTCACTAAATAACCTGTATCATCCATTCTTGTATCTATCTACAGCAGAATTTTCATTATGTGCATTGTATCTTTCTGTAATAGAATGATATAAATTAAAAAAAAAATGAGTAAATGTCAAATGAGTTTTATTAAATTGTTGTTCTATAATTAAGCATAATCTAAGTTTTTTCATTCAGCAAATGAAATTATTTAGACAGCCTTCACTTAGCCTAAATCTGAAAGTGACAACCACACAAAAATGTTTTATTCCGTAAGATTATGTAGATTTTCTATTCTTCGTAAAACCATTGAACCAAATCGCGCTGTAGTTTGTTAATTTTTCCGCTAAGTAAATATAATTATCCATTAAATAATGCAGATATCTAAATTCAGAACTTGGAACCATTATTTTCTGTTTTATAATGCCTACAGGTATATTTTCAGTATCACGCCAACGATAAATTACAATTGTGACTGCGACCGCTTTCATTGGGTTTACTGGTGCTGAACAATACCAATGTTTGAAATAGGTTTAAAATCAGACATATTTTATAAAGGATGAAATATAAGGCCCTAAGCACACGGCGTATTTTAAACGCGCAGACGACGCGCGTTTCAGGAACACGCGTTTTCTGCACCGTAGATTCTGGCGTTCTTATAGAATCAAACGCGCGTAACGCGATGCAAATGTCCGTGTGAAGCGCGTTCGAAACTCGTTTGAAGCGTGTACAAGGGGACAAATACAGACCCCGTGGCTGCTACTGAGAAAATCATGATGAAAAACCCAATAAGACTTTACGCGAACCGAGATGAAACCCAGGTCTTTATATTCAGCAGACACGTTTGCGATCAGTCGACAGTCAACAAGGCAGTCCCGAACGCGTTTAACTATGCTAAAATAAAATACTTCATTTTCTTTATCACCGATCTAGCGAGCTTAACTACTTCTTTATTGTTCAAATTGCGATGCCAAATGGAACATTATCGAAGTAAATTGTAATGTTTTTCTTGCATGTAGACTTAACTTGGTTTCTTTCAAGTGGTTGATCGATTTCCAGTTTCTTTTGTGTAGATTTATGATTGATGTTACGTGAGTAATTTATTTCCTTAATTTAGGTTTTTGTGAGTAATGCTTCAGAGTCTAGATCTAATCATATGAGCACGCAAAGGTAATAGAAAAAAAACCTTGTAAACACACGATAAAAAAATAACCAGTCTAGACGAGAAAAATTGTTAGAACGAATAGAAAATTACGTCCTATTCACTTTCTCCACTCAATTTGTTTTCAAACTTTTTCATCGTAAAGTGTGTGACTCTGTAACAAGTCACGAAACGGGTAAGGAAGACAAAGAAGAAGTTTATCGTACATTCTACCTATCTTAGATCACTGTTTTCATTGCACTACAGCAGAATCGTTTGCAAAATAAACGAGACAGTTCATACGGAGTTTTAGTTACTGGCCGGCCACAAAGTGAATTTAGAATAAATATTTTTTCGGGACTCTTTATTTAAACCTTAATTAGAAGGTAATTTTTCAGTGGTTTTCGTTAACGACTCTTAGGTAAATGAAATAAAGGTCTTGTATCACAAACGAAGGCAGTTGCTTGGAGCAAGCTGTGAAATTTACTCAGAAGTTTAGTATTTTTTAGGACAAGGCGCGAAACCTGTATGAGTGTATGATTATATCTATGAACGTGGACGACGTGATTGGAGTATGTGAGGATCGTAGCTGGTGAAGTTCTCTGCCTACCTCCGTGGGAAATAGACATGAGTTTATATATGAAAAAAAAACGATGACTTTTGTTTGTTTCATTGACTTGTTTCATCCACGTTTTAGTGTTATTTTTGGAATTCGGATATTGTCTGTAAAAAAGTTTTCACAATCACTTGAATCGAACTGTTATTCACGAAGTAATCGGTGAACATATAAGAAAAAAAAATGCTGGTGAAGTACATAACCTCCGCCTTTTTTAGAAGTCTGTTAAAAAGGTTAGCAACATGTCGTTCCGTAACTCGGTAATTTCAGCAAAGTACGAGTCATCATCATCATTTCAGCCCAAAAGACGTCCACTGCTAGACATAGGCCTCCCCCAAGTGTCGCCACATTGACATTGACGGGTTGGCGATCGCAGTACGGTTGTTACAAAAGCACAGAGAACGCTGCTGCCCATTCTCTGGCAAATCCCTTAGTCGCCACTTACGATACCCACGGGAAGATATGGTAAAGTACGAGTACATCTAACTAATTGTACCTAAGTCACGCACGCGTTAATTTCGCTTTTTTTGGGATAAAACAAACGGATCGATGTGGGTAGATTACCTAATGGAGGAAATTTAAGCCGGTGATGAAATAGCAGGGCGTGCCGTATTCGACCCGCGCTGTCACCGTATACGAACGTTGACGATTTGTTATTAGGTGACAAAAAAAGTCTGTTGGTGTTGCTATACTTCCTATGTTTATTTTACCTTGCGTAGTGACAGTTACTGAGTAGGTCATTAGTGGAATGGTCGCTAGTTTTCTGCTTAGATATGTAGTTTTAGTGAAGCGGAACTACCTGTCAACATGAAAGATGTTTAGAGAGACAACTGCCCTTAAGGCAGTTAAAACCTCGTAAAGCTTGGGTAGCAATATTTTCAATAGTTGATCTTTTTGGAATTGAATTAGTTGATTTTCTCAAAGGTATTAAAAAAAAAACAGTTGTTCCTTACATTTCGCGTAGGTTGCAGTATTGTATTAAAAAGCTGTTACTTTTTTAACCACTATGCCCGACAAGATTTTGACACATGACACATCAGCTGAATCGGCGGGCTGATGCGAATTGTCATGAATTTCACAAAATTTTCATCAACTTTCAGCGTTCGATTTTATTGTGAAAAATATGTCACGGGATCTGTTACATACGATAAATTTGAGGTTAATATCTTCAGTATCGTGTTAGGTCGGTAAAACGGAGTCAACCTATTGCCAAATATGCGTAAAATACATATTACTATACCCTTCCAAAAAGTAGGTACCATATATGCGCTGGAAATAATGTACATAGGCTTGCTTATCGTTTGCTAAAACAATTCGGGAGGGCAAAATAAAAACAGTAACATTCTATCTGCATTCTTATTTTTGCCATTATTCACACACAATTTCTTTAAAAAACCCAATCAAAGTCTAGACAAATATTACTGAAAACTATGTTGTAACATAACACTTCTTAGTGCTGACCGAAAACGCGGGTTTCTTATTTACGATTAATTAGTTGCATTCAGTCTAATCGATAATCGCAATTAAATCGAGTTTGAAAAAAAAAGTTGAGACTGAATAAAAACTCATAAGTATAATTTTAAATAATTATTTAATTTTGAAATTGGTCATAATAACCATCTTTTTTATAATTTCATTAAGTAATTATTAGATCAGAAGCATCTTATAATTAATTAATGAACGTTGACTTCATGGGAAGGAGATTTATTACTAAGAAATAAGAAGACAGTAATAAAAAAAAAACAAGTCAACATTTTAATGATTAGATTATTAGGCTTAATCTCCCGCCGATTTTTTTCGATTTCAAAATTTAAATAAAGAATGCGCTCGAAATTCTCATTATTAACGCAATTAACATTTTAAGAATTTTATTGTGTAATTATTTTATTTATTTTATTTATTATTTATTTATTAAACAATTTTATTACAAACTTTCATTTAAAAACTATGCCCCAAAAACCGTTTCCACGGTTTGTCTGTGGGAACGGAACAATATAATAACAATATTTTAAAGATAATGTTAATGTAAATCTAAAAATACCTAATCTCATAATCTATTCTAAAATATTAATATAATCTTATATTAAGATCTGAAGGTTGGTTAAAGAATGCCCAGGATCTTGGAAGGCATAGTAAATAATTATTATAATCTAACAAGATGAATTACATTTATTCTTCCAAGATTGTATATCGTATGATGGGGTTATTGTTATGTTACAGCTAGTCAGTGGCCCGAAAGTATGACAGCCAGTCTTACCAAGGGGTATCGTACTACCCGATACTAACTGGTTTGAGGAGGTCAGATAGGCAGTCGCAGGTCGCTCCATTTAAAATATGGTTATGCAGCTGTATCTGGGTAGACTGGAAGCCGACCCCAACAGTTGATGATGATGGTTGACAATCGGAAATTCATAAGCCGTTTCAAGGAACATTAGTTTATTGTTTCAAAGCGGTTCACTGTCCAGTCTAAAAAGGTTTTTGAAGTGATAACTTCTTATGGGAGGGTAAACCGCTTCGTAACGTAACGCGTTACGGCACCACTCTGTGTGGCTTCCCATTCTCTGACGCATACGGCAACAGGCTTAGATTCTCCCGTATTATTATTATACTCTTTGCTTAGGTTAGTTTAAGTTATCACTTCTGTCGAGCGTCCCAAGACGCACACGTTTTTTTTAAATCTGCCATTTTTAAGTTATCCATCAATGGCTGAGGGCCGAGTCACTTGAATGAAGTCATGAACAGCAATAGATGTGAACCAGAACCATCAAGAGTCTACAAAATATACGAGTAAGACTCTTACGCGAGAGTCTTACCGTATACTTTGGATAGTTTTGTTTAAAATGTTTTCCTAAAGAGAGAGAGAAAGAAACCATTTAACCTAGCCCATCTAAGTAGGTGTAAAAAAATATTATCGATTAAAAGTATTGGACGGTGAAGGCAAAAGATAAACTAAATTGGAAAGACATGGGCAGGCTTTTACCCGCAGTGGGACAGAACAGGCTGATTAATAAAGTAAAGAGTAAATACCCATTAACCAACCCAACCATAATCAAACTACATAATTCTGTTTTACTATTCCTACCGAGATCCTGTGCATTCTACCAATCTTCAGATTGTTCAAAACAGAATTCACAATAAATTATCTATAATAGTAAATTTGAATGCCTACAATATAAATTGGAACAGCGAACGAATTCCAAATTTAAATTTTGAGATGGATAAAAAATTGGCGCGAATTTAATCATAATATCAGTCCGTGCTGTTTATTGTTGGGTCGGAATGTACGAAAAACAATTAAGATTACCATTATAAAAGCCTAAAAAACATTATAATAAATATTTACTGTATTTTACAGTTAAAATAAATTTATTTTAATTTTCATGAATCGATTTCTTAAATTTCTCAATTTAATTATTCGAGTTGATCGGATATTACAAAAAATCATCGATTGGAATAATCGCTTTCACACATCACAATAATTAAAAAAAAAAAATGGTCGTCTATTTCAAAATACAAATTGAGCGGTGGTAATGAATATTATGTGTTATTGGTCTCGTATTAGTAAATAACGCTAAGATCTGGGCATTTTCATGCGGTTTATAATATTTGGAACGATATTTGTCATGTTTGTTACCGAATCTATACGCGTGTGTGTGTTATATGTGAAAAATAAAAATGTAAACACGCACGATTGGCGCGAAACTTCGACTTTAGATCTTAAAATTCATCATTACCACTGCTTATTTAAATTAAACTATGGATTAATTAGCCGCATAATTAAATGACGAGTTGATTATTGTCCATATAGTGGAGCTCGAATGTTCGAAAACCACAATTTTTATGATTTTTAGCCTCGACCAGCACAGCCGTCAAAATGGCGATGACCGTATTTATGCACTTGAATTTTATAAGGGTAAATTAAGATACTTGCGCGCTATTTACAGAAGTATTAATGGCGTTGATATATTAAATTTTTATCCAACTTTCTTAATTAACGCACACTCATAGTATTTGATAATCAGAAAATTAAATATTTGCATAAATTATGAGGATGACGAATGGCTTAATTGCTAGCCCCTTTCGGGGCCGATACCAACCCAGCGGAGGTTTGTTCGTCGAGCCCCTTTGGGGGCCCGTACCGAACTATATGGTTAAATAACCGACATTAAATTTCAACGTCGATGAAATTAACGATTCACTGGATACATGGTAACCATTATGGCGTTGGTGTTCTTCCCACCGTGTATAAGTAGATTTTCCTCCCGTTCATTTTCATACCTCATGACAAATAGCTACAATTTACTCTTCCATCCTCCATTTAACATTCACTATCGCATATAGGGTGACGCGCAGATGCCACGTTTTTCCATTCCAGATAGATCCGACTAAATGATTTTCTGAATGGCGTTAGTTGTCAGCATGATTTATTTTTATCTTGCCTTTTCTTGGGGTAGACTGCAATTTATTAAGCCTAGTTCTCAGACAGGCAGTTTCTTTGAAGATTTAAAGATATTGAAGATACGATTGACATTTGTGGAGCGATAATGGTATGATTTCATTTTAATATTAGTCTATTTATTATAGAGCTCAGATTATGGTATGATTGGCGATTGTATGTTTTGAAGTCCTGATGAATTTATTCATGAATTGGAATGACGAATATTTAGATACTTATACAAATAAATAAAGTTGAAGTGTCAGTTTGTAATTTCAAAATAACAGATTTTTACTGAATGCTTATAAAATTATAAGCGGTACTTATAACAAAAGAAACATGGCAGATAGCTGATGTTTCTTTGTTTAGTTATGATTATGATATAAGGAGTAACTAAGGCTATTTTTATTTGAGAAAAAGGAATAGGGTTCCGTTGAAAAAAATTTAAACACTTGAAATTGTTAAAAAAATCCAAAGTCATCTGAGTATTTCATATTATAATCATCATCATTTCAGTCGAATCACTCCACTGCTGGACATAGGACTCCCCCAAGTGTCATTGACATAAGGAGGGTTTTGCCATAATCGCCACGCTTGGCAGGCGGGTGGTCGATCGCAGTACGGTTGTCACAAAAGCACAGAGAACGCTGCTGCCCATTCTCTGACAAGTTCCTTAGTCGCCTCTTACGACACCCACGGGAAGATATGGGATGGTGCTATTCTTTACGTCCGACACCATACAGAACACCATACAGTATTTCATATGGTTAATTTATTTATACAAACCTACCTACACAAGTAATTGGCAATTGAATAAGGAAATGCACTCCTTTATGTCTTGTTCGAAAACCACATAGCTCCATTAAACACAACTGTGCCTCTCAGAAACTATTTCGTATCTGAATGGCTGTTAGAATATTCTGGAACGTACGATGTAGGCGAATATGTGGTCGAATTGAGGACCAATCTTCAGGTTAAACTGCGCTTGCCTAGTTTGGTCTGTGGATGGTTGACCACTCACTTACATACCGAGTTTCCTTCGTGCCTCGGAAAGCACGTTAAGCCGTTGGTCCAGGCTGTCATTTGGTAGATCTTTGACAGTCGTTACAAGTAGTCAGTGGCCCGAAAGTCTAACAACCTCCTTGTCTAGGGGTAGCGTATTACTCAGTACTAACTGGGTTGTGGAGGTTAGATAGGCAGTCGCCCCATGTAAAAGACTGGTATTCAGCAGCATCCGGGGAGACTGGAAGCCGATGCCAACATATTTGGGAAAAGGCTAGCCAGATGATGATGTACGATGTAGTCCAGCCTTTCCCAAAGTGCCCACTTTAGGAAAGTTACTTTAAGAAGTTACTTTACTTGTAGGCGCTGCAGGCCTAAAGGGGGGCGGCAAGAGACCCAGAAAAAAAAATCGGGGCGTTTTGTGTAGAAGCTTGGGGGGCAATTTGTAATTTCATCTACTAAATAGGAGGACACTTAGACACCGACTCAGCTTTCGACTCTCGACCACAACTTATTAGTTGATGTTCACAACATCAACTAATAATTAAGAGATTGCTCAAACTAACTCGGTTCGATATTTCTCTCCGCGTAGTTCATATTTCTGTCCTGTTTTATTGAACAAATAAGATAAAAATCATGTCAATCGGTCGCTCCGTTTATCGCGCCGAAATAAAAGTAGACACAAACACACAAATAAAAAGGCAACAGACATACTTGCGCATTTTAATAGTCATAGTATTTAGTATTCCTTGATAGGTAATTTTTGTAGATAATAGACCGCGGGCAATCATGTACAAGTCTTTGTTAAATAACCCGATTGGCGCATACCTGTATAAATCGGCTGGTTCATAGAATACCTACAAGGAGAAAAAATATAGATCTTTTTCCTTTGTAAAATGGTAACCATTACTATGTTACATAGTAACGAACATTTTTGTGAGAAACGTATGAATTTGCTGGATTATATTTTTAAAATTGTTGTAAAAAAAATATGAGCAATTAAATAGTTCATTTGACGCGGGATGAAATATTGAAAAGAAGTATAGTATTTTGTTTTTTTATTTATTTTGTAAATTACAGTTTGTTATTAACAAAAAACATAAAAAAAATTAAAAAATCTCAGTTTTTCGTCAAAAACTCAATAATTATAAGCCATATCAAAATTTAAAAAAAGATCCTTAAAAAGTTACTGTGGTTTTTAAGTAGGTGAAAAAATGGGGGCGATAAAAAGTATTTTATTCTCAAAGTGGGCAGTAGACAAAATAAGTTTGGGAACCCCTGATTGTAGTCGAATATATCCCTATTCAGTAGCTACATTCTAAGGTTTCTGTCAAAGGTGTGTACAATTAAAACTTAGATAATTAATTTTAACTTTGTTAATTTATGTTGTTGCGCTCCAAAAGTTATCAGAAAGGTTAAACATAAATTTGCTGACATTTTTGTTGACGTCTTTTAAAAGTTTTTTTTTTATTATTATGAAATTAATGTAGCGAACTGTTGCTGAAAGCGGCCAAATATGTACCATCACCAAACTGGGTATCGAAGCACGGTAAGGACTATCCTTGCTTGCAGCTTCTCACAATAAAGATCTTTGACTTTGAGCGTTAAAACGGTTAAAAACTTTCTATTCCTTGGTCCCTTTTTTGTTTTATTCCTATTGGTCGAAAAACGGTAGTCAAACATCTGGGATCATTAACAGAGCCTGATTTTTTTTAAACAAAACATATTATAAAAAAGGTTCACGTATTTTTCGGTTAACTTTTTTTTGTTTAAGTACTATTGGTCCGCAAACTTTTTGTGCGGACCAATAGTAGTAAGGGTGTTAAATAGATGTGGTCATCGTGTGCACGGGATTTTGTTTGAAAAATGAGCTTATTCCCACTTTTCTGATAGTACTTAGTCAGAAACACCACTGCAAATAGGGAATACTACTGCTTCGTTGGTGATGTGGTTGCAAGCGCTGTGCTGAGTGTGAGGTTTCGATTCCCAAGTCGGAAATTTCTGATGGTAAAACCCAATAACCCTTTGCGGGAGTGCCCCTGTAGGCATATGTAAAATAAAAATATTTAGTTTTTTTTTTTGATTGGGTTTTTCTATCAGAAATTTCTCGGTAGTACCCACGGAGTTTGGATTTGTACCCAGTTGATGGCAATAGGCTCGCCTTTCACATGGGACTTAAACATAACTGGCGAAATGTGAGTTTACTATTAAGTACACCTCTGCCTAACCCTTCGGAGATTACGGGCTTGATGTTTAGATTGTTATCTAACAGATAAACAATGAGCCCGCATTCTATAACGACGCGCAAGCACTGATTTCGATTCAAAACGGATAAATTTCACTCTAATCCCTCTTCAAAACTGGTTACCTATTAAAATTAATGTTATTTTCATGAAACTTAAACGTGATTAATCCCAGTTTACCGTAAACAGCTGTTCAACACAGTTTTGCGGTTTCACTGTGTTTTATAAGTTAATACCATTCATATTTACCTTTATAATCGCATCATTTCATGTACAAAGCGGAAGTTAATCGGAATGAATATTTTAGTGTGCCTATGGGGATTCTAGTTAATTAAGCAGGGATTCGTTTGCCGAGCTTTGTGGGCCCCTAAATGTTTGAACCTGACGGATGTTTAAATAATCTCCCGTTAACTAATTCCGTGTCAACAGACTGAGTAGCTTTTCGGTTTTGGTGTTACATTATCTATATCATATGGTTATTTTGTGTTTACTATTTAATTAAAGTACACGAGGTCCCATAGACACGCAATCTGTTACCATGAACGTTCATACCTTTTGACCGCATAGGTATTGTCTCTCTGTCTCTGTTGTAAGGATAAATATATAAAACACAGATGTCTTTTTTTAATATCCCACAAAAACTTTTTACCATTCTTCCATTAGAAACACAGCTATTAGGTGTGTGTTCTTCAACAGAATACATACATACATAGGTAAGAAGGAAAAACACTGCTTTCCTCCCCATGTGAAAACGAAGTAATGTTATACAATTTGATAACTATTCCGTACAAGCCCTTGAGCAAAACAAGAAAATCGTACCTAAAATGTTCTCTTTACAAGTTCTACCTAATAAATATCAATTCTCTTCATCGAACATAAGAACAGAACGTTAGAAAAAACACGACGCGTGCTGACGGAATACAGTCCGTATTCCGTACTCCGTATTTCCCCGTGTAAACGTTAACCAAAGGAAATTGGATGCTACGGTGGCTGCGATGAGCCTACAACCTACATGGATGAGGTATCCCTCTCTATGTCTAAACTCAAACATTACTAATCTACCGACGTGACTTCTAGCGACGATTGATTTCGAACGTAAACAGATTTCTTATTGGTATACACAAATAAACTGGTTGTTTCATGTTAAAAGTATTTGCTGAATAATAATTATTATTAACATTGAGACTGAAATCAGGGAAATATATTTTTTCAACTACATTAAACGTGTATGCAAAATTTTAGCTCAATCGGTTCGGGATAAATGTTTTAAAATTCAGTTGCAAACAAACATACAAAAATATGCTAATTAAATACTATTTTATTTGTTGCCTCCCCCAAGTGTCGCCACATTGATCGGTCCCGTGCGACTCGCATCCAGCGGATCCCCGAAACCTTCACCAGGTCATCGGTCCACCTAGTGGGAGGCCTTCCAACGCATCGTCTCCCGGTTCGCGGTCGCCATTCCAGAACTTTTCGGCCCCATCGGCCATCTGTTCTGCGAGCAATGTGCCCTGCCCACTGCCACTTAAGTCTGGCAATTCTTCGGGCTACGTCGGTAACCTTGGTTCTCTTGCGGATGTCCTCATTTCTAATTTGATCACGCAAGGAAACTACGAGCATAGCTCTCTCCATTGCCCTTTGGGTGACTTTGAGCCTTCTGATGAGGCCCATTGTGAGCGGCCGCGTTTCGGCACATTTTATCAGCGATAACGATAATTGAAAAGTCAAAAATGTATTGCATTGACATAAGCTATCGAAAACCTTGTGTTAATCTTGACTAAATTCGTTGTAGAAATACGAAAAGATTTGAAATCGAGTGTTAATTATTTGGGGCCCCCGATTTTTTTTTGTTTTTTAGAGTACGGAACCAATAAAAAAAAACTTACGTTTAAGCTTCGAGTTGTCAATGTTTTACGACTTGCCTATCCTTGCTGTGATACTTTGTAAGGATAGAAAGGAAGCGGAGGGAAGACGAGCTCATGGCAAAATAATAACAGCAGCACAAGGCGATCTTATAAGGTAAAGCAGCGTTTTGCCAAGGTCGGTCTGTGGATGGGTGACCATCCATTACGTTCCGATTTTTCTCCGTGTATCACAAAGCTTGTTACGCCTTTGGTGCCGGCTGTCACTAGTAGATCATTGACATTCGTTACTGGTCAAACTAATTGCATTTATTTCATTTAGACCGTTACAGGCAATTTTGAAAGTAAAAAAAAAAGGGTACACGGGTACAGTCCTAGTCTCAAGGCATAATATTGTGAAAGTACTGTAGTCAGTAACCCAGTAACTGGGTTTTGGAGCTCAACCGAAGCTTGCCGGTCTTTGGATAGGCAGCCGGTCCTTGTAAGATACTGGTATTCAGCTGCATCCGGTAAGACTGGAACCCGATACCAATATAGTTGAGAAAAAGCTAGGCAGATGATGAGTGTGATTCCTTGTAAAAGATTTTAATTGCCCACAAAAATCAGAGTTGTTCAAGTAAATTAACGAATGTACAACGTTACCTATTACACAATGCCGTTGGGTCTTATGTATATTTAAACAAAACACCATTAATAAGTTAAAATCTCGCATAAATCAATATTCCCCGAAGCGATGGGTTCTTAAGTGCGTATAATTGAATAAAAACATCCCAAGCAAGACTTAAATAGCTTGTAATTGAACAAATTGAATCTCAACCAGAGCTTTAAGTACTTTTGAGTTTGTATAGAAAATGACATACTATCGCGACAGTAAGTCCCGAAGGGGATTACAGGTGATATATTATATTATTTTTGTGATAAAAAGAGAGAGCAGCGGTGGCCCAGTGGTGGCAGCCCCGACTTACGAGCAGTAAGCCGTGGGTTCGAACCCAGGTAGGCGCATTACTTTGTGTAATTTATTTCATCACCGCAACGGTGAAGGAAAACATCGTGAGGAAAACGGGATGTCCTAGAACTAAAAAATTCGAAGACATATGACATCTAACAACCCGCACTGGGCCCGTGTGGTGGATTACAGCCCAATCCTTCTCATAAAGAGGAGGCCTGTGTCCCAGCAGTGGGAACATTATAGGCTGATGATGACATTTTATTTAAGTATATGGGTAAAACTCTGACATCATCTACCAGTATTTTCCCTACTACTTGGTGGTCGGACTGTCTGATTTAAACTATGCTTCGATAACCGGAACCCAATTTAATCTGTTGTCAACAACCATGTCGTTTTCATGGGCTGTTGTTGTTTCCACCAACGAATCATAACAATGTCAGATTAATCAACAGATATACGCCAAGCACTCGGCCAGGCTTGTCAAAACCAAATTATACACCAAGCAATATGAAATAGCAAGCAATTCTGTATGGTGTCGGACGTAAAGAATAGCACCATCCCATATCTTCCCGTGGGTGTCGTAAGAGGCGACTAAGGGACTTGCTAGAGAATGGGCAGCAGCGTTCTCTGTGCTTTTGTAACAACCGTACTGCGATCGCCAACCCGCTAGCCAAGCGTGGCGATTATGGCAAAACCCCCCTTATGTCAATGTGGCGTTGGGAGAGGCCTATGTCCAGCAGTGGATGTATTTCGGATGAAATGATGATGATGATGATGAATATGAAATAGGAAGATTCCCATATTACATGAGACATAAACATAACTGAAGAAATGTGGCGCACAATTAGGTACACCTCTACTTAACCCTTGGAGGATACCAAGCGTTATGTTTATCTCTATACTTACTTAAATACTTTGATTAACGTTTCTTCATCTTAAACTCAAGCCTTATTAAGAAGCTATTAGTATGAGATGTGTGTGTCGCGAATTAAACTACGTGTAAAGTTTGCACATGTTTCCCTCATACTCCTCCACAGCTCTTGTTAAACATTAATTAATGCTAACACTAAGTTTCTTCACACGCAGATCCTTTAGCTATTATTATAAAGGGTGTAACGGAAAGGGTATATACATACTTAAGGATGTGCTACAGACTATCAAACTGAACATGTTTCTCCATCGGACGAACACGTAATAGCGAAAAAATATCAGCTGTTCCATACATTTGGGTCGAATAGGTATTGTAATTTTGTATTGGAAGGCTGATATTTTTTTCGCTATTACGATGTTTGTCGGATGGAGAAACATGTTCAGTTTGATGGTCTGTAGCACACCCGTAAGTATGTATATACCCTTTCCGTTACATCCTGTATATAGGAGATGGGTTAAGACTAGGTAGGCTAGGACTGGGGGATGTATGCTGTAACACGAATGGATAAAATAAGGGTTTTGTCCCATCTCATCCCCTATTTCCCCTATTCGCGAAACTAATGACATATGTTTTAAAAAAGTTTAAGCTTGATCGGTCAAGTACACTTAAAACCAAAAAGAGTAAAACTTTTAGTTAAAAATAAAATCATATTTATTTTACATACGCGACTTCTAACAATCCATTAATTATGTGAACTGGAGCCGGAGGATGCAGAAAAACTGATCCCACCCTATTACACTCGCTATCAGCCTCTCCTCAAATACGCCTCAACTCTTGCTGTGTATCAACACTCGTCAGGTGTCGATTCCGCAGCGAGCTTAAGACAATAACACAGTCGTCGCTCACTGAATTGTAACGTTGGCTGCTGGTTCTTCGTCTCTGATTCACGGCACGGCACCAGTCTCTTGATACCTTTTTTGTATCCTTGATAGAGCGTGCTTTGAATTGAAAATAGTATTTCAAATATTAAGTTTAACCTATATTTCAATTATGTAGTAGACCACATTGAATGTATGCAAGCCTAGGTAACAAAAAGACGATTTTACTCAATAATTTGGAAAATAGTCTTGTTAATTTTCTCTGATAGAAAATAAATGTATATTTTGTGTAAAATAAATATGATTTTATTTGTAACTAAAAGCATAATTCACTTTTTCTTTTAAGTGTATTTGACCAACCTCAAGGTCAAGCGTAAACTTTTTTAAACAGATGTCATTTGTTTGGCAAAATCAAAATATTTTATTTTACATAGGCTAACATGGGCACTTATAAAACGTCGACAAAACGTGCACTGTTCGGGTGGTCGTTTCCTATGGAGAAGAACCGGCAAGAAACTCCATGGTTACTCTATGGCGAATCGACATGGGAGGTGAGATAGGAAGGGCATCAGATGGGAATGAACCAAAATACGGAATGGGTACATAGGATTGCTCTGTATGGTGTCGGACGTAAAGAATAGCACCATCCCATATCTTTCCGTGGGTGTCGTAAGACTAAGGGATTAGCCAGAGAATGGGCTGCAGCGTTCTCTGTGCTTTTGTAACAACCGTACTGCGATCGCCAACCCGCCTGCCAACCGTGGCGATTATGGCACAATCCCCCAAAATGTCAATGTGGCGACACTTGGGGGAGGCCTATGTCCAGCAGTGGACGTCTTTTCGGCTGAAATGATGATGATGATGATGACATAGGAGGAAGTCTGAAAGTAGTGACGGTGAATGAAAAGTTGTGTGGTAATTGTTTATCGTGGCATGGGCATGAGATGTGGAGAAATGTGGAAAATGTAGTGAAGAAAATGTTGAGTATAAATGTGGATGTCTATAAGAGTAGAAGAAGACCAACAAACGATGGATGGACTGTTTGAAGGTGATATGGCTAGAAAGGAGGTTTTCATCGATAACGCCATTAAACACCGTAATCCCCTGATCGCAGCGGCCGCCCGTTACGAACCCTCGCGCATTAGTACAGTACGCCGTCCTCGGCATACCCTCGTCACTCCCGATAATGCTATCACCCTCCTCCAGGAGAGTAGCAAAGAGAACTAGCACTCTTAAAAAGTTTAGACACAAACCGCCGTCTTTCCGACTTCGCCGTCGAGGTCCCTCGCGACGTCCCGGCCCATGCCCTCCCCGACCCTCGCTCGAGCCAGCCCGCGATGCTGTGTCAGTAGTTTTAAATCAGCCCCTAAATAATGATATCATTCAGATCCAGCCTGTCCCCATGCAGTCCTCCCCCAGCGACGCCCTGAGCCGAGGCTCGTACCCCACAGGGGGTGCCCTTAGCGTGTAGTCGCTTAGTTTGTAAGTTTTTATGCCCTGGCTGGAGGCCTTACTCTTAAGGCACCCACAGGATAGTCCGGTTAAGCAGACGACAACCTCCTAGGTTGAACTGCGAGATGCCATTCCCAAAAAAAAAGGAAGGAGGTATCCGCTGAGATGACGAGTAATAGCGAAGAAGACATGTTGCGCCGACCCCAAATAAATTGGGGTAAGAGCAGGAGAATGATGATGGGTTAAGACTAGGCTAGTAAGTTCTTGAGTTCTTTTTTTTGGACCTAGGAGTGGTCTAGCTAATAGTTACAAGATTGAATGTTGAGTCCGGGTCCTAAGTTCCTAGGGCCTTTGGTGTTACTATTATTTCTGAGCTATAGTCTAGAGTCTATACAAGGTGTTGTTTTACATCCTCGTCAAAATTCAGGATGTTGTCACAAAAGATATAAATAACCAACGGTAACCAACGGTTTAGGGGTATGAGGAACAGGGTGTAAAGTTCCTCGATACTCCTTAGAAAAGGGAGGATCCTCCGACCAGACAGGTGTTGTGTCTGGTGGGCAACTGCCCAACAGTTGTTGTCGGGTTTTCCTATATACTCTTAAGTCGATGTAAACTTTGCATGTGAGATGTAGGAAATTGATGTTAGTTCTTCCGTCGTTTCATAGATGGCGCTGTAGTACTTTTTGTTGTAAGTTGCTTTTTTTTTGTTGGTCGCTACAGGTACCTAGTTAATTTAAAAAACACTGCTTTTTGTTGTTTACATTTATCAGTATTTTAGAATAACCCCCCTAACGTGGTATAAGGAATAAGAAATTATCGAATATTATAAAAGTATGTGATTTTTTGTATGTGTGTAACAAAATCAGGTGGAATCATACGAAAGGTGAGGATCAGACAGGCTGCGTTTAAAGCAAGGGTGGTTCACACTTACCGATTTCCGTAAAATAGAAAATAAAATATTTACCTAACACATTTTATTATTAATTCGGGTCGAGAATCAATAGCATAATTACCTACTTGAATTTGACGAGGTTGCAAAACAACACCTTGTATAACTGTCTGAATAATGGCAATAGCCAGCCTATTTACATGGGTCCTTTAACATGCGAAATGATGATGTATTAAACACTTCTGCCTAGCTCTTTAGAGAATACGAGCGTGTTGTTATGTTACAGTATAGCATAATGTCATACACACAGATTTCGGACTAGCAGAATAACTATCAACATATAATGACTTGAAATGAAACTTGATGACTTCACTACTACGTATTGCAATAACGATTTCACTAGCTCAACTTTTACCGATTACTGGTGACATTTAAAGTTCAACCTCAGCTGGCGGTCAAACAGCATAAAGTTAAGTGCGCTGCGTACTTGTATAATGGCCAGGTCACAGGCAAAGAAGAAGAATGCACACTTATAAGCTATACAAATCGCTTTTTTTTTAAACTTTGCCGCACATTAGGAATTTCTCCTGTATCGTGGGTGCGTTTACAAACATTTAAACTCACATACACAAACAGCCAGACCCGGAAAAACTATCTGCAGGCCATAAAAATATTTGTTCCGTGCGGGGATGGAACCCGCGACACGCAGCACAGCAGTCGATCGCTCAACCACTGCGCCAACCGTGCCGTCCTTTTTGCTTTGGATTGGGATCAGCTAATAAAAAGTCTAGTCACAGTAATACTTAGTAATACTTTTTCTTTTTTGCTATTTTTTATAATATTTATTAGTCTATGTTATTTGTATATGTGTATAAGTATCTATGTAGGTAAGTATATAAAGGAGATGTTCCAGAAAAGTATGGAGCCTGGGCTAGCACTATGGACACTATACGTAAATATTGCTAAATAATACAGTAACCATTTATTATTATAAATTTTCTTTAATTTCACTTCGTTTTAATGTACATTCAAAGTAACTTGGCAAAGAGAGCAACACAACATAAAAATTAAACATGGTGGATAAGATCAGCACGTGATCAGCAGGCGAAAAATTACATTTTGACAATGACATTTGATTGACGTGTATTACGATACGTCAATCAAATGTAATTGTCATAACTGCTTTATTAAACAAAACAACTGGAATTTCGAAAATCTCGGGTTTTGGTTTGGTTTGGTTGAACAAAACAACAAGTTCAACCCAAACTCAATGCAAAGAAAGACTCAAAGACGGCACTTCTTAAAACTGTCAAAGTCGTCAAACGTCAATCAACTGTCATGGCTGCCCTAAAAATAGGGTTATCGTAGTAAAAAACTTTTCAAATGATAATTATTGCACGACTATACCCTTCTTCAAATTATTTTTTTAGTATTTTTATGATATTCCTCTATTTTGTTCCTATTTATCTATGTAGTGTACATAGTGGTAGCCCAAAATCAAACATCTCCTTTTCGTAAACTATCAGTAATATCTATATATTTGGCCCAAAGATTTTCTGGAAGAGAATGCCTTGTGGCATTAAGTCCGCCTGTACCACTATTGTACATAAAGTTTAAATAAATAAAAATGGTGTGAGGTGATGACGATACGGCGCAGTGCTGCTAGACGTGCGTTAAATTCTCAGAGCAAGAATAATGTTGAGCTTTTAAAAAGTCAAGTTCAAATGGAAGGGCTAAGTAGACGTGAGGCATAAATATTGGATTAGGTATGTGGATTAGGTATTTTTCGTTGCGAATCCGTACCTAATCCAAAGCGTCGAGGATTAGGTATGGCACAAAATATTCGTACACAGTCTACACAGGAGATATTCCGTAGTTCTGTACCTTAAAATGTGGGGTTTAAGTTTCAAGTTTAATTGGCACTGCTGCCAGCGCCGTCTATGTAGAATACTACTGGACTAGTTAGTGCTCTAGCAATGTATGTCGTAACGAAACGCTGCACCATCATTAACACATTGTGCTGGCGAACTCTTTAAGTATGAAGCGTAATTTTGATCACTTCTTTAGACGTTAAAAACCAAAGTTTTCACGTTGACTTTAAGTACCACTTGCCCATAAAAAAGGAAATATAATCCACCGTTCCACAATATATCAGAAACGGAACGTCCATACCATACCATACCATATTGGGAAGTGGAACGCGCCCTTGGCCCACTAACTTGTTCTCTTGTTTTTTGATCTCAAAAAAATTATTATTGGCTGTAAACACGTCTAATTTTCAATAAAACGCAAACCTAGTGTGGTGTAATCTGCCAATAATTGTTCTCAACTTCCAGCAAGTGTAAATCGGTCACTAAAGTAATTAGCAAATAAATCTAAAAGTGCCGTATCATAGTGCGAAATCCAAAAGTGCAAGGAATCTTCACGGTTGTGCGAACCTAATAAAGGCGAAAGTCCTGCGAGTGCGCAACTGGGCCGGTGCTACCAACCTACCGACGAAGTTTTTGGCGAAAGCGTTCCAGCGGCGAGCGCGGTGCGACTGCGGTGCATTGTGAGATCGCGCGACTAGTGGCGCCACCCCGGGCATATCAAGAACTTTTTTTCGACAACAAGTTACTTTGTTACCGTCCAACGGGTCTACCTGACAACTGGTGCCACCCGGATTGATAAGTTAAGTTATAATTATGAATTTTCTTGAGAATATAACTTTCCGCCGAAGCCGAGTGCGAACATATTCGGATCCAACCCCTCCACATGACGATAGTGACGTTATTTCACAAACATTAGAAGGCACCACTAGTAGCCTACCAGATATTTCAGGTGACGAAGACTGCGATCAAATAAGAGCACTGAAATTGGAAATTCAATCTCTTCAATCGCAATTAAGTAGTGCACATTCAGAGATAGAATTACTAAACCACGAAAATAGTAAACTTAAATTGTCAAATGATGATTTGAGTAAGAAAAATCAGGTATACAAAGTAATTACAATAGGTAGCCCTGCAAAGACTACGAGAAATCAGAGTACGCCAAGGAAAAAAAATCCAACTAATAGCAAAACAAGGGGAACACAAACTCATACTTCCAATATTTCGAATTTCACAAGTGAAATAGGTAGCCATATAAACAAGTCGCAAAATATGAGCAAAATAATTGATCTGAAACCCCAACAACCTCCAAAAAAGAATAAGATATGTGTTCTCAGCACAGACACGAACTATCATGTCTTAACTACTGCACAAAGAGTATTAATAAAAGAAAAAGATGAAATATGTCATTATCTAACACCAAAGGTAGGATTAGAACATCTTCTTCGAGGAATTGAATCGAAGTTGGCAGATTTTACAATAGAAGACTATTGCATAGTCCTTATAGGACAAGAAGACTTTAAAATAACGAAAGATTATCCCAAGATGATTATTAACATTCGAAATGTTCTAAAAAAAATCAAGCATACTAATGTAATATTGTGCTTTCCTACTTACATATTTAGGAGTCATAATAGTCTTTACAACGCTAGAATCGAAACATTTAACAACCTACTCTATTTAGATTTACTAGTCCACGAATACGCTTACCATCTGGACTCCAATAAGAACCTGATCGGTGATTATAGTATGTTCAACAAAAAGACAGGATTAATAAATGATACTGCATTAAAGACAGTCTTTGAAGATCTCAAAGCGTTAATTGTTGACATAGACTTTACATACAATGAGCCCAGTGGAAATATAGATATAAAAGCTATAACAGATGAAAATGAAAATAATAGTTGTAATGAAAATATGACAGGGTTTTTTCGTAACTAAATATCTACACCTAATGCATCAAAACATCGCAGGATTATTAACAAAATCTGATGCAATGGCAGTCTGCTTAGAAGAGTTGGCAGAAAAAGGAAGCCCAGTGGACATCCTATGCATAACAGAGCATTTTATTATGGAAGGCCTTGAAAAGTATTTAACCATACCTAACTACCAGCTTGCAGCATGTTACAGCCGGAAAGAAAGCAAAAGAGGTGGAGCGTGCAGCCTAACTAGAAGTGGACACCAATTTAGGGAATTAAAACAAATTGCTAAAATGTCAGAGACTGGTGTTTTTGAGTGTTGCGCCATTGAGTTAATTAACTACAAGCTAGTTGTTGTTTGTGTTTATAGAGTCCCGAAAAATAATAATACTAATATGTGCATGGACAAATTACATTTAATCTTACAACAACTTACTAAAAAGTCTTTTAAAAATATTGTCGTCGCAGGAGATTTTAACATAGATATCCTAAGAAGATCTTATCAAGCAATAGATTTTGAATGTTTGCTATTGAACTACAATTTAAAATTGTCCGTTAATGAACCCACTAGACTTAAAAGTAAAACATGTATAGACAACATTGCGCATAACTTTAACAGACCCTGTAAAACAGAAATACTAGAATTTGTACTGTCAGATCACACAGCGCAATTAGTAAAGTTACCTGTTCAAAATAGTTTACCTATAAAATATTGGCGTATAAAGAAACGTAATTATAGTGAAGAAAATATTATTAAATTTAAAGATTGTCTACGTAATTTGTCATTTTCAGATATTTATGAAACGAGTGACCCTAACATAGCCTATAACGCTTTTATAGAAACACTCTCACTGTTCTACTGTTTGTGCTTTCCTAATGAAAATGTAACCATACACTCAACAAAAAAGTCATCGTGGATATCACGTGGGATCAAAATATGCAGTAAAAAGAAACGACAACTTTTGTGGATATACAGACGAATTCCTAATGAAACAAAT
Organism: Cerastis rubricosa; assembly: GCA_949152445.1. Taxonomy (NCBI): domain Eukaryota; kingdom Metazoa; phylum Arthropoda; class Insecta; order Lepidoptera; family Noctuidae; genus Cerastis; species Cerastis rubricosa. Next base: position 5,100,837 of record OX424532.1, read on the forward strand.
AAAATAAAGTTGACCAAGTACTCTAAACAATTAAAAAAAATTACAAAGCTGACACAATTTGCCCAAAATAGTTACAAAATAAAAACATCAGATAACAAATCTAAGACCAGTTGGAAAATAATTAATGATTCAAAGCAAAACGTCCCTAGACATCCTATATCAAAAATAAAATATGACAGTAATATTATGACAAATCCTCAAAAAATTGCGGATGCTTTTAATAGTTATTTTATTGAAAAAGTTGTCCCCATACCAGAATCAGGACATAACGTTACCTCGCAAATTCTAAATAGCGAAAAATCGTTTTTCATGCCACCGTGTCTAGGACAGGACGTATTAAAAATAATCAACTCATTGAAGAATACAAACAGCGTTGGTCATGATGGAATATCAACAAAAATTCTAAAATCTGTTTCTGCAGAAATATGTATGCATCTAAGTCATCTCATTAATTTGACCATAAGCGCAGGCATCTTTCCGGATGCTTTAAAAAAATCTATAGTTAAACCATTGTTTAAAAAGGGGAATAAAGATGACATAGAAAATTACAGACCGATCTCAATTATAAGTGTTATTTCAAAAATTTATGAAAAATTTATATACAAAGAATTAAGTAAATATTTGGAAAAAAATAATCTACTAGTGAACGAGCAAAAAGGATTCAGAGAAAATCAAGCTATAAGTATGGCACTTTATGATTTTTTACATAAAGTTATGTTAAATGTGGATAAGACCAACCCAGTTTGCACATTATTCTGTGATATGACCCAAGCGTTCGATTATGTTAGGCATGACATTCTTTTAAATAAAATGGAGGCATACGGTGTAAGAGGCAACATTCTAAAGCTATTTAAATCATATTTAGACAATAGAACGCAACTCACAGAAATATCCTCAATAAATACTAAAACTAAACGTGAAGAAATATTCCAATCACATGAACTTGTAATTAAGTATGGAGTTCCTCAAGGTAGTGTGTTGGGCCCTCCACTATTCATATTGTATATTAATGACCTACCTAAATCTGTTGATCAACCTGTGACCCTCTTTGCTGACGACAGTACGATAACAATACAATGCGATACTAAAGACAAATATAAAAGTGACATTAATAATTCTCTTAAATCAATAATAAAATATTTGGATAATAATAATTTAAAAATAAACCTCAATAAAACTAATATTATGCATTTCAGTCAACGCTTACCAACTGTATCTGATCTTAAGGTCCAATATAATGACAAAATAATTGAGGAAGTTAATTCTGCTAAATTTCTCGGTGTGACTATTGACAAAAAGTTAAATTGGAAAGAACATCTTGAAACCTTAACCAAAAAAATTAGTAACTCTTCCTATGCCCTACACAAGTTAGTTCCTGTGCTTAACATTGACGCATTGCTAATAGCTTACCACGGCCTAGTTTCATCGCATCTAAGGTATGGAATTATCCTTTGGGGCAATTCGACTGACAAGGATATACCTTTCAAAGCCCAAAAACGGTGTATTAGGACGATGTTTAAATTAGATTCGAGGGTCAGTTGTAAACCATATTTCATTAGGTACAACATACTCACGTTACCGTCTTTGTACATCTTCGAAGTTGTCATGTTTGTAAAGTGTAATCGGCAATTATTTCCACGCATGGCAGACAAAGTCACTCGCGTCAGACGCGATAACACTATGCTTTGCTCACATGTCTCTAAAACAGCATTAATGCGGAAAAGTGTATTTTGCATGGCGCCCTTATTATTTAATAAACTTCCAAAGGGATGGAGGGAACTAAGCGCACACATCCTAAAAAAGCGGCTAAAAGGGTATCTAGTTGGGAAAGCGTACTACAGTATTTCAGAATTTTTAAATGACAAAATGTAATATTAATATTTTTATAATTTTTGCAATTTATAATTACAATTTAATTCTAGTTTATAATTTATGGTTTGAATCTAATTTTTATAGTTTGCGTGAGAATTTAAAATGTTTTAAGCTCTGTTTTCTGTAATGACTTTTACTGTATATTTGTATGCCACAAAGGCCGAACATGATGGATCTTTTTTGTTTATGAACAACCTGCATGCCTTGTATGTACACTCATGTTTCCACAAATAAATGTCTTGTCTTGTCTTGTCTTGTCTTGTCTTATACGATCCATTTACCTAATCCGAATATTTCTTACCCAATCCGCGATACGATACATAATATCGGTAACAGGCCAGCGGCCATATTGAATAAATATTAGGATTAGGTAAATGGATTAGGTATTTTTAAATATTAGGATTAGGTGGATTAGGTATCGTTTTTACCTAATCCGACCCATGTCTAGGGCTAAGGCCTTCGGGTCCGAGTGCCCATCTTGTGTTTCGGGATATCGCCAAGCGGTTGGTCCACCCTTCACGTGACCAGAGGGCTGGTCTTTCTTCCGGCCAAAGAATCAGCATTGCCATCAAACGTGGCAACGTGGCCAGCCTTCTAGGCACTTTTCCTGTTTACAGCGATGAGGACGATTTTTTTGAAGCCGTGTCAATTTTATACTTGTACATATTTTATTATTATTTTATTTCTACTTGAAGTATGTAAACAATGTACATAATATGTAATATAATAAAGTAACTTACTAACTTGCAAAAGAAGCATTCAAATTACCGTCGCATTACAGTGTTTTAATTTAAAATGTAATTTTTACTTCCTTAATAAATACGTCCGTTTCGGTTTTGGAGAAACAAATATTTTCTGTAAAATAAAAGGTTCAACAGAAACAAAAGATACGCATATTTTCCATGTGAAGAAAAAAATTGCATACCTATGAAGTGAGGTTCTTGAAATTCACCTTAACACGGATTATGCGTGAGTCATGTCACCTACTCGTGAAGGAAAAGGGTAAGATTCCTCCCTGAAGACTCGTAAAACATGAGTAAAGGGTAATACTGGGTAAATAACAATAGTACCTCTATCTACGACGATGTTGTAATTCATGGTACTCTGGTACAGTAAATAAAATTATTCTGAAAGTTAATGCAAATGCTCACTGAAAATGTTTGTCACCCAAAAGGCTTTGTTGTTCAAAATTTCAGTCTACACTCTTAAAAGTATCTTCCTAGCCTTGTGCCTTAGAGCCTCGCCTAAGGAACGATTTGTTGTGTTAAATTTAAGTTTTCTAGGCCCGTTGTTAATTGTAGTTTTATTTTAACGTACACTTTTTCAATGTGAGATACTGTGAGATATGCTGTGAGATACTCGTGTATCTAAAAATATAAAATAAGGTCGAGATCAGTTAAACTTTATTTTACTTAGAATAGCAACCTCGGATACAAACATAAAAATCGGGATCTCAAACACGTAGTAAACATGGTATATATTGTAATGACGTCATTCCGCTAGGCATGACGGGAACTAAAATTTCAATGTCCCTAATGTGAACTCAAGTAGCGATGAACGCTGGTTGCGGACTGCAGTGCTAAATGTCGCGCGTTCGAACCCCGCAGTTGACTGATTTGTCTTTTTGTAAGTTTTAAGAAGCGTCAACAAATAATTATAATAATGACCATGAGTTCGAAGGTGACATAGCAACGCAAACAGTAATCAGGGACAGACGTGTGTCGCTCTGTGAGCAATCGTTGTCCATATACCGCCATCTCAAATTATAAATTGGTTGAGACCAAGAAATATTGTTTTGTGAAATAATCAACAATAAAGGGCCTACCGTCACGCCCTTTAGTTGTTGAGGATTTTGGAAATTTTCATAAGTGCACATGCCGTAACCGTATGTAACTCTAATATTTATTGTTTAATAATTGCCACCACATTATTGGTGAGAACCTACATCAGCCGGCGGTTCTGCATTGGATTGGAAGGTTCCATGAGCGTAACGCCTGCCAAAACCTTCCTGGCGCCCTCTTAGTTGTAGTTAGGTTAAGTAGATAAGATCTAAGTTAATATAGTATATCTTTAGTATAGTCAATCTAGTTAAGGTTTCTCTTGTTGTTGATGCGTCACTCATTAAATTAATCATGTTTTGAAGCTGTGGAAACGCTTGTTTTTTTTCTGACAAACTACCGCCATCATTCGGTACGTAACATGGCGCCTAACGTAAAAATATAAATTTGTGGTTTGTCAAGTGAAATAGTATTTTCTTCGAAATTGTGGTTGTGTTTTTTTTTATCTACGTATATCTGGGTCTTTGTGTGCATAATATCTAGGAAGCGCAGCACGTGTTTTTTTGTTGTGACTAATATTCACCGTAAGCGAGTAGCTTTGGTGTTTAGACCGTTTAAAGTGCTTATTTAAAATTGTTTTCTTTTTTCCTTGAAGCTTTCCAATAGACATTTTGTTACACTTGCTATGGTTTAATTTAAGTATGTTATGTTCAACGTGGTAGAATTAGGTGAATTGTGTTGCAAACATTTTTCAAGTGTATACAGGGTGACTTTATTTTTACTGTGTTTTTTTTTACATATAGGTTTAATATCATCGTAGGGATATGTGTTAGCAATTGGTGCAAGTTTGGCTAAAAAAAAAATAAAAATAAAAATATATACAGGGTGTAACGGAAAGGGTATATACATACTTAAGGGTGTGCTTCAGACCATCAAACTGAACATGTTTCTCCATTGGAGAAACATCGTAATAGCAAAAAAAAATTCTGCTTCCCATACAAAATTTCAATACCTATTCAACCCAAATGTATGGGGCAGCCGATATTTTTTTCGCTATTACGATGTCTGTCCGATGGAGAAACATGTTCAGTTTGATGGTCTGTATTACACTCTTAAGTATGTATATACCCTTTCCGTTACACCCTGTATAGTTATACAGGGTAAAAAAAAAAAAAACCTCAATTCTTGTATAGTCTTTGCGTTTCAACTTATTTCGAAATTATACTTTATAGTGGTGTTTATCATTTTAACTCAAAAACTAAAATATCGGGTAAACTTATAAAATGGATCCTCACTACCTATTAAAGGATGAATTAGAGTTTGAACTTGCGTGTCGTGGTGTAGGTGTGAGGGCGGTTGTATCAGTATTACGGAAACTTTTAAAAGAAATTCTTATAAGTGAACAAACTGGGGATCACAGCCATGAGATAAAAGCACCGAAACAAAGTTTAGATTCTTCTTCGGAGGAACTGGACTCATGCGTGTCAAAATTGAAGGTTTTAACACAATATATTACGGAACTGACAGACAGGCCGGATAAACCATTATTTAGGAGACTGGTATCTAGATTAATTCACGTCCAGAACAGATTAGGTTTCATCTTACCCAAATCAGACAAGGAAAAAAAACAAATTTCGGAATTAAAAAACAAGGGAGACGGCTTATTAGCATTGTTAGAAGAGCGTGATGAACCACCAATAGAAGGGGATTTATCAGCTGAGGATAAGAATAACTTAGTAGAAACTTTGGGTGAGATTGGTAACAAAATCATTAAAAAGATGGAAGGAGGTAACACAGCAACGACATCCAAAGAAACAAGTGACCCGCAAATTGAAAGGAAGACTTGCACTTTTGAGGATTGTTTTGATGACAAGATTAAAGCTCAAAAGTTGTTTCGATGCTCCACTATGGAGGACGGGGTGTCTAATCGTAAGTTAGTTCCAGTCAGTAATTGGGGTATAAAGTTTTCCGGTAGAAATAACTTAAGTGTTAACGCTTTTATAGAACGAGTAGAAGAAATAAAAGAAGCTCGTAATGCTAGGGACGTTGATTTGTGGAGATATGCAATTGATTTCTTTGAAGGTGATGCACTTATATGGTATAGGGCGAATAAGGAAAGAGTATGTGATTGGGAGGAGTTGGTATTTCTTCTCAAACGCACGTTCCAATCTCCATATTACCAGGAAGAACTGTTGGAAGAGATTAAAGCCCGAACACAGGGTAAAGATGAGTCAGCAGTTATTTATATTTTCGTAATGCAAAATATGTTCAATAGGTTACCTAATAAAATTACTGAGAATGAAAAAATTCAAATTATAATGAGAAATTTACAGCCATATTTTCAAAGAGCCGTTTGCAGGGACATTTTCATTTCTGTTGAGGATCTGGTTAACATATTGCAGTTATTGGAAAGGACCAAACGTAATTGTGACAACTTTCAGGAGCCACAAAGTCACAAATTTAAATTAGAACCAGACCTGGCTTACAAACCAAGCACATATAGTATCAATCATGAGGTTAAAGAAACGGTTGTAGTTGCAGAAATAACAGATAAAAAATCTCAAGGCAGTCGCTGCTGGAACTGCAGAGAAACAGGACACCTATTTAGAGCCTGCTCTGCAATTAAGCAACGGCAATTTTGTTATAAATGCGGTCGTTTTGGGGTTACCTCGAAAACCTGTCCGTGTAAGGGAAACGCTTCAGGGGAAGGTACAAAACCTGCCAAGTAGTGCTTCCCCTACAAAAACAAAGCAAAGAATGGCAGGATTGGTTATATACATTGCAGCATTTCTTCAAACACAACGAAATCTGCAAGATGTTCCATAATAAAAATGATAATCGTAATTATATTAAGTTCAAAGTAATGGAGCGAGACTGTATAGGTTTATTGGACAGTGGAGCTAACTTATCAGTGATGAGTACTAAGTTTGCCGCGGTTTTAACGTCATTAGGTCTGCAATCGTATGTTTGGCCAGGAGCTACGCTGTCTACAGCAGATGGAACTAATCACACCATAACGGAGGCCTTTGATGTGCCAATTTCGTTTGATGACCAATTTCATATCATGGCAATGTTGGTCATGCCGGGATTATCTCAAAATTTATTACTAGGAAAGGATTTTTTTGATGTGTTTGGCATTCAAGTGAAGTTGAAAAGCGATTGCGCTTTAATAAACAAAGAAAGCTCGATGTTAGAAACGACTAAAACATCAATAGTACCCATTGAAGACTTAAGTATCAGGCAACAACAGGAATTGGGCGTGCTAGTTTCAGATATGAGGAATAGCATTGGAGTAGGGTTAGGTAGAACGCTTATACTAAAACATAATATTGACACAGAAAACCACAAACCGGTGTACCAAAAACAATATAACTTTTCACCAACCATAAAGAAACAGATAGAAAAAGAAATTGATGATATGCTTGAGTATGATGTGATAGAACCATCTATTAGTCCTTGGTGCTCACCTGTGCTTTTAGTTAAAAAACCAAATGGAGATAATAGACTCTGTTTGGACAGCAGGCAATTAAACAAAATTACAAAAAGGGACACGTATCCTTTACCTAGAGTCACGACTATCATTGATAATCTTCGTAGTGCGAAATTTTTGAGCACGTTAGATCTAAAATCAGCGTTTTGGCAGATTCCCTTAGAAGAAACGAGTAAAGAAAAAACTACTTTTGCTGTGCCTGGTAGAGGTTTATTTCAATTCAAAGTCATGCCGTTCGGTTTGGTTAACGCATCCCAGACACAGCAAAGGTTGATGGACATTTTATTTCAAGCACTTAATGATAAAGTTTGGGCATATTTAGACGATATAATCATTTGCACTTCCACCTTTGATGAACATTTAGAGGTGTTGAGGAAAGTTATGGCAATTTTAAAGGAAGCGAATCTGAGTGTTAACGTTGAAAAGTGCAAATTTGCTAGATCTAGTTTAAAATTTTTGGGGTACATAGTGGATAGGGAAGGCCTTAGAACCGACCCTGAGAAAGTTACGGCAATTTTGAATTTTCCGAGACCTAAAAATTATACGGAACTCAAAAGATTCATTGGGTTAGCCAGTTGGTATAGAAGATTTGTACAAAATTTTTCTCTGATTGCCGCCCCTTTGCATAATCTTACTAAGGGAAATAAGAAAACCAAATTGGTGTGGTCACAAACTGCGGAAGAAGCATTTTTAAACCTCAAAACCTTGCTCACTTCGGCTCCGGTAGTATCATGTCCGGATTACAATAAGCCGTTCACAATTCAATGTGACGCATCAAATGAGGGTATAGGAGCGGTCTTATGTCAGAAAACAGAAGATTCTGATCAACCAGTGGCTTACCTTAGTAGGAAGCTCAATGATTGTGAAAAACGTTATTCGGCCTCCGAGAAGGAACTCTTGAGTGTGGTTTATGCAGTCGAGAAATTTCGTCCATACATTGATGGAGTTAATTTTACAGTCATTACTGACCATAAGGCATTATTATGGCTTCATAAAATGAAAGATCCCCATGGAAGATTAGCTAGATGGGCTATGAAACTTCAGCAATTTTCTTTTGATATAATTCACAGGCCAGGCAAACTTAACATAGTTCCTGATGCCCTGTCTAGGTCAGTGGATATCAATATCTTGGAGTCAAATTTCATTAAAGTATTAGAGAAACACAAAGATAGTTGGTATCTAAATAAGGTGAATCAAATTAACGACAATCCTAACAAAAATACCAAGTGGGCAGTGTTTAAAGGTTTGCTCTTTAGAAAAGTTAATTTAAAACAGTATCCAAGCGATAGTTGCAACTGGAAATTATTTATACCGGAAAAACTTAAAGACGAAGTGTTAAAAAAGAGTCATGATGATATAAATTCTGGGCATTTGGGTGTGCGTAAAACGTTCTACAGAATAAAAAAGGATTTCTTCTGGTTTAACATGCTAAAGGACGTTAAGAAATATGTTAGTGATTGTGAAACCTGTGCAAAATATAAGGTATCACAGCAACATCGTTTTGGACTGATGGGCCAACATAGAGATGTATCTCAACCGTGGCAGGTGATATCCTTAGACTTGATGGGCCCATTTCCCCGAAGCAAAGCAGGTAATACCATGCTATTAGTTATGACATGTTGGTTTAGTAAGTTTGTTTTACTTTTTCCATTAAGAACGGGAAAAGCAGACAAAATTTGTGAAATAGTAGAACGTCAAATATTATTATTTGGGGCACCTATGGCAATCATTTGTGATAACGGTAAACAATTCGAGTCACAACTGTTCAAAGAAGTAGCCACTAAGTATCAGACGAAATTATGGTACACACCTCTTTATCATCCCCAAAGCAATCCGACCGAACGGGTAAACAGGGTAGTAGGAACACAAATAGCAGCTAATTCGAGTGTTAAAAAACATAACGAATGGGATGTTCACTTAAAGGCATTGCACATTCCATAAATACAGCTGTACACGAGACTACAGGTTATACGCCCTCATACCTATTTCTTGGCTGAGAAGTTTCAATTTCTCCACTTGATATTTCAGCACTAGACTCGGACCCTATAGACTTGAGCAAAGACTTAAAGTGCAATTTCGAAAACGTTAATAACGATTACACGACTCGACAAAATTTGTACAAAGAGGTTCAGATGAAACTTAAAAAATCCCACAATAATAGCAGCAAATACTATAACAAGAATTATAGACCGGCAACATTTAGAGAAGGGGAATATGTGTGGAAGAAAACCAAGTATTTATCTAAAGCAAGCAATAAATTCATGGCCAAACTCGCACCAAAATTTGAAAAAGTCAAAATTGTACAAAAAATCTCTAATAATGTGTATCGACTGCAAAACTTGCAGGGCAAGAACTTAGGTATTTGGCATGCAAACGACTTAAAAAGATTAAAAAAAAAATAAGTTTTTTTTTCTTTTGGGAGGGGAATATTTGTAATGACGTCATTCCGCTAGGCATGACGGGAACTAAAATTTCAATGTCCCTAATGTGAACTCAAGTAGCGATGAACGCTGTTTGCGGACTGCAGTGCTAAGTGTCGCGCGTTCGAACCCCGCAGTTGACTGATTTGTCTTTTTGTAAGTTTTAAGAAGCGTCAACAAATAATTATAATAATGACCGTGAGTTCGAAGGTGACATAGCAACGCAAACAGTAATCAGGGACAGACGTGTGTCGCTCTGTGAGCAATCGTTGTCCATATACCGCCATCTCAAATTATAAATTGGTTGAGACCAAGAAATATTGTTTTGTGAAATAATCAACAATAAAGGGCCTACCGTCACGCCCTTTAGTTGTTGAGGATTTTGGAAATTTTCATAAGTGCACATGCCGTAACCGTATGTAACTCTAATATTTATTGTTTAATAATTGCCACCACATTATTGGTGAGAACCTACATCAGCCGGCGGTTCTGCATTGGATTGGAAGGTTCCATGAGCGTAACGCCTGCCAAAACCTTCCTGGCGCCCTCTTAGTTGTAGTTAGGTTAAGTAGATAAGATCTAAGTTAATATAGTATATCTTTAGTATAGTCAATCTAGTTAAGGTTTCTCTTGTTGTTGATGCGTCACTCATTAAATTAATCATGTTTTGAAGCTGTGGAAACGCTTGTTTTTTTTCTGACAAACTACCGCCATCATTCGGTACGTAACAATATCCCGTTTCAAGTGTTAATAATAGGACCTTATGTGGACTTTAGATATAAGTCTTCTTTTCCGTATTACGAAAGGAACGAAAGGAGTCTCAATAATTGTTTAATTTTATTAAATGAACAATAATTATGTGGTCAGGTCGGCGCTCATCTACAATTCTACGAATTAAGAAAACCTTCATTTGTTATTTATTTTTGTTACTAGGTTTTTTGTATAGTCATGATACTGGTAGTCGTCAAGCGTAACTCTCTTTTGAGGTTAAGTAAATAGAAGTTACCCAGTAAAGGCCGTATTTATTAAAATAAAACAAAGTTAACGAGTTTTTTCAGGGCACTGTTTTATTTTTAATACCTTTGGACCCTTTTTGAGGTTTGTGGTCATGTTGATAATATGACTTTTAGGGACAAATAATGAAAAGCGAGCATTTTATTTCTCTTCTGAGAATTCAATGAATTAAGGTGGTAGGTATAAAGGAGGCCATATTGAATTCGGGCAAATTCTGCTTACTTTTATTACGCTGTAAACTTTTGTTACTAGGTTTTGCTGCGTTTATTTTATTGTTTTAGCAATGTCGGACGATTTTAGTAAAAGAAACCCTCAGAAGCTATTATTTTAGGGTCATAACGTAGTACAAACATGCGTTTACCTAAGGCTATGGCACTATAGGCTAGGTTAAACATAATGTAAAAGCTTTATTTGTCAAAGAAAAATATGAGCCAACGTGAATACGTAATTAGGTACGTATTTCAACTGGCAAAAATAAACATGTACTACAATGTACCTACATGATTGTAAATGGACAAATATGGGCTACAAATTTCGTAGCAACTGCTACGCCGCCGCTACGACAAACAGCCTACTACGGGTTACAAAAGTCTACGGGGTTCCGGTGATCGCGTAAATGATCCGTAAAAGTTTTTGTTTGTCTTTCACGAGTTTCACGCGTCCGTAAGCTAACAAAACTTGGAATTGGTTTTATTTTTCCTTTGTATCTTCTTTTGGAACGTTTATACTGTTTTATCATATTTATTTAATGTAGGGTAAAGGAATTTAAATTTGTTTTCCTTTTGTGTTATATAATCTTTGAACCGATTTGAAATAAAGAGGTTTAAGTACTTACTTAGTTGATTTTCTCTGAATACTGGTGTTTCGGAAACAGTAGTCATGTTTGTTATGTTCAGTAGTACTCGTAGCAATGAAAGATACCGTTGGTATACTATGTTTTATTCTCACAGGACACAGGTTACAATTGCAGACAGTACGTAGTAGACGGGTTGAGATAAGTTATGGCAACCAGAGTCACATTCCGGATATACATCATAGACAATCACTAGAGGTTGACACACTTATGCTGTAAACATATTATTACAAATCAAACTATGGATAACTGTGCTTTGAGAAGCAAGCAATACGTCGCTCGGATTAGATGGATAGAAAACATCGACATCATCTCGTTTCAAAACACCATTTATTTAAACGCGTACACGCGTGTATTAAAACTAATTTTCAGAAATAAAAATATTATTTATAATAACGTGTGGCTTCCAATTTTTTATTGCAAAACACAAAAAAAAAGCTATTCAAATTGATCATTTGTCAAGCTACTTGAATGTTTGTATCTTTATTTTGAAGAAACAAAAAACACAGCAGCTACCACGAGAATCAAGTACGGATTTTTAGTCGTAAGACTTTCAAAAGCCGACGTACCTTTAGTCGTCGCATCTCAGTAATAGAATAAAGAAAAGTGAAGATAATAGGATTTGCTTATCAAAATCCAATTTGCCGACGGTCGATAGATTTAATTAAAAAATATGATGAGGAGGCTGCGTTTTTTTTGTAACTTACTTAATAAGCGGAGATTATAATGGTAAGTGGAACCTTTCACCTTTTAAAATATTAAAGAAGATAACACTTAATAAAGTATTTAAAACTACTATCGTGATCGAAAGTGAATTCATATTAGGTTACTAAAAAATATAACGCCTTGATACAGGGTTCCGGCAGCCACGCTACTGTTAAAGTCCTTGTATAGGTGGACTGGTCTGTACCTTTCGCGTGCCCATTTTGTGTATTGCCACAGTTCATGAACATCGTGACCGAACGAAGGATCTTATTAAGAGATATTAATTAAAGAGAGTTGATATACCCAAGTAATGGAATGTGCTCCGCTTCTGGATCTCGATAGATGCTTTGGTATACCCTATAGGATATTAGTATGGAAATCTTATTGCTTTTGGAGGGTATGGCATTATTAATAACTGAAATTAATATAAATAGTTGTAGGTTGCTAACTTACAAAATTATGCTAATAAGTAATATTAAACTTAAAGTTCCACTATCCCCAGGAAGTTACAAATGGTTACAATATGCCAGTCTTATCTTACGAACTTTTGTTGTCTTATGTCTTACAGTTACTTTGCCGTTGCTAATCTTTAATCCCGAGGGTCACAGAAACCATTGACAAAAGCCCCTATTAACGAAATCAGTGAACCAAGCGAAGGCGTCCTCCAGACAGCCTTATTACCAATTCGAGTGTCCAAGGCAAGAACCGTAAAAATCCCGTTAAACGTGACGGTTTTTAAGTAATTCGTATACAAACAGGCTATAAAACCGTTGAGACGGTTTGCTTCTAAATTGTTGCTATTAAGGTGTGTCGTCATTTTCCTTTTCTGTTCGGTTATCTCTCGATCATTGTGTCAGGCGAAAAATGTCCGCTGTTAAATAAGGGCTCCCTAAAAAATCGTAGTAACTACCGGTACTGCGGTCTTTTGCTTAAAACACGATAATTTATAAAATATATTGGCCCATTAAGTCAAAAAGGTGAAGGAAAATGTCGCCGTCGTCGTGACGAGCATTTCCTAGAGACGAAAAATCGCACCTGGTCTGCGTGGTGAGGTATGGCCTACTCCCTTTCATAGAGAGAAACTTGTGTCCCAACAGTGGGAATGCTATAGGCTGACAACGATGAACGTTACAAACAGTGTTTTAATCATCATTCATACCATGGACATGTGTTACGTCATTATCAATTCTCTTGCCCTTCATCATCAGTCATCATTTCAGCCTAAAAGACGTCCACTGCTGGACATAGGCTCCCCCAAGTCACATTGACATTTTGGGGGGTTTTAACATAATCGCCACGCTTGGCAGGCGGGTTGGCGATCGCAGTAAGGTTGTTACAAAAGCACAGAGAACGCTGCTGCCCATTCTCTGGCAAATCCCTTAGTCGCCTCTTACGACACCCACTGAAAGATATGGGATGGTGCTATTCTTTACTTCCGACACCATACAGAGCCCCTCTTGCCCTTACCTCAATTTATATGGGGTCGCTGCAGCATATCTTCATCTTCCATACTTCTACATTACTCGTCATCTCGTCGGAAACCTCTTTTCTAGCCATATCATCCTTCACACGGTTACGTATTATAATAACTAAACTTATTATAAATATTTTCGAGATAACTACGGACAAAAGACCTACTGTTGAAATACCTAAAGATCGTTTCACCGATTTTTGTATTAACTAATGGACGAAATCCATAAAGGAGAATTCGGAAAATAATACGTAACCCTACACAGTTTCTTTGGTTTTCCTCTACTCTTACACCCGTATCTATAAACAAGTCGAAGTGATTACTTGATTTAAAGTAATAACTTAAGATTTTTATTCTGCAGAATAGTAATTGCTTGAAGTTAGAACTGTCAAAAGTTACAATTGTTAGCTTACTTTGACAGTTCTTACATCGTTCAAATTCTTGTCTACAGATAAAAATGGTTGCATAATTAATCACTTAAACTCAAGTTATTAGGTACTTTACCTTGACTATAGATGCAAGTGATAAAGTCATTTTTTAAGTTTGATTATTAAGGCGTATCCACACATGCCGCCGGCTTGTGCCGCCGGCTTTCAGACCGCCTTGTCGCTGAATTATCCGCCGGCTTTACCGGCGGCCTGCAGATGCAGTTGCAACAACACTACCACTCCGCGCATCCACACATGCCCGGCGGCACATGTATCTTTTGCCGGCGGCAGTTTGCTTGCGGTTTCGATACGGAGTGGTAGTGTTGTTGCAACTGCATCTGCAGGCCGCCGTTAAAGCCGGCGGCAAATTCAGCGGCAAGGCGGTCTGAAAGCCGGCGGCATAAGCCGGCGGCTTGTGTGGATACGCCTTAAAAGATGCATGTGCCGTCGGCATGGCCGGCGGCCTGCCGACGCCCTGGCCGCCGGCCATGCCGCCGGGCTAGTGTGGATGCGCCTTTAAGTACCAGTTGGTTTTCAACATTTAATTTAATTCCACCTACGACGCCAGACAAATTAATTAAATGTAACAAGTTATTTATTTACCCATATATGTACAGTCAGCTCCAAAGTAAACTCACCCCGCTCACATACAAGTCAACATTTCTAGGGGGTGAGTTTACTTTGGAGCTGACTGTACATCACCTAAATAGCTTAGCAGACTCGTTAACGTTATACAATAACACAAGTTCAAGGGCCCTTTACCCTATTAAGGCTTAATTGATATATTTGGAGCGACAGGATAAAGGCTGCGACCTAAAACATTGTCCTTCCAGTTCGGCCCAAACTATTGTGTAGCCACAATGAGTTAACTAGTGGAGTTTATTAACTAGACACGCACTGACGACGGACAAGCATTCATTGATTAATTTAATATTAATAATATTGGACTATTAAAATAATGACTGGTGAAAGCCTATTTGTGAAAGCCTGCTTGGTTGTGTGGCGAACAAATATTGACTTACATTTTAGAAACTTACTCGATTTCATATTTAAATTATATTTGAAATATTAAGAGTGTTTACGCCTTACGACATTTCATACGAACTTTCGAGCCCTTATTTTCCGTAACGTCAATATAATTCAACTCTTACCCTTGTAAGCATCTGAAATTTAAAAATATGTTTGCAAGCAAAAAAATTGGCGGATAGCTATTTTTTTGTAAAAAAATAACTATCCACCAAGCAAACAGGCGCTTCACGACAATTTTTTATACGAAACTTTTTCAATAGGCTAAAACGACGGAAAAGATCTTTCAAAACAATTGAAAGTCAACAGTTTAAAGAAATACATTTTCTAAAAAAAAGTAAACGCAATAGACATTGGAACCACATGTTATTTTTTATTAAATAATTGGCCAGGAAATCCTTGCCTACAAAAATATTGACAGAATAAACTTAGTTTAACTTGGCCCTTCCTTGTTTATCTTTTATAGGCCTTCCTTTCTTTATAAAACTGTGCACAGTAGTTGAGTTTACGAATAGCTTCAGGCAAGATCTTTGGCTGCTACAGGCAGGATAAAAAGGGATATTACAGCCCTTTTTATCCTGCCTTTTCTACTCGAGCCGTACCAATATTAAAAATGCGAAAGTAACTCTGTTTAACGGATTACGATGAAATTAGATACACATGGAGATTAGGATGGATATGATTTTCTTCCGCGAAATAATTAATTAAATGTTTTTTTTTCTAATTAGGCTTTCGTTTGGCCGCAACTTGCCTAGTGTGAAGCGATGATGCCGCCTAGGGTGGAGCATGCTTGTCTAGAGAAACCAATTCACTCGGACTTTGAAGAGATCCAGTTTAATTATTATAGTGATCAGGGAACAGAGAAGGCAACAGTGACCTATTCACGCGTAGGCGGAGGAACAGATTCCGTTGAAATTTGGCAAACATAGAGACTGCGACCTGAAGATTAGGATATAAAGGTTATTTTTTGTTTAGACTTTCTCATCATCATCATTTCATCCGAAAGACGTCCACTGCTGGACATAGGCCTCCTCTAAGTGTAGCCACATTGGCCGGTCCCGTGCGACTCGCATCCAGCGGATCCCCGCAACCTTCACCAGGTCATCGGTCCACCTAGTGGGAGGCCTTCTAACGCATCGTCTTCCGTTTCGCGGTCGCCATTCCAGAACTATTCGTCCCCATCGGCCATCCGTTCTGCGAGCAATGTGCCTTGCCAACTGAAACTTAAGTTTGGTTTTGGTAACCTTGGTTCTCTTGCGGATGTCCTCATTTCTGATTTGATCACACAAGGAAACTTCGACCATAGCCCTCTCCATTGCCCTTTAGACTTTCTCATGGGATATATTTCGAGCTCTGTGAGCTAAGCTGCGAAATGGTGAAATAAATGGGACATTTAGCTACTAATTATGTTAAAAAACTAGCCTAAACTTTTATACATGTTAACCGCGATAGAGGTCGTAGTTATTTAGGTACACATAGTTTTAAAAAGATACAGCCCTGCGACAAAACAGACGGCGTAAGCCAAGTTATTGCGTCCCTTTGGCACTATTACGGCACGGAACCCTAAAATGTAGGCTTTTATCGCGCCGAAATATTGTAATAAATGATGCAGAGCCTTAGAAGTTATGCCTATGTTTTGGTTCTACCGTGTATGAATATTTTTTGCATAAAATATGAGTATGTTGTGAAGGTCTGTTACGTACCATGTTCTATTTCAAGACTGTTTCTGATAGGGAAAGTAATGAACCATTTTATACTATTATTCGGTATGTGTATATTCCTGCGTTCCTTGTTGTTTTATTCTCTTTATAGGTTGTTATTTTTGCAGTAGTCGCTCTTTGTAAAATACTGGTACCTTTTGAGCTGTATTTGACTAGACCGGAAGCCGACGTCAGCGTAGTTGTGAAAAGGTTAAGCAGATTTTTATATCAGTTGGACTCAATATAGTAAAGTAGGTAGCCACGTTAATAGCAGCGTCTGTGGCGCTTTTTGGATCCTGTCAATTGCCATAGTATGTATTTAGGACATTCCATTTCCACTGTGTATCAGACGGGTCTATAATGATTCCCTATTTTGCCAAGTTGTATTTACAGTGGCTTACTTAGATACGCAATCAATTGAGCGCTTTACATATAGGCCACTACAATTCATATCCACGACCTGGTCCAATTTATTAAGATTTATCGTGTAAATGTTCTAAATAATTAAAAACAAAAACTCCTTATTAAAACTCACTCTCTCTTCTTTCTTAAACTTCTTTATTTTTTCTTTCTTCTAATTAAATAAGTTTACAAAGCAAAACATTTACTTTAATAAGTTTACAAAGCAAAACTAAAATTCCCAATGAAATAAAACCGCTGTTACATTTATTTAGTTATTATTTACTCATCGTTGTTTGTATTTAATTTGATTAAGCTCCAGTTTCAATTATCTGAGCACGAATGCTTACCGATATTTCTATTTGTAAATATTTAGGTTTTAACCCTGAGAGTTGCTTTGTGTTTGATTAAATTCGACGCCCCGTGGTTGTTAACATGTATTTGGTTTATTTACTCAAGGATAACTGAGGTATCAATATTTTTGTACGGAATATCTCGATAAATCTTCGTCTGATATCGTCCGGATATTTGAGAGCGTTACCTACAAAAGCTGTGATACTATACACTAAGATTTTCTACAAAATATTAGAAAGAAAGAAAGAAAAAATATAATTATGTCGCAGCGACATACCGTGCATGCAAAATTACAAAGAAAACAATAAACAGACAACGCATAACATATATTTATAAGTAAAACAAGACGGAACAAATAAAAAAATGGACAGATTGCATGTCGTGACTGCGGCAAGCAGATAGTATTACAGATCTATCATCTATAACCGTTTGCCTCGGCACAAGAAGATCGGGTGCTGTCACTGACAAAATGCAAACGGCTATGGCATGCTGAACCTTGTTATACAAGGTGTTGTTTTGCATCCTCGTCAAAATTCAGGAGATTGTCACAAAATACATAAATAATCAATTTAATATACAGTGCCTAATTAATTATAAATAAACACTGATTATTTTGGCTGTCAAAGAATTCAAGTTTAGTTTAGATAGGAGTTTAAGTTTGAAAAAGGGAATAAGAAATTATCGAATAAACGTTTGAGATTGTTCTGAATGTGTGAAAGCTCGGTTATAGGGCGAGGATCAGACGGGCCGCGTTTAAACCATGGGTGGTTCACAATTACCGGTTTCCGTAAATAATAATAATAATAACTTGAGTCGTGTATGGGGCAATGGAGGACAGTCCTTCGCTATCCAGGATGTCGACAAATGCAGAGGAACAGCGAACCAATAAGGATTGAGCGTGGTATATTTCAGGGTGATAGTCTGAGTCCATTGTGGTTTTGTCTAGCCTTGAACCCTCTTAGCACACTGCTGGAAGGTTCAGGTCTAGGCTATCGGTTGAGGAGAGGTGGTCAGGTCATATCTCACCTTCTTTACATGGATGATCTGAAAATCTTTGCCCCCAACAATTTGCAACTGATGAAGCTACTGAAGGTAACTGAAACTTTCAGTAGCGCCATCAGGATGGAATTTGGTGTGGACAAATGTGCAGTCATGAATGTGAAGCGAGGGGAGATTACGGAATCCGTGGGAACTCAACTCTCGGATTCCGTACACCTTAGATCCCTCTCCTCAACAGAAACCTACAAGTATTTGGGTATGTCGGAAGCATAGGCATCAATACTGCTGACATGAAACAATCGTTGAGGGAACGTTTCTTTGGCCGCCTGAATAAGGTGCTAAGCAGTCTTTTGTCAGGCGGAAACAAGGTGCGCGCCTTCAACGGTTGGGGTCATGCCGGTTTTGATGTATTCTTTCGGCATACTCAAATGGACTCAGACAGAACTTGATGCCCTGGATAGGAGGGTCCGCGTACTGCTGACCGCAAATCGGATGCATCACCCAAGGTCGTCGGTGATGAGACTGTATATCCCGCGGAAGTGTGGTGGTCGTGGCTTCTTAAATGCTAAGACCCTGCACAACCGTGAGGTATGCAGTCTCAGGGAATACTTCTTAGCAGTCGACGTGGGGATGCACCGAGATGTGGTCTCAGTCGACAAGGGCCTTACCCCGCTCTTCTTGGCTAACGAGAACTGGCGCAAGCCTGTAGTATTAGACACTAATGACCGCAAGGAGGTATGGCAGAGCAAGGTGCTTCACGGACGCTTTTACCAGGCCTTACACGGGCCCGATGTAGACTTCTTAGCGTCTGTATCCTGGCTGCGTTTCGGTGACCTCTTCGGGGAAACTGAAGGTTTTGTCTGTGCAATAATGGACGAAGTTATGCTGACGAATAACTACCGGAAACATATTATGAAGTGTCGGGCATGCCACCGTCCGGGTGAGTCCATCAGACATATTATTTCTGGTTGTTCTCGTCTGGCTAACGGAGAGTACTTGCATAGACACAACCTTGTTGCCAGGATTATCCACCAGCAACTTGCTTTGAAATACAACCTTGTGGAATCAGAAGTGCCATACTATAAGTATGCGCCCGACCCAGTTCTCGATAATGGTAATATCACGTTGTATTGTGATCGACCTATCGTCACTGACAGGACTATTGTTGCCAATAAGCCTGACATTGTGGTGATAGATCGATTGGAGCGTCGCGCAATGATTGTTGATATAACGGTTCCACATGACGAGAACCTCGTGAAAGGAGAGAAAGATAAGCAATTCAAATATCTAGATCTGGCTCGCGAGGTTGTCGACATGTGGGATGTGAATACAGCAGTCATTGTGCCGATAGTCGTGTCGGCCAATGGCTTAATTGCCAAAAGCCTCGATCAACATCTTAGTAGGCTTTCGCTTGGCAGCTGGATCAAGGGCTTGATTCAGAAAGCAGTACTTCTGGACACGGCACGTATTGTTAGGAGGTTCCTCTCTCAAGAGCCCTGACCACCGGTAGCCCGGACCTTGTTCCCGATGCTGGTGGGCTACTATTTTTTATATTTTCAAATGTTTTTTTATACAATTTTGTAAAAATATTTAAAAATGTAAATTATATGTGATTAAAATGAATAAAGGAAATAAAACAAATATCAATAGCATAGTTACCTCCCTGAATTTGACGAGGATGCAAAACAACAGATTGTATTATTATGATTACCGCATTGATCTATGCATACTCACAAGCTCCACTGTTGACCTCGGATTCCTAAGATAATGACAATATAATCGACGTCTATTACAAGAGTTAGTCAGTTTAAAGCCCGACAGTGTAATTTGTATTTTTGACAATTAAGATCAGCGGTGGCCCAGTGGTGGCAGCCCCGACTTACGAGCAGTAAGCCGTGGGTTCGAACCCATGCAGGCGCAATACTTTGTGTAATTTATTTCATCACCGCTGCCGTCAAAAACGGTGAAGGAAAACATCGTAAGGAAACCAAATAAAAATTAATACATGTGACATCTACCAATCCGCACTGGGCCGGTGGAGCCCACTTCCTCTCATTGAGAGGAGGCCTGTGTCCTAGCAGTTGGAACATTATAGGCTGATGATGATGATGATGAAGAGTTTCTCAGTAACTCGGGTCTGGATTTCTTCCCAGTCGATGGCAATAGAATTTATTATGATTACGTGTGATGATGTGACCTAAACATAGCTACCGAATCATGGGTATATATGTACTAACAAGGGAACATTTCTGCCTAACCCTTTGAGGAATACAGGCGTGATATTATGCTTATGCATGTAATTATTATACTAGGGCCCAAGTTTGAACCAAAGACCTCTGATTGAACCTCTGATTTGTCCGATTCACGTACAGCATGTAAAGTCAAGTCACCATGGGCGGTATGAAAATTCTGACACCAAGGAAACTACACGAAAAAGACTAGTCTACTACTAACACACTACTACTACTACTACTACTACTATTAATAACACTTGTAACGGGATATTTACCATGTTTATTATTTGTTTCGAGTTCCCGATATTTCGGCGCTGTTACAAACGATGATCACGGATAAACTGACTGTTTATCCGTCAAGTGTTAGTGACCATGTCAGTTTATAGTTGAGATGGGCTGAGTGATGATTTTTCTGTATCAATGACTGCATGACAATGACAAAAAAATATCGATGACAGGAACAATGACAAAATCATCAATGATTTTTATTTGAGTATTAGACCTCGTCACTTCAATTGTGAGTAGATACTCAAATGAAATGATCGCGGAACAGCTTAGTGAAATTATCAGTCATTGTCATTAGTGTCATTAGTTTTTTTTTGTAGGCATTAGGCATTGGTCGAGTTTGTCAGTTAGTGCTCGTAATTAATTTTTTCTTAGTATGTGACATTCATGGCAGGGTATTTTAAGACAGCGCATGTCGCACGCAAACGTAAACAACGCAAGTGAAAGCATTATTGCCGTTTCGTGCACCCAGTTCCGGTGGTTTTATCGAAATATGCGAGTTCTGTGACTTCAGAATCGCCGATCGCGCAGCCTCGGAACGTCGCAATTCACACACCCGAACCGAGTCACTGAAGTTCGCTTTCATTCTAGTAATGATTTAAAAGCATTGATGATTTTGTCTTTGTCATTGCATGATGAAATGATTTTAAAATATCGATGATTTTTATCTGTGACATGATATCAGACTCATCTCTAGTTTATAGACTATATATACTTTATGATACTCTGCGCTACAATTGCGGAAATGTGGCTTAAAGAATGTCAATGTCGTCATAACATGTCAGTTAATTTTACTCCTGTCATTCAACAACAAACAGCAAATGACAGACTTGGATTTTGTCCAGTTCCTAAATAAAAATCTGTTGTGGAAATAATATTTCAAAACTTTTTATTTTTATTGTGACATTAATTTTTACCAGCATCGTATTTTTGGAAATTTAATGTCGAACAATAAAAGAGTAACACACTTTTTATAAAGCGTTAATTTATCTACTGCGCGTGATGGCATGAAGTTTTCTTTTTTTTCATACTTTTCATTTTATTGACTTTAATAGAACTTGGTTCTGCCATAATGAGTCGACCTGCAATAATGTTTAATTTCATTGTGTAAAATCAGTCTCATACACTTGTATTTCCTAAACGAATGTTTAGAACAAAAAAAAAAACAACGTTTACTATCCAAAATCACTATCTAAACATATAATATTATAAAGAAGAAAGATTTGATTTTTTGTTTGTTACGATTTAACTCAAAAACCACTTGACCGATTTTAAAAATTCTTCACCATTAGAAAGCTAGGTCTTTACCGAGTAACATAGGCTATTTTATATCACAATTTTCGCGGACGAAGTCGTGGGCGAAGTGCTAGTCATCTGTATTCAGGAGGGTACAGTTGGCACTATGCTCAATTCATGTCATTCGTTTTCGTGGAATTGCTGTCAGAGATGGTAGGTGACAAATTCTGGTATTTGGTACTGATACACAACCAACTGCCAGAACAAAGTACCTAATGGTTATTAATGGAGGTAACAAGAAAATAAAGGATTTACCATTTAGCAAAAAGGTTACATTGTTATTTACTTATTATTTCTAAAGCTTATTCTTTATAAAAGAAAGCCCTACGGCTTTCAAATAAGGGTCAAGAAACCCTTCACCTTGTACTGCAGGAGTAATCCAATTCCGCTCATTCCCTTTTCACAGAAGGCTTATATCTATAACTCACATACGAATAATTCAATTCGAATATTAATGGTTTTACGTGATCCGGCTTTTGCGTAGTTCTTATGTTAAAGAGATCTGTTCGACTTACAGCAGCATATTTCATGAAAAGGAGTAAAAGCCGATTATAATATTAACCTTACACAGTCGCATCGTCGAAATATCGGAAAAATGCACACAAATAAATAATTAATTATCAAATAAATAATTATCAGAAGAAGAAATGCCGTTAGTGACAGTGTGAGATATTATAAACCGTGTGTACGGTCAGCAACCGCTAATTGTACTTTGGCCTAGTAAAAATACTGCTTTTGTTTGTTTGTTTGAATTTATTTAATGTAGTATCGGCATGTACGCAAGTACGCAACATCCAACATTTTGTAACCTTTAATAACATTTTGAATAACATTTTCTATTATTTTAATATTACTTAGTGCAATTAAAAAAACATTTACGAAAAATTGAGTTAAATTAGACCGATTATAAATTATCTATAGAAACAGGAATGTCGATTTTTTTTAAAAGACCGTTCGTTAATATTTTTACTAACTTTAGAGACCTATGTATCCTGCTTATGCGTATTAAGTTTATTAAAATTGGTTCAGTCATTTCAGAAAATAAGGACTTAAAAGTTTGTATGAAATGCCGTAAGGTGAAAACGGTCAATTCGAAATATTTTTTTTTTATTTTACATTGGCCTACATGGGCACTTATAAAACGTCGACAAAAGGTGCACGGTTCGGGTTAGCCGTTATATATACCAAAATTGTAACACACCTCTTTAAAGATATTGCTAATTCTATCATAACAATGGCAGTAATATATTCTCGTACACAATATGTACCTACTAAATGGAAACTGTCCCTACTAGTTACTTAGCTCAATAATAACACAAACTATTAATTGCCTCTTGTGACCGCCTTCAGGGTAAATTAGCATGGAAACAATAGCATGCATGACGTTTAACTGCAAAGGGTATTATGTGTAGACTTGGTTAGCATTAGTGATGTACGATCCGACCCGTACATTTGCAGTACCGATGCAACGGTATGCGATTCTCCGATATTTTGGATCGATACAAACAAATACAATAAACGCTTGGAGCGAAATAAAAGTACCGGTATCAGAATTAGTGGCTCGAAATCACAATCAAAAGTCATTTATTCAAATTAGGTTAATAATCAGCTCTTTTTAAACGTCAAAATTACAAGAGACAGTCCACCAAAACGCCCGCCCTTCGCCACTTCATAGTGTTTTAGCTGGGAAGAAGAAGTGGCGGAACAAACTCCCCAGCAACACATCTGTCTGTTAGCTTAGAAGAACTAGATCTTATATTGCCACTGTATTAAATTGCAGGATGAGTCAATTCTAAAAGAATACAAGAGGACGATACATTACAAAACAATTCCTGAAAACTTGCTTTCCCTGTTAGAGGATTAATAAGTACAACATCATCCCATCCCAGAGGATACGACAACGATTCGATATTTGGAGAATCGGATGGAAGCCATCGATATTCGTATCTTAACTATGCGAAACGATCGATCCAAAGTCATCATCTGCCTAGCCTTTTCCCAACAATGTTGGGTTCAGCTTCCAGTCTGACTAGATCTAGCTGAATACCAGTAGTTTACATTGAGCGACTGCCTGTCTGACCTCCAAAACCCAGTTAGTATCGATCCAAAGTATCGATATAAATGCAAGTATCATGCACCCCTAGTCAGCATTAAACGTCCGAACCACAATAAGAGCTAAAACAAGAATAGAGCTGTTTTGAAAGATGATATAGAACTTGAGTTATGTTTACATAATGTTAGACTGATCTCACACACAAGCTATTTTCGTTTTAATTTACAACTGGTTCGTTGGTCAAATAGTCGCAGGTAAAATTATCAGTCCATCTGGAATTTCTTAGTAGTAACCACGGATTCTGGATTTGTGCTCCATTGATGGCAATAGGCACTCTATTACATGGGACTCAAACAAAACTGCCTCTGCCTAACCCTTCTGGGATTACATGTATTATGTTTATGTTGACTACAGTATCCAGACTCATATCTCCAGTCTTGTACAGGCTTGAGTTCCACGTGATAAAATTGAATGCAAAATGATTGCCTTAAAATGTTGTATTCTTATCTACACTAATATTATAAAGAGGAAAGATTTGTATTTTTGTATGTAACGAATAAACTCAAAAACTACTGGACCGATTTTAGAAATTCTTTCACTTTACCGAGTAACATAGGCTATATATTATCGCGCTAATAACTTAGGGGGATGTGCAATATTGCATTAAGTCCACATTTCTCAACTGTTTGACAACTGACAACTGTCATGACAAGCATTAGAATAAACCGGCTATTTTAAACCATTTGTCACCAAAGTAAGTAGCCTGGCGGTTCTATGACCGCCCTGCCAAGCAAAAGTTTTCAAGTTCGTATCCGCAGTCAGTATGCACTTTTTGTGGTAATTTTTTAATGCTGTAAGTTTTCCAAAACGACGCGAGTTCGATCCCCAACCGGTGTTCACTTTTTGTAACTAGGTAATTTGTTTTATTTTAATGTTTTATGATTTTCAAATAATTACAAAATAGTTTTCGTTTTTATTAACCATTCAAAATAAATAGTGATTAAAGAACGAGTGGGTCATAAACAAAACGAAATTCAAGACATGATCGTCGGCGATTTTAAAGTATACACATCCGTAGAGACTGTGATGGCTAATGACGGTAGTCCTGCACACCCCGTTGAATTTTTCAACTCCCTGGAGCTAACGGGCGTACCATTCCCATAAGATGAAGCTTAAACTTGGCGTTTTAGTTCTGCTGATGAGAAACATTGATGTACCCAGACTGTGTAACGGCACCAGCCTTCGTATCATAAAGCTTGGTAGTAATATTATAAAAGCCAATGTAGCGACCTACAAAAAGCAACTTACTACAAAAAGTACTACAGCGCCATGTATGACGCGACGGAAGAACTAACATCAATCGCCTACATCTCGCAAGCAAAGTTTAAATCGACTTAATACAATATAGAGAAACCCGACAAAAACTGTCGGGCAGTTGCCCACCAGACACAACATCTGTCTGGTCGGAGGATCCTCCCTTTTCAATGGAGTATTGAGGAACTTTACACCCTGTTCCTCAAACCGCTAAACTGGTGACCCCGAAATGGACGTCAGCGCAGCCTTCGAACAACGTGACGTCATCATCATCACTTCCCTCAAGCTTTCGATTAGCGAGTCTCACAGCCAGCCAGCTTCAAATGGGTATTCCTTACCACCAGCATGCAGCCGGAGCGCATTCCTGGTCAGCACCCTCAGCCTCTCATCAAGCGACTTTGGCACAGCACACTGCATTTTCGGCCGGTCGAGAGCTTCTACCTCCCGGTCGACGCCTCTCTAGCTGTCTGCCATATCGCAGCGCTGCACTACGTCCGACGCACTGGAGCAAACGCAGCACCGGCCCCGACTCACTGGAGTTCGCCTCACCATCACAGTCTGTTCCAACTCACCGTGAACAATGCGGCAACGAAATTCCAACTGGCACGGCATAATACTACAAGCTGACTCATTCGACTATCGACCTCCGGTCTCCGGAGGGGAGTGATGTAGCGACCTACAAAAAGCAACTTACTACAAAAAGTACTACAGCGCCATCTATGACATTTGTGTCAATTGTTTAATTTATTGATCTATGTTTTATTTTTACTTTTGTATTGATTCTTTTTCATTCATATTTTTTGTGAATGTGTGGACATTGTAGGCTTTGTAATTTTTTTTTTCATTTTTTTTTCACTATTATCTTTTTCTACCTTTTGTAGTAAGCGACGACTTATTGTCGGTCCTACGCTGTCCTCTCATACTTAGGTACTAACGCTGTAGGTACATCCAAATATTGTAGAAAACCAATTGATTTTAAAAGAGTAACCATGGAGTTTCTTGCCGGTTCTTCTCCATAGGAAACAACCAACCCGAACCGTGCCTCTTTTGTCGACGTTTTATAAGTGCCCATGTAGACCTATGTAAAATAAAATATTTTGTTTTTGATTTTATGACGCGACGGAAGAACTAACTTCAATTGCCTACATCTAGCAAGCAAAGTTTACATCGACTTAAGACTGTATAGAGAAACCTGACAACAACTGTCAGGCAGTTGCCCACCAGACCCAACACCTGTCTGGTCGGAGGATCCTCCCTTTTCAATGGAGTATTGAGGAACTTTACACCCTGTTCCTCATACACTTAAAACACCATTATTACAGGAATTGCTAAAGGAGAGAGCGTTTTAATTCGACGCATGCCAAATATTCCAAATAACTTGCCATTCCAATTTTAATTATCAGGTAGTTTTGCAATGACGATCACGACGACTTTTTTTAATATTATTATTGTGTGTGTGCGTGACTGACGTCAAATAAACATTTTTTCTTTCTTTCTTTTTTCTTTATCAATGAATGTCAGGGCCATACCGGGTACCATACAGGGTACCTACTCCATGCTTCTCAGACGGTCAATTATTTGTAGATTGTTTACGTGTTTCATGAAGCCAAAACTTGCACGTGGTGACGGTCATTGTTATGACATTTTTTATTGTATACAAAATTATATTGGAAAAAAGTAGTGCCCAACAATGCGCCGCATTGTTCACTTTGAAAAAAATATGTTCCGACTTTTAAGCTATATTATAGTGTCGCTTCAACGCCTTTTAATTTTGTTTCGGACCTCTGCCGCCCAGAATTACACCACCCTAAAGCACGCCCTTTGTAGTCATCACCGACATAATCACATTACGATCAGACCGTCAGTTGTCACACATAACAACAAAATATCACGCCTGTAATTCCCGAAGGTGTATCTAATCGTACATCCACATTTCGCCTGTTATGTTGAAGCTCTATGTAATAGGGGGCGAGCCCCATCAACCGGACCCGACATTAAATCCAGACTTCGTGGCTGCTACTGAGAAATTCCTGATGGAATAACCCAATAACACTTTGCCCGATCCGAGAATCGAACCTGGGACCTCAAGCTCAGCAGTCGTGCTTGCGACCACACGACCAACGAGGCAGTCTCACACATTAAAATTTCCGCGCGAACGAAGTCGCGGGTATCAGCTAGTATAGTATAAAACAAAGTCGCTTCCTGCTGTCTGTAGATCGCGCAACGGATTTTGATGCGTTTTTCACCAATAGACAGAACTATTTAACACGAAAGTTTATACGTTTAATTTATCCCTGAAAAACACAACAAAATTTCCACGCGAACGAAGTCGCGAGCAGCCGCTAGTTTCGAATAAAATATACTAATAATCACTCTTACTTTTAATTTTGCCGTCTGACAAGTAAACTGCCAGTACTAAACATTTAATAGAACACAAAAATTAAGCCAAAACTTGACACTAACTGGATAATGATATAAAAGAATCCTAGCCCTTATCGATAAAAAACATGATTGGCCAAAACATTTTTGGCTAACCCCACACTGTCAAGTATGTCCTGTCTTGTTCATCCTTACCTAATCTCATAATTTTCCCCCGGGTGCGTTACGGTCCAAAGATTGTTTATTTTCCCCTGTAATCATACCTACTCGTAGCTAGGTCAATACTTCTGCGGGTAAACGTGATAAGAGAAGACAGAGTGAAGTCACTGATCCATTTACTAAATCCCTAGCGGATTGAAGGCGTATTGAATTCGTGAGGAAACACTTATGAAATTGAGTTTGATGTCAGAGGATTTCAGACAGACATGTATAAGATTCCAAATATTGTCGATACTTTACGTATTAGACACACAACATCTCGACAATATCTACTAATACTTTTTAGTAACTTATGTGGTCCCACGGCTGGGCAAAGGTGTCCAACATGTCCTCCAGTCCTTTATAAATTATATAGTTAATTTATCAAAACAAATCTTCATAAAAACCTTTACTCACTATGCCCTACAAAACCGTTATCACGGTTTGTGTCTGGTACTAACGAAAAGTTTATTAGTTTATATGTTTCGACTTCTTTTATTACTTCTAAAAAACTTACGTATTGGCTACTGTAAGATATTAAACCAGTTTGACAAAATAACACGGATTTGAATCCATAATCCATTAAACAAGATCATCATGAAAACTAAAAATGGGATACTTACTATGTTTATTATTTGTTTTGAGTTCCCGGTTCCGTGTTTAGAGTTAATATATTGTTGAAGCTCCTTTCAATTGTACGAACACACATACAGTCCACGTTTTTTATATGTAGTTGTGAGAGGCTAACCGCCGACCGTATTCAATATGTTATAATATTTTTAAGCTAGTTGCCAATAAACACCATCAAAGATAGACGCTTGTTTCAATGTGCTAACCACTCGCCAGACCAAAAGGAACCCTAACGTACATAACATAATGGTCCTTCGAGCCGGATCATTAGTGAAGTTAATATAGAAAAAACAACATTCCATCAGAGATAAGACCCGGCGAGTGAATCGTTTAGCGTAAACAAAGTAATTAGCAGTGATTTTAATAAATAAAAACGTTATTTCCTCAAGTTTTGCATCGTATTTGTGTTTAATATTGAAGATTGACATAGTTATCAGTGAAATATGTCTAAGACAGCCGAAGAAGCACTTGGTATATTGGAAGATACGGCAGAATTACTGAAGAAAACACAAATAAACTTACGAAAATGTCCTAAACAACGTTTGACGAAAGGATACATTCAATCTAGAATTCAGTGCATCGAAGAATACTGGAAAACATTCACCGGTGCGCTTCAAGACTTAGCGAGGATGACACCGAGAGATAAACGTAATTTGTTGTCGTATTTCGTTAATGAAGAGTTTTTTATTTATGAAGATCTTTATTTGTGTTTGTTGGGTGAATTTCGCGATATGTTAGAAAAGGTTACAACGAAATCATCGCAAACGATGAACATCGATAATGCGGACGAAGATAACCAACAAACACAGGTGAGACTGCCAAGTATTACGATACCTACGTTTTCTGGAACCTATGAAGACTGGCCTGCGTTTAAAGATTTATATGTATCGTTAGTGCATGATAACAAGTCACTAAGCAACGTTCAAAAATTACATTATTTAAAAACTAGCATCAGCGGTGAAGCAGCAACCCTACTTAAACATATACAAGTAACTGAAAGTAACTATTTACAAGCATGGGAAACATTGAAGTCTCGTTACGGCAATAGAAGATTGATAGTTAACTTAATGTTGAAGAGATTAGTTTATCAAAAAAAGGCGAATACTCAATCGGCCAGTCAACTGAAGTCAATTTTGGATACAACATCTGAAATTTTAGACAACCTCAAAAACTCCAACGTGAACACCGACTCCTGGGATCCTATAATAATATTTCTGGTCGTACAGAAGCTGGACCCGGAATCTCACAAGGACTGGGAAGAGTACGCCTACAAAGGCAATTCAGAAGAGTTGCCTACGTGGAATGAGTTAAAAACATTCCTGAATGGCAAATTTCGTGCATTAGAATTAATTACACCATCTTCAACGTCAGCTACGCGTGAAAAACCTTCTAAAGAACGAGGTGCATTCCATGTTTCAACGAATGAAAAGGAAAACACTTGTATAATGTGTAAAGAAAATCATACCCTGTCTCACTGCAAATTGTTTGCGAAGATGCAACCTTCAGAACGATTTGATTGTGTAAAGAATAACAAGCTCTGTTTTAACTGCCTGGCATCAGGACATTCGGGTTTCAAATGCCGTGTTCCAATGTCCTGTCGCATATGCAAAAGACGCCATCATACTCTCATACATCTAACAAAGAAGACGGATACATCGGCATCATCTGAAGCTGCACAACCAACGCCGACAGTATCAAATCAAGCAGATGTAGAAGAAAAAGTTCAAGTCAATACTATGATTGCGTCATACTACAATGCCAGAAAAGATATAGGAATGTTAGCAACCGCAATGGTGATAGTAAAGAGTGAGCAAGGACACACCATTGTGCTCAAGGCACTTATAGATCCAGGATCACAAGCCTGCTGTATTAGTGAGAAGGCGGCACAACTATTAAAACTCAAACGGCAGGTAACTAATTCTATTATTACTGGAATGGAATCTATGAAGGTCGCTGTCAAGCATGAAGTGAAAATAGAAGTTTTATCACGATGGGAATCAGATTTTGCAATATTGATACAAGCCTACGTGATGACCAAGCACTTGACAGTACAGTTACCTGCAGATACATGGTCAACAAGTAAATGGCCACACTTGGCAGATTTAGACTTAGCAGACCCAAAGTATGGAGTATCAGGAAACATTGATCTGCTACTAGACGTCAAGGGATATGCAAAGATATTACAAGATGGTCTAATCAAAGGTCCACCGGGGTCACCTATAGCACAGAGAACCAACCTCGGCTGGATAATATTTGGTGAAATAAATATAAAATCAAAAACTAAAGAAAAATGTTTAATGGCAATAAATGAACAAGTCGATGTGAAAGAACTTTTGAAGACTATGTGGGAGTTAGAAACCGATACAAAAAGAAATTTTACTAAAGAGGAAATATTATGCGAAGAAATTTATGAAAAAACACACACAAGAAATAATGAAGGACGCTACATAGTCAAATTACCATTTAAAAACGACAACTTAAAATCACCCGACGGAAAGACAAGAGAGATAGCATTAAACAGATTTCTGCAACTGGAGAAAAGGCTGAACAAAAATCCCGATCTGAAAGAAGAATACAACAAAGTTATTGAAGATTACATAAACTTAAAAAACATAGAAGAAGTACCAAAAAAGGAAATAAATACAAAAAGGTCTGTCTACTTACCCCACCACGCAGTAGTCAGGAACGATAAAGAAAGCACGAAGACTCGCGTCGTTTTTGACGCTTCCTGCAAGGGTTACAATGGAGTTTCCCTAAACGAAGAATTGCTGGCAGGTCCTGTTCTACAAGACGACTTGCGAAGCCTGATAGTGAGATGGCGAACACACGCAGTGTGTTTTGTTTCTGACATACAAAAAATGTACCGAATGATATTGGTAGCCCAGGAAGACACCGATTACCAGAGAATACTGTGGCGAAACGACTCCCCTGAAATCGTTCAAGATTTAAGACTCCTGACCGTTACCTTCGGTACAGCGTCAGCACCATACTTGGCGGTAAAAACACTTATGCAACTTGCTAAAGATGAAGGTGCCAACTATCCTGATGCTGCAAGGGTGTTACAAGAAGACTTGTATGTTGATGACGTTATGTCAGGATGTGACGATTTAGAGCAAGCCATTCAAGTGAGCAAAGACTTGATGAATTTATTACAAAGAGGCGGCTTTCAGCTGAAGAAGTGGTCGTCAAATAACGTAGATTTTTTAAAATCTATAGATCCAAAGGATAGATCTATCAATGCACATATGGATCTCAATATAGATG
Source organism: Cerastis rubricosa (assembly GCA_949152445.1). Taxonomy (NCBI): domain Eukaryota; kingdom Metazoa; phylum Arthropoda; class Insecta; order Lepidoptera; family Noctuidae; genus Cerastis; species Cerastis rubricosa. The sequence goes on from OX424532.1 coordinate 5,132,999, forward strand.
GTACCATAAAGACTTTAGGTGTACAATGGAACTTAGGCAGTGATCAATTTGAATACCATCTAAACCTAGTTCCTCTTCCTGCGATCGTTACGAAGCGAAATATACTATCAGATGTCCAGACACTTTTTGACCCGCTCGGTTGGATAGCGCCATGCATTGTGCAAGCAAAAATTTTGATACAGAAGCTCTGGCAAACCAAGGTTGATTGGGATCAGGAAATCCCTCCAGCTGTGAGAGAAGAGTGGAAAACTATACGAGACGATATGGCTAACGTCAATGCGATTAGAATAGATCGATGGATGGGCACGTACAGTTTAAAGAAGAACAGCATACAACTCCATGGCTTTAGTGATGCGTCTATGAGAGCATACGCAGCTATTGTGTATTGTCGCGTACACTACTTGGATGGTACAGTCAAAACATCATTGATTGCAGCAAGAACTCGTGTGGCTCCTTTGAAGACTGTGTCGTTACCACGACTTGAGTTGTGTGGAGCTGTTCTGGTGTCAAAACTATTAAAACAAATTTCAACAGCAATGAAGATCCCATTAGCTAATGTTTTTGCTTGGACTGATTCCTCAATAGTTATTGCTTGGCTACAAAAAGAGCCTAGCAAATGGAAGACTTTTGTTGCTAATAGAACGGTTGAAATAACTGGCAACGTCCCGAAAGAACAATGGTACCACGTACAATCGCAAGAGAACCCCGCTGATATAGCGTCTAGAGGTGCACTCGTATTAGAGTTAAAAACATGCAACTTATGGTGGAAAGGGCCTAAATGGCTTTCAAAGGGCGATACTTATTTTACAAAACCAGAAACCATATCTACAGAGCTAGAAAAGAAGACAACATTACAAACTTTTACAATGACCAAAAATGAAGATAATGAAAAAAGATTAACAGAACAGTTTGAAAATTATAACTCGTTGAAGGAATTAATTCGAAGTATTGCACTCTGTAGAAGATTTTTAAAACATAAAATGTTAAAAGAAGACATAGATACTGCTTTGACAACGGAAGAATTAGAAGGTGCATTAAACACATGCATAAAAAAGGTACAAGGCGAAGAATATGCAGAAGAAATTGAGTCTCTAAGAAAGGGTAAACAGGTTAAAAGAAATAGCACGTTAAAAACTTTAGATCCGTACTTAGATGAGAAACAGATGCTTCGGGTTGGCGGACGCCTTAGACACGCTAACATAGCGGATCAAAGTAAGCACCCAGTCATATTGGGTCATAGAAATAAACTTACACCTTTGATCATTGCCGAAGCACACTCAAGAACCCTCCACGGAGGAATCCAACTAACGTTGAGCTTTTTGAGATCTAAATATTGGATTACGCGAGCTAAAGGACAAGTCAAACAATATGTACACCGATGCTTAGTGTGTGCCAAACAGAATGCGACACCAAGAACGCAAGTAATGGGTGATTTGCCAAAGGTTCGTGTGACACCAGCTCGACCGTTTCTGCATTCCGGTGTAGACTTTGCTGGACCATTACAAGTTCTATGGAGCAAGGGAAGAGGAGTCAAGGCACACAAGGCGTACATATCAATCTTCATATGTATGGCTACCAAGGCCGTTCATTTGGAATTAGTTGTAGATATGACGTCAGAGGCGTTCATCGGTGCATATAAAAGATTTTGTGCGAGAAGAGGTAAGTGTGCACATTTATGGAGCGACCAAGGGAGGAATTTCATCGGGGCAAATAAAGAGCTGGTAGCCATGTGGAAGGAAGCAAGCTTGGAGTTCTCTGGAGCAATCGCAGACACACTTGCATCTGATGGCACGCAATGGCATTTTATTCCTGCATACAGCCCAAACTTCGGTGGCCTCTGGGAGGCGGGCGTAAAATCCACGAAGTACCACTTAAAACGGATACTAACCAACAATTTAACTTTCGAGGAAATGTCGACAGTGCTGTGTGAAATAGAGGCTTGCTTAAACTCGAGGCCGTTGTGCCCCCAAGATGACTTGGACAATGTGAATATCGAGCCTTTAACACCTGGGCACTTTTTAATTGGAGAGGCACCCATTGTCATACCTAGCCCAAATTTACAAAACTTGAAGGTGCACACACTATCACGTTGGCAATATGTCCAAAAGTTGTTGCATGATTTTTGGTCTAGATGGCAACAGGAATATTTATCTAGACTACAACAACGTCCAAAATGGCTCAAACGAGGAAAAGAGTTTGAAGTCGGTAATATTGTACTGATCAAGCAGGAGAACCTTCCACCAGGGAAGTGGTTACTGGGACGTATAGTGAGCAAACATCCAGGGCCAGATGGGTGTACAAGAGTTTATAGTGTCAAAAGCGGTGACAGTATTGTAAAGAGAACTGTAACTAAACTCTGTCCACTACCAATAGATAGTAACCCTGAATAGTCCAATTATTTAGGCATTGATAATTTTGCATGGCATGTTTAATGTTAATTTCATAATTATGGTTAATTTGAAAGGACTCATATAGTCCTTTGGTGGGCGGCTTATGTTGAAGCTCCTTTCAATTGTACGAACACACATACAGTCCACGTTTTTTATATGTAGTTGTGAGAGGCTAACCGCCGACCGTATTCAATATGTTATAATATTTTTAAGCTAGTTGCCAATAAACACCATCAAAGATAGACGCTTGTTTCAATGTGCTAACCACTCGCCAGACCAAAAGGAACCCTAACGTACATAACATATATTGTTAGTGTAGGTATCGCATTACCTAGCAGTACTAGCTGGGTTGCTTTGTATGGTGTCGGATGTAAAGAATAGCACCATCCCATTTCCTCCCGTGGGTGTCGTAAGAGCCGACTAAGGGAGTTGCCAGAGAATGGGCAGCAGCGTTCTCTGTGCTTTTGTAGCAACCGTACTGCGATCGCCAACCCGCCTGCCAAGCGTGGCGATTATGGCAAAACCCCCCAAAATGTTGCTGTGGCGACACTTGGGGGAGGCCTATGTCCAGCAGTGGACGTCTTTTGGGCCGAAATGATGACTAGCTAGGTTGTGGAGGTCAGTTAGGCAGGTGTCTCAAGTAAAATTCGGATATTCTGCTGCATCTATTTATAGAGTGGAAGCCGACCCCAACATAGGCAAAGGCTAGGCTCATGATGATGTTAGTGTTAGTATCAGTGTAAAAAGTTACATAAGAAACATCTTAGTGCATCTCGTCGTAGAAAGAAAACGCGACAGTGATTGAACAATTAATTATCTAAAGGCCTCCGCCCACTACAGCGTTCTTTGCTCGCGATAGTCACGAATGACATACACCCTACAACCGTTACGTCGTCGTCTGCCTTGATAAATTATGTCCGGCGACACTTGTAGGTCAAACTGTATCGTGATAATGTGAACGAGGGTTACTTTTTGATAAATCGTTTAGTAAATTTTAAAATCTTCTATTTTGTTTGTGTAATTTATTATGTGAAGTAAAGTTATTTTGTGTTGTCACGAGGGTAGGTTATGTTTCCTTTTTTATGTTAATTTGAAAATCATTGGTATTATTTTACGCAGTAGCTGTTGTGAACATAAAGTTGACTAAAGTCAACATTATCAGATAAGCAGATAGGCAGTCGCTCCATGTAAAATACTGGTATTTAGCTATATCTGGTTAGACTGAAAGCCGACCCCAACAAAGTAGGGAAAAGGCTAGGCAGATCATGCAGTGGCAGCATTGTATTCTTGAGGCACTTGCATTGACTATTAGATATCGTATCATATTACAAAAAAAAGTAAAAAAATCCTATGAAAGTTTTATTGGCGTGTATCGACACGCCAATAAAACTTTCATAGGATTTTTTTTACACACAATCTAAACTAAACTATGGCAGCCAATTTGTTCCACAAACAATGGGGTACTTAATTATTTAAACATCGTGTACAATAGTGGTACATGCGGACTTAATGCCACAAGGCATTCTCTACCAGTCAACCTTTGGGTTAAATACGACAACATTGTGATAGGGGTACAGACAAATATTCACAAATAACCACTTATCAACGTGTCCTGTATGTCTTGTTGTTGACGGAGCTAATAGATACTTATTTAGCTGGGTGCGAAATCGTATGCAAATTCTGGATCATCATCATCATCATCATCATTTCAGCCGAAAGACGTCCACTGCTGGACATAGGCCTCCCCCAAGTGACGCCACATTGACCCGTCCTGTGCGCCTCGCATCCAGCGGATCCCCGCAACCTTCACCAGGTCATCGGTCCACCTAGTGGGAGGCCTTCCAACGCATCGTCTTACGGTTCGCGGTCGCCATTCCAGAACATTTTGGCCCTCATCGGCCATCCGTTCTGCGAGCAATGTGCCCTACCCATTGCCACTTAAGTTTAGCAATAATTCTTCGGGCTACGTCGGTAACCTTGGTTCTCTTGCGGATGTCCTCATTTCTGATTCGATCACGCAAAGAAACTCCGAGCATAGCCCTCTCCATTGCCCTTTGGGTGACTTTAAGCCTTCTGATGAGGCCCATTGTGAGCGACCACGATTCGGTCCCGTATGTAATCACTGGCAACACACAATGGTCATAGACTTGAGTCTTGAGAAATTCTGGATCAATTAAAAGTATTCCGAAAATCTTTTCTATATTTTTTGTCTCTTGTGATTATAAGAATTTCTTTTTATATTTTCTATCTCTTGTGATATCCCATATTAGCCCCAGTGACAAAATTTAAGGGTGTCATAACCTGAATGACGTATTTTCTTCAAAAAGGACCAGTGTTACTTAGCTGGCAATCACAAGTCTTCCGCACGATCGCACAACGCTTTGTAAGTATTTTTCTCTCGAAAATATTATAATGCGAATCACGATGATTAATTTGGAGTTGATGGTTTGAGAAACTTGAGTTTTTTTGTTATATTTTTTTCAACAGTTAATATTTTTTGTTTTTTAAATGACGGCCTAGGAAAGCGTCGCCGTCACCGCGTCTAAAGAAAACCGGATTTCATGGTTTGAAATCGACCGCCCCCCCTCGCCCGTGTTAACCTTTGGTAGTATAGTCTCTGTGCCTTCTTTGTATGAGAAGGCCTTTGTCTTACTGAGTGTGATTAGTATTGTAATAATATTCTTCCTATAACGCATTTTATTGAGAAATAAGTTACCCGCATCAAACACATAACCTCTTTTTTAAAAACGGTTAAAATACGTACTTTTTCCAACATTATTGCGATCTAATACCTGTTTAATCCAACGAAATTCTGCCAAAACGACACCATCCGGTTATATTTTAATACGTTATGCAGGATTATTAGTTAATTCCCGTACGAGGAAATTAATTAATAATCCTGGAAAACAGCTCAACTCTTTATATGGGATAATAAGCGCTCAGGATATTTTTATTATGTAGGGTAATGCTTTAGGGGAGGTTTATAAAAGTAATAATGTTCAATGTATGGTAAATACGGAGCTCTATAAGAATATACTTAGGGATTTCTATTAAGGGATAGTGTATTGCTACCATTATTAAAAAGAGCATGGCTATCTAGAAAATCTAGCCTTATCTATTGTTAGTTCTTAGTTCTTAGATTTAATACTTATTTATTAGACTGTTATAACCGGCTTACTTGTTTTCGTCTGCTCAATACTCGGGCCCTAAGAAATGACGATCGTTACCCATCTTACGGAAATGTTTATCTTGGCTTGGCATTAGAAATGTCGGCGCTGGGCCATTTTTGAGGCTACCTGAAAGGATAGAAAGTAAGATTGAAGGGTCGGGTCGGTTCACCGCTTTGATCGACTGCCCCTTGGGTTCTCTATGGTTTGTTCATAAGGACTCTCTCGAGGCTGTAAGCGGGTTTTCGCATGGCTTAGAAGTTAATCTCGCCGCGATCTCATTGCGCTTTCGTAGCGAAACAAAATTCTTCGCGTACCTTTACAATGCCTGAGTATGTCCTTTGTATATGTAAATTTCACCTTTCGCAGACCTTAACAAATCGTTTGCGATTCGTATTGAATCGTCGAAATTCGTCAGTAGCACGATTAAATACCGATGCCGGGATATATCCGTTGAGACAATGCCGAGAATTATGCAAACGGAAAAAATTTGAATCGGGCTTAAAGTGCATCGAGCCGATTGATATTTTTACTTGAAAATCTGAAATCTGTCTTGAATGGTAGTCACTGGTCGGTATTGCGAGTAGCTGTTATTTCGCAAGGGAATTTCTGAATAAATGTAAGAGAATAAAGAGTGAAAACAAAACCCTCCTTTGGGGCTCAGTCACAGTCGGGTCCATAAATGAGCGTATTTCTTTTTGCTTCATTGCGATTTTATTCTAACACGCAAAGAAAAATACAGAATCTTTGAATCAGATAGAAAAAGTTAATGCGGCATTACGTAGACAACGTTAAGTTTGTTCAAAAACCTTTAAGATTGAAGACAGAAATATCTTCTACACGAGTAGCAAAGTCGAATAAAAACAGCCAATCAGTCTAGAAAAGTCATATAGTTTTTGCAATTTCTCTGGAGCGAACTGCGAATAGAAAACAGTACAATCTTCGCGGCAATGGATACACTAGTTGTCCCGGTTATAAAATCTGTCCCTACCTTTTCCACCTAACCTAGGCAATTGGGTTCCTAGGAGGAGAGTAATAAAAAAAGGTAGGTGTAAAATCAGGAACATTTAATAGGTATAAAAGAAGGTCTAGCTCGGTAGATGGTAATTATGGGTTAGGGCCTATACAGCGATTACGTCTCCCCCTCACTGGTCTAGCACTCCCCTGACGTCACAGGCCACTGCTGGAGATGAGTGCTCGCGTGTCGATCGCCAGGTCTGGATGTAGGTGCAGCGGTAGGTGAGCTGACTCGCTACTGTCCACCGCGGGGAAGCGAGAAGAGGAAGGTGATCCTTGAACCCTGTAATGCGCAACAAGCGAAAGCATTACCTACTGGTCGTAGACTGTGAGCACCCACAGCAACGCTTAATAGGGAAGCACTAATATGTAGCTGTGTTGCTGTGGATGTTCACTATCAGATACGGAGATGACAGTAGTGACGGTTGATTACGGCGTTAATCAGAACATTTGAATTATTAACGGATACATTTGAAAATAGTGGAATAATATTATTACAAACTGTGAGTAAGAAACCAAAAGGAAGAAACTAAGGAGCGTCTAATAGAAATAAAGAAAAGCGGGAACACAAATACAGAAATTCTAACGGACCAAAGCAAAGCGAAATAAACCGTTACAATTTGCTTAGCTACTGGGTAATTTAAAATTGTGCAACACTTACCCAAATGGGGTTTTCCAAATCACACACACAATATGATAAAATGGTCGAGGGAACGGTAGTGACGCCGTTAAAAGGAATAATATCGCGATGACGACCGTTTTTTACGAATCGGTCCGTATTAGAGATCGCAATACTTATTATAATTTGACGTGCGTTCGCCTTGACACCAAGAATCAGTCTGCGCGTGCGCGACGTGGAACTTTGTGGAAGCATTCTGTCGTGAATGAACGACGAACGATGCGCCCGCGCCGAGAACAAAGGAACAGTCTCTGGGTGCCTAACATGTCGTTTATATTTGAATACGAATGAGGTGATAAATTGTAGATATGCAGAATTCTGATTTGATGCGTTCATTATTAGTTTATTTCTGTTTATATTTAATCTAGTATTGTACTTTTTAGTTGGTAAATAATGTAGTTAAATGTTATTAATTGGTTATTTTTATATTTCTTTTCTATATCATTAATTAAAATTAGGACATGTAACAATTAATGTTACATTACCCCCCTCGTCTCAGAAAGAGTTTTGTTCTCAAATAAAACTCGTCTATAAATTACCACTAGCACTACACATTCGTACTAATTCCTTCCAAAATCCTTTCATAATATCAATCAAACAACCTTACAAAATAGCTACAACAAAATGATTTATGTTGACGCGTCCTTTCATAGACAAGTCATCTGTGATAGATCGCACAGAAGACCAATGCTAGACGTACGATGTTAGTTTAGGGTGTGTTGTCCCTATATATAAAATAATGATATTAAAAAAAAATGCTATCTAATATCTAGTGTTTTTAAAATCTTTGATATGCCAAACGCCTATGTTTTTACCTGACATATCTTCCAGAACATAAACAAGAGGAGACCGTTTTTCAATAACACGACATTTTAAAAATTTTGGTGCCAGCTTTTTACTGAAATATTTATCTTTGTTACTTAAAACAAATGCGCGCTTATAAACTATGTCTCCTACATTAAATTCAGCCGGTTTTCTACGTAGGTTGTAGTGAGCGGTATTCTTTTCATGTGCATGCCACAATGAAGCTTGCACATCATTGAATATCGAGCGAAGACATCCTAAGTTTTCAGCGTACAAATCGCGAGGAAAGAACAACACTTCATCGCCCAGGTCATTGTCAGTATAGTGCGATCCACATAAAACTAATTCCCTACCGTAGACTAAAAATGACGGTGTATAACCGGTGGCTTCATTGACGGAATTGTTTATCGCAAACTGAACCTTCGGAATGGAAATGTCCCACGATCTATGATCGTTTCCAACAAACGTAGATAAACTTGTTACAATAGTTTTATTATAACGTTCTACCGTGTTGACTTGTGGCGTGTATTTCGGCGTAAAAAACACGTTAGGGATTTTATATCTCTTAAATAGTGCGTCAGTAGCAGAACTAGTAAATTGTGCCCCATTGTCCAAAAAAATTGTTTGAGGGACCCCGTGAATTAAAAAAACTGATTCTTCCAAAATTTTTATAACAATATCCGCAGTAGCACGACGTACTGGAAAAATATAGCAAAATTTGGAAAAACAGCACGTAACGACTAATATATATGAATTTTGTTTTCGACTGACGGGAAGAGGACCCACAAAATCAATTGAGATCATCTGGAATGGTCTCGAACATTGTTTCGGACGACCCATTTCTCCCAATGTAGTGTGATTCTGCGCCTTATAAGATAAACAAACCGAGCAGGAACCTACAAATTTAACGACATCTTGGTGCATGTTTGGCCAGTAGTAATTTAATGACAAGCGCCGATAAGTTTTAAAAATGCCAAGATGTCCACCTGTTGGCTCAGAGTGATTTTCGGCTATAATGCTTTCTCGAAATTCGTTCGGTACGACTTCCTTCCAGTCAAATTCTGACGTTAATTGGTTGGTGATATTTTTAGTAAGTCGAAATAAGGAATTATTTTTTATGGTGAAATTAGGGAAATTTGCAGGGGTGGTCAGACAACCGTTGAAAATATTCTTATACCACACATCATCCGTTTTGGCGTTAGCAAGACTGATGGCATTCACGGGAAAAGCTCTAGACAGGGCATCAGGAATTACATTGTCAACACCTCGACGGTGTTTCATAACAAAATTAAATGAAGACAATCTAACCCCCCATCGTGCCAATCGTCCTGTGGGATTTTCTAGCGAGAGAAACCATTTTAAAGCAGAGTGGTCAGTGTAGACCGTAAATGTTTGGCCGTTTTCGAGGTAACATCGCCAGTGCTCGAGGGCAGCTAAGACAGCAAGGGTCTCCCGTTCAGTGATGCTGTAATTTCTCTCGGGGCTGGTGAAAGATCTACTCATATAGGCAATTGGGTGTTCTTTACCGTCAATAGTCTGCGTTAACATAGCGCCAATACCGTAACTGCTCGCGTCAGTGTGCACTTCGAACGGTTTGGTATAGTCCGGACATGAAAGAACTGGAGCGGAAACCAGGCATTCTTTTAGTGCGTTAAAGGCCGAGTCAGCTTCAGGTGACCACTGAAAAGACGGAGCCTTTTTTCCGTTAGCAGTGAGCTTATTGAGTGGACCAGCCACTGTGCTGAACTTAGGGACGAAACGTCGGTACCACGTAGCAGTACCGAGAAAGCGCTTCAATTCCTTCCTATTGGTAGGAGTTGGAAAGTTAAGGATGGCTTCGACCTTATCAGGGTCAGTACGTAAGCCACGAGAATCTACCACATATCCAAGATATTTGAGTTCGCTTCGGAAGAACTTACACTTTTCGAAGTTTACAGTCAAATTTGCCTGTTTCAATTTGTCCAAAACGCGCAACAAACGAGACACATGCTCGTCAAAGCTAGAGCTTATAACGATCACGTCATCTAGATAAGCGAAGGTCTTAGACTCCATGTCGCTGAATAAAAAATCTACGAGACGTTGTTGCGTTGCTGGGGCATTCGTCAACCCAAACGGAGTGGTCTTAAAACGAAAAGTGCCACGGCCCGGTACGTAAAATGCGGTCTTATCGCGGTCTTCCGGTGATATAGGCAGTTGCCAAAAAGCTTTGGACAAATCGATACTGCTCAGGTACTTAGCATCGCGAAGGTTGTCCAATATCTCGGAAACATAAGGTAAATTATATGCATCGCGCTTAGTCACTGCATTTAATTTCCTGCTGTCTAAACAGAACCTCGGTTGCCCGTTCTTTTTGTTGACGATGAGCACAGGAGAAGACCAAGCGCTTTCGCAAGGTTCGACAACATCAAGTGACAGCATTTCGTCCACCTGCTCAATTAAAATGCGTTGCTTTTCGGGGGACATCCTGTAATAACGCTGTCTTATAGGTTGAGCGTCACCGGTATCGATGCGATGGCAAATCAAATTTGTTCTACCAAGTCCTTTTTCTTCAGCAGAAATAGACCGAAACTGTGCAATTATATTATCGGCTATCGCTTTCTGTGATGCCATCAAATTATCGTAGGAGTTGATAATAGATTCCCCGCTGCTAACTTTGATTTCAGCCAATGGGGTATTGGACATCGTAATGCTACTTATATATTTAGGACAAATTTGAAAAACGCGCCAAAAGTCAACACCTAGTATTATAGAAGTTTCGACTTCTGGAATTACATATGCCTTAACAATGTGAAACTGGGCCTCAAATGTAATAGGTAAATAAATGAAACCTAGGGTATTTAATTGCTGACCGCCAGCAGCTACAATTTTAGTGTGATCATTCTGGTGCAACGTGCAGTCTGTTAGTTGCAAATGAGAATTGTTGCCAAGAATAGAAACTGCAGCTCCAGAATCAAGTAACCCACAAGCATCAATGTTATTAATTTTTATATTAACATACGGCCTGGAATCATTTAATGGTTTTGATAGCAGAACTGTAGCAACTTTGTAAGAAGTAGAGAATGTTCTCACAAAATCTAGCCAAGTATCCCAGTCTTGTTGGCTAAATTTGTCACAATTCTGCTTCATTAGTTTTTTGAATTTTTATCAGTTTTCCGACAGTTAGGACAATCAGGCGTCTTCACATCCTTCATACCACACTTAAAACATACAATATCTCTTGGAGCCTTGCATTGACGAATGTGATGGGTGTTATTACGACACCTAGGACAGTAAGGTTCCTTTTTAGCCACCTCTATTGCATGAACATATGATTTATTGTTGCTATTAAAGTTATTATTCCTGTTCTGATTATTATTATTGTGATTATTATTTGAACCACTATATTTATTGTAATTATTGTAAGACTTATTTGCAGTTTTATTATCATCCTTAGTGTACGCAAAGTCAGGAGCTAGCGTCTCGGATGTAACCTTAGGTGGTTCTTGAAATTGTGAAAGTCGGGTCTGAAATGCCTCGTAGTTACGACATAATGTTCTCAAGGTGTCTATGGTCGAAATCTGAGGAGCTGCTGCCAACGTACTAGCATAGCACGGCCTAATATTGTGTAGGAGAATTTCTAATTGATCGACTTCAGACAGAGGTGAAGAAAGACGCGAGAACAACCCATTCATAATTGCAAGATAAATAGCGATGTTCTCACGTTCACCTTGAGTCCGAGAACGAATTTCCGAAATAAGTCGATAATCGTAGTCGGATTGACTAAAATCCTCTTTTAATAAACGCGCCAAATCAGACCATGAACTAACTCTGTCCTTTACCGCACGATACCAGTGAAGGGCATCGTCTTGAAAAATTTCCGATGCAAAACTTAAAACTTTATGCTGAGGAATATTTCTAGCCTGTATAAATTCATCAACACGCTGTATAAAAGAGCGAACGCAAGTTTTACCAGTAAACTTTAGCCTACTTAAATCAGATGAGGTACGATCGCACGACACAGAAATTATGTTCTGAAGTTCCGGCACAGTAGATTTCGATTCTTCGACAGAACTAGCACTAGTGACATTAAAAGAAGTCCCAGCAGAAGGCTTTTTGGCTAAAAGGGAAGAAAGCTTTTGCGAAAATATTTTATAATTGCTAAGAATGTCGTCATATTCCTTTTTAATGTCGTCACTACGCGTTATCCTCTCGACACGATTATGTAAATGATTTAGCATATTCTGTGTTCTCATCAGTGAAGCAATACTAGGATCACTGACATCAAGATTTGATTGAATTTTCATCAGTGTTTCCACACAACCCTTAAGATCCTGTCTTACATCGAGTGGAGACTCTAGTATGAATTCAGAGGGCAAATCAGGAGATAATTTTAAGATTTGCTTACGTAACTCTTCAACTGAAGGTGCAGGAGTCGCGCCTCTAATACGGACTTCATACTCCAACTCAGACTTTTGCAAAGACAGAAACTTAATAGGAAGCATAATGATAATTTACAACAAAGAAAAAAAAAACTACAAAGAAAATAAGAAGAAATATAAACAGTAAAAAAAATTAAAGTAAAAAAAACAACACGTTCTCCGTTCTGTTACAAATGAAATTACTGAACGTCTGGTTTTCTTTTGTAATGAAAAGGAAAAAAATAATAAATCAGAAAAAAAACAAGCAAAATCAAAACAAAAAAAAAATGAAATGCTACTAATGTGTACCTACTATAAACCATAAATTACAATATTCATTATGAAAGAAATACTGTGAACAACAAAATTATAATCTAGAAATAATTTTACAAAAGCGTCGTTTTAGGTGCCCAACATTTAAACATGTAGGTAGAAGAAAATATTTAAACAAAGTATGGAACCAAACGACTCTAAATGAATAATTATTAATATAGGGTAGGTAGGTTAATTATAACAATATTAAATTATGTAAATAAATGAAAAGATTTTGTACACATTAGTAACCGAAATACCAAAAAAAAATAAAAAAACATATGACGTTTTACACATACAGCCACCAACATACACAACCCAATACCAGGAAGAAAAGAAAGTAATCAGCTGTATATCTACCACGAGTAAGGGCGCCAGTGTCCCGGTTATAAAATCTGTCCCTACCTTTTCCACCTAACCTAGGCAATTGGGTTCCTAGGAGGAGAGTAATAAAAAAAAGGTAGGTGTAAAATCAGGAACATTTAATAGGTATAAAAGAAGGTCTAGCTCGGTAGATGGTAATTATGGGTTAGGGCCTATACAGCGATTACGTCTCCCCCTCACTGGTCTAGCACTCCCCTGACGTCACAGGCCACTGCTGGAGATGAGTGCTCGCGTGTCGATCGCCAGGTCTGGATGTAGGTGCAGCGGTAGGTGAGCTGACTCGCTACTGTCCACCGCGGGGAAGCGAGAAGAGGAAGGTGATCCTTGAACCCTGTAATGCGCAACAAGCGAAAGCATTACCTACTGGTCGTAGACTGTGAGCACCCACAGCAACGCTTAATAGGGAAGCACTAATATGTAGCTGTGTTGCTGTGGATGTTCACTATCAGATACGGAGATGACAGTAGTGACGGTTGATTACGGCGTTAATCAGAACATTTGAATTATTAACGGATACATTTGAAAATAGTGGAATAATATTATTACAAACTGTGAGTAAGAAACCAAAAGGAAGAAACTAAGGAGCGTCTAATAGAAATAAAGAAAAGCGGGAACACAAATACAGAAATTCTAACGGACCAAAGCAAAGCGAAATAAACCGTTACAATTTGCTTAGCTACTGGGTAATTTAAAATTGTGCAACACTTACCCAAATGGGGTTTTCCAAATCACACACACAATATGATAAAATGGTCGAGGGAACGGTAGTGACGCCGTTAAAAGGAATAATATCGCGATGACGACCGTTTTTTACGAATCGGTCCGTATTAGAGATCGCAATACTTATTATAATTTGACGTGCGTTCGCCTTGACACCAAGAATCAGTCTGCGCGTGCGCGACGTGGAACTTTGTGGAAGCATTCTGTCGTGAATGAACGACGAACGATGCGCCCGCGCCGAGAACAAAGGAACAGTCTCTGGGTGCCTAACATGTCGTTTATATTTGAATACGAATGAGGTGATAAATTGTAGATATGCAGAATTCTGATTTGATGCGTTCATTATTAGTTTATTTCTGTTTATATTTAATCTAGTATTGTACTTTTTAGTTGGTAAATAATGTAGTTAAATGTTATTAATTGGTTATTTTTATATTTCTTTTCTATATCATTAATTAAAATTAGGACATGTAACAATTAATGTTACATAGTACTGAGTCTAATTCAAGGAAACATGCTGTTTTACTAGACAGACGTTGACAAATGAAGTTCCCTTTTCCTGTCTTGAAAAAATCTGTTTTTACTCTGTAAAGCTAAGAGCACATTAGGGGGCAGTAGCGGGTGTTTTGTAAAATTGCATCAGAGCAATGCGTTGCATCAGACCGCTCGCACACATTTGGGCGCGAGGCGCAAGCATTCATCATCTACCTAGTCTTGTCCCAAGTACATTATATTAGGGTTGGCTTCCCAGTCTAACCGGATGCAGCTGAATACCATTATTTTACACGGAGCTGACTGAGAGACTAATCAGTCTCTCGGTTTGTGGACGTCAGATTACCACCCGGCCTCCATAATCCAGTTAGAAGTAGGAAATACGATACCTCTTCGTAAGACTGGTTGTCAGATTAGTTATTTAGGAACGAGCTCTTGTACTGCATTGCATTGCGAAAATTCTCCAACAACATACATTTACATAAAATACGCCAGTACGTTGCGCTGCAGCTCGGTACGGCCAGCCTGTAGTACCTACCCACAAAATCTAGGCAAGTAATATAGGTAATTTGTGGCGTTATCAATTTTACCAAAGATATAAAAACAATATAGTTTAGTGATGTGGATTTTAAGTTCCCTGGTATTAACCACCTTACAATTTAAATTAAATCTTTCCCGGCCAATGTGCGCTAGCCCTAACTGGTAACTACGGTGGCAAACAAAAGGTTTTTCCGCGATCTCATCTGAGCCACTTACAGAAACTTCGGTCGGCTGCTCTTTGATGACATACTTAAATCCCCGCGCATATTGAATGGCGGTGTTAGATTTATTTTAGAAGATTTCCTTTTATCCTACGAATTTAGAAATTTAGAAAGAGGAAAATAGAAGCGTCATTTTATTAATGGCCAATTATTTTGCCTTATATTTTAATTATATTACCATACAGTAACAAGGAAGTTGTTAAAGATTCTATGAGGCTTGACTAAGTATTAACAGACTCACGGGTGATGTGATGAGTCAGATGGATGTACTTCCTTAACTTATCGCGAACCCTCCATGCTCCAGAAAGAACGTTAAGCCCATGGTCTCAGTTGTCATTTGGTATTTATAACGGTTGTTCAGAAACCCGCAAGTCTACCAGTCTTACTAAAGGGTATTTTGTTACTATGGGCTGTGGTAGTCAGATAGATAGCAATGCTGGTATTGAGGTACATCCGGTAAGAAGCCGTCCCTAATACATTTGGCAAAAAGCTAAGCCGATGATGAATAACAAGGGTTCCTTCCAAATTCGTCAAACAAACGAACAATCGGAAATATTTGTATACCCCGACACCCACGTCAAGCCACATTCCTACATAAGTCGGCCGACATCTCTTATTATGCGATAAGAGCTGACAGAATTCAATAACTGAACATTCCGTAAGGTAGAAGATTCCTATGCACGCAATAATGCCCCTTCTGATTGTTGTATGTGATCCTTTCTAATATTTTGAATACGAGAGTGACAGATATGTTCGTATGTTACGTCTTTATAGCTAAACTGCTGAACAGATTTTAGTGTAATTTGATTATTGAGTGGTTTGAAGCTTGAGCGTGAGCTATCGTTCGTATGGGAATATTTTTAAGAACTGATATGGGGATTCGAATGGTCTTCTACTTCTTCGTGTAGCTGGCACGACATTATATTTTACTGGTCCAAAATCTCCTCACTTCTACGGCCTCGTCGGCGCGAGGCAAAGGTCGCTTTGGCTGTTAATTGGTGAAAATTTAAAATCCATGGAAGAAATCGGGGCGAAAGCTAGTCTCAAATAATCCATTTTGAGCGATACCTACGAAATAAATGTGGAGGCTCGATTTTTCATGAAATAAATTGGCTTGTCTGTTTTCTGTGAAAATCGTCGTCTTCGTGATTACAATTTGTCGATATTCAAATTGGTATGAGGCTCACTCAACTCGATGTTTTTTGAAATAGAAGATTGCCAATAATAAGTAGGTAGCTGAAACCGATCTCGGTTCAGTATTCTAATTTTGTTAAAATATGAATATTTTACGATATTGCCAACGTAAAATATTGATCATTAATTTGATATTTTATTTTTACCATTTAGTAATCGCGATTCTCGCTCTGTATGGTGTCGGACGTTAAGAATAGCACCATCCCATATCTTCCCGTGGGTGTCGTAAGAGTCGACTAAGGGACTTGCCGGAGAATGGGCAGCAGCGTTCTCTGTGCTTTTTGTAACAACCGTACTGCGATCGCCAACCCGCCTGCCAAGCGTGGCGATTATGGCAAAACCCCCAAAATGTCAATGTGACTTCGGGGAGGCCTATGTCCAGCGGTGGACGTCTTTTGAGCTGAAATGATGAATCGCGATTCTTGAGATTCCGATCCAAACTTTCGTTTGTTATCTTTGGAGATTATTTGACAGATTCTTTAGGTATAAGTTGGGGTTTGTCATTACTTGAACTTTAATTTCGTTAAGGATTCTTTTTGATCTCATAATTCCATCTTATATTTTCTTTGTAGTATTTAAATTAGGGTGGGTTCGTAATTACAAATTGTTAAAAGCAGATAAATTAAACGTTGCTTAGTTACTACTTGTTTCTGAACTAAATAATTAAAGTTAGAAGACTTAGCAATCTGTTTATAATTTGGGGCCTATTGTACGTGTTTAATTGTACTGTTGTGTTTAGGAAAGTAAATCCTTGAAGATTACCCTATATGTTTCTAGTCTACTAAGCTTCTATTTATAGACTAGGCTTAAGTTTGGACGAAGTTATTAGTACTTGCCTACTTATTTAGATAAGAGGTATAAAATACAAAGTCCTGACTGACTGACTGAGATATTATCGAACAGCATGAACCGCTGGTCCTAGAGACCTGGAATTTGGAGGGTGTGTTCTTTGTGAAGAGTAGGTATCCACTAAGAAAGGGTTTTTCAAAATTCCACCCCTAAACGGATGAACTACTATATGAAAATCGGTCATTTCTGAAGTTAGAAGCTTGAAATATCATATAAAAGCTTCTGGTTCATCATCATCAGCCTATAATGTTCCCACTGCTGAAACACAGACCTCCTCTCTATGATAGAGTGTGGGCTGTAATCCACCACGCAAGCCCAGTGCGCGTTGGTAGATGTCATATGTCTTCGAATTTTTAGTTCTATGACATGCTGGTTTCCTCACAATGTTTTCCTTCACCGTTTTTGAAGACAGTGTGATTAAATAAATTACACAAAATAATGCGCCTGCCTGAGTTTGAACTCACGGCTCACTGCTCGTAAGTCGGGGCTGCCACCACTGGGCCACCGCTGCTCTACCACTGGACCACCGCTACTCTCAACGTCATGGTCTGAACTAATTTGATTTAACTATTGAATATCTGTATTACTTTACCTGTATGCTATTTATTTACACGTGTCAACATTTATGTGTATTTAACTACAAGATATATCTTAGCAAGTCTCTACGCTCCTGTATATATATAACTAATTAACTACCGCAAATAACTCAACTATATCACATCTTTACTGGAAACCGTTTGATAACTAAATCAACATTTTAATGATATAATTTGCATACTAAACAATATTTTTCTCGTCGATTCCGCAAAGTTTTTTCAATTAACTCACGAAAACTTTTCAGCTTAAGCGAACTTAGAAATAAATCTTGTAGATTTATTTTTTCAAGAGCTCCGAGGGCGTGAGGCTGAGGCTTTATAATAAGTTTCAAGCCTTAGCCGGTAGCTGACTATATCAATTAAAACATACATTCAAACACAAACTTCACGCCTTTGTCTCATGGCGATAGACAGAAACCACAGAACGCCAACAGCTACTAGCCTTACCTACTCCTATCGCCTCGTCATAATTAAGTATCAATGAAAGTTTAATTGAGAGTCCAGAGAATATTTTTTTCAATATTCGAATAATAGAAATCCACAGTATTAGTAACAAACCTTATACCTAGTGATAGTATATAATAACAATGAGTTTGAGAAGCATTTTGCACAGAACATGAACAAGTTTTTACTCGGTCATCTTCTCTACAAAATGCCTCATAAAAGGGGAAAACACACTCTCGGCCACTGTTTTTAGAATACTGTTACCACTGACTTGGGTTCTAGCTGCCAGCGACGCTATTTTCTTTCGCACGATTGCGTGGAAGCCGTCAATACGATAGGGTCTTCAATAATAAAGTTTTTGTAACCATGATACTTAGGTGAACCTAAGTTGTAGAATCTTACTACTATTATAAATGTGAAAGTTTGTGAGGATGAATGTATGGATGTTTGTTACTCTTTCACGCAAAAACTACTGAAGATTACGATGACATTTGGCACGTAGACTAACAATAGCATACTTTAGATCCAGGTAGTACGATACCGTGGGACAAGTACAGAGCCCCAAGCGGGAGAAGTCGCCGGCATAGGCTCGTATGCAATATCCATAGCAAATACTCAATATTCCATGGTAAATATTAGGGAATATTGAGTAATATTTAATATGCATTTGCATTCGGAATGGATTTGATTGAAATCAGAGGGCCGCTTTAGCAGAATCACAATAGGATAATAAAATGAATAACGTTACAATTCTTAAAATGTTTACAAAATGAGAATTCATAACATTACTGCGTATTTTTATCCTATTATGTTTCTGCTAAAGTTGCCATTTTAGGCCCCCCGAAGTGCAAAGGCTGAACGAAAAAAATCACAACCCATAACGAATATAAACAGAGGACTTTTGACGCTTTAAATCAATGTTCATATTCCCCAGAGAACAATATAATTTTATTTTAATTTGCACCCGTGTTTTGGGATCCAATTCAATGTGAATACGAAAACAATTGTCTGTGAAAGCATTCCGGACCCACTTTTATGTTCTATAGGAGTTTAAAATCCGGATTCAATAGGATGGAGTGGACAAGTTTACGACTCCAATGAAACTGGACGATGGTAGCTGCTGTCATACTTAAACACGTTTGTCGGGATATATTCACCAGCTGGGAATATTGCCAATATTGGTACGTTTAGACATGGGAACGATTTGTGGATTATGTAAGGCAGTTAACTTGAATAGCAGTGTTTTACGCAGGGGCATGATTAGCAGAGCGGACTTGCAAAGATGGCTTTTGTTTAGACGAGAATATGTTAGATGGACACTGAACCTCCATAAAACACCGTGGGTCATAGAATGAGATTCTATCAGTAGTAACGATGAAGGCAAAATTAAAAATATATTAAATTAACATTAGCTTTCACATAGCTTATGACTACTTAGCTACTTACTAGCTTATAGCTACGTTGTACGGAAATAATCCACAGGAACGTTTTAAATGTGTGTGTAGCCTATGGGAGTCGCGGATAATGTAGGTGCCCGTTAGTCAAAATATTTTTGGATTCGGATTAGTAGTCGAAGATTGCCCCCTACATACAAACAAATGTTGCCGCTTTATAATATCAAGCAAATGTTCTGGAAATTGAGAAAGCACGGTTTTTATTTAAGTAAGCAAAATATTTTTAATGTTATCTGTGGTACCTACTCGGAATTCTCTTTGCACTGTCCCCAACTATTAATATTTCATTTTGTTACAGCTCTTGCACCTTTTCTCTTCGAGAGCCTGATATTGTTTGAGTATTGTCCGATGAATATTTTAGTGGCACTCAAAATACGTTTGTCGGACACTCGGGATGACAGATGGTAAACCGATCGAAGCTTCTAGAATATAAAGCGTTATAAATTTATTAGATGGAGGACGTCGCGGCAACGAGAGCATGTCTCCTTACTCTGGCAGTGAATTTGAACGGTTGTATCTAGTCTTTTGTTTTATAATATTTTAGACAACGGTAGATAACTGCTTCCTTTACTGTTCGTTTGTTCCGCCATTTTTCCCCTTAACTAAAACACCAACAAGTGGCCATTTTTTGGTATTGAGATATGTAACTATGACGGTCAAAATGTGTTGAATCTCAGCCTTCTTCTTCTTAGCGTGTCGATGACAATTTAAATTTAGTCAGCCCAAAATTTAGCGTATAGTTTGGCACTCTCAGTAGCGTCCATCAGCTCCTGTGACGTGCAAGCAACAGGACGGGCAGGACACGATATCAGGTGTCCCATCGTTTGTCAGACAGTAGCATATTTACACTCCAGAGCAGAGTAATTTATGAATCTCCACCTGAACAGGTTTTCCTTTCCATCTAAGCCTAATTCCCTTAGATGACTTTTGTTTTTAGTTTTAAATACCTTCAACTTTAGAAGGAGACTATCACTGTTTTTTTATGACTCGATTGTACTCCTTTTACGGTCAAATATATTTTTATAAAGGCACACCAACCCAAGCAGGTGTATTGTTGGACCGCAATTTATCGAAGAAGCTATTTAATCCCTTGGGATAAGCGGTGTCTTGCAGGGTAATAAAATATGTTGGTAGCAATATTAGAACCGTGCTTGAGAACCATGTATGATACATACACATATTAGATATTTTATTTTTTTATACATAATACCAGGCCCCTCAGAAAGTATTGCGAAAAAAAGTTTTTATATATGGGAGACTGGCCAGTTATTATGTTTTTCGAAAATATGATTATTTATAAGTAAAAATAAGTAAGTTCCAATTTCAAAATTTCCCTCCACATTTTTTGCGAGTTAATTCAAAGTATTGTGTCTCACTGAAATATGGATCTGCGCCGGGAACATTTTAGAGCTATGATTTTATACGATTTCAAGTGTCGCCTGAAACCGGATGAATCGTACGATAGACTTCAAATGGCATTCATGGATGAAGGCCCTTCCAAGGCAACCGTGTATCGTTGGTATAACGAATTCAAGCGCGGTCGACCAACTTTGGGGGATGACGAAAGAAGCGGTCGCCCTTTGACGGCTGTTACCGAAGAAAACGTGCAGTGAAAAATTTAATCCAAGACAATAGGCGAATTACATATCAGGAGATTCAACACATATTGAAGATTGGATCGGGAAGCGTTCACGAGATTCTACACAGCCATCTTCGCGTGAGGAGGATAGTATCACGCTGGGTGCCGCACAACCTCACCGATGCTCAGAAGCAGGCCCGGGTGGAATGGTGCCGTGATATGCTTAACAAATTTGAAGCAGGCTCGTCTCGGCGTGTTTACGACATCGTTACAGGTGATGAGTCCTGGATTTATCAATACGACCCAGAAACCAAGCGCCAGTCGACTGTTTGGGTGTTTCAAAATGAGCCAACGCCTACCAAAGTGAAGCGATCTAGAAGCGGGGGTAAGATTTTGATCGCTAGCTTTTTTAATTTGACTGGCCACTTGGTATCAATTCCCTTACGGGATCAAAGAAGCATTAATGCCGAATGGTATACTTCCAAATGTTTGCCAGAAGTTTTCTCTGTTATAAGCAACAAGCGACCAAACACAGGGCTCCGCGGGCTACTGCTCCACCACGACAATGCACCTGCGCACACCGCACTCAAAACGAGGGACTTCCTGGACAGCACGCCAGTCAAACTCCTGGGTCACCCTCCTTACAGCCCTGATCTAGCACCGTGTGACTTCTTTTTATTCCCAAAAATAAAAAATCAGCTCAAAGGGATACAATTTTCGTCGCCGGAAGATGCGCTGGCTGGGTTCGAGCAGGCTGTAAACGAGGTGTCTGCGGCGGACTGGAAAAAGTGTTTTGAAAACTGGTTTAGGCGCATGAATCTTTGTATAGAGGCTGGTGGAAAGTACTTTGAAAAGATTTAATAAAAATATATGTACGTATAGAACAATTTTTTTTAGTTTCGCAAAACTTTCTGAGTGTCCCACGTATATATACCTATAGGGTGACGGGTAATTAGTGACCGATAGTTAAACACATGATTGTACTAGAGTATAAAAAAAAATGTTTCTTTGGGAAAGTTGTTTGTTATCATATGATAACAAACAACTTTCCCAAAGAAACATTTTTCTTTCTTCGTTAATCACAATAACATAACAGCCGGATGAATTTCGCGCGCGCGTGCGCCTGTGACCTATCAGCTGTTAGCCGCTTGATGCTGTTCTATCTCATTATTATCGTACCGTGCCGCAGTGGGTAGGCAGAGCATCCGCACGGCAGACCCACATTTCGTCATTTATATTTTAAGTCCCATGTAGTAGGCGGCGAGCCTATTGCCATCAGACACAAATCCAGACTCCGTGGCTGAGAGATTCCATGAAATCTATAGGTTTAATTAGAACATTCACAAGACAGTAAGACATAAACTTAATTGTTTACGTTTGCATATTAAACCCTGAACTAATAGGGACTTTAGCAACCTATATTCATCATATAGGTTGCTAAAGTGTCAACATAATAAATGCTCGCACAAATGTCGCACGTGCCGTCAAACAAATTGCGGTGGCTTCTCTAACACTCACGATTAATTTGTTGCAAATGTATCCCGGTACTAATTGTTTGTTGAACTCATTTCGTTTGTGGCTGTCGTTATAGTGAAGGTGTCATGCAAACGTGGATGCTAAAATGCTAGTTTTAGTTTACGTAATTATTTTCCGCCTGGTATTTCCTCAATTATGCCGAAAACGACCCCAACGGTTCTAGTCTAACAGAATGCAGCTATTATTAATATTGTTCATGTATGTATAATTACTTACCCGACCTCCACAATCATGCGTAATACAATGCTTCATTTTGAGACTGGTTGTCAGAGTCATCATCTGCCTAGCCTTTTCCCAAACTATCTTGGGGTCGGCTTCCAGTCTAACCGGATGCAGCTGAGTACCAGTATTTTACATGAAGCGACTGCCTATCTGACCTCCACAACCCAGTAACTGAGTAATACGATACCCCTTGGTAAGACTGGATGTCAGACTTTTAGCTTCTGACTACTCGTAACGACTGTCAAAGATCTACAAATGACAACCGGGACCAACGGCTTGCTATTGTTCTGTATGGTGTCGGACGTTAAGAATAGCACCATCCCATATCTTCCCGTGGGTGTCGTAAGAGGCGACTAAGGGACTTGCCAGAGAATGGGCAGCAGCGTTCTCTGTGCTTTTTGCAACAACCGTACTGCGATCGCCAACCCGTCTGCCAAGCGTGGCGATTATGGAAAAACCCCCCTTATGAGCGCAAAAAAGAAATGGCCCCTAGTACCCGGCAGCCCGTCTACCCTCGACTATGGTAGCGGTCGAGGTTACGGCGTGGCAAGGGGTGCGAAGAATCTCCGGAAGGGATCCGGCTGCCTATACCGACGACTTGACCTGGCAACATATAACACGCGAACGCTCCGGACCGACGAGAAGATAACGGAACTCGAGGAGGAATTGAGCAGGTTGCGATGGAGTATTGTAGGATTATCTGAAGTCCGAAGAGAGGGGGAGGACACGATGATCCTGAAATCCGGCAACCTACTCTATTTCCGAGAGGGTGACCGGCAGTCCCAGGGTGGTGTTGGGTTTATCGTCCACAAGTCCCTTGTGAATAACGTGGTGAAGATCGAGAGTGTATCGACCAGGGTGGCGTACCTGATACTCAGAATATCCTCAAGATATTCGCTGAAGGTCATACAGGTCTACGCCCCGACCTCGGCACACCCCGACGACGAAGTGGAGACCATGTATGAGGATATCTCCAAAGCCATGCATGGTTTCAAAACTCACTTTACCGTTGTCATGGGGGACTTCAACGCGAAACTGGGCAAGCGAGACGGAGATGAGCTGCAGGTGGGGCAATTTGGGTTTGGATGTCGGAACCACCGAGGACACCAACTGGCTAGTTTTATGGAGAAGGAGGGCCTCTATATGATGAACTCCTTCTTCAGAAAGCGTGAGCACAGGAAGTGGACCTGGCAGAGCCCCGATGGTGCAACTAAAAATGAGATTGACTTCATCATGTCAACCAAGAAGCAAATGTTCAATGATGTCTCTGTGATCAATTCGGTGAAAACAGGGAGCGATCACCGCATGGTAAGAGGCACATTGAACATCAATATTAAGCTTGAAAGGTCTCAACTGATGAAGTCTACGCTGCGACCAGCACAGATCCAGATCCAAAACCCCGAGAGCTTTCAGCTTGAACTCCAGAATCGTTTCGAGTGCCTAGGAAGCTCAGTGGACGAATGCAACGATGGATTCGTGGAAACTGTCCATACGACAGGGTCTAAGTTCTTCAAGACGCGTCGTACACAGAAGAACAAAAAACTCTCTGATCATACTCTCAAGCTCATGAAGGAACGGCGGGAGATGATCCTGCAGTCTTCAGAAGACGCGTGGAAATACCGGCAGCTCAATAGACAGATCTCTAAATCCTTGAAGAGCGACCTCCGCCGCTTTAATACCGAGCGTATTAAAGACGCCATTGAGCGGAATAAAGGCTCAAAGTTATTTGCAAGAGATCTGGCTATTGGGCAGAGCCAGCTCACGAAACTGAAGACCGACGATGGCAGAATCGTATCCGCCAAACCGGAGCTACTGAGGGAGATCGAGAGTTTTTATGGGCAGTTGTACACGTCAACCAGGAAACCCGTTGTAAATCTAGCCAATGACCCAAGAGCTAGACTGACCCGACACTACACCGAAGACATCCCGGACATCAGCCTGTACGAGATTAGGATGGCTCTGAAACAGCTTAAAAACAACAAGGCACCGGGTGATGATGGAATTACGGCCGAACTTCTGAAGGCAGGTGGAAAACCGGTACTTAAGGCCCTTCAGAAGCTGTTTGATTCCGTCATACTCGAGGGCAAAACGCCTCAGGCATGGTGCAGGGGTGTGGTGGTACTCTTCTTCAAAAAGGGCGACAATGCCCGGTTGAAGAACTATAGGCCCATTTCACTTCTAAGCCATGTCTACAAGTTGTTTTCAAGAGTCATCACGAATCGTCTCGCGCGCAGGTTTGACGATTTTCAGCCTCCCGAACAGGCCGGATTCCGAAAAGGCTTTAGCACCATAGACCACATACATACGCTGCGACAGGTTGTACAGAAGACCGAAGAGTACAACCTGCCTCTCTGTTTAGCGTTTGTGGACTACGAGAAAGCCTTCGATTCGATCGAGACTTGGGCTGTACTGCAGTCTCTCCAACGGTGCCAAATTGATTATCGGTACATCGAGGTGTTGAAGTGTTTGTACAAAAACGCCACCATGTCAGTCCGACTTCAGGACCAGACCTCGGAACCTATCCTTCTGCAGCGAGGTGTGAGACAGGGAGACGTCATATCTCCGAAACTGTTCACCGCTGCACTGGAGGATATCTTCAAGGTTCTGGACTGGAGAGGGCTAGGCATCAACATCAATGGCGAGTACATCTCTCACCTTCGATTTGCCGACGATATAGTGGTCATGGCTGAGACCATGGAGGACCTCAGTACAATGCTCGATGACCTCAGTAGAGCTTCCGAAAGAGTGGGTCTTAAAATGAACATGGACAAAACCAAGGTCATGTTGAATGCCCATGTAACACCCACTCCTATCAAGATCGGAGACTCTACTATCGAAGTTGTAGACGATTATGTCTACCTGGGACAAACGGTCCAGTTGGGTAGGTCTAACTTCGAGAAAGAGGTCAATCGTCGAATCCGACTCGGCTGGGCAGCGTTCGGGAAGCTGCGCGGAATCTTCTCGTCCAACTTACCGCAGTGTCTCAAGACGAAAGTTTATGACCAGTGTGTGTTGCCAGTGATTACATACGGGACCGAAACGTGGCCGCTCACAATGGGCCTCATCAGAAGGCTCAAAGTCACCCAAAGGGCAATGGAGAGAGCTATGCTCGGAGTTTCCTTGCGTGATCAAATCAGAAATGAGGACATCCGCAAGAGAACCAAGGTTACCGACGTAGCCCGAAGAATTGCCAAACTTAAGTGGCAGTGGGCAGGGCACATTGCTCGCAGAACAGATGGCCGATGGGGCCGAAAAGTTCTGGAATGGCGACCGCGAACCGGGAGACGATGCGTTGGAAGGCCTCCCACTAGGTGGACCGATGACCTGGTGAAGGTTTCGGGGATCCGCTGGATGCGAGTCGCACGGGACCGATCAATGTGGCGACACTTGGGGGAGGCCTATGTCCAGCAGTGGACGTCTTTCGGCTGAAATGATGATGATGATGATGATGTTCCTTTATACAAAATGGATGGTCATCCATCCAC
The DNA here is from genome assembly GCA_949152445.1 of Cerastis rubricosa. Classification (NCBI taxonomy): domain Eukaryota; kingdom Metazoa; phylum Arthropoda; class Insecta; order Lepidoptera; family Noctuidae; genus Cerastis; species Cerastis rubricosa. Next base: position 5,159,481 of record OX424532.1, read on the forward strand.
GGACCGACCTCGGAAAGTGTATGTTAATCTTCGGTAGACGCGTGCAGCTGTAATTATTTAGCGAGTCCACACAGTCGTATACTTAGTATCTCTATAAAAATAGCTGAGTTATTCCAGTGAATCGCTTTGATGCAATTTAGGAATGAGTTTCGAAAAGAATGCTGGCGAATGGAACTTATGTGTAGGCAGGGGGGAGGTGGTTTGGAAGGGGTCTGAGAGGGCCGATGCCTGCCAGGGCTGCGGGTTGTTCGAAAGAGATACCGTGGCCCTGGAACACAAAGGGCTAAGAAGGAACATGGATGGGTTTTAGTCAGTCAAGTCTGACACTCCCTTCCGCTCCGCCCAGAGCGGGAGAAGTCATTTGATGATTTCCCATCCTAAAAAAAAAAGGGGGGAGGTGGTTGCTTTTGGACAGAATGTTTGCGTGTGCAGTTGATTAAAGTTGTTTGACGGCACGGTTGAGCGATTGACTGCTGCGCTGCGTGTCGCGGGTTCGATCGCCGCACGGAAGAAATATTTGTATGGCCTACAGATAGTTCTTCCAGGTCTGGCTGTTTTTGTATGTGAATTTAAATGTTTGTAAATACACCCACGTTACAGTTTACAAACCCACCTCTTCGAGTTCCGTTATCTTCTCGTTGGTCCGGAGTGTTCGCCGTATGTTGCCAGGTCAAGTCGTTGGTATAGGCAGCCGGATCCCTTCCGGAGATTCTTCGCACCTCTTGCCACGCCGTAACCTCGACCGCTACCATAGTCGAGGGTAGACGGGCTGCTGGGTACTAGGGGCCATTTTTGTATTGCGCTCATAAGATTTAAAGTGAGGAGCTCGTGGCTAAATAAGAAGAGCCGCACGGGTCGATCTTTAAGGTTAAGCCGTGCTTGCCGAGATTGGCCCGTGGATGGGTGACCATAATTACATACCGAGTTTTCTCCGTGCCTTGGAAAGCACGTTTAGCCATTGGTCCCGGCCAAAAGTCTGATATTCAGTCTCACCAAGGAGTATCGTATTACCTAGTTACTGGGTTGTGGAGGTCAGATAGGCAGTTGCTTCATGCAAAATACTGGTACTCAGCTGCAGCCGGTTAGACTGGAAGCCGACCCCAAGATATTTTGGAAAAAGGCTAGGCAGATAATGCTCATAAGATTTAAAGTTTTGCCATAATCGCCACGCAGGCAGATTGGCGATCGCAGTACGTTTGTTGGAAAACCACAAAAAACGCTGCTGCCCATTCTCTGGCAAATCCCTTAGTCGGCTCTTACGACACCCACGTGAAGATATGGGATGGTGCTAGATACATGCTGGATAGATGGTGTAGATACAGTCATACAAGAATTATATGGATAAAATTAGAGATAATTTAATTCTCCTTCTTTGTGTTGATGATTTCCATATTCCAGTGCAATGAATTTTGACCAAAACAGCGTTAGGAGTGACTTCAGACGAAAGATAAAGGAGTAAACGATGCCTTGCTGTCTGACAGGGGAAAATGGCAGACGAAAACGTGTTGCGCCGACCCCAAGTAAAATGGTACAAGTGGTTTCGAACAGTGTTTGTAAAAGCTCCTAAGTATTTATGGGAACTTTTAAAAATAATTTTAAAATTTTCAAAAGGAGACATTTAGAAATAAGTTTTATAAACATACATCTTGAACACAGCAGTATTTTGAACTGTTTGAAAAGCATCGTTTTATCGATGCACTATCGTCTCTACCTACACACTATTAGTTATATAATATATGCTGATAGCTTATTAAATTTAGTGCTTAAGTGCACAGCTAGGCTATGGGTTCAACGTTATCTGGGTACGTGCACACATCCGCTTGCGAGCGTGTTTGCCTTTCTAAGATGGGCTTACACTTACATAGTGTGAAGACAGGATGCTGCTGAACTTTGACGTACTCCGTCATTATTATTTTGTAGGAATTCTACCTAATGTTTTTTTTGTAGTTACCTAGCGGTTACGTTTCATAACGTTGATGATAAATTATATTATCATTGTGTAACATCACGTAAGTCAGATGTGTACCTAGTAGTACACCGACATTTTGCCAGTTATGTTTAAGTCCTATGTAATAGGGGGCAAGCCTATTGCCATCAACTGCTACTGAGGAAATTAGGTAATTAGCATCCATAATGAGATCGTTGTGTAATTGGTTACAAATAACATTTTTCCATATCATTTTTTTTTTCTCTCTAAATCTGGTTAGGGTCGGTGTATGGAATGGCATGCCTGGTAGAATTATCTTATTAGATCGTTAATAATTATGAGATAATTAAATTAATAATTATAATTGAGCAATAATCTGCGCTGTAATCAATCACATAACTGATCTGTCTACAATTTACAGCAACATTTTAACAACCATATTTGAGTTACGAAAATAGAACTTTTCAAATTCCATGTTCTTTATATAAGGAATATAGGTATTTGTATTAACTTTTCGTAAAAATAATAAAGGTCGTTACTGCTATAGCTGTAAATGCGGCTTTGTTCACATTTCAATTATGACTATTTGTATATTTAGTCCAGTACTTAAATAATACAAACTGTTGTGTTTTTTTGATCAGCAGGTTGGCACTGTAATGAATAATTAATTTTCGTTTAGCGTAGGATTCTATTATCAAACAGTATTTTAATTTAGCTATTAAAATAGGCTATTATTTTGAACCTAAACATTATATATTGTTCCATTAATAACTAATGGATAAACATTTATAGGTTATAAATAAATAAAATAGTGTTATTACTTAGTATTAAAACTCATTAAGAATGGTAATTACTTAATTAAAATTGCTATAATATTATGTATCAGCCTTATGATCTCATTACTGGGATGGAACTAAAGCCTACACTCTATTAGTTGGAGTAAACATACATATGAATTAGTGTCGTGCTTAAGGGCCAACAATACGGCAAGCCTCTAGGGCAAACAGACTGTTCAGAAAGTCTAACTTCATGAAGAGGAGTAGGTTATAAGGCCAAGCCAAGCTTCTAGGCTTGTAAGAAAGTATTGCCAATAAAAATAATCCACCACGTATAATGTACAATGTCCTGGGACAAACAACAAAAAAAGTAATGTGTACGCAATAATCTACCCATTGTCAAAACCTACATATGTCAAAAAAATTACAGATTAAAAAAACTGCTTTCGCTAGACCAATAATTGTCAGTGTCATGCCATCGCCATCGGTAACCCATAATGACGTCTGTCAATTAGCAGATTATCAAAAATGTCAATGACCGCACATCACGTCACGATTTCATTAACAGACCCTCTAAATGTTAATAAAACTTCAGCGATAAAACCTTATTGATAAAATACACTTGTAGATCTAATTTCACTCCCGATATAGCCCAGGTAAATCTATTTTGTTCTCCAATACGCCTTAAAAGGAATTTGTTCGTCGAACGACTATATTCAACGTAATCCAAATTAGATTCCGTACATATTGTTTTCCATGTCTTCGATAAAAATGAATGTATTGATCCATTTAATAAGTGCAGGAAGGTAATAAGTCTGTTGAAGAACAATATTTTATTCAGTGTAACAAGTTGATGATAAAAATTGTCTAAATATTGCCAAGCAGACAGTATTCTTTTTCGGGAAAGTAAGTAAAGATACTAGCTTTTATTGTGAGTGAGATAAATAGCTGTTTCGCTTATTTTATAAATTTTCAGTCACTTTATTTTCAAGAATATTCGAAAACTTGTTTATCAGTCACTTGCTCTTATACCCACTTAACAGACATCTGCGCAGCATGTCTTCTGTTACCATACATCTCTAGGCCTTTAAATTTCCTTTCTACCTTTAGCTGGTCTGCCTCTACTCTTATAGCTTCACATTCATGCTTAAAACTTTCGTCACAACTTTTCAGTCACACTACTTCATTTCTATGTAAGCAAAAGTTGTTCACATTAGATGACTATCTTCCCGTAATGTATTAAACTCTGTTTCGGACTATTCGTTCCATTTTAAAAGTAGGTAGTAATGTAACAATACCTAAACTAGACAATTTCACAGCAAAACTGACACTACCATGCGGGTTTTATTATATTTGGGAATCGTTATCTGAAATGGGCTAGGTTTCGAGCCCTAGTGCTTGACATAAAATTTCAGTATTTTATGAAATAATAAAGTGTTTTAGGTCCAAGTTACGATAACATAATGTTGATATGGGTTTAGGAGAGAAAGGCTGAACTTTTATTTCGGCCTTCAGTTTATACGATTTTTGAATTTAACGAATTTAGTACCTAATAAAACCCTTATAGTTTATAGTATAGGTACTGAAGCTGTCATGACGAAGCTGTACAGCTACTTTAATTACAAATTACTTTTATATTTTTACAAGCATGGAGATGAGAAGAAAACAATATTTGTGGTACTTTCACAGACCTACAATCCGCCAGCTTTCAAATGACAGTGAACTGAACAGGCATCTTCAAGGTACCCTCATTCCGTTAAATAATAATAAAATTTATTTAAAAAAAAGTATTACAAAAAGTGTACGTTTAGGTGCAGTAGTATTATTTCGTATATAATGGTATAATTAGTACTCAAAAGTAAACTATAAATAACACATATTCAAAAGTTGCAGGTAATGATAGTTCAATTCAGATGTTTGGTAGTGACCTGCCCGAAATAGGTTTAATTAAACCTGTGTTTCAGGCCATCACTTACATTGCAACTTACATTGCAGACCGCATCTATCGCTTTCCATCAGGCAATGTCGAGAAATGTTTTGTCAATCCTGTTGAATACAGTTGTAGAAATATAAAACGCTTTATTTTTTATTTATTAATAAAACATCACCAACAGTTTCTGTGTATAACCACAAGGTGGACCAATGGACCCTTCACGAAACCGACAAACAAGCATTCTGTACATCAAAGTAAGTAAGCAAAAATTATTGCTTGGAAACGCCTTTTTTTTTGGGGTTAAATTCACGTTTTACGGTAAAACTCAATGTTACGCACTCAAAACATTATGCTACATTTATAACCCGTTTACTATTAAATAATCCAGTATTTAATAGTAAACGGGTTTTGAAGGTATTTAAAGTAAAGTTTTAACCTTAAAAACTAGTCCATCATCTGCCTAGCCTTTTCCCAAACTATCTTGGGGTCGGCTTCCAGTCTAACCGGATGCAGCTGAGTACCATTATTTTACATGAAGCGATAGCCTATCTGACCTAAAAACTAGTATTTTTTTAAAACTTGTGTATAAGTTGGAACTTTGACCTCCAATATCTCCGTAACTAGAAGGTTCCCAGGTATGGTGTAGAACAAAAAAATGATCGCAATGACGGGGAGAACAGGTGCCTTTCGGCTTCGTTAAGGGTTGATTTATACCCTTTCTCTAAAGTATAAGTTTTTACAGTCTTGGTCTTATGTATGTACACAGTCGCCAATTACAGGTTAACCAGCAATCACAAAATTAAATTATATGATAATATAAGAAAAATAAAAGTAAAATTAAAACGAGTGGCTCTAGAAATGAAATACAATAACAAATTCCTTTTTAAGAGTTTACTTCAGCCTAAGAAATATAAAATTATTAAAAAACCAATGCTACTATTTTACTAAACACGACTTAAAAAAACCATTATACAATTTTTTTTTATACTAAAACAATAGTCTTTGAAACACTCAAGCTCAACTCTTAAAAATGCTTTTAAATCTACTGTCAATTGCACTTGCCTCAAGACACATCCCACCATTATGTACATATCTTTTAGGCATTTTTACCCGATGAAAATACTACCTTTAGATGTAAGCATATCATAGTTTAACTTACTTCGCGCAGGCGTGAAAATAAGTTCTGAAACTATGCCAAAAACTACACGTTGAAACTTTCATGAACGAGTTTCTTTTTCATTGCTTTTTCTTTCAAGTTATAATAGATTCAAAAGAGCGGAAGAAATCTTAATTCAAGGGATTTGTTGGAATCTATATTCTTTATTATTATTGGTTAAACTGTAATTCGAGTATAAGTAACTATAATATAAGGTCGCGTAGTTTTCGTAGCAAAGCCTACGAAACGTAGCAAAGCCTACGCAGCGTAGCACAGCCTACGCAGATAGCGTAGCGTTTCCTAGAAAACCAAGCGTAGGTTACACCACGAGCAAAGTAGCTCCGTTTTGATAGCTTTCATTTATAAATTAATATTTTAGTATTGACCTAACTATTAGCAGCCTAAGTATTCATATTTTCATGAGGAAAATACAACGATATTGCTAAGTAAACTATTTGTGTTTTAAGCACACGCGTTCACATTAATGAATAGATTGTAATACGTTAATGTGACATATTTCCGCAAGTTGCGTGTTGGTCGATGTCACGATATGCCACTGGGTTGTGTGTTAATTAAGTTTACCGACGCGTTGGCCGAATTAAGGGACAGTTCAGAAGGCAATAGTAGACCACAAATGTAGCAGTTTAATAAATAAATAAATAACAGCAAGAAGTTTTAATTTTCGACGCAACGCGGCAAGGCAACGGCTTTTCTCTCATTCAGTTTCACGATAGTCGTTTGTCAAACATAAAATACTTCATATCGTTTTGTTACTGATAGCAAGTGACTGCACTATTGGATTCGTGTCTCCGGTTGGCTATCAGAAGCCTACCTTTACAATTAAATATTCGATTCCATGAACCAACGTCACTAACAAAGGCCTTTGACTTGTAAATAGAAACGTCTGTCGTCTGTTATGTGGAAATACAGACTTCTGTTATGAAAACGGAAAGTTTATCTACTACACGAAAACATTATTAAATATACAAATCTTCTGGAAAATTCAAAGATTGAAATGTTAGATTATTACAACTTTAAGAAGTTCAAGAGTCGTTGTAAGATAAAGAGTTTATAAAAAAACGAATACTTATTTACAGAATAGTACTATTTTAATTGAAGTATGGCTAGATAAGTTGGAACACCGATCTTTTTATACACAAATACCTACCAAGAAGGTTTGTAGAGATAGTACTGGAATATTCTTTCACCGGTACTATTAATATAAAATTACCGACTTAATTCAATTAGCATTTATTCAAAGAACAGCTTTTATTTAGCATTTTGAGAGACAAAGATTCGTATTGAAAAGAACTCCCTGAGCGCAAGCGTCAAAGAATAAAGACAGGCAACTAAAAAACAACCCATTTATACAAGACGTTGATTTTATTCAAAGAAAATATCGTTTAATTTAGCATCTTAAATATGACAAATTAATGACCAATTTCCTAAAAGTTCTAGTTCTAGTCAAGTAGCTAGTTTACAGGCAAAAAGTCTGGTGTTCATAAAATCAATATCAGGATATAGAAAATGGTTTGACATTGGTGTATTATTGCAGAATTCTGATAAGTTATCCATCTTACTGTACACGAAAATCTTAACCTTTTAAGGAAAAACCCAAGGGTTTATTATCATTAACAGTTTTTTCTTTAATAAAAATAAACAATTTAATAATTATACGTATCTTTGTGCGAATGATAGAAAAAATATGCAAAAAATAGCATCACGTGTTATGTTCATGTCGGTTTTATACAGCGTGTACAAGAAAGGAGTGACTTTAATTCAGGGTCTGATTAAGAGTATCAAATGTATTTGACAAAACATTTTTTTTCGCAATTACGATTGTGGTCCCATGGAGCAAAATTGGGTCAGTTTGATGGTCTGAATCACACCCTAAAATATAACCATAACTTTTTGGCACACGCAATAGAAAGAAACGAGAGACACGAACAAACCCAAAACATAAGATTAATACAAGAAGAAAGAAAAACAATAAAGCCACAACAAAGACTGACAGTGTAAGTCGCTCGAACTACGATGAAGAAATTATTGCGTTTCAGTTAATGTTTAAGAGAAAATTTATATCGATCTTTGTCTTTTTGAATTGGGCAAAATTTTATGTTATGTGTTATTTGCAGGATTTAATCGGACTTCTCGTGACCATAGGGCTTACCATTCAACGTGGCAATGACAATTCCCATTGATTCGTACATAAGCACGAATTTTTAGTGCTTATTTATCTCTTCCCCCTTTTTATAAATGTGATTATCAAAAGGGGGGTAAGCCTTAGTGTTAAGTTTCAGTGTTCAGTATTTGAAATAAATAAACTGATCCACCTGTTCCTTAAAATAATATAACAACACCTTATTATAGTAGAACAAAAACAATATCTTAAATTCTGATAGAATGACTCATAAAGTTAACAGAAAGGTCAAAATATGTCAAGAAGAAAGTAACGCTATTATGGAAATGGCTTTGGTTGGCATCGTAGTAATTTAATTTAGGCGAATCTGAGTGATCGAATATAAGTCGTGTCGTAAATATCATCATTTGAAAACATTTATTTTGTTACTTTAATCCGAAAATGATTAGAGAAATGTAGACGGGAAAGATATTACAAACAATCATCTATCTGTTCCAGATTCATCTAACAAAATGCTAAGCACTGGGTTTTGAGTGCAGAATAAACTATTCCTTCCTTCGTTTCCTTCTTGGTCTTATTCTATCTTCGCGAAAGTTTGGTTATTGTGAAGATGTAGAAATATCATTCTAGACAAATAAGGAGCACGGATATAGGAGAAACGTAATTAGAGAAAACTTGGCAGATAAATAGGCACGTTCCAATGCTATGAACTAGAAGTATCTAATTCATGGCACTGATCACACGGAACTATAATTGTGTTGTACTAAAAAAAAATTTTTTTGCAAAAAAAGAAACCGACTTCCAAAAACCCTAAACGCACTAAAAAGTTAAAAATAATACTATAACTTACCTATATTTATAAACCTAACCTAACCGACGATTAACCTATAATAAAATTTAATAATTCTTTGGAGTCGGTGCCAAGCAATATAATTTGAATTAATTAAAGAATTAATATTTAGAAACTGTAAGATGTTTTGTTTTTCTGGCCTTAGTCTGTCTATGTATATAGTCATTCAGGTATCGTATATTGCTTGGCACCGACTCCAAAGAATTATTAAATTTTATTATAGGTTAATCGTCGGTTAGGTTAGGTTTATAAATATAGGTAGGTTATAGTATTATTTTTAACTTTTTAGTGCGTTTAGGGTTTTTGGAAGTCGGTTTCTTTTTTTGCAAAAAAATTTTTTATTTGTAAATTTTTAGTGACATATTTTAAATCTAATAATAAAATATGGGTAGGCCTAGTAAAGATGCTTCTCGTATGAGAAAACGGCGTCGAACTGAAATTGAGAAAAAGGAAAAAGGACAACGATTAAAAGAAATTAGGGAAAGAAATGATCAACGCATTTTGAATAAGAACCCTGATCATCGCGAAAACAGATTGTCAAAGCAGAGGACCTACATGTTACGTAGGTTGAATAAGGAAAGTCAAGTCTGTGGTACACCTGGAAAATGCATACCGTTACAATTCCAACAAGCCCAAACACAGCTAATATACATTGTCTTATTATGGAGTTACGGTGCCTGTCTCTTGGCTTCATCATCAGATCTGATGGTAGAATGGCTCTTATTGAACACAAATGCTTCACTTGTTGTGGAAAAAACTAAAATCGCTGTACGTTTTCCTATAAAATTTGAAGAGTTCCCTCGATTTCGCCAAGATTCCATCATCAGATCCCAACTTGGTGACTATGGGACCAAATGGAAAGCATAGGCTTCGGAATAAAAAAATAATTTTCCAAATCGGTTCGTACATGACTGAGTTATGCGCGAACAAAAAACTCAATGCAGAGTAAACGAAAAGTTAGAAAAATTAGATTTTTGTTGATTTTTTCAAAACCGCTTATCTGATTTCGATAAAATTTTCATGGGACCGTTTGGGAAGTATACGCTTTCCAACAAAAAAAGAATTTTTCATATCGGTTGGTAAGCGACAGAGTTATGCCCGAACAAACATAAAAAAAAAAATACAAACATCCGAATTGAGAACCTCCTCCTTTTTTAGAAGTCGGTTAAAAAATTGTTTATTCCTACTTGGGCTAGATCTAGCCTCCAATATGTATAGAGTATACAGTTTTGATTTTAAATGTGAGGTGGTGAGGGAATACTAAATGAACGATGGATGGACTGTAAAAGATGATATACGTAGAAAAGGGAAGACACATGAGATGACAACATTTAGAGAAGTAAGTAAGAGTAAGAGAAGAAGTAACAAGAAGAAGGCATGCTGCTCCGACCCCAAATAAATTGGGATAAGGGCAGGAGATTGTTTATCGCCTGCGTAGTTACATCTCTAACTCCCGACGCGAGTAATTTACCGACATAGTGTGTTGCTGGCGTAACAGACGACGTAATTGCTTCAATAGGAGCAACAGGCAGAAGTAGTGGTGTGCGATCACTCGGCCACTTACCCCCACGGCACTAACTAGACAGGAACAGAAGGACAGTTCTATGGGATGAGTACAACAGATGTACGTTTAGTTATATGCGTACACGGTGCCGCTGTTCTTGGAAAAATATGCGCTTCGGCAAATACTTCATAAAAGCGTGCACATATATACATACATACATAGCGTGCACTATAACAGAAAGGTAATAGTAAAAAACTTAGAAGCTTTACCTCTCTGTGGGGATAAATTTGTGGTGCGACGTTCGCGATAATTCGGTACCTCGGTTTCTATAGATAATTTATAATCAGTCTAATTTAGCTATAACATTATTTTTCGAAAATGTTTTTTAGTAACTTTTTAGACCTATGTTACTTATGCGTATGAAGTTTCACCAAAATCGCTTCAGTCATTTCGGAAAATAAGGACTTGAAAGTTTGTATGAAATGTCTTAAGGTTTAAACGCTCTTAAGTCTACCCAAGTAAAGTAATGATGACCATATATTTTATTAAAACCTGTATTAAGCTGTCAGGCTCCAGCATCGTTAAAAAAACATTACAAAAATAATAATACAAACATTCTATCTTATACGCACATAAAAACTCTTTGCACAAAATATTTTCACATAAGAGAAGAAAAAAATGAACTTTGGAGTGCAAGAGCTTGTAAAGCATAAAGCTCGCGAGTACCAGGTCACCTGTTGAATGGGCACAGATAAAGGCATTCGTACGTGGCTTCAGCTTTGTTAACTGATAAAGAGGGGATGTTTTTTGTCTTTCAGTAAGAGTTAGTAGGTCGAGAGGGTACTGTGTAGTTTAGTGAGTACTTTGTGAGGTTTTCATTGAGTGTGAATATTTGTTAGACCCATATAGGAAAAAAATGTTAAGTAGGCTATGTTGGAGAAAAATAACATAACATAATAAGACACCTGTAATCCTGAAGAGTTAGACACAGGTGTTACTAATAGTTTAGTACCCACATTCAGCCATATAACAAGACTCTGAGGGTAGAAAAGTTGGAATCGCGCCACAACATTAACTTTAAGTCGTTCGTGGTACGAGTTCCACCACCATCTACAGACCTGAGTGAGAGAGGACTTTTGGCCGAAAGGTGTCGTATTTCGACGTTTCCGAGGACGGTTACGGGACACCACGCAGCGAAACACGACGCCCGTCAACATTACGTGTTTAGTTATAGTTAATAAGGTATTTTAATACGTATTCGTTTATTTTTATTGTAAACGATTATTTTGTGTATTTTATGTTGCGCCTTAGTTGCCTGATAATAAAATGATTGATTGAATAGGGGGTGAGCCTATTGCCATCAACAGGGTTGAGAAATTCTTGATAGAAAAACCCCATGCAAAATTACCCAACCTGGGAATCGAAACTAGGACCTCATGCTCAGACAGTCAAATGTGGCTTTAAATATGTGGCTTTAATTCAAAGCTTGGATTATTTCTTTGTTCCTGAGTACTCACCAATGTTTGGCGTGTCTGATTCAACCTTTTCTAGCCAAGCCAGATAAAGTTACCTTGTCTTATTGCATTACTTTGAAACTGCGTCCATCTTTCATTTCATGATTTTCCTGCAACTTTCTCTTTTTTTGATTCATAGAAAAAGCAGCAAGGTCTACAAATTTACAACAAAATTTACAACAGTATCCATAATCTGCTTGTTTATGTTATCAATTGATTCACTTATTGTTTAATAACTAATTTAATTAAGTACCAGCGCTGGCTAATTCATTTAATGAGGTACCTCAATTTGTTAATTTGCCAGCGCCGGTAATTAATTAAATTTCCTGTTTACGCCAAAAATGGCATTTACTTCGTTAAATATTAATAAGACCGCATTTTGTTGCACTAAAATTTTATTTTTATATTTTTTTAGTGAAATTATTTTCATCATTCATCACAAAAATATTGTATTAGTACACGCTAGAAATGGATTACTAATTCAATATACCAGACGTTTTCAATAGAGTATGGTCTTAAGTGGATAAAGAGAAAAAAAGATACACAAGGGGTTCGAATAATACAGTGATTCGACTGTCTTTTTTGTAAGCTATTCTTCTATAATAATTCGTATCTTGTTACAGATTCTATATCTTCTTACATTAACCCTCGCAATAACCCTTTTTAGGGTTCCGTACACAAAGGGTCAAACGGGACCCTATTACTGAGACGTCGCTATCCGTCCGTCAGTCTGTCACCGGGCTGTATCTCATAAACCGTGATAGTTAGCCAGTTGAAATTTGTACAGATTATGTATTTCTGTTGCCGCTATAACAACAAATACTAAAAACAGAATAAAATAAATATTTTAGGGGGCTCCCATATAAAAAGTGATATTTTTTGCTCGTTTTTATAAATAATGGTACGGAACCCCTCGTGCGCGAGTCCGACTCGCACTTGGCCGGTTTTTTTTTATCTATTCTGCAGAAAATATCAACGTAACATTAGCTAATTCATAAATTAATTAAGATTAACCAGAACACATTTTAATTAATCGTAGATTTTTTTTTTGTTTTGTTTGTTTAAACTTCCCTGTCATACTACGAGCGTATGAAAGACGCGGGGAATATACTTCTGCATCACCGATAGAAAAGGGAGGATCCTCCGACCACACGGATGTTGTGTCTGGTAGGGTACGGCCCGCCAGTTGTCGGATTTATCTATATTATTATACTCTTGAGAGGGAGTCCCCTCTAGAGGGCCTTTCTCCCTACAAACGTATTCCGCTGTTTTCTTCGTGGATAATGCGTCTAGAGCAATGATTTTTTTACCAAAAAATTTAGGTCTTATTAATACATGCCCTTATCATTTCTTTTTTTCAAAACGATCACTAACAGAATTATGACAACCCAAAAACCCGAAAAAAGCGTTTTTACCGCCATGTTCAGACGACTATCAGACAAATCAGATAAGTTTTTATCAAAAAAGAAAACATAGAAGTATAGATATACTTTTCCTCTAAATTTTGATATAAGAATTATTTAGATCAGTTTAGGTTTGAAGAAGAAAACAGCGGAATACAAAACGTCTTATGGTCAAGATTTTTGTAGGTAAAATCAGCCTGAGATGTAGTTGTCCCTTTCGCACTTTACGGGGGCTTGGTCGGGAGCAGCGCGACGGCAATAGTTTCTTCAAGTACCTATTCTTCAAATTCCTCGGGCGTAGAGTTCCCTCTTAAGTCGCGGATAACCTTAAAAGCGCGATTTTGTTCTTCATTTATGTCATAGATGGCGCTGCAATACTTTAACTTGGTAACATGACCACAAAACGAGTGTCCTTACAAAAGTGATACCAATAGCGCTCGCAATGCGTATTCAATTGAGATTGACTGGCCATTCCATTCAGATTCAATTATCCAATAGTACCTGTCAATCAGACTTAGGGTCCGTCGAGTTGGTAATGAGCGCAGCAGGCCTTCGAAACGAACAAGCGTAAATTAAGTTTGCTACAAATTGATTCCTTTTCGGTTTGATTTATTGGTCTGTCAGCTGATTTTAGTGATTTTTCTGACTGTTGAGTAATTTTTTGAAAAAGATGAATCAGCAGTTTTTTTTTCTTAGGTAAAAGACATTGAGGAAGGTTTATTAAAAGGTCAATTTAGGACGTCTCTAGAAATGTTTCTGTCACTATGAACAGTGATGCAGGCAGCTCTTGAATATTAAATTGAGTTAGTTTGAGAGTTCGACTGCTAACATTTTAAACATTGATGAAGATAAAATGAGCGTTCTTTTGTTTGACGTCGCTGTGGCAGACGCGTCACGATTTATGTATATTACTCAAAAATGCATGTAATGTGGTCATTATTTTGACAACCTTGTTTGAGCATAGTCGACCTTGCCGGTCTGTTTCAAGGAGCGGCCGGCAAAGTCTTGCTGGCCGCACTAACAGGCCGGCAATGTTTTGCCGGCCGCTATTTTGACGTTTCAACGTTTTAAAAAATCAAATCCAAAAAGATTTTATTTAGAACACAACTGTTTGTATCTATAGAGATAGGTACAAAAAGATTTTATTCCATATTAGGCTGTATAGTTCCAATTACCATTACTCGAAAAAAAAAACAAAGAATTAACAAAATTCGCGGTTCAGCGAAAATTTTAATTAATACGTTTTTTATTTAAATTACTTGCTGGTTTTATTTAGATTAGGTACTTGCATTTTTGAGTAAAGCACTATACAAACCTTGGCCCATAATGACTGCTTCGCTGGTCCCGCTATGATTGCCTCGAGCTAGCCTAGCTACGCTCTAGGCCTTTCAGCTTGGCCATCATTGCAGCCCTTGCTGTCCTCGCTGTAAAGGCCTCGACCTACGGTCTCGGCCATTATCTCAGCTCGTCCATCAAGTGCTGCACGCTGACCGCGCTGTGTCGGCCTGGAGCTGCGCTAAGCTGCGCTGTCGGCCATAATCAGCGCGACCAGCAAAGTAGTCATTATAGACCGCGGCAGTAATGTACTAGGTGAAGTACATTACTGACGTACATTATTGCTGGTGTGGTAGGTGTACTGTGTATTCTAGGTGAAGTAGCAAGTTATAGAACATATTTTGAAACATTAATGTGCGCACACGAGAATTTATTTACTTTTAAAAACTTCCTGATCTTTACTGAAAACATTTTCTTATGTTACAGGCGTGTTTGTGCGAGCATGTTTTTTATATAAAGTTATGGCAAAGTGTGGCAGTAAATCTGACAAATCTTTATGGGTCCATCAAAATCAGTGTAAGTTGGGCCATTTGTAATGTTTACTGCTGTTCAAAGAATTTTACCATCACGTAATTTGGCGGTAAAAAGTTAAAAAAAAGTTATTACCTTATGTGTTAGAAGCTTATGTATAGAGTAAGAACAAGCATAAATCTTCCATTTACTCATTGTGGAATTTCAGGTCATTATAAGCCCATTTGTTCTCGAGTACTTCCTCTTACCGTAAATCAGTTTAGTTTGACATGGAAATGCGACAAAATAGCACTTTATTACAACTTAACTGTCCTTTGGAAAATTATGACACGTTTATTTATAGCAGAATTACTGTCACGGGACGAATTGTATCTAGTTCACACATTTTATGTCCTACATCCTCATTTTCTATGTACTCTTACGTCCTGTTTTGATGTTTTAGAACACAGTAGAATAAATTGGCTTTTTGTGTTAGGCATTCATCATCATCATTATCATTGGTAGCAGTGATAGCCTAGTGGAGTGATCGTCGGACCAAATGTCGAGTTCGAACGCAAGACGCGCGTCTCTGATTTTACGGAGTCATGTGCGTATTGTATAATTATCATTTGCTGCGGTGAAGGAAACCAAAAACGAATAAAGAAATAATTCTCGATGGCATGTACAGCCAAGATGCCCGTGGACGGCATAACAACTCTGAAAACCAGGTTAAGCAAAAACCACACGTAAAAAAAGAAAGAAGATCATCATCTTCCATTATCCTCAGCCCCCTTCACCCAGTGCTGGGTAGGTATAGGTTTGGGGGTATAAGGAACAGTGTGTAAAGATCCTCAATACTCCATTGAAGAGGGAGAAGCATCCAACCAGACAGGTGTTGCGCCTGGAGGGCAACTACCCGACAGTTGTCGTCGGGTTTCAACTTTGCTTGCGAGATGTAGGAAATTGATGTTAGTTCTTCCGTCGTGTCATAGATGCCGCTGTAATACTTTTTATAGTAAGTTGCTTTTTGTAGGTCGCTACAGGCCTCTTTTTACTTCTGACTTCTCCACTTCCCAGTGCCAGCCTCATCTTGGTTTTTATCTAGTGTTAATATTTGCGAATCACAAAAGAGGCAGGCAAGGATATTTATTACAAGTGATTAATGATAACAGGCTGCCTGTACCTTTTTTGGCTTCGTTCTAATGTACACAGCAGTAGAACGATTACGCTCTTGTCTGATCCTCATGTGATAACGTATCATTAACAAAATAAAACAGGAATAAATAAATAATTGGTTACTAAGCCTTTCTAATTAAGCTACAGGCTATCGTTTCGGAAGAAATCCTGAATAAATTATTTTTATCTCAAATTTTGTATTTCCCTGTAACCTGCAAATGGATATAAGTAATTAAAAGGGAAAATCAATGGCCTAGGGAGAAATAAATCGAAAATGAACAATTCAAAGGGTTATTCGGAACCTACGGTCTAAATATAGGAAAACCCTTTGGCAATTAAACACATGGTTATAAAGATACCTTTGATAATTTTATGTGATGTGGGTTTTCATGCACAGTATCCTTAACGTTTTAAATTCTATAAATAATGTGGATTGAATGAATGGACCCCGGAGGTTTTTCTCACATTTACGTGCGAAAGGTACTGTCTTACTGAAACAGATAATAAAGTACTTAAAATTACAAGGTTACCAGATCCTGAGCCCTGATAGTTTTCACTTGACGTGGAAGAAGGTTCGGGAACTATTCCTCAGTCAGATTGTTACTACACACCACAATCATTGTCATGATCAGGACATGTAAGTCCCGATGCTCTGAAAAAAAGTCTCTTTCTATTCTTTTGTTTGTCACAAAAGAGAAGTAGGCAGTAAACTTCTTGGATGACGAAAGTACACAGAGAATTCTAGAAGTTTAGCCTATCTGTAAACATTCTTCTCGAAGTCGATGGCAAAACAGATTTCGACGTTGGGCCAAAACACGATAGGTAAAATATTCCGCATAAAGATAAAAGTAAAATATGCTATCTATAAATAATAATCTATATTAAAAGGAGAAAGCTAAGAACAAAGACATTATCGTTTTCATCCGTAATTAGGTGTTAATTAAACTGTAATATTAAATGATCTTCGCAATTTGTGTGTTCATTTTGGTGTGTTAAGGCACAAGATGTTCGCTATATTTGTACAAAGTACCTTTTGTAATTAAGAATATGATTAATTAACAAAACTGGTTGGCTGTGCTTTTGTGGCCAGATGTATGAACGTGGATGAGGCTAATATGTTAGGACACCAGGTGGCGTGGTGGTGGGAAAAAGGCGAATATGTATGTAATATAAAAAGGCTAAGAGCAAATTAAGTAAGGCTGAAGGTAAATTAAGATTTAGTTGCTTAAAAGATAGCTCTAATATAGCAACGATGAAAAATAGGCACGATGAATGCATTACTCAAAAAGTATATCAGTTTATTGGTTTTTTATTGGTTAAATTTTGGGGAGTGGGCGATGGAATTGCATGATGTAATTCCGGCTAGCCTGTTTCATCATCGGACTACCAGACGTAGGGCGATGCGCCATCGGTACTTGGTGGACATCCCTCCTATACGCACTAAGCGTTTTGGGAATACTTTTATTATGCGTACCGCTAAGGAGTGGAATTCCGTGCCAGAGTCCGTGTTCCTCGATAGCTACAATCTAGAGGTTTTTAAGTCAAGAGTGAATATGTTTCTTCTAGGCAAGTGTGATTCACCGTCGACCACATCATCACTTACCATCAAGTGAGATAGTGGTCAAGCGCGAGCCTATTGATTATAAAAAAAAAAACTATATATACTTTCAGAGAAAATCGATTTTTTATTTCCCCAAGTCTATAAGTACACTTGACAAAATTTTCATCGGTATTTCTACAGGCAATCTTCATTCTACATTTTTATTCTGACTGTTACAATGATAGAGATTTTATGTTTTTTTAGGAATCGAATAGACAAGTAATAAAAAAAGCCCCATTTATTTAAGATATTGGATTACAAGGCTCCTTGTATCCTTTTATTTTCCACAATAAGGAAGTTTTATATGTACAAGATATCCTATTCAAAACTTTTGTCTGCAGAGGTCTACAAACAATTGAGTGGAGTTTGTTAACAAACACTTCAATTTGATCGATAGTTTGACGGCCAAAGAGTAAGTAAGAAACGCAAAAAAAAAACTATTTTTTTTTTTTTTTTTTTTGTCTATTTTTTTTATTTTTTTAGGTGGTTTAAAATAAAAATAGTTTTTTTTGCGTTTCTTACTTATTTCTCTAGTCTTCTAGCTGAAGGATTATTATTATTATTCATTTATTTAATCAGATAACAAAGATCCATTGGGTTAGTAACAATATTCTTAATCTATGTTAGTACTTAATCGAAAACAGACAGTGTACAGGAGACTAGACACCTCACCAACGGGCTGTCATGCCTCCCGACTATGGCGCTCAGAATGCTGTTGGGGCTGCCACGGAGTCTGTTTAGCAGCGAGGCCGCTTTCTTACGCCGTACAGCATTGAAACCGTCGGTACGAGCCTCAGCGAACATAGATGACGCGCTACAAAACCGAGGCAGACGCAACAGCACCCTAAACGCGTTGTTATACTGGATGCGCAGAGCATTGTAGGCCTTAAGGGTGTAGCTGAACCACAGGCTCCCCGAGTACAGCGACATGCAATATGCTTTAAACAGCAACATGTGACTTTGACTGGGGCTGTACATCGGAAGAACCGGCGTGCAAGCATATTTGCCCGAACCGACAATGCTCTGCGCTCCCTCTCCATATCCTCGTTGTCCCTCAAATCGTCCGTCACCAAGTGGCCCAGGTATTTAAAAGAGTACACCCTATGCAGCTGCACACCGTTCAGTAAAACAGGAGGGACGGTGGAGGGACACCTGGCACCGGACTTGAAGACCATGTATTTTGACTTGCCTTCGTTGTATACAAGGCCATGAGAAGCAGCATACGACTCGCAAACATCGAGAAGCTTACAGAGTGCACCGACCGAAGGGGCCAGCAGCACCATGTCGTCTGCATAGCTTAAATTATTGAAGCAAACTCCATCAATAAAACAACCGACACGTGTGCTGCTGAGCCGCTCGATCAGTGCATTCACGTACAGACTAAATAGCAAGGGTGAGGTCAGGCCACCCTGCCTCACGCCACATTCCGGCCTACTCGGCTCCGAGAGCTCTCCTGCCCAGCGCACCCGACTCTCCTGTTTCATGTACCAGTACCGCAGAAGTGAGACGAGCTCCGGCGGCACCGCGGCATCAGACAGTTTCTGCCAGAGAACGTCGAACGAGACAAGATCAAAAGCCCTGGACAGGTCCAGAAAACATGCGTAAATAGGTGTTTTCCTGTCTGTGTAATACTTGACAGCATGCTTCAAACTAAGAATATATATATAATAATATGAATTGAGCGTTTGAGATTGTAATATAATATTCTGTATCTCTAATATGTTTTATTTTTAAGTTTTAAAAGCTTCTGTAAAATTGTTAGTATTGCCTTGAAATCTGCTCCTGTGGTTCCAGCATTAGGTTAATTAAAAAAAAAGGTGCCCCACACTACGAAATCTTTCCTGGGTACACAGATTTAAACTCACATACACGAACAGCCAGACCCGAAACAACTATCTGTAGGCCA
The DNA here is from genome assembly GCA_949152445.1 of Cerastis rubricosa. Classification (NCBI taxonomy): domain Eukaryota; kingdom Metazoa; phylum Arthropoda; class Insecta; order Lepidoptera; family Noctuidae; genus Cerastis; species Cerastis rubricosa. Next base: position 5,179,151 of record OX424532.1, read on the forward strand.
TACAAATAATTGTTCCTTGCGGGAATCGAACACGCAGCACAGCAGTCAATCGCTCAGCTACTACGCCAACCGTGCCGTCGTTTACACGTCGTTTACAATAAAGACCAGGTGTCTTTATTAGGAAGCGACTAAGTGACATTAATGAAGCTTTCTCTTGTAAACAGGTTTTATATTCTCATGTCACCGTTATACTTAAATGAAAAATGATTGTCGATTTGTTTATTTTATTTAATAAGTAAGAAAGAAATAAAATAAAACTGATAAATGAGTATCGTTTATTAGAATTTGCTCTTGTATCAATATTTATGACACAGTTTGTATCTATGTCAGCTCGGAGTTGTTGTTGTTTTTTCACCTTCTTGTTATATTGACTACTTTTTCTAGTTAAAATGTGTTCATATTAGAGAGAAATTGTGTTTACTTGCGCGTTCTTATTGGGAATATGAAATTGATTAAGGATATGAGGGATTTAATATTGTATGTATGCGTTTCTAATCTGTATGGTGTCGGACTTTAAGAATAGCACTATCCCATATCTTCTCGTGGGTGTCGTAAGAGGCGACTAAGGGATTTGCCAGAGAATGGGCAGCCGCGTTCTCGTAACAACTAACAACCGAACTGCGATCACCAACCCGCCTGCCAAGCTTGGCGATTATGGCAAAACCCCTCAAAATGTCAATGTGGCGACACTTGGGGGAGGCCTATGTCCAGTAGTGGGTTTATTTTGGGCTGAAATGATGATGTATGCGTTTGAATTTTTAGAGACCACAAAAAAAAAGTTTTTGGAGACTAAACACAGGTTTTGTTTCGGTAAATCGGTAGAGACTTTTAGGTTCTACAGAAAAAACCCTTTTCTATTTTACACGCTTAACTTCAGTAACACGACACACTAAATTGAAACACTCAATAAACGGGGTTAAATGTAATTTATCTCAAGTTTAGTTAAAACGACTTGACCCAAACTGTAGCAACATTTGGCCCATTTACCCGTGTTTAGAATAACTTGGGGTATTACAGAATGGCCCTTAACGAGAGGGCTCAAATGACCAACCGATGACGGCGGCGACTCGCAAATCTGTTTTTGATTCCGAAATGTAATTAAGATTTCAAGGGTTAATGGGTATACAAATATAATCGAATAATGTTTTTGTTGTGGAAAGAGCAGAGCCATAATTGCGTAACACACTTACGATGGCTATTACCTTTAATTTTGACAGTTCAACAATATTCATTGCGGCATTTACATTAAAATTTTCTTATTTTTTTAAAATTGTGATTGATTGTTGTGTTACGCAAAAAGAGACACAGATTTTTAAATAAAATAGCTTTCGTATCGGAGGCGTTTGAGGTTTATAAGATTTTATACCTTTCAAATCGTGAAAATTGCTTTACTTTGGAAACTAATTTTACGATTTTTTTTTCAGTATTTGAAGTACAGTTCCTTAAATCAGAATGTTCTAAAACTTTTTTTCTCATTTATATAGTTTTTGTGCGTGATACCTTTAGCATAAAAAACCAGTTTGGACAATTATTGGTAGAATTGTCCAAACTGGTTTTTATGCTAAAGGTATCACGCACAAAAATTATATAGGTACATAATTACAACAATCACTTACCGCTGAACAAAACTTACAATTAAGTTGTACAAAAAATAATTTAATTAAACTAATATAGTTTTAAATTACTTATCCAAACAAAAACAATAAAGAATTCTTGAAGCTGAAATGAGAATCATGAAATATTTTTCTGGGACCTAAGTAAGAACTACAATAATTTGTCACTGTTTCTATGTATGTACTACCTACTCAATATTAATTGGATGGGCACGTAAGTAATAAGAAAGTAAAGAAAACTTGTCGTCTACTGCATGCTATGATGATTGTGTCTTTCTTTCGTAAATAACATACGAAGTTGTTATGTCATTATTACAGTTGGTTCGCTATTGCGTCTGTCTAGACACGTCTTATTACATATCAAGGGCAGAAATAAGATTGTCAAGTACATCATTTACTAAAGTAAGTATCAGTTATTTTAGTAGATTTTTATGAAAAAAAAACGTGTAATTCTTGTTCCGTTTATTCATTTTTATACACATTTTTTTATACTTTTACATATTTCTTTAAAAAAAAAGGTTTCCGCCGGTATCGAGAACAGGGTCCAAGTTACCGGTGATTAGGGCTCCAGATACTTATTGTTAACGTAATAAAAGGTTAAAGAAAATGGAAAGTATAAAAAACGAGTAAAAGTTGCAGTAGCACAGCAAATCCTCTTCAAATAAAATTTCCAAGTACCTATTTATAACGATGGTCGTTCATGGTTTTTGGCGTGTTTGTAATCTAAGACATGCATTACTTTAAAGATGATGTATTATTTTTGCTTAAACTTATGAGCTAGGTGAAAGTTGGCTCATCTTAATAATAGTAGTAACAAGTGTCCTTTTGCCAAAAGGCTGGTTCTGTCGCACCTTGGTATCACCATGTCTTACCATTTTCTATTACGTAGCTAACCATCATGAAAATTCACGTTATTCTATTCGTTGCCAATTCCAGATGACCCTACAGTTTCATGTAGAAAAGTCTCAAAACAAACATTTCCTTATAACTTCCTGTTGTTTTGCATCCTCGTCAAATTCAAGGAGGTAACAAAGCTAATTAAGTGTGAACCACCCGTGTTTTAAACGCGGCCCGTCTGATCCTCGCCCTATAACCACGCTTTCACACATACAAACAATCTCAAACGTTTATTCGATAATTTCTTATTCCCTATACCACGTTAAGAGGGTTATTCTGTAATACTGAAAAACTTAACAACCAAAATAATCAGTATTTATTAATAACTAGGCACTACTAGGTACTATAATTTTGATTATTTATGTCGTTTGTGACAACCTCCTGAATTTTGACGAGGACACAAAACAACACCTTGTATAATGAGAAGTGCACTCAATATTGTAGAAATGGTAGGTAAGTACTTAATTCTAAAGCGTCCTCGGGGGTGGAAAATAAACTTGAGTTGGAAATAAACTTCGCTCTCTCAACAGCCTGTTTATCTGCTCTTAAACTTTTCAAACACGCTTTGATACATTTTGAAAGTGTTCCTGTGTATTTTGTGCTTGGAAGTGACGAGATGCGGTTTTGTAAGAAAACGCCCAAGTGTTTTTATCATTTGTAGTATATGAGGTAGTAATGTGTTGTATTTGAACACATGTGATTAAAAGAGCGATGAATATAAATCTGGATGGATGGAGAGGTAGAGGAAGACTAAAGAAAATATGGATGGATTGTGTGAAAAATGATATGAAGGAAAAAGGAGTAAATGATAGCATGACGAATGACAGAGGAGAATGGAGGAAAAAGGCGTGTTGCCCCGACCCCAAATAAAATAGGACAAGTGCAGAAAGATGATGAGGTAGTATTGTGTTGTTGGTGCAAGATTGTTCGTTCAAAGTTCAATGTAGTTTCTGCCGAGTCACTAGAAAACTCTATATAGATTTAATTAAAATAAGCTTATAAACAATACTGTGAACGAAAGGTCGCGCCATTTTCTTCTCGATAGACTCTTAAAAATATAGAATATTGAATCTGAACAAAAATGACTCTTCAACAAATGCTTGACATTCACTCTTATTTTCGGTAATAAAAAGATATTCTTAGCGGTGTTCATTGCAAAAAGATCTTTGTCTAATCGTTTTATGAGGTTCCTATAATCCCAAAAAGATAAGGATTCTAACACTGGTATTCTTAGTCATAAACTGAAGTTCTTTTTTTATTATTAAGTTAAGTCGGACTAACCACACCTTCATACCGCCCTGTTTGTTTATAAATTGACATATAAACGCCTACTTTTTATTATTAGTCAAATTTGAAGTACCGGAAAATTATTAAGTGTATACATATTTATCATTGATTAAAGATATGACATTATAATTGTTATAAACAGATCGTAATTTTTCTGCCCATATCCCAATTTATTTGGCGTCAGCGTAACATGTCTACTTCTCCATAGTTACTTCTCTATTAGTCGACATTTAATAAGTCCCTTCCTTTTTATTCATATCATCTTTCACACAGTCCATCTTAACTCAAACTCTGGTCTTCCCTTACTTTTATAGCCATTTACATTTGACACATTCATCATCATCATCATCTTCCTACCCTTGCCCTTCTTGTTACTTGGGGTCGGCGCAACATGCTTTTTTCTTCCATTCTCGTCTGTCAACGGTCAGGCTATTATTTACTCCTTATTCCTCCTCCACATTCGACACATCCTTCGACCTAAATGTGTCTTAAAACATTTCTTAACCTCCACTTAAATTGATTTCGAAGGAGCTAAATTGCGCAGCCTTGTTAAACGACGTCCTAGTACGTTCGTGATGAAATCAATTGTGTTGCGTAAACCGAGCCTCAGCGAGACAATTTAGCGGATATGCGTTTAGCAAATTGGTCCGGACGTAGAACAAATCTGTGCTATCGGAGCAGGCACAATACGGCCATGTTTTATTTGTTGCTAAAGTAATTAATAACGCTAAAAATATATGTAAACAGACGTGGAATCTTGTAAATGAAAACAAAAAAAAATCACGAATATGCAAAGTAGGACTTTAATCCAGGTTAACCATGAATTGATGACTGATCCCCAGAAGGTCGGTAATTTCATTGACAGTTTTTTTGTTCAAACCATCAAAAGGTAGCACTAAAAAGGAAACGGCATTGTCTTTTCTATTGGAAACGACAAACAGAGTAGAGAGTGATTCTTTTTTCTTTGCGACAACAGCGTCTGAAATTGCAAAGATAGGTAATAAGACGGCCAGAAAAAATTTTGCGGTTTTGATGATCTATCAATTTAGATTCTGAAGGAGAATATAGAGTCTTTGGCATTCCCTCTATCTGAATTTTGTAACAAATGTTTTGAAGAAGATTTTTCCAGACCAGTTTAAATAGGCTAAAGTAGTTCCAATATTATAAAAAGGCACTAATACTGATCCCAAAAACTACCAACCTATAATCCCTTTTGTCAACCTTTTCAAAAGTATTAGAAAAAGTTATTATACATAGACTGATGTAAATTGAAATAAAAATAAAATAATTAATTTAAGACAATTTGGATACCAGAAAGGCGTTGGTTGCTCAGATGCGATAAACTCTTATAAATCACAAAATTAATAATTAAATGAAAGAGGAGCTGAGGTCGATGAATAACCCAATTATTCATCGACCTCAGCACCGCTTTTGATACCATAGATCACGATGTATTACTAAGATTAGTACATTACTGCCGCGGTCTATAATGACTACTTTGCTGGTCGCGCTGATTATGGCCGACAGCGCAGCGTAGCGCAGCTCCAGGCCGACGCCCACGCGGTCAGCGTGTGTCGGCCTTGCTGTCCTCGCTGTCAACGTCAAAATAGTGGCCGGCAAAACATTGCCGGCCTGTTAGAGCGGCCAGCAAAACTTTGCCGGCCGCTCCTTGAAACAGAACGGCAAGGTCGACTTTGTTCAAACAAGGTTGTCAAAATAATGACCACATTACATGCATTTTTGAGTAAAAACTTGAACATTATGGTATTAGAGGCAAGTCTTTAGTTCATAGACTTGCTTGTGTTTTTGCTGTATTATTATGCTGTGTTATTTAAAAACTTCAACGGATATTAATGCTAAGCTAGTGTTTGTTTGATATTCTTGCAAGTTTTATGCGTTCCACTACTAAATCTTACCGCCTTTAATAATTCCATCTCCCAATCTATTTAAGATCTAAAATGTTTACAGTTTTATTTCATGACCAATGTTTTTCCAATGCCACGGAATGTTTCAGTAACCGCCAGTGTGTTTACTTGAGTGTGAATCAAAAAGTAAATCGTACTGGGTTTGTAACTGGGACATGTTACAACCAGGGCTGACCAGTGTTTTAATTACCTACTTGAAATACAAATACGTGTTTGGTATTTGTATTTCAATTACTTCCTAAATACTTATGGCCTCGAAATACATTTTCCTTAAAACACATTTTTGATGTACTTACTAAATAATATTATAATTAAATTAAATTAATTGACACAGTGCGTGTATTTTGCCCAGCCCTGATTACAACTCTTCACGATGTTTACTCCGCTTGCAAACATTTACACCGGTTGAGGAATGATGAAAGGGTGGCTGCAGACAAACCTTTACGTTACTTCTGAACGTCTCGACGTCCGTCACTTGCCGTCTATCAACTGATGATTTCATTTTGTAAAGGTAAACAGCCGTGTATGTAAATAAATAGGGTCAGGGCTTTGGAACGCAGCCAGTCAGAAATGTATGAATGTCAAACTTCTTAAAGCATTTGTTCAGAAAATTTGTTATTAAATTGTTTTCTTCTACCTTTGAGCATCAGGAGTCTTGTCGATGCTGCAATTTTCAGCTGTCTCTCATGACTAGAAAACCTAGATAGAGGCATTCCGTATCATAGTTTCGAATGTCTTTAAAGTATTGACAAAATCTTTTCGGTAGCTTGTGTCGATCCAATACAAGATGTATTGGCTTTTTCATCATCATTAGCGCTGATACGAGCTATCAGGTTGTCTAGATGCTCTGTGATTTGATAAAAAATGATGGGAATAAAATACGTATTTTCCAGAAGAATGTGTACTTACAAAACTCGTAGCTATATGTAAACAGGGTTGAATCCCGATTACTCACCTAAAACAAAACAAAATAGATCATTAGTAAAGAAAACATGTGAATAACATAATACTACATCACACCTGTAATCCCAAAGGGTTAAGCAGAAGTGTACCTAATAGTACACCCATATTTTCCCAGTTATGTATGAGTCCCATGTAATAGGGGGCGAGCCTATAGTCATCAACCGGGCACAAATCCGGATTCCGTGACTGCCACTGAGAATATACTCCTGGAAAACCCAATAACACTATGCCCGGGCAGGGAATCAAACCCAGGACCTTATCCTGACAGCCGCGCTTGTGACCACTAGATCAACGACTCAGTCTAAATGTGAATAACAAGAACTATAATATCAATAACACTTTTTTAGGGTTCCGTACCCGAAGGGTCAAACGGGACCCTATTACTGAGACTTCGCTGTCCGTCCGTCCGTCCGTCCGTCCGTCCGTCCGTCCGTCCGTCCGTCCGTCCGTCCGTTCGTCCGTCCGTCCGTCTGTCACCAGGCTGTATCTCATGAACCGTGATAGCCAGCCAGTTGAAATTTCTACAGATTATGTATTACTGTTGCTGCTATAACAACAAATACTAAAAACAGAATAAAATAAATATTTAAGGGGGGCTCCCATACAACGAAGTGATTTTTTTTTATCGTTTTTATAAATAATGGTACGGAACCCTTCGTGCGCGAGTCCGACTCGCACTTGGCCGGTTTTTTCTTTATTTGTTTTATAGGGGCTTTTACGCTTAGCGTATGCCAGTTCCATCGTATCTTAAACAATACTTTACTTTCACAAAATGAGGGCCATGAATCAATAACACTTGCAACGGGATATTTATCATGTTTATTATTTGTTTCGAGTTCCCGATATTTCAGTGCTGTTACAAACGCCATGATCACGGATAAACTAAAGTTATTGCAGGTGGATGTTTATGTGCAGACAAATCGGTCTACCCTCTTTCTTTTTCGTTTTTTGTGCTCCGTACCACTACCACTATCGGGAACTCGAAACAAATAATAAACATGGTAAATATCCCGTTGCAAGTGATATTGATAGTGTTAGTGACCATGTCAGTTTAAAAGCTTATAAGAACTATAATATTCCTGTCTCTTGATCTTTTACATACACTCTCCTTTATAAGAGTTATTATGCATATCTTCCCCTCTTTTTCATTCAATAATGCCTTCATTTATGAACACAACAAATGAATTTCAGGTGTTTCAATCAATTATATATCTCGTATTCCGACGAAGTTTGAAACTAGTCGAAACTAGGCCGGGAGCGTTCGAGGCCATGTTCTGTTGCAGTTAGAACGCGGTATTTCTCTCTATTGATATTATGGACTTAGTGAACAATACTAAGCAGAACAGTCTCCCTTCAATGAGTATAAAATGAACAAATAGAAGGTTTAGGTCTTTCTTTTCATATTAGGCGTTGCTTTTAATTGTTTCGAGTTTTTGACGTTTCTTACGTAAAGAAAGACCAAAGCCTTCCAATACCTTTAACTTTTAAGACGTTCGTGAGGAAACCAGCATGCCTGAGAGAAATTTCTCCACGGCAGGTTAAGGTAAGTAAGAGGCCCATGGGTGCCATAAAAACTTTAACACTAGGTTAGGCATTAACCACAGAATAAAGATAGAAGACGTTTAACTCTTCAGGCCAACTTCACTGCTCTAGTTGTGACCGGGTATTCTAAAACTAAATTCGGTATAAGAAATCCTATCGGGACACACGTCAGGAAATCATCATAATATCATCATCATCATCATTTCAGCCCAAAAGACGTCCACTGCTGGACATAGGCCTCCCCCAAGTGTCGCCACATTGACATTTTGGAGGGTTTTGCCATAATCGCCGCGCTTGGCAGGCGGGTTGGCTATCGCAGTACGGTTGTTACAAAAGCACAGAGAACGCTGCTGCCCATTCTCTGGCAAATCTCTTAGTCACCTCTTACAACACCCACGGGAAGATATGGGATGGTGCTATTATTTATGTCCGACACCATACAGAGCCAAACAGGAAATCATTTGAGTTTATTTCAGAGTTGCCGTTATAGAAATCGATGAGGAGCGCTTACAACTACTGTATAATGCACATTATTACAACAGTACATTTTGATGCAAGTAAATAGTGATGCGATGGTGCTAAAAATGTGTATGAAAATATATTTTGTAACAATTATTTGTGACAGCGGACGCGCTTGATTAACTCGCCTCAACATCTGCCTAGCCTTTTCCCAAACTATCTTGGAGTCGGCTTCCAGTCTAACCGGATGCAGCTGAGTACCGGTATTTTACACGAAGCGACTGCCTAGCTGACCTCCACAGCCCACTAACTGGGTAATACGATACCCCTTAGTAAGTCTGGATGTCAAACTTTTGGCTTCTGACTACTCGTAACGACTGTCAAAGATCTTCAAATGACAGCCGGGACCAACGGCTTAACGTGCTTTCCGAGGCATGTAGGAAACTCGGTATGTAATTGTGGTCACCCATCCACGGACCAACCTCGGCAAGCACGGCTTAACCTTAAAGATCGACCCGTGCGGCTGTTATTATTTAGCCACGTGCTCCTCTAGCTCTAGCTTGATTAACTCGCCTAACAGTCTTTTAATAAAACTAAAAATACGATTTATTTATAGAACACCAACTAAAGTTTTAGAATTCCTATCTCATTTGATTTATATCTTTAACCGTTATTAATCACATCCTATTTATTTTCACACTTTATTAATTATTATATTCACACAAGTTTTACGCAGAAAAGACTTGAAGATTCTTTGCTGAGAACACTTTTCGAGCGAGTATGTTGAAAATTAATTTTCTTATTCGTGGAAGGAAGTCTGTAAGTAGAACACTTTCTTACTATTTTATAAAAATTAATTAACAGAAATTAAGAATTAATTAGTATTTCGCTGAACATAATTATAATCGAGAATGTTTTCTATCAACAAAGTTTTCGGCGAATCGTGCTGTCTAGGGATATAGATTTCTATTAACTTTGCTTTCTGTTTGTAGTGGTATCGTACAAGCGTGTTTCTATCTTAGGTTCCAGATTCAGAAATTACTACTAGTCTAGAGGTTGCAAACGCGACGGCTTAGCTTGGGTTCGTCTCCCAGGTCAGGTAAAGTATTATTGGGTCCATCAGCAATATCTCAGTAGTACCACGAAGTTTGGATTTGTGCCGGTTGATGCCAACAAGTTCACCCCAATAACTGGCGATAGGTGGGTGTACATTGGTACACCTCAGGCAGAGGTGTACACCTCTGCCTAGCTCTTCGCGGAAAGACAGGCCTGATGGTATGTTTACGAGTATGTTACTATTCGTAGAAATTATTATTGTTTCTTTAACATTGTTGTTGTTTTTTTTTTCTTTATTTATTTAGCGACATTTATAATCGCAATGCCTATGTCAGTCAACATTGTTGATGTTAACCTCAACTAATCTAATTATTTAAAGTTTAATCCTTGCAAGTCTTGCAAACTTTCATAACCACTTTGAAATAAGACAATCTCACATGAATTGATTTTATGATAAACACGCAGAAATTATGTACTTGTAAACTTCAGAAATGAGATATGTTTGTACCGTGTGTTGGGTTGTGGCATTTTGATGGGTACGCTCGTTTTGTTTATGTTATATTTTGTGTGATGCATGGCTCTGCCACTTCCAGGGGTTTACGACAAGCTGTACAGCCAAGAGACGTCAAGCGATATTAAAACAAAGGAAGTAGCTAAGGCAAATTATAGTAATTTTGAAAGTTGCCTTTACGTGGAGCCATGGAGTTTCTTGCCGGTTCTTTTCCATAGGAAACGACCAACCCAAACCGAGCACCTTTTTGTCGACGTTTTATAAGTGCCCGTTTGATTTTAATTTTGACGTATTATTTTAGCTAAATATTGTGCAAGCAAAATTGAACATACAAATACTACCGGATTGCAAAAATCTGTAATATTTTTATCACTCACATTGGGTATTACAAAACAAAAATAAAAGTCACACAAGGAAATCATCATTTGGAACTTTGCCTTTAGCATATGTTGTTATTCAGCGTTTTTAAGTAAAATTTTGTATAAGCAAAGTTAAACATAAAAATACTACGGTCTTGATGAAAATCTGTATTATTTAATCACAGTCTCATTCATCATCATCATCATTTCAGCCCAAAAGACGTCCACTGCTGGACATAGGCCTCCCCCAAGTGTCGCCACATTGACATTTTGGGGGGTTTTGCCATAATCGCCACGCTTGGCAGGCGGGTTGACGATCACAGTACGGTTGTTACAAAAGCACAGAGAACGCTGCTGTCCATTCTCTGGCAATTCCCTTAGTCGCCTCTTACGACACCCACGGGAAGATATGGGATGGTGCTATTCTTTACGTCCGACACCATACAGAGCACAATCACATTGGGAATTACAAAACCAAATAAATTCTTACATTTTGGACTATTCCAAGCGAATCCACATTGAAAGTAAATTAGAAAATAAAATGTTACTAAAATACTTCTTAAAAACACAAATACTCGTAAGTAACAGGAAAAGCAAATTATAAAATTGTTTTTCAAACAATACAGTTCAAAGGTATTTGAAAGGGAAATTGCTTGACAAAAATAAACTTTTTATAAGCTATTTAAATATTAAATTATTCGTCGAAAGAAATTAAGCAGATGTTCATTTGTTAGTGCGGTAATCAATATATCATGCAGAGATGATGAACATGATGCTATTAATCGCTAAAAGAATAACGATGTGATGATTAGTGGAAGCAATCATGCAGCTCCATACATTAACATGTAGGTAGTTAAGTACTTTAGAAGTGCGTAAGAATGAGCATGCAAAAAGATATGTTGGTACTACTTTGGTAGGTATGGATACCTTTACGTGGAAAAGCAAAGTTAGAAACAAAATTCGTAGATCTTTTGAGAATACTGATCCATGTAGTAATTTAATTATGAGGGAATGTTAGGAAACTTTCACCTCTAAATCTTGCGATTGGCTGAACTTATCCCTGTCTGTACTTTTCAAAAGTTATGTTTTTTTTTTTAAATAGGTTATTTATTACATTTTCTTTCTTGGCGTTGGTCTTCTTTATTTATCGTGTGGTGTGCCTAAACAGGTGTTAGGGTTTTTAAGCCACCCATGGGCCTCTCTGACTTGGCTTTATATGCCGTCGAGAAATATCTCTCAGGCATACAGGTTTGGTGTCCTCACGATGTTTTCCTTCACCGAAGCAAGTGATATTTATACAGTACCTGCATCCGAAAACTCAGAAGTGCGTGTGTTGGGTTCAAATTCGAGACAAGGTATAATCATTATCATCTACCTAGCCTTTTCCCAAACTAAATCGGGGTCGGCTTCTAGTCTAAGCGGATGCAGCGGAGTACCAGTCTTTTACATAAAGCGATTGCCTATCTGACCTCCACAACCCAGTAAATGGGTAATACGATACCCTTTTTTTTTTTTTAGTATGGGAAATCCGATACCCTCAGACTGATTTTTGGCTTCTGACTACTCATAACGACCGTCAAAGATCTACAAATGGCAGCCGGGACCAACGGCAAAACGTGCTTTCCGAGGTACGGAGGAAACTTGACAAGGTATAATGAAAATCAAAATTACAGATATTATTTGGAACTACACAATCTATTGGATATTCGAGTTGGCAACATTTCAATAAGTGTTTATTTGAGCGTTCTTTATTATTTTAGGGGTTTAGTGTAAATAAATACTAGAATAATGTGTGTGCCCCTACCCCGATAAATAGATAGAAGTGTTTTTAAGAACATATCCTAAATCAATAGGGATAAGAGCAGGAGAATAATGATAATGATGCTAGTCGGTAAAACAAAACTGTCGAAAATATTTTTACGGAATAATACTGCTCTTACAAATACAAGGGTTATTGAATAACGATACGGACACTATACCGACTGATACTCAATAACAGCGACTGCCTATATTTGACCTCCACAGGGCAGATATAGGCAGTCGCTTCTTGTAAAGTACTGGTAATCTGCTGCATCGGGTTAGACTGGAAGCCGAATTCAACAGAGTCGAGAAAAGGAACTAAAGGCAGGATTCTTATAGCAAAGACATTCACAGTCAGTGTCAAGCGACGTAATGTCAATTTGGTAAATAATTAATGTCCTGACTACTTGAGTTTGATATACAACGGTCTAAAAAAACCGCCAAGTACGAGTCGGACTCGCGCACGAAGGGTTCCATAGTATTATTTATAAAAACGAGTAAAAAATCACTTTATTGTATGGGAGCCCCACTTAAATATTTATTATATTCTGTTTGACTATCACGGTTCATGAGATACAGCCTGGTGACAGACGGACGGACGGACGGACAACAAAGTCTAAATAATAGGGTCCCGTTTGACCCTTTGGTTACGGAACCATAATAAAAGGGGTAAATAAAATACGGATAATTTAGGTTGTCAGTCAGATAGCTAATCAATTTAATTTTCCTAACTTTATTTCCATGATGTCGTTAAATTGTCGAATTGGAAGCAACAGAAAGTCAATAAAACAAACACATTTCCAGATTTATGATATTCACACAACCTAACACCTGTAATACTCGAAGGTTAAGGCAGAGGTGTGTTCAAATAGTACACCCACATTAGCTAGTTATGTTTCAGTCCCATATAAAAGGGGGCGAGCCTATCGCCATCAACCGGGCTCACATCCAGACTCCGTGGCTGCTACTATATAAATTCCAGATAACCCAATAACGTTCTGTCCGACCAATCCCAATAACGCTCTGTCCGACCAATCCCAATAACGCTCTGTCTGACTTCAGAATCGAACAGAGGATCTCAGGCTCAGCAATCAGCCAACGACGTAGTGCGAGGATTTATGACATTATTGGTAGAATTTCGCTCTTTAGGGTGTCAAAACCCCCCAAAATGTCAATGTGGTGACACTTGGGGGAGGCCTATGTCTAACAGTGGACGTCTTTGGGGCTGAAATGATGATGAATGATGATGGTAAAATTTTGCTATACCTACGACAAACAAACTTTTCTGTTCCAAAAATACCCAAACGCATTCAACCGTACACTCTGCTGACTTCACTTACGAACTAATCTGAATAGTAACATGCAAATTTGCAAAAAAATGCAACATTCATCTTGTACCGACGGGGATTTTGTCACTGTTCCGTGGAGCATGATAAATGATGCATAGGCAACCAGCTACTGTGGTATTTTGGTTGCTGTTTTTAAAACCTGGAGTTAGGAATAAAAGAATAACGACTGAGAGGACAAAATCCTGGGTCCGGGGTTCGATTCCCTGGTCGGGCAAAGTGTTATTTGTTTTTCAATCCGGCATTTCTCAGTAGCAGCCACGGAGTCTGGATATGTGCCCGGACTTAAAACATAACTGGTGAGATGGGGGAGTACTACAAGGTTCAACTCTGCGTAACCCTCCGCGAATTACAGGCGTGAAAGAAACAATATCTTTCTATTTCAAATTCCTGGGCGTATAATTTGGTTTTGACAGGCCCGGCCGAGTGCTTGCCTTATACATATGTAGTGGTATGGAACCCACACATACACACACCCTTGCGAACTCAACTACTTAAGACGATGCAGTCTATGAGTTCGAGGCAGTTCAAATACGCTACCACACACAGCCGGTCATAACCGCGCTAACCGCGTCACTCGCGTCAAGTTATATTAATGTAGTCATAGTCTTGTTTATAAACCGTGTTTAGTTATAGTAACTCGTATCATTAAATTCAGTGTGTTATACTCTAATGATCATTTCATTTCCTATTATATAAAGTTCTATATTGGTGACACCCGACGAAAGTTCTATATTGGTGACCCCGACGAAGAAAAAAATACGGTTCTATTACACTGTTACCCGCAAGTGCAATTGCGTTAAATACAGATTTAGACTTTGTTTAGTGTTGTTACTGTGAACTATATTATAAATATTCGAGATGTCCAACGCTAACACTGCTGCTGCCGCTGACCGTCGTTACCATCGATCCTGCGCCCACGGCAGCCACGGCTGGCGCCGCACACGGAAGCGACTACGCACCTCATCAAGCTGGTCTGTGTTGTACCATAGATCAGCACCAGCCGCCAGAGACGGGACCATCAAGTCCCGCATCGCCGACTTCTAGACAGCACGCCCGCGCCTATGGTTCCATCGAAGTCCAAGCAATTACACGCGTGGCTTACGAAAGTTGAGCTAGGGGATCAACGACCCACTCAACTCCTTCGTAAAATGCCAAGCAAAAGTCAAAACAAAAATCGCTTGGACTGAAGAAGACATCAACGCATTTAATCGGTGCAAACAACACATAAGTGATGCCGTCACTCTCGCGCATCTAGATCCGTCAATACGTCTTTGTCAATTGGATTTTATTTCTCAGTTTTGCAAAATTGATTACGTTAAGGGCAAGCTTAATAACGCCGCCGACGCTCTTTCAAGAATAGAAGAGATTTATGTACTTGGTATTTTGGATTATGTGCAATTAAAAGCCAACTCGAAAATACACACATAACAAACAAATGTCGGATTATGTGTTCATTAAAAACGAAGTTAAGCGTTCATTAAGACTACCATACGAAGGCCCATTTTAAATCGTCAAACGAAGCGATAAGCATGACGTCGTTCAAGTAGGTTCTCGAGTAGTCACTATTTCTCTCGATCGTCCCAAACCTGCTGATGTTATTACTAGCTCTGCACTTGAGTCACCACATGCAGATTTCGTTACGCCCGAAACAACAGCAAAAACTCCGGTTGCAGCCCAACGAGCCCACTCGACCAAACACAGCCACTTGTCACAACAAGTTTGGGTCGAGTTGTTAAAAAAGCCGTAAGATTTGCCATTTAAAACATTTTTTGTGGCCAGTCCCAAAGCAATAAAATCATCAATGTGAAATGTGAAGTGCGGTGTAGTGTTCTGTGTTTTAAAATAGTCCAACAAAACTAAGCAAACATGTGGCTTTCTAACACTAATTATGTCAACTTATAATGTATTTAGTCATAAGTTATCGTTACCACTTATAGAAATGTTTAAGTTAAGTTAACTCACGTGTGTAAAAGCTTTTTGTGTACTTATTGACCAATGTATTTTTTTTTTTTTACCAAATGTGTTTAGTTTAAGCATCCATATGTGTAAGTTTTGTTTTTATACAAATTCTGAATAGCTCTTGTTAGCGTAGTTTTATTTTGTATAAAAAATTTAAGAGTTTAGTATAGTTAATAGTTATATGTAAGTACTCCATTAGAAATAATAAAAAGGTTTAGATTTTATTATTTGCTAAGTTTATATAATTATTTTTACAATTTACTGATTGTTATTTTGATAATTATTTTTTTTACCTTTTATGAAATTGTTTTTATCAAAGGGGGGAGGACATGTAGTGGTATGGAACCCACACATGCACACACCCTTGCGAACTCAACTACTTAAGACGATGCAGTCTATGAGTTCGAGGCAGTTCAAATACGCTACCACACACAGCCGGTCATAACCGCGCTAACCGCGTCACTCGCGTCAACTTATATTAATGTAGTCATAGTCTTGTTTATAAACCGTGTTTAGTTATAGTAACTCGTATCATTAAATTCAGTGTGTTATACTCTAATGATCATTTCATTTCCTATTATATAAAGTTCTATATTGGTGACACCCGACGAAAGTTCTATACCATAGTGATAAATCCGACACTGTTATGATTCGTTGGCGGAAACGTCAACAGCCCATGAAAACGACATGGTTTTTGACAACAGATTAAATGGGATTCCGGTTTCCGAAGTATAGTTTAAATCAGACAGATCCGACCACTAAGCTCTCTAAACGGTGAAGGAATACATAGTGAAGAAACCGGCATGTCCTAAAACCAAAAATTCTATGACAGCTGACATCTACCAACCCACGTGGTGGATTAAAGCCCACTCCCTGTCATAGAGAGGGGGCCTGTGTCCCAGCAGTAAGGACATTATAGGCAGATGATGATGTTGACCGCTAAGTAGTTGGGAAAATAATGGTAGATGATGTCAGAGTTTGACCCATAAACATAAATAAAATGTAAAAACGGGGAAAAGACTTTTGGAAAAATGCCTACCTTTTTCCCGTACTTTCTTAGATTGAGACCAGTTGAGATTCATAAACCTTTATTACATAGAATGATACGTATTACGGTTTTATTAACGAAAAAGATCGTTTTATCGGTAAAATGGGCTTCCAAGCAAAAAATAGACTTCTATGTTCAAGAACTAATTATTTTGCATCAATAAACCCAATTTGGTAGGGAGATAATTTGTTTTGAAACCGCCTAACTTACCGTAATAAGTAAGTATTTTACAGCGTCTTTATTTCAAAGGTTTTATGATCTAATATTCTTTGTTCAAAGTTTTCGTCTTTTGTGGCAACTATAAACATTCTTATAAATACCTGTTTACTTGTTACTTTAATGGCGTTTTCTTATTGAGCAATCTCTTCACTTTATTTATTGTTTGAGATAAAATTTGGCGGCAATTACCTTTTGTTTTGGGCTCATAAACAATTCGGTGTTAAATTAGAACAGGCATAAAGTTAAGATTGATTATGATTAGATTTCGGAAATGTTTGTCCTCATTTAAGGAAACCGAGCTCTCTCAAGAGGCGTATAGGTCTTCGTAATTGCATGGACTGATAGGCTTAATGAATATGTCGTTGCAAGATCTTAGAATTTATCACTTCATGATACGGCCGATCATTTCATAAAATGGAACCTTACATACATGAAGCATAACAACAGCCTACCACATCATGAAGTGATCAATTCTAAGACCTGGCCACGACAGATGATACATTGATAACCTTAACCATAATGTGAAGTCATGGTGCATAGTAAAAGGTTTTAAATTGTCCGTGAATTTAAAACACAGCACTCTTCGGTACTCGTAAAAAGGCTATAGGACAACGAATTGACGAAATGTGCGGGTCTGCTTGGCTATTAAATTCCGTGACTGTACAATACATTTAAGACTAGGTTATCATACAGCTTCACTCAAGTGGTGTCCGGTTACTAATCGTACTACCGGGATAAAAATTATACTACTTATTAATACAAACTATCTGTGTGCCTAATTTCATCCAAATCCGCTCAGTGTTTTTTACATAAAAGAGTAACAAATATCCATCCATTCATCGTCACAAAGTTTCACATTTTTATTAGTAGTAAAAGCATAAATAAGATGTAGTTATCATTCATGCGACACCATCATTCCCAAAGCAATTTAAAAGGTCTAAATTCAACGCGACATTCATAAACAAACAAAATAATGCATCCACGAACATTTAAATAACAAAATGGCGTAACTATTTCGCCCTTGACGCGAATGATGTGTAAATTGGTGCTGTTTACTGTAAACAAATTAATGGGCAGTAGTTTGAGTCAACTGTTTGTGTTTCCGTTTTGCCGGGAAATGACATAATCATTGGATAATGAAAGAGTAACTAGATAAGGTGACCTGTGTAGTTGTTTTGCATCGTATATATGCATTTCGATTCGTGCGTTTACGGTCTGTACAGCGTGCACGCACGACGACTAAGGCTGCGGTTCCACGGAGGAGGAGACGAGCTGTGCCGCGATTCACCAATCACATGACTTGAAATCCACATCTCTTCTCCACTCCGCCATGTGATTGGTGAATCGTGGCACAGCTTGTCTCCGCTCAGCTCCGCTCCGCCTCAGTGGAACCGCAGCCTCATCAAGATAAACAAAGCCAGGTTACGTGGATCTCTCATTGGACGGGAAAAATAAATATCTATACAAGGTGTTGTTTTGCACCCTCGTTAAAATTCAGAAGGTTGTCACAAAAGATATAAATAATCAATTAAAATTACGGTACCTAGTTAATTATTAATAAACGCAGATTTTTTTGGTTGTTTGTTTGTCAGTATTACAGACTAACCCCCATAACGTGGTTTAGGGAATAAAAAATTATCGAATGAATGTTCGAGATTGTTTGTATGTGTGGGAGCGCGGTTATAGGGCGAGAAACAGACGGCCCGCGTTTAAAACACGGGTAGTTCCTTAGTTTTACTGATTTCATTCAATAAAAAAAAAGAAATTACCTACCCATTTTAATATTAATTCGGGACGAGAATCATTACCATAGTTACCTCCTCGAATTTGACGAGGATGCAAAACAACACCTTGTATAATATAATAAATATCAAAGCAAGGTCATGTTGAACTGGAAATGTATCATAATCGCGAAAAAAAGGCTATGTTCAGAAGGTTATTATTTTACAATTTTATTCATAAATCACATTTCCAACCGCTCTTTTTGGAGAAAATAAAACCATTCATCATTAAAAACCGCCACGTGTTCGAATATCTGCGAAACAACATAAAATTTATGTAATGTAATTATTTACGTCCGTAGTACGTGCTTACGTAGGTACACAGGTACCGACAGTGGGTATATAAATCTCTCCACACCCACTCTTTAGGAAGTAATCTATTTCAAACTTTGTAAATTTTGCTAGAATACTATTTTCGTTAGAAACTTGAGATTGTTTGCCCATAGCCAGATAACCGTAGCTTAAAACTAATGACGACACGGTTGGCGCAGTGGTTGAGCGATCGACTGCTGCGCTGCGTGTCGCGGGTTCGATCCCCGCACGGAACAAATATTTGTTTGGCCTACCAATAGTCGTTCCGGGTCTGGCTGTTTGTGTATGTTAGTTTAAATGTTTGTAAACGCACCCACGATACAGGAGAAATTCCTAGAGTGGAGCAACGTTTTAAAAAAAATGAGAACTGCAACGGCAGAATGATTTTTTCAGAATTATGTTAAAGTAGACCAGACACTGATATCAAATAGAATAGTACAAATATTTATAACAGTAGGTACGTACCGGTACTTATTATAGATACCGTAAAATAACCATATGAGCGTATTTATAACTGAACACGTAGATCTTTATTTCTGGGAACTTAACGAATGTCTTGAAGAATATTTGGCACTAGCTCTATATTTAGTGGAATATATTATTATTATAAAATATAATTTTCTTCAAAAGGGATTCATCTGTGTTGGTATGGGCATATAATGAGGGAGGATGGAACAGATGTGACTAAAAGAGTGATGACTATAAATGTTGATGGATAGAGAGCGAGAGGTACACCAAAGAAAACATGGATGAAATGTGTGAGAAATGACATGATAAATGACCCGTTTTTGTGACCTTTGAACCCGCGTAATTTTTTTTTTCAGGTATCGGATCGATGAAGACTTTTTAAATTTCATTTATAATAGTGGTTTGACCAATCCTACCAACTTCCAGCTGGGTGCGAATTATTGTACCTTCACTCCTACGTTTTGGTCTAGTTTTACCGGACTATGAAGGAAAAAGGAGTAAATGATAGTAGTGACGAATGACAGGGAAGAATGGAAGAAAACAACGAGATACGCCGACCCCAAATAACAACGATCGAGGGCAGAAAGATGAGCATGATGAAATATAATTAATTATCTTATGGCACGCCATTATAGTATAGTTTTCAATGTTTTGTTATCAGGTAGGCAAACCCCTTTGCCAAGAAAACATTAAAAAAATATCGGTCTTACAAGATGTATAAAACAATAAATTCCCAGGTGTATAAATATAATCAAATACATAAATAACAAGAGCTCAATGGAACATTGCCGAAGCTAACCCGAGTGCCAATAAACTGTTTAAAATTCTTCAGCTGCCTTCAATGTTTGTTTTAGTTATACAATCTTATTCTAAATCCGACATAAGAGATACGAATTTAAACTAGGAAGTAACTCTCACAGGCGAATTGCTTATGCAACGATTACGACTACTCTTCGAAAAGGGAAGACAGAGGTGTGTATTGCATATATTTACTCGTACAAAAATTAAGTGCCTTATGGTTTTTGATAAGTCTAATGTTGCAGCCGTGCCTTTTGTCTTTAACCAGACTGCTAACTGACTGTTTCTCAGTTTTTGGTGAAAAACCAGACCTGGAAACCGTCCCCTAAGAACCCCATACTTTGAAATCAATTCTAGTTCAACAAAGCAGCAAGTAACGAATGTGGACAGTAATATACAAGTATAATTATGGCACCAATCTTTTTCTGAATATACACTCGCGAGCAACC
Source organism: Cerastis rubricosa (assembly GCA_949152445.1). Taxonomy (NCBI): domain Eukaryota; kingdom Metazoa; phylum Arthropoda; class Insecta; order Lepidoptera; family Noctuidae; genus Cerastis; species Cerastis rubricosa. The sequence continues at coordinate 5,199,946 of OX424532.1, forward strand.
AAATCGACTCAAGCCTTGTCGGCGCACACATACATTGATACAACTAAAATCATGAATGGAAATTATTAAAATGATATGTCATTCGAAAGCTTAAGATGTCAGCTTTAATTTGATATCATTGTCATTGAAATCCATCCATCATTTTTGAAATAAATGATGTCTGAATGCAAGAGTAGGAAAAACGGGAATTTAGGAAAAAGGGTATGTGTCTCGTATTTGACAAATTAAACAAAAAAAAAATTAAAAATAAAATTATTTTATTTAAATCAGTATTTCGTATTGCCCCCTCTAGCCCTAATTACATCCCGCAGTCTGTTTTTCATGGACCTTATCAATTTTTTGACATTTTCTTGAGGAATGCCGTCCCACTCCTCTAATAATGCTGTCTTTAGCTCGTCTACGCTTGAAGGGACTGGATTTCTGGCCCGAACTCTTCTTTTAAGCTCGTCCCATAAGTGCTCGATGGGATTCATGTCAGGACTGAGCGCAGGCCAGTCCATCGTGCGTAATTCGACCTCTTGCAGAAACTGTCGAGTGACTCGTGCCGTGTGGCAGCGGGCATTGTCGTGCATTAACACGAAGTCTTCACCGACAAACCCTGCGTAGGGCACAACATGATCCAGTAGAATGTCGGTGATGTACCGATCAGCTGTTAGCCCGCCTCCTCGGCCGCCCCCAGGCACGAAAACAAGTTCGGTTTTTCCCTCTAAAGAGATACCAGCCCACATCATGCAGGAACCGCCGCCATATGCCACTGTTTCAGCGAAACAACATTGGGCAAATCGTTCTCCCGGACGCCTGTAGACTCGGCCTCTCCTGTCACTGCCATGCAGACACATTCTGCACTCATCAGTAAACAGGACCGATCGCCATTGCGCAACGCTCCAATTGAGATGCTCTCGAGCAAATTGAAGGCGCGCTTGTCGGTGGCCTGCAGTCAACTTAGGGCCCGTCGCAGGTCTTTTTGGCGTCAAGTTGGCTTCCTTCAAGCGTCTTCTCACTGTCCACTCGCTGATAGCCACTTGTCGTACACGTCTCAGTTCTTGCTGCACATCAACGCCCGTAAGGTGTCGATTGCGCAGCGAGGTTGAGACAATGAAGCGGTCGTCTCTCTCTGATGTGCACCGGTGGCGGCTCGTTCTTGGTCTCCGATTGAAGGCACCAGTCTCTTGGAACCGTCTGTATACTCGGGATACAGAAGACTGGCTCAAGTGGAGCTGGGCAGCGATTGCTCGCTGACTTAACCCTTGTTGCAACAAGGCAACAACTTGAGCGGCTTCTTCTGGTGTGGTATCCATGGGTTAGCGAAAACAAGGAATGCAATTTACGGAGATGTGTACCGGTCAACTTGTAACAAGCAACTGATAAGATAAACCGGAAGTGGGGGGGTTTTATAGCGGGAGCAGGTAGCGCAAGTCGTGGATTCCTAAAGAGGTAATTTACGCTGACGGCCAATTAAAATGTGTCAATAAATCAGCGCTTAGTTTTTTTTAAGGTATTGATGTTAATTGAAAGCCTAATTCTTCAGCTTTCGAATGACATATCACTTTTGTAATTACCATTTATCGTTTTAGGAAAATCAATGTATATGTGCGCCGTCTAGGCTTGAGTCGATTTGGTTGCTCGCGAGTGTATATAGAACGATCAGCTTTACAACGGACTTTTTCTACAGTATTCCTGTCCGATGGAGCATGCTTGACTAAAATGCATTCGTTTTCAGACGTTTACAGGTAAATCATAAATTAGTTTCCTTATAGTAGGTATACAAAGGAATCTAATTTAGTAAGTATCTATGATGTACGTGGGTGGAGTTAAGATTTTTAAAAAGTAAATAATTTTTTACTTTAGTTGTAAGAAAATATTGTTTCCATTTACTTATCTGTGTTACTTAGATTATATTTACAATAGTTGGTACTTTGTCATTAGCGGCATAGTCATTTTCAGGCAAATTGTTTTACTTCCTTTTCCATAAATTAATTTTACGCATCATAGACCACGGAAGCATTTTAATTCGTATTAATATTTTCGCTTGAAGTCACACAAATTCTAAACAAATTTGCATAGCGATTCTAAATTCAAAAGTCACTCTTCAAAATGGCAGAGATAACGAGTATCAAAGTGATATTATTCCACGATATTAAGTAGGCCGAGCTTCAGTGAAACTCTGATTAAACAAAAGATTAGCTCAGTGAAGCGGCATCGTAACATAAAAATTAATTCATAATGAAATCAGAATAACCCTTGACTTGTTGCTGACGTCAGTGTTCGCATTACCTACAGTACACAGCTAGAGTACTCATTTACATATCCGATGTTAAAGGTTTTTTGGCATTAGAAAGGTCATGAATAAACGCGCTTTTGGACGGCCCTGGGTTTTTAGATCCAATCTTGGCTAGCATTGGCACTATGGAGTTTCTTGCCGGTTCTTCTACATAGGAAATGAACATTTCGTCGTGCACATTTTGTCGACGTTTTATAAGTGCCCATGTAGGCCTATGTAAAATAAAATATGTTGATTAATTGATTGGGTCAGACTGCTTTATAGTTTACTACATCGACCATCCCAACATCCTCCATTCTCCATCGCGGGTCTAGCGTATGAGGGACAAGGTAAAAAGTTCCACATCTCCCGTTGAAAAGGGAGGACCTCCGACCGGGTTGGTGTCGTGTCTGGTGTTTTACTAGTTGTTGGTTTCCTGTATGTTCTTAACTCGCGGAGAACTCCAATATCGCGATGCAGGATTTTGATTTTAGTTCTCCATTTGTGTCTTAGATGTTGCTAGCGATCTATTTGTAATTGAATATGACCGCTACAAATCGAAGGTCAAGCTATTAGAAATAAATAATATGTTTATTTTCTCATCACAAACGTTATAGTGAACAGGAAGATTTAATTCAAGACACAAAGTAAACATTTTTGAGAGACTGGTGCCCGAAATAGGCATACAATACCGTGTTACGGGTCACCAGGCACCCTACACTTACAGATATACGAAATAATTTAAATAAAAATATTAACAACTCTTTTTTTTTTTTTTTTTATTGAATGGCATCTCGCAGTTCAACCTAAGAGGTTGTCGTCTGCTTAACCGGACTATCCTGTGGGTGCCTTAAGAGTAAGGCCTCCAGCCAGGGCATAAAAACTTACAAACTAAGCGACTATACGCTGAGGGCACCCCCTGTGGGGTACGAGCCTCGGCTCAGGGCGTCGCTGGGGGAGGACTGCATGGGGACAGGCTGGATCTGAATGATATCATTATTTAGGGGCTGATTTAAAACTACTGGCACAGCATCGCGGGCTGGCTCGAGCGAGGGTCGGGAAGGGCATGGACCGGGACGTCGCGACGGACCTCGACGGCGAGGTCGGAAAGACGGCGGTTTGTGTCTGAACTTTTTAAGAGTGCTAGTCTCTTTGCTACTCTCCTGGAGGAGGGTGATAGCATCATCGGGAGTGACGAGGGTATGCCGAGGACGGCGTACTGTACTAATGCGCGAGGGTTCGTAACGGGCGGCCGCTGCGATCAGGGGATTACGGTGTTTACTGGCGTTATCGAAGAAACGCTTCGAAAGACGTTTCATAAACTGAAGGACGGTGGGCATTCTAAGGTCTACGTGTAGACGGTCGTTACGGACATAAAAAGGGGCTCCCGTGACTCTACGTAAGAACCGGTTCTGCAAGGTTTGCATCCTATGGATGTATTTAGGCTTGGTGTGAGCGTACACGACGCAAGCGTACGTCATAATGGGGCGGATCACCGCGGTATAAAGGCGCAACTTGCACTTGAGTGACAATTTGCTTTTTGCCGAGATCATGAAATGAAGCCTACCCATAGCAAAGGCAGCTCGGTCGCGAGCTGCTTTGATGTGCGCCGCGAAAGACAGGTGGTTGTCAAGTAAGACTCCTAAGTACTTGGCTTGCTTATCCCAAGGGATAGGCTTACCGTACATAGTGATCGGGCTGAGCGCGGGTGGCTTATTTTTACGCGGTTTAGAGAAAAGAACTGCCTGGCTCTTGTCGGGGTTCACCTCGATTCTCCATTTCCGGAACCAAGCGCCTAAGACGTTGGCTGAGGTTTGGAGGGTGCTGTAAATAGCGTCGTGACTACGACCAGTGTAATAGATGGCCGTGTCGTCCGCGAACAGGGCTAACTGTGCCTTCTTGCTCTTGGGGATGTCACTGGTGAACAGAGTAAAGATAAGGGGAGAGAGCGGGGAGCCCTGAGGGACTCCGGCTCTAATGGGGTGGGGGGAAGACAGTGCCTTCCCGATGCGATAGCGGAAGGTGCGATCCGACAAAAAGTCTCGTAAGATGAGCACGAGACGGTCTGGCACTCCCAGTTTGTACAGCTTATATAATAAGCCATTGTGCCAGACTTTGTCGAATGCCTTTGCTATGTCGAAAAACAACACACCCGTCATCGCTCCACGCTGGAAGCCAGCGCTCAAGTGTTCTACGATGCGGTGGGCCTGTTGAATGCAAGAGTGTCCGGTCCTGAAGCCGAACTGTTCGTTGGGGATGAGACTCTTAGCCTCGGCGAAGTCTTTGAGTCGCTTATACATAAGTCTCTCGTAGATTTTACCGAGTGCATTCAGGAGACTGATAGGTCTGTAGCTCGAAGGCTCAGACTTGGGTTTGCCTGGCTTGGCGAAACCGATGACAGTGGCCTCTTTCCATATTTGGGGAAACGCGTTGTTGCTCAGGGCGCCATTGAAGATGGCCGCCATTAACACGACGAGCTGAGCGGGGAGGAGTTTGAACACCCTATTGGTGATTCCGTCGGAGCCGGGTGCTTTCCGCGGTTGAAGTTTGCTAATGATGTCTTGCACTTCGTCAGCTGTGACCGGAGGCAGAGGATCATCAGGGTCTTCTTCGGGGGGCAGGGCGGCTCTACGTTCGACGAATGCGTTCACCTCATCGAGATGTCGCTTGTCTACTGGTTGCGAGCTGGGGGAGCACTGGGACTCCAGGCTGTCGGCTAGGCATTCGGCCTTCTCAGAGTCGTCGAATGCGACGCTCTTATCGGGTCGGGTGAGGGGAGGCATCGAAGCCTCTTCGGTGGAGCGCATCTTGCGTTGCAGCTGCCAGAAGGCTAGGTGGGTAGGCTCGAGTTCGCTTAGCGTTTTTTCCCATTGATTATTACGAAGCTCACTGGTGCGATTCTTTACAGCACGCTGTAAATTACGCATGTGGGCTTTGTTTGCCTCGCAGGGAAAGCTGCTGTAGGCACGGATGGCCGCGTTCTTTTCGTTTATCAGTTCACGTACGTCAGCGGGTAGTATCCAGCGTTGATCGCTCATTGCTGGGACTTCCCGTGAGCAGTCCTTCAGTACGGATTGCACGTGTTCTGTAAACGAGTTGATGGCGGCCGTCGTGTCTGCGACTGAGACTATGTGGTCGGGGATGGCCTCTAGGTGAGGCGACGTGGTGGATTTCAGCTTTTCGCTGACTTTCCTCCAGTCGGTTATCACTTGGGTCGGCGGGGGCTGGCTGGGGTCAGAAAGACCCGAGCGAGGAACTAAGTGCATGAGCACTGGTCGATGATCTGAGTTAAGCTCATGTAAAGTCTCGATGGAATGCAACTTAAGGTTGACATTCTTGAGTAGCGCTATGTCGAGAACGTCCGAACGTTGGTCGGGGTCGTGGGGATAGTGGGTGTGCTCCATAGGAGCGATGGGATCGAAGTTGAGGGACTCGCCCAGGTTATACAAGTGACGTCCTCTGGCAGAGGTCGTCGTGCTGTTCCAGGCGGGGTGTTTGGCGTTGAGGTCGCCCGCTATGATAACGGAGTCGCTCAAGCCGAAGAGGACGGCAAGGTCTTTGGTGAACAAAGTGTGCTCCTCGGACGTGCCGCCGGGAGGGATGTACGCAGAGGCGATAGTGATCGGTTGATGGCCGGTCATGCCTAGTCGACACACTGAGGTCTCGAGTAGAGACTCCATGGGAGGGGGATCTAAGGGGATGCAATGCAGTTCTTTCCTATAATAGATTAGAGTCCCGCCCTTGTGGCAACGTGACCGATCGTTGCGAACTATGCGATAGTTGGCAATTCTCGGATCGCGGTGACTGGGCTTGAGGAAGGTCTCCTGTACGAGGAGGATATCAATTTGATGGTCGCGGAGGAAGGTGGCGATCTCATCACGCTGGCCTCTAATGCCATTGGCATTAAAGTACCCTAATTTTAGGGATCGGGGTTTGGTGCACGTTAATCTCGTATTATCCATTGGAGTTAGTCGAGGTTAAGGTTGCGGAGGAGGTCGCCTAACTTGAGTAGGGACTTGAGGATAATTTTAAGTTTATCACCACCAGTGTTAGCCGCCCTAAGATCAGCCGCCATGCGGTCTGCTTCGGGGGTGACTAACTCTGCTAGCGACTCTAAAATTACGTTGTGAGAGGGGTCCACGGCTGCGGGGCCGGGTGGCGTGGGACGAGCAGGCGCCGGTGCGCTCGCTTGGGCCGCGGGAGTGGGGACAGGGGCATCTAATAGCCCGGGGATGGGGTTGGACTTTGCTTTACTGAGAGCCGGGAAGGCTTTCTGGTGGTTCAGCGTGGTCCAGGGAGAGGGCCTCTGAGGGCTGAGTCTCTCCGGCATCTGGGCAGAGGGTAGCCTCACCGATGGGCTTTCTCTTTGTTGGCGGGCGCTTGCACGCTTCACCAGGTTAATTAACAACTCCTCATGAGCGATAATTTTATTTATATACTAGGTACAGAAGGATGTGTCGTAGTTGTCATGATTTATTTCGTTAGTTTTGTTTATCATGTGGGCAAAACATGGGTTTCGTGCTATAAAAACACACACTACACACGGTGCACTGCTTTTATCGAACTAACAAATTACTTGAAATTACAATCCAACATAATAACACTAGGCACCATGAATCGGGACACAGTTTCGGGACGTCTTGACTCTGCCGCGATCAGACACAGACTGTCCGCCTCACAGCGAGCTTGAAACATCACGACTCTGTAGAAGCGCGCTTAGGTGTGGGTAGACTGGTAAGTAAGTCGCGTGATGATACCTTTGGCGCGTTCGCCGATTCATTTTCTGTCCGTACTAATGACCGGATCCGATAGATGTAAAAAAGAAATTGTAAATACTATAAAACTAAAATGTGAAATAAGTGTGTCAGTATTGTTTATTCAATTCACAGAAATCTTTGTTAGGTTTGTGTGAATTTAATTGAATGGCGGTGAACGTGTTATTTTTAGGCTTCTTTCTTCAAAGCTCCTCAAAGCCTCGTAACTTGGGCTGCTTGTGTTTTGTAGTCTTTGAATTATAAAAATGAAATTGCCGTTTGATCTCCACAAGCCCTTGGGAAATCAGGCAATTCATTCGTTATTGGCGTGTCGGGCGATTCAAGCAGATTAGTAAGATATAAATAATTTGTTAGTTTTTTTTAATAGTGTCAGTAGGTAATAAATAAAAATATTTATTTGTGAGAGAACACAAGCATACGATGTTAAAAATATAGTAATGTAAATCAGAAATACACAAATATACTACTTAGCTAGCTTAACTTTTACTTTAATATTAGCTTTAGGATTTGCAGTGTTCGAAGAAATTCATGAAAAGAACTAGAATCAAGTTGTTTTTTGTAAGATCCGGATTCGTAGAAAAAGATAAATATTATCCTTCTGTTCGCGTCGTCACAATGTGGATTTTATTACGTCTCTCTTTTGATGATAAAATAACAGGGAATTGTTGGAAAATTCTTTTTATGATAGGGCTTAAACTGAGTTTAAGACTGTTGCTATCTATTTAATATTTAATTAATGAATAGTTGGTAGGTAGTTGTTAATCTCTCGAAAAGATGAAACGCCCAAACAGTGTGTGAAACATTGCCTTTGATTTCGTTTGATTAATTTTCTTTGGCACTAGCTTTACAGACATTAATAAGTTGATTTGATTTTTTAATGTTTATCAACATTTTATTTAATCGTTGACTCTGTAAAGTGACTTGAATTATTGACTTTTAAAACTTGTAGATCAAAGAAACTGTTTAGTATTTAATTTATATATGCTTTAGAGTTCAAAGTGTTGATATGGTGTTGACATTTTCAGTGGTGATATTAGACTGCGTCACGGGCCAGCTGTCAGGAAACTCACAATTCAATGTTGTTTATGTATTATAGACCTTGTATGTAATTGATTTAAGACTGTATTGAATCTCACTCTAACTTCATAACAAGGCTCTTTGGTCAACTGATCCCACTCATTTGGGACCCGTGGGATCAATTAATTGATTAATTCATTATTTTTATTATTTTTCCATTGTCAATTGATCCCGCTGTCAAAGAAAAAAAAGAATTTCTTCGAATTTCAAATTTGAAATCGTGTAGAAAAATTATAGGATAATGCATAATTTACTCCGTGACTTGCCCGTGCTAATACCAATCTTACTACCAGTTGAAAGTAGTAACACGGGAAATTAATAACTTCCCGTGTTGCACATGCAGTTGCAAACATAAAAAAAGAAAAGCATGATAAATGGTGATAATAATAAAACATTAAAAAGACATATGGAAAAATAATAAGAAATGAACACACGATACAGGAGACACTCCAAGTGCGGGGCAACGTTTAAAATAAAATCAAAGTTTAAATACGCTTCGACGGATCTAGATGACGGATGAGATAGATTATAGTTAGGAATAGCACATATAGGCGATCCCGTGGGTAATTCCCAAACTACATGTGGTTGGTACCGCGGGCAAAAGCTAGTCCAATTTACTCTTGACTTTGCTATCGCAGAATTGTCACTTTATTTAGGGCCCTAAGGTCTATTTGTCTTTGTGCCAGTTACATTCTTTCAATCTTTGCTTTTACACAATTCTTCTTTTTTTAATTGCATTCAAAAGTGGTGACCCCTACAAAATCGAATATACAGGCTGTTGTTTTGCATCCTCGTCAAATTCAAGGAGGTAACTATGCTAATGATTCTTCACCCAAATTAACAATAAAATGGTTAGGTAATTTTAAATTTGTTTTCTTATTTACGAAATCGGTAAGTGTGAATTCCCGTGTTTTAAACGCGGTGCGTGTGATCTTCGCCTTATAACCTCGCTTTCACACATACAAACAATCTCAAACGCAATTCGATAATTTCTTCCCTAAACCACGTTAAGGGGGTTATTCTGAAATACTGACAAATTCAAACTACAAAAAAGCAGTGTTTATTAATAATTAACTAGGAACCGTAATTTAAATAGATTATTTATGCCTTTTGTGACAACCTCCGGAATTTTGACAAGGATACAAAACAACACCTGGTATACGACACAATGCCATTGCTCCCTGTTACCCTCACAAGATTTAATATTAAACAAGTGGGCACGTTCATACTCGTAGGTGTATTATATTCTTCCCATATAAATTCCGATGAGCTTCCATAATAAACCCACTTCAGCCGTCAGGTTTTGGCAACAATGGGCTATCGGCTTTAATAAAATAGTATTGTGAGCTTTTGTTAGTTCAATATAGAAATTAATATCGGATCATAAAGAACTGACGTGCATTGTGGAGCTTCTCAATTTATTAAAGCCTTATTATCTGAAGAGGTTCAAATTGACTAAAAATCTTTGCAGCACAATGATAAAAGTTCTATATTGTCTTAGCTTCTAAGACTTTTGATGTCATTCAAGAGAATATACTCGTAAAGCTATTGTTGCTGTTGCTTTTGTTAGGATACCCACTTAAAGACTGACACTTTTTTGTCAGTAGGGTTAATTAAGGGTTAGTTTATCTTAGCTAATGAAACTCTTGACCGGCCGAAAGCACATTGTGCTGTACCAAGGTCGCTTGAAGAGACTGAGGGTGCTGACCAGGAATGCGCTTCCGCTGCAAGCTGGTGGTCAGTTCCCATTTGAAGCTGGCTGGCTGCTCGAAAGCTTGAGGAAGTGATGTTGATGACGTCACGTTGCTCGAAGGCTTCGCTGTCGTCTATTTCGGGGTCTCCAGTTTAGGGGTAGGAAGGACAGGGTGTAAAGTTTCTCATCCCCAGTAGTACAGGGAGGAATTTCCGACCAGACAGGTGTAATGTCTGAAGGGCAACTGCCCGACAGTTAATGTCGGGTTTTTCTATATAATTTTAAGTTACTGGAAATTTTGCTTGCGACACAAAGGAAATTGATGTTAGTTCTTCCCTCGTGTCATAGATGGCGCTGTAGTATTTTTGGTGCAATTTGCTTTTTGTAGGTCGCTACAAACTTCTTAATTACAATTGTACTAATGTTTATTATCTTTGTATGCAGATAAGTAGGTTTATATAAGTCTTTTATATTCATGGATTAAATTTAGAACAAAACCAAAAAGCTTTGCAAAGTACCTACTTTCATGTCGCTATGAACATTGGAATTCGGTTTAAAAATAGTGAACTCAGACGAACGATGTTATAGATTAATACTAGGTGTAAATAATCTGTGAAGAACGAATACCGTGCGTGTGTACCGCGTGTACGGCGCCTCGAGTTTCAGAAAAACTACGATTTTGTTGAGCTTTGTCTCTGCAAAATCTTGTACGGCTTATATCAGAAAGGAGGAGCTCGTGGATATATAATATCAGCCGCACGGGTCGATCTTTAAGGTTAAGGCGTGCTTGCCGAGGTTGGTCCGTGGATGGGTGACCATAGTTACATACAGAATTTCTTCCATGCCTCGGAAAGCAAGTTAAGCCGTTGGTCCTAGGTGTCGTTTGTAGATCTTTGGCAGTCGGTACGAGTATTCAGCAGCCAAAAAGTCTGACATTCAGTCTTACCAAGGGGATTGTATTACCCGGTTTCTGGGTTGTTGAGGTCAGATAGGCAGTCGCTCCATGTAAAAAACTGGTACTCAGCTGCATCCGGTTAGACTGGAAGCCGACTCCAAGATAGTTGGGGAAAAGGCTAGGCAGATAATGATGATCAGAAAGGTGTGGCTATAATTCAGGGTGTGATTCAGACCATCAAATCAAACTGAACGACCTTCAGCTTCAGAACAAATCAGCTTTTGATTCATGTGCATGTTTCTTATTACCATCTTACATCTGTTATAGTTAATAAATAATGTAATATTATGTGTTAATTAAATCAAATAAGGTACGTAGTTATTTTTAAGCAAAAGTTACGTTAGTTTATAAATCCCAGAATGTAGTTTAGATTATATGCCCGACCAATGAAAAACGTCTGTGCCATATAACAAGACAGATTTAAACCCGTTATATCAGAACAATAGGTGTGTGAACACAAAACACTCCTAAGGTAACAAAAACTTAACCCAACATTAATTATCTACCAAATCCCGGCAAACATCTTGAATTCTAATCTAGGGCAGGGTTTAGACTAAAGGGGGCTCCACATGTTGGACTCGGCTAGATAAGGCACAACTAGGTTTTTTTTGTGAATGGCATCTCGCTGGTCCACCTAGGAGGTTGTCGTCTGCTTAACCGGACTATCCTGTGGGTGCCTTGAGTGTAAGGGCTCCAGCCAGGGCAAAAAACTTACAAACTCACACACAGCTGGGTAACAGAATCGAATCAGGCCGAGCTGACCCGAACATGATTAAGCAAAGGTAAATGTCGAAACTTTATTTGCCGATCGGCACGAGGCTAATGAAAGCTGGATGAATATCGTACACATATATAGGTACATAACTAGTGATTGTTTCGGGTCGGCTTCGTTGATCAACAAACACTTCGGGATCAAATGTGGTGATCCAAACTTGTGAGAAGGGGGTACACTGCAGGCTGATGCGGTCAGCGCCAGCTCCTCCACTAAGTCGGGCGGTGTACCCACGTGTGTTAGGCATCAACGATTTTCATACAGGCCAATACGACGAGAGATCCGCGTCCCCCTCGACCGCGCGTACAAGCAGTGTCGTGTGAACACCGCCTAACAAACATTGTTCGTCCTTGCTTTTTGCTAGAGACTAAACAGTTCCTAGCTTAGACATGAGAATTGTGTTCAATTTACTAGCCTGAATATCGATTAGGGCTTGATGAGGGGTAGGTACCCTCACTTAGGTAATTGATACCTCCCTGGATACCTATTTATTTTGCCTGGATTTTGTATTTACCCAAAACCTTTTCTTGGTATTGCTCTGATTGTTGTTTAGGCTAACAGACGTTGTCAGTTCTGCCTTAAGGGTTGTGAAACTTTTAAGACATTGTACAGTCTGCAAAGGAGATAAGTAACCAGTTTCTCATACTAGTAGTATGAGAATCTGGTTACTTATCTCATTTGGAGACTGTACTATGTGTGGATTTGATACTTCAAAGGCTAAACTTATATGATAAGTCAAGGCTGGAGCGAGAACGACCAATGTTTCATTGCCATTTCGTATAAAACAAAATTTTAAGCCACCACCATGCAGCGCACAGTTTTGGCTCAAATCTAAAGGTTGAACTTGACGTAGATTTAAGAAAAACTTGCATTAAACGTTACACCTTATATTTTTTATTATTTGCATTTAATTTTTAAGTATTATACACTTAAACTTGAAGAAATAAATTCTCTAAATAAGGGAAAAAACCGCTTCAAAATCCGTTCTCCAGATTTGATGAAGAACGCGGTCACTCAGACAGACACTAAAAGTAACTTTTATATAAAATATATCGTTATTGATTTACAATTACATATATTATTATGTACATATAATAGATGCATTCGGTCAGTTCCAGACTGACACAAGTTCAGTTCCAACTCAGCAGGTGTGGGTAGACTTTATATTATTGTTAGAGAATAATAATATCATTTACTATTTTTGTCTGGGTTATGCCTACATTGCGAACGTGACTGCTTATTGAAAAGAATTTGGGGAATCGAATAGTGGGCTTATCGACACCTGTTTGCTGTATCGTGATGGGAGAATTCTATTTTAGTTTGTGATGTAAGTTTTTTTTTGTTGATAAGAAGCAATGTCAAACAGTTTTATTTGAGTAATTTCGTTGGTCTGTATGGTGTCGGACGTAAAGAATAGCACCATCCCATATCTTCCCGTGGGTGTCGTAAGAGGCGACTAAGGGATTTGCCAGAGAATGGGCAGCAGCGTTCTCTGTGCTTTTGTAACAACCGTACTGCGATCGCCAACCCGCCTGCCAAGCGTGGCGATTATGGCAAAACCCCTCAAAATGTCAATGTGGCGACACTTGGGGGAGGCCTATATCTAGCAGTGGACGTCTTTTGGGCTGAAATGATGATGATGATGATAAATCTCGTTGATCTTGGGGCTAGATTGAGTATAAATTATAGGGTTATTACAAAGGCCTCATAAGCATAAAGTGCTGGAACGATTCGACCAAAGAGTTTTTGGGTTTTCCATCAGGGAAAATTACAGGTCTCAAACGTAACTGGTGAAATGTAGATGACTAAGTAGGTGCATGGTGGTGGTGATGGTATGGTGTGGTCTGCCTTTCCCTTCGGCTATTACAGGAGTTACGTTATGGTTATTTAAAAGTAGTCCTTGACTTAGAAGTTTGCAAGATAACTGTCATTGAAGTTATTCCAAAATAGCGTTTTAAGGCGAGGAAACCACGGGTTATTTGACCTGTAGGATAATAAATATTATCGTTTACAGCGCATAATATAAGAATGATGAAATAACTGACTTGGAAAAACAATTCGTAAGTCTGAGCTAACAGATAAATTAAAAACAAAAAGATTAATCACAGGAATCTTTTCAAACATTTGTAACCAAATATCCGTGAAAATCGTTGAGAAGCGATGACAAACAGTCGTTCCATAATGATGGAATGTAGCTAGGGCTGCCAACATTTTTTAGAAGAAATAGAGTAAGTACTTCCGTTTACACTGTACAAAATTAAGAGTGCAGACTTTTAGATCTCGTATCTCCTATTTTTTGTATTTTTTGTGCAACTGGGTCACATTTTTGCCTTTTTCTTTTGAATAATTGGACCATGCATATTCTTCAAATTGATGATGTGCTCAAATTTTAGCAATTTTCAATGGCCCCCGTTTGTCTTTTTTCGAAATATTGCAAGCATGATGGAAAAGACTGCTAAATGCTGCAGTAGCAAAAAATTAAATAAGTAGAGTATTTTAATTAACGTTCTCATTGTCAGATTTTAAAGTAAGCCTTCCAGGCCCCCTATTCATAAACGCTCGGATTCGATTTCGATTCGATAAGTCGTAGAAATAGAATACAATAGTCTACAAGGTATAAACGGACTCACCACGAAGCCGGCAACTAAACATTCTGTTCATCAAATTAAGTAACACTGGGCAACAATGATTGCTGGGTAACGACTTATTATGAACTGCTCCCCTTTTTTGTTGGTGCGCAAAACCACGATTCGCGGTAACTCTCAAGCAACGCAATTAAAACTTCTTGCTGGTGGATGAAATGAATAGTACAGTTATTTATGGATTTATTCAAAGTAAAAAAAACTCAAACTCAAAGCATTTACTTCAATTAGACCATTACAGGCAGTTTTAGAACTGAAAAAAACAAAAAATGCCTTTCGGATTCGATTCGACTTTTTATACAGAGTACGCATGGCAACCCTATACGTAACTGTAACTTCCAGTTTGCTAAATGAAGTGTATGTACGTGGGTGGGGCTGATCGATGTGCCATTAATCATGTGAACGACATGGGACACACACGCTATTGACCTTATATCCCATCACTAAGCATTTTGTTGTTGCCTGCGCAGTTTGTGAAGAGGTTATGAGATGAAAACATGAGCCTTATCTAAACCCTTTTTGGAAAACATGAAATTGTTCTCGTGGTTTTTTTTTCGAATTTAAATTTTAAATTCGAATGATTGGAAAACTATTTTTGAAAATTGTTTTTTTTTTCACATTTTATTTTTGAAGTGGTAGTTGTAAAATACCATTTTAACGTTTCCATTTAATTTCACTCTTTGTTTGAATGTTTATGAAATATATTAAAATGCTCACATGTAGTCAGTTAAAAACAACTTCGGTAGATAAGGATGCAGATTAACGCACATATTCAAAGTATCGAAATTACCTACGATTTTTTCTACATATCCAGACGAATATTTATATAAACAAATATTTTACAAACTTATGGATACGAAGAAATTTTTTTTCCCTACTTCCCTGCGGCGAAGGTGGTGTGACGATGCGATCTTCCAGCAGTGGGACACATAACAGGCTAGAAAAAAAACCCCTATATGGGGCACCTGAAATGAAACGTCTGAACTCAGAAGCATGAAAACGGTAACGAAAAAGGTGCAAGATCCCAATTATTAGTCGTAACTGTCAAAAACACATCTCCGACGTCTTCCAGGTAAACGGTAAAACGTCATTAAAATTACAATTAAAAATAAATGCAGCACTTGAAAACTTCTGAACTAAGAGACACGAGTGACTGTAATGCACTTAGCGTTGACACGACTTGACGCTCCTTTTAGCGAACGTAAGCACGAAGTTTAACTTGTACTTACTTCAAGTTATTACTATCTCAAATTATATTTTATCATATGTATGTTAGTCTGTAGGTAAGGTATATATGTATAGGCAAAGTTGCTTGAAAATAAATGTATGTTGTTGTTGTTATATTACGAGCTAAATGAAGCTTTTATTAAACTACAGTTTAACTTTATTTCAAAGAGAAAGCTAAAGCTTTCTTTCATCTGTCGTGTGTAGTTAAAGTCGAGATATTTATTGTTAATAAATATAATTTATAAGCAATTGTCAATAGTAAAATATTTATTACGCAATGGTAGCCCGCGTTTGACGGGAAAAACAAGTGCCCTTCGGCTTTCTTAAAGGTTTTTTCAAGCTCGTTATGTCAATGCCGGGTTGTGTTGTCTCGACAGTGATATTACCAATTTTCATAGGCGGCGATAATTAGTTGTTAATAAACTTTTACGTGTTCTTAGTAAGTGACCACACTGATCGACTCGAAATCGGCTTAATCCAATAGACAGACGTCGCGTCGCGTCGTCAGAACCGGAACAAGGTTAATGCCGTCTTATCGCTTTAAATTAAACACAAAGATCTATCTGAAAGGTCACGCTTTCCTTCTGTTTACCAGCCAATATACAACGTGAAAAAAAGACAAAAGAAATATTTTACGTAATACGCTGCCATTCTCATGTAATCAGCACGCACTTTGGAAACTGAGCCAGTATTGACAGACCATAACGTTATTGGCTGTATGAGCGTTATGTTTGCCATAACATGGCCGATGTGAAAAAGAATATCGTTGACGTCATGCCGCCAAAATGAAGGTCGATCACCTACCCTGGTGACGTGTGGATTTATTAAACAAGTACCTAATATCAGCTTATTTTGTTCAGAGGTTACTTCGCTCATTTGCGACAAGGATGACATAACTCAAAAATTTAGATTTTTCGATGTTGTGCGTAGTTCAATATAAAATTAACGAAAGTAGGTATTCATTTACGTATATGATAAACAGCAACACTTCATGACGACCACGACCGCTCTGTTAAGAGCGTAACGACTAAGAAGAAGAAGACACGATAAATAAACCTTTCCTCTTTTGATAAACTTAAAAAAAACGCTGTCCTGAATTTCTTATTTTTCGAGTTATGTTATTATTATAAGTTTTTAAACTGACATGGTCACTAACACTATCAATAACACTTGTACCGGGATCTTTACCATGTTTGTCATTATTTTTGTAAACAAGCAATTTTTGAGCTAAATTTTAATGGCATATGGCATGCATTAGTTAAGCAATATATCTAGTTTGACCGAAACCGCTGTACCTCACCTTAGTTACCCAAATCATAAGACAGACAAACAGATTATTGATTCATATCTGTAACATATCAAGAATCATCAAAGTTATGATTTAATCGCATTTCAAATAAAACTGTTATATTTATTCAACGTATATTATTGTAACATCACCAAGATCGTTTCATATATATTTTTATAGCGGCGTTTAGTCAGAAATAAAGAAACAACAAAATATTTTAGATACGCATACCTATTTGTGTAAACCGATTCAAAAGAAAAATATACTGTGTATGTATTACAACGTCAAATCGTGGCCAGAAGATATTTTAGTTATGAAAAATAATAGTGGAACATCTCAGTTAAAAATGTATACGAGGAATTTATAATGCCTATACTCCACGGTTCACTTATTGCATAAACTTAGATGAATCGACTAAATTGAATTGAGTAACTATACACATTGATAAACCCACACTCTCCACACTCTTTTCTTATCGTGGTAGCCAGAAACTACGTAGAAAAGAAAACAACAAGTAGACAAACATAAAATATACTACTAAATGTCAGCCACACCTTACACTTCCCCACCTTTCAACCAAAGTGAATCAATTTAGTTTAACCGTGTGATAATGCCATAACACACAGTGTTCGAATTCAATACCGCCTTTGAATTCACAAAACGATGAAAAGCAGAGCACAGAGCTTTTTCATGGCATCGACGTTCTAATGTGGTCGGTTACAAAACAAGCAGTGTACCGTTTGATGTGTATTTGTAATTAACATGTTAGATTGTTAATATAATGGTTTGTGTCTATCACATCGCTTTGGGAACGCCGGGGGCGACGACATGTCGTGTCAGAAACAGAGTTTATTTAACACAGTTGATTCTTGCAGTCGACACAGAACAATAAGCAATGCTGTCCGTTTAATTTTTGTGAGCATGTTGTTTCTTTGCTTTGAGAATCACAATATTTTGGACGAAACCTCTGCGGAAACAAAAATAAACTAAAGGTAGTATGGATCTGTAATTTTTCCACTGCAGCGAAAAGTTTGTTTTCCTGAACGACCAAACTTTGTTACGAGTATCCATGTTTACTAACTCACTAATAGCTACTACGAGATCTAGGATTCCTCACAAAGTTTTCCTTTGACGATTGGGAAAAAAATACAAAATTTATCTGTATCTATACTAATATTATAAAGAGTTAAACTAGACCGGATATAGACCAGACGCGGCTTACAAAAAACACAAGAATATTCCAAGAAAAAAAATTACATCACAAAGAAAAATATTGTCGTCTGCCCAATAACAGAGTAATATCGTTTTATTCCCCATTTATAGCATTTATTGATGGCTAGTTAATGGAAGATGATATTGTCTGTATATTTAGTACTGTCCCTGAATACTAAGTGAAGAATTTATTTTCCATTTTGTGTAACTTTTGGTGATTTTTTGCGGCCGTAAACGTTTCGTGTCACTTTAAGAGTTCGTCGAGAACTTTTATAGACCTAAATCGGAATGTTTACTGTGTTTCGGAGATGCTTGGTTGCGATTATATAGTCAAAACAGGTCTAGAAAGAACAATTCACATAAAAAACGTCGTTTCGCCTCATCGTCGGTACATAAAATCAACTGTTTGATGTGTTTAGTTTCTAATAAATATCACTGCAAATGAGTCTAGCTCAGCAGTAACATGCAAAACATATGGTTGACCTCGAAAAAAACACGAATTCTATCTTCGTTAGTACAGTTCCCAAATTGTAAAAGTTCTATGAATAAATACATACACAGTTTTGTATTGGCAGTTCTCTGAACGTCAGTATGTCTAAATTATTATTCTCTTAGTAAAGCGGATGTCATGTTTATGCCATTATACATATTTCGGCAATCGATCAGATTTTTTATCAATCGTCTGCGTGTCGAAAAAAAGAGAATCGTGGCTATGGTTTAAATAAACAGATCTATGGTTGAAATAGTATACCTATTTTGTCTTTTCCGCGGTTTTCTCCTAAAAATTGTTCAAATGCCAATTTATTTATTGATTGTCACAGGTGAAACATTACGTTCTTAAAGTTATTAAATAAAGGCTCGCTGTAAAATACACATGAGGTGTACTATTTAATGCTGGTTCATATGTATTTAAAATTAATCATTATTCGTCTTAAGTCAATGTCCACATTGTCCAATAATTATCATGCATTAATATAAGTTTCATTCTCATAGTCAGCTTTAAACAAATTAAATAATACATTGATTTCATATAAATCAAATTATTCACGGATGTCATACAACTTAAATTATTGATTGATGTCACATAGTTAAATTATTCATTGATGTCACATAATTTAAATTATTTATTGAGTTAATATTAGGTCTTTACCTATGAAATTGCCGTTTTGTTTGAAAAAAGTAAAAGTATTTTTTTTTCGAACTTATTTATTTCTTTTATTCAAAGTAATCACCCCTGCAATCAATGCATCTTTGCCAACGCTGTGGCAGTTTATGGATGCCCTTCTTGAAAAAATCAGCTAGACGGGAGACAACAAACTCTTCAAAGGCGTTTTGTACTGCCTCTCGGGAATTGAATTTTTTCCCGCTAAAAAGTTGTCCAAATTTTGGAAAAAGTAATAGTCGGAAGGCGCAAGATCTGGTGAGTATGGCGGATGAGGGAGAGCTTCCAAACCCAACTCATGCAGCTTAGAGACGGTCTGTTGTGCAGTATGGGGCCACGCGTTGTCGTGAAGTAGCAGTGGAGACGACCGATTGACCAAAGCTGGTTGCAGACGTGCGAGTTTCGCCATCATTGTGGTCAGTTCTTCAATGTACACATCTGCAGTAATGCTCTCGCCGTTTTGTAAAAAGCTATGATGAATCACACCAGCACTAGACCACCAAACTGTGACCATCACCTTTCTAGGGGTCATTTTTCGTTTTGCACATTGCTTTGGTACCGAACCAGGATCTAACCAACTTGCTGAGCGCTTTCGATTGTCAAAAAGAATCCATTTTTCGTCGCACGTAACAATTCGGTTCAAAATTCCTTCATTTCTGTGCCTGTTAAGCAGCGCAAGGCAAGTCTCGACGCGTACGTTGCGCTGGCGATCGTTAAGTTCGTGGGGCACCCATCTATCAAGCTTTTTTATCTTGCCAATCTGTCGCAAATGGACCAATATTGTTTTAATGCTAACATCAAAAGCTGCTGCCAGCTCAGCTGTAGATTGAGTTTCATCAGCTTCAACAATCACCTTTAATTCATCATTGTTGACCAAAGTTTCCGGACGACCACGAGGTTCATTTTTCAAGTCAAAATTCCCAGAACGGAACCGAGCAAACCAATAACGGGTTGTGCGTTCGTTTGTACAGTTCTCTCCGTAAACGTCGTTGATGTTACGGGTCGTTTGTGCCGCGTTGGTGCCACGACGGAACTCATATTCCATAATTACACGAAATTTCAAAGTATCCATTATGAGGAAAAATTTTGAAATGTAATGAAAATACAACGCTAATCAATAAACAAAAGACTGATTTTGTAAATAGAATGTCATATTTTTAAAACAAAATTAATTTGAATTTAGAACTCATAGCCAATCAAAACTTTTTTTTGTTTGAAAAAGTCTGTACTGCAATACGGCAATTTCATAGGTCCTATTAGTATAGCTTATCTATTTGTGCGGTCACCAGTATTTTTGTCATTAAAAAAATCATTGATGGAATAATAGGCTTTACTAGTAGTTGTCGGTTAATCCTTTTCCGCTCATGTTTCAAAGTGGCTTTTCAGTTTTTTAATGGGATTCATTTCTAAATTCCAAGTATCTCAAACTTATATGTACCTATATTATACTACATAGGCATACAATAGACACTGAGCTCCACAGAGCACGATAAGCCTTCGCCCCTTCGTACAGGCAGTCAAAAGTTTGAAATTTTGAGCACGGATTAGAATATCGATATTTCTCTCGCTAAGCTACTAGGAAACAGCAAACAATGATATTTAACGTCAAGTCTACTAAGGCACCTATTACGCCGTTGAGCCTGCTTTTGAAATTGCAATCAACACTATAATATCTTCAATAGTGAAGTCTCTTAGCATTTATTATATCACATAACATAACGCCTAAGGTATGGGCAGAGGTCCACCTAATAGTTCTTCATTTTGCCAGTTATGTTTAGGAGCGTTTACGCCTTACGGCATTTCATCCAAACTTTCAAGTCCTTCTTTGAAATAACTGAACCGATTTTAATGAAACTTCATATACGTATGTAGGCTACATAGGTCTAAAAGTTACTAAAAAACATTTTCCAAAAATAGTGTTACGGCTAAATTAGACAGATTATAAATTATCCATAGAAACAGAGATTACCAATAATCTTTTTTTTTTTAAATACATTTCGAAATTGTTTTTAGTTACTTTTTAGACCATTACATTGCTTATGCGTATGAAGTTTTATTACAATCGGTTCAGTCATTTCGGAAAATAAGGACTTGAAAGTTTGTATGAAATGTTGTAAGGCATAAACGCTCTTAAGTCCCATGAAATAGGGACGAGCCTATTCTTCAACCGGGCACAAATCCAGACGGCGAGGCTGCTACTGAGAAACTGGTACTTAACTCCTGTAAATATTACATCCCCAGTACACATACATTTAACAGTACAATACATACATTTAATTTCAGAAACCACCACACCGAATGTTTATTAAAAACAGTTCTACAGTTTTGTCGCAGGTAGGTAAGGATCCTACTGTACAGGTAAACAGACTCACTTTCACATTAATAGTAAAGAAGATGTACCGTACTGCTATCCTCTCAGAATTTTTATTGCTTTCACGTAAGTGAATGAAATTCCTTTTTCCTCAACGCCACCGCGACATTCACCGCATTTAAATGTAAAAACCCGACAAGGGGAGACACGATTGTTATTTAAAATGGATTTCCGTACATTTATGGAAAGTGAAGGGATGAAAACCTTGTTGAAAAGAATGAGACTTTTATTTTTACCTGTAATTTATACGGATGCTACTACCAGATTTCCCTTGTCTTACTTTTGGGGGTTTACAAGAGGTATTCGGGTTTTCCACTGCAGGTCAGCCAGTTCAAGTAAAGTGTAAACAAGTTAAGTGCTATTAACATAGTTTCAAGTCTTATTTATTAACACAAGTTTTTTTTTTGTATTTCCTTTACATAATTATGTTAGTTTATAAGGCATTTTATATGTATGGGCCATTGTACCCTGAAATAAATGATGTTATTTTATGCTAGCTTTGAATTGGAGCTTATTGAGGACCACTTACTCAGAGCCCTGATTAGATATGATAATTATTTCACATTATAGTAATTAAAAGTGGCAGTTGGCATTGCTTTCAATAGATTTCTTACAAACACAGTCATAGAAGAACTAGCAAAGTTACAAAGTATATCTTAATCCTCAGTTTTGTAAGGACTCTTGCAACTTCAAGAAAAGGCTTTCCTTTTCTAGATATATACACAAAGTCAGCAATAGTTGGCTTGAAGCGACAGGTGACTATTAAGATAATCAACTCTCTCAGACACGACTTGTATTGAATGAAAAGCAGCTGCTTCCGTTTTACCTTGTACGAACTTATCGTTTGAATCTTACAGTTCCAGTAAGTTTCCTGTTGGAGCTTCGAATGGCTACTTGCAAATCATCGTCATCATCATCATCATCATTTCAGCCCAAAAGACGTCTACTGCTGGACATAGGCCTCCCCCAAGTGTCGCCACATTGACATTTTGGGGGTTTTGCCATAATCGCCACGCTTGGCAGGCGGGTTGGCGATTATGGCAAAACACCCCAAAATGTCAATGTTGTAAAGCACAGAGAACGCTGCTGCCCATTCTCTGGCAAATCCCTTAGTCGCCTCTTACGACACCCACGAGAAGATATGGGATGGTGCTATTCTTTACTTCCGACACCATACAGAGTACTTGTAAATAAGAGTTTCTTATTCCTCTGTTCTGATGTTTTTGTTTCTTAATTCTGTATTTTTTATGTTTAGTTTTAATGTATGCTAAACCTTTAAGAGGTAGTTGTGCTCTTGATCACAACGACCTCTAAAAGGTAAATTGTTTATAATAATTTATTAACAACTTTTACCACAGGATCAACCCTGAAATCAGTACGTACGTACAGTACGTACGTTCAGTACGTTTTTTTCTAGTTTCCTAAAAATCAGCTGAATCCTACATTTATGTTAGCATAAACCATTAAAATATTGGAAACAGCATAATTTTCTTAATGTATGTTTATAATCATGAGTACAATATCCTCTAAAGAGGTTTAGGGTACCTAAACTGAAACTAAGCATGTAAATAAATAAAGCGTATAATCGAAATAATATTTATAATTTGTCTGTATTATAAGTATGACTAGCTAGCAAAAAAATAAGAAACATCCAACGTTATGATTTACATCTAATTTTAATAGTAAGTACGTACATTATTGAACAGCAAATAGACTGACACGTGTAAACGCCAACAACCTAGGTGAAATATGAATTTATTTGTAAAGTCTTCAAGGAAATCATTGAAAACTTCCCTGGTTTCACGTACATTCAATCAAAGAGACTACTTCAAAATCACCCAAGTTTTAAAACTTTCTTTGATTAAAATAGTCAAGGAAATCGAAGGTTTTATCTGGAAAAAGACCTCGAAATTGTCGTAACTGGTAGATACCTAATTTATACGAGTCACATTCTTCAATTCAAGGTAGCAGTACGATTTTCATTAATAGGTACCAGTTCGGTATGTCTGTTATTGAAAGTCATGGCGGGTCTTATCTATTGGAAACTATGCGGGAGCTAACAGCAAACATCTCCAGGGTTGACTGTATTCACGATTTTGTAACTGAAGTGACGCCGACGATTTCCCGGTGTCTTTCGATACGACGAAGAATTTTAGTCTTGTAATTGACGATTCGAATTGTGATTTCAAAATAAGAATAAAAATAAATTTATTATTATTAATTGTTGTTAAGCTATTGCTTTTTAATCTAACTTAGTAGTAGTGCTATGAATAATCGTAACAAGTTATATAATATTTTAACATAGTTATAAAACGAATATACCCAAACCACGCTGCGCCTGTATGTTGGGAGCCGGAGTTGCGTTAGCAAAAAATTAAAACACGTTTTTGCTCAGTTTTACGAAATTTGTCGATACATATTATTTGATTCGTTTGAAGTCACATGTTTTAAAATAATTTTGTAGGTTGTATCATTGTAGGTACTAAAGTGAATATAATAATTATAATACAGACATTCTTTTAAAAAACAATGTATTTTAATAATCACGATATACGTGAATATTGTACGTAACTTTCTCATAATATGATGATATTAGCAATATGATATTATCAAGATAAACAACCAATCCTGCAAATATTTGCGTCAAGTACCTAACTGGACTTGGTGGAACATGCATGCATGGACACACGTACCTACTAATAACACGAAGATAGTACACACTACACACAAGTTCTAATATTAGTTCACGTAAACAAATATTAGGTAAATCGTAGTCGCAGCGTATAGTAGGTATCAAAGAACTGGTACGCAATACCAGTTCTTTGATACATACTATACGTTTCAAGCAATTTAGTGACGATGTTGGTTTAAGATAGAAGGTAGGTTATCTGGATTTGTTTTGCAGTAACTTCATAATGGAAGCCTTGTGATACGCAGTGGGTGCCCAGAAGATGGACGTTGTTGCTGGGGGAGACCTAGAAAAAGCTGGCGTGACGACTTTTTGAGAGATTAGCCGGAGAAAACCGCACGGAGAGAAGAGTGTAAGGCTATGGGTCGCCGGAACCCAGCTTCACCGTGAGCGCTGTGGGACCGACCGTGGCAGTTGCGTTGAGTGACAGCGACGAGTACTTCACTCCGCCCACGACGCTAGCACCTGCTCGTCGACGGTGAGGACGCCGGCCGCCGAACGGCTTAGGACCTCGAGGCCTACCGCTTTCTGATAGGGTGGGTCCCAGCTCCCGGCGGAAGTGTGCAGCGCATGCGATGGACGAGAACCATCAATGAGAACGTAACGCGCTTATAGTATGGGGCTCAAAACTCAAAAACTCAAAACTCAAAGCATTTATTTCAATTAGACCATTACAGGCACTTTTGAAAGTCAAAGAACAAAAAAGAAGAAAGCGAAGCTACAGTCCCAGTCACAAGACATAATAACTTGTGAAAGTACTGTAGTTGCCCATTCCAAAGCGTAGATCTCTATGGAGAAGAATGGGCAAGAAACTCCATGGACACTCTTTTAAATCAAAATATGTTACAAAATCTTGGTTACATCAATCGTGTTGAGAATTACTAGTATGTGAGAACGATGTAGAAATACGGGCAAGTTAAGAGCGTCCAGAGTAAAAGACGAAATCAATAATTCGAAAAAAAGTTAAAAACAAAATAATTAAAATAAACCGTGGCAGCTAAGAGATGACCAGGCACAACTGACAGCGCCCGTTCACGAACATGACGCTTGTATCAGCCATCATTCAACTCAACCATATTGAAGGGAACTAAATGACCCGACACACCCGCCGCCATCAACGTGACATTTAAGTGAGCATGACATTTACTCAACCGCCAGGGTAAATTCGCGTCAGTGTAAGATGTAGGTACTCAGTAAATGGTGGCTTTACAGTACATAGTTTTCACACATGTGCTATGCAATTATATAATACTAAGAGATTGAATCTATACAAAGCAAAGATATTTATACAATCTTCTGCAGCTTCCACAGTAACTTCACATGGTAATTTGATAGCCCCTATGGTTGTGGAGCAGGACCAGCATTGAGCCAAGCATTTTATCATCAATGTAATCCCCCAACTTATAATATGCTTGTCTACATAGTGTACGCTTTATGCAATATTTAAATTTCGTTTCATTCAGTTGTTGAATGGGGGGAGGTATTTTATTGTAACATTTTAAACAGTACCCCATGAAAGATGAGTCTACTTTAGCTAGCCTGAAACCTGGCTGAACCAGTTGGTCCCTATTTCTAGTATTATAGTGGTGCCGGTCACTTCTTTTACTAAATAAATGCAGATTTTTCCTAACGTACATGATATTTTCATAGATGTATTGACAAGGTACCGTCATGATGTTAATTTCCTTAAACAGTTCTCTTAGAGAATCGCGCCTACGTAGATTATATATGGCTCTGATAGCTCTTTTCTGCAGAATAAATATAGACTCGATGTCTGCAGCCCGTCCCCATAGTAAAATACCGTATGACATAATGCTATGAAAATAACTAAAATACACTAGCCTCGCGGTATCTACATCAGTAAATTGACGGATTTTTCTGACAGCATATGCTGCTGAACTCAGCCGTCCTGCAAGAGATGTTAAATGAGGATTGTAGCCTTGAGTCGAGCGTGATCCCCAAGAAAACAGTTTCATCGACAAATTCAAGTTTCTCTTGATTTAATACTATGTCACAATCACTACATTTGACATTTGGTAGAGTAAATCTTATGCACTTAGTTTTTTTCCCATTTAATACTAAATTATTAGCGGTAAACCAGTTATGGACCTGCATTAGAGCGTTATTTACGTCGTTGAGGTTTGTGACACGTCTGTTTATTCTAAATATTAAAGAAGTGTCGTCAGCAAACAACACCATTTGTGGTTGGTTTTTAAACAAATGGGGTAGGTCATTAATATATACTAAAAAGAGGAAAGGACCCAATATTGAACCTTGTGGTACACCCATTTTTACTTTTAAACCCATTGAATTTACAGCATTTACTTGTACTTGCTGCATTTGCTTGTATCATTCAAATACGATTTTATAAACTGAGCGCAAGTTTACCTAAACCGTAATGCTCAAGTTTCAAGAGCAGTGTTTCGTGATTTACGCAATCAAATGCCTTCGAGAGGTCACAGAAGATTCCTATGGCATCATGTGCCTCTTCCCACGCAGTATATATATGTTTTAATAAAGTGACACCGGCGTCAGTCGTACAACGTCCTTTGGTGAAACCATACTGTTTGTCATGTAAGATTTTATTGGTGTTAAAGTGGGTGAGCATTTGATTAAGCATTACCTTTTCAAACACCTTGCTGAAAACCGGCAACACGGAAACGGGTCTATAGTTATTGGTCTCTTTACTGTCCCCAGATTTGAAAAGTGGTATTACCTTGCTGTATTTCATAAGGTCTGGGAAGACTCCCTGGTCCACACACAAATTGAAAATTAAGGCTAAGTACGTTGCTATAGTGTCGATAATGGCTTGACAAACTTTAACAGACATTCCCCATAGATCTTCGGTTAATTTGATTTTGATTTCCTTAAAAGCTTTAATGACTGTTATGGGGTTTATATGCTTAAATTGAAACTCAATCGGACAGGCTGAAACGTTCTCTTTTAATAAGTCAATGGAAAGCAAGGGTGAGGAATTTAAGGTTTCGGTAGTTTTAAGCGGGATATTGGTAAAAAAATCTACAAATTCTTGAGCTACTTCGTTTTTAGAACTTAGAAGACCATGTGAAGTCTCTAGTCTGATATCATTATTATATTTTTATTTCTATTTGTGTTGATAATTTTCCAAACCGTCTTTATTTTGTTATCGGCAGACTTAATCTTGTTGCTAATAAATAAGGCTTTAGCTACCTTGAAAGTGTTTTTAAAGATTTTTGAATAAGTAGCAACATATTTATTGAAAGTTTCCGAGTTGATGTAACCTACCCTACCCTACTTATCCTAGTACCCTACTTATCCTAATACCCTTAGTTGCCCAGTCACTGAACATAAATTTAGGGTAAATAGATTTAGTTTTCATTTTTAATGTATTATTGAACTCTACGTTAACCACTGAAAAGAATTTCTCATAAAATTGATTTACATTTTCAATAACATGGCCCGGAATGCCTAAATTACTAATTAAGTTATTATTAAATTTATTTAAATTGCTGGGTGTTATTTGTCTAGAGTTTATCTGGATTTTTTGTAATAGTGTGTAGGACTCGAAAACAACGGTTTGCCCACTGTGATCAGAAGGGAGGTAATTAACAATGGATTTATCTAAGTAGTCGCAGCAACAAAAAACATTATCAATACATGAAGCAGTATTTCTAGTAATTCGGGTTGGTTCTGAAAACACGTTTAACAAATTAAATGATTTAAAAAGATGTAATAATCTACTGCTATTAGAATTTTTGTCTAAAATATTAATATTAAAGGCTACAGAAGGAGGAAACAACCTGACCGCGTACCGCGTTTGGATGCTCTCTCTATATCAGGTGCTTCAGCCAGCTGTCCACGTGTCGGCGCAACTATTGTGCCAATTTCGATTTGACTAATTTTCGTTTTTGGCGATTAAAAGTGTATAGGTCTCTTATAGTTAGGAATTAATGTTTTGTCCAAGCTGCATTTATATCTTACCCAATAAAGAGAATTCATCATCCATTTGCCAATAGTACCTACCTATCCATTCAAACTGCACCTGAATCGTCCGCTAAACGGAATTGTGCCAAAGTAGAAGATGCAATAGCAACGGCTTCCAAAGTAACTATGTTCCCTGCCTATCACGTAGCAGTAACTAAGTTAGTTAGTCGGACTCAGTTGGCGAACCGCTGATAGAACGGTTAGACGATGTGCGAGGTTATTTTCAGGTGTTGAAGAATAGAAGTTCCATATTAGTAGAAGTTTTTTTTTGAATACTTATTCTCTATGAAAAATAATTAACTAATGAGTATTTAGTGTCCAAATTAATTTAATTAATTTATTTAGTGTCCAAAGCATCATCTTTGTCTGTGAAATTTTTACATAATTAAACTGGAAACCTAGAAATAATTAAAAGTAATTGAAAAAACAAAAGATCCCGACTGAAAAGCAAAAACCAAGAACATTTGGAAGCAGGCGGGACCCATTCCATATTCTAATAATTATTAATGTATTTATTGATTTATTTATTGTAGGTACACACGATTTATATTTCGGGAAATGTTTTATCATATAGGAAACTAGTATTGTCGCTGCGGTCTGTAAAAGCGATTATGGCTTAGCTAATACACCAATAAGTACACTTTGCGGTAATTCAACTATAATGAACGTAATTATTTAGTCAAAAAGTTACTAGTGTTATTTATTCGCATAACTATACCTATGCGAATAAATAATTTATTTTCACATCTATTTAATTTATGGCAGACTTTATTAAGTTCACAGATATAAGCTTATCATTCTAAATCATTCAGAGCGTTTTGTTTTAAACTCATTCAAGGATTGATTTAAACGAAGAGCTTTAAAGCCAAACATAATCTTGGCTTAAAAATCTAAAGATGAGTCAACCGACACTCATATCATTTTGTAAGATTCAATGTCCGCGTTTGTTGAGGAGCTCGTGGCTAAATAAAAACAGCCGTTTAGGTCGATCTTCAGATTATGCTGCGCTTGACCAGGTATCCGTGGAAGTCTGAGTACCCATTACATACCGAGTTTCGAGTTCCGAAAGTCTGACACCCAGACTTACAAAGAGTTACCGTATTACCCAGTAGGTACTAACTGGGTTGTGGAGGTAGCTCCATGTTAAATAGCCGACCGCATTATAGTTGGGAAAAGATCAGGCAGATGATGAATTTCCGCACGTTACTTTTAATGCCATATAATAGAGAGCGGTACCTGTTTGGTGTCGGACGTAAAGAATAGCACCATCCCATATCTTCCCGTGGTGTCGTATGAGGCGACTAAGGGACTTGCCAGAGAATGGGCAGCAGCGTTCTCTGTGCTTTTGCAAAAACCGTACTGCGATCGCCAACCCGCCGGCCAAGCGTGGCGATTATGGCAAAACCCCCCCTTTTGGGGGAGGCCTAAGTTCAGCAGTGGACGTGTTTCGGCTGAAATGATGATGATCATGATTAGGCAGCGAGCCCTTTGGCATCAATCGGGCACAAATTCCGACTTAGGGATGCTGTCGAGAATTGAACCCAAAACCTCATCCTCTGCAGTAGCACTTGCAACCACTAGAAAATTGCGGCTCTACTCATGTGATTTCTAAAATCCAAAGTTCGCACTTGTATTTACAGAGATAAAAAGTATTCACATTAAGAGAAAGAATATAGGCTAGCAATAAAAAAGGTGTCCTCTTCATTCCATTTCATAATTTTTTAATTTATTTATTTTTAGACTCAATGATGCATAATTTTGTTAATAGGTATACTTATAAATAATATATATACAAGATGTTGTTTTGCATCCTCGTCAAAATTCAGGATGTTGTCACAAAAGACATAAATATTCAATATAAATTACGGTACCTAGTAAATTATTAAAAAACACTGCATTTTTTTGTTGTTTAAATTTGTCAATATTTCAGAATAACCCCCATAGCGTGGTTTAGGGATTATAAATTATCGAAAAAACGTTTGAGGTTTTTTGTTTGTGTGTAAGCGACGTTATAAGGCAGGGATCAGACGGCCCGTGTTTAAACACGGGTGGTTCACAGTTACCGATTTCAGTAAATAAATAAAAAAAGAAAATTACCTACTCATTTTATTATTGATTCGGGTCGAGAATCATTAGCATAGTTACCTCCTAGAATTTGACGAGGTTGCAAAACAACACCTTGTATAATACACACCACACAATACTATTATTATAAATTTACAATTAAAATAATAGAGAAAAAATAATTAACACAATAATTTTTCATGTCTAATTCAATATAGCCCGCGTTCTGGAACGTGCCCAGGTCAGAGCTATGTCTGGCACTGCAATATTAAATTAAATGGGATTCAAGCACTCTCACAGTTTAATTTCTTAAATATTCACACGAAAATTTTCAAGGTGATATTAATAAAATATTCATATTTAAATTTTTACATACTTCAAGATTTTTCTCACAATTTTGAAGTTGTACAGAATTTACATAAATAAAAGGTCAATTTCACGGATTTTTTCATGAAAGCCAGCCATTGCATCTTCAGCATGTAAAAGGATCTGTCGTTGAGGTACCTTCCCAAAAACATTTAAACACAGAGCAGATATTTTAATCAATGAGAAATAGCAGCGTGTCAAACAGAAAGATGTTATGACAGTATGTGTATTCACATGAAAACATTTTCGGTGATAAAAAAAACCGGCCAAGTGCGAGTCGGACTCGCGCACGAAGGGTTCCGTACCATTATTTATAAAAAACGAGAAAAATACACTTTTTTGTATGGGAGCCCCCCTTAAATATTTATTTTATTCTGTTTTTTAGTATTTGTTGTTATAGCATCAACAGAAATACATAATCTGTGAAAATTTCAACTGGCTAACTATCACGGTTCATGAGATACAGCCTGGTGACAGACGGACGGACGGACGGACGAAAGTCTCAGTAATAGGGTCCCGTTTGACCCTTTCGGTACGGAACCCTAAAAAACATCTACAAACTTTTTTCTATAAACAGAACATCAATCGGAGCCCCAAAACACTCGTTCTGTAAACAAACATTAACAAAGTTATCAAACTCGGTAAAGTCTGTAGGTAGTAGCCTTTTCAAATCATACCCCATTAACTTACAATTCAATTACAGACAACTTGTTACGATCATGTTCTATTTCCAGACAAACTTCTGAACACCCCCTGTATGGAACTAGAAACTTTCACCCGAATACAGGGTGTAACGGAAAAGGTATATACATACTTAAGGGTGTGCTACAGACCATCGAACTGAACATGTTTCTCCATCGGACAAATATCGTAATGGCGAAAAAAATATCAGATGCCCCATACATTGGGTCGAATAGGTATTGAAATTTTGTACGGGGTTGCAGATATTATTTTTGCTATTACGATATTTGTCCGATGGAGAAACATGTTCTGTTTGATGGTCTGTAGCACACCATTAAGTATGTATATACCCTTTCCGTTACACCCTGTATATCAGGAAGAGTTTAAACAATTGAGAACGTACTCAAGAACCAAGTTTGAAAAGATACCACACAGATTCCTTTTGATTGCTCAGTTTCCTTATCTCTCCAGCAAGATAATTTATGGCGTTAAACAAAAGGTTTATTAACTACCCAGCCGGTCCCAGCATCTTTTTAAATAACAAACTTTAATCTATTTTCACGACGTCATGTTTTACTCGGAAACTCTCAGTGAAACTTTTTGAAAAAGTCATTTTATACGACAATGTTGATCGAAATTGGTTTGCACCTGAAGCTTTTACATTGGACCGATTAATACTGTTAAAAGCCAAATAACAGCCTATATTAGCCAAGGTATTACCGATGTTATGTTTGTGCTCATATAGCAGGATGTTGCATGACCATCGGCAGAGTGATTCATATGTCGTAATTGATTTGGGGAACTAACAACAGTCGGGACTTATCATATCTAATTGATTCTCTTTATTGATTTTTCGTATCGTTTCATCTCGTGTGATTTAGATAAAAAAAACTTGCGCGTCATTCATCAATACTTATGACTATAAAATGTTCGAAGTGTTTGTTCTAAAAGTAGCGATTTTATGACTGGATTTGCGTTGTATGGGAATCCCGGTTTTGTTCTATAACAAGAATAATAAAATGAGCGTGAGGTTTTAAATTCCAAGAACCACTTTAGCATTTTTAGAGTACCTACATCAGTGTCAGTAAAATATTGGGCGTGTAACAATATCAGTTTAATTCACTCCTCAGGGCTGACGTGATGGGATGACCTTAATAAAATTTAGGCGAAACACCAAGAAATTCGGTTATGGCTTATGGCTGGACATAAAATCACATCCTACGATCTAAACAGTCGATTTTATTGGTTTCCAGCATATTCGAGATTCTGGAAACGATAAATTAATTTGTTATGGCGTCCCACATTGCTTAACACTGTCCCTGCGGCTACACTAGATTAATACTTACTTCCAGTGCTGTACAAGTCACATACTTCCCGTATCAAGAATGCCTGATATGCGTTACGACGTCTATTTTCCCGTACGTAATCTTGACTTTAAACCATCACAGAGACATGGAAAGTCTACAGATATTTTTTTTTTGTTGTACTAATCAATAGGTTACATCCTTGTGTATATATAGCTGCAGTCGCACGGGGTTTTAAGCAATATCATAAAAGTTACAGGTATTTTGGAAAAGGTCGATATTACGGGAAAATACTTGTCGTGGCGCATGCAACAGTCACATTGCTAGGGATGGGGTGTAACAAGTAACATATTTTTCTGTTTCAGATTTATTATTGTTTATTCAGATCGTACACAATCAACGAAAACTAAATTTTAACAAAAGTAATAATTAATTATGTTAACAAAAACAGTTACTTCTTATTTTATATTATTATTTATTTTACTAATGGTCATACACAATCAGCAAAAACCATTTTTAACAAAAATAATAAGTAATTAGCTATGTTAATGTTAACATTTTAACAAAAACAGTACCTACATCTTTATTTTATATTAATATTTATTTTAGGTGCTTATAAAAGCTAAATTTAAAAAAAATCTGTGACAAATAAAATACCTATCGCGTTCTGTAAAAACGTGTTTACTGGGCACAACACTACGGCTAACTGAGGGCCGCGCGCGCGCACGTTCCGTGCGGTACGGGGTTTAGGATACGGCCAAATAGTTCCCGTATCGCACTATTGTAAAATAATTACCTTTCTGTGCGTTACGAAAAAATAATTCCCGTACATTTTTATTCGTAAATTTTAATATACTTCAAGCAAGGACACCGGCAATACAGGTGTCTCTTTTTTACTTGTACGAATACTTGAAGTAATCACCCCCGCACGGAGTGCAAAACAAGGACAACTAGCTGCCGCACAGAGCGAAGCTCAATTACAACCAAATACTTCCCGTAACGCACTGAACGTGTTAATATCCTTGAAGGTCTTTGACATGATTAGTCTGAAGCCCAGAAGACTGTCCAAACAAGCAAGAAAAGTAAATAGCAGTGATATACGAGATCAATAGCAGAGAGCCGATAACAAAGTAAAATAAATTGACTTTTTATGTTAAGTGTTCATCATGATCATTGGTAGTGGTGATACCCTAGTGGTGTGAACATAGGACTGCCAAGGTCTGGAGTTCGAACACGTACCTCTGATTATTCGGGTTCAAGTGCTTATTCTATATATATATTTTTACGTTACCCCACACTAGGAATTTCTCCTGTATAGTAGGTGCGTTTAAACATTTAAAGTCACATACACAAACAGCCAGACCCTGAACAACTATCTGTAGGCCATACAAATATTTGTTTCATGTGGGGATCGAACCTGTGATACGCAGCGCAGAAGTCGATCGCTCTACCACTGCGCCATCCGTGCCGTTGCACTTGCTTCGGTGAAGGAAAACATCTCGAGGAAACCAGCATGCCTGAGAGATATTTCTTTTTAGATTCAAGCATTTCCTCCCGTCTAGCACCAAACTCACTTTGGTCCAGTCACTTGTGCTTCCCATTATTGACTATGCTGATGTTTGTTTCTCTGATCTATCCCAAGAACTTCTTAATAAATTGGATCGACTTCTCAACAATTGAATTCGCTTTGTTTTTGGCCTTCGTAAGTACGATCACATTTCTTCCTACCGTTCTCAGCTTAAATGGCTACCTATTCAGACTCAGGAGGTCACTCAGATCTCTCTGTATGCTCTTCACTATTTTGAACGATCCATGTGCTCCCGATTATCTCAAAACTTATTTCAAAGTGTTGGGCAGTTCTCACAGTCGTAACCTTAGAGCTTCCAAAAATCTAGTCCTCCAAATTTCTGCACACCGCACCGGTTTCATGTCAAATTCATATGCTGTCTCATCAATAAAGCTGTGGAACGCGCTGCCTCTCGATATTAAAAAATCTGAAAGTAAATTTATTTTTAAAAGAAAAGTTCGTAACCACTATTTATATCAAACGAAGTAGCTCGCAGTTGAAGTCTAGTAGTCTGGCAATGCTAATTCTTTGCCCAAAGAAATAGCCAGCCCTCTGGTCTCGCGTAGTGTCAACAATTCGACGAGATATTTCCTTAAAAAGCGAATGCGCACTTGAGCCCCATGACCCGAGTGTTTCGACCCCAAACGGCTCAAAACTATAACTGCCATTTAGATTACAGTATTTACGCCGTTTGAGGCTCTCAGCAGCCACAGCAGCAGTTCCAGCATAGCCCGCCGTGCTGAAGTAGGTACTCTTA
This sequence comes from Cerastis rubricosa, assembly GCA_949152445.1. Lineage (NCBI taxonomy): Eukaryota > Metazoa > Arthropoda > Insecta > Lepidoptera > Noctuidae > Cerastis > Cerastis rubricosa. The sequence continues at coordinate 5,234,771 of OX424532.1, forward strand.
AAATATGTAAGCTAAAATATTTCGTTACGTTATAAAGTTAATGTTATAATTTGTTGTCCATTAATCAAAATGACGGCTTTTAGGGTAATTCCCTGAGGATTATGGCCAGTTTTTAGACATAATTAACTAATTAACGGTATCTAAATAAAATATAATTACGGGTTAATCAGATAATATAAATGATGGGTACATTTACTGGGCTTTTCTGGTGTTACTGAGGACAAAGGTCTATCCCCAGAAGTGGGTTACGCTGCGGAAAATTCTAAAGATAAATCATGTTATTTTTTTAAACAAATTAAACACATCTGTACATTCAAAGAGTGGTTTTCTTTCCAACTCGTATGTAATCAAAAGTTACAAATTAGTTGCTTCAGCGCCAATTAATATGAGCGACCGTACTACAAAATTAAACATGAAAGGCAACGAAAGGATGGCTATACTTTGCAAGGGGCCAGTAATGAGGTAGCAAGACTTATGGATCTATGTTTGAAAAGAACTCTATTGCAATGTTGGCTCACTACATATTTTCTTTCTTCAGGTTTGCTAGCAATTCGAAATCATATATCATCAATTTGTCAAATACAACGGCATGTTTGGTGGGTGAGCGATTGGCTGCTGCGCTTCGCTACGTGTCGCGGATTCGATTCCCGCACGGAACAAATATTTGTTTGACAGGTGGTTGTTCCGGGTCTGGCTGTTTGTGTTGATGAGCTTAAATGTTTGTAAACGCATCCACGGTACAGGATTTTGAGTGTGAGCCAACGATTTTCTAAAAAAGAAGAAAAGCTAGAAGAAGATAAATAAGAGCTGTTTCCTGCATGTCTGACTTACTGAAACGTAGCTAGAGCCAAAACCTGAAGCAAAATACCAGATGGAAATGTGTCTACTCAGTGCTGGACAGTGTACACCTAAAGTGAATACAGAAAATGACATTTCGCAGCTGGGAATAAGGTTATCTTTTCTTCTGTCACACTTCCTGCTGGCATACAATGACTTCTTAAAGCAGGATTGTTTTACTCTTATTCCAGTGTGGGAAAGAGACGGAGCTTTACAGGATGTCTAGCGCGATCTCTTTCCCACACTGGAAAAGGAGTATCTAAGTATTATAACTTGCATACAAACCATGAAGTCACTTTTCATGGCTTTAACCTCTTTCACCTAATCTGCAATATAGATTTTATATGGTTTTCATAATCATTTAGAACATTATTTTGTGCACCCGTGTTTGCGCACACCCTTATGCACTAGTTAGTGTGGTCAGACTGACTACTTACACCAGTCAAGATACCAACATTATAATATTATTTAGCTGTTGCAGGCGACATTCGCCCGCATGAATAAAAGTATTGATTCCCCATTTGAATCGGATCTTGTTAAACAATTTCAAGGTTTTTAATGTTTCCTAACGGAACCCTAATTCTTTTTTTAAATAAAAGTAGCCAAAGTTATAACACGAGCTATCTGACGGTCGGTCGGTCGGTCCAGCCGTTTCGGAGATCAGCTGGATCAAACATTCAGTATTTTTTTTTATACTTTCTTATGCATGCTGTAAAAACTTCGATCAATAATTATTGATCGAAGTGTAAAAAGCTGTTATTTTGAAGTTACAAACAGGCACTTCAATTTATAATTAATTTGTATAGATGTACAGACATCTAAACATCATCGCGTAAGTTTAAATTGAGTTCTCAATTCGACAGCCCACGCTAACAGTTCTAGGTACTACAAGATCACTCCGTATATAGATCATGCCATAATTATGTACCTTTTATGGCTATCTTATACGGTAGTTATAAGGTGGAAGAAAAGCAGACTTGTCGTCATGGTGGATTTGTAGACATGAGACAAAACAATGGTTTTTGACGTCATATGCTATAATTAAGATGGTTTTAAGTGATAAGAGAAGGCGAATTTAGATTTTTAAGGCGTGTGTAGAGTAGGAAAGTATTACACTAACTTAACTAGGCACTTAAAGTTTTAATGTCATGTTAGTGTTTATATTCATTTACGATTACAAAGCACGGACAGTCAAAAACCTCATAAAAACTAAATTTGGAACGGAAGTATGCACAGAAATGTACAATTATATTTACAACAGTACTAATTATTTTAAAAGACTAACAATTTAATTCTTGCTTTGCAAAAAAAGCTATGAATTAGGTAGCCACAGTTTTCCTTGGTCTTTCTGCAGCTCTTCTTAATATCTCGCTTGAAATATACTTCACTAGCTTCTACCCTTAGCTTCGCCCGCGTGAATTTCGTACTACATGGATGGTCTCCTATGTATTAAACAGGCTATCAACTATCTGTGTGCAAAATTTCATACACTTTCGTTCAGTACTTTATGAGTGAAAGTGTAACAAACATCCATCCATCTACTCGCCGAACACTTGTGTGTACTAGTTTGTTCTAGTAATTTTTTTTATTCATTTTTTCATTTAAACAAAATTTGTCATAGAATCGCTTGAATCTTATGTTCTTCTGTATAAATTAAACGTGTATTTTGCAAGCAAGCATTTATGAAGATTGGTCGCCTTTTAAGGCTCCTTTAGACAGGCGCGACGCGAAGTGACGCGACAGCGCGATAGCGGTCCGCGTCACGAAACCTCGCACTAAAGCGCGACGCGGTGCTGTGCGGCATCGAATCGATTCCTCAATCCTAACGTATTGAAAAGTGACCGAAAAGTTTGCATTGAAAAGTAAACGGGTCATTGAGGTATTTCCAACCTTCAAAACTAGTTATTTTTTAAGTTGTGTGTGCGTAATTAGAAGGTTCTTTTGAAGGAAGGAAGGTAGGTATTGTCCTGAACAAAAAAATATCGCAATGACGGGGAGAATAAGTGTCTGTCAGCTTCGTTAAGGGTCTATTTACGCCCTTTACAATATATCTTAGAACTAATTCACAATCTCTATTTACTATGATAATAATATTGAACAATTGTATTCTTATAGTAAATACTAGCATTTCGCCCGCGAGTTCGTCCGGGAAAATTGTGCTATAATAATAGCCTATGTTACTCGGTAAAAATGTAGCTTTATAATTGTGAAAGAATATTTAAAATCGGTCGCGTCAAACAAATCTTTCATCTTTATAATATTAGTTTAGATAACAGAACAAATAAGTGTTGTCATCGTGATAAAACAAGTACAAGTACCTTAATTCAAAAATTTCTTCTCTTTAAAGTTGTTTTTTTAACAGAAAATTAATTAGCTAATTAAGAAAGAAGCATGACAAGTTTTTGAACATCTCACTTAATTAAGATTTTTAAGAAGAACTTAGTAAAAACGTGAGGCCTTGTACATTAACTTGTATCGACAATCAACACTAACGAAAATCAAATGAATCTATAACTGAATCTCAAACTACTATTTTCTTACGACTAGGTATTTCAGCAACAGCGGTATTTGAGAGCAGCGGCGCCCCTTGGTGGCAACCCCGACTTACGAGCAGTAAGCCGTGAGTTCGAACCCGGGCAGGCGCATCATTTTGTGTAATTTATTTCATCACTGCTCAAAACGGTGAAAAACATCACGGAAAACATCGTGAGGAAACCGGCATGTCCTAGAACTAAAAATTCGAAGACATGTTGTATCTACCAACCCGCACTGGGCTCGCGTGGTGGATTACAGCCCACTCCCTCTCATAGTGGAGGCCTGTGTCCCAGCTGTGGGAACATTATAGGCTGATGATGATGATGAGGTATTTCAGCTAATAATAATTCTCTTGTATATTTTATGATCATTTTTAGTAACATAAATGAAAAGATTTATATATTTTATTTTAATTCTTCTTTATACATAAATACTTAATGAGGTAAACCGTGCCTTTTCACATAAAAAGAAATTTCCCAGCAATATTTTTTTTGCATTGCTATTTACTTTGATGTATAGAACTCTTGGTGGATCGCTTCGTGAAGGCATCACCTAACACCCTGCCCTGTATATGGACCACCATATATGGAAATATAGGTTGGTATCTATCTCCATAAGACTTGTGCTAGTAGGTAAATCAAAAAAAATATAATCATCATCTGCCTAGCCTTTTCCCAAACTATCTTGGAATCGGCTTCCAGTCTAACCCGATGCAGCTGAGTACTAGTATTTTACATGAAGCGACTGCCTATCTGACCTCTACAACCAAGTAACTGGGTAATACGATACCCACTGGTAAGACTGGATGTCAGACTTTTGGCTTATGACTACTCGTAACGACTGTCAAAGATCTACAAATGACAGCCGCGACCAACGGCTTAACGTGCTGTCCAAGGCACGGAGGAAACTCGGTATATAATTATGATCACCCATCCGCGGACCAACTTCGGCAAGCACGGCTTAACCTTAAAGATCGACCCGAGTGGCTGTTAATTATTAGCCATGGGACAGGTCCACTCAAAGTGCAAAGTGCACGTGTGGTGGTTGCACTGACTAGTGCAAGCATTTGTCAGTTATCATGAAGCTCGACTGATAACTCGATCGATCGATCGATTTTAAACATTATTCATACCAATGGGTGGTAATTATTGTGCATGTGTTAAAACAAATATAAATCGGCTTTAGGATACTTGTATCTTCGATTAAAAACTCAGCAAATTTACGTCACGCGTTCAAGCTAAGTTTTCTGAACAGTATTATTTACTTTTCGTGAAAAGTTTACAACCTTTTATTTAAGTTGTCCTTCAAATTAATCGGTAGGCGATTGATTTAATACTAAAACAGGTGTATTTATAATAAACTTGGTCTATCACAAGCGCACTTAGATATTTGCAATTTCATCGTTTCAAGCGCTTTTAAAACGATTGTTTCACGAGACGGTGTGTTTGCTTTTCATTCGATTCTAATAGTAACTTTGTTTCTGGTATACTGATACATTGGGCTTTATCGCTGTTTTATATGGAAGGATCAATTAAAGCGTTGTTAATGTTGTTATTTTTCTTCTTAACGATCGTCTCTCGTGTTACCAGGATGAAATTTAATCGATGTTACATTATTGTTATGGCTTTTCTTAACGACTAGTCTAATGGGATCTAAACACACACCTTTTTGCCTTGAATTTCACGGTTAGTATGGAATTGGATTGTTTGCTACAGCTTACAATTTCCATAATCCCAAAACTTTTCCTTGCTTGCAGATGACAGTGAAAAATCCAAAAAAAGAGATATGGGAAACAAGAGCCGTTTCGACTGATGCTGAGCCAAACTTTTCTCAATTTTTCAGAACCCATGTCATACAGAAAATTTATACGAATCCATTTGAAAATTTTAATACAAAGCGAATTCCAGACAAAAGATTGGAGAAATGATCAAATTTTGTGGCGTATTCCAACTTCCAAAGCGAAGGATCTTCCAAGGATTGTTGATTACCTAAAAGGCCGCGCCGCGGAAAGTCTATAAATGTTTTTGTTTATTTGCTAAACCTTTAAAAGTTTCGGAATGAATAACAAAGGTTTAAAATTTTGATAATTGTAAACAAGAATCAAAGGGCAAGTCGTATGCCCAAACATACTATCCGAATGGAAAATGGTATGTTACTATTTTCATCATTACTTATACCTATTTTCGTCAAATGACAATGCTTAACATTTTGTCTAGTATTTTATTGATAACTAGCTGATACCCGCGACTTCGTTCGCGCGGAAAATTTGAGGTGTATGTAAGAGACTACCTCGTTGGTAGAGTGGTCGCAAGCACGACTGCTGAGCTTGAGGTCCCGGGTTCGATTCTCGGATCGGGCAAAGTGTTATTGGGTCGCACCGGAGAATGGAACCGGCGAGAGGTGTCGTGCGGTGTTCCACAGGGATCGGTTCTGGAGCCGCCCTTACGGAACATCGACTACAACTGGGTGCTGCGCGCCGACCTCCCTAGCGGTGACACGCTGGTGCTGGCACGGGGAGGTCACACGAGGCGGCGGCCGAACTTATGACACGCGGGGTTACGATAGTCGTGGAGAGAATCTGGCAACTGGGTCTCGAGGTGGCACTGCACAAGTCCGAGGCCATGTGCTTTCATGGGCCTTGGAATGCGCCACCGTCGGGATCCATACTGACGGTAGGAGGGGTTTCCATCGGCGTCGAGTCGACGCTGAAGTACCTAGGGCTTGTCCTCGACAGCCGGTGGAACTTCGTGGAGCACTTCCGACGTATGGCCCCCAAACTGGAACGGACAGGGGCTGCGTTCAAGCGGCTGTTGCCCAACCTGGGGGGTCCAAACGCCTCCTGCCGGAGGCTCTACGCGGGGGTCGTGCGGTCCATAGCTCTTTACGGGGCCCTGGTGTGGGCTCGTTCTTTGAGGCGGCGTGCCGCCCATTACCTGAACGTGCCCCAGAAGGTGGTAGCCGTAAGGCTGATAAGGGGGTACCGCACGATCTCCGGCGAGGCGGCAAGCCTCTTGGCCGGATTGCCACCATGAGATCTGGAGGCGATAGTCCTCGCGTGCCTGCACGAATGGCGCGCGGAACCACTACGCCGGGGGGAAACTCCGCTGCCGCGGCAAATTGTCGCTCAGTGGACAGACCTCCGGTGCGATCTCATGGCAATATGGAGAGAGTGACTGTCGCAACCCCGTGCAGGGCACGCCACAATAGTGGCGATAAGTCCCCTCTTTGAGGAGTGGCTGGAGAGGCGCCACGGTGCCCTCACATTCTGTCTGACGCAGGTCCTCACCGGACGCGGTTGTTTCGGGAGGTTCCTACACCGAATCACTGCGAGGATCGGCCAGAGGACATGGTGGAGCACACCGTGGAGCTCTGCCCCGCTTGGGCTGAGCACCGCTGTGTCCTCGTAGCGGCGATTGGAGGCGCCGACCTCTCGCGTCCGGCCCCGGTTCAATCCATGGTCCGGAGCGAGAAGGAATGGGAAGCCGTCGCCTCCTTCTGCGAAGCAGTCATGCTAGCAAAGGAGGTGGCGGAACGTGAGAGGGAGAGAACTTCACGTCCCAGCCGCCGCAGGAGACGCCCCGGGCGTCGGGGGGCAACCAGTGGCCCCCGGCCACCGTAGGCGCGGGCCTGTGGACGGTGAGTAATGGGCTAGCTCACCGTCCGTCCGTCTTATGACGACAGGCCGTGCCGACGGCGCGTTCGTGTTCCACGCGCGCCTCAAGGAGATGGCAGCAAATCGGAAGGGGTCCGAGAGGGCCGATACATGCCAGGGCTGCGGGTTGTTCGAAAGAGATACCGATACAAAGGGCTAAGAAGGAACATGGAAGGGTTTTAGTCAGTTAAGTCTGACACTCCCTTCCGCTCTGCCCAGAGCGGGAGAAGTGATTTGATGATTACCCATAGGAAAAAAAAAAGGTGTATGTGTGAGACTGCCTCGTTGGTAGAGTGGTCGCAAGCACGACAGCTGAGCTTGCGGTCCCGGGTTCGATTCTAGGATCGGGCAAAGTGTTATTGGGTTATTCCATCAGGAATTTCTCAGTAGCAGCCACGAAGTCTGGATTTAATGTCGGGCCCGGTTGAAGGGGCTCGCCCCCTTTTACATAGAGCTTCAACATAACTGGCGAAATGTGGATGTACGATTAAGTACACCTTCGGGAATAACAGGCGTGATGTTTTGTTGTTATGTGTGAGAACTGACGGTCTGATCGTAATGTGATTATGTGGGTGATGACTACAAAGAGCGTGCTTTAGGGTGGTGTAATTCTGGGCGGCAGAGGTCCGAAACAAAATTATTAGGCGTTGAAGCGACACTATAATATGGCTTAAAAGCCGGAACATATATCTTTTTCAAAGTGAACAGTACGGCGCATTGTTGGGCACTTATTAATTTTTCCAATGCAGTTTTGTAAACAATAAAAAATGTCATAACAATGACCGTCACCACGTGCAAGTTTTCGCTTCATGAAACACGTGAACAATCAACAAATAACTGACCGTCTGAGAAGCATGGAGTACCCAAACGGTTTAGGCGCAGAAGGGCTAATTCTCAAAATGGCAACTAAGTCGCAAAAGGACTAAAACGAATGCCTGCCACTTTTTAGGTACGGCCCTGACATTTGTTGATCGTCATTGCAAAAACTTATTTTAAGGGATATTACTACCTCTTGCTCTGTATGGTGTCGGACGTAAAGAATAGCACCATCCCATATCTTCCCGTGGGTGTCGTAAGAGGCGACTAAGGGACTTGTCAGAGAATGGGCAGCAGCGTTCTCTGTGCTTTTGTAACAACCGTACTGCGATCGCCAACCCGCCCGCCAAGCGTGGCGATTATGGCAAAACCCCCCAAAATATCAATGTGGCGACACTTGGGGGAGGCTTATGTCCAGCAGTGGACGTCTTTTGGGCTGAAATGATGATGATGATGACTACCTGTTACTTAAAATTGGAATGGCAAGTTATTTGCAATAATGGGCATGCGTCGAATTAAAACGCTCTCTCCTTTAGCAACTCCTGTAATAATGGTGGCTTTTATAATATTACTGCCAAGCTTTGTGATACGAAGCCTGGTGCCGTTGCACAGTCTGGGTACATCAAAGTTTCGCATCAGCAGAACTAAAACGCCAACTTTAAGCTCCTTCTTATGGGAACTTCACGCCTGTTAACTCCAGGGAGTTGAAAAATTAATAGGGGTGTTCAGGACTACCGTCATTAGCCATCACAGTCTCTACGGATGTGTATACTTTAAAATCACCGACGATCATGTCTTGAATTTCGTTTTGTTTATGACCCACTCGTTCTTTAATCACTATTTATTTTGAATGGAAAAAAAAACGAAGACTATTTTGTAATTATTTGAAAATCATAAAGCATTAAAATAAAACAAATTACCTGGTTACAAAAAGTGAACACCGGTTGGGGATCGAACTCGCATTTTTTTGGTAAACTAACAGAATGAAAAAATGACCACAAAAAGTGCATACTGACTGCGGAGACGAACTTGAAACCTTTTGCTTGGCAGGGCGGTCATAGAACCGCCAGGCTACTAACTTTGATGACAAATGGTTTGAAATAGCCGGTTTATTCTAATGCTTGTCATGACAGTTGTCAGTTGTCAAACAGTTGAGAAATGTGGACTTAATGCAATATTGCTCATCCCCCTAAGTTATTAGCGCGATAATATATAGCCTATGTTACTCGGTAAAGATGTAGCTTTCTAATGGTGAAAGAATTTTCAAAATCGGTCCTGTAGTTTTTGAGTTTATTCATTACATACAAAAATACAAAAATACAAATCTTTCCTCTTTATTATATTAGTGTAGACATATATTTCGGCGATTGAATCATGCGTGAGGAATGGCAATTTATTGTTTCTTTGACACAGGCTTTTATTGATGTAATTTCGTGTTTTATTATTTGTTCAAAAGATCGAAAAAGGCGTCGTGTTTTGCTGAAGGTCTGGAAATCTAGATTCGAGTAAGATGAAAAAATCCTGTCATAAGAATATGATTCTTATTTAAGATTTAATATGATTCTTGACATAAGTCCATATGATTTTTTGCAACGGATTCAGAGCAGCGGTGGCCCAGTGGTGGCAGCCCCGACTTATAGGCAGTGAGTTGTAGGTTCGAACACAGGCAGGAGCATTACTTTGTGTAATTTATTTCATCACCGCTGCTCTCTAAACTGTGAAGGAAAACATCGTGAGGAAACCGGCGTGTCCTAGAACTAAAAATTCAAAGACATGTGACATCTACCAACCCGCAATGGGCCCGCGTGGTGGATTACAGCCCACTCCCTCTCATTGAGAGAAGGCCTGTGTCCCAGCCAGCGGGAACATTATAGGCTGATGAAGATGATGATTCAATGTTGTTGAATCAATTGTTTGCTGATTGCTAGTAAGGGTTGAAAAATGTCAAACTCCATTATAAATCACTGTAAAAACTAACTGGAGACTTTCAAGAACTGTTTAACAGCCAGATAGGAGTTACGTGGAAAAACTTAAAGACAAAAACAAATCTATAAATCCGAATTAATGTTGGTAAGTAATGTGATTTTTGTAAAAGTTGTTTATTGTGTTCTAGTAGGTACCAGGTACTTTTTAGTCTGTGCTAGTTAACGTGGGAATTTAGTTTGCTTGTCTAGATCTTATAGCAGATATAATTAAACTAGCCGGTTGGAAATATAAACCGGCTAGTTTCACATTCTAATGATAACAATAAATTGTATATTGTGGTAGACCGATCAGCGCACCGCGTATGATAGTCGATGTTACCATCCCGCATGACGAAAACCTCGCTGAGAAAGAGAAACAAATAAAATATCTCGACTTGGCTCACGAGGTTGTTGATATATGGAATGTGGACTCGGTTATCATTGCAATGATTGTCGTAACGGCCAATGGTCTTATGGCCAAGAGCCTCGACGAATATCTATTGAAGCTCTCACTTGGTGGTTGGATCAAGGGCCTGATTCAGAAGGCAGTACTCCTCGATACGGCCCGCATTGTGTGGAGGTTCCTGTCTCTGCAGCCCTAACCACCGGTAGCTTGGACCCCACTCCAGAAAAAACACGTCTACGTTCTGGTTTTTTTGTATGAAATATTTAAAAATGTATGAAATAAGATATTTAAATGAATAAAGGAGATGATAATTGTATAATAAAAAATATATATCGTACACCACATAAAACAAAACCGACAAACAGAATAGATTTTTTACCCACTTAAAGTAGAGCAGCTAAGAATTAATTCAATTTTCTTTGTGTAATATCACCGTGTCGTACGTACCTAAAGTAATTATGTTTATACTTTAGTAAACGTGTTTCTTTATGAAATACCGAATTTTACAGAAACCTGTAATTTAGGCGGAGACAAGGAACACTCTATATGATATTTTTATGTTTTTCACCAGTTTGTACCCCAAACTAAGCGAGGTGGAAATCTATTGTTTTAATTCAGCAGACCTAAAAATAGATACCAGGAAGGTATCTATTTTAATTCATCTTAATATAGCTTTTCCTTAAAAATAGATAAATGAACAATATACTAATTGAAGTTGAAAGATAAAATATAAGCACTTTATTGAACACCAAAATGTTTATACAACTCTCGCTGATCCCTAAAATACCGGTCCAGGCCTAGTATGGTTAGGTTATCAGATTTGTGGGAAATACATTCGTGTTCTTTCTTATTATGACTGGGTTATAACGTGTATTTTTAAGTGTCAAATAAATATGTTATTTATATATATTTATTTACAATGTGGCTCTTATTGTATATACTGTCTTATATGTGAGCGATATTATCCAAAAAAATCTTTGGATACAGAAATGTATTTTCCAAATACTTACCTTCAAACCTTAATTACATTCTTACCCTTAATATCAGCTAAGCTGCTGAGTCCTAAAACCTTTTCGAACAGGAAGGAATGTTTATCATTAAATTATGTGTAAATCCCTCTGTATGGTGTCGGACGTAAAGAATAGCACCATCCCATATCTTCCCGTGGGTGTCGTAAGAGGCGACTAAGGGACTTGCCAGGGAATGGGCAGCAGCGTTCTCTGTGCTTTTGTAACAACCGTACTGCAATCGCCAACCCGCCTGCCAAGCGTGGCGATTATGGCAAAACCCCCCAAAATGTCAATGTGGCGACACTTGGGGGAGGCCTATGTCTAGCAGTGGACGTCTTTTGGGCTGAAATGATGATGATGTGTAAATCAAAGTACGCGTGTTCATTTAGAAATAAGAACGAAAAAGGATACAATGCTAAAATAAATATTTCCTTTTAATATGCTTATTAACTAAGAGTTTGTAATGGTTGTGTTTTTAACCTTTACTGAGTAAATTGTATCAAAAGTTAAATGCTGATCGTTGGTAAGTAAGGATCATTTTTGGTGCAATCTGGGTGTCCGAGTTGGTTAGTTCTAATAGGGTTTTAGGGCAGAAAAATTGAATTAGAAAATTTGGAAAAATTGAAAGCATTCCTTTTCAATAGACATCCCATATAAAAAAAAAACGTTATCTGTTATCGTCGTGCGAACTTATTTACGTTTCAACCCATGGATTTGCGTAATCCTCTTTTGTACTTGACAACGTCTGTCGGGTCAGGTACTATAAAATAATCATGAAAGGTATGATACTCTGCGCAGAATTACTATATTATGTATTTTCATGATAATTATTGCGAAATGACAAAATCATAAATTAATAACAATTCGAAATGTGTGCCATGACCTCTGCCCTCTTCGCTTCGTGACGGTTTGTTTAATTAATTTCGGCGCTTGGTAGAAATCTTCAGCTTAAGCCAAAACTTCAGCTCATTTTGGCCAGAAACTGCAACGAGAATTAGCACTATATTTACTTGATTAGTTAGAAATACACTAGTTCCTCACTAGGGCCAGCACTACTTAGCACAATATCTGCTACACTCACAATTCTTGATAATCTTAAGCTATCTCCATCAAAACCAACATGAAACTTTAGCTGATGCTTCAAAATAGTTGGTTTGCATATGTATCGTTTAGCTGGTAGTTTTGAACTAAAATCAAATATTGTACCAAGCAAAACGTTTCAGGGTGCATAAAATATACATTATATTATACGACGTGTCCTGGATGTCGTAGCTATAATAACAGCCGCACGGGTCGATCTTTAAGGTTAAGCACGTTAGGCCGTTGCGCGTTGGTCCAGGCTATCATTTGCAGATCTTTGACAGTCGTTACAGGTAGTCAGTGGCCCGAAAGTCTGACAACCAGTCTTTAATTTCAATTCAATTCAAAAATATTTATTCGCGACACATAGGTAACAGTAAGATGTACTCACTGTGTTGGTGTTATCAATAAAGTGAGACATCACTATGTGCTGCCTTGCCAACGGGTATGGTATTACCCAATAGTAACTGGGTTGTGGAGATCTGGCCCCTTATTCACAAACGCTCGGTTTCGATTTCGATTCGGAAAGTCGTATGTCTATCTCGCTTGCTTTCGTAATGCCAAAACAAGACAGACATACGATTTATCGAATCGAAATTGAAACCGAGTGTTTGTGAAAACGGGGACAGATAGGCAGTCGCTCTATGTAAAATACTCGTCGTCACTGCAAAAAAAAGTCGTGGACGACATTTAATCGTGTCGTCCTATATGTGAATACCTCCATTTAAATACACAAGCCACGACGCTTTAAACGACACGATAATCTGTCGTGACGACATAGTGGGAGCGGGGCCTAATGGGAACAGCTAGAGACGACAGTTGTCCAACGATAAATTAATCGTCACGACATCGACATAGTAGAAACACGCAATGTTTTTTCACGTCAAATCTCCGACACCACTCAAACTTTTGAATGTGTATTTATGGTTCTACCTTTAAATATATAATTGTTTTAGGCCCGTGGGTAGCGCTGTTGTTAGTATATTAAATTTACCTACGCCCACGCGGAGCTGGGTCGCGTCGCTAGAAGTGTTTAATTTTTATATCCACGCTGGTGTGGTGGTTGCAAACGCTGATTTCTGAGCATAAGGTCCAGAGTTCGATTCCCAGCTTGGGCAAACTATTATTGAGCCACGGAGTCCGGATTTGTGCTCGGTTGATGGCAATAAGCTAGCCCTCTATTCCATGAGACCAACAAAATAACTGGCGCAATGCGGGTGCACCTCTGCCTAAACCTCCGGGAATTATACGCATGAAGTTAAGATGATTAATAATTTGATAGGCCCATTACCACATAAATCGGTAAGGTATAACTTATATCAGACCTTACATAAAAATTTAATGATCTATTTAAGATTTATTACAGCCGCATCTGTATCAAGATTCAGGCATGCGCGTAGGTACGGTATAAAATAAAAATAACATACCATTTGACCTTGCAACCTTGTAATAAAGCCATAAAATATTTATTGATGTACGTAGGTACAGAATATTTATAAAAAGGCTTAAAAAAATAAACCACTGTGGCGTAAAAAACAAGTTTGATGGCTCATTTCGAGTTTCTACGAAATGGTCAGGTTGGAGACATTATTTTTTTAATCAAAATGTTCTAAGACATAACCGACCTTCGTGTACATTAATTTGCAGATTGTCTAGTTAGTACGATAAGAAGCTTATGCTTAATTAACTAAACTTATTACTTAGGTACACTAAAACTGTTGTAGTGTCAAGGTACACTAACGAGCATAAACTCAGTCCAATTCTAAGTCGTCTTAAAAAGAAAGTCAGAGAAAGTCGTACACAGACAAAACACACAGTTACAGTCAGTCACAGTTCAAATGTTTTCTGAACCATATTGTAATCATCATCATCATCTGCTTAGCCTTTTCCCAAAGTATCTTGGGATCGGTTTCCAGTCTAACTGGATGCAGTTCAGTACCAGTATTTTACATGAAGCGACTGCCTATCTGACCTCCACAACCAACAAATGTTTTCTGAACCATACTCTATTATGGTTAAGAAAACATTTGAACTTGTAATTCCAGAAGGGTTTGGCAGAGGTGTTTAAATGCAATGTAATATTGGGCGAGCCGATTGCCATTATCCGGGCAAAAATCCAGATTATGTGGCTACTGCTGAGAAATTCCAATAACACTATGGAAATCGAACACTGGACATCATCTATAACAGTCGCGCTGGAGACCACTAGACCTACGAGGAAACCCAATCAGCCGCGTTTTTCCCATTTTTCAACTTTCAAAGAATTATAGCATTGATCCTGACTTTATATCAGATATGTTATGGCATATGATATTTCGGATCTGGAAACGGATAAGGATATAGGAATAAAATTACATCGGTTTCGAATACGGTTACGGATATGTAATTATTTCGGATTATCCATTAGTTTCGGATAGTTTCGGTTACAGATATTAGATAGTACAGTTATAATTTGGTTTTATTTATAGGTATAAATCAGTCATATAGGTAAGTAATTATTTAGAGATGTTATAATAATTACGTGAAACAAAAATCTGTCGAAAAATGTCGTTTTATTTAGACTCCGCCCTTATAAAAACTATCAGAATTTTTTGAAACGGAAACGGTTACGGTTACGGATATATTTTTATTTCGGATATCTGATAGTTTCGGTTACGAAGTTCCATAACATCGCTGCTAAATATAACCCAAAAAATCATGAAAACTTTGCATGAGTGGTACTTAAAGAATCTACTGAAACCGCACAAACACGCCTGTAAAATATAACGACTTCATCTTATCGGATATCAATATCGGTGTTCATAAAATTTTAAAACCTCAGGGAAATTATTATCGGTAAGATTTTCGTGGTATCAATCTGCTGGGTGTTCGTCGCCATTATGCTGACTGTTCTCTGTTTTTTTTCGTTCGGCATAAACACGAAATATTTCGTTCGGATTGCTTTCATTGCTTCACAATATAAAACAGATTAGTCTACACCGTAATATTACTGATTATGTTGTTTTTGTGTATGAAGGTACCAATGTGAGATTTCTTTCAAACGTAAACATGTTTGACTTTTGAATGCTCTCAAAACTGTTAAGAAAAACAGCGTGAGGAAGCTAGTACCTCTATTACTACTCTTAGAAATCTAAGACGATAAGATAAGATACGCGTGAACCCGCACGGGTCTGCGAAGTTGATTTCGGTCCACTTATCCTCGAAGAGTGGTGGCCTGTTTCCCAGCTGGTGAGGATATTATTAACTGATTATGATTTTGTCTGATTATATAGGTATTTTCAGTAGGTAGGAACGTACCACATGTTTTTTTTTTATTTTATTTCCATGTTAAAGACCAACAAACCCTATGAAATCGCACTGTAGAAAGCGAAAGGGTATTTCATTTTACTTATCAAAATAAAATTCTAAAAAAAAACTTTTTTGCAAAAAAATAAAACCGACTACACACACAAAAATGTGAAAAATAACTAGCTTCAGAAGACGGTGACTTTTGTTTCATTGATTCAGTTTTTTTTTAATCCTAAATTAGCTAATATTACCTATTCATTTATTTTACATTGTTGACAATACATGTCATGTTACTATGCCCCCCAATAAAATGGAACTTAACTGGCCTTACCATAATAATTTGTGTGTACTGTACACATTCTGCACTCCCCCTCAGAGCATGATCACGTGATGTTATGTTATGATACTGTAATAAACAATAAATATCGAAGCGATTGCAGCAATCACGACAGATTTGCCGTCTATTATTAAAGAGTTCCACTAAATATCAGCCTAGATCAGCATTAGATCCTTAATTTAAACACGACCACCGAATTCCACCTTTCATTATCAGATCAGTAACATGAGATGATTACGATGCATAATGCCTATGTGTGCCTATAAAATTTGGAGAGTTACTTCAATTACTCCAGGATCCCATCATCAGATCCTGATGACCATGGGACCACATGGGTAGTATACTGTTTCTAACAATACCCATAAATTTCGATGGTTGTCCTTAATTTTCCTGGGATCCCATCATCAGATCCTGACTAAAACCTTCCATCATCAGCTTGGCAACATGAGGATGACGATTACCAGGCACAAATATCTGAATTGCGTTAGAAAATATATGAAACACATTGCTTGTTAAATTTGAGGGTTGCCCTCGATTTCCCTGGGATCCCATCATCAGATTCTGACTTGACAATGGAACCACCTCAGGAGTATAGGCTTTCGAATAGAAAAATAATTTTAAAATTGGTCTACAATTGGCGGAGATATCGGTGAACATACATAAAAAAGAACGTCTTCCTTTTGGGAAGTCGATTAAACGTTTTACTTAAAACTATGCCCTACAAAACCGTTTTGTAGATCGGAACGGACGTACTTGTAGATCTAAGGAACGGGTATGAGGAAAAATAGGCCGTATTAAATTCAACCAACTGCTTAGCAAGGTTAGGTTTATTCTTTCTTTTTACATTATTTTCTACAAGTGGAGCCCGCTTTTGCTTACGGCGGCAACAAATTTCTTAGTTGCGATGATATTTGACTATAGGACCAATCAAATCAAATTGCCTTTAGCTCCGTATACTATATAGCTACTATATAGCTATGTTAGTGTAGTTTACAATTCAATATGGGTAATGGGGAAGTGTAGCAGTTAATGTTTTCATTACGCATGCTGCTTGTGGGCTGCAGCTTAAGTCCGAGCTTAATGCATACAATCTGTTACTAAGTATAATAAATATAAATTATACCTTCCAAGTCAAGAATGAATAAGTCCACGTTCTAACCTAAACGATACTCGCGCGAACAAATGTTCGTCGCAGTTATTTTGTTTGGTGAACATGAGTGTATGATCGTGCCGATAGTCCTTGCGCCCAAGACGACTTTTGTGTAATGTGTACACGTTACGTGTCGTAATTTTATGTTATGCTGTCACGTGTTAGTCAAACTTAAATCAGAACTGATGCGCAAGCGCATCAACATCGCTACTGTATTTGTTACAGTCAAAAATATTTATTGGACAAAACCTATTTTGACCGGTGTCAGTTAGTCTAGTTTTTAGTCAGCTAGTCTTTAGTCTAGTTTCTAAATCAATGTTAGTTATTGATAAAATAGTTTTAACCGATCAAAAGTAGTTTAGACTAACAATTTTGACAGTGACATATTGGTGAAAACGCGCGACTGTTTCCAACGACATTGGAATAAAGGAGAAAGGGTGAATTGTGACTGGAACGTTACAGCATAAAACCTACTCGCTCACTCGCTCGTGGTTATGCGGGTGATATTTTAGTTACCCATACAGCAAGCGACAGTACTGCGACTTTATCGTAGCCGTTTGCACACAGTGTATCAGTATTTGTACGGACCGATCGCTTTGTTTAGGACGCGGGGTAATTGAATTTCTGCCACATTATACATTTTGGCGCATTCCAATAAAAGTTAATAAGTATTATGGGCCCAAATAGCCAAAAACGGAAATATGGAAAGCGGGAAGGCAGGCCTTTGCCCTGCAATGGGACGACACATAAGGCTCGTAATAATAATAAGTACCTACGGCTGATCCATGTATTATTGCTATTATCACCATAATATTAGGCGCCGTTTTATCGTTTTGCAAACAGCTGGTATTATCAATATCTCTCAACACAACAGAATAGATTTGCAACATGCGGTATCAATTTCACAGATGGCCATTTAAAATTCGGCTCTAAACCACTCAACACTTTATTCAAGGACTAACATTAGATTTTCTGCACGTTTAACATTTTTACTTTATCTCAGTTTATATCTTACGATACTAAAGTATTGTAAATCACTCACCCTTTTAGAGTTTCTTTAAACAACGAAGTTGTTTTCGTTCACTCCGATCTGAAAAGAAAAATTGACTGTTTTTAGTTCGAAAAGATGTTCGTTTGAACTGAAATAACTCAACAAGACCCTGAACAATGGAATTCGTTAAAAAGGGACATGGGTTACTAAATTGCGAAAGAGTTTATATAAACTACAATGCTTCTTGAAAATAAATAGGATATTAAACAAAGGGTATATATTATAAGGGTGTGCTACAGACCATCAAATTGAACATGTTTCTCCATCGGACATACATCGTAATAGCGAAAAAAATATCAATTGCCGCATACATTGGGTCGAATAGGTATTGAAATTTTGTATGGGGCAGCATATATTTTTTCGCTATTACAATGTTTGTCCGAAAGAGAAATATGTTCAGTTTGATGGTCTGTAGCACACCCTTAAGTATGTATATACCCTTTCCATTACACAAAATTCATTTAATTTTTTTCATATTTATATACAGATAAATATGAAAAAAATTAAATGACTTTTTAGATGATTTTTCTTATACACACGAGCCTGTCAGAAATGTTCCCACAATAATTTTGCCTGTTATATATACCTACTCAAGTGCCACGCACACAAACGCCCTCAAATCCTAGACAACGGGCTGCTACAAAAAACATCCTATTAAAACTATAACTATACGAGTAAATCAATTTTACACTTTAAACTGCAAACGTACAGTTAAAATTCACACGTCCAACAGGGCAATTCCAATTCATCCAGCTAAAGTACCCTGCTATATTTGGTACTAACTACAAAAAAAGGCTAAGTTATGACGGTCATACCATCCATCACTTAACCAATTAAGTGGCCGAAATCCAATTAAGCCTGAAACCCCGTATCATTGAGGGTTCGACAGTTACAGTTAATTTCGTATAGTGTGGACTGGGCCTGCAAATAAAGGACACTAGGCACTTTATTACAGCTATGGCGTCAGTGACTGAACCAATATTGGAAGGGAATAGGTTTTGAAGGTGACTTATTGGTTGCTTCAAAGCCCAATAGGATGTGTAATTTTATGGAGGTAAGGGTTGATTCTGTTTCACATAGTTTGGAGACGCTTTGTGAAAATCTTCTGTTCGCGGCTCCCTCTGCGCATACCCTCGATATGTGTACACAGCCCAGGCGATGAATCTGTTAGACGTTCTGATTTTTCAGTTGTGTAATTATTGTATGAAGTTCTTTAGTTAATGTTGTGTTATTTGGCTTGCTGCACGCTTTTATGTAATCTGTAAGTGCCAAACAAGTAACTGTTAAAGAAAAAAACAAGCTGCTGTCGCGACTTTGTTCGCGTGGAAATTTTGACGAGTGTGTGACGAAAACATCAAAATTTCCGTTTTCATCAATAGACAGAATGATTCAAGAAGAAGCTTGATTATGAATGAAGATGAAGAATGTTCCAAGGAATCATTCTGTCTATTGATGAAAACCGCATCAAAATCTGTTGCGTAGTCTAAGCGTACAGACCGCGGGAAGCGACTTTATTTTAGACTACAACACTAAGTGGAAAATAACTGTCACTATAATTAAGATGAAGATTAATTCGTTTCTTTTAATCCAAGATTTGTTTCGAATGACCAATAAATTAGTGAAGGCTCCAGATATTGATGTAAAACTCACTTTTCGATACTTACACACTGACAACATCACACTTGTATTTCGCCGAGGTACGATAATGTACATACATCCACATTTCACCATTTCAGTTCGAAAGTAGTAAAGATCTATCCTTTAATATGACTAGTAGGTTGTATCTTAACGAAATCAAATACGGGACGTGTGTTGAGTCCGTAATAGCAATCGTTTTACGGCCCTATTATCGAATCATATTTTAGTATCGAGAAAACGGTGTCACATCTTTTATTATTTTTTGGCGTTACAATACGTCGATTATGCGATAACTTGGTTACTATAACCCTTATTACTGTGGAAAAAAATAATGATGGTTTGGGTGGTTTTAAGTATAATGTTTGTTTATGGTAATGACAAGGTTATAACCATATGTATCATAGTTATGCAACATATTCTTGGGGCCTATCCTCACTTATATTTTTGGTAACGATAACAAGAAAACAAGAAGGACCCTGACATATTCGAGAAATACATGATTGGTTTAAATTTTTACCGAAGAAAAATCTTCTTGTAGAATTAAAAATAGGCCAACATAAAAGCGTTTTAAAAGCATGTTAAGTGCGACAAAAGAGAGCTTTTTATTAAAACGTCCACCTTTTAAATTTAATTTTGAACGATTATAAAGTGCTTAACACTTAAAAATCATCATTCAGCATTCCATTCACTGCATAAATTTTGTGGCTATTCAATCCGATTGAACCAAATCTGGCAATAATGTTCTAGTTTTAAAGCTTTATTTTATCTTCCCCACTAACATTTCAGCGTTCGCAATTCTATTTTTAAATTTTAAAACCAGTACCTAGGTAAAATGACGTCACCAAGTTTGTTTTTTTTATCACCTCCACAGATTCAATAAATTGTTGCTGAAACTGTAAAACGTTATGGCGATTTTACACATTTTGTTGAGAAAATAAACAGAATTGGCTTAAAGCAATGTGGTTCGGATACTCGGAGTTCAGAAAGAAATGTGTACAAGGGCGTTTATTTACAAAGGTATCTTACCTACCTAATTATAATTTACTTTGATCTGCAAAACTGAGTGGTTTGTACTTACAATTGTTTATGCAAGTAATAGTGTTTCAGAAATAATTTAATATTTGCTATTTTAAAACTATCATAAAGTTCAATAGAATACTTTGGTTAATAGTTTGCCTAAATTGTCAGAGATAGATCAAAAAATCAAAAACTACAAATAGGTATTTCAAACCTTGTACCTTCAAATTGAAAAAGAAATGATTCCGCAGGCAGACCTCTGCCTAACCCTTCCCCAGGGGTGATGTTATGTTATGATTCTACTGTTTTTAGGGTTCCGTAGCCAAATGGCAAAAAACGGAACCCTTATAGATTCGTCATGTCTGTCTGTCTGTCTGTCTGTCCGTCCGTCCGTATGTCACAGCCACTTTTTTCCGAAACTATAAGAACTACACTGTTGAAACTTGGTAAGTAGATGTATTCTGTGAACCGCATTAAGATTTTTACACAAAAATTGAAAAAAAAACATAAATTTTGGGGTTCCCCATACATAGAACTGAAAACCAAAATTTTTTTTTAATCATACTCATACATGTGGGGTATCTATGGATAGGTCTTCAAAAATGATACTGAGGTTTCTAAAATCATTTTTTTCTAAACTGAATCGTTTGCGCTAGAGCCACTTCCAAAGTGGTAAAATGTGTGTCCCCCCCTCTAATTTCTAAAGTAAGAGTAGGAAAATTCTGAAAATATTTTAGATTGTAGAACGTAAAAAAAACTATCAACGAAAATTGGTTTCAATAAGATATGATGTTTAGTTTTTGAGATATGGGACTTTTTCATCAAACTGCAGCAGTAACTTTGTTTTTCATTAACATACTATGAAAAACCAATTTAGTTTTGCGGTTGAGTGGAAGTTTACTAACTAATACTACTAAATAATGAATGACAGTTCAAAATATTGTTATTATATTGTTTGGGGCTATGGAACCCTGTGTGCGAGTAAGACTCGCACTTGGCCGGTTTTTTTCCTTATCAAATAGCTAGCACTATCTTTAACATAACCACGACAGTGTTTTATTAGACAACATTAAATTAGTTTTGTGGTCATGCCCTCGCTATCATGTGTTTGCTAGTCACCTTAAGTTACAAGGGTCACCTACTATCTGACACCTTTGAAGTCACACAGCCAGTCACATTTACAAAAAAAACCTCACATTAAATTTTGAAAGCTATACCACATTAAAATAAGATTTCATTCATATAGACAGACCAAGGGTATTCAAGCCCTTTATTAATATCTATTTATTTAGGATATTATTAAAAAGTATACGAGAGAGACCTCGAAGCTATGACCTTTTCCATTATTTCTCTCCCTCGAGAAATCCTAAGCAAATGTCATATGCGTAACATACAATTTCACATGCCTAAATACTAAGTATGAAGCATAAGGAAAAGTGAATAAAAGTGCGATAAAATAAGCCGTAGTCAAATACGTTTTAATGTTAAACCACAATGGCCTTTTGGAGCAGTTTTGGAGGATTTTAGGGATTTCAGCTTTGTAGGGAACGAAGATTGGCCTCTTTTCTTTGAATTTGTCACACGACAAAGGATCCGAATATATTTATTTGTTTTAACTATGTTTCTTGTGAAATTGCGCGATTTGATTCCACCTCCAGCCGGAAATGGTATCTTTTATGATTTCAACATTAATTATGCATAGCTACACCCTTTATGGCAAACCTCCCCAAAATGTTAATTTGGCGACACTTGGGGGAGGCCTATGTCCAGCAGTGGACGTCTTTTGGGCTGAAATGATGATCATGACATACAAAGACATACATTGAATAAATACCTAACTAACAAAGCTTAAATTTCCATATAATATTTTGAAGTAAAACATTTTAAACTACAAGAGACAGCCAGAAATAAATTGCGGCATGAACATGGAACTTTAGCAGGTAGGTACTTCTACACGTTCAATTAAAGCCAACAGGGTTTTGAATTTTAAATAACTCTGTGGAATATTACAGGAAAGTTTTGTGGGAGTGCTAAATTGAAAATGTAATTAAAGTTCCATAAAAACTTACCTATTAAGTGAAAAAAATATTACTATTCAAGGTGTTGTTTTGCATCCTCGTCAAAATTTAGAATGTTGGCACAAAAGACATAACTAATCAATTCAAATTAAAGTACCCAGTTAGTTATTAATTAAACGCTAATTTGTTGGTGGTTTATGTTTGTCAGTATCTCAGAGTAACTCCCTTAATGTGGTTTAGGAAATTAGATATTATCGAATAAACGTTTGAGATTGTTTGTATGTGTGAAAGCGCGGTTATAGGGCGAACATCAGACGGGCCGCGTTTAAAACACGGGTGGTTCACACTTACCGATTTCAGCAAATAAGAAAAAAAAAAACAAAATTACAATTGCTTCAGGTCGTTACAAACAATTCAAATAACTTAATTGTAAACACTTTCGATCGTGCGAAGGACACTGACGAAGTAAAATATAATGTGGCCACACACCTGGTTACATTTTACATGATTAAATTTTAATCCCTCGTTATTTTCAGGATGGAATAAACAAATTCTATACCCTTGTTTTTCACTGAAATATGAACACGAAACATTTTTGAGTTTACCTATTAAATAAAACAGACACACTGTAGTCGGTATAATTTCAGTTATCTTGTTGTTTTCAAGGATGCAGCTAGCTAAGTAATAAATATTTGTGATCTCTCTCAGAACTTTGGGCACGAAGCCAAGTCAAATAAAACCACTGGAAACCTAGATTGTCATACATACAGTTAAACCCTACTCATATTTAACTATTCAGAATGAACAGAACTGATTGGGTTCTTACTTCGTTTACGATATTGGTAAAATTATGTTTGCTATAGTCTATATATGTATATAAATTACGTGTCACGTTTTTTATCGGAGATGGACTCCTAAAATACTTAACCGATTTTAATCAAATTTGCACACCGTGTGCAGTTTGATCCAACTTGAAAGATAGGATAGCTTACATCTCAATTTATAGTCGCAATATGATTTTATTGCAAATTAAGTCACAATTATCTGTTAGCTCCAATCGATTCTAACAGATGGCGGTATCTGTCGACTGGATGGGGAAGACCGTTAAAAGCTAATTGTAGATGGCACGACTATAGCTGGTTCTCAATCTGACCAATGAGGTCGAGCTAATTTGAAATATAAAATGACATTACCGGATTTTCAACCAATGACGATGCATGGAACCAGCTATGCTAGCGCCATTAGTTCCGCAGTTTCCATCCCCATTGAGTAAGTATTTAATAGATGGCGCTGTATAGGAGCGCAGCAGCAATGAAAAATATTGCGACAACGGGGAAAATGTGACGCAGACGAAGTTGCGCGGGAGAGCTAGTAGATTATATGCTATAGTTTATGCTAGCATCATGTACGGACTTCCAATGACCAACTTTCGTAATTTAAGAACGTCATCATCAGCATATTACTTGCACGATCAATTATATACCTACTAAACACATTAAAACATCCTCGCCTCGTTGGTCGAGTAGTAGCAAGCGCAACTGCTGAGCATGAGGTACTGGGATCGATTTCCGCGTCGAGCAAAGGGTTATTCGGTTTTTTCCATCAGAAATGTCTCAGAAACAGCCGCTCGCTCTGTGAGAGTGATGCATCCGATGGTAGACGTCACATGTCTTCGTATTTTTGTTTATTTCTAGCAAGAAGATGCAGGTTTGATTACGCATAATTTAGAAACTTATATCAACCTTCTTCTTAGCGTGTCGATGACAATTCAAAATGAGTCAGCCCAAAATTCGGCGACGAGTTTGGAATGTCCATCAGCTCCTTTGATGTGCAAACAACAGGATAGGCAAGACACGACCTTATTTCAATGAGTAATTGGCTACGATTGGTGGGTCTTGTCTAGGTACCTACGTCATAGTTTTAGGCAAAACAACTTGTTTGTAAGTAGCAACCATTCATTGAGTAAATTGAAGCTATCATATGGGTGTTGAAAAGACAGCTTTGCTTCCATGTCTTAATAGTAAGCCGTCATTTCTCAGAATTTATTGAAAGCTGTCAGATTGAGATATAATGAATCCGGTTCGTTCGCTTCTTCTGAGAATAAAATAAATGGTTTCACTGAAAAATGTAATTCATTCAAGTTCAATCTACAATGTAAATAAGGCGTTAAAACCTTTACAACTCATTCAAAACAAGTGCGATTTAATTTGTTTCTAATTTTAAGACTAGCCATTGATCGCGGCCTGTGTGGGGGTAAAAACACGAAACACACTATCCGGATAAAAAATTAAAAAGATAGACAGGCAGCGGTACTTTCACATTTTTAATATTACGAGTAACAATGGTTTTCAAGATGTTGTTAGGTTAGGTTAGCTTGCCTTCTTACGTTTTCTCAAAGCGATATTGTTTTTACTGCCACTCCGTATAACAAATGAAGTTACCTGGAACGGTAAAGAAAACAGAAAGTTGGCTATAATAAGAAACATGCGATTGTTGGAGGATTCCATTTATTCAGTACGGACTCAGGTACAGCCAGAATAGCAATTGAACGAAAAAAGGCCATGTTGGTAACATTTTGTGGGCGGCAAATTGATTCACGAAACGTGTCGGCACTCGACTCGACTCTCTGAATAAACGCAGTTTTATTCGATACAGAAGTACCTACTTTATAAAGACAGCCAGTAAAACAACTAACCTTAATTTTAATCATACGATCACCGAGTTCGATTTCACAAAATGAGCTAAGCTAAGTATTACGTAAATTAAACGTTTTAAAAGACTTCTAAAAAAGGAGGTTATGTGACCAGCATTTTTTTTTAATATTCACACTGATTTCTCTGTAATTACTCCGATTTTCGAGATTCTGTTTTCATTTGGTGGGGAAGCCTTGTTCCTAGCTGATATACCTACTATATGTTGACACTAGTGGCAGAAGTACATTCGAATGTGTCTCGAATTTACTTGATTTTGAATGCCCATTGTAACTGGTCTATGGAATCTCTGGTTATATGAAAGAATTAGGGCTGATTGACTGCTTGTCATCGTAGTCAATTTGTAATAGTCAAGTAGAGGAAATTGGCTGTCGTGGAGAAGGTCAAATGTTAATGGAACTGTAAGTACCCAATTATGTGTTTACGCACCGCATTCCACAAAACGTAAATCATGGGAACACGTTCCTGAAATTCTTAATGTCACTCTGAAATAGGTATGCTGATGACGGTGAAGAAAATCTCGCAATCCTAACAGTTCTTGAAACATAAAATAACAAAGTCGCATTTAATGGTAATTTACGCTTGAAAAAGATGCAACATGAATAATTCAGAATCATAACAAAAGTAATTTTGAAAGCTTTTTAAGCTACCTTAGCGAATCAGTGGTTCGGACGTTGATACACTGCGGGCGAGATTGAACTAAGAAAACTAACAAATGCAATTGTAGCATTGTTTTAAAGATTAGACTATTTAGGTCATTACAATTCGGGAGGCGACTACACCTCAGGAGATACGACTTGCGTCCGTCACGTCGCGAAGCAAGAGCCATGGCAAGCTCAAGCTACTACTTTCATTTGTTTTTTTCGTAGTCACTGTCCCAATATCGATTAGCTTATTAGCAGTTTGGAATTATTGTTCCTTTAGAACAGTTAATTTTATGTAATGAGGAGGGATGAAACTCTTGTGACTATAAGAGTGATGGATATGAATGTTGATATTGTAGATGAAGAGGTAGGCCAAAGTAAATGATATCGTAAAGTTTGACAGTGGAGAATGGGAGAAGAAAACGTGTTGCATCAACACTAAATATTAATACATACAAATGGGACCAGAGCAGTAAGATCAGAACGTTTTGAACAAAAAAAAAAAGATCTTAAGGAATGACCGACCAAGTTGAAGCAAGGACCAATTCTTACGATGGAGAAAAAGTAAAAATATTGCAGAATAAAAAGCTTTACTGGTTTCTCGAGTAGTATAAGTGCTTTGTGAGCAGTGAATAGTCTTATAGTTTTGAAGAATCGCGTTGCAGTTCTTTTCTTAGTAGCAACACAGAAACGGGTAGGTACATCCTATTTAGTAACTTTCCCATTTCGACATATTAGCAAAATACCATCACAAAAGTGCAGTTTCGTAACTATTTTAATTTTCGTACATTGAGTCTTGTTTCGTAACCTTTTGAATATGAGTGTATTCATTTCCGTTTTCAATTATTAACCCGTATTTTTAAATAAAACGTTAGTACTTTTGTTATTGTATATAACGACAAACAATAATAGCTAAACGTTTACGAGAAATTACTCAACGTATATATAAATCGGAGGTTTCAATACCGCTTGACTTGCCTGGGATAGGACGTTCGTCAGGGCCGATATGTGCCTTTCAACATGTTATTTTTGCTTTCTAATATAAAGTATTCTATTTTGTTTTAGTAATATTTATGTTTGCTATTATTTAACAAAACTTTGATCTTATTTTACTACAATGATTTATATTTTACCATTTGATTTAATAATTTACTTTTATCATAAAATACTTGAATTTTGCTTACAAACGGGTTCATATACAAGTGACGTCCTATTAACGTTAACGTTAAAATAGGAAGCGCTAGAAATATACCTAAGCTAACGTTACATAATAACTTGAGGGGTATGTATACATTTTACAAAGACTACGTAAGTAAAATTAATGGTTCGTCCCTCAAATTTTAACATCTATCGATTAGACAGAGACCTAAAAATAAGGTGACTAGGACGATAGTAGATAACAATTTCATTGCAATTCACATTGGATCGCTGACTAAATAGTCACCAAACTTCGTTGTACTTATTTTTCGCGCATAAGTACAACGAAGTCGGTGATGCGATGGTTCGAACTGATAAACGAAAAGAACGCGGCCATCCGTGCCTACAGCAGCTTTCCCTGCGAGGCAAACAAAGCCCACATGCGTAATTTACAGCGTGCTGTAAAGGATCGCACCAGTGAGCTTCGTAATAATCAATGGGAAAAAACGCTAAGCGAACTCGAGCCTACCCACCTAGCCTTCTGGCAGCTGCAACGCAAGATGCGCTCCACCGAAGAGGCTTCGATGCCTCCCCTCACCCGACCCGATAAGAGCGTCGCATTCGACGACTCTGAGAAGGCCGAATGCCTAGCCGACAGCCTGGAGTCCCAGTGCTCCCCCAGCTCGCAACCAGTAGACAAGCGACATCTCGATGAGGTGAACGCATTCGTCGAACGTAGAGCCGCCCTGCCCCCCGAAGAAGACCCTGATGATCCTCTGCCTCCGGTCACAGCTGACGAAGTGCAAGACATCATTAACAAACTTCAACCGCGGAAAGCACCCGGCTCCGACGGAATCACCAATAGGGTGTTCAAACTCCTCCCCGCTCAGCTCGTCGTGTTAATGGCGGCCATCTTCAATGGCGCCCTGAGCAACAACGCGTTTCCCCAAATATGGAAAGAGGCCACTGTCATCGGTTTCGCCAAGCCAGGCAAACCCGAGTCTGACCCTTCGAGCTACAGACCTATCAGTCTCCTGAATGCACTCGGTAAAATCTACGAGAGACTTATGTATAAGCGACTCAAAGACTTCGCCGAGGCTAAGAATCTCATCCCCAACGAACAGTTTGGCTTCAGGACCGGACACTCTTGCATTCAACAGGCCCACCGCATCGTAGAACACTTGAGCGCTGGCTTCCAGCGTGGAGCGATGACGGGTGTGTTGTTTTTCGACATAGCAAAGGCATTCGACAAAGTCTGGCACAACGGCTTATTATATAAGCTGTACAAACTGGGAGTGCCAGACCGTCTCGTGCTCATCTTACGAGACTTTTTGTCGGATCGCACCTTCCGCTATCGCATCGGGAAGGCACTGTCTTCCCCCCACCCCATTAGAGCCGGAGTCCCTCAGGGCTCCCCGCTCTCTCCCCTTATCTTTACTCTGTTCACCAGTGACATCCCCAAGAGCAAGAAGGCACAGTTAGCCCTGTTCGCGGACGACACGGCCATCTATTACACTGGCCGTAGTCACGACGCTATTTACAGCACCCTCCAAACCTCAGCCAACGTCTTAGGCGCTTGGTTCCGGAAATGGAGAATCGAGGTGAACCCCGACAAGAGCCAGGCAGTTCTTTTCTCTAAACCGCGTAAGAATAAGCCACCCGCGCTCAGCCCGATCACTATGTACGGTAAGCCTATCCCTTGGGAGAAGCAAGCCAAGTACTTAGGAGTCTTACTTGACAACCACCTGTCTTTCGCGGCGCACATCAAAGCAGCTCGCGACCGAGCTGCCTTTGCTATGGGTAGGCTTCATTTCATGATCTCGGCAAAAAGCAAATTGTCACTCAAGTGCAAGTTGCGCCTTTATACCGCGGTGATCCGCCCCATTATGACGTACGCTTGCGTCGTGTACGCTCACACCAAGCCTAAATACATCCATAGGATGCAAACCTTGCAGAACCGGTTCTTACGTAGAGTCACGGGAGCCCCTTTTTATGTCCGTAACGACCGTCTACACGTAGACCTTAGAATGCCCACCGTCCTTCAGTTTATGAAACGTCTTTCGAAGCGTTTCTTCGATAACGCCAGTAAACACCGTAATCCCCTGATCGCAGCGGCCGCCCGTTACGAACCCTCGCGCATTAGTACAGTACGCCGTCCTCGGCATACCCTCGTCACTCCCGATGATGCTATCACCCTCCTCCAGGAGAGTAGTAAAGAGACTAGCACTCTTAATAAGTACAGACACAAACCGCCGTCTTTCCGACCTCGCCGTCGAGGTCCGTCGCGACGTCCCGGTCCATGCCCTCCCCGACCCTCGCTCGAGCCAGCCCGCGATGCTGTGCCAGTAGTTTTAAATCAGCCCCTAAATAATGATATCATTCAGATCCAGCCTGTCCCCATGCAGTCCTCCCCCAGCGACGCCCTGAGCCGAGGCTCGTACCCCACAGGGGGTGCCCTCAGCGTATAGTCGCTTAGTTTGTAAGTTTTTATGCCCTGGCTGGAGGCCTTACTCTTAAGGCACCCACAGGATAGTCCGGTTAAGCAGACGACAACCTCTTAGGTTGAACTGCGAGATGCCATTCATAATAATAAAAAAAATAAAAAAAGATGCGATGGTTCGAATCCAAGTTGATACATTGAATTCTTTTTGAAATATTCTTCATATTGTTATTCACAACGAATTCTATATTGTAGCATTTGAAAACTTGAGGGGTTAGCACATACTGACGCGGTCTGTACCTGCGGGTTTCTCATTTGAACTTACTGTTAGTATCTGTCTATTATACAGTATGTCCTTTAATGTTTACTTTTAATTGTAAGTGATGTTGTATTATCTGATTTGTGAACCATCCATAGAAAAAAATATGTGGTAAAATGCTCGTAGAAATAGCCACCCTGAATTAATGAGAGCAGCAGTCAGAAATTATGCGTAATCAACCAAAATGTAACCGCACCGCACTGCTGCTGATACAAGTCATATTCAGTGAACGCTAACAAATAATATTAAATCATTTTAGGCTGTCAATTCCAATTCATCGACTTCCATACGTGATGCATCACTAATTCTATCACAATCTCTAACTAGTAACATAGCATTATCTCTATTATGACTGTCTCGTAGGTCTAGTCATCGAACCCAGGACCTCCTGTTGACTTTGAGGCCCTGGGTTCGATACCTGGGTCGAAAAAATTCTTATTGAATTTTTCCATCAGGAATTTCTTCAGCCACGGAGTCCAAATTTGTGCCCGGTTGATGGCAATAGGCTCGCCCCTAATTACATAGGACTTAAACATAACTGGCGAAATATTGGTACTATTAATATTATGTTCACTTTTGCGTAATTCTTTGGGGATTAAAGCCGTGATGTTATGTTATCTTTAGCATTTGTGCCTCAAACGGACACAAATCCAGATTCCGTGGCCGCCACTTAGAAATTCCTGATGGAAAATTTCAATAAAATAAATGTTGCCAATCTGGGCACCAAACTCGGGGCCTCATGCTAAGTATTACCGCTTCTGACTACTTCACCAACGAGTCAGAACTTGAAACGACTACATATTATGAACTTTGTTTTTTTTCGGTTGGGAAGTCATCAAATAACACCGGCTCTGGGCGGAACAACAGGGAGTGTCAGACTTGTACTGACTAAAACCCATCCATGTACCTTCTTAGCCCTTTGTGTTCCAAGGCCACGGTATCTCTTTTGAACAGTCCGTTTTAGAATGTTTGTGTATGTGTCAAGTCACTTAAGACGTTTAGATACCCTAAACGTAATCAATTATACCTAAGCAGTCACAAAGTAATTGATCTAATTGTGTGCGCGAAACTTACGGCCCAGGGGACTAATTAGTATCTATTACTGAATGTTGTGGGTGATTTGGCCTTTTGCGTGGGCCTACATCCAAAAGTTGAAGTTCCTAATTATCTTAGTGGCGGTACTGTCATACAAACTTTATTTCAATTAGACCATTACAGGCACTTTTGAAAGTCCAAAAATAAAAACGCGAAACTGCAATCCCAGTCACAAGGCATAATAACTTGTGAATGTACTGTAGTTGCCCATTCCAAAGCGTAGATCTCTATGGAGAATAATGGGCTAGAAACTCCATGGACACTCTTTTCGTTCGTTAAACGTTTTTTCTTTCTTTCTTTTAAATCAAAATGTGTTACAAAATCTTGGTTACATCATTCATGTAAAGAATTACAAATATGTGAGAACGATGTAGAAATACGGGCAAGTTAAGAGCGTCCAGAGTAAAAGATTGAATCATACAAGCCTAAAAGCTTGGTTTGTCCTTATATAACCTAAGAGTCTTCATGATGTTAGGGTTTCGGAACAGTCTGCTTGCCCTATGGGCTTACCGTATTGTTGCCCCCTAGGCACGCCTCTGCTAACTAGTACAGCGGAATACCAATAAGTTACATGGAGCGATTATCTGTCTGAACTCCACAACCCAGTTACTGGTTAACACTATAGTATTAACCCTTGGTAAGACAGGGTAGTGATAATCAATCATCATCATCATCATCATTTAAGCCCAAAAAACGTCCACTGCTAGTCCTAGGCCTTCCCCAAGTGTCGCTACTTGGACATTTTGGGGGGTTTTGCCATATTCGCCACACTTGGCAGGCTGGTTGGCGATCGCTGTACGGTTACAAAAGCACAGAAAACGCTGCTGCCCATTCTTTGGTGATAATCAATGGTTGTAAAATATAATGTCTAAGCAAAAAGTATGGTCATGGAAAAACCCTTGCACCATTTTATAAAAAAAAAACGTCTAAAATAATATCGTGTATACTGCGACAAAAGTTTGTATTGTTTCCTGTTTGCATAATTTTTTGAGTACAAATGCTTCGATTTGCATGCCAAAATAATTTGCCATGAATATTCTATTATGCAAGTTTAAGACAAAACTGTGACCTATTTTTCTTGACAGACCTTTACGAGTTTCTTCGAATGATAAATTGCGCGTTTCCATTTTTATAACTTGATTTAAATGTTTTATCCGTCGTAATGTCACAATTTTATTATTAAGTTGTATTTAAAGTAGTAAGGCTTATACTTAGCTCCATTTTAGTACTTGGTGATTCTTCTTGATTCTTGATAGTTCTTCAAGACATACATGCAGAATAACTTAGATAACTTTATTGATAACAATCTTATCCGACAGACGTTCTGCTGTCTAAATAATTCAGAACAGCACTTTCATTTTTTTCCCGATATTTTCCAATTACACTTTCCTTTATTTTTTAATTTACGTTCTCAGTTACCACTGTTATTCAGGCTATTACTAACATTAATATGTGCAATTTCCCAATTGTATTTTCAAATATGTACCTCATATCAAATTATTCAAAAAGTTCACCTCGCTATGTTTGCTAACAATAATTAATTTAAACACAAATTCATCGAAGCTTTCACGCTATTTCCAACGTTATTGTGAGTATTGACTAACATAATGTGATGTCGTTATTAATCCAATTTGCATTCATGTCAGACACAATGTGTCGCCACAGTTAAACATTTAAAGTTAGACTGGTCTGGTCCAATCGGATGTTTGCGGAAAGGTTCAATTCGCCATGAGGGGTGTACAATGTCATTCGATTGGCGATAATTAGTGATCGAAAGGACGGAGCGAAGGTCTTTAATTGAATTTGATTAATTTGCTGAAGTGATTTCGTTGCCATGGACTTTGTATGGGGATATAATTGAATGCCAGTTGAAAAACACATAGCTTGGAATATTCATGGTCTGATGCTTTTTCTAACACCATCAAATAAAGTGTTACTTTTTCATTGCATGGATTTTTCCTTCTTGACGTAAATCGACTTCCAGTACATCTAACCACAAGGCTATTTCTTCTTACTTTATATTGTTTTTATTTCTTTCCTTAATGCGATACATAAACAATTTATTACGAACGCGGAAAGAATTGCTCCCATTAACTGTTCTCGTGATTTAAGATACACAGATTCTTGGCGGTTCTGTGTAATGTCATTTGGCAGTTAAAAGCATTTTAGAGGGCCGTAATCCAAAGTTTATAACTTTAATATGAGGAAGATTTAGATGAAATGGAAAGACCGGAATAACCCTAATGCTAGGCTATCACCGTTCACTATTATTTTGAGACGTGCTCTAACTGCTCTTAGTTTATAGAGAAGCCGATTTGAGAGGATAATGCTGAAAGCGTATTCTTCTAGAATGAGAATGAATGTAAAAATAAGTCGCCCAATCCAAACCACAAAAATCTTACTATGAATAACTACAAGTTTTTTGTAATCTCCAACCAAATCGAAATAATAATCGTGTGATTATTGTTTCGATTTGGTGCTTGCTGTGTAGCAAGCAGGGTTAAAGCTTGATAACTATAAAAAGACTGCTCGTACAAACGTTATAAAAAAAAAGTAATTTGTAAGTTTCATAAAAATGCAAAGCGCGATTTTAATTTTACGCAAAGATATCATAAAATATCTACTTTATTGACACAATATGAACTTTTTTATGAGTAATGTGAGTGCATTCCCGCATACACAGCGGTGAAGGGAAATGTCATGAGGAAACGTGCACTTATTAGAAAAGATGACGTAGTCTGACACCGGCAAGAATCGTGTGTCTGTCCCTTATGAGAAGAAGTCTTGGTCCAGCAGTGGGACAGTATAAGGTTGGTGGTAATTATTATAACTTCATATGAACTTATTCACTGAATTATTATAATTTCTTATGCCATCAACCGGGTACAAATCCAACCTCCGTGGCTGCTACTGAGAAATTCCTAATAGAAAACCCAAATAACACTTTGCCCAGCCTGGGAATCGAACTAAGGAGCTCATACTCAGCATTCGCGCTTGCAACCACCAGACACACGAGGCAGTCAACTACCCCTATTATAACTACCCCCCTCAAATAATAAGATCGCAAGAAGAGCTATGTGAACCGCTTACTATCTAACCAATAGGAAATCTCGTGACCTTCTGGTACCATCACTCTTGTCGTCTTGCGGTGTACAATCATTAATATTAGGGTTGACGTTTGATGGGTCCACCATCAGTTCACTTCTTATCTTAAATAATTGTTGTTCTGTTGCATTGGTGTGTGCCTATTTTTGGTTATAGAAACCAGGAAAACATAAATAATAAATACCTTAACATAATTTAAATTTAATTTAATTGATTTGACCTTCAACATATATATTTTTTAATTGTAATTTAATATTTGTATTTAATTATTTAATAATATGACTATTTCATTTTGACATTTTTTTATGTATTCTATTTTGATTAAGTATTTTACTTTAAACTTGTTAATTTAGTTCAATATTGTATGTAAAATGTAACTTAAAAATCTAGGATAAGCAAGCCGACCAATAATTTATGGTTTCTGTTTTTACTTATTTTTTGTTTTATGTGGGTTATGGACCTGAATAAAATTATTATTATTTATGAACTTATTTGTACCAAGGAATTATGTACATATTTTACTAATTTTCTTTTTGAGAGAGAAAAGAGCTAATAAAATAATTCATAATAAGTTTTCGGTATCTCTTACGGATTCGGTTTTCGCAGACTGCCCAAGTTAAAATCACTGTGTGACACACATAGAAGGCGACTTCCTTTTTTATACCGATAGTTACAACAATTTATATGATGTTTTTAGGGAAAAGATTCTTTCAAACAACATTTACTGGCAATTGCAAAAGACATTTTTTTTTTTTTCGAACAACCCGCAGCCCTGGCAGGCATCGGCCCTCTCGGACCCCTTCCGATTGCAAAAGACCTCACGTTATTATTTGACTTTACAAACATAACCTCAAAAAACTTATTAAACCACTACCAATTTTATTTCCATTGGCAACTGATCGAATAATCCAATCTTCTGTCCTTAATGGCGGTACCAGGTGCCTGACAACCATAACTTATAATAAGTGTCGCAACCACTATTAATCTATGGTCACTGTCTGTTCCAGCGATGTTTAATGGCCGACTTAGAAGATTTTCTTGGGGTTGGATCTGGCTATTTGTTTACGGTACCTTGTATTAAATGTAAGCTGGGTTTCCTGGAAAATTTTGCAGCGTAGCTTTTATTTATTATGGCTATTGTAATACAGTTGCAAAAGAAGGCAGTGATTTATCGTTTTTGTGGTTTTGTGAGTGCTGCATGGTAACTAATTGCATTTTTGTTGGAAACTGTTTTTTATGACAGTTTTAAATTATGTCTTATTTTTTCGTTATTTGCATTTAAGTACAGAATTATTATCTTGGACGTCTCAACCACTTCCAATCTATGGCCATTTTGACCATAGATTATTAACACGCTAAGAAAAAAATAACCTATGGTCACTGTTTGACCCAGCGATATTTAATGACGGACTAAAAAGATTTTCTTGAGGTTGGAACTGGCTATTTGTTTCCTGTCTATAGTATTCAACGTAAGCATGGTTTCCTTTTATATTTTGCAGTGTAGCTTTTATTTATTAGGGACACTGTGCTACAGTTGCCCAGTTGCGAATACAGTGATTTTTCTTGTTGTGGTTTTAAGAATGGTATTTGCGTTTTAGTTGGAAATAAAGTGTGGTTTTATAATTTATTTGTTTTATTGATGGTTTTGTATTGGGTTTTATATTTGTATTTAAGTAAAGCGTTTTTGGTAAACAAGGTAAAAGAAGTTCGTATATGTAAAACTATGGTAGCAGATGGTGTTCTATTGCAAGAGGTCTCCGTTAGAAATAGACGTTATTTTTAGGGTTCCGTAGCCGAATGGCAAAAAACGGAACCCTTATAGATTCGTCATGTCTGTCTGTCTGTCTGTCTGTCTGTCTGTCTGTCCGTCTGTATGTCACAGCCACTTTTTTCCGAAACTATAAGAACTATACTGTTGAAACTTGGTAAGTAGATGTATTCTGTGAACCGCATTAAGATTTTCACACAAAAATAGAAAAAAAAACATAAATTTTGGGGTTCCCCATACATAGAACTGAAAACCAAAATTTTTTTTTTCATCATACCCATACGTGTGGGGTATCTATGGATAGGTCTTCAAAAATGATATTTAGGTTTCTAATATCACTTTTTTCTAAACTGAATAGTTTGCGCAAGAGCCACTTCCAAAGTGGTAAAATGTGTGTCCCCCCCTCTAATTTCTAAAGTAAGAAGAGGAAAATTCTGAAAATATTCAGAATTGTAGAACGTAAAAAAAACTATCAACGAAAATTGGTTCCAATAAGATATGATGTTTAGTTTTTGAGATATGGGACTTTTTCATCAAACTGCAGCAGTAACTTTGTTTTTGATTAACATACTATGAAAAACCAATTTAGTTTTGCGGTTGACTTGAAGTTTACTAACTAATACTACTAACTAATGAATGACAGTTCAAAATATTGTTTGGGGCTATGGAACCCTGTGTGTGAGTAAGACTCGCACTTGGCCGGTTTTTATATGTACGTACCTACACATTATGCCAAATTTTTACGAATATGTTGGCATTATAATAAATATCATACGTAATTTGGATTTTTTCTTCGTTCGTCCTGAAATTTTAGTTGTAATTTAAAACAAGTTAGTATTTACTTACATAATATAAATAAACCACGTGCGTGGAGGTTACAGAAATCATTGTTTTTGTTGTTAAAAAATGAACCTATATGGATATTTAGTTGATTTGGAAGATTACAGAAAATTGTTTATTTATAATTGTATAATATAATTATTTAATATACAATTTTGTGTGAATGTGAGTTTGGGTTAATATTGAATTATTAATTCATCAAGAAGAGTTAGTCAGTCTCGCAAGAGTTTGAAGCAACAATTTAGGATTATGCATCACCAGAGACTAACGTAATACTTACGCTGAAGATATTATGTACGTAATGCCAAGGGACTATTAAATTCTGAACCAGGTTGTTAATACTATCCCACCTTCTAGATTTTCCAAAACGTTTTTAGATAATAATTATTATGTGTGGTCTTGCATATTGGTAGGTATAGGTACTAATAAAAAAACATCAATATAAAACAAAATAACCGACTTCCAAAAAAAAAGCACTAAAATGTGGAATGGTACATTGTTACCCCAGGGGTGAAAGTAACTTATTTAGCCCCGAGATGGGGTTTGGCGCCCGAATGAAGTGAGGGCGCCAATAGTTCGAGGGACTAAATAAGTCTTTAACCCGAGGTAAACACTGTGCTTTTCAAGGAAAGTAAAAATAAAAACATGAATTAGCTAAAGGAAAAATTAGTACATTTTATTTCGGATTGCCGCTTTCCCACATATTTTGTTTTTTTTTTCTGTGGCCAGCCAGCTATTCAGCTTTTTTTTTTTCATGTTTTGCAAATGGATCACAAGTTATATCCTGGATACCGTCATGGAAGGAAAACGTCGAATAACAAGTCCCCCAACTGTGTTGGTTTTTGTCAAATATTAAAATGTTCAAATAAATTACATACCACTTTATCTTCAAAAGATTATAATAGTTGGTCAATTATCCCGTTGAACGACATCTGAATGACTTTCAATATAAAAAAATATAAAAAAGCTGTATTTTAGACCTTGATCCATATGATGTTAGTAATACACACTAATTATATTACTGTTATAAATTGTGTCCATCGTTTTCGTTTCTTCGTTTATAACACAGGTATAGTTTCCGGATTCTGTTACGCACAAACTGGATGACTGTCCTCACACGGCTCGTTTAGCGTTGAGAGACCGAAAGAAACATGATTTGTCGCGTGCAAAAATAAATATAGAACTGCGCACACGCACAATCCCACATATCATGTCACTCAAGTTCGTTACTAATAGATCGGCGTTTGTAAAAATGCGGAAACGGTAAATAGGATTTCGTTACCAGTGTTTGAAACTCTATTCAAACAATTTCAAATGTCCGTAAATCTGGGGTTATCTTTTCGAACTGACAACATCATTAAAAAAAATCGCGAAACGTATCTAATCGGCAATATATTAAAGTGCTGTTAAAAAATAACCCAGCCACTAGCACCATACTATTGTGTAAATCAGCGTGTTTTTTATCCAGTTACGTAAGAGTTCAACAAAAAACCCACAGTCCTAAAATGAATGGAAACCTCAGCTTCGTGATTCCTGTCTTTATTATTCATTCAAAGTTCTTTTCACACTTTTTGTACGGTGGCAAAAGAAGAACTCTTGACAGTGTCAACACATTAACGTTTACCAACTGAAGGTAATGACAGGTCACTTGCCCACGGCTACCAACATAACAGAATGACAAATTGCCCTTGGCGGGAGGGAAAACCTCGAGAGATCTCAAAAAAGAAAATACTCTTAATTTTACGTTCGTTTGAAATGGACTCATTAGTCTTTTACAGATTTTATACAAAGGTAGGTTGATGAGACGATAAGGAAAGGGGCGTTGAGGGTTGTGTTGATTTTTACGAGACAGGGCTACAAAAAAAATTGTGCATATTGAAGTTTCAACGTGATTTATTACCTAAAGTAACCTTTTGTAATTTACCTTGTATGCGTGCTTAACTTTATAGTAAACATCATGCATCTGCAAAAAAAAGAAACAAACCGAAATAAAATTATGGCAAAATAATTTTAACTTGCACCTAAAAATAATCGTGTGTTTAGATATAATGAGATTTAATTTAAGAGACTGAAACATTTCGGCGTAACGCTCTTTCTAAAATTTACTTAAAAGGTATTATAATGAATATAACTCTAAAATTATAGAAAATCATGAGAGATGAAAAAAAAAATTATGCTCCATATTCTATAGAAGCTACAAATTAGAGGTATTAAATCAGGTCTCCGTGAATTTTTGCGTAAACCTGCATCAGGGGAATGATTATTACTAAATAACTTATTAAAAATTCGCTTTATTAATATTGTAGTAAAGAAGACGAACTATTTTTAACAAGTAGTTGTTATTTCAAGCAACGAACGAAAAAAAATATTTCAACCTTACAAAACAGACAACAACACCTTTACAAAATTGAACGAATTAACACCCGCGCCACGTTGGAATATCTTGAAAAATGATAATAAGCTTCTAACACGTCTATAACGTCTAAAGAATTTAATAAAGGTGGGGACAAGAAATTCCAAAATTCTCGTATATTTTAATTATCTTAGTTCATAAAATGCTCTTTACTTTCGTTCTCTATTTTATGTCAAACATAATAGAAAGATCAAAAACCCTGTTCGAGATTACAAGTGTACCTACCCACTCAGTACTATTTTGGACAGTTTGGTATCTTCCAATTTAATATGTTAGGTTAGGTTAGGTTAGTAAGCCGTTGTTTCGAAACCAGGCAGCCGTATTACTTTGTGTAATTTATTTCATCACCATTGCTTTTAAAATGCCTATGACATGCTGGTTTCTCACGAAATCGTGAGGAAACCGGCACGGCATGTCCTAGAACTAAAAACTCGAAAGCATGTGACATCTTCCAAACCGCACTGGGCCCGTGGATTACAGCCCACTCCCTCTTATAGAGAGGAGGCCTGTGTCCCAGCAGTGGGAACATTATAGACTGATGATGTAGTCAGAAAAGTAATATTAGACGCTTAACCTTTTCATTCATAGAAAATATCTAATAATATTCAAGTGCAAATATCACTGGTCAAGTTCATAGGTATTTGACCTATCGGATGAACTGGCTTCGCAAATATTTGCGGATGCCAAACTGACTAGAGTTAGACTATTTCGACGGCTGGCCGGTTTTGCCAGTGCAGCATTTAATATGCGATTTGATTTTATTTATTAATGTGTAACACCTTAAACTATCCTAACAGGGTTTACCCTAATGCTCTGGTAAGGGGTGCCTTGCCAAGAAGGTTAGTCTTGGCTGTAGGTACCAGTAGCAGTGGCGGGCAGCGCCGCCTCCACATGTAGCGGTCCGGCGGACACACAGAGTCAAGCGCTGCAATGCTCCCGGGTTACTCTCGACTCCACGAAGCACCTTCACCAAGTATGTGACCAGCTTAAACTCCCGTCGGAAATGCAGTTGATTATAGCCAACCATGCCCAATACCAACAGAGTGGGATACATCAGCGGATAAAACGAATATACCCCATACAACCTCCTGTACAAATGGCGCGTGAACTTGTTCTAAACGCGCTCCAACATTACAGAGTACTTAGCTTCATGTGGAGCCCATATGATCGCACTATGTTCCAGATGACTCTTGACTAGTGCGTCATACAGGTCCCTAACTGCTGTGATGTTTGTGAAGCTTTGTGTCTGTCTCAGAACCAATCCTAAGTTTCTGTACGCCTTCTTACAGATCTTTGTCACATGCTCACTGAATGACAGATCGGGAGTCATGAAAACACCCAAGTTTCGCACTTCCGTAACTCGTTGCATTGGCACCGCGTCTACCACGTTCTCATAGAGCAGAGGTGCACGAGTACGGGTGTAACACATCAACGAGCACTTGGATACGTTGAAATACAGTTTGTTTTCATGACTCCATTGTACTATGCGATTTATATCTTCCTGTAGGCACCTGCAATCAGACTTGGACCTAATCTCAAGCAGCAACTGAGGTCATCTGCAAATAATAACCAAGAGCCATGTCTTATGACTTCCGGCAAATCGATTATCATTATTATGAATTCGAGAGGCCCCGCGTTGCTGCCCTGACTTACACCAGACCAAGTGTAATATAATACAGATTCACATCCATTGCAGTCCACATACTGCAGTCTGCCTTGCATGTAACTGGCGAAAAACTGCAATAGATGTGGGGTACATCCGACCTCTGCTAGCTTCCGCAGTAACATATCGTTGCCGACGGTGTCGAAAGCTTATCTGAAGTCAAAATAAGCTGCGTCCACCTGCACCCCAGCATCTACCGCCGGCACCACTCGTCCTGTAAAATAAAGGAGATTGGTAGCCGTGATGTGCCCCGGCCGGAATCCGTGCTGCGCATCCGATAACTGTCCGCGCACTTGCTTTTGCATACAGCGTTGAATGGCAGACTCGAACACCTTTGCCGGCGTAGACAACACCGCTACCGGGCTATACCCACTGATGTCAGCTCCCGCACTGCCTTTGATGTTTGTTCCATATAGGTATATGCTGGTATGACATCACTGAGAGAAATGGCTATTTTACTGAAGGATTTATGGACATACAAAACATAACACCAATTTTTCCCGACAGGTTAGGCAGGGGTGTAACTACCTACTGGTGAAACGTGGGTGTACTATTTTACATTTCGACAGATATTTGTTATTTTTGATTACCCAAATTAGTAATCAAAATACCCAAATTAGTAATATTATTAGTAATTCCAATGTGTGTAAATCCCATGGGGGCGAGCCTATTGCCATTAACCGGGTACAATTTCAGATCGGGCTGCTAAGAAATTTCTGATGAAAAACCTAATGACACAATTACGATTCCATCCGGCCGTTTTTGCAACTGCGATTCAAACTGCGATAAAAACATATATAATGCGTGTAAAAAGATTGTTATAAAACTGAAAAGCACTTTTTATATACATATTTTTTTTTAATAAAACTTTAAAAAGTTATAACTTTATTTAACGGATTAAATAGTACGGTACGGTACGGTACTATTTAATCCGTTTATCAGCACAACGTTTTAAGTGCGTTACAAAAGTCTTTTACGCAGCAATAATTTTTGCGTAGAGTTATTTAGTTTGATGTACAGATTCTGTGGTTCACGGCTTTGCCACCAGATATTATTTTTGCGATTTCGATATTGGTCCCATAGAGAAATTGGCCCAGTTTAATGGCCCACACCCTTAATCCCCACACTTCATAAACATACTGTAGATAATATCTGTCATTGTAATATTTGTCATTGTATATTTCAGCCGAAAGACGTCCCCTGCTGGACATAGGCCTCCCGCAAGTATCGCCACATTGACCGGTCCCGTGCGACTTGCATCGAGCGGATCATCGGTCCACCTAGTGGGAGGCCTGTGAACGCATCGTCTTTCGGTCCGCGGTTGCCATTCCAGAACTTTTCGGCCCCATCCGTCCTGCGAGCAATGTGCCCTGCCCACTGCCACTTAAGTTTGGCAATTCTTCGGCCTACGTCGGTAAACTTGGTTCTTTTGCGGATGTCCTCATTTCTGATTTGATCCCGCAAGGAAACTCCGACCATATAGCCCTCTCCATTGCCCTTTGGGTGACTTTAAGCCTTCTGATGAGGCCTATTATAATGAGCGACCACGTTGCACAAATTATTCTGTTATATTTCATTGGTCCCTCCCACATTAATACTTGACAGTTCGGAAAACAACATTAACATTAACAAAATATTATCTATGCGATCGAATTACTGATAGAAAATGGTGATTATCACAAATAGGGCGCAGGGTACCGCCAGCATATTGTAGAAATACGAAGTAAATGTATTCCCAATACACATAATGTGATACAAATAGTTTATTCATATGCTTTATTATTCAAAAAAGATTTATTGAATGAAAGATCCATTTGACTTCGCACGCCTACGTTCGTTCCCGCATATGTTAGGGAATCTAAGCCCTTTTCACACTGAGGGACTCGAACGCCCTGTCCCCCTCCTCCTCTTACCTCAGGAGATAAGAATTACGACTAACGACATGCGCGTGTGTCACTAGTTTGCAGCTTGCGTTGTTTTGTGTGTGCAACTCGATAACTAGTAGAATGATCCGAGCAATGTCTTTCATTTGTTTTGATCGATCGC
The DNA here is from genome assembly GCA_949152445.1 of Cerastis rubricosa. Taxonomy (NCBI): domain Eukaryota; kingdom Metazoa; phylum Arthropoda; class Insecta; order Lepidoptera; family Noctuidae; genus Cerastis; species Cerastis rubricosa. The sequence goes on from OX424532.1 coordinate 5,277,751, forward strand.
TTACTATGCGATTAGGACCACGAATTTTGTCCGCAGAAGCTACAACCAGGAAGAAAGTTTGGTCGCACAAACGGGCGACCGACCAGTTTTGTTCATGCTAGCGGCCCGTCATGCGATAAGTCGTGGTCTTGTCCGCGTAATGTGCGAGGTCCCTAAACGTGTGGCCAAACGGTCCCAAACTATGTTCTTATTTACCAGAATAAGTGTGTTAATAATACAACAGCCGCACACACAGATAAAAACTATTCTAAAACTAAATATGGTATGAAACGGCCGCATAATGTATACTAATAACTTGTTAACATTATATTGCCACAAAATAAATGAGTTTTATGGTTTAAATGGATTTCTGCATATCGAGTTCCACGTAATTAACTAGTTTTTGGTAACTCTGTGTGGTGGTCACTAGCTGGGAACTAATATGATTTACTGATGGAACTATATCGTTTTAGGTGCAAATAAATTTGATTTAATAGATTGAACAAGCAACTGACTTAGTCCCAAACTAGTAGTTTGGAAAACTGTCAACTTTTTTGATTTATTTTCTCCAAAGTTGCTATCGCAAAACGCGTGTTTTCGCGGCCAAGAGGAGCAGACATTACTCATAGCATTTGCTTTGTGTAACGTGGAGACGGCGTTAAAAACAGTTTGAAATATTGTTTGTTGAGTAGCCGAAGCACCTACTTTACTCTAAAAAGAATGGAAGACAAACATACGGCTGCGAAGGGAGTGGATAAAACTACACGCTATCACCAACACTTGGTCAAAGCAACGAAACAATATAGTTAAAAAAAAAACGGCGACTGAGAAATTCCTTTTGTAAAAACCCAAAAGCGTTTGGCTCTAGTTGGAATTTTAACCCGTGGTTACCAATGGTCAGCATTCGTAATTTCGTTCTTTAGACCAGGTATAAGAATGTCAAGGACCAGTACCTATAGCAATACATAAAAGATATACGATTGAAAGATTTGTTTGAAAAAAAAATACAGTTACACAGCTTTACTTTTCCAATTTTCGAGGTAGTATATCTCTTTCATAGGACTTCGCAGACTGTTTGTCTTTTGTGGCTTATAAATAAAAATAAAAAAATACATGAGGGCCGTACCGCATGAAATAAATCCAACATTTTTTAGGGGTAAAATATATTGACATATATAGTAGAGAGAGAGTAGGCGGCTGAAAAATCCGTCTATTATTCGGGGTTTACGAGCCAAATGCTGGAATCGGGTCCTTATTTAATAATAAGGACACGTTGGGTTAGTACCCAACGCGACTTGCGATCCCATTGGCCGTACCCCGGACGTTTGATTGTCTCAGGGCCTGTCTTTTAATCTCAATAGGCCAATTCAAAATACTTCATCGACAATTATTTGATCTAAAAATATTATGAAATGAAATAATGACGAAAGGACAAAAAAACAGTGTACTTTTCTTACTTTTTACAATACAAAACCACATAAAGCAAACAGACACATTAAGTCATTTGCATGATATTAGTATGGATAAACGCTTAAACATACCGCTAAAGGGTGCGTCAATACATCCCTTATGTTCAATAATAAATTAAAAGGTTATTGGACGATACGCCTCTGCCATTTTATGGTCATAATGAATCACATAGAGTAAGTATATGTGCGTTTTATTGACATAATAAGCGACCCGCCCTGCTTCGCACGGTTTATATGACTTAACAAAATATTCAGCTTTCTTTACAAAATATACTGTATACTAAAAACAGATTAAAATAAATATTTAAAAAAAAACACTTTTTTGTATGGGAGCTCCATACAAAAAAGTGATTTTTTGTTCTCGTTTTTATAAATAATGGTACGGAACCATTCGTGCGCGCGCCCAACTCGCACTTGGCCGGTTTTTTTGTATATTATTTTGTTATGTACCCTATCACCATATTTTCCTATTTAGCCCAAAGGTTGACATTAAGTCCGCCTATGTTAGGTTTCTTTGGCTTTGGGCCTTTTTAACCGACTTCTAAAAAAGGAGGAGGTTCTCAATTCGGATGTTTGTATTTTTTTTTTTTTTTATGTTTGTTCGCGCATAACTCTGTCGGTTACCAACCGATTTGAAAAATTCTTTTTTTGTTGGAAAGCTTATACTTCCCAAATGGTCCCATAAAAATTTTATCGAAATCAGACAAGCGGTTTTGAAAAAAAACAACAAAAATCTAAATATTCTAACTTTTCGTTTACACTGCATTGCGTTTTTTGTTCGCGCATAACTCAGTCATGTACGAACCGATTTGGAAAATTATTTTTTTATTCCAAAGCCTATGCTTTCCGTTTGATCCCATAGTGACCAAGTCGGGATCTGATGATGGAATCTTGTCGAAATCGAGGGAACTCTTCAGATTTTATAGGAAAACGTACAGCGATTTTAGTATTTTCTACAACAAGTGAAGCATTTGCGTGCAATAAGAACCATTCTACCATCAGATCTGATAATGAAGCCAAGAGACAGGCACCGGAACTCCATACTAAGACAATGTATCTTAACTGTGTTTGGGCTTGTTGGAATTGTAACGGTATGCATTTTCCAGGTGTACCACAGACTTGACTTTCCTTTAGAACCTACGTAACATGTAGGTCTTCTGCTTTGACAGTCTGTTTTCGCGATGATCAGGGTTCGTATTCAAAATGCGTTGATCATTTCTTTCCCTAATTTCTTGTAATCGTTGTCCTTTTTCCTTTTTCTCAGTTTCAGTTCGACGCCGTTTTCTCATAAGAGAAGCATCTTTACTAGGCCTACCCATATTTTTTTATTAGATTAAAAATATGTCACTAAAAATTAACAAATAAAAACGAGAACAAATATACGATACCTGAATGACTATATACAGACTAAGGCCAGAAAAACAAAACATCTAACAGCTTCTAAATATTAATTCATTAATTAATTCAAATTATATTGCTTGGCACCGACTCCAAAGAATTATTAAATTTTATTATAGGTTAATCGTCGGTTAGGTTAGGTTTATTAATATAGGTAGGTTATAGTATTATTTTTAACTTTTTAGTGCGTTTAGGGTTTTTTGAAGTCGGTTTTTTTTTTGCAAAAAAAGTTTTGTCATTCGTTTTTAATTGTGCAGCTTGTAATAATACCTAAGTAATTATGTAGGTCTTATTATCCAAGTCTAGGCCTTAGGTAATTAATATAAAACGAGCTTTTAATGTAGCGATTAGGTACGTTAATTAAGAAGTACGTAATTTAGTTTCTCATTAAACTAAAATGATTAGTTCTAGAAATACTTGGAATTTGCCATACTCGTCAGGTGGGGTCAAAGTGGTCACTTTTTTGTTTTGTTTTCAAAGAAATTTAAATATTATTGTCTCGTTCACCCATCCAGTGGCGTCTGCGATCTCACTCGTCTTAGAGCGGATTCTGACAAGCATGTTTTATAACTCGTAAGTATACGCTCATACGCGCGTACACGCGCGCCAAATTACGCGCTTTCAAAAATCGTAGACGCGCATATTCCGGTGAATTCGCTTTATTAAAATGACAGCTGTCACCAAAAGTGTCGACTTATATGAGTCGCGCTTGTACGAGCTTCAACGCACGTACTATGTAGTTCATGTGTGGCATATGTATTAGTTTATTTTTATTGTATAAGATTATTTTTTGTATTTTATGTATGGGCCTTAGTTGCCTGATAATAAAATGATTGATTGATTGATTGATTGATTGATTGATAAAGCGCGCTTATAAGCGCCTAATTTTCGGCGCGGATAAAGTAGTTTTAAACGTGCTTACGTTTAAAACTATTTTATCCGCGCCGAAAATTGCTAATCTGACACAAACAGCTCTCAACATAAACACTTTCGCGCGACCAAGGTACAGTGAAGGCACATCTAATTATTTGTATCATTGAGTTAATGTAGTTTTATGAATTGCTATTTCAGTACTACGAAGCCTCCTTTGGTAGACTCCGTACCAATCAGCCGCAAAATAAACGAGACACACCCCGGATGAATTTAAAAACTTTTCCAATCACGAAGTAAAAAACGGCTCGATAAAATTGCAATATGAAGACTACAGATATGAAGCGAAGTGTGCTTTGTCATAGTTTCCAGTTTTCATAATGCCTTTTTAATGTTTTGTTGATCAAAATCAATTCAAAAGTAAAAGTCGAGTTTTACTAATAGAGACTTAGTCGCTAAAAAAAATAGTTCATAAGAGAATAAATAAACTAGCCAATTCTCAAGTATGTTGGAGTCGGCTTTAAATCTAACCGTATGTAGCTGAACACCAGAATTTATAATAACTGCCTATGTTAACGTATTGTTAAAATATTGCTTGGCCACAATTTTTTGGTGTGAATAAATCGCAGTTTACGGTAGCTCTCAATGTCCCTCAAAACATTGTAATGTGATGGATGGTTGAATAGTACAGGAGCCTGCCTAAGAGGTATTTAAATTAAAGTCATAACACTTAAAACATGAATTAGTTAAAAAAAATGTGAGGACATGAATAGATAGAACTTCGACCTTCAATATCTCTGAAACTAGAAGGTTCCCAGATAAGGTGCAGGAAACGAAAATGATCGCCATGATGGGAAGAACAAGTCCCTCTCGGCTTTGGTAAGGGTGTTTTTACTCCGGATAGCATGTCAACCCATCTTAAGTAATCAACCGTACCCTTCAATATAGTACCTCTCTTCAACGTCTCTTTACAGCATTGTGATGTCTTATCTCAGAACTTAGACCCTAATGCCTCCATCGCATGCTCAAATGGTAATGTATGAAGGGTAATCGACATCAAATAGGTACCTACTCATATAGATACGCGATATAAGATATTGCTGTACATAGGTCGCGGTTAGAAACAAGAGTTTGGTACTAAACTGGAGTAGGCGCTAAAGGGCTGCTCTGTTTAGTAGGGTTTTAACCAACTTCTAAAAGTTATTCGACTATGTATGTTTTTTTTACATATGTTCTTCAATTTCTATGCCAATAGTGGACCGAATTTCAATTTTTTTTACTCGAAAGCTTAAACACCCGAGGTGGTTCCATTGTCACCAAGTCAGAATCTGATGATGGGATCTCAGGGAAATCGAGGGAAGCCCCCAAATTTTAAAGGCACATACAGGGCTTCAGAAGTCTGTGGAAAAAAAACTGAATCAATAAAACAAAAGTCACCGACTTCTGAAGCTAAAGTTATTTTTCACTTTATTGTGTTTTAGAACTAGGTTGTTTTTATTTTTCTTTGATTCATTAACCTGTAATAATTCATACTGTAATTATAGATAAGTTAATAGCGGGTTAGTCCATCGGTGTTTTTTTAGAAACCGATTTTAAGTCTAATCTCAGGTTTAATTGAGTGGCTCTTGATATTTATAGTAGCAGAGTATGGATTTGCAAGCACCCTGGCTAAGAGCCTAAACTAATATTTTGGTAGTTTGTCTTGTCGTCTCATCATCAGCCTATAATGTTCTCACTGCTAGGACACAGGCCTCCTCTCTATGAGAGAGAGTGAATTGTAATCCACCACACGGACCCCGTGAGGGTTGGTAGATGTCACATGTTTTCGATTTTTTAGTTCTACGGTTCATGTCGGTTTCTTCACGATGTTTTTCGTCACCGTTTTTGAGAGTAGTGGTAATGAAATAAATTACACAAAGTAATGCACCTGCCTGGGTTCGAACCCACGGCTTACTGCTCGTAAGTCGGGGCTGTCACCATTGGACCACCGCTGCTCTTGTCGTCTGTTAGTCGGGTAAAAATGCCTCCCCACATTTATATTTATTCCTTCTCGTAACAATGATGTAATGTTATATATGTTTAATTTATAACCTGTATTACCCTCAAACAGTTAACGTTCTTCATAGAAGGTGAATATAATTCAAAATAGTCCCCGAGGCATTTCAGTATGACTTATGATGTAGTGTTCTTACATTTTTTTTTACGCCTGTAAAATGTGCCCAGTTCTGAACTCGAAAGAAAGAAAGAGAAAATATTTATTTGTCGCAGGGACATGACGTGCATACAAAATTACATTAATAAAATAAAACAATAAACACAGGTACAAGGCAAGAAAAAAATATTAAAAGTACAAACAGGACGGAACAAAAATGTTTACTGCTTGCACGTCGTGACTGCGACAAGCAGGTTACCACTCAGCATGAGGCTGTGCCATGGAGTATCATCATCATCATCATCAGCCTATAATGTTCCCACTGCTGGGACACAGGCCTCCTCACAATGAACACATGTCTTCGAATTTTTAGTTCTGGGACATGTCGGTTTCCTCACGATGTTTTTCTTCACCGCCATGGGGTATAGCACATACCAAATATTTATAAATACAACAGAACGGAACAAAAAATCTGAAAGATGAACTACATGCTCTTCATAAAATAAATATTATTTAAGCCATTATATTATTTAAAAAAACGGCCGCTGTAACCATTTATATTTGTGGTTATAATGGCTACGTAGTTTCGGTCTCTGGCACGCGAATCGTGTCGGTCAGCATTAAAACCTACTTTAATAATATTATTTGCGTTAAAAATCTGACGTTTTAATACCACAAGTAAGTACTGACGGTGTTATTTTAATAAGCTTTTGAATGGACGAGAAACGCAAGAAACTCTTTAATGTTTGACCTAGTTGAACGTCACGTTCTTAAAAGATCGAACGGTCTAAAATGGCCGCTTTAGAAGAATCATAATAGGAAACCTAATCATTTATGAATTACGTTACAATTCGTAAAATGTTGACGATTATTTATTATATTAATTGCGTCTGTGATCATTTTAAGAATTTTAGTGTGATTCATACTATTATCTTACAAGCTGTTGCTCGCGACCTTCGTCTAAATTATTATAAAAATACTGGCTGCGCGCTGCGAATTCACCCGCGCAGACCGAGATAAAAAGTAGCCCATGTTAATCCAGGGTATATGCTATCTACACACAAATTTAATCCAAATCCGTTCAGCCATTGAGGCATGAAGAAGTAACAAACACACACACACACAATCACTCACAAACTTTCGCCTTTATAGTATTAGTGTGATTACTGCCCTATTTGATTCAGATCTTGTTAACAATTTGATTGTTTTTTTTCGCACCGAACCCTAATATTTTGTCTTAAATAAAGTAACCTAAGTCACTCCTTTCAACATAGCTTTCTGCCAGTGAATGCCCCGTCAAAATCGTTGCAGCAGCTTTGGAGATCATGATTCTGCCAAAGCAGCCATTTTAGGCCCCCAGAGCCTTGGACTATTGGCAATCGCTTTCACAAGGTATCGTTCTTTTTCAAAGAGTTTTCACATAACTGACATACCTAAGCTACCTCTTACAGCGCGTTCCCAGTATGTCGCGTCGATTAATATATCGTTGGACGGCTGTCGTCTCTAGCTGTTCCTATTATACCCATTGACTTGACAATCTGTCGTCACTGGAAAAAAAAGTCGTGGCTGACAATTAATCGTGTCGTCGTCTGTACGTTAACACCTCCATCTAAATACACAAGCGACGACACTTTAAACGACACGATAATCTATCGTCACGACATAGTGGGAACGCGCCCTTAGTTGTAAGTTATCCGTGCTCTCGACTCTAATAATCATCTGTAGATATTGCTGTTTATGAATTTGTTGAAATACGTTAATATTTTTGGTTAAAGTCTGTCCATTATTACATTTTCAATAACTATTTCGTGTAAACGATTAATAGTCCTTTTTATTAAAGTCTGTCGATTATTATATTTTTAATTACTATTTCATGCAAATGATTTATCGTCATTTTTAATAAAATCAATAATTATAAAAAATAACACACTATTTTTCTATTTTTTTCGCTACGACCCTGAGTAAGGTGCTGGATGGTGTGCTTGACAGATATTTAAAGCCAACATGTATCTCTGCATGACGCTTAGTTCGGATTCCGACCTGGACTGTCACACGCAGAATCAGCAGTACTGTCTCCTAAGCAAACTGTTCGGTACTATACTGACAGAGGAACACCAGTATATTATGCCTGCTTCCTAGACCTGTCAAAAGCATTTGACATTTGGTGTCATACAATGTTGTATGGAGGAAGATGAGACTTAACACCAGGCTGCCTGTAGAGATCATCAATTTATTTAGACATTGATATGATATAAGTTTTTAAACTGACATGGTCACTAACACTATCAACAACACTTGTAACGGGATATTTACCATGTTTATTATTTGTTATGAGGTCCCGATATTTCGGCGCTGTTGCAAACGCCATGATCACGGATAAACTGAAGTTATTGCGGGTGGATGTTTATGAGCAGACAAAACGGTCTACCCTCTTTCTTGTTCGTTTTTTGCGCGCCGTACCACTACCACTGTCACTCACAACTCGATTCTGTTCCCGACACACGAAACTCACTGTGTCCACTCGCGAACTTTTTACGGCACTCTTTCGGTTTTTACACAGTTTAACCACTGGATTCCAGGCTCTTGACAGTTGAAACCCATCCTCCCGATTGAAGTTCCTATATTTAGTAATTTCAATAGCTTCTCTAACCAGTCTGGGTATATAGTGGCGTTCTGTCGAGATGACCTGAGGGTTATGTAACTCAATCCAGTGGTTCGATCCTGATTCAAGCAGATGTTGAGCTATGGCCGATTTTTGGGTGTCGTTATTTTTCACCGCCCTGATGTGTTCCGCTATTCGACAAGCTACCGTACGTTTCGTCTGACCGATATACGACTTACCGCAACTGCAATCTACTTTATAAACACCGGGCTTTTCTAACGGAAAGTTGTCCTTCGGCGAACGCAGCATCTGAGACACTTTCTTGAAAGGAGTGAAGACAGTCTTTATGGCGTATTTCCGAAGAATGTTGGCAACCTTATCTGTCACTCCCCTCACGTACGGCAAAAATGCTGGCTGCCTCTCAACCTCGCACTTCCGGTGCTTACGAATAGTTTTTCGTTGGAGTTGTGTGGTCTTCCGAGTATATCCGTTTCTCTGTAGGACCTCCTGTACATGTGCCAGTTCAGCACGTAAATGTTCCTCGTCGCATAAATCATATGCACGGTTGGTGAGTGAAGTCACTACAGAGTTCAGCTGTCTGGGATGGTGGTGAGAATCAGCGTGTAGATAGCGATCCGTGTGAGTCAATTTCCGGTAGACTGAGTGACCGAGAGTACCGTCAGGACGAACCTCTATTTTCACGTCTAAGAATGGAATTGTTCGCTCATTTTCCATCTCGTACGTAAATTTTATTTTACCATGTATGCTGTTCAGGTGTGCCAAGCATACTTCAACCTCCTGTTCATCTCCTTCAATGATACCAAAGACGTCATCAACATACCTCTTCCACAGTTTTATAGGTGTAGATGCAGTGGAGATAGCTAACTCCTCAAAATGCTCCATCCAAATGTTGGCTACTACTGGAGCCACTGGACTGCCCATAGCTACACCGTTGATCTGCAGGTAATATTGACCTTGGTATATGAAATAACTGGTAGATAAACAGTGATATAGTAATTTCACGTATTCTACAGGGATGTTATTTTCTTGCAATTTTACCTTAACTACTTCCATGCAGTCCGCCACTGGTACATTTGTGAAAAGGGACTCAACATCGAAACTGACCATTACGTCATTAGTTTGGAGTTCGATGGTTTGCAAGATGTCAATAAAATGGCGAGAGTCTTTCACATAAGATGTTGAACGTCCAACTAATGGTTGAAGAACACTAGCTACATGTTTCGCTAGGTAGTATGTGGGCGAGTCAATCTGACTGACTATGGGTCGTAGCGGAACATTCTGCTTGTGCACTTTCGGTAAGCCATATAATTTAGGCGGCTGTATATTCCTAGGACGGAGCAAGTACTTAGCTTAAAACCGGTGAGCCCTTACAATGAAAACTCACAAGTAACTCGAACGGTTGTAAATTTGTCGAGCAAAGAATTACCACAAAGTGCTCTTAGCGTCCTTGAGAAAGGGTTGAATTTTGCTCCTACTCCGAAACGCATACCTTATGAAGGGGTGATCGGAAGTGTAGAGGAAGTGATAAGACGAAATATGATACCGGCGAGTGATGCTGATGTGCTGAGACAGGATACCGCCGTTGCATTGCGTCACGCTAAACCTCCAACATCGAATATCACTGCTGATGAGTTAGCCGCACTACGTGACCTCCGCCAGGATGGGGATGTACTTGTACTCAAAGCGGACAAAGGTAATGCTACTGTGGTCATGGACGTTTCCGAATATGATGCTAAGATCCGCAACTTGTTGAGTGATGTGCACACCTACAAGCTAGTGAACTACAACCCGACGGCACGAACGAATCGCAGTACACGTAAAATAATACAGGAGTATCAACATATAATAACAGATGATACAGCTAAGTACTTGCTCCGTCCTAGGAATATACAGCCGCCTAAATTATATGGCTTACCGAAAGTGCACAAGCAGAATGTTCCGCTACGACCCATAGTCAGTCAGATTGACTCGCCCACATACTACCTAGCGAAACATGTAGCTAGTGTTCTTCAACCATTAGTTGGACGTTCAACATCTTATGTGAAAGACTCTCGCCATTTTATTGACATCTTGCAAACCATCGAACTCCAAACTAATGACGTAATGGTCAGTTTCGATGTTGAGTCCCTTTTCACAAATGTGCCAGTGGCGGACTGCATGGAAGTAGTTAAGGTAAAATTGCAAGAAAATAACATCCCTGTAGAATACGTGAAATTACTATATCACTGTTTATCTACCAGTTATTTCATATACCAAGGTCAATATTACCTGCAGATCGACGGTGTAGCTATGGGCAGTCCAGTGGCTCCAGTTGTAGCCAACATTTGGATGGAGCATTTTGAGGAGTTAGCTATCTCCACTGCATCTACACCTATAAAACTGTGGAAGAGGTATGTTGATGACGTCTTTGGTATCATTGAAGGAGATGAACAGGAGGTTGAAGTATGCTTGGCACACCTGAACAGCATACATGGTAAAATAAAATTCACGTACGAGATGGAAAATGAGCGAACAATTCCATTCTTAGACGTGAAAATAGAGGTTCGTCCTGACGGTACTCTCGGTCACTCAGTCTACCGGAAATTGACTCACACGGATCGCTATCTACACGCTGATTCTCACCACCATCCCAGACAGCTGAACTCTGTAGTGACTTCACTCACCAACCGTGCATATGATTTATGCGACGAGGAACATTTACGTGCTGAACTGGCACATGTACAGGAGGTCCTACAGAGAAACGGATATACTCGGAAGACCACACAACTCCAACGAAAAACTATTCGTAAGCACCGGAAGTGCGAGGTTGAGAGGCAGCCAGCATTTTTGCCGTACGTGAGGGGAGTGACAGATAAGGTTGCCAACATTCTTCGGAAATACGCCATAAAGACTGTCTTCACTCCTTTCAAGAAAGTGTCTCAGATGCTGCGTTCGCCGAAGGACAACTTTCCGTTAGAAAAGCCCGGTGTTTATAAAGTAGATTGCAGTTGCGGTAAGTCGTATATCGGTCAGACGAAACGTACGGTAGCTTGTCGAATAGCGGAACACATCAGGGCGGTGAAAAATAACGACACCCAAAAATCGGCCATAGCTCAACATCTGCTTGAATCAGGATCGAACCACTGGATTGAGTTACATAACCCTCAGGTCATCTCGACAGAACGCCACTATATACCCAGACTGGTTAGAGAAGCTATTGAAATTACTAAATATAGGAACTTCAATCGGGAGGATGGGTTTCAACTGTCAAGAGCCTGGAATCCAGTGGTTAAACTGTGTAAAAACCGAAAGAGTGCCGTAAAAAGTTCGCGAGTGGACACAGTGAGTTTCGTGTGTCGGGAACAGAATCGAGTTGTGAGTGACAGTGGTAGTGGTACGGCGCGCAAAAAACGAACAAGAAAGAGGGTAGACCGTTTTGTCTGCTCATAAACATCCACCCGCAATAACTTCAGTTTATCCGTGATCATGGCGTTTGCAACAGCGCCGAAATATCGGGAACTCATAACAAATAATAAACATGGTAAATATCCCGTTACAAGTGTTGTTGATATTGATATGATAACCAAAACAATTTTGGCAGGTGGATGGATGAATGCTCGGATGAATTTAGGATGTAGTGTATGTAAGGATGTGTGTGTAAGGCAGGGGGGATGAACTTCACTTACTCTATTTAATTTTTATGTAAATGGACTGATTAGGGAGCTCAGCAGTGGTGGTGTCGGTTGTTCAGTGGATGGTGTTTTACGAACAATATTAGCTATGTTGATGACATGGTGCTGCTGGGCCCCTCCATCAGTTCCGTGAGGTCATTATTGCCCATATGTGAACGGTATGCAATGGCCCATGGGCTCATGTACAATGTTCAGAAGAGCGAACTGCTAGTATTTAGGGTTGGGTCTAAAACTTACTCCTAGTGTCCAAATTTAAGTACTTGGGTCACTGGGTCGATGAGCAACAAAATGATTATATGGATAGGGAGCGCAGAGCATTGTCGGTAAGGAGTAATATGCTGTATTTGTGAGCTGCGGTAATAATATCTTTACATACTGTAATACTATTTGAGTTAATTTTTTTTTCTATTCTAGCATATTATTCTTCTGAAAATAGCGCACAGGATTCGTTCGAACAGGTTATGTTCGAAGTGGATGGCGGGTCTCCAACACGCCATCCACTTTGTGTTAGGTCATTTTAAACTCTGCGGAGATATTGGAGGTCAAAGTTCCAACTTTTTCACTTTTTTTTCAATACTATTTTTAAGTGTAAAACAATACTTAAAATACCTTCATAACCCGTTTACTATTCAATGCATCCATTAGCACAATGGTTTGAGTGCGTTACATTGAGTTTTACAGTAAAACGTAATTTTGGTCCGTATATACCTTTTATATATACAGGGTGTAACGGAAAGGGTATATACATACTTGAGGGTGTGCTACAGACAATCAATCTGAACGTGTTTCTCCACAAACAAACATCGCAATAACGAAAACATTATCTGCTGCCCCATACAAAATTTTAAAACCTATTCGACCCAAATGTATGGGGCAGCTGATTTTTTTTTTGCTTTGACGATGTTGGTCCGATGGTGAAACATGTTCAGTTTGATGGTCTGTAGCACACCCGTAAGTATGTATATAATAATAATAATAATAATAATTTATTTCAGAACATAATTCCATATAAAATGATTAGTACGGCTTAAAAACTATGTTAATACCTTAGAACTACTTATTTAACGTACATTGAACAGGACAACGCCAGAACTATGCACCTTATTCCAGTGCCGCACAATAGGACACTCCACCCTTTCTGTTATAGTGTTTAGAAGGCCGTTGGGGCTGCCCCGCACACGACACATCAGGGAGGCCACTCTCTTGCGCACGATAGCCCTAAAGCAGTCGGTGTTGGCCTCCGCAAACATCCCCGATGCACTACAGTAACGCGGCAACCCCATCAACATCCTAAAACCATTATTGTAAAGGACCCGCAGGGCATTGAAAGCCTTCTGCGTATAGCGGACCCACAGGCTGCAGGTGTACATTGTTTGGCAGTACGCCTTAAATAGAGTAATTTTAACATCTTTTGTGCACCTCGCAAACCTGCGCGCCAGCATATTGCATCTAACTGCCAATGCCCTGCGTTCCCTCTCAATATCCAAGTCATCCGAGAGGTCCTCAGTGACCCAGTGCCCCAGGTATTTGAATTTGGTGACTCTACTCACCGGAATTCCACCAAGTCTAACAGGTGGGATGGTCGTGGGAGTTTTATTACCCGCCTTAAACACAAGTAGTTCACTTTTTTTGTTGTTGTACCTGAGGCCATGTGACACTGCGTACCTCTCACAAATGCCTATGAGCATGTTGAGGGCCTTAACAGATGGGCTCAGCAGCGCCATATCGTCGGCGTAGCTAATGTTATTCATACAATTGCCATCCACTGAACAGCCGACACCAGCCCTACTGAGCTCATCTATCAGTCCATTAACGTACAGGTTGAAGAGACGTGGTGACGTCAGGCCACCCTGCCTCACTCCACACTCCAACCTGTACTCTGAGGAAAATGAGCCCTCCCACTTAACATTATTGGATTGGTTGCCGTACCAATATCTCAGTATGTTGATCATGTCCCTGGGAGAACTGGTTTCTTCCCGGAGCTTATCCCACAGCACATTATAAGACACAAGGTCAAATGCCTTCGACAGGTCCAAAAAACAGCCAAAAATAGGCGTTTTTCTTGTCACGTAGTACTGGATAGTATGCTTTAATCGCAGTATTGCAGCTTCTGTCGAAAGCCCAGCTCTAAAACCGAACTGGGCATCGTGCAGAAGAATATGCTTACTAAGGTGACAATCAAGCAAACCATCCAGCACCTTGGCGATCACTGTAGCCAATGAGATGGGTCTGTAGTTGTTCCCGTCGGAGGCATCGCCTGTCTTATTTTTGATGATAGGAATCACTGTGGTCTTCATAAGCTCCTGAGGCAAATACGAATGCCCTAAACACAAATTGTAGAACATGACCAACACCCTGGGCAAATGAGTACCCGCGTGCTGCAGGTGCTCGATGCTGAGGTCATCGTGCCCTGGAGACTTACCTCGAGTCATACTCTTAATGACCTGAGCTACTTCTTTCATCTTAAACCTAAACCGCACTCCGTCATCAACCTCAGCATCAAGCCCCTGCCGCACGCTTGGTAAGGGAGACTCAACCTTAAAACGTTCCCTAAACAACTCGGCAATTTGCTGGGGCTCATTCCTACCCTCAACACACGCAGGCACACACAAGCCAGTTTCCAGTTTCCTGGTATGCTTCCAAAAACGCTTGAAGTCTTTATCCTTGTGGTGTGTGGCTAAGATATCCATTTTAATATGCTCGACGTTGTCTTGACACCACTTGAGCTTAGACTATAAACATATACCCTTACCCTTGTATATACCCTTTCCGTTACATCCTGTATAGATTTGACGTTCTTCATCAATCCAGAAACATGAAGAAATTTCAATCCCGGTCTGAATCTCACCTTTGATTAGTGATGGACCAAGTTCATTCATTTGCGATCAAAGAGGCTGGGCCAGTGATTGCAGACATGATTAAACAAGTTCCCACGAATGGTTCAATTCATCATTCATGAATTGAACCATTTTGGGCTTTGTGTTTACCGTTTCGTAATTTTTCAGTTGTGTAAATGAGTTTTTTAGGAAAATTCCGATTTTCCAAGCTCCAAACAATAATATGTCAAAAAATATGGATAATTTCCTGATTGATGCGGTGTTTAGAACAACTCAAACACAAACAACGTACTCAAAGTTCCATTGGGCTGTCAAAATTAAATATGATGAATAATGATGATCGATGGAAATGTGAATGTCTGTTTTTTTGTTTTTGTTGATGCTTGATAGGCTTGCGTTTAGCCGCAACTCGCCTGATGAGAAGCGATGATGATCACAATTGCGTAACACTTGCTATCACAGCTCCAAAGGATTTCAAGAAAATACTTATTCCATTGCTCCATTTTTAACGCCCGACCTAAAAAGAGTACCTATCTGTGTACTTTTAATAAAAAAAATATTTCATGCTGTTTTAACTTATATTATTTTCTTAGCCTTGACTTTCCCACTCTTGGGCATAGGCCTCCCCCATTCCTTCCAGTTTTCTCGATGTTGCACTTCTTCTCGCTAAAATTAAATAAAAATTTTAAAAAACCCCCGAAATGGGGGCGTTTTTTTAAATATTAAATTTAATTTTTTATTGTATATTTGTGTGCTAGACCACGTAAAAAAAGCAAAGAGCGTTATAACTATTACCTATAACTATAACTATTACCACTAATTAAAGCCATTGTTGTCATGCCATGGCATGTTTGTTTAGCAATCGCCCCACTCGCTGATCTTAGTATATTTTACACACAAAAAAAAACCCACATACTTGGCAACTGCAATGCAAGCTCTCCGTTGATTATAATATAAAAAGATAAGCTTAACCCGAGATGGTTTTTCTTACAGTAAAACTCATTGTGATCTTCTTATCAGCTGTTTGATTAAAAGGTTAGAATAAATAGTGTTATTTTTACAATGGTCAGATCCATCTGTTTCGGTGTTCAACTCGCCTATTTTCATTGACGTCAATTCCGATTTTGATTCCCGATAGTTGCGATTTTTACGACTTTTGATCAATGCAATCGTAAATTATTTTATCGTGTATGTTCGTTACAATCTTCTACAGACAATTCTATCTTTTTAAAATGCACAGCCTGTTATAATCTAAGAAGACCCTAAGTAAAACAGTAAAAAAAAATCTGATAAAAGGTAGACTTGACATAATTCTATCAGGCAACCTATTCGCAATTTGTTCATGTATTATTGATTTCCAAATACCATTTTTCACTCACAAACAGATTGGTAAAGATCGATCTTAGTCGTGATCTTGAGCTATTTGGATTTACTTTATGTTGATGGAATCATCCGTTGCATACAGTGCACTCGACCAATTCCACATAATTTTGGAGTTGAATCAAGATTAAGACGTCATTTCAACAAAAAACGGTTTAGTCTATCGCCTGTCACGTAAATCGTCATGTTTGTGCAAAAAACGTAAATCAACAAACACGTGTCATTCTAATTTAGACGTTTATCTTTTGTGCTAAATACAATTTTAGTATAATTTTATATGTTTGCCTAGTTAGTATTTGTTGGGGTTGAAACTAGGGTCATGGGGCCGAGAGCGCGACTTACTCTTTCAGGACATCGCGAAGCGGTTGGTCGACTATTCACATGACCCGACTAACCTATTTTATTATATGTACTAACCGACATCTAAAACGGAGGTTAATAAATTCAATGAAACGAACAAAGTCACCGACTTCCGATGGTAATTTTTTTTCTTTACGTTTTTTAGTGTTTTTTTGGAAAAAGGATTCTTTTTTTCAAAAATTGTTTAGACCAAAGAATCAACATCGCCATTCTTGAGCATTGCTGTTTCTGGGCACATTTCCCGTTGTAATTTTTTGATGCTCTGTATTTTTTTCATATGAGTAAATCATTTCGATACATGTATGAATATGATTTCGACGTGTGTATTTTTTTAATGAGGTAACGATAATAGTGGTAGACAGGCATTGTGATTCCTGAGTTAAGTTCTTTATAGCACAATACTGTTTAACATCATTGTTGTGTTATTTCCGACTCGGTAAATTATCTCACGAACGATTTTCTTGGCCTACAAATAAATAATCCAACGCTCGATTTAAAAGCACTTAGGGTACGGTTTGTTTGGTTCTCATATTGTATACCTAAATGCGTATTTCATTCACGTTGAAAGAAAAGTTCATAACGGCTCTTAGACCCTTTTCACGGCCTTGGACGATGCGAATTGCGACTACTTATGTCCTTCTCGCCAACCCGCACTGGGCCCGCGTGGATTACAGCCCACTCCCTCTCATAGAGAGGAGGCTTGTGTCACAACAGTGGGAACATTATAGGCTGATGATGTCCTTCACGTGAGTACCGGAGTTTGCGTCATTCTGAGGGTCCGGACTCCACCAAGATGGGGATGTGTCATCTGAAGGAGATGTCAGCAAATCGGAAGGGGTCCGAGAGGGCCGATGCCTGCCAGGGCTGCGGGTTGTTCGAAAGAGATACCGTGCCCCTGGAACGCAAAGGGCTAAGAAGGAACATGGATAAAAAAAAAAAGAAAATAAAGGATATGTGCGAAGCGGAGAGAAGAGAGATGTTTAGGAGCTGGGGTGTATCCACCGAAGCTGTGCTGAGATGCGTACTTGCTGGACCGCAGCAGAGTTGTGTGTACAGGCTACTCACGCCCAGTTTAGCGATAGCCGCACGCCGCTAACCGCATCACATATCTCCTCGTCTCTGCTATGCGTTTTTGCCTTCTTGACCTAAACAAATATGAGACATCTCTCGTCTCTGCTCAACCATTTCCATTAAAGCTAAGTGGATACGAGAGAAGTGTAAATAACTAAATACTCTATTTTTCCTTTCTTAAATTTCGTCTCATTTTCGCTTCGGTAGAGTCAGGAACTAAGTCGGGAAAAACTCGAAAACTGTTTTTTTTCTTATTTTTTGTCTCCGCAATTTCTTTTGCAAGATGCGTGCCTTTTGAGTGTGGAGGTCGTAGCAACAGTTAAGAGGTGTTGAGCACACGATTCACCTTAAAGTTCTTTTTCTTGGTATTTCAACAGCAATCTAAATTGGGTCGGCCCAGAATTGAGCCAAGACTTTTTGGTGTCTTCAGTACCGTCCATCAGTTCCTGTAATGAACAAACAACAGGACACGATACTATGAGCCCCTAAGTTTGTCGAACAGCACCACATTTGCACTCCAGGGCAGAGTCATCAATGACTCCCCACCTAATAAACTCATAAAACATTTGGTTTCGTTTCACGTTTATATCAAAGTCTATTTTTATACGTTTTGTTTATACAACGCGTACCCGCGGTGAGTTCCGTAAAATAATTTATTTCAAACAAGTGCGTTATAAATCATTTTTTATATTTTGATATCATAATTCTCAACGTCATCACGATTCGTAGTTTTACGGTGTAACGTAAAGAAACGTCGATCAGGATAATGGAGGTGTTTTGTAAAAGTCTTTAAGAAAAGCTTTTGCACGAGACGCGTAGGTTTAGTAAAGATTTATCATTATAGTGTGTCTGCTTATAAACTTGCTCTAAAGTGCAAAGAAAACGTATTAGTAGGCAGCAGCGTGACATTCTGTCTAACCTTAGGCTTGCTTAGCGCCGTCCGTCCGTCTAATGACGACAGGCCGTGCCGACGGCGCGTTTGTGTTCCACGCGCGCCTCAAGGAGATGTCAGCTAATCGGAAGGGGTCCGAGAGGGCCGATGCCTGCCAGGGCTGCGGGTTGTTCGAAAGAGATACCGTGGCCCTAGAACACAAAGGGCTAAGAAGGAACACGGATGGGTTTTAGTCAGTCAAGTCTGACACTCCCTTCCGGTCCGCCCAGAGCGGGAGAAGTCATTTGACGATTTCCCATCTTAAAAAAAAAGGCTTGCTTAGCGCTTGGAGGCTAGCTAGTCGTCTAGCTAGAGAGTAGCAAAATGAAACGAACGTTCTAAAATCATCGCAACCGTCCGCATTGCGCGCTTGGCATGTCGCTTGTCGCCTAATATGTATCGAAGTATCGCACAATGCAGTCGAAATTGTACAGACGGTGACATATTAAGCTACACATTTCCAATATGACATGTCCTCGCTTAGTATAGATTTCAATGCAATGAGAGATCCGCATAAAATGGTTTTGTATAGCTTGATTGGTTGTCGTGCGTACCTATTGGATACACTAGCAACCGAGAAGCTCTGTAAAAAAAAAATATGTCTCAGGAATTAATTGTATCTCTTCATCCATTTTTAAATACAGTGTTGTTGTTTTCAAGGAGGTAACTATGCTAATGATTCTCGACCCGAATCAATAATAAAATGAGTACGTAATTTTTTTTTTCATAATTTCGGCATTAGGTGAGTGTGAACCACCCGTGTTTTAAACGCGGTCCGTCTGATACTCGCCCAATAACCGTGCTTTCACACATACAAACAATCTCAAACGTTTATTCGTTATTTTTTTTCCCCTAAACCACGTTAAGGGGGTTATTCTGAAACACTGACAAATTTAAACAAAAAAAACAGCGTTTATGAATAATTAACTGGGTACCGTTATTTAAATTGATTATTTATGTATTTTGTGACAACCTCCTGAATTTTGACGGGGATGCAAAACAGCTTGTATAATATTCAAAATTCACTTCAATAGTCTTACAAGAGGAGCTCGTGGCTAAATAATAACAGCCGTAAGGGTCGATCTTCAAGGTTAAGCCATGCTTGCCGAGGTCGATCCGTGGATGAGTGACCATAAAAACATACAGAGTTTCCTCCGTGCCTCGGAAAGCACGTTAAGCCGTTGGTCCCGGTTGTCATTTGTTTTGTTGTTGATCTACTACTACTGACTACTTAGTCAGAAACCGAAAGTCTGACATCCGGTCTTACCAAAGGGTTTCGTATTACCCAGTTACTGGGTTGTGGAGGTCAGATAGGCAGTCGCTTCATGTAAAATACTGACACTCAGCTGCACCCGGTTAGACTGGAAGCCGACCACAACAAAATTTGGGAAAAGGCTAGGCCAAAATACGCAATCTCATTACGTATTGCATGCAATGTGTTAATATGGAAATGTAACAATAATATCTTTATTCTTTATTCAATATTGTGCTTCGAAGTGGGCAGGATGTTCGATATCCGTCGATGTGCCTACGTACAATGATATTTAAGTAAACAATGCCCGTTGAAATAAACCAGAAATTGCTTTATTTATTGTGTTAATTTTCAATTTCTATGACCTGATTGTTCTCTTCGGTACAACTTTTGATTGCAATGACGAACCAATACAAATAATTCGAAATCTCTGGACATATCAAGGGTAGGTTTAGCTGTGTAGGGTAGGATTGGGTGAGGAGACTTTTTATTTATCCTTTACGTCATCATCTGCCTAGGCACGGCACTATACAGGGTGTAACGGAAAGGGTATATACATACTTAACGGTGTGCTACAGACCATCAAACTGAACATGTTTCTCCACAAATAGAGATCGTCATAGCGAAAAAAATATCAGCTGCCCCATACATTTGGCTCGAACAGATATTAAAAGTTTGCACGGGGCATCAGATAATTTTTTCGTTATTCCGATGTTTGTTTGTGGAGAAACATGTTCAGTTTGATGATCTGTAGCACACCCTTAAGTATGTATATACCCTTTCCTTTCCTTTACACCCTGTATATATATATATATAAATTACGTGTGGACTACTAAACTACTTAACCGATTTTAATCAAATTTGCACACCGTGTGCAGTTTGATCCAACTTGAAAAACAGGATAGCTTACATCTCAATTATTTATAGTCGCAATATTATTTTATTGCTAATTAAGTCACAATTATCTGTTAACTCCAAACGATTACAACAAATGGCGGTATCTGTTGACTGGATTGAGCAAGTATTCAATAGATGGCGCTATAGGAGCGGAGCAGCAATGAAAAATATTGCGAAAACGGGGAAAATGTGACGCAGACGAAGTTGCGCGGGACGGCTAGCATAATATATTAGGTCTTTACCTATGAAATTGCCGTTTTGTTTGAAAAAAGTTAAAGTATTTATTTTTCGAACTTATTTATTTCTTTTATTCAAAGTAATCACCCCTGCAATCAATGCATCTTTGCCAACGCTGTGGCAGTTTATGGATGCCCTTCTTGAAAAAATCAGCTGGACGGGAGAAAACAAACTCTTCAAAGGCGTTTTGTACTGCCTCTCGGGAATTGAATTTTTTTCCCGCTAAAAAGTTGTCCAAATTTTGGAAAAAGTAATAGTCGGAAGACGCAAGATCTGGTGAGTATGGCGGATGAGGGAGAGCTTCCAAACCCAACTCATGCAGCTTAGAGACGGTCTGTTGTGCAGTATGGGGCCGCGCGTTGTCGTGAAGTAGCAGTGGAGACGACCAATTGACCAAAGCTGGTTGCAGACGTGCGAGTTTCGCCATCATTGTGGTCAGTTCTTCAATGTACACATCTGCAGTAATGCTCTCGCCGTTTTGTAAAAAGCTATGATGAATCACACCAGCACTAGACCACCAAACTGTGACCATCACCTTTCTAGGGGTCATTTTTCGTTTTGCACATTGCTTTGGTACCGAATCAGGATCTAACCAACTTGCTGAGCGCTTTCGATTGTCAAAAAGAATCCATTTTTCGTCGCACGTAACAATTCGGTTCAAAATTCCTTCATTTCTGTGCCTGTTAAGCAGCGCAAGGCAAGTCTCGACGCGTACGTTGCGCTGGCGATCGTTAAGTTCGTGGGGCACCCATCTATCAAGCTTTTTTATCTTGCCAATCTGTCGCAAATGGACCAATATTGTTTTAATGCTAACATCAAAAGCTGCTGCCAGCTCAGCTGTAGATTGAGTTTCATCAGCTTCAACAATCACCTTTAATTCATCATTGTTGACCAAAGTTTCCGGACGACCACGAGGTTCATTTTTCAAGTCAAAATTCCCAGAACGGAACCGAGCAAACCAATAACGGGTTGTGCGTTCGTTTGTACAGTTCTCTCCGTAAACGTCGTTGATGTTACGGGTCGTTTGTGCCGCGTTGGTGCCACGACGGAACTCATATTCCATAATTACACGAAATTTCAAAGTATCCATTATGAGGAAAAATGTTGAAATGTAATGAAAATACAATGCTAATCAATAAACAAAAGACTGATTTTGTAAATAGAATGTCATATTTTTAAAACAAAATTAATTTGAATTTAGAACTCATAGCCAATCAAAACTTTTTTTGTTTGAAAAAGTCTGTACTGCAATACGGCAATTTCATAGGTAAAGACCTATTATATACATAGGTTCCACTCTAACCAGACACATCTGATTGGCAGTATTTAACATGGAGTGACTGTCTATCTTACCTCCGCATCCAGTAACTGGGTTACATGATTCTAACCCGTCAAGCAGTGGGTTATCAAACTTTCAGACTACGCGTGATGACTGCCGAGACCAATGGCTAAACGAGCTTTCGGAGGCACGGAGCGAAATCAGTATTGTAATGGGTGGTCATCCGTCTGAAGTCTCAAAACAAAGATAATTCATTTAGACAGTAGCTAGATTGAGAACTATCATATATATATAAGATATCTTAAAAAACATCTTAAAAAACAACATTCAAAGCTTTTAGCTTTACGAATCAAATCATTAAATTGTTTAGTTTTTCATAACCTTTAAAATGACAATGACATTTTTATGTCATCACAGTTCCGTTCACATCAGTCAGTCATTCATTCCTACATTCATTCAATCTATCTCATCAGTCATTCAATAATTCACAACCTCCTTAGAAATACTTTAGGCTGGATATCTACTTCACATCCACCTACACTGGCTATTGGCTACTGGCTATTTTGGTACCATCTGTGTAAACTACGATATCCAACCCGAGTTCCATCTGTCACCATTGATTTAGTATCCATTTCTTTCGCACAATTTCTTTTCGAACTCGGAATTTCGAGCCCCGATTCAGTTAAATAGTAAAAGATCTAAAACATGTTGACGAATAAAAAATCGCAAAATCTTTACACAATTTATTTGATACTTGATTTGAACTTAACCTAACGACGTATTTACTAAATCTGATTTCATAGTCTTTGCTTTAAGCTTCATTAATTTTCTTTTGTATTATATTTATACAGACATTTTAACAAAAGCTCTTTCTAAAAATATCTTTTGACGAATTATATTTTTGCCTTCTAAGTCGAATAGCTGCTTTGTTTTTGATCCAAAATCATTTTCCAACTGTATTTACAAATTTTATATATTTGGATGAGAATTTACTTAGCTTCACTTTCTGAAACTATGTTCATTTCTTGATGTGCGTGTGAACTGAACCAAACTGGTATTTCACAAAATAAAAATCATAGAATTTAGTAGTAGACTGGGAATTTGTAAACAAATATATTAAAAACTGTATGGTGTCGGTAAGGTGTCGTAATTAATAGCACCACCCATATCTTCCCGCAGGTGTCGTAAGAAGCGGCTAAGGGAGCACAAAGAAACAGAGCACAGAGAACGCCGCTGCCCATTCTCGGCAGCGGCGTTCTCTGTGCTTTTGCAACAACCGTACTGCGATCGCCAATCCGTTTGCCAAGCGTGGCGATGATGGCAAAACCCTATTTATTAGGCCTATGTCCAGCAGTGGACGTCTTTCGGCTGAAATGATGATGATGATGATATTAAAAACTACAGCCTAATGTGCGGTCCCTCAGTCCTCACAGACCATCAGCGAGATATCGGAAAGTATCTGAAAAATTTAGGTAGTGTGACTACAGACATTTAGTAAAGCTTTCCTAAAGATATTTACTGAAAAACAAAGCACAAAGCATCAAAGATAAAAAAATATATACCGACTAAACGGTATTTAGGAGGATCTTTTATGGAGTATTGCCGCCAACTTGGGCATAAACAGAGTTTTTGCCTGTGCCATAGAGCAGTGTTGAGACTTGCAAAGTCCAACAGAAAATTAACATTGGAGGTTTGTAAATACCGTTGATTGTACCTTACCCTTCTCTGCACGGGCGCCACTTACAGAAGGGCTTTACGACTTGGCTTTGTCGCTGTGGTTTGTGAACTTGAGAACAAAACAAACCTACTGCCATGAGTCGTCATAAGTTAAAAAGGCATCTCAGGGTAGGCTATAAGATTCAACCTTTTTTGTTTAGTAAGGCTTATTTATCTCTACATTATTTAAGCAATTGTCCTTTTTGCCTATTACGGCATAGCCTAAGATCCCGGTAACAACGACCTTCACCGAGCTGGTTAATGGATAAAACTTATTTTATATTATATTTAATATGTCAATAAAAATATTTTGACGTATTAAATTTAATATAAAATAAGTTTCATCCATTAACCAGCCACTCTTTCTATTAGGTATACAAATCTTCTCGAGATCTACTTAACATGACTTAAACCTACATTTACTTTGGCATTGTGTTTCTAAGAAGGAAGAACCGTGGCAATAAGGATTAGGCCAATGAGATGGAAATGACAACAGACCCTCGATCTCAACGCGCCCCGACAAACGGAAGCATTATCTTCTGTCTGTCCAAACGGTTGGTTTTTCTTTGTTATTTTCTAAGAAATGAATTACGTTTAGGAAATTAATTATAGAAGTGGTCCGAGAAATGTAAGGAGTAAACGTTACGTAAATTATAGATTTTGGATTCAAACACATCCAACTTAGAACACTCCATAATCCAATCTTTTTTTTTTTTTGGGAATGGCATCTCGCAGTTCAACTTTCGTTGTCGTCGTCGGTTGTCGTCAGCTTAACCGGACTATCCTGTGGATGCCTTAAGAGTAAGGCCTCAAGCCAGGGCATAAAAACTTACAAACTAAGCGACTACACGCTAAGGGCACCCCTTGTGGGGTACGAGCCTCGGCTCAGGGCGTCGCTGGGGGAGGACTGCATGGGGACAGGCTGGATCTGAATGATATCATTATTTAGGGGCTGATTTAAAACTACTGGCACAGCATCGCGGGCTGGCTCGAGCGAGGGTCGGGGAGGGCATGGACCGGGACGTCGTCGGAAAGACGGCGGTTTGTGTCTGAACTTTTTAAGAGTGCTATTCTCTTTGCTACTCTCCTGGAGGAGGTTGATAGCATCATCGGGAGTGACGAGGGTATGCCAAGGACGGCGTACTGTACTAATGCGCGAGGGTTCGTAACGGGTGGCCGCTGCGATCAGGGGATTACGGTGTTTAATGGCGTTATCGAAGAAACGCTTCGAAAGACGTTTCATAAACTGAAGGACGGTGGGCATTCTAAGGTCTACGTGTAGACGGTCATTACGGACATAAAAAAGGGCTCCCGTGACTCTACGTAAGAACCGGTTCTGCAAGGTTTGCATCCTATGGATGTACTTAGGCTTGGTGTGAGCGTACACGACGCAAGCGTACGTCATAATGGGGCGGATCACCGCGGTATAAAGGCGCAACTTGCACTTGAGTGACAACTTGCTTTTTGCCGAAATCATGAAATGAAGCCTACCCATAGCAAAGGCAGCTCGGTCGCGAGCTGCTTTGATGTGCGCCGCGAAAGACAGGTGGTTGTCAAGTAAGACTCCTAAGTACTTGGCTTGCTTCTCCCAAGGGGTAGGCTTACCGTACATAGTGATCGGGCTGAGCGCGAGTGGCTTATTTTTACGCGGTTTAGAGAAAAGAACTGCCTGACGCTTGTCGGGGTTCACCTCGATTCTCCATTTCCGGAACCAAGCGCCTAAGACGTTGGCTGAGGTTTGGAGGGTGCTGTAAATAGCGTCGTGACTACGGCCAGTGTAAAAGATGGCCGTGTCGTCCGCGTACAGGGCTAACTGAGCCTTCTTTGTCTTGGGGATGTCACTGGTGAACAGAGTAAAGATAAGGTGAGAGACGACGGAGCCCTGAGGGACTCCGGCTCTAATGGGGTGGGGGGAAGACAGTGCCTTCCCGATGCGATAGCGGAAGGTGCGATCCGACAAAAAGTCTCGTAAGATGAGCACGAGGCGGTCTGGCACTCCCAGTTTGTACAGCTTATATAATAAGCCGTTGTGCCAGACTTTGTCGAAAGCCTTTGCTATGTCGAAAAACAACACACCCGTCATCGTTCCACGCTGGCAGCCAGCGCTCAAGTGTTCTACGATGCGGTGGGCCTGTTGAATGCAAGAGTGTCCGGTCCTGAAGCCAAACTGCTCGTTGGGGATGAGACTCTTAGCCTCGGCGAAGTCTTTGAGTCGCTTATAAATAAGTCTCTCGTAGACTTTACCGAGTGCATTCAGGAGACTGATAGGTCTGTAGCTCGAGGGCTCAGACTTGGGTTTGCCTGGCTTGGCGAAACCGATGACAGTGGCCTCTTTCCATATTTGGGGAAACTCGTTGTTGCTCAGGGCGCCATTGAAGATGGCCGTCATTATAACGACGAGCTGAGCGGGGAGGAGTTAGAACACCCAATTGGTGATTCCGTCGGAGCCGGGTGCTTTCCGCGTTGAAGCTTGTTAATGATGTCTTGCACTTCGTCAGCTGTGACCGGAGGCAGAGGATCATCAGGGTAATCCAGTATCCATCCTATATCTCTCTTTATTCTATCCTATAATATTCTGATTTTAAATGTTTTAGTTGCTACAACCACACCCAACAAATATGAATTTAGTCTTAAAACTTAGTAGATAGTAAGTACGAAACGCGATTTTTTTTAAGAAACTCGTTCGATTTGGGGTTAC
Organism: Cerastis rubricosa; assembly: GCA_949152445.1. Lineage (NCBI taxonomy): Eukaryota > Metazoa > Arthropoda > Insecta > Lepidoptera > Noctuidae > Cerastis > Cerastis rubricosa. The sequence continues at coordinate 5,304,571 of OX424532.1, forward strand.
GTATAATCCATGCATTCGTATTTTATTATATTACAGAGTACATTCTAATATCTGGGCCTTCTGTAATGGAATTAGTTAACTCATTAGGTCAAAGTTTATGTTGCAAAGACCCTTTCAAAACTCGTAAATCGACTGCCACTGAAAATAAATATGAAATGCTGACAGTCGTTATTTCCTAAAAACCGCGGCATTTTTCCATGAAACGTATCACGTCATCAACCAGGCCAGACATAATGCAAAAAAATGGTTGTAATTCAACAATACTTGCCCCCATAATAGGGTCATAAAATCTGCCCCAAATAGGGACAAACTTTGTCCATTATTCAATAGAACAATTTATAATAGTGTTACCATACTCCGCTTAATATAAAGGCAAATATGTTAAAATAAGACCCAGTTTCGTGGTTTCGGGTAATACTTTCCGGAATCGAAAACTTTGGGTAGGAAATTACCACTATTATTATGGCTATAGTTGTTTTGGCTATTAATACTGAAGTTTGTCTAGCATTCTAGATGATACACAGGACGATATTACTTTTGCTGCTAATAGAGTTATAAATGTTGTATACTAATTTATAAATAATATATATTAATATTATCATGACCGTTGGAAGGGATGGAGGGCGGCCTTTGACCAGCAGTGGAGCTCTAGTGTATTTTGATCCAAAAGGTACTTCAAAAAAATACTCAAATAATTCAGATTTGTAAAAATAACGTATGATGAGAATTTTCATTCTGTTTCCAGTTGTTTGAAATCCTTAAAGGAACGTAACGGGAATTTAAAAAAGTGACCCGTTTATTTAAAAATAAAAAGTTTGGACATAAAAGGTTGGTTTAGCATGAATCTCTCCACCCACCCCTGTTTGCGACGTATGTGTCAGCAATATTTATGTAATTCTATTTGCATATTGAATAGAATTAAATATTAATTCGGATAATTTTATTTTAGAATTATCTATATTTTCAACCTCATATTGTTCGGGCTTTACCCTCTCATGCCCAAACCCAAAACTCACACACAAAATTCAGCCTAAAACTTTCCAACTTCTAGGTCATAGGCCGCCTCTGTTTATTTCGGTTCCACCACGCTGGGTCATTTCGGGTTCGTGGATGACACATCTTCGATTGGTATTTCAATCGAAGATCTGTCATAAAATCACGCCTGTAATCACCGAATGGATTGGGAGCTGTGTATCTAATAGTACACCCACGTTTTGCCAGTTATATTTAAGTCCCATGTAATAAGGGACGAGACTATAGCCAGCAACCGGGCACGAATCCAGTCTCCATGGCTGCTACTGAGAAATTCTGGATGGAAAATCCAACAACACTGCCTGACCTGGTAATCGAACCCAGGACATCAAGCTCAGCAGTCAAGCTTGCAACCACTAGACCTACAAGCCAGGCAGACAGAAATCGAAGATTATTTTATTTTGTGATTTTCATTTTCTTTAGGATGCTTTCCAACGCCGATTTGAGAGGAGTGGTGTTAAAGTAAAATGTAAACACCGAAAGAAGTTCATGCCATTTTTTATTAAGTGGTGAAAAATGCTTTAAGCATACCGCGCCGTCCGGGGAGACGGTTTGGTCTTGCACCCACTAAAGAACGCCACCATGAGCCTACTCTCGCCTTGGTGGATGGGCCACGAGAACATCTACGCATGACATTCGCGACTCATCCAGCGCAGCCCGCCTCCGGGCACCAACTCCTTTGGGGATGTCCGGGCTCATCTGAGACATCGACACCACTCGCGAGAGCCGTGTAATGCGACAGCGATAAACTCCCCGATCTATCGCCCGCTGGCACCTCTTAGGGCAGCATCAGGTTGCCATGGTGCCTCCTCCGCCGCCCTGTCCTCCTGAAGGAAGTCCATGCCTGCTTCAACTTCCAACGTTCGACCTAGAAGTCAGGCCAAAAGACTGGGCCAGTACGGCTCCAAATATAATGGGTGTAAAAATACCCATAGCGAAGCCACAAGGCACTTGATCTCCTCGTTACGTACTTGCGATCATTTTTTTGTTTGGAAACCTCCTAGCTACGGAGATATTGAGAAAGTTCCAACATACAACATTTTACTTTAAACATTTCCATGACCCAGTACTTTCCAATCAGCAATCAGTATAATATTTTGAGTGCGTAACAATCGAGTCCTATTATTCGACTATTTTTTACCCCAATAAAAATCGTTTAAAATTTGCTCTGTATGGTGTCGGACGTAAAGAATAGCACCATCCCATATCTTCCCGTGGTAGTCGTAAGACCGACTAAGGGATTTGCCAGAGAATGGGCAGCAGCGGTCTCTGTGCTTTTGTAACAACCTTACTGCGATCACCAACCCGCCTGCCAAGCGTGGCGATTATGGCAAAACCCCACAAAATGTCAATGTGGCGACACTTGGGGGAGGCCTATGTCCAGCTGTGAACGTGTTTTGGGCCGAAATGATGATGTACAGAACAGTTGACGGTTGATGTTTGGTTGACGGCTTCGCGAAGGTTCTATTTACACCTTGTATGCATACATAGGAATCAAGATTATATAAAGTCACAATTAAATTAATCAGGAACAAACCAATCAATGTACAGCACAAATTAATCGTACCAACGTTTGAACCTTGAACTGTGGAGTGATCTATTTCGTACACATCTCTCATGTGTTAATAACACCATCGTTAACGCTTGGTTAAGTACAATTAATAAACAAGATATACATCTTGAATAATACACATATACACGCTGATTTTGGAGAAAACATCTCAGAGCGTAACAAAACATGGAATAAAAGAAAGAGAGTTGAAAGATCTTACTTTACTTATAGTACCTATATATTTTTTCTGAAATTTTATAAAGCACTTGTAGCGAGTATTCGATTCTTAATAGGTTTCATATTGCCCTTTAAGATCTTCCTCAATCTGTCTAAGATTTCCCCTTCGTCAATTTCATAGTTTCTATGTTATCTTTAGTTAATTTACCGGAGGAACAAGAAACACTTTTTTTTTTACTATTATCTTTTTCCACCTTTTGTAGTAAGCAACGACTTATTGTCGGGCCTACGCTGTCCTCTCAAACCTAAGTACTAACGCTGTCACATCCAAATATTGTAGAACCAAATGATTTTAAAACAGTAACTACGGAGTTTCTTTCCGGTTCTTCTCCATAGGAAACGACCAACCCGAACCGTGCACCTTTGTCGACGTTTTATAACCCCATGTAGACATACATTAAAGAGGCCCATTTAGGCCTATGTAAAATACAATATTTTGATTTGATATTGACTTCTGGAACAAAAACATTAAAAAAAACATAAAAGCCATTATTATCGAAAGAGTTATTGGGAACAACGTCCCGGTATTTGTTGATAACAAACATGTAACTATTCAATTAGTACTTTATTTAGCCACTTCGTCAATACAATGATAGAGATAAAACAATAATATGGAATAAAAGGCATTTTATCTTCTAGTTTTTATGCCATTATTTTTTATCAACTGTTTGCGCATATGCAATTGTGATATTCTAATACCATTATTAACTAACATGCTATTATCATATCGTATCATTATTTATGGCCATAATATAATAATTAGGTATGTAAGTACCTACTTCTGAATATATAAAGTTTAACATTTAATTTTAGTGTATCAATTACGCCACATTAGCCGCGAGTCATCATCATCATCTTCATCATCAGCCTATAATGTTCCCCCTGCTGGGACACAGGAAAGGGCTGTAATCCACCACGCGGGCCCAGTACGGGTTGATAGATGTCACATGTCTTCGAATATTTTGGTTCTAGGACATGCCGGTTTCCTCACGATGTTTTCCTTCACCGTTTTTGAGAGCAGCGGTGATGAAATAAATTACACAAAGTAATGCGCCTGCCTAGGTTCGAACACACGGCTTACTGCTCGTAAGTCGGGGCTGCCACCACTGGGCCGCCGCTGCTCTCCAGCTGCGAGTCAGTGGCCAGAAAATCTGACAAGCAGACTTACCAAGGGATATCGTATTACCCAGTACTAACTGGGTTGTGGAGGTCACCGTCTTGTAAAGTACTGGTATACAGCCGCATGTGGTAAGACTGGAAGCCGACCCAAACATAGCTGGAAAAACGGTAGGCAGATGACATGCGTAGGCACTGACTTTGTATATTGGATATAATATGTATACACATCGCAAGCAACACACGAGAATAATATTATGCAAACTTGCCAAACGATGAAACCAAATATCTCTCTAATCAGCGAAACAGATTTAGCTTCGGTATATAGCTATATAAATAGGTATGGTGATATGTGGGTTCGAAACATAACGAACACAAATAACAAATGATAAACGAATATAAATAGTATTGCAACAATAAATATTGATATCAAGAGCGTTAAGATAAGATTACGATCAGAGAGGTACTTCTTTGTTGAATAGAAGATGTTTTCAAAGGCATAAAATATATTTTATAGTCAGTCTCAAGTCACAAAGAGGACAGCCAGATATTTTTATTTTTGCGAAAATATAATATTTTGATCAGTCAATACATATTTTCACAAAAGAATTTTTTTTCACATTTTTCTATGCAACTGAATAACAAAGAATGTATACTGTCAGTGATATTATTTGTTTCATTTACTTTTTTGCCACCAACTTCCGTAAGAAAAGTTATTTCTGACGTTTTGGCGTTTTTTTTTTTATTTTTAGCTCCTGTATAACAATGAATTTTACACTTGCAAAACAGGTCATGGATTCAAGCGAGGGATGCCCAAATATGAAAAGCGATAACATGAATGTTTTTTGACAGACTTCAAAAAAGGAGGAATTCTTAATTCGGTTGTTTTTTTTTAAATAGTATGTCTCTGTATAAGTAAATCAATTTACTGGATCTATATAGATACCAGCAAGTCAAGGCAACGCCTAGTGGTCTCTATAATAAGCAAACATTGTACTACAACGAACATTATTGTTTGTATCTAGAGAACTATATATCTATATACTATATACCTGTTCCTTTTATACCGGATGCGTGTGTCGGCATGCTGCATTCATCATTTAGCTATGTTTGTGTTATTTCAGCGCTGAAGCTACTTTATTATTCATAGCGGGTACAGGTAAAAAGGTGGTACAGAATAATAACGCAAGTCCAGAATGTCATCATCATCATCATCAGCCTATAATGTTCCCACTGCTGGGACACAGGCCTCCTCTCTATGAGTAGGAGTGGGCTGTAATCCACCATGAAGGCCCAGTGTGGGGTGGTAGATGTCACATGTCTTCGAATTTTTAGGACATGCAGGTTTTCTCATGATGTTTTCAATCCAGAATGTTATTGGTCGGAAATCGGACAATTTCAGGCATTTGTAAATACAGCACTATTTCTTTAAAAAAAACAACCGAGTTGTTTTATTGTAACAGTGAAATTAACTTTGTCTGCCTGTTGCTCTGTCTGTATCCTCTTCACGCTATAATAGTTGAACTGATTTAGAAAAGAGAAATAATTACAGCCACACGGGTCAATCTTCAAAGCTAAGCAGCGCTTGCCAGGGTTGGTCTATGAATGGTTGACCATTAATTACAACCCCTGTTTCCTCTGTGCCTCCGACAGAACGTTAAGCGGTTGCTGCCGGCTGTCATTTGTCGATATTTGACAGTCGTTACAGGTAGTCAGTGGCCCGAAAGTCTGACAACCAGTCTTACCAAGGCGTATCGTATTATCTGACAACCAGATTTACCAGGTTAGCCGTTTGAATTACTTAGTACAAATATATTGTGAAGCTGACCCTCACATAGTTTAGGACTAGGCTAGGCGAATTATTTAGACCACAATCTTGGCTAGGTCCTAGGATGTGCTAAAGGGATTATTTAGATCTCAAGCGGGCCAAGACGAAGGCAGTAGCAAGTTACTGATAATGAATTTATTAAAGTCTACTTTCCCTATTTTAATTTACTATCTATAAGCTTAAGTAACTAACTTCGCTAAGATAAAGGCAAGAAACAGAATACTTCAATAATAAATCTTTGGACTGAATGAATAGCTCAATTAAACGATAATAGATAGGTAGTACTCTAGAGATTTATTAAGAGTTAAGACAAAGCCTAGCAAAATTACAGCTTTCACAATTAATTTATAGAGCAAGAATAAGAGACTATTAACTAAAAGAGTAGGGTAGATAGTTTTTCTTCAACAAAAAATTTAAAAGAATCACCTAAAATCCTAAATCTTATTTTCGTTCACCAATTAAAAATAGTTTACATATATAAACTAGGGTAGGGTACGTTCTGTATGGTGTCGGATGTAATGAATAGCACCATCCCATATCTTCCCGTGGGTGTTGTAAGAGGCGACTAAGGGATTTGCCAGAGAATGGGCAGCAGCGTTCTCTGTACTTTTGTAACAACCGTACTGCGATCGCTAACCCGCCTGCCAAGCGTGGCGATTATGGCAAAACTTCCCTTATGTCATTGTGGCGCTGAGTGAGGCCTATGTCCAGCAGTGGACGTCTTTCGGCTGAAATGATGATGATAAACTAGGGAAAAGCCAGTAAAACCCCAATGGTTTTAATGGCTTTTCCATAGTTTATAAATCCCCGTCTTTCCTATGTTTTTACATCATCATCGTCATCATCATCGGCCCATAATTTTCGCACTGCTGGGACGCAGGCCTCCTCTCTATGAGAGGGAGTGGGCTGTAAACCACCACGTAGGCCCAGTACGGTTTGGTAGATGTCACATGTCTTCGATTTTTTAGTTCTGGGACATGCTGGTTTCCAGTTTGCCGATTTCATGTTTTTACAACTTTGAATATAAGGTCCACCTATAAAACCTCTGCTTCTGGATTCAACGTAACCTTTTCGGCAATATGACCCTGAAAATTGCGTCTATATATTCAAATAAGAGGGTTAGTCTAACATAATATAACAGTTATAAACTCTACAGGTGTCCCATAAAACGCCAGTAACATTATTTGATAGTCATATAACGACCTATTTGCTGAATCTATTTGTCCAGCAAAATTTTAGGCTGCCATTTTCTTTTTATTATGTCTATAACTTCGTTAGGCGCGTTCCAATAACCAGTACTGTACCATCTTCAAGAAAGCATATTTATTATATTACTTGTCTTTGGCAACAGCCAATTATTAGGTTAGGACTGTCTGCTACTTCACAGTGACCTTGTGAAGAAGTTTTAAAACAAAGAACATTTGTTCCTTTAGAGTACATAGTATATATAGTATATAAGAACTAACTTTAGTGTTGAAGGCTTTAATTACTTGGAAATAAGGCACTAGTGCCTAGTTATAGTAGATGTAATCAAATTCAGAATAATTATAACTTGTCCTTAATGTTTTGAATTTGATTGTTTAAGTCTTTGAGTGCGAAAGTGTTCGTACAGCCAAGGAACCCGAGACACTCACTCGCCCAGCCTCAGAGTGTATTGGCGAGAGTGTGCAGACACCATTATGGCTTCGAATGTGATTATTTCTAGTCTAAGCTTTTACTCATTTTGACTGGTAAGAATCATTTACAAAGTAAAGTTTTTATAAAAATATATATTTCACATACCACTAGCAATTTGTGTCGACACAAACACTGTATTAAATTGTACTTTATCTTTATGCAACTCCGCTGAAATAATTTCTAAATTGTATGAAAGTTAAAAAAAAAACAAACCTTAGTTCTTTAGTTCGCATGTCTAGTAAAAGTTGGGTTTTCATTTGGTAAATTGTTCATAATTTTCTGAACTTATACCATCTGCAAACTGTTTCCTTAAATTATTAAAAAAGGAGAGAGAAATTCCGTACAATAACAACTTGTTAATCAACTAAGTCAGAGCTTACATTTGCATATGTTTATTATTCCATTCTCATAAGGACTTATTTGAATGGGGCAAACCCTATTGTGGCACAAACGCCAGATGTTACACAGAAGAACATCTTATACTAGATTGATTGACAGTTAATTAAACATAATATCTAGCAAGATATACAATTTCTAAGAACAATTGCGGTTTATTTTATTGTAAGAGAACTATGTCAATATCAGACCAAAGAAAATGTTAGAAAAATAAGAAATGAAACGGAAATTAAAGATGTACAAATAGTGGAATACATCATTAATATTATAAATGAGAAAGTTTGTAAGAATGTATGTGTGTTACTCTTTCACGAAAAAACTACTGAATGGATTTTGATGAAATTTGGTATGTGTACGATAGCTTATATCTTGGATTAACACATAGGCTCCTTTTTGTCCCGGTCTGCGCGGGTGAAACCGCGGGGCGCAGCTAGTTTTCAATATTTTTACTAGCAACCAACGCTGACGTGCGTTTCAGACCATTTGTATGAATGTGCACGAGGCGAAAGAAGTTTGTGATCGTAGTATTGGGCGTTCTGTGGTTATTGCCTACCCGAATGGAAAAAAGGCGTGAGTTTATGTATATTTTTCTTGGGGTACAATTTTTAGAAAATCAGGACCAGTTTGACATTTTTTGCGTAGCACAAACAGTAAAATAAAACCGGCCAAGTGCGAGTTGGACTCGCGCACGAAGGGTTCCGTACCATTATTTATAAAAACGAGCAAAAATCACTTTTTTGTATGGGAACCCCCCTTAAATATTTACTTTATTCTGTTTTTAGGATTTGATGTTATAGCGGCAAGAGAAATACATAATCTGTAGAAATTTCAACTGGCTATCTATCACGGTTCATGAGATACAGCCTGGTGACAGACAGACAGGCGGACGGACAGGGAAGTCTCAGTTATAGGGTCCCGTTTGACGCTTTGGGTACGGAACCCTAAAAACAGACCAACACAAAACTCAAGCGGGCTAACCCGTCGTCACAACGATTTTTTGTCCTAATGTCATTACCATTTAAACTAACTAAACTAACAAAAAGAACAAGTTTTTCCGCTGCTGAGTTGGTATTTGGTATTTTTTAATTTATAAACATTCATTCATTATGTTCGATTTGGTTACATAGTAATGTTTTTCTTTAGTTCTGCAGGATACACACAATCATAATAAATTTTAACAAATTAGTCAAACGCATCAAACATTTCTTTCAAAATCCTTCCGTTTTTTTTATCAGACACTTATCTGCATAGACTTCATGTGACTTGACCAAGATAATATCTGGATTTAAAAAATAACTAATTTTAGCACAGCATCAGCTAAAGGCTGAAAGGCAGGCAGGCTTTGTTCTGAGGTGCCGAAATTTCTAATAAAAACACCTCAAGTCGTAAACAGCTGGCTTGCTTTTGTTATTATGAACTGCGTAGAACATGCCATTACCCTTGGATTGTATAGTCCCTGTTACTAAATACACAAGACACCTATCGTATTTAGAAGAATGTTACTAGGAGCCTATTGATCCAGACATTCATAATTATAATTTTATTCATATGAAATCTGTGTTTTTTCTTGCAGTTTATAATGTAATAATAAAATTAGTCTGTGGGAGTCCCTATATACTTAAATAGGAATACAGTTACATTGAAATGTAACCTAAATAATAGCGCCAAAACCTGCGCGGACCGACACTCGCAACAATTTCTGAGCCGCCATTACACTTGAATCTATCTATACCTAAGTACCAAGCTTACTTTGTCTATAACCAAAGAAACCCTGTAGCTTATTATTGAGAATAAAATATATTTAATGATAGATAAGTCGTCGACGCGAGCAGTAATAAAATAAACAGAATTACTCATGTTACTACATTTTAAATGACCTACGACGTGTTGTATGACTAATCTGCAAGGTTCACAGGTGAATAATAATTGATTCTAGAAAATAATATAAAACCGAAACACCCGAAAATCCGGGTTTTTAGACAATAAAACAATGTTTTTATTACAAATCTAAAAACCGATAAACCGGTTCAGATGCCTTACACGCTACTGATGAACCTACCTAATCGTATGCTACTTTTTGAGCGCCGTATTCTTGATGTACAAATTGCACTGTCCTCTAAGTTACCGTTTCACCTTTTATTCCTCTGTTACTTGGCACTGTGACTATTTATTAAATTTCCTAGTAAAGTGGAAATAGTGGTAGGTATGCAAACATCCCATTATTTTTTATTATATTATGAAAGATGGCGTCAAATGGCGAGACGGAAGCATTCATGCCTCGCAACCCTCAAAGGGTTTGACGCTCATACGACTCATAACTCAACTGTCAGTCTTACCAAGTCATAACTTATGATATTGCTGACATCTGACGGGAAAAATCAGCAAGCTGCTCAACTTTGATGAGAAGAAATATGTCAGCGTTTGATAGTGTACTGTAGCTTGATATCATGACTGATGATTGGGATTCTCGGGAACCAAATATTTTTGTTGTACAGTCTGCAAAGGAGATAAGTAACCAGATTCTCATACTACTAGTGTAAGAATCTGGATACTTATCTCCTTTGCAGACTGTACGTTCATGCTTATGCACTTATTTGCTTAGCAAAAAAATTTCTTCCTGTCGCCTTTACGATTTTCGTCACTGATAACATTTAATGAAGTTCATATGGAAAAGTATAAATTTTGATAGGTAGGAACTGCACCTGTAAAATGGTAATATTGTAAAACGGCTGTGTGACGAATTCAGTGGACTAATAATATTTTCTATCTTTATACAGGGTGTAACGGAAATAGCGAAAAAAATACCAGCTGCCCCATACATTTGGGTCGAATAGGTATTGAAATTTAGTATGGGGCAGCAGATAATTATTTCGCTATTACGATGTTTGTCCAATGTAGAAATATGTTCAGTTTGATGGTCTGTAGCATCATAACATCTCCTTGAGGCGCGCGTGGAACACGAGCGCGCCGTCGGCATGGGCTGTCGTCATAAGACGGACGGACGGACGGTGAGCTGTCTGTAGCACACCCTTAAGTATGAATATACCCTTTCCGTTACACCCAGTATAAGTCACTAGTATTTCTCTTGTAGCTTTTTTAAACGAGTGTATTGTGGCTTTCGGAAATATTCTCCGTCGAACTTCCATTTTATAGTATCTATGCATAGCTACGCCCAATATCACCTGTCCAAACGGTAGCTGACAAAAAAGTCTGTGAAATCGCGATAGGAACACGGCCCGCTTTTGTATTCCGAATATCAAATTTAGAAAAGGAAATAGGCGACATGTTTCTGTCTATTTCGATCTGAGAAATTGAAATATTGCAAATATCCACGAGACTGTTCAAACTAAATTATTCGATAGCGAAACGTATTTTCAAATTCTTTTGAAGTCCGCAACATTTTAAATCCTATAAAAGGCTATCTTTTCAATTTCGACGCTAAATTTTTGTGTCAAGATCGAGAAGAAAAAGCGAACAAATCTTAGCTACAAGACGGTAACAAAAAGGAATACAAGCCGAAAGCATTCACGGTCTAAATACCTCAAAGACAAGCACTCATAATCTTGCATCTGCCGCATTTTCGTCTCGACCTAGACTTGCATTTTCCTCATATCTTGCATATTACTCAGTGTCACATTTTCTTTGTTCATAAATAACACCTCACTTCTCTGTATGTTACAAGTGAAAACGGGAATTAACCCTTCTTTATTGTGATGTATGTTAGCTAAATCCGGCTTAATCCGGTTTCGTAATCCGGATTCCAAAACTCTGTATTTTATTCGCTCGGTATTAAATCCAATTGTGGAACAATTTTACGTATAAAATACGGATTAATTTTAAAAGATTTGGTTTAACTTTTGGATGAAGCACCGACGTAAAAATAAATCAAAACTCCAAACTACGCGTCTTTTTGAAACAATTAATTCTATTTAAAAAGAGATGTTTATATTTTTATCCTACTTTTAAGGAGAAGTTTCTTGAGACCAATGACACGTTAATGTTAGATTATTATAATGAAAACGTTTGAATTAACTACAAATCTTTTTTTTACATTTTAAAATGTATTTTAAATTTGGAGAGTTACACTGCGGCTTTCCCCATTAGTAACATAAAACGATAAAATTAAGTGACAGTTATTTCTATTATAATCAGATTATGTATGTACGTTAATATAAACTCGTGATACAACAAGAGATTAATACTGTTGTGTACCTATCCTTTATGTTTCCATAAAAAACGCATAAAAAAGACGCATGAAAAAGTAGGAATTGACAAAAATGCCTAACAGGTACAGCATAATTGTATAAAAGAAATAAAATTACTGTAATATTAATAAAATAAATAACTCTTGTTTTACAAGAAATGGTTGTAATAATGTAGCACAAAAATATTTTTGTATCCTAAATAATTATTATTGAATCATTATTTAATAAATAACTACTACACTTACCAGTATCGAAGTAGAAGTAATTTTTCTGAAACTTTTCTCAAGTTCACTGTCACTTTTAAGTTTCAGCCAATACGTCTTCAAATAAAACTAGTAAATTAATCATATTCATAACAAATAAGGAGCTAAATATTTCTTAAATATCTACTGTCTTATTTAAATAACTAATGAATACCAAAAGTCTATTTATTAAAGCAGAAATATTAATTCAAAAACACTCTGAAACTAATTTAAAAACTTTTCGCCACATTATTTTTTCACATTGTCAATCACTATTCGTAATTTAAATTCACGTCATCATACATACCACAGATAATAAAGAGTGTTTTTTTTTCATAAACTTTTTCTAATGTTACGATAAGTGTGTTCGGCCAGGCGCGCCGTCGAGTCGTGTTCCTGAGCGCTACGTCGGAGTGACACTGCTGTGCTGACCCGGCGCTCCCCGATCGCGATTTGAGTTTCGAACGTGGATTCGCGCAAACGTCAAAATGTAACCTTCACGACTGATAATCTTTCGGGGTCAGATAACGAAAAATAACAACGGATTATGATAATTATTATAATGAGATATCGTAACGTATTAGGTTTCACATGTTTGGGTAAGTTTGGTAAACCTAATACATTATGATTATAAAACGTACGTGGAACATCTTATTTTCAAAGAATATTAATTATTATGGTATGGTGGCTTTCCCTGCCTCGGAGAGCACGTTAAGCCGTTGGTCCCGGCTGTCATTTGTAGATCTTTGACAGTCGTTACGAGTAGTCAGAAGCCTAAAGTCACATCCAGTCTTACTAAGGGGTATCGTATTACCCAGTTACTGGGTTGTGGAGGTCAGATAGGCAGTCGCTTCATATAAAATACTGGTACCCAGCTGCATCCGGTTAGACTGGAAGCCGACCCCAAGATAGTTTGGGAGAAGGCTAGGAAGATGAAGATGATGATTAATTATTATGGTAATCTTGAATTTTGCGTGAAATTTTATGAATCACTAACGACCATTATTTTAAATTTAAAGCCGTCACTTTAATTAAATTCAAACACAAAAATATCAAGCCTTGATTTTAACATATAACCTACTTCTTGAAACTTTTAAATGTTCGTATGTCTTTTATTAATATAAAGGGAATACAAACTTAATAAAGTCAAGCTGTTGCGCCCTCAAGGGGAGGTTTTTTTCAATACCGAGGAAGTTAAGCCTCCAACTGAGAAAGATTCAGGAATATCTACTCAATTATGATAATTTTATTGGTACCTTCGTGAAGTGTAGAGCGTATCGAGTAATACGGATATAAGGATTTTCTTTAGAAGTTTTCTGAATTTATGGTTTTTGTTTGAAAATGTATTTTTTCAGATGGATAAGTTTATATCCACTGATTTATATATTATGACATAACTACTTACTCACATAATTATGTCTAAAATATCATCAATTGCAAAACATGAAACACTAGTACCTACTTTTATTGTAAAATAAATAATATTTTTGTATTTTTTTTTAGTAGGCCAATAAGACAATTAAAAAAAATGTTCGCTGTAGATTAGGTGTTACTAATAAAATATGGTGTTTGATCTGCAACTAGATTTAGCAATCTGCTGTTCAATACATATAATATGATACCATTGATCACAATTTCTGAATCATTTTCGGTTCGTCTGTAAAAATCCTCTTTTACTCCTACAAACTTGTTATTTTAGGTTCCGTACCCAAAGGGTCAAACGGGACTCTATTACTGAGACTTCGCTGTCCGTCCGTCCGTCCGTCCATCTGTCACCAGGTTGTATCTCATGAACCATGATAGTTAGCCAGTTGAAATTTCTACAGATTATGTATCTCTGTTGATGCTATAACAACAAATGCTAAAAACAGAATAAAATAAATATTTAAGGGGGGCTCCCATACAAACAAGTGAATTTTTTGCTCGTTTCTATAAATAATGGTACGGAACCCTTCGTGCGCGAGTCCGACTCGCACTTGGCCAGTTTTTTAAAAATATTGGCTGCTGCGGTATTGTGCAACGAAAAGGTCTGTATGATGTAAACCCAATGACATTTTCATTCATCTTTCTGCTAGCACAAAATGCTGACAGCTTTTGATGAAAACGGCGCCGCGACTAAGATTAATCTTTCAACAGTTTTGTCGATCAATCAGCGGGATTTTCAATCTGTTTTCATTCCTGGATCCTGAAAGTTGATTCAGGGAGCTGCATTGTAAAGAAAAGGGCATCATGGTGGTTTATTATTTTCTTAACATAACATCATGGCTTGCAATCCTTGAAGGGTTAGGCAGTGGCGTACCTAACAAGTACACCCACATTTACCCAGTTATGTTAAAATCCCATGAAATAGGGGGCGAGCCTATTGCCATCAACCGGGCACAAACTCCGTGGCTGCTACTGAGTAATTACTGATGAAAAAACTGAAAATCAGTTTGCGCGACCCGGTATTCGAACCCAGGAGCTCATGGTCAGCAGACGCGCTTGCGGCCACTACCGACGATGAGGCAGTCGAATCAGTAATATTTATATATTAAGTAATTCTTCTCTCATGCACGAAATGATTGTGTAAATGTCGAAAGATAAATGTAAAAATCGTTTCTTTTTATTTTTGCAAAGTATCGGATTATTGGAAGCTAGCAGCCCGTCCCGGCTTCGCACGGGTATTTAACTAAAATTTAAAAATTATAAAACACAATCATTTGTTGTGGCATAGTTATTGTGGCTTAACTATAATAGTTTGAAATATGCTGTCGCTACATTTTTTATAAATAATGATGTGTTCTACAAAGTCGTAGTACATTATTTTATTCTATCATCAATAGTTTTCGCAGCGCATGCGATGTAAATAATATTTTAGGTATTTTTTTTACACCTTGGGTTACATTATTGGAGTTTTAGTAAGCATCCCTATAAAAAAAAAATATAGAATAGCCTATGTCACTCGCGGATAGTGTAACTTCCCAACAGTGAAACAATTTTTCAAATCGGTTCAGTAATTTCGGAGCCTATTCAATGCAAACAAACATACAATCAAATCTTTCCTCTTTATAATATTAGTTTAGACTAATAAATTTTTTAAATAATAAATTTTTCAAAACTAATGCATATTATTTTCTAGAAGTTAATATAAGAATTGTCAATAATACTACTTGTGTAGGCTCTACTGTTATATGTATAAGTAGGAAATTACTTTGAAAATTAATAAATGATTTGCAGTACGGGATTTGATTAATTTTTAACACGCTCTCGATTACCTAGCGAGTACACTTGTGGAGATTAGATAGTGTAGCGCATGTCAACACTCGATTGTTGGTCATATTATAATATTCTCGTTACTGCACACTTTCAGGGGCTGCAGACCGAAACGTTGTATTTGTGGTCTACCTATTCTATGTATTGAAAATACAAATATATTTACGGTAAAAGGGACATGGACGCACTAACTGCTTGGTCTACGAAAAAAAATCAGCTACAAGAAGCAGTTTTTTACATAGGTTATTAAAAATAAACCAACAACTGTGGCATTGAAATTTTTGAACTGTAACAAAAAACTGCTGTTACGTACGCATGTCGACCAATCAAGCTATACAAAACCAGTTAAGGGAACTCTATACAAAGCTGGGCCATGTTATACTGGAAAAGTATAGCTTGGCACTCCAAGCTATACTTTTCCAGTATAAGGAAGTATTATTCTTTTCTTTTTTACACACTGTGACACTTCACAGTGTGTAAAAAAGAAAAGAATAATACTTCCAAGGTCCAAACGTATGAAACAGCCTAAAGTTGTTTTAACACAGGTATGTGTACAAATCGACCAAGCTAAGTTTGCACCTCGCTGAAATGCGGCAAATTTAATGTACCTATCTATAATATAATGTTAAAATTAATCGACGCGAGGTACAAACTTAGCTTGGTCAAGTTGTATATATCTATAAGTTTTGTTGTTAAATATAAATCGACGGTCCGTAAGACCCAAAAACACTTAGATCCTATATACCTCTTACACAACAGTGTAGAGGTAGAAATACTCGACTACTCGTTTAAATTTACCCACGAGGGCTCAGAGCCACTATTGTCCTTATTTGTTCCATTAAACTCATTCCACCGTTTCCTTTGTAGGTATATTACTGCCGCGGCACATTGGGCACGGCGAGGCATGATTATAAGCAAAATTTTGGCCCACTGTCCAATTACGGAGGAGCTGGTGTTTAAATAACAGCCACTGGGGTCGATCTTTAGATTAAGCCGTGCTTACCTAGTTTGGTCGTTATAGGTAGTCAGTGGCCCGAAGCGGCTGAAAGTCTGACAACCAGGTTTTACCAAGGGGTATCGTGTTACCCAATACTTACTGGGTTGTGGAGGTCAGATACTGGTCAGCTGCATTCGGTTAGATTGGAAGCCGACCCCAACATACTCGTAGTTGGGAAAAGGCTAGGCAGATGATGTGCAGTTATGTAGGTAAATTAAAGCTTTTGATATTATTACTTACAAAAACTTAGGAATACATTCCTCCGTGCCTCGGAAATCAGTTAAGCCGTTGGTCCCGGCTGAGATCTTTGAAAAGTCTGACATCCAGTCTTACCAAGGGGTATCGTATTACCCAGTTACTGAGTTGTGGAGGTCAGATAGGCAGTCGCTTCATGTAGAATATTCCAAAATTTTCAAAAAAAAGGGTGAAAGCGTCAAGGAGATCTTTTAGGATGGTTTTTGAAAAAAAAACAGCTGTTACCTACAAAACTGATTGCAGCTGTGTAGGCCGGAATCAGCTGTTCCATAAATGTTCTCAAAATGTATGGAGCAGCTGATTTTTTCAATGACCTATAATTCAAGAATGATGTACTGAAATGGTTATCGTTTTATCATCGGTGTCATCGTACCTTGTATTTTCATTCACATTAAGTGCCCATGTTGTTTTATGTGAAATAAAATATTTTAATTTAATTTTATGAAACTACATACTGCAACGCACACTTATAAGCATCGTAATCATACAAGAACCCTCAGATTGCGATCTGCTGGTAAATAAAAGTCGAGGCTATGCGTGGCTGCTATGTCGTATCCGCAAAAGAAAAGTAAAAATCGATTATTCATGAGCGTTCCTACTCATATATCTAAATCTCGTGGATTCCAGAAATGACAGTTATCATACTTAAAAAAAATATTAAGGAGTATTTGGATATCAATTCGTGTTCGTTCTGAGTTATTCCAAAGGGGAAGAAAATGTCGCGTAAATCTTTTTCCACTTTTGGTTTTTGGAAGAAAAATGTTTAACTAAACGGCGCGGCAACCCCAACGGCGTGCTGATGATGATAGCCGACAGGCTCGACTGTCCATACATACGCTGCAGTGACTTGCACGTCACCTGCTGTCAACGTAAATTATGACACTTAAGGTTTAATGTGGTTTTTTATTTTGTAGTGTGTATGTTTTAATGTATTAAATTAATGTATAATAATTTGAGTTATTTATTGAATTTTGTATATTTGTTAATTGAATTGTGAGTCCTCGTCACTTTAAAAAATAAATGAATTATTATTATAAACGGAAGGTATGCGGAAAGTTCTGAAATAATTTCTAAATAAACAGAAGTAGAAGATTACCGTATTGATTACTAGCTTAAGCTCACGGCTTCACTCGTGTTTTGTTTAATAATTGTCCGACGGGATCATACTACTGGGATAAAAGTAGTATCCTATTTGCTATTCTAGACTCCACAGACCGATTCATACACCTCAAATACGCGTATTTTACAAATGGTTGGGAGAATCGATCATTGGATCCACTCCTGCCCAAAGAAAGTAAAAAAGTAAAAGTTCCGTGTAAGTAGTTAGGATTAGAATACGAACATTTTGCAATCAAATCTTTTTTAATGGAAATACCCAATAGCACTCTGTTTGTCTCGGGTTCTGTCCTGTCCTAGAACTTATGATGAGTTTCATAGCAGAAAACAACATTCAGCAGTCGCCTTTGCCAACACAGGGCAAACGAGGTAGTTTTCATGAATAATTGATTTATAACAGTACAATAATAAACCAACTGTGTCTAATTGGGTACTTTAGTCGTATTAACATTAAGGGCGATTATCGTTGGTGTTTCTTAATTCACCTGTATGTGGGTAGTAAGTATAATCCTAATGACAATAAATAAATAATATGAGTGTTTAGTTAAATATTTACTTAATTTTGACATCAATTCATATATATGTCGGCGCCTTTGCAAAAAGGCTTCATATGATTCACGATACAAACTAAACTGTGACCACAGACGAGAGAGAAGCGGTCTGCAATTCGCTCTGGCGGAACGTCAAGTCGTTGCGGGTAGCCATATTGACTTGGGTAGTTGTCAAGGAAGGTGGCGCGTAACGAGACGTTGACGGATCGCCGACGTCTGTTTGCTTAATCTAATTAAATCTGGTGCCACATATCATAAGTAATTCCGATGCAGCGGGTAAGAGCCTTTTTCAGAATTGGGATAAAGAATCGAGCCCTCCACGAAAGTAAAGCCTAGTGAGGAACATAACCAATGATTTTTTCAAGCAACAAGGAAAGCGTCCAAACCTGCGAGCACAAATCATCAAGAGGGTACCCTCACAACATTATCGGGTGAGACCGTTTCTTTTCTTTTCGATAAGTAGGTCATCTGGCTCATTGCTTAAACATGGCTAGTTTAATTGGTTTATGGGTGACATCATAATCAGTAAACCTTACTGGCATCGGAGGTTATGATTTGAAATGCACGATGGAGATCGTACCATTAAAATAGGTGATATTTTGATAAAATAGGTTGTCGGCCAATAAGTTCAGGAATTATTAGATGCTGGCGTAATTTGTAAAAGTTCTTTGACATCTGGAGTTACGCGCTTGTCTGGTCTACATGTTTCAGTCGAAAAGAAAGTGTGTTTAGTCGAAATGTCACTGTTGTCCGGTTCATGCTTTACGATGATCGAAGGGACGCAGGTGCCCGGTTTATGATGTTTTTGTGATGACGTTGGTCGATGGGACGCTGTTGCCCGGTCCGTACACTGGTATGGTCGTAGGGACGCAGTTGTCCGGTTCAAACGTTGGTATGGCCGAAAGGAGAGTGTTGTCCGGGCCAAATCCATTACGGATTGGTTGACGGGATGCACTCGTCCGGTCCAGGTGTTAACTGTTTAGGGAAAGGTGCTATCCGGGCCGTGAGTGGTCGAAAGGACGCACGCTTTCTTGCTGGGGGAAAGTTGACGTCCGGTCCATGAGTGGTCGAAAGGACACGCGCTTATTTGGTAGGAGAAAAATGCCGTCTGTTCGGTGAGTGATCGAAAGATCGCACGCTTTCTTTTGTTCTGAAACAGTTAGCTACGATGAGAGTAATGTTTGTCATAGTTTGTCAGGATGGAAGAGCGGATGTCTAGGTGATAAGACATTGTTTGTTCCAGGAATACAATAACGCCCGAGGACGGTCGTATGTCAGTCTGGCCGTGTCGGCACCTTTGCAAAAAGGCTTCATATGATTCACGATGCAAACTAAACTGTGACCACAGACGAGAGAGAAGCGGTCTACAATTCTCTCTGGCGGAACGTCAAGTCGTTGCGGGTAGCCATATTGACTTGGGTAGTTGTCAAGGAAGGTGGCGCGTAACGAGACGTTGACGGATCGCCGACGTCTGTTTGCTTAATCTAATTAAATCTGGTGCCACATATCATAAGTTATTCCGATGCAGCGGGTATGAGCCTTTTTATATATATACAAGTTGTAAGAGACACCGACGCGAAAACGCGAAAAGAATAAATTTTTCATGGGATTTTTTTGAAAAATCTGCTGTTTCATACACTTAGAACATTCTTTTTTTAAGATTTTTCTTTCTTTCTGTCTGTTTGTTATGGCTAATAACCGAAACGACTGGACCGATTTGGATGGCACTTTTACTGGCTGATAGCTGAAGTTTTTTGGAGTAACTTATGTCTTTGGACCACAGCCTGTATCGTTATAGAGAATGGGATGTTTATTAGAAACTGCTGTTGTATTACCTGTAGATTCAATTTTAACGACTTGCTGGGTTTGATGTTAATGCAATGTTTCTTAATTACTCAACGTAAAAATGGCTGCATTTGCATTTTACTATTTCTCTTAGCTGTTACTCGTAACTCTCAGTTCATTTGTCTAGGCGAAATTTCACAGTTATTAGATGAGGTTTTTATGAAACGCATTATAAACATATTTTTGTAAATTTAATAAATCACGGCTTTAAACTAGGCACAACTGTTTTGAGTCGTTATTTTCATTGCCGTTTGATATTGAAATTGAAGATCTATGTCAATGTTTTTTTCATTATTTTAATAACATATCACGTGCTTCAATAAAGTAATAATAACTTTTAAAAGTTATTTTTAAAAGTGTTTTTACAAAAATGTTTTGTATTAAATAAATCCACGTCACAGCCATGGAGTCTGCCTTTGTGTCCGGTCGATGGCAATAGACAATTACAAATGGGACTTGAACATGACTAGCGACATGTGGTTGTACTATTAGGTAAACCTCTGCCTAAACCCTTTGCAGATCACAGGCAGGATGCTTTGTCTAAACTAATATTATAAAGAGGAAAGATTTGATTGTTTGTTTGTTTGCATTGAATAGGCTCCGAAACTACTGGTGAAATTTTTTTTCAGTGTTAGATAACCCATTTATCGAGGAAGGCTATATATCATCACGCTACGACCAATAGGAGAGGAGCAGCAATGAAAAATGTTGCCAAAACGGGGAAAATGTGACGCAATCGAAGTTGCGCCGGACAGCTAGTTAAAAATAAATTCACATTTTTTTTATTTATTTTACGTATCCTGTTTGAATGTTATAAACTGATATGCATGCAGGTTTTAACTTAAACTAAGATAAATTTTATTTACACCGTGCTGTGAAGCGAATAATTGAGGTACAAACACAATTACATACTAGTGGAAAATTAATTACTTAACTTTGTTTGTTGCACTTTGAAAGTTAAGAAATTTCGGGCTAATTGAAGCTTAGAAAATATTTATTACACTAACGGTTTGAGCGTGACTTCGTTCGAGATTTGCAATTATGGATTTTTTCATAGAATCTTCTGCGACGCAATTCATAGGGTTAGAAACTGTTTTTCTTAAATAAATCTTCAGCAATTTTCCTGAAAGTAATTCACACATCTAGGAAGAGCAAATTCTTTCTTGTAAATTTTGTGATACCTAAGTTTTAAAACAATGGGGAAACATAATTTCAAAATGTAGGGTTGTTTTAATATGTTATTACCAGTCACAACATATTTTATCCTGCGGGTCTACTATCTTAGAATTATTAATTATCATCCTCTTGCTCTTATAGACAAGGGTAGAAGCATTTAAACATAATCTACAGTAAAAAAAGTAACTAGTAGGATGAAACCCATTAGAAAAGGAGGAGAATATTATAAAACCGGCCAAGTGCGAGTCGAACTCGCGCACGAAGGGTTTCGTACCATTATTTATAAAAACGAGAAAAAAAACACTTTTTTGTATGGGAGCCTCCCTTAAATATTTATTTTATTCTGTTTTTAGTATTTGTTTTTATAGCATCAACAGAAATGCATAATCTGTAGAAATTTCAACTCGCTAACTATCACGGTTCATGAGATACAGCCTGGTGACAGACGGACGGACGGACGGACAGCAAAGTCTCAGTAATAGGGTCCCGTTTGACCCTTTGGGTACGGAACCCTAAAAATTAAAGGAAAATTAATTTACGGGCAATCTGAGGTCCGTAAGGGGAAGGGAGGGAGCTATTAAGGGTAAAAAACGGTTTATCTCGATATCCGGCAAAACTACAAGTCATATGGAAAAAAGTCAAATGGCAAAGTTGTAGATAATAAAAAGATCTACAACTTTTGGATATACATTTTTTTCACATAACCTCAAAATGTATGTGTAAAATTCAAAAAACCAAGTTTTTGGTTTTTTATTTTTGTCTTCTACAATTTTTTTTTCACAAATTTTGGTGAAAACTTACCTTTTTATGTGCCAAATACACTGTAATTTATTTGATTTTAATATTTATTTTTTTACCTTATTGTGAATTAATAATCGAAAAAGCAAACACATTTTCAATCGAAAATTCACCCGTCAAAATTTCAGCTTTTTTCAAAAAGTTGGTGTGATTTCTGCTCGTTGAAATCTCTACTTTCCGATGGTGTAAAAAAATATGTATATTACCATAGTAAATCTTCTCAGAAAATGCTTAAACTCAAATCAAATAAATTACAGTGTATTTGGGACATAAAAAGGTAAGTTTTCACCAAATTTCGTGAACAATAAAAAAAATTGTAGTAGATAAAAACAAAAAACCATAAACTTGGTTTTTTGAATTTTTACGTAAATTTTTAGTTTTGCTGGAAATCGAGATAAACTGTTTTTTACCCTTAAAAGCTCCCTCCCCCGTTCCCCTTAAAAAAAAATTACGGCCGACCTCAGATCGCCCGTAAATTAATTTTCCTTTCATTTTTATAATATTCTCCTCCTTTTCCAATGGGTTTAATCCTACCATTATTTTTTTTAGTTTCAAAAATGATCGACCCTGGTCTATTATCCGAAATCATTTGGGGCCCGCGCAGCATGTCTTCTTTGACGATACTTATTCTTCTTTTTCTTGTAAACTTTTCTTAGAAAGAATAATTACTATTTTTTTAGTTAAAGGAGGTAAATAAGTGATTAATTGTGATGGAAGGTTTCACGAATATAATAATATATTCGTACGTATTCTGGAGATTTGGAGCCACTTTAATTTAAGTCGATTCGATAGAATGCAACCTGTAGATACATTGATAGGAGTTGAGAGGCATTTATTTTCTGTAATGGAACATTTTATGAAATTTATCAAAATAATAAAATTCTAAAGTAGACACGAAATATTCTTATTAGCAGCAAATATGATTCCAATAACTATAAAGGGTGTAAAACACCTCTTAACGAAGCCGAAAGGCACTGGTTCTCCCCGTCATTGCGATAATTTTTTTGTTCTACACCATACCTGGGAACCTTCTAGTTACGGAGATAGATATTAGGGGTCAAAGTTCCAACTTTTTGGCAAGTATTTTTTTAAATACAAGTTTTTAATGAAATATTTTTACTTTAAACACCTCCACGACCTCCGTACTATTCAATCCGTCCATCAGCACAATGTTTTGAGTGCGTTACATTGAGTTCTACCACAAAACATGATTTTACACCCCCCAAAAAAAAGTCGTTTCCTAGCGATAATTTTTGCGTAAAGTTACTTAGTTTCATGTACAGAATGCTTGGTTGACGGCTTCGTGATGAGGTGATTTACACCTCGTATTATTGTTGTAAATGACTCTATTTTGGCCATTATTGTAACATGATCGCTGCATATACATTTATACAGGGTGTAACGGAAAGGGTATATACATACTTTAGGGTGTGCTACAGACCATCAAACTGAACATGTTTCTCCATCGGACAAACATCGTATTAGCGAAAAAAATATCTGCAGCCCCGTACAAAATTTCAATACCTATTCGACCCAAATGTATGGGGCAGATGTTTTTTTTTCGTTATTGCAATGTTTGTCCAATGGAGAAATATGTTCAGTTTGATGGTCTGTAGCACACCCTTAAGTATGTATATACCCTTTCCGTTACATCCTGTATATACTTATTGCACACGTACAAGTACAAAAATGACTCTGAATTTATGATGATTTTTTGGTGTATTGACAATTGTCACTAAAAACTCATTTAGAGTTTGGCAGTCTGTTGAGTCAGGGTCACAACACAACAAATTATTCTTAGTCAGAACATATTACTGCTGCTCAAATATAAAAAAAAAAACCTTTCAATAAAGCTCAAAAAGCTTCAATAAAACGATACAACATCAGCGCAAATACGGAAATAATTGGCCATAAAATGGCGCTTTATTTTCAGCAACATTAAAATTAAATTCACGGCATACTCTGGCGGGCAGCGAACGGTAATGAACGGCAAACTTTGCCGTTCACACGGGAACGGCGGCGGCAATACACTATTGATATTGCCCGCATCATACTTCATTAATTCATAAACTATTTATATTACCTCCCGATGCTTTATACAATGTTAGGAATTCTCGCAAGTATCGTAGAAAATTAAAGTTCGATTTCCCGTAGAACATTGTAGTGGGGACTTAAATGATTTTAATAAACTTGGTAATTCGATTGGTCATCATTGCAAATAGAATTTCAAAAGAGGCTCTTGGCTTTTGCCTCGTGTCGATGATTCCACGAGTAGTCAGTTCAACATGGCTGTGCGAAATGTCAGTGATCTGTCTACACAAAGAGCAGGACAGGAAACAAACATAGTCCACTGACTGACACTGACATGCAATCATATGTTTTTTTTAGGGTTCCGTACCCAAAGGGTCAAACGGGACCCTATTACTGATACTTCGCGGTCCGTCCGTCCGTCCGTCTGTCACCAGGCTGTATCTCATGAACCGTAATAGCTAGCCAGTTAAAAATTGCACAAATTATGTATTTCTGTAGATGCTATACTAAAAACATAATAAAATAAATATTTAAGGGGGGCTCCCAGACAAAAAAGTTATTTTTTTAAATAATGGTACGGAACCCTTCGAGCGCGAGTCCGACTCGCACTTGGCCGGTTTTATTCTGGCACCGTCATACTTTTTATAAAATTTCATAAAACCACCAAACTACGTAACAGTTTGTCGGTGGGATGTAACAGTTTGTCGTCAGAGTACCTACTTCGGAGTACTAGAGAGTACCTTAGCGCTTCCCCCTTAATTGCCCACCATTACCAATATCTTCCTACCCTTGTTCCAATCTACTTGGGGTCGGCGCAACACGTTTTCTTTTTCCATTCTCCCCAGTTAGATGTCACGTTATCATTTACTCTTAACTCTTTCATAATATATTCGACAAACAATCCATCCATCTTTTCTTTGGCCTTAATTGCCCATAATCCATAAAAATACACACTGGGACTGACAGCAAACCTTGCAAAACATTGGTATTATTTTTTAGTGTCTCTTGGTAGCAGCTAAGCTCCGAGAGGTTTCTTTTTTTACCATTTCGGTCCGCGATCTAATAAATCAAAGTTATTGGCCCTCCCGGGTTTTGTCCATTAAAACCAGCCAGTAGTTTTTTACTACATGTAATACCTACGCTTTCAGCCTAGACCGTGGGATGTGATAGCATCCCCCACGGTCTACGCTGAAAGCGAAAAACGTTAAAACCAACAAAAAAAGCGCAGCGCCATATCCTTACTACCTACTTACGCATAGGTACCTAAGTAAAATTTAGAAAATTATTTGATTGCCAAACAAATTTACAAATTACCAACTTAAATAGACCTATTATAGTATACAAATTATTATCAAATCGCAACTGTATTTCATGGCTATAACACGTCAACTTATTGTAGAATGGGTGTCAATTTGCTTTACAATTAACTTTCCTGACGGTACTAAAAAGAGGGTAATAAACAGAGTGTATTAAATGCGCCTACAAAGGGTTTTTGTTTGGCTTCTGCTTGTTATAGTGTAAATTATTTTCACATTATACCTAACTTTTAATGTTTCTTTCGCACAAATTCTTCATAAAGAGTTTCTGAAAAGTTTTAGTTTTAATTAGAGTCTTCGTTTCACGTTCCTGAGCAATTTAATATGCATTTTCGACTTTACACAATGTTTTAAAAGAATGTGTATGCATGACTATACATGAAATGGAGAGGCAGGTACATGGTTTACCTAAATAATGTATTCACAGATGAAAAAATGAATAGGCAGCATTGTGTCGTAACTGGATTGACGTAGCTCTTTGATAGTTTACGATTATACTTTTATCATACATCATCATCTGCCTAGCCTTTTCCCAAACTATCTTGGGTCGGCTTCCAGTCTAACTGGGTGCAGTTGTAGTACCAGTATTTTTTCATGAAGCGACTGACTATCTGATCTCCACAACCCAGTAACTGGTTATTAGATAGATAGATAGATAAATCATTTATTCAGTGCTCACAAAAGACATAGCACCATACGCAGAAGCACAATTAAATGACACAGATTACATAAATATGGGTACCTATATAAATACAAGGTGCCAATAAGCAAAAATACGATACCCCTTGGTAAGACTGGATGTCAGACTTTTGGCTTCTGAATAGTCATAATGACCGTCAAAGATCTACAAATGACAGGCGGGACCAACGGCTTAACGTGCTTTCCGAAGCACAGAGGAAACTCGGTATGTAATTATGGTCACCCATCCACGGACGGACTTTGGCTTCACCTTCGGCCGACCCGTGCGGCTGATATTATTTCGCCACTAATAACGAGCTCCTCCTTTACTTGTATCGTACATAAATTCACGCCTGTGTCCCATGGGCGTAGACAGAAACCGCAGAACGCCATCTGCTACGATCCATACATATTTCTTTTGCCTCGTCCACGTTCATACATCTAGTCATAAACGCACGTCAGTAGCGAGTACTACGCACCTGACCTTTCTAGAGAACCTCACTAATAAGGTCAGTGTAAGTCACCCCTCCCGGGATTGCCACTCACAACTGCCTTGTGAATACCTTTGAAACTCGTATCCTTCCATACATCTTGTATATTCAATCAACGTTATTGCTAACGGCTCTGTAAAATCGGAACCCACGGATTATGAACCGGTTTCCAGACCAGATTTAGGCAGGTTATTAACTGAACATCTGTCAAAGTTCAAACCAAAACCATTTCGCAATCTTTCGGTCTTGTCTTGGCGCACAAGGTCATGGTTTTTAGTCCGAATCAATCATAAATCCTCACAAAAATATCCTACATTTACCCTGAATTCAGTAAAAGTTTCTAGTAATAAATAAAAGACTAGGATTCGTTTCTGTATGCGTCGTCACGCGCGCCCTTGAACACGAGCAGGGGTGACCGATATGCGTTACTTTATATTTCCCGAAAAATTACTTTAATTTTTCATTGGTTTTCATGTTATATTCTGATTATATGACCAGGCCAGTTTAAAAGCCATATGTCGTCTGTAAAATCATCAAAATCTTCGAAACTTATATAAGAGCGTTTTTTCTTTGGAAATCTGCAGAATCAGTGGCACTGTTGGTGCCTTGAAATCACAAGGCAAAGCTAGAACGTCTCATATGCCTGTAAATATAGTTCATTAGTTGCTATAATTTATCTTCAAACAGAAGTTCCACAATATTCATTTTTGGCAGAAACACAGAAATAGGCATGTTGATAGCAGGAACCAACTTTCCCGAACAAGAGCTTTTACGAAGAGGGACTTAATACGTACTTACCTACCGTTGCATTGTTAACCTACCTAATATAAGCTTGAACATTACTTACCTGCAGTCATGGAGGTCAAACATGAACCTAATGACTTTCTATCTGTATGAACACAAAAGGCAAAAGCTTTTGTTTCCTATTGTCTTGGTAAATAATAACGTCATAGTCGCCTTTAATGACACCCTAGCATATTGTTATCCTACCTACCTACATACTATGTGAATGAAACTTGCCATATTATTATCTGTGTAACTGTTTTGAAAAAGTTCCGTAGTGCTCCTATGATTGCCTTTGTTGAATCAGATCTCCGTCAGATTTTGTTTTTCTTTTCGAGAAATAGGCTTGGATTTGACCTCAACTCGCCTGATGTGAAGCGATGATGTGGTTAAACTTTACTTTAACCATATCATCGCTTCCATAACCCATAACCCATATTCTAAAAGCCTTCCCAAATTCATTTTTGAACGAAGTCGACCGTTGTTGCCATGATAACAGGTGAAAACATCCACCAAATCGTATTCATAGAATTTCTTAGCCGCGATTGGCAGATCTTCGAATAAGGTACCTACTCTAGCTATCTATCTTTGTCAAACCCATAGTTGCATTCTGCTTCAATCGATGCTAAAGATGTCATAATATCACTTTAATCAATGTTGAAGATGTATACAATTAATGGTTTTCCGGAACTTCAAATTTGACAGATGAAAAGTATGCGTTTATATGTCAATTTATAAACAAACAGGTTGGAATGTAGACGTAATTAGTCTGACTTAACTTCACGACTTGCATTTTAATAAAAACTCCTATTTTTCCCCATTCAAAAAGCTACTAGCTTCCTCTAAAAATTAAATGATCCTTGCGATCATTCAGGAAACACAAAGACCGGTCACGATCAAATAAATTGTTTCAGGGGCCTTTTTAATTTAGGCAGGCGTTTTCCCATGAATTAAAAACGGCGGAATCTAGAAAAATTAGTTGTAAGTAAATACTGTTTGTGCATTATTTCGCTTTGACCACGGCACCTGGCTAATTTGGTATGATATACTTTTTAATTGAGAATAAAAATGGTACGGATATCAAAATGGTTTTTTTTTTTTTATGAATGGCATCTCGCAGTTCAACCTAGGAGGTTGTCGTCTGCTTAACCGGACTATCCTGTGGGTGCCTTAAGAGTAAGGCCTCCAGCCAGGGCATAAAAACTTACAAACTAAGCGACTATACGCTGAGGGCACCCCCTATGGGGTACGAGCCTCGGCTCAGGGCGTCGCTGGGGGAGGACTGCATGGGGACAGGCTGGATCTGAATGATATCATTATTTAGGGGCTGATTTAAAACTACTGGCACAGCATCGCGGGCTGGCTCGAGCGAGGGTCGGGGAGGACATGGACCGGGACGTCGCGACGGACCTCGACGGCGAGGTCGGAAAGACGGCGGTTTGTGTCTGAATTTTTTAAGAGTGCTAGTCTCTTTGCTACTCTCCTGGAGGAGGGTGATAGCATCATCGGGAGTGACGAGGGTATGCCGAGGACGGCGTACTGTACTAATGCGCGAGGGTTCGTAACGGGCGGCCGCTGCGATCAGGGGATTACGGTGTTTACTGGCGTTATCGAAGAAACGCTTCGAAAGACGTTTCATAAACTGAAGGACGGTGGGCATTCTAAGGTCTACGTGTAGACGGTCGTTACGGACATAAAAAGGGGCTCCCGTGACTCTACGTAAGAACCGGTTCTGCAAGGTTTGCATCCTATGGATGTATTTAGGCTTGGTGTGAGCGTACACGACGCAAGCGTACGTCATAATGGGGCGGATCACCGCGGTATAAAGGCGCAACTTGCACTTGAGTGACAATTTGCTTTTTGCCGAGATCATGAAATGAAGCCTACCCATAGCAAAGGCAGCTCGGTCGCGAGCTGCTTTGATGTGCGCCGCGAAAGACAGGTGGTTGTCAAGTAAGACTCCTAAGTACTTGGCTTGCTTCTCCCAAGGGATAGGCTTACCGTACATTGTGATCGGGCTGAATATCAAAATGGAGCATTGTTTTTATTTTTGACTTTTTTACGCGGAGCTTGGAGGTACCTATTATCTAAAATATTTAGGTGAGTTACTTACGTTGAAAGAAAAGCAAAAAACTTAACATTTTGCGTTACGTTATCAAACGTTAGAAACAAAGATTCATTTCATAGACAAAGAATGGAACATGTAAGGAGGTGGAAGATTGGCATCTACATAATAAAATTGCTCCACATGAGTTAACAGCAATAAGGGCTCTTCAGACAAACGCTTGATATATTTCATTACATTCTGAGTAGGTACTTGGAAAACTAGTCACTTTTTCATAGCTATGAAGATACTTGTGTGATCTGTTGTATTATTATTTTACATAAAGCTCTTGGTAACAGAGTTGATTTTAATGTCTTTTTTTTAATTTCACTTAAATAGTTGTTTTTTTTTTAATTGAACCCGACTATTGAACCAAATCTCAAATAGTTCTCGCACAGTACGCAGTCACACACACACACACACACACACACACACAGTTCAGTAGTTTAATGTGTGTTTTTAACTTTTCATTAAAAAACACATTTGTGAAACAAGCGTGTACGGGGGTCCATATTGGCTCACCTAAAGTTCTTTACCCGAAATTGTTCTTCCTAATGATTTGTAATCCGAATGATCAATCTTCCTAAAAATTTTCATCCTAAAGTTTTCATTCATACTATTTGTAGTGCTACCGGCGATGTTCATAACACTCATGTTTCCGAAAATTTTAATTAAAACAGTATGAGTTTAAATATATTTACATTAATGATATTAATTTTAATGTAAATATATTTAAACTCCTATTGTTTTTATCATAATGCTTTTATCCCTAAACATAATTACCATAATATTTTCACTCATACTCAGAAAGAAACACTTACCACATGTAAAAAAAAACTATACCTGAGATAATTATGTCTGAAAAACCAACTGTTTAGAATGATTAAAGATCGTTTCACTGTTTTTTGTCTTTAATGAATTAAATTCAGGTCAGAGTGTCGTCTTGGGGGCACTATGAAAAATATACTTAGAAAAATTTCGCGACCAATTTCGAGGTAGCGTAGTTGGTCACAGTTCTAACCTAACCTAACCTATGGATATCTTTGCATGTACACACCGCTATAAATAAAATTAAAGAACCCCCCAAGCCTGCCGCCAAGAAAAGAAAATACAACGACAAATATGATAGAATCCATACTAATATTATAAATGCGAAAGTCACTCTGTTTGTTTGTTTGTTTGTTTGTTACCTTTTCACGACTAAACGGCTGATCGGATCTTAATGGATTTTGGCAAGAAGATAGATTTAAACCTTTGGAAGGACATAGGCTATTTATTATCACAATGTTAATAGACATTGGGAGGTGAGCAATATTGCAATTTGTTCATATTCCTCAACTGATTGACAACTGACAACTGTCATATGATAACAAACAATAATATAGATTTATTTTAGAACAATGGTCGCCGAAGTAAATAGCCTGACGGTTTAGCGGTTGACCTGTGAATCATAGGTTGCAGGATCAAACCTCAGCCAATATGCACTTATTGTTTTATTTGTTTTTTTTTTTAATTTTTGATGCTGTAATATTTACAAAAGTAACCATGGTTCGATCCCCACCCGGTTTTCACTTTTTGTAAGTAGGTATTTTGTTTTTTTTTTATGCTTTAGGACTTCCTAATCATTACCAAATAGTGTTATACATCCTTTAAGTTATCATTAACCATTCAAACTATAGTTAAACAATCATTTAGCCTCTGGCCGAAGTAAAAGCCAGCTCTTGGATCACGGAAAGCGTAAGTTATGCGTTTAGAAATTTCTTTAAAAAGACTGTGAGCTTGTACTCTGATCTTACGGTCCCACGGTCCAAAGCTTCAATTCCCAACGACTCGAAAGTATAAGTAGTTACCGATAAGAATACTTTATTAAAGCTGCTTGAGCTTCCCCGTGGCAACAGCGACAGTACCAGTGTCCAGCCCTTTTATTTTATATAGTTTTGTTTTCGTAAATTTTTAATTATTTAGTAAGAAAGTAATATCATCATCATTCATCATTTCAGCCGAAAGACGTCCTCTACTGGACATAAGGCCTCCCCCAAGTGGTGCCACATCGACAGGTCCCGTGTGACTTGCATCCGGAAGATCGCCGCAACCATCACCAGGCCATCGGTCCACCTCGTGGGAGGCCTTCCAACGCAACGTCTTCCGATTCGTGGTCGCCACTCCAGAACTTTTCGGCTCCATCGGCCATCCGTTCTTCGAACAATGTGCCCTGCCCACTGCCACTTAAATTTGGCAATTCTTCGGGCTACCGGGACTTTGGGGTAACCTTGGTTCTCTTGCGAACCAAGGTTACCCCAAAGGTGTGATCAAATCAGAAATAAGGTTGTCCTTATTTCTGATTTGATTACGCAAGGAAACTTAGAGCATAACCTTCTCCATTGACCTTTAAGCGATTTTAAGCCTTCTGATGAGGCCCAATGTGGGCGACCCAATCGGTCTGGTATGTAATCACTGGCAACACACACTGGTCATGGACTTTCGTCTTGAGACACTGCAAGAGAACATATCATGCAACTTCCCGAACACTGCCCAGCCGAGTCGGATTCGACGGTTGACCTCTTTCTCGAAGTCAGACCTACCCAACTGGACCGTTTGTCCCGTGTAGACATAACCGTCTACAATTTCGAGTGTAGAGTCTCCGATCTTGATAGGAGTGGGTGTTACATGGGCATTCAATATGACTTTGGTTTTTTCCATGTTAATTTAAAGACCCACTCTTTCGGACGATCCACTGAGGTCATCGAGCATTGTACTGAGGTCCTTTATGGTCTCAGCCATGACCACTATATCGTCGGCAAATTGAATGTGAGAGATGTACTCGCCATTGACGTCGATGCCTAGCCCTCTCCAGTCCAGAACCTTAAATACATCTTCCAGTGCAGCGGTGAACAGTTTCGGAGATATGATGTCTCCCTGTTTCACTTCCCTGTCACTGTCACTGTCCATGTCTCTCAGGAAAGCTAAATAGTGAATCTCATCAAAATGACTGCTGGGCTAAGGGCTCCCCATAGTCTTACAATCTTCTCTCCGTGCGATTTTGTGGGCAGAAATTAATGGTCGAAAACCAAAACAAAAGATTACCCGACCCGGGAATCGAAACCAGGACTTCATACTCAGTAGTTGCGACCACTAGACCAACGATACAGTATATTAACAGCATCTATCAGTCTGTTTTAACTTTTTCACGCCTTAACTGGTAGGATTAGGATCAAAACCACAAGCCAGGTCATTATCTGGATAAGGACATAATAATACTTTCATTTATACATGAAAGCGCTATACTATTCACTCACCGATAAACCACTCAAGAACTACTAACTACCACTTTTGACCTATTTAACTTGAAATCTTGCAAGTAAGTTTTTAGTAAGGCAGAAAGGGATTTTTGGAAATTCCACCCCCAAGTGGAATTAATGTCGGGTTAAAGGTTAAGTTTAGGAGAATATTTGTAATTTTTAAAAAGAGGCATGAATGCACAAAATCACGATTTACGTTTTTGGAAATTCCATCCTTAGGGGGGGTTTCATAATGAGCGAGAGGGAATGAGAAGCCGTCGCCTCCTTCTGCGAAGCAGTCATGCTAGCGAAGGAGGTGGCGGAACGTGAGAGGGAGAGAACCTCACGTCCCAGCCGCCGCGGGAGACGCCCCGGGCGTCGCGGGGCAACCAGTGGCCCCCGGCCACCGTAGGCGCGAGCCTGTGGACGGTGAGTAATGGGCTAGCTCACCGTCCGTCCGTCTCATGACGACAGACCGTGCCGACGGCGCGTTCGTGTTCCACGCGCGCCTCAAGGAGATGTCAGCAAATCGGAAGGGTCCGAGAGGGCCGATGCCTGCCAGTCGCTCCATGTAAAATCTTGGTATTCAGCTGCATCCGGTTAGACTGAATGTTCCCAACTTAGTTGGGAAAAGGCTGGGCAGATTGTATTAATACTGGAGACATCTGGTAACGAACTTCAAACAAAACATTGGAATCAAGAACCTCCTGACTAAAAGACCTATTTTAAGCAAATCACGAACCTAACGCGTACGAAGTCGCGGGTAACAGCTAGTTAAATATATATTAAAATTTAAAGCAAAATACACCAATAAAAGTGATTAATTGAAAGCTATAGCCGCTAATTTTAAATTAATTTAATTGCAAGGTGTATATGAAAACATGTATATATCTACTTGTACCATGGTACTATTATTCTTATATGTTATATGAACATAAAGTTACGCAAAATTAATGTTAATAATACTGATTATTATGAATAAAAAGAAATCTAAAAAAAAGATATGACTTTGAATAATAGTGTAAAATATGGTTATGTTGAGAAAAATTAGGAAAACAAATAAAAGTATATAGATGTTTATTGCTACTGACATTATGAAGTTGAATGCTTCGGAATTATGAACATTAGAGACAGAGAAGTTAGGAATTGTGATTGTTACGATGAAAAATGTTAGGAAGAACATTTTCGGATTTCCAATTATCGGAGTTGAAAATTTAGGTGAACTTAAGCGCATCCGTGTACGGACTTATCGGGGTACAAACGGAACGGTACAAACGGAATACAAAAAACAAAATAATACACGAACAGATCAGTTTTCACTTTACGTCACCTACCTTCTTATTATCCTAACTTCAAACAATGTAAAAGATCAAAATGATTATCCTTTCCCCGTATCTGTTGAGAAAGCTTTGCTCTCACAACATCTAGCTCGAGGCAATACTAGACCAAGAAACAGTACAGTTTAGATTTCAGTATACAGACCAAATGCTAGCCTCTGGACAAGGTATATACTCAAAACGTTCGTCAACGTAACGTCTGTTTGAAAACGACTTCAAGAGGCTAAGATTTAATACCATGAGGTTTGCAGGAAAACAATGACAATGGACGGAAAATATATCACTTCAAAGCCGTGCTTAGCGATTTGTAGTATTTTCTGATGTAGGTAATATGGTAGATGTATTTTTACTGCAACAGTTTGGTTACCAGCCATTTCGGCTCTCGTATCCAATTGCTGTCCGACCTCATTTGATCTTTATAAAATTCATTATAGTGTAGGTATTACACTAATACGTAGTCTCCTCTGTACCAATGCTCATCCAATGGAAATAGAACTGGGGAACGCACACTAATATATCAGTTCCCTGCAAAAAAATATAGCAAAAAGGGTCGATAGTAGTTTCTTAAAGTCCCCCAGTGTTTTAGCAGACACCGTCACCGTTTCCCAAGCCGACACTACCATACCATAACAAACACATTCATACCTTTCGTTCAGTAAACAGAACCACACTTACTACGCGTTGTATTATTGCTTCCAAAGCTATTTAGACATCAAACAGTTGCGACGGGAAACATTCCCAGCAGCCACAGGCATAGACTAAGATATTATATTTGATGCAGATGTGACAATTCCGCTAAATTAAATCTTAATTTACGATTTAAATCGCTATAACTCAATTGTTGACAAAATGGACAACCAGATAGGGTAAAATCTCAGAGCTGCAAGATTCGTTGACACGGGCGATACTGCAGATTTTGTGACAATATGAAATCTTTGGAACTCAAAACAACAAAATTTAACATACCATCATGCCTGTAATACCCAAAGAGTTAGGCAGAGGTGCACCTATAGCACACCCACATTTTGGAACTTATCTTTAAGTCCCATGTAATAGGGGGCCAGCCTAATGCCAGCAACCGGGCACGAATCCAAACTCCGTGGCTGCTACTGAGAAATTCCTGATGGAAAAACACCACCGTCAGTGGTCGTACTTTTTACAAATACCTACGTACGAACCCGTGTTTCGCTTCTGTCCCCACATTATTTTTTAATCTTTGCTACAGGAAAAGATCGCGGTATCGCGTTATAGGACCGGATGGATATAATCTCTTGAAATTCAAGATGATTATGAAGGTTTAAATGTCTGGACCGCCTGTTGGAAAAATGAAACGGTCTTTTGAGGGAGTTTTTATGTAATTGAAATGGAGAGAACTGTCGTTGGCATTCGGTTTGGAAACCACAAATCGCACGGCGCGGCGTAGTACTTTGCACTCCCCTCTTTTATATGTTTAAAAATGCGTTAATGACTTATTTTTTTGCTTTATGGATAAAGTTAGACTGCTTTTAAGCACATTGAGCACTCTGATAGAGGTCGTTGTGCCAAATCATATGGCAAGAAGCCTTATGATTGCTATATTATATAACGTTGATTATGAAACGAAATTATTTTAGAACTAGCGATCCGTCATCAGTGGTAGCCGCCTCCTGGCAATGCCCCCAGACCAGACCTGTGAAAGTTGTTTATATCCCTTCATCAACTAAAAAAGAGGTAATGATCTTCAAACCGCTGAACAGATTTTCTTAAAACATAGATTAATTAATTAACACTCTCGAAAATCTTCCAACTTTATCGAAATCGGTTCACCCGTTTAGGAGCTGCGATGCCACAGACAGATACATAGATTCACACGTCAAACTTAAAACACTCCTTTTTTTTCGGCGGTTAAAAAACAACGAGTTTACGATAATATATTTTTAGTTTCACCTCTACCAAGACGCTGTTGATAGAAAACGGCCTAAATCCGATCCCTATTGCTCACCGAATCATTATATTAGACGATTGAGCCATAATAGACCTATTCTATTACTGGAGTGATCATTGAGACAAGTGATATCTGACCTCAATTCTTTTGTTTTATAAACACACGTACAAGACGAGATAAATTTATGGTGACTGTACACTCTCGCTGAGACACCGAGGCAGGGCGAGTGCCAGAGTGTATGTAGCAGCGCTCGTCAAGCCTCGGTTTGCCTCGCTTGCTGTCCGTCTCGTGTCGGTTCTTTGCGAGACGTCTCGGACGAGACATAGAGAGAGCTCTCGGTCGTGAGTGTACAGCCAATTTTACGGTAAAAAGTTGGGATCACATGTCAATAACCCAATTTTCATACGGTTCAAAAGAAATACAGTATGAATTGTCACTGTCATGTGATCCCTACAAATAACGTACATTGTGAATGGGGCCTAATGATCGGCTGTCTTTACTAGTTGAGATAATAGATTCTGTAGTTATTTACAGCTCAACTTGTTTATACAATCGTAGGATTGAGACAAGTGCTTCAAACAATCGGCTTAAGAATAAGCCGTGCTGAAAAAAAATCACGGAATAAATAAAGCTTGGCAGTTAAATAGCTACCACAGGCTTTTATAAAAATAGCATTTTCAAGCGCGCTGAAAAAGCGGTTGTACGATTCGGCCATTGTAATATTTCGTACTTATTTTAAGGCGCCTGTTTGCGCTCTTCTGGCTGTGAAAAAATATGTTTTTTCGTAATTTTCATTGTTTTTAGGGTTCCGTACTTAGAAACAAACTTAACCCTTATAGGATCACGTTGTTGTCCGTCCGTCTATCAAGACCTTTTTTTCAGAAGAGCGTGGAGGTATCAAGCTGTAATTTATACCAAATACTCAGGTCTACTGTCCCTTGGAGCTGTGAAAAAATCAAACTTCTAAGCCAACGCAATCAAAAGATACAGCCGTTTATGCCGCAAATTCGGCTAACGGAAAAGTCTCTTGGTTGATTTACGTGGAGACATGAGTTCAAAACGCACTGGACCTTTAGAGCGGTTCATCTTAACTAGGCCGGAGGAGCCGGGGCTATACGAAAGTTTGACCTCTGTTTCAAAACGGGGTCTTGATTCCGGTTCGAAAATGTACGAGAACTAGAGCCGAAAATACGTTATTTTCCAGTCCAGGACGTTAAACGGGATGCTCCGTGACTGGATTTGGAAATACAGTCACGGATGATAGATTTTACTGCAACCTGGGAATAGCTTCGCACTTTGTTTCTGGAAATACGTTTCTCAAGCAGTGGCACAAGGATGTTTTTTTAATTTTTTTTTTGAGAAAACTTGTAAGTACAACATAATAAACATAAATCCAAACTATTGCTCAGTTAAACGAAGCATATTTACAATAAATGAATGATAAGAAATATCAAATAAAATACTATACTATTATTATATATACTATATTAATAATATACTTCAAAATAAATTTCTTTCGTGAGTTCTTTCGTAAAGTTGACGATGGTTGAAACTTTTCATAAAAGTTAGATTTACTAACGCAACTTCACGAAAGAAAACCTAGATTTGCTTTTACATGTTTTCTTAATAAAGCAAATACAAAAATTGTGAGACCCCTCAATGTAAGTGCCTAGTTACCCAGCGAAGATGAATGAGCCACACTTAACTTTTTCCTTCGCTAACATTTACCAGGCGCGGTCTCGTGAAGTCAAAAGATAATTATGCCAGTTCCTTCCTATATACCCTCGGAATTTACGAATTTATAGTACGTCAGTAGTCGTTCGCGAGATATTTGGGTCATCATATTAATCTGTCGCCTGAAAAGATTCCTTTGCCTGCAAGCACTTAAAAAAAATATATGACATAGACAGCAAGCGTCTATACGATACATTTCACAAAGAAAAAATTACCACTTCACACTAAATTTTCGATACATTTATCTTACGGCAAGAAATTCCATCGTACTACTAAAGGATGTTTTAAAGCTTACATCTATAAATCAAGATTTTTATTTAAAAACATGCAACAAAGAATTACTGAAAAAAATATACTCGGACATAATAATGGAACCATCTTGTCCGACAACCACCAATAAATCTTGTGCTTGTACATGTAATGCCACTAAATCTATTGCAAAGCCACAGCAATCTTTTAACAAACTGCTGGCTTACGCCGCACACCGGCTACAAAACCTTGCCCGTTTGTTCTATGCAGTCGTATGTTTTCTTTCTTTAGTAACTGAATTCTTTTTCACAAACTCGAGTTTAGCGAAGTGTTTTCGAAAATGTTTGAGGCCTTCCTGGTGCCGACTTTTGTTATTAGACGCAAGTTTTTCCTTTTTTTTCTGCTCGAAATCTACTTAGTTACCCTGTTCGATGCAATAATTGCAATCGACCACGTTTTGCTTACCTATACGCTATACGATAAAGCCGCACTAAGTGCCCCGCGAGCTCACTGCATAACGGACAGCAACCGGGTGCATTCATCATCATCAACCTATAATGTTCCCAAGGCTGGGACACAGGCCTCCTCCCTATGAGTGGGAGTGGGCTGTAATCCACCACGTGGGCCCAGTGCGGGTTGGTAGATGTCACATGTCTTCGAACTTTTTGTTCTAGGACATGACGGTTTCCTCACGATGTTTTCCTGCACCGTTTTTTAGGGCAGCGGTGATGAAATAAATTACACAAAGTAATGCGCCTGCATGGCTTCGAACCCACGGCTTACTACTCGTAAGTCGGGACTACCTCCACTGAGCCACCGCTGCCCAGCCACGGGTGTTTTCATTTGTATTATTTTAGTGATAGCTTGATTAACCGTTTATAGTAATTTTTTGAGTGTTTAACTTAGTAGCGTAGCGATACATACCCATTTATTTCTGTTAGCTACGCGTAGACCGGAATCAAGACTGTGTCTTAAGATACGATTGCTTCATGAATACTGTTAAGCACACGTATTGGTATCACCTCGCTTATTCTGTGGTACCTATTCTCTTTCATTTTCCTCTGTCAACAGTCAAGTTACCATTGACTCCTTTTTCTTTCATATAATTCCTCACACAATCCATCTATCGTGACCTTGGTCTTCCACTCTCTTCTCTTGCAGTGCAGTGCGTATGCGTGTATGTAAAACCAAACACCACTCAAATTTACCAGCCTCAAAGTCCAAGTTTTCCAAAAACTACCGAAAGATAGAAAAGGTTTCTTTCAACGGCAGTTTTTTTACGATAATTTTCACCCCGGTCGGGTTTATTAAACTTTCATAGTTCTATATTGAAGTCTGTTTCAAGTAACTTAACGCTTTTTTGTCTCGACTGCCGAGTGCTGTCTCAAATATGAATTTTCTTTTAAAATTCTCGACATAAGAACGTTTTCCCTATAACTACGAGTAAGAGGGTATTGTAGAATTAATAGGTACTTCATATTGTGCAGACTCCTTTGTAGTGTATAAATAGGGACAGGTCAATGATCCCACTGAACGTGAAATAAGAAGACGATATTTTCATTGTTCCCGTAATAATTATATTGTTATGTTCCATAACATGTTCTGGCTGAGGAACAATTGAGAACGTTTGTTATGATATCAGATCTTTATTTATCTACAATGGATTTTCTTGTTAATAAGTCGAAGAATCGAAGGTTTTAACGATCTTTGTCATGTTTGTCACGGTCTAACGAATGCCTACGCTATTCAGGAATAAAATCACAATGACACAACAAAGATTATCTCTCATGGTATTTCTGTGAGGGTTGTTATACTGTTCGGGTCGCTCTTTCAACTCTGCAGTATTTATTGAACAAAAAGCAAGACCTTAAGCAATTACTACGCATAATATTGGATTTCATTCTGGTTGTGCAGAGCGGCAACCTTCATTCCATTTTTGAATATCTACTACCTGATTGGTCTAAAGACTGCTGACCCTGAGGTACTAGGTTTGACTTCTAAGTCGGCCAAAGTTCTATAGTATCATTAACAGTGAAAACGGGATATTTACCATGTTACCTATTTGTTTCTATTTTTATTAATGATAGTGTTATCGACCATGCCAGTTTAAAAACTTATATAGTTCTATAGGTTTTTCCATCAGGAATTTCTCAGTAGCAGCCACGGAGTCTGGATTTGTGTCATTTGCTTTTCCCAAACTATCTTGGGGTCGGCTTCCAGTCTAGCCGGATGCAACTGAGTACCAGTATTTTACATAAAACGACTGCCTATCTGACTTCCACAACCCAGTAACTGGGTAATACTGGATGTCAGATTTATGGCTTCTGACTACTCGTAACGACTGTCAAAGATCTACAAATGCCAGCCGGGACCTACGGCTTAACGTGCTTTCCGAGGCACGGAGGAAACTCGGCATGCAATTATGGTCACCCTGCATCCACGGATCAACCTCGGCAAACACGGCTTAACCTTAAAGATCGAACTGTGCGCCGGTTATTATTTAGCCAGGAGCTCCTCCTCTTTTTTGTATGGGATTTAAACAATACTGCCGAAATGGGGTTCTACTATTAGGAACAACTCTGTCTAACCCTTCGGAAACACAGGCATGATATTATGTTCAATATCCACGTAATATTCGATTGTACCACCCGAATATAGCGTTACATCATGTCGACTCGAATGTGTGTAGCAACCCTTAGCCTCCAGACTATTTGTGGATAAAACCTCACTGAAGTATAAGCCTCTTTGCAAAAACCTCTTATTAAATTCCATTGTTATGGCCATATTAAGACGGGGTAAGAAAAACTAGAGACAAAGTCGCTTTATGAATAAACATATTATTAAGGGGCTCCACATCGCTGTCGATGTGGTGAAGCAGTCGACGGCCTCGGACACCATGGCCTTTCCTGCAGTAAGAGTGCAGGTTGGATAGCGCGGCACGCTAGCATTAATGATCTTATTCGTCGTGCTCTTGCCACCACCGGGGTGCCAGCTGTCTTAGAACCCAATGGCTTGGCACGCGTCGATGGGAAGAGACCAGATGGCATGACCATAATGCCATGGAAGTTGGGTAGGCCTTTGGTGTGGGATGCGACTTGCGTCGACATCCTTGCGCCATCCCATCTTCCTAGCACGGTGAGCTGCGCTGGGGCTGCTGCTGCAGGTGCTGAAAATCTTAAACGGCGCAAATACAATAACTTAATTGGTAATTATGTGTTTGAGCCGTTTGGGGTTGAAACACTAGGGCCATGGGGCCCGAGTGCCCACCTTCTGTATCGAGATATCGCTAAACGGTTGGTCGACTCTTCACGTGACCAGAAGGCTGGCCTTTTTTTTGCCCAAAGAATCAGCATTGCCATCCAACGTGGCAATGCGGCCAGCGTTCTGGGCACTTTTCCTGTTGACAGTGATGTGGACGAATTTTTTGACGCCCTGTAATTTTGATATTTGTACATATTTTATTATTATTTTAGATATATTTGTAGTTTGTAAATAATATAAATATATATAACAATAAATACATAAATACATTATTAAGGGCATCTATCATCATGAGGGCTGGTTATTCAATTCCCACGCTAAAGGTGTTCGATAGATAATGTAAACATGGATTCTAATTTAAAATAAAAATATTTTTTACCAAAAAAGAAAACGACT
Organism: Cerastis rubricosa; assembly: GCA_949152445.1. Classification (NCBI taxonomy): domain Eukaryota; kingdom Metazoa; phylum Arthropoda; class Insecta; order Lepidoptera; family Noctuidae; genus Cerastis; species Cerastis rubricosa. The sequence continues at coordinate 5,346,428 of OX424532.1, forward strand.
TCAAAAAACACTTAACGCACTAAAAAGTTAAAAATAATACTATAACCTACCTATATTAATAAACCTAACCTAACCTACGATTAACCTATAATAAAATTTAATAATTCTTTGGAGTCGGTGCCAAGCAATATAATTAGAATGAATGAATGAATTAATATTTAGAAGTTGTTGATTTATGTTTTGCTTTTTTCTGGCCTTTGTCTGTATATAGTCATTTAGGTATCGTATATTGCTTGGCACCGACTCCAAAGAATTATTAAATTTTATTATAGGTTAATCGTAGGTTAGGTTAGGTTTATTAATATAGGTAGGTTATAGTATTATTTTTAACTTTTTAGTGCGTTAAGTGTTTTTTGAAGTCGGTTTCTTTTTTTTGTAAAAAATATTTTTATTTGTTAATTTTTAGTGACATATTTTTAATCTAATAATAAAATATGGGTAGGCCTAGTAAAGATGCTTCTCGTGTGAGAAAAGGCGTCGAACTGAAACTGAGAAAAAGGAAAACGATTAAAAGAAATTATTGAAAGAAATGATGAACGCATTTTGAATAAGAACCCTGATCATCGCGAAAACATGTTACGTAGGTTGAATAAGGAAAGTCAAAAAGTTAGTCTGTGGTACACCTGGAAAGTGCATACCGTTACAATTCCAACAAGCCCAAACACAGCTAATATACATTGTCTTATTATGGAGTTCCAGTGCCTGTCTCTTGGCTTCATCATCAGATCTGATAGTAGAATGGTTCTTATTGAACGCAAATGCTTCACTTGTTGTAGAAAATACCAAAATCGCTGTACGTTTCCTATAAAACTTGAAGAGTTCCTTCGATTTCGCCAAGATTCCATCATCAGATCCCGACTTGGTGACTATGGGACCAAATGAAAAGGATAGGCTTTGGAATAAAAAAAAAATCCAAATCGGTTCGTAAATGACTGAGTTATGCGGGAACAAAAAACGCAATGCAGAGTAAACGAAAAGTTAGAAATATTTAATTATTGTTGATTTTTTCAGAAACGGCTTGTCTTATTTCGATAAAATTTTCATGGGACCATTTGGAAAGTATACGCTTTCAAACAAAAAAAGAATTTTTCAAATCGGTTGGCAAGCGACGGAGTCATGCGCGAACAAACATAAAAAAAAAAAAAATACAAACATCCGAATTGATAACCTCCTCCTTTTTTAGAAGTCGGTTAAAAAATAAACCAATTTGTCCAACTTTGTTCTTCTTAGCGTGTCGATAGCGTCCATCAGTTCCTGTAAAGATCACGCAGGATATGATATTAAGTGCACCATCATTTGTGGAACAGCACCACATTTACACTCCAGGGAAGACTCACCAATCGATCTCCACCTGAGCAGGTTTTCGATGGTATAGAGAGGCCATACTTTTTTTTTTTACGAAAGCGAAATCATCAAACGACCCCCCCTCGCTCTGGGCGCAGCGGAAGGGAGTGTCAGACTTGTACTGACTAAAACCCGTCCTTGTTCTTTCTTAGCCCTTTGTGTTTCAGGGCCACGGTATCTTTTTCGAGCAGTCCCGCAGCCCTGGCTGGAATTGGCCCTCTCGGACCCCTTCCGGTTTGCTGACATCTCCTTGAGGCGCGTGTGGAACATGAACGCGCCGGCGACACGCTCTATGGTCATAAGATGGACGGACGGCGAGCTAGCCAATTAATTAGGTGGCTAGGTGGCCATACTTTACGCACTAAACTTTTGAATGTATTGAAACAATTAAACTTTTCGGTACCTTAGGTATATCAAAATTATTTATATATTATATTTTTCTCTCATCGTCATCGCTGATAAAATTACTGATAATCCAAGCTCTCTGGACCATAATATTAGCCACCATCTTCACGACTATACTTTATTTACTACAGCATGACATAACCTACAGTAAGTCCTCACGCCTACGAGAGAAAAACAACAACATGCGAAAACAAAAGAACATCCTCCTATACGAGTATTAGAGCCAGCACTAAACTTCTCACTTGATCCCAGTCCCATTTCGTAGTAGGTAAATGAAATAAATGTTGGCGTGCATCCAAACCGCACTAGAGCCGTCGGACGCTCGCACATCAAACGGCGCGGTGGGACTTGTGTTAACACTACCCGGTTACCTAGCGAGTATTAACTCAGACTTGCTAGTTTAAAACCAGCAAATTTAACTAGCTTACGTTTTTGTGCGAGTTTCATGGTCTGAGGAAAAGTCGCTTTTTTGTGTGGATTTATTTAATAAAGAAACATTTACATACAACACAATTGATTTGGAGTCTGCGCAGCATGTCTTTTTCTTCAATACTTCTCTATTACCTACTCGTAATCTCATCAAATTACTCCTTTTGCGTATACTGTGTGTGGACATTTGTATCAGTTTTATCCTCCATAAGAAACTGCTGTGAATATATTGCATTAACTGTTTTTAACTGCATAATGTTACAGGTCTGTTTGAGCCAAAACGTATCGGTCTGCATTCTACACAAACTATCAGAAGTTGTTTGAAATTAAAGTGGATATTCTTCATCTACTGTGACGTAACTGAGCGTATCGCCTAGTTCCTATAATATTTGTCTTTGTGAGAACTCCATAATTGCGTATTTTTTAAAGAACTATTTTGTTCCTCTCAGTTTCGTTATATCAGTATGAGATGGAAAAAAATGTACCTATCCAATTATTGCTACAGTCTTCACTCTCTTGAATTTTTCGAAATTTGCCGCTAATATAATTATAATATTACGACCCCAATTTAGGGGTCATCAACGACCATATAATGTAAGTAAAGTGGGTACATCACGTTTGGTAACTTTTCCTTTTGGACAACTAAACAAAAGACACAAAACAAGTAAAAACCATTCCATTTTGCAACTATTGTAATCATCAAATATTGAGTCCCATTTCGCCAATCATAATTTTTAACTGTTTTTTGTACGTTACAGTCAGCAAACAAAGTTCAACTAAACTTTTTCTTGATGTGGTTATGCTTTGTCTCTGTCTGAGGCAGTTAGCTTTGTTACGAGAGAACCTTTTTTTTTCAATTTAGAATTTCAACAGAAAGTACAAGAAGAGCAGAAACATAAAGTAGAAGATGATGTTGGTGCCGCTAAAATCGTTTTTTTTTTTTGTGAATACCCTTCACAAAGTATTAGGCCAGCATGAATTCAATGAGGTATTTATTCTAACAGTTCCGTCTGCACACACAAAATCTGGGTAGGATCTATTTGTGATCAAAGTACTAGGCTTGGGTACGTATTTGAATATCGAAGATTAAAATACCTACTGACATAATATCGATGTTCAAAACATCGAAAATGGAAATATCGAACGACCATAAAAACGAAAATTAAAATAACGAAAGTTTAAATTATCGAATGATTAATCTTTCAGTCTTAGTTAGCCCATTTATCGAGGAAAGCTATAGGCTATATCACGCTACGGCCAAAAGGAATATCCTACGTCCAATATATTTAAAATCAAAATATCTACAAAAGTTACATCGAAAGATCCAAATACACATTATAGAATGTCCTAAATATCGAAGTACAAACTATAGAACGTCCTAAATATCGATGGGTACATATATTATTTGAACATCGAAAATTAATGTACCTATCTGTAAACATGGGTTAATTTTCAACATTTAATACATCCATTAATTCACCCTAAAAATACGTACAAGTTAAAATATAGAACAAAATTTGATATAAGTAGTATGAGTGGAAAAAGGTTGCTTCTGCAACGTCTCCGGCGCTACGGGAAGTGCAACCCCTTCGCCCTTGCGTAACAAAAGATAGGCACCCATGTTCACCTCCGCAGCTTCGGCGTGCTTGGAGTACCACGGGTACCTATGCTTTGTTACAGCGGGCGGGGGTTGCCGACCCTTCGCGCCTTCGGATTTTTATATACACTCTACAGTAGTAACAGCCGAAAGACTACGTAAATTCGGGGTGGCCCAATTCGGTTTTGGAACAATTTCGACCTATTTTATCCATGAAAATCAGTGTCCAGTGTACAAGCATAGGTCAATCGTGAAGTTCTTATTTAGGTCTTTTAATTAAAATATTTTCTTGAAAGTCAATATGTTGTATTACTAAACTTAGTTACAGAAACGTATCGCTGCAAAACCGACTCCACGCAGTCTTGTCTGCCCTACCCCTAGAGTGTATTTTGGAATCGCGTAGGCGCGGAGGGGCGAGATAGCCCGCGACCTGAGGAGAAGGTGGTTTTAACACCCGCCGCCGCAGCAAAAGCTGGCCAACAAGCCGAGCTGCGGTGGTGAGCGTTTAGACCATCTGCGACGTTAAGCTCGCGTGGGGCTGCCGGAGCCCTGCAGCGCCGGAGCCGTGACAGAAACCATGCTTGCTTGCATGTTGCATGATTGCTGCATGCTTTTTTTTCGGTATTTTAACTAGTAGGTATTTTTAACGTAGATATTATGAACAGATAGATATATTAAATGTTGACATTATGAACTTAGGCATAATGTCATTCGATATTTTGATTCATTCGAAATTTTAATCACTCGGCATTTCAATCTTAGACTTTTAAGCGTAGGTATAACAATTTTCGATATTTTGATATAATCGATATTAAAATTTTCGATGTTTTGAATATTGGTATTTTAAGCGTAGGTATTTTAATCTTCGATATTCAAATTCGTACCCACCAGGCTTGCCTACATTTAAGGTGGCTGTTCTGTTACAATTTCTGACTTCTGATTTGAATATTATTATTTTTAAATTCATAGGTACTTAAGTGTAGTTAGTTTAAATATTATTGGAACCATTTGTTTACTTAGTTACAAAGTTCTATGTGTTGTCCGTAATAAAAAGATTTCATTTTCATTATTTTATGTCTCAATTTTTTTGCAACGATAAAAATAGGCCCTCAGTAAACATGTACATGCTTTAACAGGCTACTTATATTTCCGTATATACTTGACACAAGAAATTCTAACCTATAAGAGTAAGAGTGCAAAAAAAATTGAGCTCGCTTCGCTCGCCCTTGCATCCAACGAGGGCCCCATTATTCGAAAATGTGCAGCACTGCATATTAAATGTGGTAGGTACTATTTTAGTAGCTCTCCCGAGTCCTAACTGTAATACCTACTTGCCAAAAAAAAGGTTACCAAACGGGAATAAATACACTCATTTTCAAAAGGTTACGAAAAGAGTATAAAAATCAAAATAGTTACCAAACAGCACTTTTGCGATGGCATTTTGTTTTATCTGCAAAATGGGAAAGTTACCAGATGGTATGTAGCCAGTAAAGTCTACAAAGACTAAACAAAAGAACGTAAAAAAGAAAAGTTAAAATAAACATACCCAAAAAGTGTCTTAATTAAAAAGGGACTTATTAAAATTAATTTTGATGAGTATTATTATAGCAAATTAATTATGTAAGTTATCTGAATTTTTACAAACTAAATTGAAATTCTAACTTTACCATTTCTTTCAGAAGACACCTGTACTTAAGAACTGTTTCTATGTAAATACAAACATGGTCATCTAGGTTAATTAACCTAGATTTTCTTCATTGATAGTACTTTTGGAATTTATTGAAAACAAGTTCATGTATATGTATACACGGATTCTGTTGTTAAGGCTTTAAAGAGACTTGACCCTAATAAAGGACCAGGGCCTGACGGACTGCCTTCCATTTTTGCAATAAAATGTTGTGATTTCTTGGGGAAGCCTCTCTCTATGATTTATAATAAATCATTGAGCACGGGTTGTTTTCCGAAAACTTGGAAAGAAGCAAGAGTAGTACCGATTTTTAAGTGTGGTGACAAGTCCGCCGCGAATAACTATAGACCAGTATCTATTTTGTCTATTTTTGGCAAGGTGTTCGAAGCTTTGGTATATCCTATACTTTCGTGGCATGTGAAACAAACATTGATGCCTGAACAACACGGTTTCATGAAAGGCCGTTCGACTGGAACCAATCTTGCTTGCTTTATATCGGACTTAGTCGACGCCGTTGACCGTGGGTCACCAGTAGATGTAATTTACACAGATTTTAGCAAGGCGTTTGATAAGGTGGATCACAAAATGCTAGTTAACAAACTACACACCATCGGAATTGCAGGAAACTTATTGCAGTGGTGCAAGTCCTACCTTGTTAAACGCACATCCCGAGTTGTGGTCAATGGTTATTCGTCAAACCTATTTCTGACACCCTCAGGCGTACCCCAAGGCTCCCATCTGGGCCCGTTATTTTTCAATATATTCATAAACGACGTGGCGTCTTGTTTTGTACACTCAAAGATATACTTATACGCAGATGATCTAAAAATTATAAAACGAATAGAGTGCAATCAGGCTCCATATAAACTCCAAGAAGACATAGATCGTTTTTCCCAGTGGTGTTTGGACAATAACATGTCACTTAATGCTGACAAATGTAATCACGTACATTTTTCTAGGAAGAAAGGACCGTATTTTCGCAATTACAAAATTAATGACCAAATTATTTGCGAGAAGGAAGTAATTCGTGACTTGGGTGTTTTTATTGACAATAAGCTTCGGTTTAATATCCACGTTGATAAAATTGTTACTAAGGGGTTTAAGATGTTGGGTTTCATTCTGCGTAACTGCAAAGATTTTAAGCGTGCCTCAACTAAAATTGCAATCTTTAACTCAATAGTCAGATCAGGCCTAGAATATTGCTGCATAGTTTGGACTCCCTACTACGAAATACATAAACATCGCTTAGAATCAGTGCAGAAAAGATTTCTTTGGCACTTGCCTTATCACTGTAATATGGTCAGAATTTTAACTAGCTACAGCTCACGCCAGAAACATTTTAAAATTATGAGTTTGGAAAATCGCCGTATGATTCTTGATCATCTGTTCCTATACAAAACAATAAACACTCATTTTGATTGTCCGCGATTACTTAGTCAAATAAATTTAAATGTGCCCTACAAACTTGCTCGTAGGTCTAGATATCGGTTGCTTCGCGCTAAGGGCTTTAAAACCAACCTGGGTCATTTTTCCACCATTAACAGAATGCAGGATCAATTTAGTCGCCTCTCATGCTCGCCCAGTGTAGATATTGATATGTCTTATTCATTGCATAAGGTCAAGTCTGTATTGCTCAAGGAATTATCATCGAAGTGATAACAAAAAAGGAATACTGGAGTTCCTATTGTCTTTCTCGCTTTCCTAGAGATTTAGATTGAGATTGTGGTTGTTCTTTTTTATTTTATTTTCATTGGTTGGCACAACGTCGAACAAAATTTATTAAATTAAGTAATAGTAATAATCGAACTCATCCAGCATTACATAGTAAGTTTCATTTGTATTTGTATGTTGCATTTATGTAACAAATGTCTATATTTATGTAACTAAATAAGTAAAATCTGTTTTTCTATTTTTATACTCCTATGTTAAATAAATGCATGCCGTGGCAGCCTTTAATTAAGGCTACACTATAAATTGTAAAATAGTATGAGTAGTTTAGCATGTATTTTTGGTGTAAGCTTTGTTGGTTGTCCTTAAATAAATAAATAAATAAAATATATGTCACATCAATAAAAATGTATTGTTTTGTGAGACATAATTCAATACCTTTTTATTTTAATATTCTAGGACCAAGAATCTAGAATTTGTTTATATTAATAATAAGGATACCTAATCCAAATATAGGCAATGTTCGTACATATTTTTTGGAGGTACGTTTTTTTGAATCAGCTTCGATTCTTCTTAACTATTAGTATCTAATATCATTAAATTAGTAAAGGCAATATATGGGTATACTAAGAAAACCTCTGCCTAACCCCTTCAAGGAACACAGCCATGATGATACATTATGTATAAAACCGTTTTATCGTACGTTAAAAGGTTTCATTCATAATATTGCCGAACATTTTATGAGTGATGACCAAACTTTGTTACCATATTTGCATGGTCCGAATGAAATAAACCGTACTTATCTAGTTTACGACACATGTAGCTACGGATAACCTTATTTTATGTGGCATAGTAAACTTTAACATTCTGAACTATCAGAGCTGAAATGAAACTAAACGGTAATGTGTACAAAGTTGAAACAAGAGCGTGAAATGAGCTAACTTAGTCCGAATTTTGCCAGCAAAACTGAACGTGATTAGCACAAATCTAAACTGCACTCAAGAGTTATCATTAATAATATTTCATACCAAAGATGATACATGGTTAAGTCCAAAATTACGGAAATATATTAAGAAAACTGCGTTCTTAGCTTTCAAAATCAAATGTTTTCCAAAACAGCTTTTTTCGAAATTTATACTTTATTTCTTTTGGCACTTTCGTATTTTGTTAAATTATGTCCTCCTTTAACCATAGGGGTGAATGAACTTCTAAAAAATATTTCATGCGACATTGACTTGGTTTACCTCCTGTCGGATTTCTATTCGAACTGTCTTCGGAAGGATTCCTTCCGGATTACTTCCGGAAAGTAAATAAAAAAAAGGATGCCAGACAGGGGTCTCGCATCCTTTTCTTTTATTTATTTTCCGTTTTCCGCATTCCGGTTGCACTCATTCATCAAAAAGCAGCTTTTGATGTTTTGACTTATTGTCAAATTTTGTAAATTGTATGTTGGATTATTGTAAGAGATACTTTATCTTTCGTGCCAGTGACACAAAGATGAAATAGATGCTCATATTATAGTATGACCACTATAAGTTTACATTTCAAGGTGGCGCTGCTTGTCAAGAAAACATGCATCGATATGTCAAACTTGGAACATTTATTTTAGTTCTGTGTTTTCCCGTCTGCACAAATAAGTGGGTTGAAATGTACATAGAACACCTTGTGTAGACCGTGTTTTGCATCCTCGTCAAAATTGAGGAGGTGGTCACAAAAGACTTAAATAATGAATTTAAATTACGGTACCTAGTTAATTATAAATAAACGCTGTTGTTTTTTGTTGCTTAAATTTGTTTGTATTTCAGAATAACATCGTTTAGAAATGTTTTTTTTTCTTATTGATTTGGGTCGAGAATCATTAGCATAGTTACCTCCTTGAATTTGACAAGGATGCAAAACAACAGCCTGTATAGGCAGGCACTTGTTATTGAATTATCCTCGAGTTTACGTAAAACAACCAACACAAATCTATACAAAAAGATAAGAAAGTATGTTTACTATCTGTTGGTAACTATGTTATCTCGCCAGGCTTCCATTTATGAAACTTAGTTCAACTGAATACAACACATAACATTTTATGTGATATTCTTGGACATATAACATAATATTATTAACCTCATACGATGCTCTAGAGCCTACAATAAAATAGAGAAGTGGCAGAAAGCCATTATTGCTAGCACAAAACTTTACCAACTGACACGTAAGTTCGAGCCCATAAAATGCTGATGCCAAAGTATTATAGTATACTACTGCTAACAGAGTAGTAATTTGTCCACAAGTATATACTAACTTAGTTTGTCATTATTTAGGGGTATGAGGCACAAGGTGTAAAGTTCCTTGATACTCATTAGAAGAGGGAGGTTCCTCCAACCAGACAGGGGTTGCGTCTGGTGGGCAACTGCCCGACAGTTGTTGTCGGGTTTATCTGTATAGTCTTAAGTCGATGTAAACTTTGCTTGCGAGATGTAGGAAATTGATGTTAGTTCTTCCGTCGTGCCATAGATGGCGCCGTAGTTCTTTTTTTAGTATGTTACTATTTGTAGGTCGCCACAATAACACCACGGATTCACGCCTTCGATCCGCGAAGGTTTAGGCAGCTAATAGTACACACGCGATTGTAACTTACTACAGTTACTGATATTCTTAAAGACATGCGATGGAAACGCCGCGATAGGTCACTTTAGAAGATACACACTTTAGCGGCCTATGATAGTACAATCATATGCCGCATGCTGGTGCAACACTGACCTTATTGGTCAATTTCTTCATAAAAGAAACAAAGAAGATGAGGGGTGGGTGCCGGGTGGCTCTTATGAGCTGTGACCTTAAGTCCGTCAACGAAAATACGGGTCCGTTCGTAACTAGCTTTATGCTTCTAAATTAACCCTACTCCCTTTTATTTTCGTATTCATGAGTTTTGAAAACACATCGGGAGTAAAGACAACTGTCCAATCGTGTTGTCTTTAATTTTTAGTTAGGGCTCCTAACAAACCTTATGTCAGTACACTTACTGACGGAGTAGGAAACGACCGTAACTTCGGTCGAAACTACGGATTTCGTGCTTAGAGAGTAGACCCAGGTGCTGTAGTTTGAGCTTCCTCATGGAAAAAGTCGTAAGTTTATGCACTTACTAGCTGTTTCCCGCGACGAAGGTCGCGGGAAATAGTATAAAATATTACTTCCTTAATTCCTTTTTTGGTTTTAATGTTTTTGCACGGAAACATTGTCTATTTTTTAAATAAAAGAATCCTAAGTTATAACAGTAGCTATCTGCCCGTAAAAGTCCCGTCGAAATCGGTCCAGCCGTCTTGGAGATTATCCGGAACAAACAGACAGAGACAATTTTCTATTTTTATTGGGTATTTATAACATAAATTTCAAAATAAGTTCAGCTTTGTACTGAATAGTACAAAAGTCTTATTTTGAAATTTCGTTTTGTGTTGATGTAAATAATGTAGGCACTCAATGTTAGTTGAGAAGTATATTTCAGAGTAGGCACAATCTGTTTTTCTCGGAAATTCTTGTTGGTTCATCGAAAGATAATAAGTAGCTGGCTGGTTTGTTTCTCCAACTCGCGTCCAGTGATAATCTAAAAGATAAAACAATAAATGTTTTAGACAGGTAATCTAAAAGTCGGAATTATCTGCAAAGCTGTATTATTTATTTCAATAACAAAGTGCTTTCTCATCATATCATCTCATCATATCATACTTGGATAAGTACGCTTTAGGTGCCTGTAGTTGTAGATAATAAAATAAAATAAATGATGATGTGTGCTTAGTTAGCTTTTATTGAAATACTGAGTAGTAACATAAATTGTAACTTTATTTCATCGCATCTTTATTCTTTAAACACAGCTCTTCTTCTTTTGAGTCGACGAAAATCTTCAGATCTGATGAGCCACCAGGTGACCGTGGAAACAGCAGTGTCAGTGGTCTTCATTAGATTTCCCAAAATACTTAGGTGTAGTTGAAATAAATCCATAGAAAAGAACTCATTTTGATATAAATATTCTGTTTACATTTTTCAAAAATTTAATACCCTTTAGAGTAAGTACCTAAGCATTTTTTTTTCAAAATATGGACCCGTAAACGATTTTTAATAGAACGAGACGATGAAATGTCTTTGTGATTTGAATTAGGAAAATAATGTTTGAATAAATAATGCGAATGATAGGTATGGAACCACCAGAAAAGCCTAATTCTTGAAAAATCTCCCTGTATGTAAAATAATTTTACTTTATTCTGGCTCCGGACCGAGAAGCTATTTTGTCTACAGCGTGTTATTGTGACCAGGCAGGTAGGTAATCAAGACTACCATTCGTTGCCAGTAGTCAGTCTTTTGTAGTCACTAATCGGTCAAATGTGGTCACTATACTTACGTTGCCTGTCACCAAGTATGGTACAGTCATACGTTATTGCTTCAGCCACCCTCCTAGCAGTCACAAACACAAATAAGTACACACAGGAAAAATAGCCTTTAAAATCAAAATCAAAAGTCATTTACTAAAATTAGGCTTTTAATCAGCACTTATTTTTTTATTTATTTTTTTTAAACTGTGCCCCACACTAGGAATTTCTCCTGTATCGTGGGTGCTTTTACAAACATTTAAACTCACATACACAAACAGCCAGACCCGGAACAACTACCTGTAGGGCATACAAATATTTGTTCCGTGCGGGGATCGAACCCGCGACACGAAGTGCAGCAGCCGATCGCTTAGCCACTACGCCAACCTTGCCGTCAACGTTGCCGTTTTGAACATACAAGAGACAGTCCCCCAAAACGCCCGCCCTTCGCCACTTCCTAGTGTAATAATTTCCACTGCTGGTACGAGGACACAGGCCCCTTCTTTGTGAGAGGGAGTAAGCTATTCTGATATGGGATATGTGGTACCTGAAATAAATGCAAAATTTAAAAGCAATTTTCTCGTTGGAAGACGATAGCAACTTTTGGGTAAGACCTATACCATATTTGGATTATATGTTGATGATTATATGTTTTCAATAGCCATGCATTTTTAACTTAGGTAAAGTTCAAAAATGCTTGGCTATTAAAAACATAAAATTAAAATTTCGACATTAGGAGAACATCAAGGCCAGTCTTGCCCAAGGATCGAGTTACACAGTAGCAGGTTTGTGGAGATCAGATAGGCAGTTACTCCTTGTAAGATAGTGATTTTCAGCTGCATATTATTTGAGTGGAAGATGAGCGAGAGAGAAGGTGAGGTGGGAAAAGCCTAGATAGGTGATGATGCTATTAAGAGAAAATTGATGTAAAAATTGCTTTCTGTAGGTATATGTATATATTAGCACTCGTGACTGTACATACCCAGCCAGTAATGCTAGTATAAACATCTCATATTACAGCCCAGCCTGCCAGCGACCGTGTTTGCCAACTAGCTGTAAAACCAACACCGACCGACGCACCACCTGACTTTATTTAGCTAATTCCATCGAATCGGTCACTATTGGAAGCGTTTATTAGGTACGTCAATTAAAATAAGTATGTTTGGTTTGATGTCAATAATTTATGTACATACGTACGTTGACGTACTGTTTTAGGTCGGTATGTAGAACTAAATAATAACCGCCGCTCGGGTTGATCTTTAGGTTAAGCCGTGTTTTCCTAGTTTGGTCCGTGGATCAGTGACGACCCATTACATACCGAGTTTCCTCCGTGTCTCGGAAAGCACGTTAAGCCGTTGGTCCCGGCTATCGTTTAAAGATCTTTGACAGTCGTTACAGGTAGTCAGTGGCCCGAAAATCTGACAACCAGTCTTTAGGGGGATGCGGGATGGGGTTGGGGAAATGGTAGGCAGATGATGATGATGCAGAACTATTGAAATATGACGTGGAGTTTTGCACGATGGCGTGAAGTAAATGTAATGTATGTTAACTCGAACGCTTTTGAAAATTAAAATACATATTGTGTGGTTATTTGATTTTAAGACTTTATAGTATAGGATACCGATATACAACGACCTTGACCGAGCTGGTTAACGGATGAAACTTATTTTATATTAAATTTAATATGTCAATAAATATTTTGCATACGGGTTGTCTAAAAATTTCAGTCAGTAATTTTTTGAACATTTCACCGGTTTGGTTAATAGACAAATTCCATACCAATCGAAAGTAAAGTAGTAAAGCCCATTGAATATGCAAACGTTAGGTTGCCTTTTCTTTTCCCGTCACAACTCTCGGGTAGGCAGGTATAAACAGGTAAATCGATACTAGTAAATTGCACCAGTCTGGTTAAAGAATAAAAAAGGCAACCTAACGTTTGCATATTTTATGGGCTTTATACTTTCGATTGGTATGGAAATTGTTTATTAAAGTAAACCGGTACGGGCAAAATGTTAAAAAAAAAAACATAGCCTGGACTGAAATTTCTTAGGCAACCCATATGCAATTTATTTATTGACATATTAAATTTAATATAAAATAAGTTTCATCTATTAACCAGCTTGGTGAAGGTCGTTGTATACGGGGATCTTAGGCTATTATTTACATCTATTGGTGATGTGTATTGTGCTTGTCCCGGTTTAAACTAAAATGCTATCAGAAAAAGATACATTGACCGAAGTTTCAAGAAGATTAATGTAGGTGTTGATTTCATCAACAAATCAATCTTAGACTTAATAATTTATTAAATTACCTCTAATTGCGAAATAATTGTATTTTCGATACAAAATCGTTTGAATTTATGTAACGTTAACTTCGCGTGTGTGTAGAAGGGCTTCAGAACTTTGAAAATACATACACGTGTATTTCTACATGCAACAAAAATAAGGTTTAACAAACTTAGTCACCACTCTACCGTTGTTGGTAATAACGAACTTTAAAACTACAATAGACCGGACGAAACTGCCGCCCTCATGAAAACGAACCCGTTTGTGTTTTGCACAAGTTTTTCAAACAAATTCCACAAACCCCTAATGAGGATGACGTCAGCAGAACTGGTTTAGTTAAGTGCTTCGCTTTCAAAAGGCAGGCGAGAAATTCTATGGACACTAATAACATTCATTTGTAGAGAAAGGGTTAAAAGTGACCATGATATGTCAGAAGCATTGAGTATAGGTACTAAGTGGACTAAAGAAGACCGATGTATATTATACCATGAGTATTGATTGGCATTAAGCCTAATTACCGCAGGACACCGCCTGACCGCCGTGTGAAAACAGCTTATAATAACTGTCCTTCCCTCTTTCTATTCAAAAGGTTTCTTCAAAATTTATAAAACGAAAAGTTACATGTAGTCTTAGCCATTAAATAATTCCTCAGAAGACGAAGATTAATTTATCAAATCATTTCTATTGTCATAATTTTTACAATGCAGAGTTAGACCGTTTTGAGCAATAAGGCTTGAGCGTTCATGGCCGGTTTTAATAAGCCTAGGACACACCTAAATGTTCTGTTCCTATGAGTTCGGTATGGTGTCGGACGTAAAGAATAGCACCATCCCAAATCTTCCCGTGGGTGTCGTAAGAGGCGACTAAGGGACTTGCCAGAGAATGGGCAGCAGCGTTCTCAGGGCTTTTGTAACAACCGTACTGCGATCGCCAACCCGCCTGCCAAGCGTGGCGATTATGGCAGAACCCCACTTATGTCGATGTGGCTTTGGGGGAGGCCTGTGTCCAGCAGTGGACGTCTTTCGGCTGAAATGATGATGATGATGACACCTAAATGATTGCCTAGATTTTCACACCCTGTTGTTGGAATTGAAAATTTTGGCGCCGAGCACAGCCTTGAAATTCAACAATGCTTTTTTTGAGGCATTTGTACAGGTTTCATCTAATGGTAGTAAAAATAGGCATAAGATCTTTTTGAACGCTAAAGACCCTCTTCTTCCCTAAATTTTAATGAAGAGCATTATCCTATCTAAATGAGTTAAGCATCGTAGGTTTCAAGATGACCCACTACTTATGTGTTCTTGACCCTTTTCGTGAGGGCCTCCGTCAAGACTTTTCAAGCGTACGTTTAATATGGGCCCTTTTGGAAAAGGACGTAATTTATCATCAAAGAAAACGCACGCCCTTCAGGGAAATGTGTATACTTTGTCTTAAAGTTATCTGACCTGATGAATATTAAGAAAACCATAGCGTGATGGTTATCTTAGGTCCCTACCATGCCATCTGCATCATTAGAAACAGTTATACTCTTTATATCTGAAAATATTTGACGTGCTCAGCACCAATTTTCTATATTCGTTGGTTAGCATTTCATAGGTCGAGGTACAGCCAATATGGAAGAAATCGGTCACTTGGACATATACCACTCTCACACACACCAGATTATTTTTAAAAAGATGAAAGCACGACATGACTACCTAATATTTTATTCATATTATAACGTGACTATCAGGTGGTAGGCCATGACGTCTTAAATCATTATTATATTCTTAGTCTAGAGTGGGAAAGAGATGGCTCTAGATGTCCTCTATACTCTCCGTCTCTTACCCACACTGGAATAAGTAAAACAATACTGCTTTAAGACGTCATGGTAGGCCAGCTGGTTCCAGTTTAAGCGATGCTGATCCCATGCAATGCTTTAAACTGTGCGTGGACCTTTAGCCGGATCCAAGAAGTGGTGGTTCCGATTTTGTCTTTAAAAGTAAAATATTTCTAACTCCTTCATGCTAACCTAACCCCCTAGATCACGTTTGCAGGGCAAGTATGCACAGAGACCGCATAAGATAGAAATGTATGGAAGAACAAAGCGAAGGCCTTTGCCCAACAGTGGGACACGACAACGGCAAGTAGAAAAAAAATAACATTTTGCTAAGCGACATTGATCAAGAAGTATGGAACAAGAAGATATGCTGCACCGACCGCAAATAAATTGGGAAAAGGGATCAAACATTCAATTTGGCCATCTATAACAGTACCTATGAACTTAATAAGGGTAGCAAACTAGTAACTTGTGTTACAATTAGTTGGAAACCAGTCAATACCAGTAACTTGGACTCTTCATGGCGTATGCCATTAGAACGGTGCCGCGGTTACGGCAAACTTAGTTTCCAGTTCTATTTCAAGAAACCACTGAGCTTAACTAACTGTACATTACCAATTAATTAGGTAACACTGAAATATTTCAATAGAGACATTGTTGTGTAATTGGGCAATTGTCGATGGTAATTGAACATGGACATAGCTGGGGAGTTTGCTTCGCCATTTTTGTTCTCGGATTAAAGCACTAGGAAGTAGCTCAGAGCAGCGGTGGCCCAGGGGTGGCAGCCCCGACTTACGAGCAGTAAGCCGTGGGTTCGGACCCAGGCAGGCGCATTACTTTGTGTAATTTATTTCAACACCGCTGCCCTCAAAAACGGTGAATCAAAACGTGAGGAAACCGGCATGTCCTAGAACAAAAAAATCGAAGACATGTGACATCTACCAACCCGCACTAGGCCCGCGTGGTGGATTGCAGCCCACGCCCTCTAATAGAGAGAAAGCATGTGTCCCAGCAGTGGGCACATTATAGGCTGATGATGATGATGAAGTAGCAAAAGGCAAACGTTTTAGGATGATGAAAATTAGCAAGCCTGTAATCCCCGAAGGGTTGAGCAGAAGAATACACATTAGTACACCCACATTTCGCAAGTTATGTTTAAGTTCCATATCATAGCGGGCGAGCCTATTGCCATCAACCGGACACAAATCCAGACTCCGTGGCTGCTACTGAGAAATTTCTGATGGAAAAACGATTAAACTTATTAGCAGAACACAATGAATGAATCATGAAAAACCACACATATAACCTCGGAAAGCGATGGTCATTGTCATCAACTCGAACCATTCAGTAGTCTTTGTATGAAACTCCCTACTGCAACGCACACTAATCGAAATTATAACGTGATCGCATCGCCTCGTTTGACGGCAAGGCGAAAAGCGATACGGTGTTGATCCCTATCCGAGTTGATATGTGTGCTATGTCCTTTAAACGTAAAATCAAACCAAAAAGAATAATAAACTAAAACGACGTTTAACATGAATATATATTTGACTATTCCGAAGTTCATTCAAATCAATTCAATTTGTATATTGTGCAGATTTTTATTACATATATATCAAAATAGCCAATAGGTACTTGACACAGTACATTTAGCTACTTGAAGACGATAAACGAAAAATGTATGAAAGCTTTTATCATAAAACTTTTTATGTTGCACTCTGAAATAAAAAGATACAGAGAGTGATTTCGAACCTTCGTCAGTCACCTTGGCAGTGGCACTCGAAGATTTAATAGCAACCTGTATATAGAAGGTAAATATACCTTATTATAGCGATTACGGTTTCGATTTTGAAGATTTCACGAAGTTCACACTCTGTATAACCCATTCTGTTTTGCTTATTAATTCGATAAACATTTTTTTGGTATAAAGTTTCTCAATTCTCTTAAATTGTTACAGTGCAGTGTCAACAATCGTTGGTTGACCAATACTGCAAAGAAATAAATGTTTTGCAAATAATAAGAAATAACTGTTTTACACCCGTACTTAAAATGGCTGCAAATAATGTCCACTTAGTTTGGTAATTTTTCGTTCGTTTCGCAGTTAAGTTAATGTTAATTTTAAGGCTAAAATTGTGCATGCTAAGAATTAATTTAATTAACAAACATGACTGATTAAAAAAAAAAACGCAATGCACTACAAAAATTATAGGCCATCACCATCAGACCACCACATGACAAAAAGACAGGAAGATTCTTATGATTTGAATATGAACTATTTTTAAAAGCTTTTATTTAACTTGCAATGTATGTTTGTATGTATGTATGTTTGTTACGGTGAAATCTTGGAAGCTAAATTAGCACCACTTCCCGATGACCGATTGACCTGAAATTTTGCACACTCCTTTGGTTCTGAAGACAATACATGCTCATGACAGACATAACTTAATCCTGCAGCCAGGATCGTCTCCTCACAAGGAAACTCCTCAACGGCTAATAGCGTGGACACGAAACTTTGCATACGAGTTCATATTTGTTGATGTTATTTTCGTTTCATTTAGTTGCTTACATTATATAAGGTTAGGACACGTGATAATACACAAACAGAATCTTTCACAGCATGAAAATTACATATTATTGATGTCTTATTCTACCTTAGTAACATCACAATATTTACCTTTGTAAACTGAACCGTATCCCGTGTATATTTTCTAAATAATATTATGATACACGAGGTTAAGCTGTAAACATGATACGTTTTATTTATATAGGCTATTTACCTAAGTATTTGTAAGCTATCTAAAGATTGATTCTAGCTTCAGTGTTTGTATTCAAACGTCTACTTATTTACCTAACTCAGTGCGTGTATAATCCTATATATTATGGCTGTATTTTCGAAGAAAAATGTACGGGAATAAAACATGTGTTTTTATGTGCGAAGTCTTCCGTAAACATGCATTTATCGATTGTTAGAAATGTGTCATAACAGACTGCTATACAGATTTTTGAAGATGATATAATGTTATAATTTTTAACGTGAATTTATTACACTTTACATAACTAAATTATGGCCTTTGTCTGTCTGTCTATCCGGTAGTGCACTTACAGCTCGAGAACCACTCATCTGGCTTACGTGATGTTTGTTTTGACTCACTTTTTTTTTTGGCCACTGCTTCTTTGAAGGGAAACATCGTAAGGGAAAGCGGCATGTCCTGAAACCAATAAATCAAAATATCTCTTCCAAACCCCATTAGGACCGGGTGGTGGATAGCCAACTCCCTCTCACGGAGCTCTCTCCGAGGCCCAACAGTGGGAGTATTAGGTTATCCCAATATCTATCAGCACGGAATCGCTTTTTTTCGATGCCCTTATCCCATCACCATCTCCAACCGCCAGTCGTCTAGACTAATTGCTTGAGCGAGAAACAGAGCGTGCTTCGTGCCGATGCTTATAGATGTGGCGCAACTCTTGTACGAGTAGGTCGATTAACCATTTTGACTAATTAAAAGAGCTGGTGGCTAAATAATAGTAGTCGCTCGAGTCGATTTTCAGGATAAGCCGTGCTTGGATAGGTTGGTCTGTGGATGGGTGACCACCCATTAAATTCCGAGTTTTCTCTGTGCCTCTGAAACTACGTTTTGCCGTTTGCCCAGGCTGTCATTTGAAGATCTTTGACAGTCGATACACGTAGTCAGTGGCCCAAAAGTCTGACAACCATGCAGTCTTAACTAGCGGTATCGCACATGGAAATTTAAAAATCAGGTATCGTATTACCCTGCACTAACTGGGTTGTGGAGGTCAGATAGGCAGTCGTTCCATGTAAAATACTGATATTCAGCTGCATCCGTTTAGACTGTCAATATAGTTAGGAAAAGCCCAAGCAGATGATGAAGTTTTTGGCTAATTAGTAAAGCGGAGATTGCGGTACAGCTAGTATAGACATATTGCATGCATTAATGCATTAGAACATGTATTTGAACGGACTGTAGTAAACTTCAACCACTAATTGGTTCGTCAAGGTGTCATAGCCCATTGACTGTTAATTGTAGCGTCACAAGTAGGCTCATTAACCATTTCACTTTATACATACATACATACTGTTACTGCATTATAATGTTCATTTAGTTTTAACTATGTACACAACCACCAGCAACAAACGAAAAGCAGAAAAAGTTCTTTTCACTTCTTCTGTTACCTTTTTTACGTATGTAAATTATTATCACGAAAAAAAACCTTTTGTAAAGGTACAATTCCTATGAGATCACCTAATCAATTCAGTAAAGCACTAACAATCAAATACATTTAAGTATCAATATTTATAAATAAATTTGTACTTTTTGTTCAAACCTTATTTAAAATCATTTAAAATGATTGTCGCTGACTGGGACTTTGCAACAAATGCAACTCTAAGAATCCTGTAAGAAGATTACCTTTGGTTCTAAAATAGATTTGTGGAGATTTAACTAAGAGTTGTTACTTTAAGTTAAATCTCCTCAAATCTATTTTAGAACCGATCATCTAACTATCTGCTCAGTGAACCGATAATATTCCCCTCCTTTAAAATCCCAAGTAATTACCAGTAATTACATTAAATTATTATCTTCGGTTTACCGCGTGCAGCTGAGACGTGGACACAGACTAAATACGTGAATTGAAACTAATCCTATCTGATAATTTGTCCAGTGGTCTTCCGACTAGGCGACTACTCGTACTCGAGTTACCTCTCATTTATAAACTTAGGTACTGTGTCATGTAGTGTGGTGCAGGGATTCGGCAAATTTATCGATCTTATTCTTTGTCTTGTCGATGATTCCTTTTTTATAATTAAATTAGTTTTGACCAGCACTCTTCCACCTCAGCCTTGGTAGTGGCTTCGGACGGGTCCCTCAACGTGCAGGTGGAATTACACATATAGCAGGATAAGAGGTGAGTTTGTGTTGAGGCACCGCAGACACACCCTGCTTCATCGGAATACCACCACCGGACCAAGTTGTATCTGCAGCGGCCCACCTAGCTCCGCAATCGGTTATTGATTTCTGGGCAGATTATACTTTTCTAATAATGCTGGTATTACTTGTACGAATTTTTATCTCAAACAGTATTATTATGTACATTTTGTACCTACGAAAGATTCGGGCAAATCTTAACGGACAATTTGCGGGTCGGCTCCAGACACCGGCTCAGACAAATGCTTAGTGTAGTTAACACTAGTTAATGACATTAAGAGTCACATACATGTGAGTATAGTCATGTGAGTATAGTAGTTCTGCCACTGTGACACTTGACCCTCGCAGGAGGGTTGTCAGCAGATAGGTAGGTAGGGGTTTTATAAATAATAAGATGTGGATGACAAAGAACACTTATTATTTATTTGCCTGAATACTTCCGTCACGTACTTGGATAGTCGAGTAGCCAAATGTTGTTCTAAGGGACTAGTACATTATTTGTATAGACAGGTGGGTAGATGTTTGACCTGAGTTGATACTCTGACCCTTGATACGGGTCAGAGCCCATTCGTCCCCTAAAATTCGTCCCCCAGCATAAAAGTTGTAGATTCGGCCCCTATATAGGTGTCCATTGGTCTCCTGGTAGGGGACCAATTAATATTTTAATAAAAAATATTATTTTTAAGGTACCCATTCGTCCCCTCTAATATATATACAATATAAGTTAAAGATTCGGCATCTATTCAGGTGCCTATTGGTCGCCTGAGATAAAATTAGCTATATTTTACATAAGAAACGGTTAACATAGTACACTTTTGAACAGTTTAGTAACGGAATTAATTTAATAAATCATAACAGATCATTGAAAAAAGAGCTATGATGAATGATAATCCGTCATGATAATAATATAACCTGTCGATAGGCTTACGATGTAAAATTGTCTCGTTAATAGTAGAAATAAACCAAATATTTTGCAATGTTTAGACACTACATGAAGAAGCGAATTTATCAAAAAATAAAATGGATCAGGTGCAAAGGGGTGTCCAAACAAATAATCGGACTCCTGAATCGATTGAAAATGAAGCGTGAATAAATCGCATAATTAGCCAATTTTTTGAAAATCAGATTTCACTAGGCCACTGCATGGAAAAGCTATGCATATATTATTAATTTAAAATGAAAAAACAAATATAAGATTAAAATAATGTTGATTTGTTTAATCTTAAAAAATACGGTGATCTTAGCCAATTTTTATGTAGGTACTTCTAGTTACAATTTATTAGATTTAAGTTATTACGATTTTGCATGCAGTTGGTTAATATACAAAAAAAAATATATGTTGAGTCTTCAATAATTACTGTGATTTTAGTATTTTTTTGTACTGTTATATTTTTTTAGATTTAAGTTATTATGATTTTGCATGTATGTAGTTGGTAAATATACAAAAAAATAAGAAGTGATTATTTACTGTTGATATGTGTTCTATTTTTTTTGCATATTTTATATATAATGTTGATTTATATGATGGTCAATCAAGGCCGATTTTTGTAAAAGAGTTGTATTTTGTTAGTTTCTAGGACATTGTGATTTTGTATGTGTTAATCTTATTTGAACTAAACATGATATCTACCGAATTACTATATTTTTTATTTTAGCCTTTTCTGCGCGACCGTACCAGGACTACCAAGCTGCAGTATATAGATATACATGTACTTATATTAGAAGAATGAATAAAAATAAATATTCTTCAGGGGACGAATGGGCCCCTCAAAAGTTCCAGGAGACGAGTGGGCACAGGGTGCGAATCTTAGGGGACGAATGAGCTCTGACCCGTTGATACCTCGATGTCGATACTAAAAATAAAGCGACGGTGTATCGATAGTTGTGACTAGTTAGTGCATCTCTAGTGCGGTCTTAACTCGGATTTTATGTCTTTTCATTATTAAGTGCTCGAGTTTTATTAATCCCAGCTGTAAAGTACATTTTTATATACTTTACACTATGTGGGAAGTATTTTATTTTCAGCTCGCTTTTATTCTTTGTGCTTTTCCTTTGTCAAGTTTGTTAAAGAAAAATATGCGGCAAAAGTTTGGTAATAAGTAACACACTTTATTTTTAGTCTGTATTAACGATATTACTACAATATTTCCTTTGAAACTGAACTTTTACTGAAGCTTTATTAAAAGGTATTGTAAGTACATACAGCCTATAAGTTATGACAGTTAAAAAATAAATACTTTAATCTTATACAACAGCGTATTAAAAAAACCCACAACATCTGATGCACCAAAGATACACGTTTTAATTTAAATTAACAAGAAATCATTTAGAGAAAACATTTTCAAATAATAAAAAAACATTGACATTATGACTTATTTCAATAAAGAACAAACAACAAAATTGTCCAAAAACATAATTATTATCCTCTACACACTTTACAAATTCAGTCAATGCCACTTATTACGTATAGCACTTCGCCCGCGACTTCGTCCGCGAAAATTCTAATAAAATATAGCCTATTTTACTCGGTAAAGATATAGCTTTTTAATGATAAAAGATTTTTTAAATCGGTCTAGTAGTTTTTGAGTTGTATCGAAAACTACTAGACCGATACAAACAAACAATCAAATCTTTCCTCTTTATAATATTAGTTAAGATTTAGATTTACTTGGCTACGTGTAATGTCTGAAAGCTTAATCATTTTACCCTCTTTCCCACCATGTATGTTTAGCTCTACCTAGATAATAATATCCTAGAATAAAGTCATCGCCTTGAAAACTAACACCATTTCCTACAATCTCATTATTTTGCGTCATAATTATAGCTCAAAGGAAAAGCAGCATTACTCAAGTTACACTAAATCTAAGGAAGACACGAGTACATATATTATATTGTAATAATACATATAACTGTCAGTTCCATAACGGTGTATCCACACAACAGTTATTCTTTGCATAAGAAATATTTTAAAAATCAGTGCATCTGTCTTTAAAAATATAAATAGAGCTTAGCAATATAAAAACAACAGATTCAATAAAATATGGGAACATAAATTATTTTCCAATATTTTATTGTATCTGTTGTATTTTATTTTGTTAAACTGTCTGAATTTATTTTATTGTGCATGCTATGGTTTCCTGTAATTGAAGGTGTACAGGTATGTATGTAGGTAATGTATTGTCTACATATATCCTTTGTTGAATATCCTAAATGAATAAACACTTAGGGCTCATTTACGCACACGCGGCGCGTCGGGCGGGGCGGTGCGCGGGGCGGCCCGCTTTAAATTCAAACATATGGCGATGTATGAGAGCGTTTACGGAGGAGCGGTTTGACGCCCGTTTGCTTGAGATGTAGGCGGCCGACGCGGCGTTATGTCACTCTGACAGATACAAGTATACGGCAGTGCCCGAGTTCGATTCCCACACGGAACAAATTTACAACGTCGTAGTTTTATCCGAAAATAATCATTTTGTTTTTATTTTAAATTTTATTGTGATATTTTTTTCGTTAGTTGGTCGATTTTTACAAGCTTTTATTTAACTTGCAATGTATGTATCTGTTTGTTCGGGTACATTCTTGGAAGCTAAATTAGAACCATTTGCCGATGACCGATTGAGCTGAAATTTTGCTGACATCTTTGGTTTTAAGCACAATATATTCTTATGAGAGACATAACTTAATCCTGCAGCCTGGATCGTCTCCTCACGAGAGAACTCCTCAAAGGTTAATAGCACAGACACGAAAATTTGTATAGAAGTTCATATCTGATGGATAAACATGAATTCTATCATGATCTCATCCTGCAGCCAGGATCGTCTTCTCACGAGGGAACTCCTCAACGGTTAACTGGGTTGTGGAGGTCATATAGGCAGTCAAAGGTCGCTTCATTTCAAATATGGGTATGCAGCTGCATCCGGGTAGACTGGAAGGTGACCCCGACACAGTTGGGAAAAGGCTAGGCCAACAGAGATGATTATGATGATGGTTGAAAATCGGCAATTCATAAGCCTTTTCTTCAAGGAACGATAGGTTATTGTTTCAAAGCGGTTGAAACAATAAACAAATGTTACTATCCAGTTTAAAAAAGGTTTTCGATGATAGGCCGTGGCGTGGGTCGAGTCACTTGAGTGTAGCCGTGAACAGCCCGGCACAGTTATGAACCAGAACACTCAGGGCAAGAGTCTTACTCATATATTTTGTAGTTTTGTTAAAACATTGGTTTCATAGTTTTTTGGGTTGCTATTCCTAAACCAAGCTTTCTAAGTATCAAAAAGTATTACTTAGTCGAAGAAGGGAAAAGATAAACAAAATTCGAAAGATATGGCAAGCCCAGATGTGGGACAGAGCAGGCTCATAGAAAAAATAATGAAACAGTGAATATCAAAGAACCATTTTAACCTCATGGCCATAAATAAATATAACCACACCTCCTAACAATAATCAAACTACAGAATTCTTTTTTTTCCTAATCTTACTGAGATCCTGGCCATTCTACTAACCTTCGGATAGTTTAAACAAAATTCACAATAAATACAATATAAATTAGAACAGCGAACGAATTCCTAATTTAAATTTAAAAAATATGGAAAAAAAAATCGGTGCGTCAGAATGTACGAAAAACAATTAACATTTATAATATAAAAGCTTAAAAAAAGAATATAATTAAAATGTATTGTAAACGCTCGTACGCACGTACTCTTAAAACAAATTTATTTTAATTTTCATCTTTGGATTTCTTAATTCCTTAATTTAATACTCGAGTTGATCGAAATTTACAAAAATAATCTATTGGAATAATCGCTTTCACAAAACCCAATATAAAAAAAAAAAACCCGCCAAGTGCGAGTCGAACTCGCGCACGAAGGGTTCCGTACCTTTGTTTATAAAAACCGGCCAAGTGCGAGTCTTACTCGCACACAGGGTTCCATAGCTCTAAACAATATGATAACAATATTTTGAACTGTCATTCATTAGTTAGTAGTATTAGTTAGTAAACTTCCACACAACCGCAAAACTAAATTTGTTTTTCATAGTATGTTTATAAAAAACAAAGTTACTGCTGCAGTTTGATGAAAAAGTCCCATATCTCAAAAACTAAACATCATATCTTATTGAAACCAATTTTCGTTGATAGTTTTTTTTATGTTCTACAATCCTAAATATTTTCAGAATTTTCCTCCTCTTACTTTAGAAATTAGAGGGGGGGGACCAACATTTTACCACTTTGGAAGTGGCTCTAGCGCAAACTATTCAGTTTAGAAAAAAATGATATTAGAAACATCAATATCATTTTTGAAGACCTATCCATAGATATCCCACACGTATGGGTATGATGAAAATTTTTTTTTTGGTTTTCAGTTCTAAGTATGGGGACCCCCTTAATTTATTGTTTTTTTTCTATTTTTGTGTGAAAATCCTAATGCGGTTTACAGAATACATCTACTTACCAAGTTTCAACAGTATAGATCTTATAGTTTCAGAAATAAGTGGCTGTGACATACAGACGGACAGACAGACAGACAGACAGACAGACAGACAGACAGACAGACATGACGAATCTATAAGGGTTCCGTTTTTTGCCATTCGGCTACGGAACCCTAAAAATGGACATGACGCTGCGTCGACCGCTTGTAACCCAACGTGGGACCATTTCCTTGTATTTAAGCGTGTGACAAAACGCCGCGGTGCACGCGGCGTCGACCGCCGCGGCGCACGCTTGCAGCCCAACGTGGGACCATTTCCTTGTATTTGAGCGTTTGACATAACGCGGCGGCGGACGCCGCGTTTTCCGCTTGCAGCCCACCGTGGGACCATATTCTTCAAAAATGTTTGAAAACTGACAACCGTCATATCATGCATTAGAATAGAACGTCTATTTAAATCATAACGTCAGAGGAGTATCTAGCCTGGTGGTATTGCGGCTGGATTTTGAATTATTTGTTGCAGGATCAAATCTTTGTATGTAAGATTTTTCTTTTTGTGTTTATTTTGTGTTTTTTTTTTGCTGTAAAATATTACTTTTTGTAACTATGTATTACTGTTTTATTTTAATGCATTATGTATGATTTTCAAATAATTATAAAATATCGAGTTTAATCATACATATACTTTTAGTTTTTGAACCATTCAAAAAACAGTACTCGTAAATAATAAGTAAAAATTGCCCAGAAATTACGAAAAATATCACCAAAAAAATTAAAATAAAAACAAAATGACAATTTTTGGGTGAAACTAGGACATTTTAAATTTGTTGCGTATGAGAATCGAACCCGGGCACTAACATTTGCTTGTACTGTCGCCCGCTTGCAGCCCACCGTGGGACCATATTCTTCAAAAATGTTTGAAAACTGACAACCGTCAAATCATGCATTAGATTAGAACGTCTATTTTAAACTAAATGTCATCGTAATGCTTAGCTTGGTACTGTTGCGGCGGGACTGCAAATCACAATGTTGCAGTATCAAATCTTTGTATGTAAGTTTTTTTTTTTGTTGTTTTTTTTGCTGTGAAATATTACTTTTGTAACTAGGTATTAAGTACTGTTTTATTTTAATGCATTATGTATGATTTTAAAATCATTATAAAATATCTAGTTTAATAATATGTATATATAGTTTTAGTTTTTGAACCATTAAAAAAATACTAATCGTAAATAATAATTAAAGATTGGACAGAATTTACCAAAAAAATAACAAAAAAATAAAAACAAAGTTATTATTGTTGGATAAAACTATGACATTGTTTTGATCCGTATTGGAATCGAACCCGGGCACTGCCTTAGGCTTGTATTGTCCATTTGACATAACAAATCAAATACAAGCAAATGGTCCCACGTTGGGCTTCAAGCGGTCGCCGCGTCTCCGTAAACGGCAAAAACGTCCGACGCGCCGCGCAACGCCTATGGCACCGCCCCGCCCGACGCGCCGCGTGTGCGTAAATGAGCCCTTATTGTTAATAGATTTAAGTCCGTTTTCACAAAAAAAAAACTAAGCGACATCTACAAAAACGCGTTATTGGATTTAAAAACTTGTGACATTGAGCGCCGCGCCGCTTGAAACTCTATCACAGAAAGACCTAGTATGAAAACGCGTAATTTCTGTTTAAAATCGAAGGTTTTACTTTTAAAAATCCTACATTTTGGATATAAGTAAACAAATGATCAATTTATTCAAATATATTAAAGTACTAATTTCTAAATCTAAATTAATTACTAAACAAAAAACTAGATAATTAAAACTAAAATAACAACAAATTATAAAAGGGCGTCAAAAAACTTCTCCTCAACGCTGTCAGCTGGTAACGTGCCCAAGAGACTGGCGGCGTTGCCACGTTGAATGGCAATACTTAGCCTCTGGCCAAAGTAAAACCCAGCCCTTGGGTCATGGGAAGCGTCAACTAGGCTTTTCGAAATTTCCTTAAAAAGGCTGTGAGCACTCGGACCCCAAGGCCCCAGAGTTTCAACCCCAAACGGCTCGAAGATATAGTTACCACAAAGGTTACTATATTTACGCCGCTTGAGGTTCTCCGCAGCCGCAGCGGCAGCGCCAGCACAGCACGATGAACTTGGAAGATGTGATGGCGCAAGAGTATCGACGCATGTTGCGTCCCACACTAAAGGCCTACCCATCTTCCAAGGAAACAACGACATGCCGTCCGGTCTTTTGCCATCGTCGCGTGTCAAGCCATTAGGCTCTAAGATAGCTGGAACGCCGACGGTAACAAGAGCTCGACGGATGATGTCATTTATGTTCGCGTGCCGCGCAAAACGCAAAAAAAGAAAGTTACTTTTAACGCATATCCCATTTGATGCCATCATGGGTTAGGCCTCATAGGAAAATATTACATGTAATAAATGCAGCATTCTAAAATAGAAGTAGCAAAAATTGACTGCATAAATTATTTCAAGTTTACACCATATTGCCGAAACTTTCTCCACAGTTTGCGGTAGGAGGAGGTATGGCTGCACCTTAAGAACAGTGAGTAACGACGCAAAGAGCTGCATTACTAAAGACATACGCACACTTAACGTCTCTTTAGATTTAATTAAAGTTACGTCTTCCACACAAACTCGTTGAGAGCATGCGGAGAGGATCCGAGTACGTTTGTGTTCTAACAGTTGTGGGGAAGGAGCTTCTTGTCTATGACATTCGTACAAAGAAGGAGTTAATAGGTATAGAGGAAGATCTGGTTTCTATTTTGGGTATAGTGTCTTTGGTTATTCAGGGTAAAATATGTACATTTAAAGAATAACTAAAACTAAATATTCACAACAAAATAAGACTAGTATATTTAAACTAAATAATTATAAACTAACTTAACAAACATTCTAGTTTAGCATTCTCGTTCTGTATAGTGTCGGACGTAAAGAATAGCACCATCCCATATCTTCCCATGGGTGTCGTAAGAGGCGACTAAGGGACTTGCCAGAGAATGGGCAGCAGCGTACTCTGTGCTTTTGTAACAACCGTACTGCGATCGCCAACCCGCCTGCCAAGCGTGGCGATTATGGCAAAACCCCCCTTATGTCAATGTGTCGTTGTGTGGGGGGCCCATGTCCAGCAGTGGACGTCTTTCGGCTGAAATGATGATGATGATGATGAACTTAACAAACAACAGGACGCTTAGGCGTTGAAATACGCCTCCACATTGCTGTTATCGATGCCCAGAAGACTGGCAGCATTGCCACATTGAATGGCAATGCTAATTCTTTGCCCAAAGAAAGAGCCAGTCCAATAGGTATAGGACTGGCTGTTAATCGAAACGTTGGAAAATCTGGTCAAGGTACAGTATAGATAGTTGCACAGGGAAGCGACATTATCCTCGACTACTCATATTCACAGGTACTCGACTACTCATAGACACTGCCCAGAGGTTGCAACATACAGGGCAAAGTACTTAGGTAACCCAGGTACTCTCCGCGAGATCGTCAGCAACACCCAGGAGCTGCTGGCCTTTCTCGGGGAGCTGGGGTGGTTGGAGTAATGTTCCCACCCGTACGCAAAATACGCGCTTTAGACGTGGAGTTGCGGAAACCAGCCCGCTATACAAAACAATACAATACAATACTACTCATATTCCTCCAAAACGATACAGAGAAGTTGATAAGCTGAAGAAAATGTTTAGGTATTCAAAAATTCTATTAGCAATGCCTCCCCCAAATCTTGTAAGAAATGATTCGTTTCAAACTCCTAAGAACCAAAACACGATAACGTTGTAAATATTGGAAGTAATCGAAATCCATAAAACGTATTAGACAAGAATTGCGTGAGGCCTAGAATACTAAACCATTTTTTCTACTATTTACTGCCGTAATATTTTATTCTGAATTTTTCTGCGATATGTTTTATTGATCACGTAGAAATTTTGTGCTCGTTAATCATGTTATTTGTTACCAATTTTTTGTAAAGAATAGAATAGTACCTATATATTTATTGTACACCAAAATAGAAACACAACTGTTTTACAATATTATTAATCCTATGGTTACAATAGTTATGGTTGGTAGTGGTTATGGTGCTATGGCTGGTAATGGTTTAGTTGGTATAGTTACATAGTTAGTTGGTTTATACTAGTAAGAATTTCTCTATCTCTCACTCTTTATCTTTCCACAAGCGGTTGTAGAAAGAAGGTAGAGTTGTCAAGCTTTCAAAAGCAATCCCTTAAGTGAAATCAGTAAATTATTTGGCTGATCTCAACGCTACAAGACAGGGCAAAAACAAGTTGATTAAAACAACTAGAACAAACCATATCAAAGTTTTGCTATCCAAACCAACAGGGAAATAAAAGAACACAATCAGTTTTACTATTCGTATCGAACGTAACTGCATACAAATGTACTTACCGGAGAACGCAATATCGATGGGGACGTCGTATAATGCAGGAACACTAACTTTGCCATATGGACGAACATTCACATTTTAGTGTGTGTGTGTGTGTTTTGTGTGTATGTGTGTTTGTGTGTGTGTGTGTCTTTTTAGTGGGTCGTCAGCGAAATGTCGTCGGTGCGGTGGTATATATATAAAATATATATATATATAATGTAAAAATGTTTGCGGATCATATCGACGGCGACGACGGTTGATGGCAGTCGTGTGATGAAAGTGCTGTTTATTTAGATTTTGGATTAGATCTTGTTATTTTCTGAAAATGTAGTTTTTTTCCATAATGTCTTTTGGTTTATTCTGTGTGCAGATCCAAGGGCTAGCTAGACAAGAGGCAATCGTTTTCTACCTCGACAGGATTGACATTTCAAACTTTTCAAACATCGTTACCGCTACCATTTGATTTAGCCCCTCCGATCAAAAAAGTTTTGCCTGCTATGTAT
This sequence comes from Cerastis rubricosa, assembly GCA_949152445.1. Lineage (NCBI taxonomy): Eukaryota > Metazoa > Arthropoda > Insecta > Lepidoptera > Noctuidae > Cerastis > Cerastis rubricosa. The sequence goes on from OX424532.1 coordinate 5,377,281, forward strand.
TTAGGCTTACTATGCCTTTAATTTCATTTATGCATTTTTTGAGACCGGACCGGTCAATGTGGTGACACTTGGGGGAGGCCTAGCAGTGGACGTCATTCGGCTGAAAAGATGGTGTTTATGATTTTTTTGAGACAACCTTTTCATAATTTTTATAATGAACCAATTTCCTAAAATTCAGTTTTAGCATTCGGTAAGCTGACTTTATCGTGCATCACTGGAACTAGGCCGCGGTAGGTTATGAAATAGCCGGTCCGATTTCAAGGATATAAATTGCCCTGACATTATTTTGGCCCGTGATAAACGGCGGAGATAAAGATGACATGGACCGGGTCCCGTGGCCTCACCAGGCCACATTTATTAACTGTCAGATATCGGATGTACATCGGAGGACATTTTTTTGTGATTTTTGAGGGGTGGCTAAAATATATTACAAGTTCGGGGTTTTCGACGATTTTTACTAGACTACCTATTTAAAATATATGGAATTTGAGATGAAAATGAATTATTCAGTTTAAGGCAGATTGAAGCTGTTGCTCCTTGTTAAATATATCAGTTACTCAAAAAGCATGTATACAGTTAGACAAAAAAGCGACATAAAAACAGTTGGTAAAAGGCTAGGCAGATGATGATGATGACATAGATTGATCATGTAAAAAAAAATATATTAAATTTTCATTCTTTTATGTTAATTAGCAGCGGGTTCATATGCAAAATAACCTTATGTCCATGCATAAACTCAAAAGTTTTTTTCAACACAGACAACCAGAAACAATTTGAACGTAGACGAATCTTCACAACCGTGCAAAACGGACCTAATACCCACTCGAACAGTTACCGAACGAAAAACAAAATACTTTCCTCAAAGATTTAAACTACTAGATTCATCTAACTACGTAAAAAAATTTTTGAAGTTTCGTTGACAATGTCATTAGACTAGAAGTCCAATGACAGATGTGCGAGCGCACTTTTCTTAGTGTAAAAATATTTTAATGCGGTCTAAGTTAAAGTCGACGTAACAATAACATAGGACAAAAGACGTCAAAGTACGCCTCTACACCGCTGTCATCCGGGAACGTACCCAGAAGACTGGCAGCACAATGTAATGTACAATTTTGGAACCCACATTGTTTTGAAATTGGTCTAACCTCAAAGCTGCAATCGATAATCTAAGAGAAAATCGCTTTTACATTTAGGAAAGTTTAAACATATTGGTCCTCGTAAATGGTGACACACTTCTAACGATTTGAATCGTCGACTTTTCTGGTGTCGGAAACGTTTCTCTTGTTCCCACTTTTTGTTCGTTCCGGAAACTCGTTGGAGGCTTCAATCGGAAGCACTTAGGCAACTCGTTAAGCCGATGAGTCCTTCAATAAACTAGGTAAACTAAACTTATCCTATACAAACGTTTAGATGTGTGTTTACAAAATAGTTAGCTTTAGGAAACCTGTTTAAGTATCTAACGGCAATATTTGGAAAGGTTTACGTAAAGTACTTCGTTTAATGTGTTTTCTTGAAGTTTTGATTTTGTTAGTGTTTAGATGGATGGCCTAAGTAAACGTGAATTAAGAGATGGGGCTATCAGAGGGGTTACTATGACGTCTTAAAGCAGTATTGGGGAAAGAGACGGAGCTATAGAGTACGTCTCGTCGGTACTGCCTCCACTGCGCCACCGCTGCTCTCTAGAGTACGTCTAGCACCAACCCTTTGCCACCCTTTTTTTTTTTTTTTTTTTTTTCGGATGGGAAATCATCAAATGACTTCTTCCGCTCTGGGCGGAGCGGAAGGGAGTGTCAGACTTGACTGACTAAAACCCATCCATGTTCCTTCTTAGCCCTTTGCGTTCCAGGGGCACGGTATCTCTTTCGAACAACCCGCAGCCCTGGCAGGCATCGGCCCTCTCGGACCCCTTCCGATTTGCTGACATCTCCTTGAGGCGCGCGTGGAACACGGACGCGCCGTCGGCACGGTCTGTCGTCATAAGACGGACGGACGGTGAGCTAGCCCATTACTCACCGTCCACAGGCCCGCGCCTACGGTGGCCGGGGGCCACTGGTTGCCCCCCGACGCCCGGGGCGTCTCCCGCGGCGGCTGGGACGTGAGGTTCTCTCCCTCACCCTTTGCCACCCTAAAATAAGATTAAAACAATACTGCTTTAAGATGTCATGGTACGCCACCTGGTCTTTATAATATTGGAGCCTTGGCCAAATGCTACACTTGTGTGACGTAAATTATCCCAAAAAACTTTGTACTCGGACAAAAATAATTTTACGCCGTTTATCAAATTACCCCCTATATGTATACCTGTGGCCAAATTTCATCAACATTTGTAAAGCTGAAAAGGTTGACTGGTAGAGAATGCCTTTGGCATTAAATTCGTGTCTGTACATTGTGTGTGCTTAATCTAATAAATACGTCATAGATGAATATTACGGTAACAGACAGACCGTACAGTTTCTCTCGCATTTTGAATGTATAGTCTGCAAAGGAGATAAGTAACCAGTTACTCATACTACTAGTATGAATAACCGGTTACTAGTACTACTAGTATGAATAACCGGTTACTAGTACTAGTAGTATGAATAACCGGTTACTAGTACTAGTAGTATGAGTAACTGTTTACTTATCTCCTTTGCAGACTGTACGTGTGGATCTAATATTTATAAATTTTTATGTAGCTTTTGGCTAAATTATAACAGCCGCTTGGGTAAACCTTAAGGTTAAGCGGCCGCTCCATATAAAATACTGGTATTCCGCTGCATCCGGTTAAACTGGAAAGCCGACCCCAACATAGTTGGGATAAAGCTGATGATGTATGGATCTAAAGCGACATAAATCAAAGCTTGTACGACACGTTTCCCGATCCTCTGCAACCAAAGTAGGAAAATGTCCACAGTTTTTTCTGAAAAAATCTGATCTGAAAACAATTACTGGTAAAGAAAACCATTTGTCAAATCTTCTCACAGACGGACCACACTTTTTTATCATTCAACCTAAGCGATATTGTACTGCTACTGATCCATGTAAGATTAAGTCTATTTTAACATCAATCTCCTCCAATGTCCTTAATTAAAAGCAACTATTGTTTAAAGCTATTAAACCGTTTTAATCTTGCCCCACAGTAAGAATTTGTCCTCTGTCGCGGGTCCGTTAAGAAGGAAACTCATAATTCGAGCGAATAAATAATATATGCACGACTGTTAATGAGATACTTTAATACTAAACCGAGCAGCGTTAAATTATGTTTGCGAAAAATTAACTAAACTAGCAATAAATAATGAATGATTATTTTTCCAAAAAGAGCTATTAGCAGTGGGAATAAGTTAATCTAAGCTAGCAACTAAAACTCCAAGTGGCCGAATCAAAAATTAAATCGAGCAAAAAATAAAAATAATATTAGGTCCATAGTTTCCCGAGTTTTATATTCCACAATACTTTTTACCTCCAACATTTCGTCTCATTTTTATTTTAATCATCAAATTGCATGTTCAACATCCATCTTCATCGCCAGTATACATTGTTTTACTACCCCTACGTCCCCGGCGGAATCGTAATCTCATTTCCTTGTCGTTTTAAAGCTCGCTTGGTCGCTAAAAATCATTTATCCGGTGCATTTCAACGGGATTCAACTTGCTAGTACGAGTATGTTGGTTCGTAATTTCGTTGTGTGTTGTCTGTTTTTAAGACCTGTATGGTGGTTGTGAAATACGAGTGTTTTAAGTTTTCAGTAGTATTATACTACTATAAAAATACTCGTTAACGAAGCCGAAAGGCACACCCCGTCATTGCTTTTTTTTGTTCTAGACGAAAAACCAGGAGGCGGAGGTTCCTGGGAACCGTCTAGTTAATGAGATTTTAGTGGTCAAAGTTCAAACGAATTAATGTTATAATTTATATTTAAATACCTCTACGACCACCGTAATGTTCGATGCATCCATGAGCATAATGTTTAGATCGCGAACGATATTGTGTCCTTCCGTAAAACGTCATTTTTCACATTTTTTTTGCTCTCAAGGCAGAATTGACGGACGGGCGGATTGGCGTTATAGAGCTGAAAGTTAACATTATTTTAGAATTAGTGACTAGTATTAGTGGCTACTATTAGTGACTAGTATTAGTGACTGGTATTAGTGACTGGTATTAGTGACTGGTATTAGTGACTGGTATTAGTGACTGGTATTAGTGACTGGTATTAGTGACTGGTATTAGTGACTGGTATTAGTGACTGGTATTAGTGACTGGTATTAGTGACTGGTATTAGTGACTGGTATTAGTGTCTGGTATTAGTGACTGGTATTAGTGACTGGTATTAGTGGCTAGTATTAGCGTCTAGTATTAGTGACTAGTATTAGTGACTATTATTAGTGACGTATTATGATTATATGATTATGATTTTTTAAAAGGTCTGCTATGATCTTATGTTTTTTTGAGAGCTTAGTTAATATCTTATTGTGTTCAATATTTGTAACGAGATATTTTTTGCAGCTCAATTCCTACCGGAGCCTACCTAAGGTTCACGTGACTTGTACCGGCAAACCACAGACTTTTGTCGATAAAGGAAAAGGAGGTCTTTAACCCACAGTGGGACAATACCGGCTAGTTAGACGTTACTTAGTTAAGAAGAGAATACGGAATTACGCTAACAAAACATACCACAAATAAAACGTACCTTTTTATGAGGAAAAAATCTTCAGCAATTTATAGGGATTCAAAACAGGCGTCATTCTCCTTTCTCCTTTTGACGAAGAGACCCCTGAATAAATACATACTTATTAACGTTAGACGGGTGCTTCACAAATAATTGAAGTTTCTTGTTTTTTCAGGAGTATTCCAGGTCAGAGGGTTATTATTTGGATTTACATTTTTATTACCTGCTTGCCTTGTTTTATTGCTATGATACCTCCACGCGTTCCTGAGAAAAAGGGTCTTGGCAGACAGACAGACGGACCGAAGGACGGAAGGATAACAAAGTGATCCTATAAGGCTTCCGTTTTTTCCTTTCGAGGTCCAGAACCCTAAAAAGACAATTAATTTTATGTTTTTTTTCGATAACGTTACCCATCTCAAGCAATACCCCTATTGTTCTGTACCTTGAAAGGAAAAAACGGAAGCCTTATAGGATCACTTTGTTGTCCTTCCGTCCTTCTGTCCGTCTGTCTGTCTGCCAAGACGATTTTTCTCAGGAACGCGTGGAGGTATCAAGCTGGAACTTATATTAAATACTAAAATCTACTGTTCCTTGAAGCTGTAAAAAAAACAAACTCCTAAGCCAACGCAATCAAAAGATACTGCCGTTTATGCCGCAAATTTTCGACACTCGCAAGGGAATCAAAACCTACAGGGTACTTCCCGTGAACTCAGAATCTTGAAATTTGGTACCTACGAAGCAACAGCGTCTTCTAGCACAGATAAAGGAGAAATTGCGAAAACCGCAAATTTTTGGTAACATCATAGAATAAAAATATTTTTAATAATTTTTGTACGGGTCTCTTGGTGCGCGAGTCCGACTCGCTCTTGGCTGATTTTTTTTGTTCTAAATATATATAATAATAATAATAATAATAATCATCCAACGTAATCATATGTTGGACGACACCGTACTTGATCGCTTGCGAACTGAAATGCAGAGTAGTCACGTCATTGTCCCTCCGTCGCAGGCTGTGGATCCACCACAGTCTAGTCAGTTATTTAATCGCGCTGACGAAGTGAGTAATGACGTGGCTACTAATGTAAGTACCCAATGCAGTGAGGAAATGAGGAGTGCTTTGGAAGGTGCGATTCGAGAATATCGGTACATGTCGCCTGAACTTAGACCACGCTTACCTCGTTTGCCCATGCATAACAGAAATAGGGCGCTGGTGGCTGTTCTGGATTCGCAGTTGTCAAACTATTTTGATAACTGCGAAGACCTCACTGATGCTCACTCAATCCTGTATTGTGCGGCTGTAGCGGCATGTCGTGTAGCTCATGTCAAATTTTCTGATGACAGAGCTACACGACCTAAACCTGCCGTACCGGCTTGGCAATGCAGGATTGAGCGACGTATTAGTGGGGCCAGAACACTCATCGGCAAACTAATCTGCTTCAGGGAGGGCAACAATCGCCCTCGAGTGATGCGCTTTGTGAGGCGGGCATTTGCGGGTACTGATATTAGTCCTCGAGACTATATGTCCCGTATTACAGAGCGCATCGACTTCCTGAAGCAGAAAGTGTATGCATGGGCAAACCGTATCCGTAGGTATAAGCGGCGGGTGGAACGATACACTATGAATCGCACATTCCAAAGAGATGAAAGGTGGGTTTATAGGAGTTGGGAGCGATCGGACCAAGGTGTGGCTGACACGCGCCTGCCGGATGATGACGCCATGTGTTCGTTCTGGCGCAGCATCTGGTCGGTGCCTGTCAGCCATACCGAGGGTGAATGGACTCGGGAAGTCGAGCGAGTGTGCGATCCAGTTCCAGAAATGGGGGCAATTTCTATCAGCCCCCAAGATGTAGCTCGTGCAGTCCGTCCGTTACCTAACTGGAAATCTCCAGGGCCGGACGGGCTGCACAACTTTTGGATTAAGTGGATCCAAAGGTCGCACGCTCGCTTGGCGGCTCTATTCCAGTCAGCCTTAGAGTCAGGGTCGCTGCCTGAATTCCTGACTACTGGAATAACTCACCTGCTCCATAAATCGGGTAGTACTGCGGAGCCCAAAAACTATAGACCGATAACCTGTCTCCCGACAGTGTATAAAGTTCTTACATCCATTTTGAGAGCTAAAATTAGCAAACACATTGATGACAATTCGATCATGTCCGCTTCTCAAAATGGATGTAGGAACGGGTCCCGCGGTACTAAGGAGCTGCTCCTCATTGATATGGCCATTAACCAACAGGTTCGGCGTTCCCGAAGGGATCTGTCGACATGTTGGATAGACTATAAGAAGGCCTACGACTCGGTGCCACATACATGGCTCATGAGGGTGCTAGAATTGTATAAAGTTGATGCAACTCTGCGCACCTTCCTGATGTCGTGTATGGGGCAATGGAGGACAGTCCTTCGCTATCCAGGATGTCGACATAACCAAAGGAATAGCGAACCGATACGGATAGAGCGAGGTATTTTTCAGGGCGATAGTTTGAGTCCGCTTTGGTTCTGCTTAGCCTTGAATCCTCTAAGCACGCTGCTGGAGGATTCAGGTCTGGGCTTTCGGTTGAGGAGAGGTGGTCAGGTTATATCTCACCTTCTTTACATGGATGACCTGAAACTCTTTGCCCCCAACAATTTGCAACTGATGGAGCTACTGAAGGTAACAGAAACTTTCAGTAGCGCCATCAAGATGGAATTTGGTGTAGACAAATGTGCGGTCATGCATGTAAATCGAGGTGGGATTGTGGAATCTGTGAGAACCCAGCTCTCAGATTCCATAAATCTTAGATCCCTCTCAGCAACCGAAACCTACAAGTATTTGGGTATGTCGGAAGCGCTGGGCATCAATGCTGTTGACGTGAAGCAATCGTTGAAGGAGCGTTTCTTTGGCCGCCTGAGAAAAGTATTTAATAGTCTTTTATCAGGCGGAAATAAGGTGCGTGCCTTCAATGGTTGGGTCATGCCGGTTTTGATGTACTCTTTCGGCGTACTCAAATGGACTCAAACAGAACTAGACGCCCTGGATAGGAAGGTCCGTACATTGTTGACGGCATATCGAATGCATCACCCACGTTCTTCGGTTATGAGACTGTATATCCCGCGGAGTTGTGGAGGTCGAGGCTTTTTAAACGCCAAGACTCTCCACAATCGCGAGATATGCAGTCTCAGGGAATATTTCCTAGAAGCCGACGTGGGGATGCATCGAGATGTGGTCGCGATGGACAAGGCCCTCACCCCGCTCTCCTTGGCTAAAGAGAACTGGCGCAAACCTGCAGTGCTTGACACTAATGACCGCAGGGAAGTATGGCAGAGTAAGGAGCTTCACGGACGCTTCTTCAGTGCCCTGCATGGACCTGATGTAGACCATGCAGCGTCCGTAGCCTGGCTACGTTCCGGGGAACTCTTTGGAGAAACCGAAGGTTTTGTTTGTGCAATTATGGATGAAGTTATGATGACGAATAACTACCGGAAATTTATTGTGAAGGATGGCACGGTTGACATATGTCGGGCATGCCACCGTCCGGGCGAATCGATCCGTCACATTATCTCTGGGTGTTCTCGTCTAGCTAACGGAGAATACTTGCATAGACACAATCTTGTAGCCAGGATTATCCATCAGCAACTTGCTCTGAAATACAGCCTTGTGGAATCGGAAGTGCCGTACTATAGGTATGTGCCCGACCCAGTTCTCGAAAATGGCAATATCACACTGTATTGGGATCAATCCATCATCACTGACAGGACTATTGTAGCCAATAAGCCTGATATAGTGGTGGTGGATCGATCAGAGCGGCGCGCAATGATTGTTGACATAACGGTTCCACATGACGAGAACCTCGTGAAAGCCGAGAAAGATAAGCAAATCAAGTATATTGACTTGGCTCGCGAGGTTGTCGACATGTGGCCTGTTGACTCAGCGATCATTGTGCCGATAGTCGTATCAGCCAATGGCCTAATTGCCAAGAGCCTCGACCAACATCTGATGAGGCTCTCGTTAGGCAGCTGGATCAAGGGCTTGATTCAGAGAGCGGTACTCCTGGACACGGCTCGTATCGTTAGGAGGTTCCTTTCTCTGGAGCCCTGACCACCGGTAGCTTGGACCCTGTTCCCGATACCGGTGGGCTACAATTTTTTATATTTTTAAATGTTTTTTTTTTTAATTAATTATAAGGAATATTTAAAAATGTATTAAATTTGTATATAAAAATGAATAAAGGAGATAATAATAATAATAAGCTGGCAACCCCAAGTGTCAATACGTCTAATCATTCTCTCTGTACAAAAAAATATTTAAAAATTCAAAGAAACAGTTTTTGGCTTCATGAAACAATACCATTTTTACACAGTGTACTTTTTGTAAATAAAACTACATAAATTAATCAACAATTTGGAAAAATGATAAATATCAAAAAGAAATACGAAAATTCGAACCAGACAGACACTGTCATCTGTCACATATTACTGAAACTATTATGACAATGAGGGAATTGTAAAACGTATTATGATCACAAGATCAGCTGCTGCTCTTCGTGCACGCCTACCGCCTCCGGACTCGTCGCCCCGCTCCGCCTCGCCGCCGCCGGAACCCAGCTTCACCGTGAGTGCTGTGACACCGGCCGTGGCAGTTGCGTCGAGCGACAGCGACGAGTACTTCTCTCCGCCCACGACGCCACCACCTGCTCGTCGACGGGGAGGACGCCGGCCGCCGGACGGTTTAGGACCTCGAGGCCCACCGGCCTCTGATAGGGTCCCAGCTCCCGGCGGAAGTGTGCAGCGCATGCGATGGACGCGAACCATCAACGAAAATGTCATGCGCTCATACTATGGGGCTACAGAGGGAGGAAACAACCTGACCGCGTACCGTGTTCGGATGCTCTCTCTGTTTCAGGTGCTTGAGCCAGCTGTCAACGTGTCGGCGCAACGATTATCGGATCAGGTGCGGGTCATCCAACGTAATCATATGTTGGACGATACCGTACTTGATCGCTTGCGAACTGAAATGCAGAGTAGCCATGTCATTGTCCCTCCGTCACAGGCTGTGGTTCCACCACAGTCTAGTCAGTTATTCAATCGCGCTGACGAAGTGAGTAATGACATGGCTACTAATGTAAGTACCCAGTGCAGTGAGGAAATCAGGAGTGCTTTGGAAGGTGCGATTAGAGAATATCGGTACATGTCGCCTGAACTTAGACCACGCTTACCTCGTTTGCCCATGCATAATAGAAATAGGGCGCTGGTGGCTGTTCTGGATTCGCAGTTGTCAAACTATTTTGATAACTGCGAAGACCTCACTGATGCTCACTCGATCCTGTACTGTGCGGCTGTAGCGGCATGTCGTGTAGCTCATGTCAAATTTTCTGATGACAGAGCTACACGACCTAAACCTGCCGTACCGGCTTGGCAATGCAGGATTGAGCGACGTATTGGTGGGGCCAGAACACTCATCGGCAAACTAATCTGCTTTAGGGAGGGCAACAATCGCCCTCGAGTGATGCGTTTTGTGAAGCGGGCATTTGCAGGGACTGATATTAGTCCTCGAGACTATATGTCCCGTATCACAGAACGCATCGACTTCCTGAAGCAGAAAGTGTATGCATGGGCAAACCGTATCCGTAGGTATAAGCGGCGGGTGGAACGATACACTCTGAATCGCACATTCCAAAGAGATGAAAGGTGGGTTTATAGGAGTTGGGAGCGACCAGACCAAGGTGTGGCCGACACGCGCCTGCCGGATGATGACGTCATGTGCGCGTTTTGGCGCAACATCTGGTCGGTGCCTGTCAGCCATACCGAGGGTGAATGGATTCGAGAAGTCGAGCGAGTGTGCGATCCAGTACCAGAAATGGGGGCAATCTCTATCAGCCCCCAAGACGTAGCTCGTGCAGTCCGTCCGTTGCCTAACTGGAAATCTCCAGGGCCGGACGGGCTGCACAACTTCTGGATTAAATGGTTTGCGAAGTCGCATGCTCGCTTGGCGGCCCTATTCCAGTCAGCCTTAGAGTCAGGGTCGCTGCCCGAGTTCCTGACTACTGGAATAACCCACCTGCTCCATAAATCAGGTAGTACTGCGGAGCCCAAAAATTATAGGCCTATTACTTGTCTTCCGACAATGTATAAAGTTCTTACATCCATTTTGAGAGCTAAAATTTGCAAACACGTTAATGATAATTCGATCATGTCCGCTTCTCAGAATGGATGTAGGAACGGGTCCCGCGGTACTAAGGAGCTGCTCCTCATTGATATGGCCATTAACCAACAGGTTCGGCGTTCCCGAAGGGATCTGTCGACATGTTGGATAGATTATAAGAAGGCCTATGACTCGGTGCCACATACATGGCTCATGAGGGTGCTAGAATTGTATAAAGTTGATGCAACACTGCGCACCTTCCTGATGTCGTGTATGGGGCAATGGAGGACAGTCCTTCGCTATCCAGGATGTCGGCATATCCAAGGGAACAGCGAACCGATAAGGATAGAGCGAGGTATTTTTCAGGGCGATAGTTTGAGTCCGCTTTGGTTCTGCTTAGCCTTGAATCCTCTAAGCACGCTGCTGGAGGATTCAGGTCTGGGCTTTCGGTTGAGGAGAGGTGGTCAGGTTATATCTCACCTTCTTTACATGGATGACCTGAAACTCTTTGCCCCCAACAATTTGCAACTGATGGAGCTACTGAAGGTAACAGAAACTTTCAGTAGCGCCATCAGGATGGAATTTGGTGTGGACAAATGTGCGGTCATGCATGTAAAGCGAGGGGGGATTGTGGAATCTGCGGGAACCCAGCTCTCAGATTCCATAAATCTTAGATCCCTCTCAGAGACCGAAACCTACAAGTATTTGGGTATGTCGGAAGCGCTGGGCATCAATTCTGTTGACATGAAGCAATCGTTGAAGGAGCGCTTCTTTGGCCGCCTGAGAAAAGTATTTAATAGTCTTTTATCAGGCGGAAATAAGGTGCGTGCCTTCAATGGTTGGGTCATGCCGGTTTTGATGTACTCTTTCGGCGTACTCAAATGGACACAAACCGAACTAGACGCACTGGATAGGAAGGTCCGTACATTGTTGACGGCATATCGAATGCATCACCCACGTTCTTCGGTTATGAGACTGTATATCCCGCGGAGTTGTGGAGGTCGAGGCTTTTTAAACGCCAAGACTCTCCACAATCGCGAGATATGCAGTCTCAGGGAATATTTCCTAGAAGCCGACGTGGGGATGCATCGAGATGTGGTCGCGATGGACAAGGCCCTCACCCCGCTCTCCTTGGCTAAAGAGAACTGGCGCAAACCTGCAGTGCTTGACACTAATGACCGCAGGGAAGTATGGCAGAGTAAGGAGCTTCACGGACGCTACTTCAGTGCCCTGCATGGGCCTGATGTAGACCATGCAGCGTCCGTAGCCTGGCTACGTTCCGGGGAACTCTTTGGAGAAACCGAAGGTTTTGTTTGTGCAATTATGGATGAAGTTATGATGACGAATAACTACCGGAAATTTATTGTGAAGGATGGCACGGTTGACATATGTCGGGCATGCCACCGTCCGGGTGAATCGATCCGTCACATTGTTTCCGGGTGTTCTCGTCTAGCTAACGGAGAATACTTGCATAGACACAACCTTGTAGCCAGGATTATCCATCAGCAACTTGCTCTGAAATACAGCCTTGTGGAATCGGAAGTGCCGTACTATAGGTATGTGCCCGACCCAGTTCTCGAAAATGGCAATATCACACTGTATTGGGATCAATCCATCATCACTGACAGGACTATTGTAGCCAATAAGCCTGATATAGTGGTGATGGATCGATCAGAGCGGCGCGCAATGATTGTTGACATAACGGTTCCACATGACGAGAACCTCGTGAAGGCCGAGAAAGATAAACAAATCAAGTATATTGACTTGGCTCGCGAGGTTGTCGACATGTGGCCTGTTGACTCAGCGATCATTGTGCCGATAGTCGTATCAGCCAATGGCCTAATTGCCAAGAGCCTCGACCAATATCTGATGAGGCTCTCGTTAGGCAGCTGGATCAAGGGCTTGATTCAGAAAGCGGTACTCCTGGACACGGCTCGTATTGTTAGGAGGTTCCTCTCTCTGGAGCCCTGACCGCCGGTAGCTTGGACCCTGTTCCCGATACCGGTGGGCTACTATTTTTATATTTTTAAATGTTTTTGTATATAATTTTGTAAAAATATTTAAAAATGTAAAATGTATGTTTATAAAATGGATAAAGGGAATAATAATAATAATTGTTTAATGAAATAACGATTTCCACAAAATTTTACAAAATTAGGGCATTAAAAACTAAAGGTATATAATATTAGAATTCTACCTGAACTAGGAATAAACCTGTATCTCAGGTAGCACACTCAAGTCCATACACAAATATTATCTAAGATTTCTTAAACAAATACCTAGTAAATAACATAACTATCTATAAAATGTAAGGAAAAACGGTTTACATTCACAACTTCATTGCAGAGTACTACTATTATTGCAATGAAGCATTTGTAATGCATAACATAAAAACTCAGGTCAAGTTTCCTTTGCCTACAGAGAAAAATGTCATGTCACTAAAATGTAATTATTGCATCAATATTACAGGTCATCAATTCATCATACTTATGAGTAAACTATAACACAAATTAGTAAAAATACCGTATTGAATAATAAGCGCTCTTACGCAAAGTCATTGTAATCGATGGAATTTACGTATCTTGCCTCAGCTAGTTTTTTGGCGGGGCATTCTTGATCACCAGTTTTGTGATTGCTTGGTTTTCTAAAACGCAAGCATGTTGCACACTGTGACTGTTCAGCATTTTTAGTGCACTCTTTAGTATGATGACCTTGTTCTCCACAATGTCCACACGTGTAGGTATCCTCTCGACAAGTCTTTGCGGCATGTCCATACTGTTGACATTTGAAGCACCTGGTCACGAGTGTGAAGTCCCTCACGGGGCAGGATGACCAATTAATGTACACTCGGTTTTGGTTTATTAAGGCCTTTCTTATGCTAGCAGTAACTTCAAGAATAAAGTTACATGTTGGTCCTTCCCTTTTACCCGACTTGTGACTCAATTTTATAGAGGCCATAAATGAGTCGCGGGGTAAATTAGGCAGCTGGTCAACTAAATTCTGCTCATAAATGCAATTGAGTACTTCTTGGTCAGTCAAAACTGTCGGAACTCCTATCACTGCAATTCTTGGTCTTCTCTTATGGGGCTCTTCCACTTTTAGGCTGGAACTACTAAGCTCAGGTGATTTTTTGAGTTTTTCTATGTCGGTTTTGGTCTCCGTGCTAATAATAACGCCTCCGTTTTTTGTTTTGCGCAGTCCTTTAACGTGCAATTTCATTTGTTCAGGGCATATTATTTTCTGTACTAGCGATTTTGTGTCGTCACTTGATTTTAATTTATTTGTTGGATAAATTGCGATAGAGCTGAGGTTGTTTGGGCGCATGAAATTATTCTTATTGGTTTTAACCATGTCAGCGAAAGAAACTTTTTCTGCCATTGTTGTTTTGTTGCAGTTTTCTTGAATGCTCGCTTGAATTGTTTGCTGGAAATTTTCAAGGCAATTCGTGAGGTCCCGTTTTTCTTGCAATACTTGAACAGAAGTTAGAAATCCTTTGGCCCTTTGTTTCAAATCCTGGTAGTATACTGCCATTTGAGAAACACCATATTCTACCTTGCGCGAAAGGGTATTGATCCTTAGCTTTTGCTCGGAGTTCAGCTTTCCTTCCTGAGCAATGAGACAGATATCGTCTAGGCATTTATCTATGGAGTTCAACCAGTTACTTATATCGCAGGTTTCTAATGCTTCCAATCCGCCTTCTGCCGCATGTTGAGGTGTTGGTTTGTGTTGGTGGTTGAGGTTTGGTCGCAGGGCTGCCAGGAGGTGGAAAACTCCGAGGGCTGTTTTCGGTATTTGACATTTCTAATTAGTTCTTAGAAATTCTTCATAACTACTTGTTATTCACGAAAGCAAATCACAAACTTAGCACAAAAATGCGATTCGGTATCTAGGTCACAGATCACTCGAATAAAATTATTAAGTCATTTAATAAATAAACACGCTAATAGGTACACACGTCCACTCTACTTGAGTGTTAGTAGAGCTATCCAAATATAAATATGTTTATGTTTGGCCACATCTCGCCTGATGTGATGTGCACGCTAGAAGAAACCAATTTGTTCGAACTTTGAGGAGATCTAGAAGTGTTTTTATTAAATGTTTAGCATCTAACACGGTACGTCAAGCCCCAGATCCCAGTTGCCATTTGGAGATTTTTGACGATTGTCATCGGTTGTCAGAAAACTAATAATTGGGGTATCGTGTTACCCTGGGTTGTGGTGGTCAGAAAATAAGCCACCATAAAGTAACAGTTTCTCTTACATCTCTCGTACTGGTTTCGCTGGCTGATTAAATTTAATCTAATAAAGTTTATAAGAAATCGATCACTTTAATCACACGAAATTGGTTAAGAAACAACTGCTTTCTAAAAGTAAACATAACAGAATTGCAGAGAAACTTTAAATTGTCTTTATTAAATTAAAATTGTATTTACATAACAAGGACCCCATTTATTAAATAGTCGTCCCTGATGTATTTACTCACTATAAGCCCTTGACCACAACCTACACGGTCAAGCGACACACCTCTTGTGACAGCGAATGCGAAGGAAAGTGTCACGCGACTTGCTGAGCGACAATTCGTGCTAAAGTTAGTGCGCGTTTATTACACCTTTTAAAATCGGTTCTGTCATTTCGGAAAATAAGGACTTGAAAGTTTGTATGAAATGCCGAATATTAAATAGTTTTAAAAACGTTAAAGGTTCTAACGTTTTAATCACGCCATGGAGAGATATGACGAACATTGTAACACGCGAGTGAATCGCTTACAGCGTGGTGGTCATGGTTCGCGTAGCAAAATACTAAGTAAGAGGGCCGACAGATTTATCAGCTCCTAATTATTTATTTACCATCCGCCTGCATTCTCCAGTCATCCCGATCACAGCGCTTGCAACAGCGTCAAAATATTGGGAGCTCAAAATAATTGAAAATCACGGAAGATATCCCGAAAAGGTGGTTTCAACTTATTAAACCACCATGGCCGCTGACAAGCTGTGACATGTCATGAAATGGCACGCGCGTGTAGCTTGATCACGTCGCATGTCGCATCGTAGAAGATTATGAACGAGGTTGAGCCTTGCAGCTTCAATTCACTTCAAACTCGTGTCATTTTGATGGCCGTTCATGTATATTCAAATAGGATAAGGCTTTTATTCTATTCTGATTAATATTTGAATAGAAAGTTAAAGCATTAAAAATGCGCAAGTATGATTGGATTTCTACTTTTAAAATTCAGAACTTATTTTAATAACGCTTTAGGGGTATGAGGAACAGGGTGTAAAGTTCCTCGATACTCCTAAGAAAAGGGAGGATCCTCCGGCCAGACAGGTGTTGTGTCTGGCGGGCAACTGCCCGACAGTTGTAGTCGGGTTTTTCTATATACTCTTAAGTCGATGTAAACTTTGCATGTGAGATGTAGGAAATTGCTGTTAGTTCTTCCGCCGTGTCATAGATGGCGCTGTAGTACTTTTTGTAGTAAGTTGCTTTTTGTACGTCGCTACATCACTCCCCCCCGGAGACCGGAGGTCGATCGTCGAATGAGTCTTGAAGTATTTTGCCATGCCAGTTTTGAGCTCGTTGCCGCATTGTTCACTGTGAGTCGGAACAGTCTGCGGTGGTGAGGCGAACCCCAGTGAGTCGGGGCCGGCGCTGCGTTTGCTCCAGTGAGTCGGACGTGGTGCAGCGCCGCGATGTGGCAGACAGCTAGAGAGGTGTCGACCGGGAGGTAGAAGCTCTCGACCGGCCGAAAGTGCAGTGTGCTGTGCCATGGTCGCTTGAAGAGAGGCTGAGGGTGCTGGCCAGGAATGCGCTTCCGCTGCATGCTGGTGGACAGGAATACCCGTTTGAAGCTGGCTGGCTGTGGGACTCGCTGCTCGAAGGCTTGAGGAAGTGATGTTGATGATGATGACGTCACGTTGCTCGAAGGCTGCGCTGACGTCCATTTCGGGGTCACCAGTTTAGGTGGTGTGAGAGAACAGGGTGTAAAGTTCCTCGATACTCCTAAGAAAAGGGAGGATCCTCCGGCCAGACAGGTGTTGTGTCTGGCGGGCAACTGCCCGACAGTTGTAGTCGGGTTTTTCTATATACTCTTAAGTCGATGTAAACTTTGCATGTGAGATGTAGGAAATTGCTGTTAGTTCTTCCGCCGTGTCATAGATGGCGCTGTAGTACTTTTTGTAGTAAGTTGCTTTTTGTACGTCGCTACAACGCTAACTATTGAAGTTCGTGATCTAGGCACTTTTTAATGTCATTTGCACAAGTACTAAAGTCAAGGATACACTAGGGGACAAATGTCGTACGACACGTGTCGCCAGCGACGTCAGATGAGGTAGCGCGACGTTGCCGGACTTCGCTCGACATGACTGGCAAAATCGCGACGTCGGGTCAGCGAGTTGTGCGACATCGTACTTTACATAGTACAGAAACAAAACTTCGTGATGTCGCCAGATATGTCAGGCGAAGTTTCGCGAAGTCGCACGACTTCGTCTGACGTCGCTGCGGACATAAATCGCGCGTTGTCGCCATATTTGTCAGGCGAAATCGGCCGGCTTCGCTTGACATGTCACCGATACATGTCGTGGCACATTTGTCCCCTAGTGTATCCTTGGCTTAAAGGTCAACAAGGTTAATAAGGGCTGCGCGTGATCAGGTCGAAACTTTTGGGACTCTTTTTTACGAAACTCCAGACTGCAACGTACCCGCCTACACTTATAAGCACCCTTAGGGTCCGTTTCCACCAAGCAAGATCCTCGCACACTTTTTTGATGCCACAGTGGCCCGAAAGTCCGACAACCAGTCTTACCTACGGGTTATCGTATGATTGTTCAGAACTAACTGGGTTGTGGTAGTCTGATAGACAGGCGCTCGATGTAAAATACTGGTTTTCTGCTGTATCCGGTTAGACTGGAAGCCAACCCCCCTTTCCCATAGTTGGGAAAAGGCTAGGCAGATGATGATCAGTATTGTCTTTAAGTAGGTATCTAGCAAGGCCTCATATCTGAGAAAATTCGTTTTGTTTATTTTAACCCGAGTAGAGCTCGGTCGCCCAGGTACTTAGTATTATTAATGTTACACACGAACCTTCCAGAAAAAAGAACCGGCCAAGTGCGAGTCGGAAACCGGAAGAGAAGTCGGCACCGAAGGTTCCGTAAAGGCAATTACAACTAAGTTTTCTATATGAGTTTCAACTTGGAAAAGGGTAATCTATCTATCTATACTTATACTAATATATATTCAGCTTTAATATTATTTATAATATTAAGGCTGAATATATATTAGTATGTTTGAAAGAGTTTGTTAGCTTGAACGCGCTAATCTCAGGAACTACTTGATCCGATTTGAAAAATTCTTTCAGTATTAGATATCCCTTATATTGAGGAAGGCTATATATTATCATACTACAAGAAAAAAATTTTTATGGGACCATTTGGAAAGTATACGCTTGCAAAAATCGTGTATGACTGAATTGTTCCCCTTTATAAGTTCCAAAAAAAGTTTGTCAGGATCTGATGATGGGATCCTGGAGAAATCAAAGAAACTCCAAATTTTACAGGCACACTTAGGCATTATGAGCTGATGATGAAAGGTATTAGTCAGTGGTCGTGTTTAAATTTGGTGAAGATCTGATGCTGTCTGTCTGTGGCATCGTAGCTCCTAAACGGATGAAGCAATTTTGATAAAAAACCCCCGACACAAAAAAAAACCCTCTAAAAAAACAAAAATAAATTAATCCCAGCGTGGTAGAGTCGGAGGACCGCTAAGTAGACCGCTTAGTACAAGCACAAAACAAAGCGGACCCCCGACGCTACGATGCTTGGATTAATTTATTTTTGTTTTTTAGAGGTTTTTTGTGTCGGGGGTTTTGTATTTGAAAGCTTGTATTGGAATTGCTATTGTAAGTGTAACAAAATTAACCTGTAGATCAGTAATTTCCGAGATTATTTTTGACGATGAATTTATTATTCATTCATTTCTATCTTCGTAACCGCTGTTGAATTTAATCTCTTACTCTCCAACAAAGATGGATAGTGCAGTAACTAGTACACCCCTCCCACTTTCATGAAAATATAAAACTAAACTTGTTGATTTCCCTGAAGATTGAAAAATGCAGCCAACGGGAAAGTTTTCCAACCGGGTTCATAACTTCTTTCAGGATGTTAGTTTTTTTCGTGAAAAAAGTCTATCTCGCTGTTTCGGCTTTTCAAAATGGTTTTGGTGATTTGGGATTTGATATGAGGCAAAGAGTTTTGTAGTGGTGGCCCAGTGGTGGCTGCCCCGATTTACGAGCAGTATGCCGTGGGTTCGAACCCAGGCATGAGCATTAGTTTTTTTAATTTATTTCATCGCCGCTGCTCTCAAAAACGGTGAAGGAAAACAACGTGAGGAAACCGGCATGTCCTAGAACTAAAAAAATCGAATACATGTGGCATCTAGGTACCAACCCGCACTGGGCCCGCGTGGTGGATTACAGCGCACTCCCTCTCATAGTGAGGAGGCCTGTGTCCCAGCAGTGGGAACATTATAGGCTGATGATGATGAAACAGTTTTGAATGGCCATTCCCTAGGGAAAGTAAATACTTGCAAAAAACTAAGAAAAAAGAGATTTTATAAACATTTTACGTTGCGATGTTAATATCATCATCATTCTCATGCAATCCCAATTTATTTGGGGTCGGTGCAGCATGTCTTCTTCTTCCATACTTCTCTATTACTCGTCATCTCAGCAGTCACCTCATTTCCAGTCATATTATCCGCGGCTACGGTGTTAATACAAGGTGTAACATAATAACCGCAAGTCCTCCCGTGTGGTCTCTTGGACCATGAAACTGAGACACTTTTGTTCTACGAGTTCTTGAAATTCACAAAAAAAATTGGACTTTCCATAGAAACTGACGCGATCAGCTGATCAACATGTATGGTAAAACTAAAAAGAAAGGTATGCATTTCCAAAAGTCATAGAACAAAAGTTGTTCAGTTTCATGGTCCGAGAGACCGACCACACGGGAGGTCTTGCGTTTATTATGTTACACCTTGTATAAAACAGACAATAAAGTTTTCGGTCTCTAAGTCTGGCTGCACTGCTACTAAACTGTGGAGAATAGACTATAAAAAAAATAACCATTGCACATAGATTGTGATCCTCTCGTCGCTAAATGTCACATAAGCGAAATGTCCCTCTGTCGCTATATGTCACGTTCGCCAAATGACACATTCGCTAAAGGTCAAGTTCGCCAAATGACACATTCGCTAAATGTCACGTTCGCCAAATCACACGTTCGCCAAATGGCACGTTCGCTAAATGTCACGCGACGTTAGGCGACGAGTGCATTTAGGACCAAAATGTTGAATTTCCCAGAATATTGAAAAGTTAGTCTAAAGACTAAAGTCGGAACCCATATGAACTTCACATGGATCTCATACAGACCTCACATGGACTTCACACAGACTTTACACCCACCCCACACGGACCTCACTCTGACCCCAAAGCGCACTTGGCCACACAGTGCTCGCCTACTGGCTTCACTCACCGTGTCCATCATCATCATCATCATTTCAGCCGAAAGACGTCCACTGCTGGACATAGGCCTCCCCCAAGAAGGGGGGGTTTTGCCATAATCGCCACGCTTGGCAGGCGGGTTGGCGATCGCAGTACGGTTGTTACAAATGCACAGAGAACGCTGCTGCCCATTCTCTGCTAAGTCCCTTAGTCACCTCTTACGACACCCACGGGAAGACATGGGATGGTGCTATTCTTTACGTCCGACACCATACAGAACATGTGATGACCATGTGATGTCCATGTGAGGTCTTAATGAGAATTAGAATTCATGAAATATCCTTAAATTCAAACTATTCATAATCATAAAGTTTAATCACTATCGGTCAGTTCCCGCTTCGTTGAAAGACGGGGAAGCTGTTCCTCATCCTGAAGCTGGGGCGCCCTGTGGACTCTCCGACCGTATACTGGCCCATTATGTTGCTCGACGAGGTGAGCAAGCTCGTTGAAAGAGTCATTGCCAACCGCCTCGCCGAGAAATGTCGTGTGGTATTCCACAGGGATCGGTTCTGGGGCCACCCCCTGACGACACGCTGGTGCTGACATAAGGGACTCGCTGGGTTGCGATAGTCGTGGAGAGAATCCGGCAACTGGGTCTCGAGGTGGCATTGCACAAGTCCGAGGCCATGTGCTTTCATGGAGCTCGAAATGCGCCACCGTCGGTATCCATACTGACGGTAGGAGGGGTTCCCATCGTCCTCGACAGCCGGTGGAACTTCGTGGAACACTTCTGACGTTTGGCCCAAAAACTGGAACGGGCAAGGGCTGCGTTCAAGTGGCTCTTGCCCAACCTGGGGGGTTCAAACGCCCCCTGCCGGAGGCTCTACGCGGGGGTCGTGCGGTCCATGGCCCTTTACGGGGCCCCGGTGTGGACGCGTTCATTGAGGTGGTGAACCGCCCACTACATGAACGCGCCCCAGAAGGTGGTAGCCGTAAGGCTGATCCGGGGGTACCGCACGATCTCCGGCGAGGCGGTGAGCCTCTTTGCCGGATTGCCGCCATTGGATCTGGAGGCGATAGTCCTCGTGTGCCTGCACGACTGACGAATGGCGCGTAGAAGCACTACGCCGGGGCGAAACTCCGCTGCCGCGGCAAATCGTCGTTCAGCGGACAGACCTCCGGCGCGATCTCATGGCGACAAATAAATAAATACTTTAAATCAAAGCATGTTTGTTAATCACGCAAAAACGGTTGAAGTTTTGAGTGCGTCACATTAAGTTGTGACTTTAGGCGAGTGTGACATTGTGCGAGCGTGACTTTCGGCGAGTGTGACATTGAGCGAGTGTGACTTTAGGCGAGTGTGACATTGTGCGAGTGTAATTTTCTAACGGGACATTTCGCTTGTGTGACATTTAGCGACGAGAGGATTGTGATGATTGTCATAAATATGTTAGTACAGTCACGAGCAAAACTATGTTTTAATTTAGCGTAATTTTATAGCGATTTTGATTTTTTTTAAAGTCAGTAGAAGCATTAATTATTTTTTATTCTAATTCGAATCGACACGAAAAAATGCTCTAAGCAAAAGCATAAATGAAAAAAATGATTTTACGATTTCGATTAACATGTATAAGAAAATTGCTCTTCAATTTGGCTAAGTGTTCAATCATTTTACACACGACTGTACGTAAGCATAACTTCTGTCAGAAATTGTTCCTAGAAATATTCATGTCGAGCCTTATTTCTGAAATAATTTTATTCAGAAACAAATAATTCTTTAGACAGAGAAATTCTGATATTTATTTGTTTTAGGGTTTAATTGAATGAAATGAATGAATAAGATTTTTCTGTTAAAACAAGATTATTTCGGCCTGATTTAATAGTACGAAGTAGGTATTAGTGTAATACTCTCGTTTTCATCACTTTACATATTTTAGAAGAAATATAACAAATTGTTAACGGGCCCTGTTTGGGGTAGTTAAAATGGTATTAATTGTTCCTATAAAAATAGTAACATCCGGGGTATATGCTCCTTATTTTTAGGATTTCGGCAGTAACCGCTTTCGTCAGATTTAAGGTTTAGGACGATTTTTCAACCTATTTTATGTAAATCAAATCAAATCAAATCATTTATTTCTTTGCAAACATAGGTTATAGGTACATAGATGTTCGATTACAATAAGCTCCTCCATATTTTACCGTCACATGGGCATGCAAATATTAGGTTTGTAATTTAAAATAACCGTTGAGCGGTCCGGGCGGCGTATTGCCAAACTGTATACTGACCCAGACACCCGTAGTCTGTACTGAACTACATCGTGCTCACTAAAATCACAAATAAATTGGAGCAAAGTGCATACGAGCTCAGAGCAATCTGAGAAGGTATGCATTTTGCTTGCAACAAATTGGAGCAAAGTACATACGAGCTCAGAGCAATCTGAGAATGTATGAATTTTGCTCGCTTGTATGTAAAGCAAACTGTGACACGCGAATATCTGTGACTAACTTTAAAACGTGTTTCATAATTTCCCGTATTTTTTTTGTTATGCTGTTATGCCTATTCGTGAAGCTGAACAACTTTTCTTAAAAACATACCTATTGAATATATACATAATATTGAATTAATTTAAGTTTTAACTAAAGAAAACCCGTTGTAAGTATGACTAAAAATAAATTTGAACTGTAACAACTATACAGGATGTTAAAAAAAAACTATAAGTGTTTCCAATTCCAGTTTTTATAAATTTTTCATAAGAAAGATGTACTGACACACAGTAAATTGTACCTATTTTTAATTTCGGTTTATATTCGATTGGCAAATAATTGTTTTATTTGTGAAAGAATAACCTTGACCTTGACCTTGAAAGGAGTCAAGGTCGCAAGCGGCGCAAGTTTAAGAAGACAAGGCAGGCATGATAGCGCGCCGCGCGGGAACAAAAGAGATAAAACATGTCTGCACTCGCATGCATTTTGCTCTAAATTATCGATGCCATATTACATACTACACCAGACACTGGAAAGTATGGACATCTGGACTCGTATGTATTTTGCTCTAGTATTTTAAAGAAAAATGTATATTGATTCAGACACTCTCTGAATAGGTATACAGTTTGCTCTTCAACGACAAAGGCAAACTGCGACCATACTCAGAGCAACCCCGGTCTGGGTCAGTATACAGTTTGGCAATACGCGTCCGGGCGTACTTATACGCTCGTGGCATGTCAATGAATTACAAAAAAGCTAATAAAATAAAAATGTCATTTGAATTAGACTAAAAAAATAAAAAATGTCATTGGAATTACAATAAAAAAGAAAATGTCATTAGAATTACAATAAAATAAAAAATATCATTGGAATTACAATAAAAAATGACAACCTGGACAAAGTTACAAAAAAAAAAAAAGACGGAATAAAATGATGCCAACTAGAATAACGGTATGTCAATTTGAGTAACAGTAGGTATATTATAATTCAGCCAATAACAGAAGGTTTATAGCGTAACAGTAAGTATATCAATCAGTCAGTGAATCATCATTAAGAAAGTCGTCAATTAAGTAATAGCTTTTCATAATTAAAATGTCAGTTAGCGCCCTTTTAAATTTAAATAAAGTAAGTTTTTTTAAAACATTAGGTACTCTATTATATATGCGTGGGGCAATACCAAAAAAACTTTTTTTGCATTAGTGCGGTTTTACACTTCACTTGACATAATTTATTGACGTACTGTGTCCGTATTGGATTTTTTCTGACCTCTGATAGTGTTTGAAATAAATGTGGATTACATTTCACAAACAAAGCCGTTTCTAATATAAATAAAGAGGGTAAAGTTAAAATTTTCAATGATTTAAAATATGGAACACAGCTATCAGTTGTCTTAAGACCGCACATTGACCTGATGCATCGCTTTTGCATTCTAAATACCAGTTCCTTATCGGTAGACTGCCCCCAGAAAATAATGCCATACCGCAAAACAGAGGCAACCAGTCCATGGTACGCTGATAAAAGAGCTTGACGGCTGACTTTTTTCGAAAGCTGATGGAGGGCATACGCGGATTTGCTTAGCTTTTTGCACACTACTTCAATATGAGGCTTCCAAGTGAGTTTTCTGTCAATCACTATACCTAAAAACTTTGCTTGACTTTTTTCCTCTATATTATAGCCTTGGTAAGCAACACAGACACTCGGGTTTTCACTACGTTGATGAAATTGCATTATTTTCGTCTTACTTAGGTTAATTACTAAATTATTATTACTTAACCAGTTTATAATGTCATGCAAACAGGTATTTATGTCATGCTCATAAGTATTAAGATTTTTACACTCAATCACAGCTGTACTGTCATCCGCAAAGAGAACCATTTTGTTTTTTGTTACTTGAGGGAGATCGTTAATATATATTAAAAAAAAGTGGCGGCCCCAGTACGCTACCCTGTGGAACACCATATTTTACATGCCTTGGTTTCGATGTATAAATGGTTTCAATTTTAGTCTTCGGACAAATTCTAGAAATTTCTGTGTATTGCAGTCTATTACATAGGTACGATTCCAGTAATTGAAGGACATTCCCTCTTATACCATAGCTAAGTCAGATTCATAGCTGAGTCAAATTTAAGGTTTAGGACGATTTTTCAACCTATTTTATGTAAAACTCTAGAACCATCCTCGTTTTATTTGACGCCATTAAAGGTCACATTAATGGGGGTATTAACAGTCAACTATGCTCCTTTACAAAACATCATTTTCCCGGAAAACGTCTTTAAAGCACAGTAGTATAACTTCCAATAACACCAAGCCATGTGGATCCAAGAACTGCTTATTATAACCATTTTCTTTCACGACGCCACAAAACCGCACGGATTTTTGCAAAAAACGGCTGTATTCGTAGAGTGCAAAGCGTTGATATTCTCGTATTTATTATACGACTTCATTTCTTTTACGAGGTCATTCTATGTACAGCGTAAATATGTGTCAGTTTTCCTTTCTATTGCGAAGTTATAAGGTTTTTCATATTTTTTACTAGCAAATGTGATGAAACATGAAACTTGTAAGAGTTGTACGTCTCGTCTTCCAGTTGATCTTGGAAAATACCTCATAATTTCAGCTTTTTATTGTTTATTTTTTTTCAGATTTCTATTGGTAGGTTTTCGTGCTTTCAGTCGTTTTGGATATTTATGTAAGTAGATGGAATCTCTGTGGAACTTAGTGCATTTTTTTTTGGTCTTGCTGAGGTTATCTCTCGATGGTTTTAATTGTAAATTATGTTTTTTTTTTTCTTTTTTCTTTCTTTTGTTGTTTTATCCAGCACTTTTCATTGCTTCAAAAGATTCTTCACTGCTTCAGATAACCTGTTCTCTGAGGCACGTTTTGAGTCATGTCGATGAACAATTTTGATATTGGTAACACAATATCAGTCTGAGTTGCATTAAGTCATGCGAAGCATGGTTGAAAGTAATAAATGAAAGTAGTATTGGAAGTATTTGTATTACTGATGGGTGAAGTACACACGGCAAAACATCAAACTATACATTTCCAGTATAACATGGCCTCGTTTTATATAGATTTCCAACACAATAAGAGATCTACATAAACTGGTTTTGTGTAGCTTGTTTGGTCGCCATGAGAACCTATTTTGAAAATTACGAAACTTGTGAATAGTTTGAAGTTGTAAATGATTTAGTAAGTATTCAAATTGGACTTTGTTGATTCGTAAAGTTATGTGGTCACTTACTTGGTCAACCGAAGGTGCTCGATAGACTTATTGAAATAATTTAAGAATATCTAGATCTTAGATCAAAAACAGAATATTTCGGGTCTCGCAAAGGGTGTTTCGGTATTTTTTGATGGGACATTCTTAGCAAAAAATCTTACAAAGAACTGAATACTGGTAACTGGTCCGATTCAGAACGTGTCGGGTCAGCAGACATAAGCAAAATAATTACGAAATGGCACTTTTGTGATGGTATTTTGTTTAATTGTAGAGATGGGAAAATCACCACACGGGATATAGCCCGAAAAAGGAGATAAAAAGGAAAACAAGTCAATGAAAAAACAAAAGCCACCGACTTTCGAAAGTAAAGTAATTTGCTACATTTTCGTGTTTTTTTGGAGACTGGTTTTTTTTTTTGCGAAACAGTAGTTTTCCTCAAAGCTGCCAGATTAACCAACTCAGCATACCACTAGCTCTCATTACTATGTCTGCAAAGCTCATTTATCTGTCTCGTGCACAGACAAAGGGGAGCCGAGTACTGAATTAGTGATGACGTATTTGGGAACAATGCAAGCCTCATGTGACAGTTAGCACCTCATTATCATGTTCTAGCGTGCTCACTGACGTTCGAACACTTTTGGTACCTTGAGTAGTAAGGTTGAAATGTGGTTGACCGACAGTGAACTCGGTGGTACCTACGTTGTGTGTTTAGCCGGAACGGATGTTGAACATTTTAGGTAGGGAAATGGTTATTGATAGCATCGGTAGCACCTTAAGGCTTCGATTCTTACATATTTTGCAGACAATTTTATAAGAAGCTGTTTATCAATAGTGCTTTTACATACCTACCTAAACATTTCCATGTCGGTTAGCTGGATTGGTGATGTAGGCAGTGCTAGAATTCAAGAAATTCGTTTGTTAAATATCCATTATAATAAAAGACGACAAGTAAAATAAGTTCAATTAAAGGCAAATCTGTGAAATAAATCGTAGGCAGTGAAGTTTTACCATCAGGATTATCTTTAGTCCGGCTTTGGAAATACTCTGTGGAAAGTCAATTACGATATCTCTTGCGACAAAAAAACTACTTTCAAAGGGCCTGAAATGGATTTTTGCGCCAATTTCTGTAATCACAAGTTTCTTCTTTATTTTAGAACTTCACTGTTTTTTTTTTTTTGTAATATATTGGTAACCTATCTTGTTTTCCTGGATTTCTGCAAACGCTTTACAAAATATTATCAAGCATTTAAATTCGATACTGTACATATCTGCCTCTATAGTATGATCGAGAGCACGTTAAGCCGTTGGTCCCGGCTGTCATTTGTAGATCTTTGACAGTCGTTACGAGTAGTCAGAAGCTAAAAGTCTGACATCCAGTCTTACCAAGGGGTATCGTATTACCCAGTTACTGGGTTGTGGAGGTCAGATAGGCAGTCGCTTCATGTAAAATACTGGTACTCAGCTGCACCCGGTTAGACTGGAAGCCGACTCCAAGATAGTTTGGGAAAAGGCTAGGCAGATGATGAGTATGATCGAGATCGCATTCTGACCTTTCGTTTGCCCCAGACAAAGAAATGTCAATTTACTATAATTACCATGGCAGAAATGCTACACACAACACAGATCTCCATGTAAAATACTGGTATTCAGTTGCATCCGGTTAGACTGGAGCTGACCCCAACATAATTGGGAAAAGGCTAGGCAGATCATGACTGCCTTACACAAAATTACCCACAGAAATATTTCACAAGTTGTAACAAAAAACTAATTCTCATATTTCAGTTGGTAAAGTTTGACGTACCTACGAAGCTAGTTAATGATAATGGTATAAGCACTTAACGTAATTAATGCTAACTTCGTGACGCACGTCAAGTTTTGACTGCTGCTGGTTAATTTTTACAATGGTATCCATTTAGGTACATTTGTTTGAGTTTCTTTAGACTAATAGCTTTGACCCGCAGCTTCGCTCATATACAGGGTGAAATTGAATAGATGCGACAAATTTAAATATTCAATAATACGTGTTGTCAAAAAAAATTTTAACATATCAAATGTAAAATTAAAAAATAATCTAACATTGTTACGAAAAACGTTAAAATAATTAAAGTATCAAAGAATTTCGCGTACTACCGTTTTCGCGTAGTGGGCACGATTTAGGTACATTCTCGCAGCTCGGTATGAATGAATCGCGCCGCCCCCGTCCGCCCGGCCGCCCGCGCATCTCTTTCCCGCGCGCACGATTTATAAAAATTTTGTGAGACCAAATTTCCCTTCATACTTTTGTCGGCTTAGGACGGTCAAAAATACAATAAAAGTAAATAGTATAACAATGTTTTAGTAAGAGGTATAACATGAATAATGTTTGTTAGGTACAGCAACAAATCAATTATTGTATTATTGGCGTATTTAAAAAGTTGGAATCACAGTATTTACAATAATTATTAGGTATTTACAATAAATCAAATCAGTACACTTACGTGTATTTTAATAATTGTTCAAAATTTCCACCTCCGTGTTGTAAACACAATTGAGCACGGCGCCGCAAATTGTCCTTAAGTTTTATTAATACTAAAGTTTGTGATTTTACAGTTTCGAATACACTCCTGATATTGTTTTTTAGCTCGTCTAAAGTTTCGGACTCGCGTTCTACGAGTCTTTTTATTTCTCCCCACAAATAAAAGTCTAACGGTGTTAGGTCAGGTGACCGTGCCGGCCATGCTACGGGTCCGCCGCGACCTATCCACCTATCACCGTATTCACTTCAGAGATAAGCCCGCACTTCACTGAAATAATGAGCCGGAGCTCATTGTTATGACAAGCACAAGACAACAATACAAATTATTCGCAATACGTAAAGTAGGATTTGCAGAATGCGCGCGCGACCGTGACCTACAAACGTTTTAGGACGACTAATGAACGAAGGAAGGGTGCGCGGCGGGGTGGTCGCCGGGAAGGGATGTCGGCGCTGGCGCTCATGCGAGGTTTGGCAACGTCGCGCGATACTTACACTAGAAAATAGGCAAAATTAGGTAAATGACCGCTATGAACGGCAACGTTTAATAATATGAGTACTCCACGACGATTATTGTGCACTGCGATGAGTCGGACGAGATATTTTTGATACTTTAATTTTTCTTATTTATTTTGCATATTAATTTATTTTGCTGGAATACCGATAATTCGTACTGAAATAAAGATAATAACATCAATGGACCATTATAAAACGATAATCACGTAAATTTTTTTAACGATTTAGATTGTAAAAAAAACAGTTTAGAATTACTTTGTTACTGTAACTGAAGCTCCCATTTCTTTTTGTCGCATTTATTCAAAGTCAGCCTGTATAATGGGTGAGTGGTAATTAGTGGCCGATACTTGAACACGTGATTATACTCATGATAACAAACAACTTTCCCAAAGAAACATTTTTTTTAAACTCATTCTCTTTTATCACAAGCTGATAGGCTAGAGGCGCGCGCGCGCGATATTCATACGGCTGTTGTATTGTTGTGATAAAGGTGTAGGGCCTATAGTCAGGGATATAATTATAGTATATGTGGTCTAAAAATGGTGAAAAGTAAAAAAACCGTCAAGTGCGAGGCATAAGTGGGATATATCCAGTATGATGATGATATTAAACACTAAAAAATAATAAGATTTAGGTAAGCCAAAAACTTATGTCAATTGTCGATCATACCAAATTCAAATGTACCAAATACGATCAGGCGTAATGGTGCAAAGGTAACAACATATGGACAAAGGTAACAAAATATGGACAAAGGTAACAACATATGGACAAAGGTAACAACAGATAGACGAAGGTAACAACAGATTGACAATAATAACAACAGATGGACAAAGTTACGCTCGCACTTGAACTATTCGTTTGAATTCGGTATTTGTCTTATATAAGGTCTGGTGAACGAGTATTATGGCTCATATTAATAGAGCTGGCACTACCATGCTATACTTTTAAATTTGTAGTTCGTGTCTTATATCATTGGGGGTTTATTTACACAATTATAGTCAGGAAGTCAGGTAAGGACGCTATATCTGCTACCTACTTGGAGGTGAGATACGCAAGTGTCAGGCGATCATCAGCCAATTTTTTTTCTTAGTTCTATATTAAACACTAACACTTCGCCCGCGACATCGTCCGCAAAAATTTTACTAAAATATAGTCCTTGTTACTCGGTAAAGATGAGCTATCTAATAGTGAAAGCATTTAAAAAAACGATTGAGTAGTTTTTGAGTTAAATCGTAACAAACAAACAATCAAATTGTTACTCTTTATAATATTAGTTTAGAAAACCAGTAGTAAAAATGTGAATATAAATCGTCATTTCATGACTATCGTGTCGTATTTTAGCCTTTAAATAAACCAAAAATAAAAAAAGTAAAAAAATAAATTAATTAAATATAAATTTTTCTCATCAACTGCAAAAATACACAGCAACAAGAAAAATACTAAAGCAAAGATGGTAAATATTGCTTTAGTATTTTTCTTGTTGCTGTGTATTTTTGCAATTGATAAAGTATTTTTCCACTTTCCTAACATCTTTACGAAAACAAAATTCTTGTTATGTTCTCCCAAGTCCTTCCTGGAACTACTTGTTTGATTATTTCGATCCCCACATAACGTTTTCAGTGTATACATAATTCATGGTTGCTTGGGACCCGATATTGAGACTCCACGTATACTCTCCATCGATCTTTTTAATGAAAATTTATACGAGAAAATGTCGCCTGCAGGATATATTGCACAATTGTTATTAGAGAGAAAGTGGTGTCGAAGATTGGTGGGGTTAATTTTATGCAGTTCTAACAGCGTTGGAAGGTAATGCGGGCACTAAAATTTGGCGACCTGACTGCCTGAATATTATGTCAGTGTTTGAAATTAAATTCTCAAAGCTAAGTTTAGCGTTGAAAATCGCTCTGTGTAGGTCAGTTATTATTTCCACGCTTTGTCAGAGCCAAATTTATTTGGTGACACGGGTTTTTAGAAAAAAATGTGAACCCTAAAAATCGCCTCTTATAATACTATAGCCCTTGGCAGATTACACGACCTGAGTAAAACATTGGCCTCAATTGTTTATAGTTTACTATTAAAAGCAATAAATTGTATTTGATTGTGTACTTGCTTTTTATGTTGGTGGATTTATTTATCAGAGTAGTTAATTGAAAATATTAACAGAAGATGCTATCATAAATATCTACTTATAATCATATCCACACAACAAAAAAAAAACGACTCTCCGCCTGACCGCCGCCGCGTACGGACGTTGCCGCTACCTGCTCGCATTCCCGCTCGCTATCAGTGTGCGTCATCGGTTCGTCACTTCCCAGTGTCGTGACGTCATCAGTAGTCTCTCGACTACACCCCCGAACAATTGCTGTCTTTTTATTAAGACAGCACTTGCTCATTTTGCTTCGGATATTATTCCGACTTAACCAGGGAAAAGTCCTCAGTTTCGAGGTTCTTGGTGGAAACCTTACGGTGCCAACGAAACCAAGAGGGTGGTGACCCAATCCTACCCGCCAAACCCCTTCAGGGCCCGGCACTCCATTGGCATCGGGAGCCAGAATCTTGGCCTTGGGGGCTACCCTAGTCAAGCCTGGTCTAGAAACACTAGTTAAATCTGACTTCGTTCACAGCAGTCACCTAGTGTCGGTTGGGAGTGTCTACCCCTTCGCACTAGAGGTCCCTTGGGGCGTAGGGCCTTGTCGCACAATAAGACTGGCGTCAGGTTCACAAGCTTAGGGCACACCAGTAGGTACTCACCTCCCTGTCATTGCACACCCGACAGAGAGGCCACACACCCCCGGGCCCACCCACCCGGGGAGTTAGGTCGTTAGGCTGTTAGGCGCGGAGCTTCACTCAATGTTTGCTAAATTTTAACCGACAAAATGTCGTCCTTAGACGAGAAGGAAAAAGCGCTGTTGCGTTTTTTCTTCCGCGTCTTCACGACCGACCCAAATTTTGAAAAGTATGGGTCAGAAATTGCTGCCATTCAGCAAACCAGCGATACCATCACTGACTTCAGTGACGCGCTCGACAGCCCTTTGTCGCCGCCGCCTGCCGACAGAGGCTTACCGCCAGCCGTTGCCGCCGCGATTAAGGCTACTCCAAGACCCAAAGTTGTGAAACCCATTGTTTCACAAACAAAGGTCCAGCCCGCACCTGCGTCCATTGTTCCCGTTTCTGGGAACATGGGCAAAAGCTCACCGCCAGCCGTCGCCGCCGCGATTCCGGCTAATCCCGAACCCATTGTTTCGCAAACAATGGATCAGTCCGCACCTGCGTCTATTGTTCCCACTTCGGAGAAAATGGACACAACCGTACCAATCTCCGACTCGGAATCGGTTATAGATTCCTGCTCTGCTTCCTCGTCCTCAGAAGACGACTACCAAGTCGTCGGAAAGGGCAAGAGGAAGAAGGGCAAAAACTCGCAGGCCGCCATGGCCAAAAAGTTAGTCGCGCTCCCTCTAATCCCCTCTCCCGAGGCGTCCCGTCCCACCTCCCCGGTCCCCGCACCAAAGTCCGCCGCTGCTCATACCAGCAGGCCAACAAGCCCTAAGGCTAACTCTTTAGCCGCTTCTTCAAAGAAGCTGAAGCCCCCTCCCCCGTTGTTCATTCAGGACAAAGGGAAATGGACAGATGTGTCCAAAATGTGTAATGAGCGCCGCATTCAATATACAAGCGCAAAAAGCACACAGCAGGGGATCAAAGTGGTGGTCCCTACGACCACCGACTTCAGGGAACTAACCCGTCAGTTAATCGGAAGGCGCATAGCCTTCCACTCCTACTCTCTTCCAGAGGAGAAGCCCACCCGCGTGGTGATCAGGCGGATCCCGAAGGAAATCCCCACGGAGGACATCCTCAATGACCTCCTAGGCCAGGACATCCCGGTCGCAGCCGTCCACCGCCTTCATAAGGCGAGAGGCGGAGACCTTTACGATATGGTACTGGTCATCTGTGACCCAGTAGAAGGTCACCACCCGATCTTCAAAGTGAAGTCGGTTTGCTCCCTGTCAGGCATCTCAATAGAGAAGCCTTACCGCTCAAGCGTAGTCGGACAGTGTCATCGCTGCCAGATGTACGGTCACAGCCAAGCCAACTGCCATGCGCCACACAGATGCGTAAAGTGTCTAGGCGACCATGGCACGGCAGACTGCCCCCGTCCCAAAGACAAGTCGCTTTGCACGGAGCCGCCGAGCTGTGTGCTTTGCGGCCAGTCGGGCCACACGGCCAACTACCGCGGCTGCTCAAAAGCCCCCAAAGGCTCCTCCTCTAACCTGGTGAAGCGTGCAAGCGCCCGCCAACAAAGAGAAAGCCCATCGGTGAGGCTACCCTCTGCCCAGATGCCGGAGAGACTCAGCCCTCAGAGGCCCTCTCCCTGGACCACGCTAAACCACCAGAAAGCCTTCCCGGCTCTCAGTAAAGCAAAGTCCAGCCCCATCCCTGGGCTATCAGATGCCCCTGTCCCCACTCCCGCGACCCAGGCAAGCGCACCGGCGCCCGCTCGTCCCACGCCACCCGGCCCCGCGGCTGTGGACCCCTCTCACAACGTAATTTTAGAATCGCTAGCAGAGTTAGTCACCCCCGAAGCAGATCGCATGGCGGCTGATCTCAGGGCGGCTAACACTGGTGGCGATAAACTTAAAATTATCCTCAAGTCCCTACTCAAGTTAGGCGACCTCCTCCGCAACCTTAACCTCGACTAACTCCAATGGATAATACGAGATTAACGTGCACCAAACCCCGATCCCTAAAATTAGGGTACTTTAATGCCAATGGCATTAGAGGCCAGCGTGATGAGATCGCCACCTTCCTCCGCGACCATCAAATTGATATCCTCCTCGTACAGGAGACCTTCCTCAAGCCCAGTCACCGCGATCCGAGAATTGCCAACTATCGCATAGTTCGCAACGATCGGTCACGTTGCCACAAGGGCGGGACTGTAATCTATTATACAAAAGAACTGCATTGCATCCCCTTAGATCCCCCTCCCATGGAGTCTCTACTCGAGACCTCAGTGTGTCGACTAGGCATGACCGGCCATCAACCGATCACTATCGCCTCTGCGTACATCCCTCCCGGCGGCACGTCCGAGGAGCACAATCTGTTCACCAAAGACCTTGCCGTCCTCTTCGGCCTGAGCGACTCCGTTATCATAGCGGGCGACCTCAACGCCAAACACCCCGCCTGGAACAGCACGACGACCTCTGCCAGAGGACGTCACTGGTATAACCTGGGCGAGTCCCTCAACTTCGATCCCATCGCTCCTATGGAGCACACCCACTATCCCCACGACCCCGACCAACGTTCGGACGTTCTCGACATAGCGCTTCTCAAGAATGTCAACCTTAAGTTGCATTCCATCGAGACTTTACATGAGCTTAACTCAGATCATCGACCAGTGCTCATGCACTTAGTTCCTCGCTCGGGTCCTTCTGACCCCAGCCAGCCCCCGCCGACCCAAGTGATAACCGACTGGAGGAAAGTCAGCGAAAAGCTGAAATCCACCACGTCGCCTCACCTGGAGGCCATCCCCGACCACATCGTCTCAGTCGCAGACACGACGGCCGCCATCAACTCGTTTACAGAACACGTGCAATCCGTACTGAAGGACTGCTCACGAGAAGTCCCAGCAATGAGCGGTCAACGCTGGATACTACCCGCTGACATACGTAAACTGATAAATGAAAAGAACGCGGCCATCCGTGCCTACAGCAGCTTTCCCTGCGAGGCAAACAAAGCCCACATGCGTAATTTACAGCGTGCTGTAAAGGATCGCACCAGTGAGTTTCGTAATAATCAATGGGAAAAAACGCTAAGCGAACTCGAGCCTACCCACCTAGCCTTCTGGCAGCTGCAACGCAAGATGCGCTCCACCGAAGAGGCTTCGATGCCTCCCCTCACCCGTCCCGATAAGAGCGTCGCATTCGACGACTCTGAGAAGGCCGAATGCCTAGCCGACAGCCTGGAGTCCCAGTGCTCCCCCAGCTTGCAACCAGTAGACAAGCGACATCTCGATGAGGTGAACGCATTCGTCGAACGTAAAGCCGCCCTGCCCCCTGAAGAAGACCCTGATGATCCTCTGCCTCCGGTCACAGCTGACGAAGTGCAAGACATCATTAACAAACTTCAACCGCGGAAAGCACCCGGCTCCGACGGAATCACCAATAGGGTGTTCAAACTCCTCCCCACTCAGCTCGTCGTGTTAATGGCGGCCATCTTCAATGGCGCCCTGAGCAACAACGCGTTTCCCCAAATATGGAAAGAGGCCACTGTCATCGGTTTCGCCAAGCCAGGCAAACCCAAGTCTGAGCCCTCGAGCTACAGACCTATCAGTCTCCTAAATGCACTCGGTAAAATCTACGAGAGACTTATGTATAAGCGACTCAAAGACTTCGCCGAGGCTAAGAGTCTCATCCCCAACGAACAGTTCGGCTTCAGGACCGGACACTCTTGCATTCAACAGGCCCACCGAATCGTAGAACACTTAAGCGCTGGCTTCCAGCGTGGAGCGATGACGGGTGTGTTGTTTTTCGACATAGCAAAGGCATTCGACAAAGTCTGGCACAACGGCTTATTATATAAGCTGTACAAACTGGGAGTGCCGGACCGTCTCGTGCTCATCTTACGAGACTTTTTGTCGGATCGCACCTTCCGCTATCGCATCG
Source organism: Cerastis rubricosa (assembly GCA_949152445.1). Taxonomy (NCBI): domain Eukaryota; kingdom Metazoa; phylum Arthropoda; class Insecta; order Lepidoptera; family Noctuidae; genus Cerastis; species Cerastis rubricosa. The sequence goes on from OX424532.1 coordinate 5,412,927, forward strand.
GGAAGGCACTGTCTTCCCCCGACCCCATTGGAGCCGGAGTCCCTCAGGGCTCCCCCTCTCTCCCCTTATCTTTACGCTGTTCACCAGTGACATCCCCAAGAGCAAGAAGGCACAGCTAGCCCTGTTCGCGGACGACACGGCCATCTATTACACTGGCTATAGTCACGACGCTATTTACAGCACCCTCTAAACCTCAGCCAACGTCCTAGGCGCTTGGTTCCGGAAATGGAGTATCGAGGTGAACCGCGTAAAAATAAGCCACTCGCGCTCAGCCCGATCACTATGTATGGTAAGCCTATCCCTTGGGAGAAGCAAGCCAAGTACTTAGGAGTCTTACTTGACAACCACCTGTCTTTCGCGGCGCACATCAAAGCAGCTCGCGGCCGAGCTGCCTTTGCTATGGGTAGGCTTCATTTCATGGTTTCGGCAAAAAGCAAATTGTCACTCAAGTGCAAGTTGCGCCTTTATACCGCGGTGATCCGCCCCATTATGACGTACGCTTGCGTCGTGTACGCTCACACCAAGCCTAAATACATCCATAGGATGCAAACCTTGCAGAACCGGTTCTTACGTAGAGTCACGGGAGCCCCTTTTTATGTCCGTAACGACCGTCTACACGTAGACCTTAGAATGCCCACCGTCCTTCAGTTTATGAAACGTCTTTCGAAGCGTTTCTTCGATAACGCCAGTAAACACCGTAATCCCCTGATCGCAGCGGCCGCCCGTTACGAACCCTCGCGCATTAGTACAGTACGCCGTCCTCGGCATACTCTCGTCACTCCCGATGATGCTATCACCCTCCTCCAGGAGAGTAGCAAAGAGACTAGCACTCTTAAAAAGTTCAGACACAAACCGCCGTCTTTCCGACCTCGCCGTCGAGGTCCGTCGCGACGTCCCGGTCCATGCCCTCCCCGACCCTCGCTCGAGCCAGCCCGCGATGCTGTGCCAGTAGTTTTAAATCAGCCCCTAAATAATGATATCATTCAGATCCAGCCTGTCCCCATGCAGTCCTCCCCCAGCGACGTCCTGAGCCGAGGCTCGTACCCCACAGGGGGTGCCCTCAGCGTATAGTCGCTTAGTTTGTAAGTTTTTATGCCCTGGCTGGAGGCCTTACTCTTAAGGCACCCACAGAATAGTCCGGTTAAGCAGACGACAACCTCCTAGGTTGAACTGCGAGATGCCATTCATAAAAAAAAAAAAAAATATCCACACAACAAATATATATTTGGAATCGTATTAATATCAGTAGATATATGTGGACGGTTTTAGATATTAATACAACATCAATGTCGGACATTCTAATTTTTCTGCCCAAGTTCACAATATTTCCCACAAGTCCTATAATTACGTACCTACCTACCATTCTTTATAACGTTAATTCAAACTTAGTCAATGTCAGACAATTATTCACAGAATGTCGTTATTAGGACCTTTGACATCAAAGGAACCGTAAAACCTAAGAACCTATTAAATGCACCCGGCATGGTTGATATCTTCAGAAAATATTTCACAACATTTGGAATCTTGTGTTTAAAGCAATAGGGTCAGAAATGGTATACACATTTGCCAATAGCTAGAATAAATGGCCTGCCCTCAAAGTGAGGTTTCTGTAGCACTTTATTATAGCAAATACCGGTGAAATGTATAAGATTATTTAGGAATCGAAAGTGCTACTACATAAAGTGGTAGAACTTACATTTTGCCTGCCAGGCTGGCCGAATGACTAGGAGAGCATATTCATTGAGATAATGCCTTTTAAATGCCAAAGTAGCCCACCTGCTTAAGTACCTATAATAATACTGGAATTATAGTAGATCCCCCTTGTCCAATCAGAATAGCGCTGCGGCTCGCCGTGTGGTTCTAATAAAATCCTTTTCCATTTTTCTTTGGTACTCCAAAAATAGTAGTCGAAATGTCGGTGTGTATTACGCCTCTGCCTAAGCCTTCGGGTATTATTACCGGCATGATGGATGTTTGATAGTGGAGGATGGTACTGGGGCTCGTGGTTAAGTAATAACAGCCGTACGGATCGATCTTTAAGCCTAAGCCGTGCTTGCCGAATTTGGTTCGTCTATGGGTGACCATAATTACATACCGAGTTTCCTCCGTGCCTCGGAAAGGACGTTAAGCCGTTGGTCCTGACTGTCATTTGTAGATCTTTGACAGTCGTTACGAGTTGTCAGAATCCAAAAGTCAGTCTTAATCAATCCAAAAGTCAGTCTTAATCTCAATCCACTCTTACCAGTATCGTATTACCCAGTTACTGGGTTGTGAAGGTCAAAAAAGGCAGTCGCTTCATGTATAGTACTGGTACTCAACTGCATCCGGTTAGACTGCAAGCCGACCCCAAGATAGTTTGGGAAAAGACTAGGCAGTTGATGATGATGTATGTTTGATAGTAGATTTTATTACTTCAAATAACAATAAAATTGCTGTGTCGGGCATGCCACCGCCCGGGTGAGTCCATCAGACATATTATTTCTGATTGTTCTCGTCTGGCTAACGGCGAGTACTTCCACAGGCATAACCAAGAAGCCAGGATTATTCACCAGCAACTTGCCTTGAAATATGAACTTGTGGAATCTGAGGTACCGTACTATAAGTATGTGCCCGACCCAGTTCTCGAGAAAGACCATGTCACGCTGTACTGGGATCGGCCTATCATTACTGACAGGACTATTGTCGCCAATAAGCCTGACATAGTGGTGATAGACCGATCAGCTTGCCGCGTAATGATAGTCGATGTTACCATCCCGCATGACGAAAACCTCGTGAAAGATGAGAAAGAGAAACAAATAAAATATTTCGACTTGGCTCACGAGGTTGTCGATATGTAGAATGTGGACTCGGCTATCATTGTGCCGATTGTCGTAACGGCCAATGGCCTTATGGCCAAGAGCCTCGACGACCATCTGTGGAAGCTCTCACTTGGGGGTTGGATCAAGAGCCAGATTCAGAAGGCAGTACTCCTCGATACGGCCCGCATTGTGAGGAGGTTCCTGTCTCTGCAGCCCTAACCACCAGTAGCTTGGACCCTGCTCTCGACACCGGTGGAAACCTGTTTTTTATATTTTTAAATGTTTTTTTTTGTTTTCTTTATGTTTTTTAAGAAATATTTAAAGATATATAAAATAAGATGAATAGCTAAATAAAGGAAATAAATTGCTAAGTTATCGAGCTCTTTACGTAATCCTTTCTTATACATGTTATACAACGAGAAAAGCATTTCCATTTCTCATTTGGATAATGCATTATGCTAATAGTAATACCTTTTCAAAACGCTAGTACCTCAATTTAAAGCATATGTGCTCCGGGTAAAAGAATGCTATAAGTTTAGAAGGTAGGTATCCTGAAAGGAAAAATAAACACGTAAGATTTTTGGAGTGAAAACGTCTTTAGCGGCGTTGTGCACTTTTGGGATGGGTCAAAAATGTTAAACTTGCGTCGGGTCACGTGTTTGATCGTAAGACTGATTGACATTAGGTTACGAAGGAATTTGAACTTTATGACATATGTCATTGAGTTTGGGTTTCCAAAACTGGTTAATTATCTAATGCACAAACAAAACCTTCGGTTTCTCCAAAGAGGTAAAATTCGAAAGACGGATTGTAGTATTTCTGAAGTGTTAAATTTTTATTGTAATATAAATTGTCATGTTGGTGTACGATAGCGCAATAATTGAATATTGTTTTTACCACTTAGATGATAGTACTTTTATACTGACAATTAAAGCAATTCGTGCAAAATTATTCCCTAACCATTCCAAAATATCAAAAATGCACAACGTTAATATTCAAGTTTTCAGTTCTGCCGGCACTCCCGGAGTACAACCCGTTTTTACTTTTTTCTTTCGATAACATCTTGACCTATTTCAGATGTCCAGTAGAATATAACCAACAGGATAGTTACAGGTAAACCTTTCTAGTTTTTCTTTAATCCAAGTCTTTCGGCAGTATTGTTGCCCTTTAAGTAGAACATCTAAAAAATATTTAATGCTCTGAAAATAACTGAGCATAACAAAACGAGTTCTGTTTTTGTTCAATTTCTTACCTAAATTGTACGATTCCTGCGTCTCGCATACGTAATTTGTAATTGAAAGATACATCATTGTCTTACCCATTTTTATACACTCCATAAATCTTGTGTGAGTAGGTAAGTACCTGAAATTTTATGGTGTTCCCAAGAGAAAAGTATAATACATGATAATGTACTTAGAACCTTGACTTTTTTACGTAAAAAAATAAAACGGTGAAGAGTACCTATTTGATCCTTGCACTGCCTGGAGAATGTTCTGTATCTAAACTAAAACTTGATAACAATACCATACTTCTAAAAAAATGTAATAGTTAATCACAAATACAAAGGTGAATTTGTAAGTGGGTTATTTGCATTCTCGTCAAATTCAAGGAGGTAACTATGCTAATGATTCTCAACCCAAATCAATAATAAAATGGGTAGGTATTTTTTTTTCTTATTTACGGAAATCGGTAACTGTGAACCACCCGTGTTTTAAACGCGGCCCGACTGATTCTAGCCCTAAAACCGCGCTTTCACACATACAAACAACCTCAAACGTTTATTCGATAATTTATTATTCTCTAAACTACGTTAAGGGGGTTATTCTGATATACTGACCAACTTAAACAACCAAAACACCGTTTATTAATAATTAACTAGGTACCGTAATTTTAATTCATTATTTTTGTATTTTGTGATAACTCTCCGAATTTTGCATTCGAGGGTGCAAAACAACACCTTGTATAAAGGAGTGCAAATTAAACTTCTTTTCTTTGACTCTCGTTGGTCCAGTGAGACTGAGAATGGTATGGTGAAAGGTCCTGGGTTAAATTCCCGGGTCGGGCAATGGGTTTTTCGATCAAGAATTTCTCATTCCCCAGGATTTGTGCCCGGTTGATGGCAATAGACTCGCCGCTATCACATGGGACTTTTTTTTTATTATCTTTAGGCTCGCGCTTGACCACTATCTCACTTGATGTTAACCGATGATGTTCGGCAGGGAATTCCACTCCTTAGCGGTACGCATAATAAAAGTATTCCCTAAACGCTTAGTGCGTATAGGTGCGATGTTCACCAAGTACCGATGGCGCATCGCCGTACGTCTGGTAGTCCAATGATGAAACGGGCTAGCCGGAATTAGATCATGCAATTCCATCGCACACTCCCCGAAATGTAACCGATAAAAAACCGATAAGCTGGCAACTTGGCGACGATGTTCAAGGCTATGGAGCTGGATGGAGCAAGGGGATGGAGCTTAGACTTGACCAGTGCCTCATTGCCAAAGAGCCTCTTGGCCCGCTTAACAATCACCTCAAGTGCATCAAGCTGGTATTTGGCAGATCCGTCCCAGAGACGAGAACAGTACTCCATGCATGATCAAACTTGCGCTTGATGTAAGTTGTGCAGCTGTTCTGGCGTGAAGTACCTTCTCACCATAACAAGGACCCCCAACTTTTTAGCAGCCAGCTCTGCTTTTGCCTCAATATATGAGCCAAAATTCAGGGTTGATGTCAACGTAACACCAATAAGCTCAAGATGGCCTGCTATTGGCACAGTGACATCTCGGAAAGTTGGAGGCGGGTGAAATTGGCTTGGATTGGCTCTTTTGCGGAAAAAAACTGGGCTGGGACTGGGATTGGAACTTAAACATAAATAGCGCAATGTGGGTGTACTATTAGTTACACTTCTACTTAACCCTTTGGGGATTACAGGCGTGATGTTCTGAGTCCCAGCCACCGGATGCAGTTAAATAAGAGTATTTTACAAAGAGCAACCGCTTAAATTTATTTAAAAAAAATCTGTATGGTGTCGGACGTAAAGAATAGCACCAACCCATATCTTCCCGTGGGTGTCGTAAGAGGCAACTAAGGGATTCGCCAGAGAATGAGCAGCAGCGTTCTCTGTGCTTTTGTAACAACCGTACTGCGATCGCCAACCCACCTGCCAAGCGTGGCGACTATGGCAAAACCCCCCCTTCTTTGGGGAGGCCTATGTTCACCAGGGGACGTATTTCGGCTAAAATGATGATGATGAACCGCTTAAATGTCCTCCACAACCCAGTAACTGGGTCCTCTAACTAGTGAGCACAAGCCACCAGTTAGTTTTTACAGGCGCACATAGAGAAAACCCCCACAAAACGTACAGGAATCAATAAACGTGCAACGACGACGTAGTAAAACTGCAAACATTAACATAAACGTGAATTTAGCTAACAGTACGTCGCCTTGCGGACTCATAAAATGTTCAAATACAGCTTTCCAAACTGTTATCTCCAAATTCCAACGAGATTGCGGAAATTCATTTTCCTTTAAGACTGAACGAATCAACGTAACAGCTTATAAACGTTAAGGCACCGCAATAATTTATAGATTATTATTAAATTCCCGGAAATTTGTGATGGCGCTGTTTCGAACTGAAACATCTATTTGTAAATTGATTTGTCAAGTCACTGCTATTTATGATGTACTTGGTTTTGCCCGAGCCTTCGCTGACGTGGAGGTCAGGAATTATACCACTAGAACGTACTTATAGGATAAAAAGTATCGTATGTCCTAATTGCGGTCATGTATCTGAATGCCAAATTATATCGATATCGTTCAGCTGTGTAAAAGTAACAAACGGAAAGACAGACAGACAAACAGATTTACTTTTGCATTAAGAATATGAAGGCCCATAGATATAAAATAGGTAAACTAATACGAGGCAAAAATCTTCAATCAAATCCTAAATGTATGTGCTGTCTTACTGTAAAGTTTCATCCGAATCTATCCAGTACGTTTCAGCGTGAAGGATAACAAAGATACACACAGAAATACAAACATTCGCATAAAATAATATTGGTATAGATTATTACATTCCCGGGAAATTGTTACGGCTCTGTTTCTGAAGCACCTAGTCCTAAATCGTATTATCAATTCACAGCTATTATATTTCAATTTGGGGAGATGTCTTTCAATTTCGTGCTTAGTGGTGTTGATTTCTGGACAGGGAGTTTGAGTAATTGAAAATGATGATGACGCTTTTAATCAGAGCTCATGAATGATCGTTTAAAATCAAGATTGAATTGTTTAATGGCTTCAAAATAAAATGTTCTAATTAAAAATGTTTTAGTTCAAATAAACCTCTATGAGCACTTATGAGACTTCAGAAGCAAGGTCCGCGATTCTTATTGAGCGTTTGTAAAATTGTAGATCCGTAAAGAAACTCCACGTTTGTAGAAATAATTACCTTGTAGAAACTAAAGCACTACAAAAAACTACTACAGCAACATCGAACCAAAAGTACTATAGAGCCATCTATGACACTAATGTAGAACTAACATCAACAGAACAACTCGCGCAGTTAGTAATCCGCGATTTAAGAGTATATAGAAAAATCCGACGCCAATGGTCGTGCAGAAAGCCCACCAGACAACACCCGTATGGTCGGAGGATCCTTTTGACACACAAACAACTTTTCACCATGTTCTTCATACTCCCAAAAGCTTTTACAATGTTTTCATTTATTTTTTCTTCATAAGTGCAAGTAGGGCAGTGTAGGCCTGACAACAAGTAACAACAACAACAACCATAGTTAATCGTGCTGTCGAGGTGAGGAATGACATGGTTACGAATGTAAATACCCAGTGCAGTGAGGAAATAAACAGTGCTTTGGAGGTTACGACTCGACAATATCGGTACATGACCTTAGGCCACGAATACTTCGTTTGCCCCTGCATAACAAAAATAGGTCGCTGGTGGTTGTTTTAGAACTTAACAAAGTTAAATTTTAAGGGTTTGGTGCTAATTCACCTATACCCCGCATGTGCAAACTCATAAACGAACGCAGCGATCTGGTTGACGTCCATGCAGACTCAATATCGACGTTTGTCAGACGTAATTAGTATTAGTATTTAATATAAATAACTAGAATTTAAGTAAATTAAGCCTTTCAAAATTAAACTTATATAACTAGAACGAGCATTTTGCATGTGGTGTTTGCCTGTAATTGATTGTGCAGTTGGATTTAAGACTCAATTACTTAAATGTTCCTATCTGTATAATTTCTGAAACAACTGTTGGTGAACCTTAATTAATAATAAACTCAAACACAATAAACATTCATGCTTGAAACGAAGCCACAAATTTTCTCATGTGTGAATCATAATTACTTAATTACCTTGAAGTTCGGAAAAGCAGAAAATACACAAACTGCTATAACGTTATTACTAAACTTTACGACTCCAAATAATTGGCTGAGAGTTCAAAGGAAACAAAGAATTTTAATTGTTTGTGTTGACTATTTCAACCCTCTTATATATTATTTATTTATAGATATAGGTAATCAAACCTTAGAGATGTGAGACATATCATTGATTTTACACTATCAAATGGTTTGTTCATTTTCAGAGGATTCAAATAATATTTTATTGACTGTTCCTAGATGTGACTGTGTCTTGGCACGATTATCCGGTCGGGAAAATGAAATGAAATGTGTAAGTGATTGTTATTGGGGTTTTCTATCAGGATTTTTTCAGTAGAAGCCTAAATTCTATATGTTTACTTATTACCGCTGTAACATTCAAATTGTAAAACCAAATGATTTTAAATGTGTAACCATGGCGTTCCTTGCCCGTTCTTCTCCATAGGAAACGACCAACCCGAACCGTGCACCTTTTTCGACGTTTTATAAGTGCCCATGTAGGCCTATATGAAATAAAATATTTTGATTTTGATTTTGAGAGTGTTCTATAGATAAACCTTGTCCTAACTCTTCGGGGATCAGACATGATGCTTTGTTAATAAATGGTAGAAAACCGAAAAAAGCTTCATAAAACTTCAAACACTCTTCAACTTGAAAGTTAACGTCGAATCCAAACACGAAGGGTGTTCCATAAGCATCAAAACAATAGAAAACTTTATAAACTGCCAATCATGTGAAACTTCGATTCCCCAAGTATTTGATGTAGAGGCTGAGGTTTTGCCCAAAGTGAAGTATGTCAGAACTGCCAAAATTACCATAAACTTCGATAAAATTGGAGACGACGAGTATGACGTGAATGTTGGACGTTTAAAATTTATTTATTTACGTTTGTATAGGTATACATTTATAAACTTCTTGGCCACGGCTTAATGGCCAAAGTAACCCCAAATTGTGAAAATTTAATGGCTGTCGTTTAACTTTCGCTAAAAAGTAGAAATGTTCACGGTTACTTAAAAATACGATTGCTACTGGTATTTTAAAGTGAACCTTATAACTTAGTTTATAATTGAAATAATAATATTTCATTTGAATTAAGAGTTTAGAGAAGGCGAAAACTAATTTCAATGTAGTAAATAAAGTAATAGTAACATTAGTATTTGTCATCGTACCATCAAGTGTAAACCCTTTTTTTTCGGATGGGAAATCATCAAATGACCCCTCTGGGCACCACATCTCCATCCACCACCGCTCTGGGCGGAGCGGAAGGAATAGTCACACTTGTAATGACTCAAACCAATCCGTGTTCCAGCTTAGCCCTTTGTGTTCCAGGGCCATGGTATCTCTTTCGAACAGTCTCGCAGCCCTGGCAGGATAGTATACACCCTAACATAATCTTGATACTGCGAGTGGAATGAGAAGCGGGGGGAAATTTGAATTTTAGCTGTCATCCCGTGCGCCCTTAAACGACACGCGTGCAACAGCGACTGCGAAGAAAAGAACTGAAGTAATATTAGATTAACCAACTGTTGGCCACATGTCAACGCGAAATGCCATGATGGATATTCCGCCTGCTCGCACAGTTTCTCGTTCTTACTCTCACTTGGTTCGCGTCCTAGCAATTTTAAATGCTCTACTGTCATCGACACGGGAATGTCATTTATTTGCTTCGCGATGGGTAAACGTATGTTTGATTCAGTGAGAGGATGGAAGGAAGATGACTTTTTCTTGTTATTTTTAAGTTTTTATTTAATCATTTGTATCATTTAAATAGCTTGGATTTACGTTTGTTTTGTTTTACATGTTTTTTGACAGTGCTCATGAGAAAGAAACAAGTTAGAAGACAAGCACGACAAAACATGTACGTGACTCTAAGTCGCGTCGCAAATCGCATCATCTTAGGTCGTCAACGGGGCGTTAGACGTTTAAAAGTTATTTCTTTACTTGTAAACATTTACTGTAGCTGCAATCCATCAACAGGAAGGATGATATTTATATTAAAACATCGTCCATCAGCTTGTCTTTCAAAGATGAAACCAATAAAGTCTGCGTTAAGGTGGTTTGTTGTTTGTTTACCTAATCTATTCCGTTTAAGTGACGGGCAGAAAAGTGACACTTGGTTATAATAAAGCAAATATGCAATTAATGTATGGTATGTTTTTAGAATTCCGTACCTCAAAAGGAAAAAATGGAAACCTTATAGGATCACTTTGTTGCCCGTCTGTCTGTCTGTCAAGACCCTTTATCTCGGGAACGCTGGAAGTATCGTGTTGAAATTAAAACATATGGTTTTAATTTCAACATTTCAACCTGAGTATATGACTCAGGTTGAAATGCTGTCAAGCTGACATTTATTCGCTATTACGATGTTTGTCCGATGGAGAAACATGGTCAAACAAACATTTCATGATCTGTAGACACCCTTTAGTATGTATATGTTACCGGCCAAACCCGATTTCAGGCCAAACTAGTTAGTCCTAGGCCAAACCAGTTTACTGGTTTATCACTAACCCAAACAAAACATTTACAGTGCGCCCAACTTGGATGTGGCATCGCTCGCTACACTCGCTCGGCTCGCGCATTTATGGTCACAGTTCTAACCTAACCTAACCCATTAGATGGAGTGCTCTATATGATCCTGTTATGATGAGTCCTAGTTTGGCGTACGACAAACTAGTTTAGCCAGAAATCGGGTTTGGCCGGTAACATATATACCGTTTCCGTTACACCCTGTATAGCTATGCGCTGTCTCAAATTACATCTCATTTCGTTGGGCCATCTAACCGTCACAAGTGCATCCCATGCTACGTTTGCTAATCTATTATGTTTCCTTTTTTAATAATAAAATTAATAGATCACACTTTAGCAAACAGCATTCAAAGTTACGTTGTTTACGTTGTTTATTTTGTTGGTCCTGCCATTTTAGAGTGAACAACATGCGGCAGCCATATATTCTCTATTAAAGGAAACGGGTGAAATATAGAATCTATCAAACCGATACGATCAAACGGAACACTTTGTAGCATCCGCTAAAGGTTATACAGTCAGGAATTTTAAGGGCGAGCTGCTTCGCCATTTATTACCAAAAACCATTTATAATACTTATAGCAGACGGTAAAGATTCTGTTATGAGTCGAGATTACCTAAATGTGGTAAGATTAATGATCTCGGGAAACTGAAGTCTGAATGCGAAATGTATGTGAAGTACGTTATGTATGTATTCGTTCGACATATGTATTCTTATATTTTATGTTTTGTCCATAAAATATCATTCGATGTTACAAGAGACAAATGATAATGGTCTTCACATTTTGGGACACTATGGATATTTGTTTCGATATAAATTTATGCAGGTAAATTCAAATCAAATCTAAAGTCATTTATTCAAATTGGGCTGGTAATCACTTTTTGAACGACGAAATAACAAGAGACAGTCCCCCAAAACGCCAGTCGCCAGATAACACAAAAAAAACGACAGTCTCCCTTCGCCACTTCCTAGTGTGTGGCTGAAAAGAAGAAGTGGCGGAACAAACTCCCCAGCAACACATCAGTCTGTTAGGTTGTAATATGTAATTGGATTGTTCTGTATGGTGTCGGACGTTAAGAATAGCACCATCCCATATCTTCCCGTGGGTGTCGTAAGAGGCGACTAAGGGACTTTCCAGAGAATGGGCAGCAGCGTTCTCTGTGCTTTTTGCAACAACCGTACTGCGATCGCCAACCCGTCTGCCAAGCGTGGCGATTATGGCAAAACCCCCCCTTATGAGCGCAAAAAAAAAAATGGCCCCTAGTACCCGGTAGCCCGTCTACCCTCGACTATGGTAGCGGTCGAGGTTACGGCGTGGCAAGGGGTGCGAAGAATCTCCGGAAGGGATCCGGCTGCCTATACCGACGACTTGACCTGGCAACATATAACACGCGAACACTCCGGACCGACGAGAAGATAACGGAACTCGAGGAGGAATTGAGCAGGTTGCGATGGAGTATTGTAGGATTATCTGAAGTCCGAGAGGACAAGATGATCCTGAAATCCGGCAACCTACTCTATTTCCGAGAGGGTGACCGGCAGTCCCAGGGTGGTGTTGGGTTTATCGTCCACAAGTCCCTTGTGAATAACGTGGTGAAGATCGAGAGTGTGTCGACCAGGGTGGCGTACCTGATACTCAGAATATCCTCAAGATATTCGCTGAAGGTCATACAGGTCTACGCCCCGACCTCGGCACACCCCGACGACGAAGTGGAGACCATGTATGAGGATATCTCCAAAGCCATGCATGGTTTCAAAACTCACTTTACCGTTGTCATGGGGGACTTCAACGCGAAACTGGGCAAGCGAGAAGGAGATGAGCTGCAGGTGGGCAATTTGGGTTTGGATGTCGGAACCACCGGGGACACCAACTGGCTAGTTTTATGGAGAAGGAGGGCCTCTATATGATGAACTCCTTCTTCAAAAAGCGTGAGCACAGGAAGTGGACCTGGCAGAGCCCCGATGGTGCAACTAAAAATGAGATTGACTTCATCATGTCAACCAAGAAGCAAATGTTCAATGATGTCTCTGTGATCAATTCGGTGAAAACTGGGAGCGATCACCGCATGGTAAGAGGCACATTGAACATCAATATTAAGCTTGAAAGGTCTCGACTGATGAAGTCTACGCTCCGACCAGCACAGATCCAGATCCAAAACCCCGAGAGCTTTCAGCTTGAACTCCAGAATCGTTTCGAGTGCCTAGGAAGCTCAGTGGACGAATGCAACAATGGATTCGTGGAAACTGTCCATACGACAGGGTCTAAGTTCTTCAAGACGCGTCGTACACAGAAGAACAAACATCTCTCTGATCATACTCTCAAGCTCATGAAGGAACGGCGTGAGATGATCCTGCAGTCTTCAGAAGACGCGTGGGAATACCGGCAGCTCAATAGACAGATCTCTAAATCCTTGAAGAGCGACCTCCGCCGCTTTAATACCGAGCGTATTAAAGACGCCATTGAGCGGAATAAAGGCTCAAAGGTATTTGCAAGAGATCTGGCTATTGGGCAGAGCCAGCTCACGAAACTAAAGACCGACGATGGCAGAATCGTATCCGCCAAACCGGAGCTACTGAGGGAGATCGAGAGTTTTTATGGGCAGTTGTACATGTCAACCAGGAAACCCGTTGTAAATCTAGCGAATGACCCAAGAGCTAGACTGACCCGACACTACACCGAAGACATCCCGGACATCAGCCTGTACGAGATTAGGATGGCTCTGAAACAGCTTAAAAACAACAAGGCACCGGGTGATGATGGAATTACGGCCGAACTTCTGAAGGCGGGTGGAAAACCGGTACTTAAGGCCCTTCAGAAGCTGTTTGATTCCGTCATACTCGAGGGGAAAACGCCACAGGCATGGTGCAGGGGTGTGGTGGTACTCTTCTTCAAAAAGGGCGACAACGCCCGGTTGAAGAACTATAGGCCCATCTCACTTCTAAGCCATATCTACAAGTTGTTTTCAAGAGTCATCACGAATCGTCTCGCGCGCAGGTTTGACGATTTTCAGCCTCCTGAACAAGCCGGATTCCGAAAAGGTTTTAGCACCGTAGACCACATACATACGCTGCGACAGGTTATACAGAAGACCGAAGAGTACAACCTGCCTCTCTGTTTAGCGTTTGTGGACTACGAGAAAGCCTTCGATTCGATCGAGACTTGGGCTGTACTGCAGTCTCTCCAACGGTGCCAAATTGATTATCGGTACATCGAGGTGTTGAAGTGTTTGTACAAAAACGCCACCATGTCAGTCCGACTTCAGGACCAGACCTCGGAACCTATCCTTCTGCAGCGAGGTGTGAGACAGGGAGACGTTATATCTCCGAAACTGTTTACCGCTGCACTGGAAGATATCTTCAAGGTTCTGGACTGGAGAGGGCTAGGCATCAACATCAATGGCGAGTACATCTCTCACCTTCGATTTGCCGACGATATAGTGGTCATGGCTGAGACCATGGAGGACCTCAGTACAATGCTCGATGACCTCAGTAGAGCTTCCGAAAGAGTGGGTCTTAAAATGAACATGGACAAAACCAAGGTCATATTGAATGCCCATGTAACACCCACTCCTATCAAGATTGGAGACTCTACTATCGAAGTTGTAGACGATTATGTCTACCTGGGACAAACGGTCCAGTTGGGTAGGTCTAACTTCGAGAAAGAGGTCAATCGTCGAATCCGACTCGGCTGGGCAGCGTTCGGGAAGCTGCGTGGTATCTTCTCGTCCAACTTACCGCAGTGTCTCAAGACGAAAGTCTATGACCAGTGTGTGTTGCCAGTGATTACATACGGGACCGAAACGTGGCCGCTCACAATGGGCCTCATCAGAAGGCTCAAAGTCACCCAAAGGGCAATGGAGAGATCTATGCTCGGAGTTTCCTTGCGTGATCAAATCAGAAATGAGGACATCCGCAAGAGAACCAAGGTTACCGACGTAGCCCAAAGAATTGCCAAACTTAAGTGGCAGTGGGCAGGGCACATTGCTCGCAGAACAGATGGCCGATGGGACCGAAAAGTTCTGGAATGGCGACCGCGAACCGGGAGACGATGCGTTGGAAGGCCTCCCACTAGGTGGACCGATGACCTGGTGAAGGTTTCGGGGATCCGCTGGATGCGAGTCGCACGGGACCGATCAATGTGGCGACACTTGGGGGAGGCCTATGTCCAGCAGTGGACGTCTTTCGGCTGAAATGATGATGATGATGATGATGATGTAATTGGATTTCTATCAATGTGGAAATACATAGTGTGCGTACGTACAGTCAGGGACATTAAATTGATAAATACTCTCTACTCCAATTTACGGTATTAATTTCATACAACTGTCAAATATTGATAGTTGTGTTTTAAATACAGTGTGTTGCAACCCAAATATCTACGACTCGACCAATAAGAGCGTCCCGCGGTCGCGTTCCATTACGAAACACCGAATAAGGTTATTGCTCTGTCTCTTTCTCGCAGGACCCACGACGGCGTGTGGCCGATGCGCGCAGTCCGCTAGCCCGCTGCCTACGCGCAAACGCAAAGCACTCGTACGCGTAACCGCTAATCTATTGTTCGCGAATAACAATTCCGAACTGATTGTGAACGTGTGCAATAAACTGTTTTATCTTTACTCAATCTGAGACCTTTGTTTCCATTCCTCAGGGAATGGAAACAAAGGTCTGCAATAAACTGTTTTATCTTTACTCAATCTGAGACCTTTGTTTCCATTCCTCAGGGAATGGAAACAAAGGTCTCAGATTGAGTAAAGATAAAACAGTTTATTGCACACGTTCACAATCAGTCAAAACAAACCTCTTGTCACAACTGACTATTTAAATCTGTAGCTAGTCAACTGGTTTAACAATCAAATGACCTGTGTGTATCATTCTTCTTTATAATAATTCTAATAGTTCCCTGAAACATATTTGACGTTCGCCATAACCACTGCCAAATCTTTTACACAAAGCACCCCTATTCGTACGAGTCTAAATGCTGACCACTAACAAGTATTATACTAATGACCCAATTGTTTTATTTATACAGGTCGACGAAACCTGGTCAGTCAAAAAACAAGTGTATTTACATGGGATGGCTCTTTTGTCAAACGGTTCGCGAGTTAGAAAGGCTGTAAATTTTCTGCTTTTCAATATAATGTTGATGCCTGTCTCAAAACGCTGAAAGAAAACAACGCGTGGAAACTGGAATGCCCTGAATCAAAATATTCACAGTTCCGACCCGGATGGGGCTCGTACGGTGTATAGATAGATAGATAGCTATTAAATAAGTTAGGTAGTCAGTGGCCCAAAAGTCAACAACGAATCTCACCAAGGGGTATTTGTCGTATTATCCAGTACTAACTGGGTTGAGGTTGTAAAATATACTAGTATTAGCTGTCGAGCACAACTTCGTCTGCGTCACATTTTCCCCGTTTTCCCAACATTTTTCATTGCCGCTCCGCTCGTATTTGTTGTAGCGTGATGATATATAGTTGTTAGCTTTTCTCGATAAATGGGCTATCTAACACTGAAAAAATTAATTCAAATCGGATCAGTAGTTCCTGAGATTAGTGCGTTCAAGCAAACAAACTTGCAAACTCTTCAGCTTTATATTATTATATAGTATAGATATAGATTCAGCTGCATTCGGCTAGACTGGAGTCCGACCCCAACACAGTTGGGAAAAGGCTTGGCAGATGATGAACAGATGATGATGATGACAATGTTTAGTCATCGTGATAGGTCTGCTGTGTTCTTCAAGGAACGGTACTTAGGTTATACAAATGCATACATAGAACCCAGTTGTTGTTTACAATTTTTCGGAAAGTAGAAGACATCCTCTACTCGCGAAGGTTAACAACTGCGTCACGCCTGCTCTATTATCATAAACAGGTCGTTACACAGTCCATTCGGCAACCGTGGAAGCAAACTGAATTGTTTACGCCGGAACAATGAGGTTCTATCACAGCTTTGAGCAGTTACTTTGACACTGATGATTTTAGAGATCTCTTGTAAATCTAATAAATATAAAATTCTCGTGTCGCGGTGTTTGTTACCAAACTCCTCCGAAACAGCTGAACCGATTTGTATGAAATTTTGTGTGCATATCGGGTAGAATCGGCCAACGTATATTTCTCATACTCCTAAAACCCAACAAAATTTCCACGCGAACGAAGTCGCGGGTATCAGCTAATTTCTATATATTTTTCTCAAAGACGAGTGACGACAAAGGGAACAACTATCAGGACCGAACACTGATTGCTTTCGGTAAAAAATATTATTTACAAAAAAAGAAACCGACTTCAAAAAACACTTAACGCACTAAAAAGTTAAAAATAATACTATAACCTACCTAAATTAATAAACCTAACCTAACCTACGATTAACCTATAATAAAATTTAATAATTCTTTGGAGTCGGTGCCAAGCAATATAATTAGAATTAATGAATTAATTAATATTTAGAAGCTGTAAGATTTATGTTTTGCTTTTTTCTGGCCTTAGTCTGTATATAGTCATTTAGGTATCGTATATTGCTTGGCACCGACTCCAAAGAATTATTAAATTTTATTATAGGCTAATCGTAGGTTAGGTTAGGTTTATTAATTTAGGTATGTTATAGTATTATTTTTAACTTTTTAGTGCGTTAAGTGTTTTTTGAAGTCGGTTTCTTTTTTTGTAAAAAATATTTTTATTTGTTAATTTTTAGTGACATATTTATAATCTAATAATAAAATATGGGTAGGCCTAGTAAAGATGATTCTCGTGTGAGAAAAGGCGTCGAACTGAAACTGAGAAAAAGGAAAACGATTAAAAGAAATAAGGGAAAGAAACGATCAACGCATTTTGAATAAGAACCCTGATCATCGCGAAAACAGACTATCAAAGCAGAGGACCCACATGTTACTTAGGTTGAATAAGGAAAGTCAAAAAGTTAGTCTGTGGTACACGTGGAAAGTGCATAACGTTACAATTCCAACAAGCCCAAACACAGCTAAGATACATTGTCTTATTATGGAGTTCCAGTGCCTGTCTCTTGGCTTCATCATCAGATCTGATGGTAGAATGGTTCTTATTGAACGCAAATGCTTCACTTGTTGTAGAAAATACCAAAATCGCTGTACGTTTCCTATAAAACTTGAAGAGCTCCCTCGACTTCGCCAAGATTCCATCATCAGATCCCGATTTGGTGACTATGGGACCAAATAGAAAGCATAGGCTTTGGAATAAAAAAATAATTTTCCAAATTGGTTCGTAAATGACTGAGTTATGCGCGAACAAAAAACGCAATGCAGAGTAAACGAAAAGTTAGAAATATTAAATTTTTGTTGATTTTTTCAGAAACGGCTTGTCTGATTTCGATAAAATTTTCATGGGACCATTTGGGAAGTATACGCTTTCAAACAAAAAAAGAATTTTTCAAATCGGGTGGCAAGCAACGGAGTTATGCGCGAAAAACCATTAAAAAAAAAAATACAAACATCCGAATTGAGAACCTTCTCCTTTTTAGAAGTCGGTTAAAAACTGTAAAGTTTCACAATGATAATAATGGGTGGAACGGACATCGATGCACAAACTATTGCCACGTATTCTGCCCAGCCATACACGTTGACTGTCATTACTGGAACTGATGTCTGCCACCTGACAGGCATGTTGCCCGAAGTCATTTCGGGGTGGGCGATCAGTGACACCACAAATATTAATTCTTCTTCTTAGCATGTCGATGGTAATCTAAATTGTGTCGGCCCAAAACTGAGCCACTAGTTTGGCGCTCTCAGTAGCGTCCATCAGTTCCTGTAACGAGCAAACAGCAGGACACGCAGGACACGATATTAAGTGTCGCATCGTTTGTGGAACGGCACCACAGTTACTCCAGGGCAGAGTCATTAATGAATCTCCACCTGAGCAGGAGGAGAATATTTATTGCGACAGTTGCTTTAGTAATTCTCTAATTGACGGTGTCCTTAAGATTTACCGATGGCATGCGGCTGACGAAGAAGCCTGTTTTAATTGCATTGGTCTGACGTAGGTATGATTTTCAATAAAATCCAATAATTTGGACGTCTACTTTGCCCTCTGAACCGCCATTTGCATTCAAGAGTTTTATTAACTTACCACATTTTTATGAGTTCAATTCAATTCATTTAAAAATTCGTAACAGTCCCTTGATAGTGTTTTCCAAACAGACTGTTACGAATTTAGGAGCCTACGAACTTTTGGTACAATAGTTATGTAATTTTGTTAATAAAAAGTCTGAAATGTTTAATCATAAGTAAAAGTTCATTTGATTCGATTAAAATGTTGTGTTGCTGTCCAAAATGCGCTTTGAAACCAAAAATTTTTGCACAAAAACAGAAAACACAAAACAGTGTTAACTGAGGGAATTTAAAACTAGGCTTTGTGAAACGCTTTTAGAACGACGAAAATGTTTTATATTTACATAAATAGGTTACCTGCTTACTCAGAGAATGCAGATTCATTTACAAGAAATTAACGACTGTAAAAAAATAGTTTTTATACTACCTACTTGTCTTCCAATTTCATTTGAAAATTACCTTCAAGTAAGTTGGAGGAAAAGTAACATAACAAGCTAAATAACATACCATTATGTCTGAAACGGCATAGGTTCATATTGCCGCCAATAGGTATAGCAATTTGTGTTCTTACATTTACAATTCATGTCATATTTTTGATACCGCGTTATATTAAAAAGAAAACTTAACAGAAATCCCTTTGCCAAAATATCTAAAAACCACAATTACAAATAAACTTAACAAAGACCAAACATAAATAATAAACAAAACAGCACCAACTTGAAGAAAAAAGTTGTGCTTTACCCTGTGAACACCCTTGTGAACATTGGGTCTAACCGTAAATTTGCGGTATCTACCGTAACAAGCTCTAGTAAAGTGAAAACCGGTAAACTTTACCGATTTATACGAGATAGGTGACACGCTCCACCTAATAGTCGCTTATTAACAACTTTAGTTCGTTATAAGTTATTTTGATATTTTCAACGTTGCTATGAAATATTGCCCTTAATTTTAAGGCGCTTTAGTATACTGGAAAGCACGTGTGCGTTAAGGTTTATTTTATTATAATATCAGATCTTTGACTTGGTCGTCAGTTAGTGTCTCATAGTTTGTACTTTGAACTTCCATTTATGCGTTATTGCGATTTTCTATTAGAAATTTCTCAGTAGAAGCCAAGACGTTATTAATATTTTCTCCGAAAATATTTTACAGTGATATTAACGACTTTAAGTAACGGTACCTCCCACACGGAGGCACCATTCATTTGACGAAGTCATTTTATTCCTCGCCCTTTCTTACATGGGACTTAAACATAACTGGTGAAATAAGTTCCTAAACTGACATGGTCGGTCACTACCACTATCAATAACACTTGTAACGGGATATTTACCTTGTTATATCGGGAACTCAAAACAAATAATAAACATGGTAAATATCTTGTTACATGTGTAATTGATAACTGGTGAAATGTGGGTGTACTATTAGGTGGGCTTGTGTCTAACCCTTCGGGGATCACAGGGATGATACTATGTCTTTATAAACCGGCCGAAAATCATTTATTAAATTAATCTTTACCCATAGCAATGAAGAGATCGCGCGTTAGTTATTGGATCCGGAATTGGGGTAATCCAAAGTTACAGCAAATCAAAGTTGTAAAAAAGTAATTTAATACCGCGCGAAAACCTTATAATACGGTTATTGGGGTCACCATCAACTCCTTCAGTTTATGAAACGTTTCGAAGCGTTTCTTCGATAATGTCATTAAGCACCGTAATCCCCTGATCGCAGCGGCCGCCCGTTACGAACCCTCGCGCCTTAGTACAGTGCGCCGTCCGAGGCATACCCTCGTCACTCCCAATGATGCTATCAGCCTTCTCCAGGAAAGTAGCAAACAGACTAGCACTCTTAAAAAGTTCAGACGCAAACCACCATCTTTCCGACTTCGCTGTCGAGGTCCGTCGCGACGACTCGGTCCTTGCCCTCCCCGACCCTCGCACGAGCTAGCCTGCGATTCTGTGTCAGTAGTTTTAAATCAGCCCCTAAATAGTGATATCATTCAGATCCAGGCTGTCCCCATGCTGTCCTCCCCCAGCGACGACGTCCTAAGCCGAGGCTCGTACTCCACAAGTGGTGCCCTTAGCGTGTAGTCGCTTAGTTTGTAAATAGTTTTTATGCCCTGGCTGGAGACCTTACCCTCCAGGCACCTACAGGATGGTCCGGTTAATTTGATGACAACTTCCTAGGTGTAACTGCGATATGCCATTCACTAAAAAAAACACCATAAACCTAAAAAAAATAGTCTAACAATTTCGCAGATGGTATGTTCCTCCCAGACGGGGGAAATAAAAATTTTCGATGGCGTATTGGGTTAAATTCGAAACTGCAATTATGAAGAAAAATAAAACATCAATTTTGTATTTATGAAAAAAGCATTAAAATTTGATTCAGACAAGAATTGAAGCCGATCGCTGTTGTAAAAAGGCCTGTATTATTTCATGCGGTACAAAATTGCTCTTAAAAATCGCGCTGCCTTCCGTAACATGAGGTTTCTCTCAAAATAAAGCAAATGATTACTTTTATTTTTAACTTCAATTAATCTGGTTATTATACCGTATAAGTGGGCAAAGTAGATACTCTATGTTTTTATCGTATAATTATTTTCTTTGGAAGTAACACAATAACTGTGGGTAACAAAGCCAAATTGGTTTTTGGATTGTCTATTTTCATTTTCACGGTTTCTGGGCAATTATACCCTGACAGCATTACAGGATAAAGATCTGGTCAGCGGTTAAGTAGTAGTTTTCGAGTATATTGACAAGAAAATCGTAGTCTTTGGGTATCTCAGTTCTTGCGAAAAGTAGTTTAGTAGCCTAAGCTCGTTTTGTTTTCTACGTTAAACGACAAAAGAGGTACTGAACTGTACTGACAATGGGATTTTGGGAATAATAGAGGATCAATGGATCTGTGCCCAGACTCAGTAAGAGGATTTGTGTCCAATTTCCAAGCCTTGAAAAAATCAAAATCACAATAATATTATATTTTACCTATGCCTACATGGGTACTTATAAAACTTTGACCTTTTGTCGGGAACGTGCACGGTTCGGGTTGGTCATTTCCTGTGGAAAAAAACTGGCAAGAAACTCTATGGGTACTCTTTTAAAATCATTTGGTTTTCAATATTTGTATGTTACAGCGTTAGAACTTAAGTATGGGAGGACAGCGTAGGCCCGGCAATAAGTCGTTGCTTGCTACAAAAAGTAGAACAAGAAAAGATAAAAGATAACAGGCATCTAGGAATCTACAAGGCCCACATTGTCCACACATTCACAAACCATCGGTATAATATAAATAACTAGCTGTTACCCGCGACTTCGTACGCGTTAGGGTCGAGATTTGCTTAAAATAAGTCTTTTAGTCAGGAGGTTCTTGATTCCAATGTTTTGTTTGAAGTTCGTTACCAGATGTCTTCAGTATTAATACAATCTGCCCAGTCTTTTCCCAACTAAGTTGGGAACATTCAGCCTAACCGGATGCAGCTGAATACCAGGATTTTACATGGAGCGACTGGCTATTTGACCTCCACAACCCTGTTTTTTTTTTTTTTTTTTTTTTTTTTTGGCAGGAGGGGAAATCCGGTCGGACTTACACCCAGGCTGACTCATAACGAGCCAGTCTGGATAGTGTCAGGCTCCAACTGACTAAAACCACCTCCTGCCCAGCTCGTGTCCCCCTGACATGGTCAGAGACCTTTTCAATACATTGCTTATTTCTACTGCTCTTTTGTTTAAGTTTTCTTTGATTTTAAAAAGTTTGACTGTAAATTTATTTAATCTGGTCTAATTATTTCCTTTCTACATCGCAAAGTGTTTAAGGCTTCAAATGAATTGACTGAATTATACTAATTTTCTAAGATTTACAATGCTTGTTTCTAAATATCTTTTCTTGAAGAGAAATGTTCATATTTGTAAAAAGCATGACTTCTATGTTGACTTATTGCGTTTAATTACTTTTGCGGCTATGGTTATGCAGTACTCTATTAAAATTGTTCTTTGTCTTCTTTCTGACATTAGTTTATTTATATTATTTACATTTATAGTTGTCTCCAGCCTCTGTTCCGCCTCAAATCTCTCTGTCTCAAACACTGGACATTCTGTTAATATGTGTGCGATCGACTCCACTTGATCTGGCTCACAGATGCACGCTGGGTTCTCCTTACACTTGAAGCGGTGCAAGTATTCGGAGAACCCACCGTGCCCCGTCAAGACTTGCGTGAGTATACCGGCTGGTTTAAGTTTCATCACAATCTTGTGGGCGTCGATCGCACTGGGAAAGAATATTTTCGTCGTGGAGGCTGTTTCGCCATTCTGGTACCTCCGGTTCCATTCGTCGAGCGACCCCATTCGGATCTGCCGCTTGACGTATGAAACCGGGCAGCGGTCATAGTCCGGCCTCTTCCTGGACCGGAGTGCTGCCTCCTTCGCGAGGTGGTCCGCTCGCTCGTTGCCCTCTAGACCAGCGTGAGCCTTTACCCAGAACAAAGACACATCTTTGCCCTGAGATAAAGCCACGGCAACGTTCTCTCTCGTCTCCACGGCCAAGGCGTGGAGGGAACCCTGATTTGTGACTGTTTGAAGTGCAGCCTTTGAGTCACTATAGATACCGAAGGTTCTCTCTTTGCGCTTGAGTATTTCGCGCGTGGCTACGCATATGGCCAGAAGTTCCGCCTGGTAGACCGTGCAGTACGGAGGCAAGCTAAGTTTTGCGGACTTGATCTCGGCCTCACCGTCCCAAAAAGACAGTGCGGCTCCGACCTTGCCCTCAATCTTGCTGCCATCCGTGAATACCCTGACTGCTTGACGGTTGTGGGTCTCCACAAGCGTCTGGTCTTCCAGGCACACGAACTCCATGGCCGTATGTTTTGCCGGGTGCGGAGTCTCTGCAAATGCCACCACCCGCTCCACTTCTCTGCCCGCAAGCGCTGGCTGTGGTACCCCTCTCTTTGCCTCGTACAAAGCGGCTGCTTCCTGTATTCGGAGGTCGAGTGGGAGTATCCCAGCCAGCACCAGGGACGCGTTCAGCGAAACGGTGCGGTAGGATTTACAGAGCTTCTGCGCGAATCCTCGTTGAACCGTGTTCAGGCTTTTCTGCACTCCGATCTTTTTAACTGCCGGCGCCCAAGCGCTCGCCGCGTACATAATTACCGGCTCCACTGCTGCCGTGTAAATTATGTGGATGATCTCCGGGTTAAGGCCCCAGCTCACTTTGGCCGCGCGTGCCAGCTGTTTGTAAATATTAACAGCTTTTCTGCAGACGTTTGCGACGTGGGTGTTGAAGGTGAGCTTGTGGTCGACGGTGAGCCCCAGTATCTTGATTTCCTTAGACATGCCAATGTCTACCCCGCCCATGCTCAGGAGCGGGACATCGTAACGAAGCTTCCTGGTGATCACCATTGCACAAGTTTTATGCGGTGCAAACTTCAGCTTGTTACGAATGCCCCACACCCGGACATACTCGAGGGCGGCATTGGCCTGCCTCTGGACCTCCAACGCAGTGTCTCCGTCGAAAATCATCACAACATCATCGGCGAACGCTTGACAGTGGACGCCTTGCTCCTCCAGTCCCTTCAGCAGAGGATCCAGGATCAGGTTCCATAGGATCGGACCGCCAATGGACCCTTGCACACACCCCTTGTTCGTCTCTCTACGGCATTCTGCGCCCGCGTACCTTACTCGTACACTCCTACCAGTCAAGTAGCTGTCTATCAACCTTCTGATATTCACCGGGCACTTTTCCTCAGCCAGTCTAGTCCTAATGGCCGGCCACCATGCGCTGTCAAAGGCGCCCTCTATGTCCAGCGATACAACAGTGATCAGCTTCTTTTCACTTAGCTTTCCTTTGATATGTTGTATCATGGTGTAGAGGGCGTCCTCGGTGCTTTTCTGTGGCATGAAACCAAACTGGCGAGTACTGAGCCGCGGGATTAGGTGCCACTTCAGTCTTGCTACAAGAAGTTTTTCCAGCGTTTTACCCAGGACTGGCAGGAGGCCGATTGGTCTGTACGACTTAGGGGTAGTGTAGGATTCCTTACCGGGCTTGCGGAGGACTACCACCGTGGCCACTTTCCAGGCCCCAGGGAAGTGTCCCTGCTCCAGGCACTTGTTGGCCAGTGCAAGGAACGTCTCTGGGTCCCGAGATATGGCCTGGGCACAGATATCGGCTGTGAGACCGTCTGCCCCGGGTGCCTTCTTCGGGTTGAAACTTTCCACCGCGGTTTTCAGCTCCTGAAGTGTAAACGGTGGGTCATGTTGTTCATCATGCGCCCAATCGTTTACACGACTGGCCGCTTCACGTGTACGACGGTGGTCTTCGGTTTCACCCTCCTCTAGGTCTTCCGGGTAGAAGGTTTCAGCTAGCAGCAAAGCCGATTCCTGCGCACTCAGTGGCAATCCATCCTTCACCAACGGCAAGTCCTCCTGTCTTTTTGCGGTCCGTCCTATGACCCTGTAAATCCCCTCCCACATTCCTTCCTTGTCCTGTCTTCCGCAGAACCCCTTCCATCCCTCTGTTTGCGCCCTAAGCGCAAGTGACTCGTAGTTCTTTTT
Source organism: Cerastis rubricosa (assembly GCA_949152445.1). Taxonomy (NCBI): domain Eukaryota; kingdom Metazoa; phylum Arthropoda; class Insecta; order Lepidoptera; family Noctuidae; genus Cerastis; species Cerastis rubricosa. Next base: position 5,438,266 of record OX424532.1, read on the forward strand.
TGCGTGCAGGTACTCGTCGATGACTTTTTGTCTTCGGACTTTTGCAGCGCATCGAATGCGGCGTCTTCGGGTGTTCACCTCCGACATTAGCTCAGCGAGCTCTTTGGACCACCACGGTATGGTAAGTTGATTATTGTTACTGATTTTGGCCAAAGTTTCTTCACATGTTTCTGTAATTTTGTCTATGTATTTGTTAACATTGTGTTCCAAATCGATTTTATTATTAATTTTATTTATTTCTATTGAATTTAAATTTGCATCTGCGTTTAATTGGTCCAATTTCGAACGAAATTGGCTCCAATTCGCTTTTTTCGTATTATATTTCCTGGTTGTTCTATTAATATTGATTCCTTTAGCTTTTTTAAGGTTAATTTTGAAAATAATACCGTTGTGGTCCGAGCTCGTGAGTCCTTCCTCGACCCGCCAGTCCTCCACCAAGTCCAGCAGGTCCGTTGAACAAGCTGTTACGTCAATGAAGCTGCTGTACAGGGTGTTACCTCTGACAGTGTCGAAGGTCGGTATGTTGCCGACGTTGAGTACCTGTAGGCACATGTGTTCCAGAGTTCCCGACATATCTTCGCCCTTGGTATCGGTTACCAGGCTGCCCCACCAGGTGCTCTTAGCGTTGGCGTCGCCGCCGATAAGAATCCTCGTGAGGCCTATTTCCTCGCGAATCCGCATGAGTTGCTCCAGGTATGGCTGTATGGGCTGGTCTGGTTCAAAGTAGAAGGAGACTACTGCGATTTCCCAGGCGCTAGTGCGGATCCTCACCACCACGATGTTATTGGTGGTGAGTTTCGGACATTGTGTCACGTCCAAGTCGTGATCAAAGACAACTATTGCCGCCTTCACAGTTCCACTTCCTTGTTCAGCACACTGGAAGACTCTCGCTCCTCGGTAGTCTCGCATCCTCTTAACCCCACCCACATACGGTTCCTGGAGCAATGCGAAGGCAACCCTCCGCTCACTAGCCACAATCATGAGTTCTTGGGTTGCAAGGTTCTTCCTTTGCAGATTCGCTTGGATTACCTGGTAGTTCTGACTGGCGCTCTGGTTCGTTCGAGGAACCCCGGACGAGTCATTCCCTGTTTCCGCAGGCTGGCCCTTAGCAATACGCCACCGACAGCCGTGCAATTGCATCCCACTTCACGCGGATTGGACACTCGCTGTCGAAGGCGTTGTGCTCGGTCCTGTCCAGTTTTGCGGAAACACAATTCCTACACTTGGGCGGTTCTGCGGCCAGCCTTGAGGGGCAGTCGACCCTGAGATGGGGATCACCGCAGTGTGTGCAGAGGTCGGCGGGTTCAGTGCACAGTTTTCGGCTATGGCCAAAGCGCAGGCAGCGAGTGCACTGGATCAGTGGCGACTGGTCCAGCACGTGCACCCGCTGCATGTCGATGTGCACTCGCCCAGCATAGGTCAGCCTCTTCCACACACAGGGAGACACCTGCAGGATGATGTGGCACATGAGGGGGTTCCTCGCCTTGCGACGGTACTTCACCCCCATCCTCATGTCATCCACAGGCACATCCCCGATCAGATGGCTGTTTTGACGCTTCAGTGCGTTGATGACCTCCTCATCCGAGTGGCACGAGAGGACGTCCTTGGCGATGATGAGAGGATCCTTATTCTTCACCTCTTCAACATTTAAATTTCCGGCCTTTTTGATCCTCTCTGCCACCCGAGTGAGCTCCTCCTTGGTCCTGAAGCCAACCACCACCTTCTGATCCCTCGCCTTCCGCAGCCTCTCCACCCTGGTGCCCTCGTTCTTTGCATCTACCGCCATCCTGAGCTTCTCAAGAACCTCTTCCCCGGTGTCCTGGTCATTTACTGATGACACGACCATCGAGTGAAGAGGCTCCTGGACCTGCCGCTTCGGGACGGCGGCCATCTGCGCGAACGACGGGCCCTGGCCTGCGACAAAGCGAGGTGCCTGCTGTAGGTGCTCCGACAGAGCCCGTGTGTGCTGTTGGCATTCCTCCAGCGCATTTTTATGCTGCTGGAGGTTCTCCATAAGCTGTTTCATGAGCTCTGTCGGGGCACTCGGGGCAGGCGTCGGGTCCTGGGGGGCCTGTTCAGGTTCGACCGCCTTTACAGAGCTTTGGGTTCTTTCAAGCTCCCCTTCCTTGACAAGATAATACAATCTGTCAACAGCTTTGGTAATTGCTTCTTTTATCTCCTTTTTTAAATTTCGGGAGCTGACGAGCTGATGTTTTGCGCTGGCGAGACACGCCTTTGCCTCCGTGGTTCTATTTAAATACTTCACGGGTGGCATTTCACGAGGCGAGCTCTCCAGTGCTTTCTCAGGCTGCTTTGGTGCGTTTGTTTTTGTTTGTTGCACACTTGTTGATTTGGGCTTGAGTTTGGGGGGAGTGGGCGCGTGTGTCTTCTTAGGGGGAGTGGTAGCGGGTGTCTTTTTTGTGGGTGTTGGGGTTCTGCGGGGTTGTTCCGATTTTCGCTTCTCCGCTTCCCACTCGCCAATACTACGCCGCACTGAAGGGCCCGCCTGTACTGGGCATTCCCCTTCCACGTCCAAACTCTCCTCCACAGCCTTTGCCTTCGTCGTCACGGGAGTCCTAAACCCAAACATCTCGGTCGGATACGGAGACTAAAGACGCCTACTTTTTAGGGGGACACGTAAAATTAAACTAAAATGCTCGTACTGAATCCCTGTAAAGGGGATCCAGACAATTGTAAAAATATTAAAATATAAATCTAAAAACGAGAAAATATTATTCGGTCCTAAGATGGGACTCAGTCTTGATAGATCCCTGTAAAAGGGGGGTCTAGTCCGTACTAAATGGAAAGAATAAATATAAATAAAATAAAATAAATTAATAAATAAGTAAATTATTAAATAATATTAAGTCCCGGACAGAGGGACGCGTAAAATTGGCTTATGCGGTAGTGAATCCCTGTAAAAAGGGATCCAGAAAATTTTAAAAAGAAACTGAAATACAAAAATTTACACACAAAATAAAAAATAATTCAGTCTTAAAAAGGGACTCAGTCTTGATTTACCCTGAAAGGGGGGGGGGGTCCAGTCCGAATAAGTCAAAATAAAAAGAAATAAAATAAAATAAATAAATAAATAAATAAAATAATATTTTTAGGTCTTGGACTGGGCTTAGTCTTATATAATACTAAAGTGGATACTAAGTCTTACAATACAAGACCTTTGTCGTCTTCGCACGGCTGATCTTCGCTGCTACAGCGCCGTCTGAAGTCTTCCAGGGGGTGCCGATTGCAGGGGGTGGTTTCGATTGGACAGTGAGCTATGTCGGGTTGTAGGGCTGATGCTTCTCCAGCTGCTGGCACCAAAGAGGTTCCTGCAGCTTGGCCCGTTTAAAAGATGTTCCCCTGGGAAGATTAATACTTGACCCTGGCGAGCTGGTGGAAAGGTGCCCAGAGAGATCGTCCTTAAGATCGCTTCTCGTAAGAGATCGTAAGAGAACCGATTTGTCGTTATTTCGACGATCCGACGCTCCGTTCCAGGGTTACAACCCCGACAAGCTTAACTGGTAATGGCGTCCCGGGTGGAAGTTTGGGATTAAATTCGTGAAAATACCAGTTTCTGCCCAATCTCCCCTCTTTCTTCGGATTCTGGAAGGTAGTGGGCTCCCGCTTTGGGTCTGTCCAGGTTCAAAAATGTGTTGTCGCCCGCTTATTTTTGGCAGGTGGTCAAAATTACGGGGGTGGAACCACTTTCTGCAGATAAGGCTATCTGACGGATCCAGGTGGTGAAAAATTTATTTTCGACGGGATTTGTCGTGTTCCCGTTCAGAATAGCCTTATCAATTTTTTCCCGATTTTTAGAAAATATGTTTGACGATATATGTATATGTAGATTTTTGAAAAAAAAATTTAACTTTTTATTTGTTCGTCCAAAAATTCTGAAATTTTGTACTTGTACTATTCAAATTATGCACTGTAATTTAGAGTCCAAAACATGTTATGCTCTCGATTCAGAAAAAGAGTTACTGACGTTTTAAGTTTTTTGAAAAATTTAGGTGGCTTTAATACCTTGTGTCTTCCAGGAAGGTGATCCAATTTCGGTGATCGAGGTGTCGGGTGAAAGGGTCTGGCTTCCTGCGCCTTTTCCCGTTTCTGGTTTTTTCCTCCAGCTGCTAAAAGTTTACCTTTGGCCACGCGGGTTTTTTGTTTTTATCCTGGATCTCGGCGAGTTCCCACGGGAAAAATCCCGGACTCAGCCAAGATGTGAGGATCGTCGAGGTGGCTCGTCGTGCAGTCCAAAAACGCTACGTCACCGATCGAAATCACGCAGCGTTTCACTTTTTCACTTTTGCACTGTCTTTTTGAGGTTAGTTTTTCGGTGTTTTAGATCTAATTTCACGAGTTTTTTACCGAATTGGAAGGTTTTTTCACACACACTAGTAACTAATTAGCGCGGAACTTTTAGCAAAAACACAGGTATTTTTAGTCACTTTGAATATTTTAACCGATTTTTTGAGCGCGGAGCGACTTAAAACTGAACTGCTCGCGGCGGGGGGTGCCGTGTGTCCCACAACCCTGTTAGTACTGGGTTCTACGACACCCTTTGGTAAGACTGGTTGTCAGACTTTCGGGTCACTGACTACCTGTAACGACTGTCAAAGATCTATGAATGACAGCCGTGACCAACGGCTTAACGTGCTTTTCAAAGCACAATAAAGTCGGTACGTAATGGGTGGTCACCCATCCATAGACCAACCTAGACAAACGCAACTTAAACTGAAGATCGACCCTAGCGACCTAAATTGATTGTATATGATTATTTTCGTTTGAAAGAACTTGCTTCAAGTGTGATCTCCTATTCATTTGTGAGTAAAACTTCGAAAACCGAGTATAACTCCTCAATGTATACGAACACGCTACCGACTACTGTACCACATCAACTTTCATTATAAAACCCCCTTAAGGATAGAATTTCCAAAAACGTAAATAGTTATTTTGTGCATTCATGCCTCTTTTTAAAAATTACAAATATTCTCCTAAACTTAACCTTTAACCCGACATTAATTCCACTTGGGGGTGGACTATATAACTTTCCTGAGAGACATGGACAGTGACAGTGACAGGGAAGTGAAACAGGGAGAAGACATATCTCCGAAACTGTTGACCGCTGCACTGGAAGATCTATTTAAGGTTCTGGACTGGGGAGGGCCAGGCATCGACGTTAATGGCGAGTACATCTCTCACCTTCAATTTGCCGACGATATAGTGGTCATGTCTGAGACCATAGAGGACCTCAGTACAATGCTCGATGACCTCAGTGGATCGTCCGAAAGAGTGGGTCTTAAAATGAACATGGACAAAACCAAAGTCATATTGAATGCCCATGTAACACCCACTCCTATCAAGATCGGAGACTCTACACTCGATTATGTTTACATGGGACAAACGGTCCAGTTGGGTAGATCTGACTTCGAGAAAGAGGTCAACCGTCGACTCCAACTCGGCTGGGCAGTGTTCGGTAAGTTACATGATAGGTATGTTCTCGTTCAACTCACTGCAGTGTCTTAAGACGAAATTCCATCACCCGTGTGTGTTGCCAGTGATTACATACGGGACCGATTGTGGTCGCCCACATTGGGCCTCATCAGAAGGGTTAAAATCACTCAAAGGTCAATGGAGAAGGTTATGCTCGTAGTTTCCTTGCGTGATCAAATCAGAAATAAGGACATTCGCAAGAGAACCAAGGTTACCCCGAAGTCCCGGTAGCCCGAAGAATTGCCAAATTTAAGTGGCAGTGGGACATTGCGCGCAGAACGGAAGGCCCTTGGAGCCGAAAACTTCTGGAGTGGCCACGAATCGGAAGACGTTGCGTTAGAAGGCCTCCCACGAGGTATACCGATGGCCTGGTGATGGTTGCGGGGATCCTCTGGATGCAAGTCACACCGGACCTGTCGATGTGGCGACACTTTGGGGGAGGACTATGTCCAGCAGTGGACGTCTTTCGGCTGAAATGATGAATGATGATGATATTACTTTCTTACTAAATCATTAAAAATTTACGAAAACAACACTATATAAACTAAAAATGCTGGACACTGGTACTGTCGCTGTGGCCGCAGGGAAGCTCAAGCAGCTTTAATAAAGTAATCTTATCGGTAACTATACTTTCGTGTCGTTGGGAACCGAAGCTTTGGACCTTGGGACCTTGAGATCAGAGTACTCAATGCACAGCCTTTTTATAGAAATTTCTTAACGCATAGCTAACGTTTTCCGTGACCCAAGAGCTGGCTTTTAGTTCGGCCAGAAGCTAAATGATTGTTTAACTATAGCTTGAAGGGTTAATAATAACTCAAAGGATGCATAACACTATTTGGTAATGATTAGGAAGTCTTAAAGCATAAAAAAAAAACAAAATACCTTCTTACAAAAAGTGAAAACCGGGTGGGGATCGAACCATGGTTACTTTTGTAAATACTACAGCATCAAAAATTAAAAAAAAAAACAATAAGTGTACACTGGCTGAGGTTTGATCCTGCAACCTACCAGGTCAACCGCTAAACCGTCGGGCTATTTACTTCGGTGACACCTGATCTAAAATAGCCGATCTATTCTAATGTTTGTTATGACAGTTGCCAGTTGTCAATCAGTTGAGGAATATGAACATAATGCAATATTGCTCACCTCCCAAGGTTATTAGCGTGATAATATATAGCCTATGTCCTTCCCAAGGTTTAAATCTATCTTCTTGCCAAAATCCATTAAGATCTGATCAGCTGTTTAGGCGTGAAAAGGTAACAAACAAACAAACTAACAAACAAACAGAGTGACTTTCGCATTTATAATATTAGTATGGATGTGTAGGATCCGGTCATTAGTACGGACACAAAATGAATCGGCAAGCGCGCCAAAGTTAGCACGCGACCTACTTGCCAGTCTACCCACACCTAAGCGCGCTTCTACAGAGTCGTGATGTTTCGAACTCGCTGTGAGGCGGACAGTCTGTGTCTGACCGCGGCGGAGTCAAACGTCCCGAAACTGTTCCCCGATTCATGGTGCCTAGTGTTATTGTGTTGGATTGTAATTTCAAGTAATTTGTGAGTAGTAAGTGAGTTCGACAAAAGCAGTGTACCTCGTGTAGTGTGTGTTTTCATAGCACGAAACCCATGTTCTGCCCACATGATGACCGTGTCTAACGGAATAAATCAAGACAAATGCGACAGATGGATTTATACAAAAATAAAAATAAAATATTATATAAAGACTAAATTAAACAATTGACACAAATGTTGCCATCAGTGCTGTAACCTCTGAACAATTAATGAACGGTGCAATGATTTGGAAACTTTAGTAAAATATCGGAATAAAAAGAATTGAAAAAATAAGATTGGGAATAGTAAGAGACATCCACACATTTTTGCCGTTACCAGGGAAGCCGCACGAACAGAAGGATCTAGAGCCAAACTTCTTTATCTTCAAAGGGATCCTTAATTTTGTAATATGCTTTTTTAATGAGGACACGTTTGATGTACGATTAATTGTTTAATTTTCCGTCGGTCAGCTCTATAACTGACTTTGGCAACTTATTATAAAAGCGTATACTGTTAATAAGAAATGGCTTGCTAGTTTTTGTTAATCTAAACTTGAGTATTAATTTCGTGTTTGCTGCGTGGTTTTGTTTTGTTTTGATTAACAGTTTTGACTGTAATGTATAGAACTTGCAACTGATAAGATTTAAGTAAAACACGGGCCAACGAGGCGGGCAACAATTTTATTGTTTGTCCTGTTCCTGTGTTAGTCCAATAAATACTTTTTCTTTATTTGTTTCAGCCATGACGAAGTTATAATGGCTCTTTTTTTGTCATTAACCTAGATAGGTGCCTAATGTAATGAACACCTGCATTTTAATCCTTGATTTTTCTGCAGGTTTTCATTTGACCTACATTGTTGCTACGTGGATACGCTGTAATACGTTTTTAATGTGAAATGTCGTATTTCCAATTCGATTATACATTTCGTGCCGAATGGCACGTACTGTAACTCCTACAGTGTTGCCAATTGTACTGTAATTACAAAGTAGTTCGCTGATACTTGATGGAGACTTCGCTAGAATTATCTGATGTAGTGTTCTCTTGTGCCGGCATGAATTAATATGAAAATCGCTCGTGTTTCGTAGTTACCTACTCCCAGTGAGACAGAGTCACTCAAAGGCCCAGTTTACAGTCTTGGTCGAGGCGACTTGTGATACGTCTTGCCACTTATCTTGTAAACACTTGCAGTTGCGCACCTCGGAAAGCTCCCGGCTCCGATGGCATCACCAATAAGGTGTTTAAACTCCTCGCCGGCCAGCTCATTTTACTTTTGGTCGCCATCTTCAATGGCGCGCTGAGCAATAATATATTTCCCCAGATCTGGAAAGAGGCCACTGTTATCGGCATTGCCAAACCAGGCAAACCAAAGGCGGAGCCGTCGAGCTACCGGCCTATCAGTCTCCTCAATGCACTCGGCAAAATCTACGAGAGACTTATTTATAAGCGACTCAAAGATTATGCCGAAGCTAAGAGTCTCATTCCCAACGAGCAGTACGGCTTCAGGACCGGACACTCGTGCATCCAACAAGTACACCGCATCGTAGAACACTTGAGCGCTGGCTTTCAGCGTGGAGCGATGACGGGAGTACTCTTCTTCGATATAGCGAAAGCGTTCGACAAAGTCTGGCACAACGGCTTATTATATAAGCTATACCAAATGGGAGTGCCAGACCGTCTCGTGCTCATCTTACGGGACTTTATGTCGAATCGCACTTTCCGCTACCGAATTGGGGACGTTCTGTCCTCTCCTCACCCCATACGAGCCGGAGTCCCTCAAGGCTCCGTCGTATCCTCACTCGCCTTCACACTGTACACCAGTGACATCCCTAAGAGCAACAAAACTCAGTTAGCCCTATTCGCCGATGATACTGCCATCTACTATACTGGCTACAGCCAAGATAGCATCGCTGGCACTCTACAGACGGCAGCCAACGTCCTAGGCGCTTGGTTCCGTAAGTGAAGAATCGAGGTTAACCCCGATAAGAGCCAGGCGTCCCTCCCCCCCGCCCGATCACTATGTACGGCAAGCCTATCCCTTGGGAGAAGCAAGCCAAGTACCTAGTAGTCACACTCGACCGTCACATATCAAAGCGGCCCATAACCGGGCTGCCTTTGCTATGGGTAGGCTCCATTCCATGCTGACGGCTAAGAGCAAGTTGTCACTTAAGTGCAAATTGCGACTCTATACCGCAGTAATACGTCCCATTATGACTTACGCTTGTGTCGTGTTCGCACACACAAAGCCTCGTCACATTCATAGGATGCAGACATTGCAGAACCGTTTCCTACGTAAAATCACGGGCGCCCCCTGGTTTGTCCGTAACGACAACCTTCACCTTGACCTCAAAATCCCGACCATACTTCAGTTCGTGAAACGTCTTTCCAAGCGTTTCTTTGACCAGCGGTCAAGCACCGTAACCCCTTAATCGCATCGGCCGCCCGATACGTACCATCGCGTATTACTAGAATTCGCCGTCCTCGGCATACCCTAGTCACTCCCGATGACCCTATTACCCTCCTTCAAGAGAGCAGTAGGGAAACCAGTACGCTAAAACGCAAACACAGACACAGACCGCCGTCTTTCCGGCTCGCGTCGTCCAAATTCAATACCCCCCCCCCCCCCCCCCGACCCTTGCTCGAGCCAGCCCGCGATGCTGAGCCAGTAGTTATAAATCAGCCCCTAAATAATGGTAATCAGATCCAGCCTGTCCCTTTGCTGCCCTCTCTCAGCTACGCCCTAATCCAAGGCTCGTACCCCACAGGGGGTGCCCTTAGCGCTGTCGCTTAGTTTATAAGCTTTTTGCCTGGTTGGAGGCCTTAAATTCGAGGCATCCACAGGTTTGTCCGGTTAAGCAGTAGCCAGCCTCAGAGGCTGAACTGCGAGATGCCATTCATAAGAAAAAAAAATCAAGAAAAAAATCGCGCACGTTTTTTTGCTTTCTTTGCGATTTTTAGTACCGTTGCTGCATAAGATGCATCACGAGCTAGAGTACGTACAGTACCTCGTGGCTAACCCAGTAACTATACATTATAATGTATGTCAAGCTAAGTTATATTTACAAATATCCTGTATGCCACTACAACCAATATTTACACTGCTTTAACCCGGAAAATACATTTTATTTCTTTAAAAGAAAGTAAGCAATACAACTCTAAGAACTTAAAATTGCTGCCCAAGTAGCCTGTTGACAAAGTGACGCGTTAAAAGCTATTCCTTTCTCGAGACTAGACTCAACAGGAGTCTAAAGGCTTAGTACTTGTGTCCAGCTCAGAATTGAAAGTACATAACTTGTACAGTCGCTAAGAGAAGTACTTATAGAGGGAGACCGCGTGACCGACATTCTATAAAACCTGAAACGCTCTTTGTGAAAGTACCCTATTATCGGTGAGAACAATTGGATATTATAGAAACATAAGTTCAATAACCATTTATTATACTTTCAAGGCGTCTGGCGTTAGGTTTCCACCGCATAAAATGTCAGGCAGTGGAGGAGGTGAATCATCATACCAGGCAATTGAATTGAATTGACCGACTTTTCATTCTATCCAATTGTTCTTATCTGTAATAATAAGGTAGACCCACAGAAAAAATTTAGCTTTTAATAAAATGACGATCATGGGATAATGGCCCACTAAAACTGAAGTAAAATAAAAGATGGTATCCATAAAAAGGTCATAATGTCTGAATTGAAAAATTCTAATAGTGAGCCTTTCAACAGCAGACCCAAAACACACAGAATAATCATAATATAAATCAGTCAAAAAGTTTTCTAATTCATGTTTTGTCTAAACAATCATAAAGTAAATACAACATAACGCCCATTTTCGTCGCAAGGTTAGGCAGAGATCACCACATTTGGCCAGTTATGTACATTAAACAAAATTAATAGGAAAGAACCTTTTGCCGTCAACCGGCAAAAACATTTTCTCCGTAAAACTACATAGTTGCAGTAGGACTTCCGATAAGTTTAAATTATTGGAAATTCCTTTACAAAGTTTGTGAGCTCTTGTTTGCTGATTCAGACTCGTTAGCAAAACAAAGTAAAAACGATACTGTCCAGTTATTGGAAAACACTTCAACTAAGAGTATAAGAGTTCTAAGATAATTGGAAAGAAAAATAGGTTAGTGCATAAGTGAATTTCCAAGACAAACAGTTCTGTTTTGCCTGAAGACTTTAAGAGGGCGCAGAGCAAAATAATCCAAAACGGTCGTCACAGTTAAAGGGATTATAAGCAATAATATTACGATAATTACCATAACAAAATATGTAATGAACACCAGAGTGAATGTGCTAACGATTGTTGTTGGCAAAAGTAAAAAATATTGTTTAGTTTAATAAATAAAAATACGTAAAGTTGGACAAAAATCTTAAAATAGCTTGCTCGTGTTTCGTTGAATTTTGATAGTAAACTCTTGAATATTTTCATAAACTTCAATTCATATTAATCTCTTATAATCATACTACAATTTGTTGTTTTAACATTTTTTTTTCGAAATGTCGCTTGGCTATTTTAGTTTTTATTTTTTTTCTAATTGACGCGCTATATTTTGTCACACTCAACGTACACCGGTCGAAAATTCAGTCGTCCACGGAAGCTCGGAGAGTGTTCACGTCTCATCGTGGAGCAACGCTCCGAAAACGATAATTCGCGATCTATTGTGTACACATACGTTGCCGCAAACCGTTGAATAAGATAAGTCATACTTTTTGTTTTTTGAGTATGACTTTATTATGCATACCTAACTATTTTTTCTTGTATTATTAGTGTTCATTCACATTTATGTAATTTTTTTTAAATATTTTGTTTTTAGTAAAAATTAGTAAGAAGAAAATTGGCGCTCATTTTCTCATAAAAAGTAGGTATTTCGATTATGTGATATTATTTTCTGTTACCTAACATGCGGCGGACGTTATCTATTTTTCAACTTTCTCTCAATCATTCGTTATGGGTATCGTGTAATAGGTTTTTAGGGGTGGCGATTGCAAATCTGGCATTTATTTTAAAATCCAAGATGGCGGATGCAACTTTCTCTCAATCATTCGTTATTGGTATCGTGTAATAGGTTTTTAGGGGTGGCGATTGCAAATCTGGCATTTATTTTAAAATCCAAGATGGCGGATGCCAGTTTTTCTCAAACATTCGAAATGGGTATCGTGTAATAGGTTTTTAGGGGTGGCGATTCCAAATCTGGCATTTATTTTAAATTCCAAGATGGCGGATGCAACTTTTTCTCAAACATTCGATATGCAGGGTATCGTGTAATAGGTTTTTAGGGGTGGCGATTGCAAATGTGGCCTTCTTTTTAAAATCCAAGATGGCGATTCAACTTTTTCTCAAACTTTCGACACAGGTATCGTGTAATGGGTTTTTAGGGGGTGGAGAAGGCAATTCTGGCATTCATTTTAAAATCTAAGATGGAGGATGCAACTTTTTCTCAAATGTTCGATTATTTTAAATGAGATTGATATTAACCGTCTTGTCTCTTTTCCAGTTTTTTTATGGTATCGCCGGGCTACAATTGTTTGTCAGCTGATGACAACATTGTATGGCAAATCCAAATTACTTTTTGAGAAATGCCTTTCACTTCCCTGGAGAATTTTGTTCATTTAAATGGGCAGCAGCAATTTTTTTACATTTTGACCACACCTTTCCGTTACACGAATAATGAATATACCTACTACATTTCCCTGTATTTTTTGTATGTTTTTGTAAAATGGTAAAATAAGCAAGTTATTGCATTAGGTAATTATAGATTTTTTATTACAGACTGGTTTTATTACTAACATAAGTACCTACCTACCTATCTACCCTACTCACCTAGCCTACCTACTGACCCAGTAAAATTGCCGGGAGTGCAATTCACAACGCCGAAATTTCAACGCAATCCTATGAATAGTAAGGGAACTGAATGGAACAAACAAACAAACTGAGTGTTCCATTTCAAATATGTTATTATATATATGGTATGTTTTTATTACCAACATTTAGTAAACCTATTGGAAATCGTAAATCATTGCCTAGCCTTTTTTCCAAACTATCTTGGGGTCGGCTTCCAGTCTAACCGGATGCAGGTGAGTACGAAGACAATTTTATATGAAGCGACTGCCTATCTGACCTCCATAACCCAGTAATTGGTTAATACGATACCCCTTGATAAGACTGAATGTCAGAGTTTTGGCTTTTGACTACTCGTAACGTCTGTCAACGATCTACAAATGACAGCCGGGACCAAAAGCTTAACGTGCTTTCCGAGGCACGGATGAAACTCGGTATGTAATTATGGACACCCATTCACGGACCAACCTCGGCAAGCACGGCCTAACCTTAAAGATCGTGCGGCTGTTATTATTTAGAAACGAGCTAAATTATAAATATCTACTCGTAAATACACCGTAAATATAAATTTTCCAGCTGATAGAATCACCTGGTATGAGCCAACAAAATAGAAAGCAGGCTTGTTTGGTAGGCTATTGAGGGCGCTATACTTACGGCTCACAATGCCAGCTAAACGGGTGCTATTCGCTGGCAGCACGGGATAATGCTACGGGATCGCTTTGTTGTTATGCTAACATAGCGATGAAGGGTTGTTTACATCGTTTTGTAGTTCAACTGTTATAGTTATAGCTGCCTGAGGAACGTATTTATTTGGAGATAGTTATGTACTGATGTTTTTTTTTGTAAAGAGGAAACATTGTTAAAAAATATTGAATAAAGCCACGTTACACTTGTCAACAGAGTTTGCGCTGTCATGCAAGCCTAGTATGACTATCTTGCAAACAGAATGATAAATTGGCAAATTATAAAAAAAGGAAAACAGAATTCTTCGGCGTGATGTCAATAATAAAGAAAAGATCCGTCACTTTGTTTGAAATGAGACATTACGCCTATCATCGATTTAGAGCTGAAATAATGACAGTAGGTTTAAAACCACGTATTATTGAAATTGGTAGCCAAATTTCTTACAATTACGTTCCCTGACTACACAATATTCAAATCGCTCTATCCTTTAACACCACCTACATCGACTGTATCTTTAAATGCGCCATTTAAATTCATTCTACTCTCGGCCTCTCCAAATCCCGTCTCGCTCACGTTCACACATTCAATTTGTTCAACGGTCCTCATCAGCTCATTCATATTGTATCACTTGGACATGTTAGGAAATGTCAGGAGATTTAAGTGTGTTGGCTCTTGAAAGAAGGTGGGTACTCGAAATCACGAACTAATGTTTCAGTGTTATTTGAGATCAATGGAAAAATATAAATAGAAAGTTTTTTATATGACTAGCTGTCCGGCGCAACTTCGTTTGCGTCACATTTTCCCCGTTTTCGCAACATTTCTCATTGCTACTCTTTTTGGTCGTAGCGTGAAGATATATAGCCTATAGCCTTCCTCGATAAATGGGCTATAAAACACTGAAATATTTTTTTTCTCTTCAATGCAAACAAACAAACAATCATAAATCTTACCTCTTTATAATATTAGTTTAGATATTTCTCTTAAACTGTACTCTAGTCGAGACACATTTAGGCAGGGGAAATCGAGAGTGTGTCCATTCATCATCATCATTTGCCTAGCCATTTCCCAAACATTGTTGGGGTCGGCATCCAATCTAACCGGATGCAGCTGAGTATCAGTATTTTACAAGAAGCGACTGCCTATCTGGCCTCCACAACCCAGTAACTGGGTAGTACGATACCCCTTGGTAAGACTGGATGTTAGACGTTTGGCTTCTGACTACTCGTAACGACTGCCAAAGATCTACAAATGACAGCCGGGACCAACGGCTTAGCGTGCTTTCCGAGGCACGGAGATGACTCGGTATGTAAAGATGGTCACCCATCCACGGACCAACCTCGGCAAGCACGGCTTAACCTTGAAGAACAACCTGTGCGGCTGTTATTATTTAGCCACGAGCTCCTCAAGCGAGAGTGTGTTTGTTACGTAATGCAAGAAGAAGGAGTAAACTTTGTTTTATCTTGGTAATTTTTTTACTACTCGGTTATAAATAGTATGTTAAAATAAATTTAACATTGAGGTCTAGCCTTTTTTTTACTGGTCGTTTTCGGTCACAGCTTTAACTTAATCTAACCCATATATTTTGGTCGGTGTGCCTTAACAATAAAAATTATACACTTAAGTTTAACCAACCGCTACCGGCCACACCTAGGTATAGCCGGTAGAACTAACAGTGTAACCGTGTACTGCAGATTTTAGCCGTAGCATAGATACTTTTCAAACTTTACCCAAAAAACTTGGGTAATCTTAGTTTTTTAAACCTTTGTTTTTTTTGTGACGTTGTGGAAATCATCGATGGATGTCTCCTGCCCTGGGGAGAGCGGAGGGGTCTGTCAGACTTGTACTGACTGAGAGATCAGAACCGCGCGTGGAACACAACGCGCAGCCGCGCCGTCTCGGGTCCAGTAAGATGGGGGGCAACGGATGTCACCTAGGATGTATGTCACGGATGTAAACCTAGGTTTACCCGGGTAAACCTAGGTTTTACTCTTTTACTTCTTTACTTCTTCTGCTAGCTTTACCCGTAACATAAATAGTAACGCTCGTCTAGCCTCGGTGTTCCTCGCTTGCTTTCCGTCGCGTTTCGGTTGCATGCGAGATGACTCGGGAGAGACATAGAGAGAGCTCCTATATTTATTTATTTAGGAAAAGGATTTGTTGATAATGATTAATGAACGAATGCAATTTATCAAGTTGGTTTGTGTTTTGAGTCAGTTTTCACTAAAACAAGGCGATACCTAAATGAAAGAGTATCCATGGAGTTTCTTGCCCATTCTTCTCCATAGAGATCTACGCTTTGGAATGGGGCAACTACAGTACTTTCACAGTTAGTGACTGGGACTGTATAACTTAATATTTATTGTTGTTTGACTATTCAAAAGATTTTCACCAACCTCCTATAATCCGCTTATTAATACCTCCCTTCTGAAGTCTCGTCACACAACAAGGCCGTTATCTTGGCTAAAATTAATGACGGCTTCTAGCTCAAAATTCAGGCAAGAAACCAGTAATACCTACCAAAGTTCTAGGAACATGTTGTGAAATTATAAGTTTGTTCAGAGTTGCGTCACTTCTGCTGATGGAAATAACGTGCCATAACAATGTAACGCTTGTAAAAGTATTCCCAAAAACGGAAAACCTGCGAACCTACAGGTGTAAGGGACATCTACTTGAAAAAAACAGCTGTTCCATACATTTTGTACTTACCGTGTAGGACTTGCGCTTTTGGAGGAAACAGCAGGTTTTTTTTAGTGTTCCCACGCAGATGGCACATCTTACGACTTATTTCCAGCTAGTTTGTAGAGATATTTTAATGATTTTTCATATTTTTGTTTCTTTATACATTTTTTTAAATACTTTTTAAAGAAAAATTAAAACTTTTCCGTTTCTCCCTTGAACCCAGGACCTAGTTCTTGTATGTAGACCAACAAGGCAAGGGTAGGGTACAAGGGTAGGGTGTAAAATATTTTTATACCGAGTTGTAACATCGCAGTAACATATTATTATAATAAAAACTTTTATTTAACAATACTGGACACCAGGGATTATTTCGGGACTTCATAAAGCGCGTTTTCATGTTGAACTCCTGTCTTGGGTAACATATTTAAATGACAGGATAACCCCGCATTGACCCGTGAAGGAAAACAAATGTATCTCAGGTCACTGCCATTCATTACCTACCGTGTTTTTTGGCATACTCTAAGAAGACGTATCTACAACAGTTCATTTTATAAAATGATGTATAATTTAAATGGAGTTAATATAATTGTATTGTGTGATAAATAATTAAGAAATGATTGAAGTAACAGCACTGGTTTTGGTTATATCTTCTTATAACCCACTAGTTATTTTTTGGTGTATCGGACTTTAGTGGAACTGGGAATCAATCCTAGGACCTTAGTTGCAACTACTTTCTGGCAGTTGCAAGTGTGAGCATAAGACACATAAGACGTTCAGAAGGTTATTGGGTTTTCCCTTCAGAAGTAAGTCAGTACAAGCCTTTTTTACGGGTGGGAAATCATCAAATGGCCATTTGACAATTCCATATCCGAAAAAAAAAAAAATTGCGCACACCACACCCACCCGCTCTGGGTGGAGCGGAAGAGAGTGTCAGTCTTATACTGACGAAACCCCATCCATGTTCTTAGCCCTTTGTGTTCCAGGGTCGCGGTATCTCTTTCTTACAGTCCCACAGCCCCGGCAAGCATCGGCCCTCTCGGACCCCTTCTGATTTGCTGAAATCTCCTTGAGGCGCGCGTGGAACACGAACGCACCGTCGACACGGCCTGTCGTCATAAGACGGACAGACGGTGAGCTAGCCCATTACTCACTGTCCACAGGCCCGCGCCTACGTTGGCCCAGGACGCCCAGAGCGCTAGCATGACTGCTTTGCAGAAGGAGGCGACGGCTTCCCATTCCCTCTCGCTGTGGACCATGGATTGAACCAGGGCCGAACGCGAGAGGACGCCGCCGCCCATCGCCGCTACGAAGACACGGCGGTGCTCAGACCGAGAGAAGCAGACCTCCACGGTGTGCTCCACCAGGTCCTTCATTCAGGTGATCCTCGCAGTGGTGATACCCGGACGTTTCCTCCCACCAAATTCGGTGCAGGAACCTCCCGCAACAACCGTGTCTGGTGAGGACCTGCGTCAGGCGGAAGGTGAGGGCGCCGTGGTGCCTCTCCAGCCAGTCAGTACCAGCTTGGAGTCTCGATTTGTGCTTAGTTGATGGCATGAGCCATTTGCCTATATTTTATTGAACTAAAACGTAACTGACAAAATGTGGGTGTACTATCAGATTACATTAACGATTTTTTATTTTTTGCAAAAATTTGAATACATTCATAATAAAAAAAATACATTAATGCTTAACCCTTCGGGGATTACATGCTTGATGTTGTGTTACGGTTCCTTATAAAACCTAAAAATCCGTCTCCCTAATACCCAACAATATCCTTACAAACCACCCTTCAGTATAAATGAATTCAGCTATTAGAATTTAGGGTCGTTTCACAAATTTACGAGTGCATGTCGAAGCTCAGTATGGTCGAGTGTGTCGCTGGTATTCTTTAATAGCCTTTTAATCTTGTTTATTTATGATGCCTATTAGCACCTCACCTTACGAGGGCAGAATGATGGACTCAGGTGACGATATATTGTTGAAAAATAATGTGTCTCGATTTTTATACTTCTTGTTATTTTTTTTGGTTTTTGAGGGCTGGGAAACGGGGTGTTTAAGTAGTAATAATTGAAAAGCGTATTTAAAATAATTGGCTCATGTTATGATGAAGATTGAAAGAGAGAAGAGAGAAATTCCTGATGGAAAAACCCAATAACACTGACACCCATAATCTAAGAGCCTTCCCAAATCCATTTTTGAACGAATTCCACCTTTTGTTGCCATGCCCACAGTTGAAAACACCCACCAAATCGTATTCCTAGAATTTCTTGGCCGCAATTGGCGGATCTTCGATTAAGGTACTTCGTCCAGCTAGCTATCTTTGTTAAACCCGTTGTTTCATTCTGCTTCAATCTATGTTAAATATGTCATAAGTCACTTTAATCAATGTTAAAGATGTAAATAATTAATAGTTTTCCGGTACTTCAAATTTTTCAGATGAAAAATAGGCCTTTATATGTCAAACTCAGATCTGCCGTACGATCCCGTTATCGTTACCCAAAAACGTAGATCCGACAGAGTCTGCCAGGTGGAATCTGCCAGAGTTCAAGTTGTACGGCGGCAATATCACTTTCTTAGCTCTACTTTGTACAATCGGGTAAATAAACAACTCAATATATACCCACTGACCCTGCAAGAATGTCGAAGGATCACAGAAAAATGGCTTTATACACTCACTTATGAAGAATTAGAAACAATTATAAAAACTTAAATTGACTTTCCAATGCCACTAATATGTATAACATTCGCAAACACACACCGCCTGCACAAAAGTACAACCTTCTTCCACACACACGCACACATTACACTCCACACACACCTATATTACACTTCACACACAAAACATACACAATCCTTCCATACAAACCAGTGATAATATTGTTAACTTTTTAATTCTAATTCCTATTTTAATTTAAATTTATTTTTTATAATTTAATTTTTATTATTAATTAATTTAATTGAATAATTTAATTTTGCTTGTATCGACTTTTGGAGGTGGGCGTTAATGACTGCGACACAGTTTTATACTTAAAGGCTCTTACCCACTGCATCGGAATTACTTTTGATATGTCGCACCAGATTTAATTAGATTTAGCAAACAGACGTCGGCGATCCGTCAACGTCCTGTTACGCGCCACTTTCCTTGACAACTGCCCAAGTCAATATGGCATTATGGCTACCCGCAACGGCTTGACGTTTCGCCAGAGAGAATTGTAGACTGCTCCTCTCTCGTCTGTGGTCACAGTTTAGTTTGCAACGTGAATCATATGAAGCCTTTTTGCAAAGGCGCCAACACGGCCAGACTGACATACGACCGTCCTCGGGCGTTATTGTATTCCTGGAACAAACAATGTCTAATCACCAAGACATCCGCTCTTCCATCCTGACAAACTATGACAAACATTACTCTCATCGTAACTGTAACTGTTTCAGAACAAAAGAAAGCGTGTATTCTTTCGATCACTCACGGACTAGACGGCATTTTACTCCTACCAAGAAAGCGTGTGTCCTTTCGACCACTCATGGACCGGACGACACCTTTCTCCTACACCGAAAGCGTGTGTCCTTTCGACCACTCATGGACCGGACGACACCTTTCTCCTACAACGAAAGCGTGTGTCCTTTCGACCACTCATGGACCGGACGACACCTTTCTCCTACAACGAAAGCGTGTGTCCTTTCGACCACTCATGGACCGGACGACACCTTTCTCCTACAACGAAAGCGTGTGTCCTTTCGACCACTCATAGACCGGACGACACCTCTCTCCTACAACGAAAGCGTGTGTCCTTTCGACCACTCATGGACCGGACGACACCTTTCTCCTACAACGAAAGCGTGTGTCCTTTCGACCACTCATGGACCGGACGACACCTTTCCCTAAACAGTTAACACCTGGACCGGACGGGTGTGTCCTTTCAACCAGCCGCTATCAGCTGCATGGCCCGGACGACACTGTCCTTTCGACCAGTGAACACTTAAGGTTGGACCGGATGAATGTGTCCCCTCAACCAGCCGCTATCAGCTGCATGGCCCGGACGACATTATCCCTTCGACCATACCAACGTTTGGACCGGACAACTGCGTCCCTTCGACCATACCAGTGTACGGACCGGACAACAGCGTCCCTTCGACCAACGTCATCACAAAAACATCATAAACCGGGCACCTGCGTCCCTTCGATCATTTTAAAGCATGAACCGGACAACAGTGACATTTCGACTAAACACACTTTCTTTTCGACTGAAACATGTAGACCACACAAGCGCTTACTCCAAACGTCAAAGAACTTTTAAAAATTACGCCAGCTTCTAATAATTCCTGAACTTATTGGCCGACAACCTATTTTATCAAAATATCGCCTATTTTAATGGTACGATCTCCATCGTGCATTTTAAATCATAACCTCCGATGCCAGTAAGGTTTACTGATTGTGATGTCACCCATAAACCAATTAAACAAGCCATGTTTAAGCAATGAGTCAGATGACCTACTTATCGAAAAGAAAAGAAACGGTCTCACCCGATTATGTTGTGAGGGTACCCTCTTGATGATTTGTGCTCGCAGGTTTGGTCGCTTTCCTTGTTGCTTCAAAAAATCATTGGTTATGTTCCTCACTTGGCTTTACTGTCGTGGAGGGCGCGATTCTTTATCCCACTTATGATAAAGGCTCTTACCCACTGCATCGGAATTACTTTTGATATGTCGCACCAGATTTAATTAGATTTAGCAAACAGACGTCGGCGATCCGTCAACGTCCTGTTATCCGCCACTTTCCTTGACAACTGCCCAAGTCAATATGGCATTATGGCTACCCGCAACGGCTTGACGTTTCGCCAGAGAGAATTGTAGACTGCTCCTCTCTCGTCTGTGGTCACAGTTTAGTTTGCAACGTGAATCATATGAAGCCTTTTTGCAAAGGCGCCAACATACTAATGCAGTTGTTATCAAACACAGAGTTTTTGTAAACAGAGTTTTTCGTTTCAATAAATTATTATTATATTATTATTAATTTATAAACAAACAGAGCGGAATGTAAGCGTGGTCAGTCCGACTTTAGTTTAGTTCATGACTAAGAAAACCAGTGTTAGCCTGTCCCGGGAATCGAACCGAGGACCTTACTCTTAGCAGTCGCGCTTGCGACCACTAGACCAACGGTGTCCTTAGTACCTACGTAATAAAACTAATTTCACTTAAAGATCAGCCTTTACAGTCAACCCCGTGTATAAAAGATCTATGACATCAATCTACCTAGGACACTATTTGAAGTAGACTTGAATGTTGAGTGATGTACTGTAGCGTTGTGAGGTTCTCAACTGAAATTAGTCGAGTGATTTTAAAATGTCACTATTAGTAAGTAACTAGGGACCTCACTAAAAACGCGGTACAACTCTAGTTTCTGACAGGACGCTATGGCTCGAGCATTTCTTTTCCGCTGGCTTAGCTGAAGGAAGTTTTCTGACCACAAGATTCTGTGAGCCCCGGTTTTAGGGGCTCTTCGCTCAGGCTGAGTGCTGTACCCTTGCCTACGCCACACGTGCTACCTAAGCGCGCTACCAAGCACGCTATCCACTGCTGCACCCTTGCCTGCTCCTGCACGCTGCCTACGCTCGCTACCTGAGCAAGCTACCCACTGCTGTGCCAGTGCGCTGCCAGGTCTTGGCCTGCCCACCTGCGGCCTACCGCCACGCGAGCCGGTGCCTGCGCAGTCTACCCTGCGCAGCCCTGGCCGCTACAGTTCCGGAGGTCTACTGCTGAGCCTGTACTGACAGGCCCCCCACGTCTGCACGTGCTGCCAAGGGACGGTACCCTTTTTGTATAAGTGTTAGTGAGCGGACAGAACTCAGTGACAGCGTACCCGCGACCTATCTTAGTCTTAATATATGTATCAACTAGTCCGGCTGTTTTACTAAACAATACCCTACCTACTTGTCAGCGGCCTACGCATCCTACCCTGCGTAGTCCTAACCGTTACAGTACCTACGTGATTCCTTCAGCAAAAAAAAATAGTTTTCTTACGGCTAGTTTTTTAAAGGCCTGTGTAGAAGAGGGACTTTTGTCCGCTAAGAATAAAAATCACCTAAATGTAACTGGGGACATTTTGGGTGTGGTGTAGGCTAACCTCTCATCTCTCTTAATTCAAGCGTGATGTTATCTACATTACAAATATTATAAATATATACTATAATATACACTAATATTATAAAGAGGAAAGATTTGTATTTTTGTATGTAACGAATAAACTCAAAAACGACTGGACCGATTTTAAAAATTCTTTCACCATTAGAAAGCTACATCTTTACCGAGTAACAAAGGCTATATATTATCGCGCTCATAACTTAGGGGGATGAGCAATATTGCATTAAGTCCACATTACTCAACTGTTTGACAACTGACAACTGTCATGACAAGCATTAGAATAAACCGGCTATTTTAAACCATTTGTTATCAAAGTAAGTAGCCAGATGGTTCTATGACCGCTCTGCCAAGCAAAAGGTTTCAAGTTCGTGTCTGCAGTCAGTATGCACTTTTTGTGATAATTTTTTAATACTGTAAGTTTTCCAAAAAAACGCGAGTTCGATCCCCAACCGGTGTTCGGGTGTGTACCTTTTGATATAATAAAAGAAGTTCTAATGATCATTTGACCTATTTTCATTTGATATAATTTTTGATTAGTATATCGATGAAATGATATAATAAACTATTGATATAATTTCAGTTTACCTAATTTTATATGGTCTAATAAACATTTTCTATAATGCACACTTGAACTAATATTCAGTTAGTACAGTATTTATTTCGTTTATGATTCCTCATACATTCCTGCGTCAGGCGAACGAGCAAAGCGAGCGTGCCGCGGCAGCGGCTGGCGAGCGCCAGATCCCCCCTATTGTGGTTGAACCAAATGGGTTAGGTTAGGTTAGAACTATGACCAAAAGCGCGCGAAGGCGAGCAAGCAAAGCGAGCGTGCCGCGTGATCAGACCGTCAGTTCTCACACATAACAACGAAACATCACGCCTGTAATTCCCGAAGGTGTACTTAATCGTACATCCACATTTCGCCAGTTATGTTGAAGCTCTATGTAATAGGGGGCGAGCCCCATCAACCGGGCCCGACATTAAATCCAGACTTCGTGGCTGCTACTGAGAAATTCCTGATGGAATAACCCAATAACACTTTGCCCGATCCGAGAATCGAACCCGGGACCTCAAGCTCAGCAGTCGTGCTTGCGACCACTCTACCAACGAGGCAGTCTCACACATAGACCTTATATTTTCCGCGCGAACGAAGTCGCGGGTATCAGCTAGTGTATGTATATAGATGATACCTACCTAAACATAATAGAAAACTGCATTTAAGCGAACCTCTAAAAAATAATTACTGCAACTGCCAACAACCAACCATGAAAGAAAGAACCAAACCTAACAGCCGCATCAGGCCTTAGGCCGTCACATTTCATTACAAAAAAGCCTGGTTGACCCGCCTATATCTTGTGACATACAAAATGTAAGAATGATTTTTGCGTGTCAGTGCTGCCCAGCCCAAACTGTGTCAGCCTTAATAGAGCACTAAATAATTTCCAAGAATAGAGTTGATAATAATAGGTAAATAAAAAAAATATTGAAACATAAACATTATGACTTCCAATTTCTTGAGAACGCTTTTTAATTGCTACCTTCGCTAATCATTCTCATGTCAAAACGCTAATAACATAACACAATTTCAGTTACCTCTAAGTAGTTTATTTAAGCTGACATCAGACGTTTCACTCAAGTGAACGATTTACTCGGGTCAACCGATGACTCAAGTCGCTGTTAATTTTTGTTTCATTATTTGTTGAATGAACGTTCATCTGCTTATTAAATTATGTTTCAATCATTCGGTACGCGAGTGAAACATGCCGAAAACCACCATCGTCGAATCATTTGGATCCACTGAAATGATTTAACGATTATTACGATGATCATTGCGATGTTTACAAAAAAAAGTTTTAATTCATATGTTCAGAAGTTTCTCTTCGCTGATTTCTGAATTGAGTAATCGAGTTTAAATCGATTAATGAATTGCAGTTGCTCCATTACATTGAAGTTGATTTGTTTACTAATCAGAAACTGCGTGTGATTGATCAAGTGAATCGTCTTATATCGGCATTACAGGTGTTATGTTATGTAGCCTCTCTATATTATTAGTACCTAAGACAATATATTTTATTTTGTATAGTAAACATATCTTATCCCTATTTGTTTCGTAAATAAGTCATTTACTAAGTTGTTATTTTAAATAGTTGTTAACAAATCATTTATTAGATAGTATTTACTATTTCTTGTTTACATCCTTAATTATGTCTTTCCTAAATTTGTTTATCCATCTCACGACCCTAGCATTATATAAGACTAGCACATACGAAATTAAGTTACTCTATTCTCGTTACTCAAGACATCAACTTAGAATATTTACCAATTCCAATGAAAACTTGTTAAATTAATAAATAAATATATATTTAAATCAGTTTTTTTTTTTTTTTTTTTTTTTTTTTTTTTTTTTTTTTTTTTTTTTTTTTTTTTTTTTTTTTAAAAAGTTAACTATTTAGTTTGCTATTTACTTTTATTAAATTTGGCGCAGCCGGTAGGATAGCCTAGGGCAGTCAGACAGGGATAACGTACCTGTTAGGTTGTGAACAACAGTGCGGTACCTGAAGGGTTTTGAAACTCCCTGCCGAACCGACGAACCGATGTCTATCCGCACATTTATTGTGTTACTGTGGTAAGTGGCTCAAACTGATATGCTCTGATTCTATTCCAATTCATTAAATCCTATTCTTATACTTATAACATTACTATAACATACCTCTCAGTTAGTCCATATAGAAGTCCTAAATCCTAATTTCCATTAACCTTCGTTTTTATAATAAGAATTTTACCCAAGCAAATATGTCTCAATCAGATATTAAGGTGCCAGTAGAAGGTAAGGTTCGTTCAGAAATCGACCTTAACACACTCTTAACTAATTCCTGATTTCGATACTTTACAACCTGCTCAAGTCTATCGATTCATTCGATCATGCGACTCCGCGTTTAAACTTGCCTCTATATCTCAAGAGGTAATTTTGTTAACATACGCGTTAAACCAAATCACAGGACCAGGATCTTCTGACGTCCATTCTAAACAATTCTTCAAATGGAACGACCTCAAATTATTCCTAATTCAAAAATATTCACAGACAAAAACTTTAACGCATCTAAATCTGGAGTTACAGTCCCTATTCCAAAAACCCCAAGAAAACATAACGGATTTCTTCCATAGAGTTGATCTATGTAGGAGTAAAATTATAGAGAAAATGACAGCTGAAATTACTGATTCTACGCTAGAGGGTCGCAAAGCAACTGCCGAAGAAACAGCTCTTAACGTTTTCGTTAACGGCTTGAGTTCAGACATAGGTGTAATGCTTCGTGTTCGCGCATTCGAAACACTATCCGATGCAGGAAATTTCGCCATACAGGAAGAAAAAGTCAGGAATATGAACAACACTAGACAAATGCTGTTCAAAAATTCTTACCAACAAGGCTTTCAAAAAAAAACGACACCACCGTTACCAGTACAATCACAACCCAAGGATTTCCCGCGACATCGTGAAAATGTCCAATACACGCCAAAGCACTGCAATTACTGTAAAAAACCCGGACATTTAATCGCCGAATGCCGTAAACGTGCATACAATAACAACCTCAAGCTATCAAGTTCGTTATCCGCGCCTGTTGCAAAATTGAATCATTTAAACTCAGAAGCGGCCGAAGTTATGGGCATGCCTTCGGAAACCGATTCAGCCCACTACTTCAATGCCCAGACACCAACGTCGAAATCAGACATGAATTCAGGGAAATAGGCACTAAGACGACAAGACATAAAGATCCCATCTCAACCAACTCTAGGTTAGGTAGTTCAACTTATTCAGTCCATCGGGGACAAGCGATTACTCCTAAACTTCCTGCAGAGCGCATACAAGTGCAAAGCTCACCAGTCCATCGGGGACAGTTTCGCGATGCTTGCACTCAAACTGACGCATTAGGTGTAAAATCAACTCAAACTCAATCGAATTCTAAATCTGTCTCTAAATCCAATTCTAAATATAGGTCCAAATCTAAAACTAAATCAATGCCAAATCATCCTAGCTCTAAATCTACAAAATCTATTACTATTTCCGCACTTAACGTGCCCCCAGAAAATCTATTGCATTGCAAATTCCATATCGAAGGTGAACCTATAACCTTGCTAATCGATACAGGAGCCGCCATATCAGTCATTAACAAAGAAAAGATTGGTAGCGTTCCTCTAGATCAATCGAGTATCGTATCGATAGTAGGTATATCAGGTAATCAATCTTCCATTCGTAGCTTCGGCACAGCTCAGATCTCTCTAGATAATTTCCCTAAATTCAATTTCCACGTAGCAAATCTCAATATCAAAGCGGACGGTATCCTAGGCAACGACTTCATGACGAAATTCAACGCTAATATCTACATCCAGTCAAAAACTATGCGAGTTCGTGACCTAACTTATAAACTCTTTTATTTGAATGAAAATATAGAATCAGACGACAATAAGCAATTTCTGGGTCAAAGATCAGAAACTGTAATATGTTGTTTAACAAACACAATTACTAATGGAACTGCTATTATTGAAAAACAAATAATCCATGAGGATATCGCTATCCCAAATGCTCTTGTAAATATTAAGGATAACAAATTCCTGATAACTTGTGTGAATTCCAGTAACCAGGACAAACACATTCCCATACCCATAATTAACGCTACTCTGTTTGACGAGTCAATTAACTACGCGGTAAATTCCGTAAACTCACTTAGTAGTCATCATCCCTCAGCAGATAAAATAAGTAAACTCATAAGGCGTGACCATTTAAATAAGGAAGAATGCGAGTTTCTCGATAAAATCATTTACGAGTTCTGCGACATCTTTTACGAAGAAGGCGAACCCCTCACATTTACAGACCACACTAAGCATTCAATCCCAACAACATCTGAAATACCAATAAACACAAAAACTTACCGCTTCCCTTACGTTCACCAACAAGAAGTAAAAACCCAAATCGACAAAATGCTAAACCAAAATATTATCCGTCCGAGTGCGTCGCCATGGAGCAGCCCAATTTGGGTAGTGCCCAAAAAGTTGGATGCCTCCGGGAAACAAAAATGGAGAGTTGTCATAGACTATCGTAAACTCAACGACATCACTATCGGAGATAGTTATCCTTTGCCAAATATCACGGATATTCTCGATAAGTTAGGACATTCAATTTATTTCACAACTCTAGATCTTGCATCTGGTTTCCACCAAATTGAACTCGAACCCAAAGATATACCAAAAACCGCATTCAACACACCTTATGGTCACTATGAGTTTCTCAGGATGCCTTTTGGCCTTAAAAACGCACCAGCTACTTTCCAACGGGCGATGGATAGCGTCCTCTACGGTTTACAAGGTGAACGATGTTTCGTCTATCTTGATGATATCGTAGTATTCGCGTCTAGCCTTCAAGAGCATGAGCAAAAACTGACAGAAGTATTTAACCGTCTAAAGCAGCATGGTCTAAAAATCCAACCAGATAAATGCGAATTCCTAAGAAAAGAAGTAGCATACTTAGGTCACGTAATATCTAGTGAAGGTGTTAAACCCAACCCCGACAAGGTAAGAGCCGTTAAAGAATTCCCCATTCCTAAATCATGCAAAGACATTAAATCGTTTTTAGGTTTAGCAGGATATTACCGAAGGTTTATTGCTAATTTTAGTAAAATCACGAAACCCTTAACGGGTCTCTTAAAAAAGGACGTCCCTTTCGTCTGGAACACTGAACAGCAGGACGCTTTCGATACTTGTAAAAATATTTTGACCACGACTCCACTTTTACAGTACCCAGATTTTAATAAAGAGTTCGTCTTAACCACCGACGCTTCAATCCATGCCATCGGAGCAATATTATCCCAAGGTGAGATCGGTAAAGACTTGCCTATCGCATATGCGTCACGTACCCTTAACAAGGCAGAAACAAATTATTCAACAATAGAACGTGAACTACTTGCAATAGTGTGGGCAGTCAAACACTTTCGCCCATACTTATTCGGAAGAAAATTCAAAATCGTCACCGACCATAAACCCCTTATGTGGTTATTCTCTATTAAAGATCCCGGTAGTCGTCTTGTTCGATGGAGGTTAAAATTGGAAGAATATGATTACGAAATCATCTACAAAGCAGGGAAAATGAATACAAATGCAGACGCACTATCTAGACCTCCTATAATGAATTCTAATATCATTGACTTAACTTCCGAAGATCCGACAACCACAAACAGCCTAGACTATTTACAATTAAACTACGAACATTACCTTTCTCAAGAACGCACTTTCTCCACTCCGAAACTTAAAATAATACCAGATCGGCTTTTAGACTCTCGTCATAAAAACATTTTCATCCCTACTTCATGCCAACCCTCTGATCAAAATCATGTCGATAACGAAGCCTTAGACTCGTGTTCGCAAACCACGCCTTACTTAGAAAAACGTAAGTCCCTTTACGACGTAGACCTCCTAATCTCTAATGAAAAACAAAATGTTTTCTTTTCCTATACCAGACCAACGTATTTCGACCCATGGGATTCGGAAAGTTATTTTAAATCCCTTATGTCATGTCTTCAACGCAATAATTTAGATGATCTATATGTACCCGATCTAAAAAACGATAAAACCTGTCAGTTAAAAGGCAACGAACAATTGAAAATTACTGCATATTTAGCCGAGCTATACGATTGTAATATAACTATATGCGAGAACAAAGTCAGGTGCCCCAACGTTGAAGATATCCCTACTATATTAAAGACATACCATGACGAGGCTGTTTCAGGGCACCGTGGCATTGTAGAGACCACTAGAAAGATTCGCGAAGAATATTTCTGGAAAGGCATGACGAATGACATAAAAAGATATATTGAATCATGTGTCACTTGCCAAAGAAATAAAATCCAAAGGAAATCGTTCCAGGCCCCCATGGTAATCACGTCTCAGTCTACTGAGCCCTTTGAACGAGTGTCCATTGACCTAGTGTCGTATTCCGAGATTAGCGACAATAATAATAAATACGTTTTAACTTTACAAGACGAATTAACTAGGTATGTCCAAGCGTATCCAATTCCCGACAAAGAAGCTAAAACAGTTGCTTCACGTTTAATCCACTTTTGCCAACACTTTGGTGTTCCCCGAAGGTTCCATTCAGATCAAGGCAAAGAATTCATGAATAATCTAATGAAACAATTAATTAAATTCCTAGGTTCTAGTCAAACATATAATACGGCATATCATCCACAAACAAATGGCGCTCTCGAACGTTTCCATGCTACACTTCGTGACCATATTCGTATGTATCACAATCGACGTCTTAAAAACTGGGACCAAATAATTCCGTTGGCCATCATGTGTCATAATACATCGGTTAATAGTTCTACGGGATATACGCCATACGAATTACTTTTCGGTTATAAACCACGTCCATTTTTCTCTTTAAAGGTTATCCCAGACTACACAGCATCCGATTATTTAAGAGATTTAAACGAACGCCTAAGAATAGCCAGGGACACTGCTTTACGAAACTCTGAAATCATGAAAGAGAAAGCTAAGGAAAGATACGACGCTCAAATAAAAAACCTTGCCGATTTTTCTCTTGGCGACAAAGTCATGTTACGAGTTCCTACTCCAAATAACTTAGATGCGAAATGGGATGGTCCTTACGAAGTCGTTCGAGTTGGATTTAATGAAAATTATTTAATACGGAAATCCGGAAAAAATCTATTAGTACATGCGAATCGCCTTAGACCATATCACGCACAACAGTCGCAAAGTTTAGTTTAGATAATAGTAAAATATCAACCCGTATTTTTCTTTTACAGGGTCTGTCATACAACAGCCCAGAATACCACTACATCCTTCACCCAGATCCTTAGTGATCCTAACTATATTTACAACTATATAATTTGTTCTATTATTAAGGTTATATTATGCTTAATCCTTTACAAAATATATATTTTGATTAAAGACTTTATTAAGTCTAAGTTTACTAAAGCGTCTAATACCTTTGTTACAGGGCGGCCACAGGAGCCTTTGCCCATCTAGATATTTCCCAACCTTTAACCACGCATGCGGGTCTGTTCTATAAAGAAGAAGGTCAAATCCTTACCTATGATGAATCATGGAAATTGATTATTTATAGAGAACTTAAACCCCTTTTTATATCTCACGAATCCCTTCTTCGCTTATCGGAAAAGTTTCAATTAATGGCATCTCAAATCATTAATCTTCCCATTACTCAATCAACTAAATCATTTCTCAACGTAAGTCTTCGCAAAATCGAAAACCGACTCTCTGAGCTTAAGTTCTACTTAGGTAAAAACTCGCGTTCAAAAAGAGAATTGTTAGATGGTCTTGGTTCTGTTCTAAAATGGCTCATTGGTACACCTGACGCAAAAGACGCAAAAAGATACGACGAATGTATTGAACAACTTGAGAAGCAGGAACTCGATATAATAAATCTCATGAATAAACAAATACAGATAACTTCATCAACTGTCAAAAACTTCAACGACACCATCTTCAAAATCTCGTTTGACGAACAAATTATCAACGAAAACATTGATCGTCTCAACGAATTTATCAATAAAACTGAAAATCTTGTTTTTAACATCAAACTCAGCGAAGATATTTCCTCTATTTCCTTACAAATTTTAGAACTAGTTACAAGCTTAGAAGATGAAATTAACGATTGTTTAACAAGTATTCTTTTTGCCAAATCAAACGTGGTGCACCCTTCAATTATAACCCTCAATAAGTTATATGAAGAATTACTAAAATCGAATAAAATTAGAACTTACAAACAATTTGTAACACCAGTCTCCGTAGAAAATATCCACACCTTATTAGATTCGTCAACTCTCTCAGCATATGTGTATTCCAACAGATTAGTGTATATTTTAGAATTCCCTTTAGTTCGAAATAATCCCTTAACTCTTTATCATATATATTCGGTTCCAATCCGTCATCCCAATTCGTCCCTCCATACCACCATCCTCCCAGAGCATACCTTTTTGGCCACCGATCCTAGTGGTCAATATTATGTGTCGACGAGTTCGCTGGACAAATGCAACACCTACACACCAAAGAGAAGCATCTGCAAAGATCTCGTGGTCTACGATTCTTCAACACGTCCAATCTGCGAGTTGGAGCTACTGTTCAGCAAATCATCAGTGATCCCAAAAAGCTGCATAACAACGACATTTCCGGCAGAAATCAATACCTTCCAGTCGCTGGGTCAGAATAGCTGGCTCTATATCCTTAGCAACGAGACTAACAGTGTTCTTCAGTGCAATAACGAAATCTTTAACTACCAACTAAAAGGCACAGGAATTATAACCCTACCTCAAGCCTGCAAGTTGCACACAGGATACAGTACTCTGTCAGCCTTCTACACTGCAAACGAAAATATCACCTATCCAATCATCGTCCCTGACATCAGAAATGAAGACTGTTTCGAAATGACGAAAAATCCAGAAGTTCAGAAACTAATTCCAATTACAATAAACGAGATGCCACTTGATGCCCTAAAAAGCATCAAAACCCACCTGGATAAATACTCCGACGAATTAAGAAAAATCCAAGACTCCAACAATCAATCATTCATTGAGAAAAATCAAAGAAGCTTCACATGGATTTACCTCTCTATTGCAATGATAATGTTAACTTACCTTTTAATCAAGATCTGCAACCGATGTCCGAATGGCTTCATACATAGTAATGATAGAAGCTGTATACAAATTTTCAACAACTGTTTCGACAACTCCTCAAGACGCCGAACTACACAAGTGGCCATCCCTATGAGAAACCTGGACCACGTTACATCATGTATTTCAGAAGACGAAGAACCACCGTCATCTCCACGTTCTCAAAGATCAGACGCTAACGCCCAATCTTTATTCTAAGAGGGGAGGTGTTATGTTATGTAGCCTCTCTATATTATTAGTACCTAAGACAATATATTTTATTTTGTATAGTAAACATATCTTATCCCTATTTGTTTCGTAAATAAGTCATTTACTAAGTTGTTATTTTAAATAGTTGTTAACAAATCATTTATTAGATAGTATTTACTATTTCTTGTTTACATCCTTAATTATGTCTTTCCTAAATTTGTTTATCCATCTCACGACCCTAGCATTATATAAGACTAGCACATACGAAATTAAGTTACTCTATTCTCGTTACTCAAGACATCAACTTAGAATATTTACCAATTCCAATGAAAACTTGTTAAATTAATAAATAAATATATATTTAAATCAGTTTGCTATTTACTGCGTAACACAGGGGTAAGTACATTCATCAAACTGCTGTGTAATTAAGAACCTATCAACTTTACTAGAATTTAACCCAAATTAAGGAATTACTTGCCTAGATTTGACTGATTAATTGAGTTAACACGATATCGGGCAAAATTGGTCAAAGCATTGATTGATAGCTATAGTTAAGTTTAAACGTTTCTAATAAAACGTTATTTGACATGATTAAATTTAAATGTTGTTTAGTTAAAACAGAATTTATTTATTTTAGATTTTAATCAATTTTGGTACCTACTTACGGCAGTTTATTAGAAATAATTAGTATTTGTTTCAATTCTAATTAATTTGTAGTAAAATAAATAATTTCCACATTTACCACACATGAATGAAATAAAATATTAAAAAAATGTATTATTCATAATAATTTTCACATCACGCTAATTTTCGAGGTTATATTGGACTAACAAATAGTAATATTTCGTGAAAACGAGTAAACAATTATGAGCGTGTGTTGCTCGGTTTCATTAAAAGTACATTTAATATTAACAAAGGAGTCATAAATGATGCAGTACTATGACTAGGCATTGGACTTTCTGTTAATGCACCTTGAATTTTACTAATATTCAGCCACTCTCGCCAATATATTTAAATATTTGCAGTTAGTGAACATAAACATTTTTGTTAGTGACTTACTTTTGGTGAGGATCATTACGGGTCGCGCAAAAAGGTATGTTTACTGATAATGACTTCATGGAACATGGAATGATAGCTATTATAATTTTCAGGACTTGACATACTTATAAGTTTGGGTAAGACAATACTATTATAATTTCTTATTTAACTTAACCCCAAAGTGATAGTTTTTTGACGCAGTACGACGAATGTAACTGAATCACTAATTATTTCCGAAATCAAACTCCACAAAGGAACTCAGAAGTGACAAGAAGTTTTTATTTTTCCGACAGATATCATCAAATCATTTTGATCAATATTAAAAAAAATAACATATTAAGGAAAGAGGGTTGATACTATTAAAAATATTTTAAGGTAGTGTAGATGATCTGAGGATTGCCACATAACAATTTAAATCTTTCATCAATTGTATTTATCCATAAACACCGTGAGGGTTGTATCTTCCGCTTTAAGCTAAGCCCTGTTTACGCCCTTTCAACCGACTTTATTATGATCTATCGACCTTCAATAGCCTGCCGTCACACACAGGCCTCCAGACAGCGGAATAAGTACCTAATTATCTAGCATGACCCCACTTAGTCGGACAAAAAATTTGGATAAACTTGAAAAACCATTTGTAAGGGGAAAGGTACCGAATCACTATACGATTTTGTTTGACTTTCAGTATAAAAGGCATTAGGGATGCCACATGTTGATCTAATAAAAATAATTATAATGATTCATCCAAGTGACTTTAGTTTTTATCGAGATATTAGTCGTAAAATATCCTTTCGGGCACTTTGTATTGAGTCTCAATTTTCGATGAGACCGACCGATGAGGTCTCGATGGAAAGTAATGTGCGACTCATAGGTACTGCGAACAAATTTATATTTAAATTCTAACATATTAAAACGCTTAATAATTGATATTTAATTTAATATAACCCACTCGCTGCGTAACTTGTTAGAAAGCGTGGGCTTATAAAACGGATTTCTATTTCAGTATCAACAATTTCAGGATTCTTTGTCAGCTGAGGAAAATGTGTTTGTACTGACGGAACTATATTACACCAGATTGCCAATCAAAATAATAGACCAATAAAAAGTACTAGTACTTATTTCCTTAGTAGCCATTTAGCCGATATCAGACGCTTCAGCCGATTCACTAAATAACATAAGAATGAAAGTTCATTCGCTTCTTTTATTTCGTTTTTCGGTCATTCGGTAAGCGAGTGAAAGATGCTGAGAAAGGAAATCCAACATCGTTGCGTCATTGGTTTACAATTATTTTTCATTTTTGATTCAATTCGAGTGAAAGGTGCCAAATGTAACGCAAAACTTAACGAAAAGTGAAGCGTCTAATATTGGTCTCAAAAGGCTAGGTGTGACACGTCCTCGTTCGTAGTAATAACTCCGTGTTAAGTTAGTGCGTAGTTAACGCGTAGTAAACCGTTTACGACTTTCTCAATGTACTCCTTAGTGGTAAAGGTAAGATTGCAGTAAATTTTTCACGGGAGAGCCATAAGGCTAATTTCAGAAGTATAAAGCTTTTGTCACTGATTAAAGTTAACAGGTAACCGTAAAATAAGACAAAAACGTTATGAAAGTTGACTGGAAATTGGATGCATTTCCTTGAAATGGGCGGTAGCTGTACAGCTGTCCGGCGCAACTTCGTTTGCGTCACATTTTCCCCGTTTTCCCAACATTTTTCATTGCTGCTCCACTCCTATTGGTCGTAGCGTGATGATATATAGCCTATAGCCTTCCTCGATAAATGGGCTATATAACACTGAAAGAATTTTTCAAACCGAACCAGTAGTTTCGGAGCCTATTCAATGCAAACAAACAAACAGTCAAATTTTTCCTCTTTAAAAAAATATTACTTTAGATTAGACAGTGTTGTTTCGGAGCAATCAGAAAAAAAATGGAGACTTTTCTGATAGATCATGAACGAATGATTCTATGGAAAACCAATTTAGCCGTAAAGGCCGGAGGGGTATTTTCATTGTAATATGTAATTAAATTCACACGGTTATGACAAAAAACAATAACACTGGCTATTGTCGCCTACCTGTTTGGGAAATACAGTGTACATTTACTATTATCCTTGTCTATTAAATTTTCTATTTCGTGCAATCTTCAGTAAATTTTTGATTTACCGCCGAAACTGCAGGGGCTAATAATGGTATATGCACATGAGTTTGTTTTTTGTTCAGTCTAACCGGATGCAGCTAAATACCGGTATTTAACATGGAGCGACTGCCTATCTGACCTCTAAAAGCCATTTAGTACTGGTAATACGATAGGTACCCCTTGGTAAATCTGGTTGTCTGACTTTCGGGCCACTGGCTACTTGTAACGACTGTCAAAGATCTACACATGAAAGCCGGGACCAACGGCTTAACGAGTTTTCCAAGGCATGGAGGAAACTGGGTAGGTAACCCCATCCATAGACCAACCTACGCAAGTGCAGCTTAAACTGAAGACGACTCGAGCGGCTGTTATTGTTTAGCCACGAGCTACTCAAAAAAATCGCACGTTAAAATAGCATGAATGAAAAGTGTAATTTTATGTACGAGTAGTAAGAGTACATGAAATTTTGCTTGCCTTGAAAATTTCATGTACGAGTAAGTTTAACATTTGAAATCCCATCAGGTGCACGGCTTAAAAATAAACTTTACGCCATATTTAATCCGTTATTACGTTTTGTCAACCCTATGTATATCGTCCTAAGCTTCCAAATGTTCCGCTCGTGATTTCGGGCCATTTAACGGCAATGGATGGCTCACCTTTTGGGACGTTTTTTACAAGACAAACGTTACTTATCTACTGTTATATGATAATTTGTGACAACTGTTTTTTTTTCGTCGCGTGATATCTGCTGTTTCATAATTTATGACGTCATAGGTCTTATCATTTAGGTATGAGCTTTGGCTTTACATTCAACGTTCAGGGAGTTGCCAAACTGTTTTAAAGTATCTTTACATTCAACGTTCAGGGAGTTGCCAATATGTCTTATAGTATTTTAGCAAAGTGTTGGCTGCACATAATAACTTAGCGCTAGGAAAGTGTCGACGGGTTATTAAATTATCTATGCACTTTGTATTTAATACGCATGTACGAGTTAGACAATAGAAGAGACATCGACGCACAAACCATTGCCACGTATCCAGTAAATCAACACATTATAAACCTCCCCATAAGGATTATTCTCCGGTGTGTGGAACATTATTCACCGGTGTGTAGATTTTTTATCAGTAATTTTATAAAAAACATCTTTTTTTTTTTTAATTACTGATGAGAAAATAATTAATTTCGAGATGATGTACTTAATAGGTACATCATCTCGAAATAAAATTTAGCGACGTACAAAAATCAACATACTACAAAAAGTACTTCAGCGCCATCTATGACACGACGAAAGAACTAACATCAATTTCTTACATCTCGCAAGCAAAGTTTACATCGACTTAAGACTATATAGAGAAACCCGACAACAACTGTCGGGCAGTTGCCCACCAGACACAACACCTGTCTGGTCGGAGGATTCTTCCTTTTCTAAGGAGTACCTATCGAGGAGCTATACACCCTGTTCCTCAAACCCCCTAAAAAATTTTTGTAAATCTTTGACAGTCGTTACGAGTAGTCAGAAGCCAAAATCTGACATCCAGTCTTACTAAGGGGTTTCGTATTACCCAGTTACTGGGTTGTGGAGGTCAGATAGGCAGTCGCTTCATGTAAAATACTGGTACTCAGCTGCATCCAGTTAGACTGGAAGTCGACCCCAAGATAGTTTGGGAAAAGGCTAGGCCAATGATGGTACTGAATAGGTGAGTGGTAATCATTTGTGTCGATGTCGGGATTTCACTGTGTATACTAAAAAAAGTGTACCCTGTTTGAATTACGCTACGAATGGTAGCCGTTATCGGGCTACGTAATGTATGACCGGCTGCGGTGGTATGACAGCAATACATTTACTTTCTCATTCACTGACACGACATTCAATTATGTACATTCGACGTTCTAACTGAATTTTGATGCTTGAATGTAAGTACAAATTTCGTTTAGGCGCGGAATGTCCAATTCCCAATAATGTCCATTTCGCAGAATGTCCAATATTCATCATTCTCGGTCAGCTGCTGTCTAACAGTACACTGTGATAGTTCTATTTTGTAATTTTGGAAATAAATCTGTATCCACTTATGTAATCCTTGATAGTTCGATCAAATTCTGTACCACCCCAACAATAAGGAAGGAAATAATATTCATTAAATAAATTAGAACTATCATTGTGTGCTGATAAATAGCAGTTGACCAAGGATGATGAATATTAGACATTCTGCGAAATGGACATTTTGCGAATTGGACATTCTGCGCCTAAACGCAATAAACGTTTTAGTATTCGAATCTTCTTGCAGAATATACTGATTCAACATTAGTAAAAGCGACTCACGAAACTATTAAGGTTCGACCTGTCTCTGGTTTTCTTTTTCTTAAAAACCCGCTTTGACATAATTAAGCTGTCGCCGCGTTCAAAGTTGAAGTGCTCTCTTGGTGGTATTATTTTTTAATGTGGCTGGTATTTTTTCGATCAAAATATCTTATATTATTTTCTGACGGCACTAATATATCCTCCTGATTGAAATTAGGTCACGGCGTACGCAGGAGATGATATAGTTACAAGTGTGTGCGCAAACACAAGTGCACTCTCTGTTCATTTACTCTCATCGTGTAAAGAGACTGCAAACTAAGGTCATACCACCAACTTCCAAACTCCGGGTTACAACTGAAGTATAAGTTGTAGATCTTCTTTTCTTTCTTGTATTATAATATATATATTTATGGCACTATTCACGACAAATATTTTTGTTAAATTAAAAATGTGTTTGCTTTGTGACATGAATGAGATTTGAATTAAGCTCAAACCTTTCAGAAAAACTAAATCCCTTCTACGTATTGTTTCACCCACATCCATTTCACATTTTGTTTCCTCATGTCTGTCACGGTGACATCATATAAAGCTTACTGTCCAAGTGTTCACTTATCTATTAACTGTCTGCTTGTCCTCGGATATTAACTAGCAATACAGCTGAGGATTTATCGGCTTAACGTTGTTTTCTTTCTCCTAAATACAGTTTTTATGTTAACTTTGTTCAGTACTACATTAATTTATTTACTAGATGTAGCCCGCGACCTTCGTCTGCGTGAAACAGCGTTTACACCTTACGACATTTCGTACAAACTTTCAAGTCCTTATTTTACGAAATGACTTAACCGATTTTAATGTAACTTCATACGCATAAGCAGTACATAGGTCTAAAAAGTAACTAAAAAAGATTTTCGAAATGTCTTTTTAAAAGAAAGATAATTGGAAATTTCTGTTTCTCTTGATAATTTATAATCGGTCTAATTTAGCCGTAACCTAGCTAACTTTTCGAAAATGTTTTTAGTAACTCTTCTTTTCGCAGTAAAATTCAGAATAATATCAATGACGAAAAAGCTTGCCAATCATATTACGTTTTCATGTCGACTTTCTGCTGAGTTAACAAAAAGTTAAAACCTTTTTGGTAACGCTAACGACTACAATATGTGCGGGTATTAATAGTAGATAGAAGGCCAACGTTTTACACTACTACTTTTTGTTTAGCTGATGATTTCTTTTAAAGCATGCTCAGCTCACGTAGGTTGCTCTTTAATATCTCGACGAAAGATAGAAGGGGACAAGGTGAGAAATCGTATGGAACATTGAGGGTTCTAATAGCAGATTGAAAAAATATTTATTGGACATACACAGGTAAAATAATTAAAAATTATAAAAAGGAAAAATATAACAATAATAATAAAAATCAAAACCAAAAAAAACTAGGTAAACTAAACTAGGCACTGCTGGATTTGCATTGTTCGTCTAACCACACAAATTGTGCTCAATGTTACCGATGTTTCAAGTTACTACCGTCGCGCGTCGCGGGCGGTCGTCGATATATTCTTTTGTTGTCATTATTCGTCGGTAACGCGCTCTATAGCTAATTTACACTCTCACAGCCAATTTAACTAATCCACAAACAGATACGTAAAATACCTCAATTGTTTTTTCTTTTAATATAACAAAGGCTTAGCGTGCAATTATTATTATTACGTTCACATAAATAATAATGTACGTAAAATTAAACCATACATTGCATGCAACCAAAAGCTATACCTACCTAATAACATTAATAATCCAATAAATCAACTGCATGGCATTAATAAACTTTAATAAAAACAAAAAAATACGCTCATTAAGGAAGTATAAATAATTATGCAAATGTAACTGTTCCTTACAGTAATAAATAAGCCACAATAATTAATTAGTGGCTGTACTTTATTTGACTTGCTGCAATATATTTTTGTGGATTTATTAGTTAATTATAAATAGCAGACCAATGCACGTTTATTTTAATCGTTAGCACGCCGTTGGTCACGGTTGTCATTTGTTGATCTTTGAGTCGTTACGAGTTGTCAGTAGCCACAAGTCTGACATCCAACCCTACCAAGGGGTATCGTATCGCCCAGTTTCTCGCTTGTGGAGGTCAGATAGGCAGTCCCTTCATGTAAAATACTGGTATTCAGCTGCATCCGGTTAGACTGGAAGCCGACCCCAAGATAGTTTGAGAAAAGGCTAGGCAGATGATGAATGCACGTTTATTTCTTTTACCTACATACACTCATTAAATAGCTAGGACATACCGTTATGCTTTGAATAAAAACATACAATAACGTAACAGCGATACAGAAAAAACTGCCTCGTTGGTAGAGAGTCCGCAAGCGCGGCTGCTGAGCGTAAGGTCCTGGGTTCGATTTCCGGGTCGGGCAATTTGTTATTGGATTTTTTTATCAGGAATTTTCATAATAGCAACCATGGAGTTGACAATTAGGCTCGCCCCAATTGCATGGAAATTCAATATACTTATTTGGCGATGTGGGTGTAACCCTTTGGGAATTACGGGCGTGATGTTATGATAGAGATGTTTTTTTATTATTTATTTATATTTAGCTTGTGTGCGCGGATTCGCCCGCCTGGTCTTTGCAAGAATATTTAAACAAGGTTTGCTATGAATATAGGTGATTCTTTTGCTTCGATTACAGATGTGATCTTAGGATAATTACGTTGTTGGACGAAATTTATCTTTTACATAATTTATTTATTACTTTTACGTAACGTTAAGGAAGGTATTTAATACCTAGTTACATATAACCCATTTTGACTGCTTGTCAAATATCTGGTCCTTCGAGCCGGATTGAAGTAACGATTCATTAAAAAATAATTAAGGCCTGAAAAATTATTTAAAAAAATCTCACTAAAATGGCTCCAAGTACCTGGTCAGCCTTTATAAAAAACGGAGATTTTCCTCAGTACTAATAAGAATTAATTACAATGTAGAAAGAAGATAGGAAAACAATTAAAAGATTCGTAAAAGAGTTTGTGTTTTTAATCAGAAAACAAATTGTAGGTGGAGCCGTACCTAAGTTGGAGTCGTTGAAGAAGCGAGGAAAAATACTACTAAGTAATTGTTCTCTCTAATACTTATTGTTTGAATTAAATGAGTTTGTTCCGTTTCTAATAAACGGTGTTTACACACTGAACTTTCAGGAAATTTTAATAAGTGTAAAAGAGTTTTATCTTCTAAGGATGGGTCTTATTTATTCTGAAACAGCTTGTGTACGCGACTTTACCTGCGCGTTTCCAAGTTTTTTGATGAACCATAAAATAACATAACACCAATAGTATAGCTGTTTATCAGAGAATTTTTAAAATCGAATGATTAGTTTCAAAAATTCTGTTACATCCGAACTCCGATCCGATCCTCCGATCTTATACTTTTATAGTACTCGCATAGAAGAAGATTAAAAAAAAAAACAAACTAAATAACAAGGCAAGTTAAATAAAAGCTTATAAAAACAGAAAGTTTCAATTTATAACTCCAACAAAGCGGTTCAACGGACTTGAATATAATAAGGTAAAAATAAAAATCATGCACAGTCACAATAATTAAAACCTACAACATTTCTGTGCATTTCTGTTTTCTGTGAGCATATAATAAGCATATGCAAATGTGCAAATGTACGCTAAAAAACACGCGAAAACTAAAGCGCTTTATACATCGGCTGCTGAAATATTGCTGAAACAGTTTGGCATACATTTTAACACTAATGACCGTATTTTAATTCTACTTTCGTACTTATTTAAGGGTGGAGTAAGCACCAAAATCACAAATCTTCATCAGCCTAAAACAGTCCACTGTTGGACAAAGGCCTCTCCAATCGCACGCTATTTAAGTCGATCCTCGGCAACTCTCATCCAGTTGCTACCAGACACCCTGCGAAGTACAGAGCGGTTTTCGCGCGCCACCCACGCTTCACCCGACCCGCGCTCGTCCCGCGGGCGCTCTCTGTGTGATGTCATCCATATAAGTACATGTAATACAGTTTCCGTAGTCCTGCGCCCGTCCCATGTGATGCGCTTTAGGCTTGCCGATTCGCGGTCTCCACTCAAGGAAGTCTACCCGTTGGGGTACACGTGTTCTTGAGTGGAGACCGCGAAGCGTCATTGGTTCTCCGGCTAATATGGCCGGCCCATTGCCACTACAGCTTACCTATTCTGTGAGGTATTTCGAAAACGGAAATTACACACACACTTATTTTATTATAATCAGGTAAAACTCCCTGAATTTCTTGTAGCGACCTACAAAAAGGAACTTACTGCAAAAAGTACTACAGCGCTGCTATGACACGACGGAAGAACTAACATCAATTTCCTACATTTCGCAAGCAAAGTTTACATCGAGTTAAGATTATATAGAGTAACCCGACAACATCTGTCGCAGGATCCTCCCTTTTCTAAGGACTATCGAGGAACTCTACACTCTGTTCCTCTTACCCCCTAAATTCTTATGCCGAGGATGCGTCGTACTGGAAACGTGCTGAAAACCGGCTTTTATGACGCCGCGCCGTCAGGACTTTGGCATTGTCTTTTGTTCGGACTTTTCAACTCACAGGCTTTTTAATAAGTAGAATACAGCTCGAACAGTCTGTCAAAATCATTGTAATCTTGTTATGCGAGCCAATCGTAAAAAACGTTTTAAAGATATAGTTACCATTTACATTGTACAATTGAAAGTTTCGAAACTAGAGCAGTGGCTACGCAGCGCCCCGAATAGATGTCAGGTGAAACTCAGATTGATTTCCATTTTTTCATGAGAAAATTTTCTTTAATAAAGCATTGCCTGTGATAAACTAATTTATTTATCTTAACTTTTGAATCAAACAATAGTTAGGGATGATACAATTATTTGATTTGGTATTACTTCTAGGTGCCCGATTACGACTACTATGAAAAACAGTTTTCGTTCTGAATATAACTGTCATTTTACTTATATGTTTTTTTTTTTTTTTCAGTTTCATCTTTTTCTACCTTTTGTAGTAAGCGATGACTTATTGTCGGGCCTACGCTGTCCTCTCATACTTAAGTACTAGCGCTGTAACATCCAAATATTGTAGAACCAAATGATTTTAAAAGAGTAACCATGGAGTTTCTTGCCGGTTCTTCTCCATAGGAAACGACCAACCCGAACCGTGCCTCTTCTGTTGACGTTTTATAAGTGCCCATGTAGGCCTATGTAAAATAAAATATTTTGATTTTGATTTTTGATTTTGGTAGATATGTTAGGTATTGGAAATATAGCTACAATGAGTTTGTACAACATTAGAGCATTTTTTTGAAAATCCCGTAATTTCTGTTGATTGACTCTTTTCAGAAAGGGCTTAACTAAAGCAAAGTCTACGAGCTTAGTTAAAAGTTTATTTTATTTCCTCTAAAATATTCAGAAATCTTTATCGATAATTCAGAGTGAAGAAAAGCCGTTTCTCGCAATCATTATTAATGGCAACGTTAATTTAAGTTACGGATTCTTATAGGGATAAGCACCTATAAGCACCTATAATACCCCGTAACATAACTACAATAAAAATATCAGAAGCCAAGCGTTGAAACTGACAAGCAGATATCTTAACGTGACAACATAATACGAGCCATAAAAGCAAAAATAAAACCTTGACTGTGCAGAAATCAGAAACTGGTCAATGTTCCACTTATCGCTTAGCCTAGAGTTAAACACGGGACACGCGTGTTTCTAAAGAGACCGCGGAAAAAAAAAGAAAATGTATTTATTTGTCTTGCATAGGACAAAACAAAAATGGTTATATTAACTGTTATGTTCGTGACAATGAAACACAGAGATTCAATGCAGACTGGCATTTATTACAAAAAGTACGAGCTACCCTCACAACATGTGATTATTATGCGATACAGTAATACCGTACATAACACTGTCCCCTCTTAATCTATAATTATATAAAATAAGTTGCTACTCTAAACATTTTTAGGCTTTCCTACTAACATTACACAG
Organism: Cerastis rubricosa; assembly: GCA_949152445.1. Taxonomy (NCBI): domain Eukaryota; kingdom Metazoa; phylum Arthropoda; class Insecta; order Lepidoptera; family Noctuidae; genus Cerastis; species Cerastis rubricosa. The sequence goes on from OX424532.1 coordinate 5,482,018, forward strand.
AAGTATACATCATGTTTGTTAATTAAAGGGTAAACGTAAAATTATGTTAAGCGCGAGCGAAACAATTGGCACATCTAGTTACTAAAATTAGAAGAATATAAAAAAGGACAAGGGCTTATATTATATGAAATGCTACACAAACATACATGTCATTACTTCTACAATTTAAAACGCACAAGTACGTCAACTCAGAAATACAACTTAAAAGTTATCATATAATATTTAAAACAGGTTACAAATTGTTATTTTGTAGTCTTTAACTTTTTGGCACAATCTATGGCAGCTCTCCGGCGTAAACGACTATCAATAATCGGCGATGACGTAGACAGCGGCGAACTTTTAGCCGTCGTGACTACTGGTTCGGTAGACTCATCCGTCAGGCGTTTCCCTTTACTTTCGTATGATGTATTAAGTGAGGAGTCTACCGATGAAGTGCTTTGTGTTGGTATAATAGAAACATTAGGTTCCAGTTCAACTGTCTCCATATTCATACTAGGACTCGGACCCGTAATGGAACGTCTAGACTTCCTAACGCTTTTTGTCAACAACTGATCAATATGACGTTTATGAATACGTCCGTCATTTGTTTTAATCGCGTACGTAACAGGCCCTGACCGTCGCACCACTTCACCCTCTGCCCATTTTTGCTTATGTTTCGAATAATCCCGCATGATTACCGCGTCCCCGACGTCTGCTTGTCGCAACGGCGGTCGCTCTGCGGCCGCGCGCTTCTCTTGGGCCAGCTGCGCCCCGCGTACCAGCTCGCCCGTATCCGGCCGCAGTAAGTCTAGTCTGCCACGCAGACGGCGCCCGAACATCGCCACCGCCGGCTCGCGCCCCGTGGTGCTATGCTCCGTATTACGATACATAAAAAGGAATTTGGTTAACGCCGTGTTATCATTAACGTTTTCTAACGATGCCTTCTTTAAAACCCGTTTTATAGTGCGTACTGCGTTCTCGGCGGCTCCATTACTAGAGGGATGATATGGTGCAACGGGCAAATGTTTTATGCCGTTACGCTTAAGATACATTCCTAATTCCGCTGATGAAAATGGCGGTCCATTGTCACTTACTATTTTTTTAGGAATGCCAAAACGAGCAAAAAGTCTTCTGAAACTATCAATAACTACTGAAGCTGAAGTGGTGCTCACTCGCTCCACTTCAATCCACTTAGAGTGGGCATCAACTATTATTAAATAATATCGATTGTTTAAAGGGCCTAAAAAATCCACGTTTAAACGTGCCCACGGCTCCTCGGGCCAGGGCCAGGAGTGCAATGGCGCTGGCGCTGGCTGAGCGCGCTGTGACACGCACGCCGCGCACTCACTACAAATACGCTCAATATCACTATCTAACGTCTCCCACCATACATAGTTCCGGGCTATCTGTTTCATTTTTACTATACCCGGATGACCCTCGTGAATTTCTTGCAAAATTGACTGACGTAACACTGTAGGTATAACAATCCGGTATCCCCACACTAAACATCCGTGATCTAAGTGTAATGATTCTTTCCTATTAAAATAAGGTTTTTCTTGATCGATGCTAACTTGTAAAGGCCACCCGAACATTGTATAACCAACAATTTTATTTAGAAGTGTATCCTTATCCGTCTCTGTTTTAATATTCTTAAAACTGAGTGGAAAGTTTTCTTCCACAAAATTAAGGTAGCTACATTCGTCGTCATCTTCTCGTACTCGTTGTCTAGTCGAGCTAAGAGGGAGGCGTGACAGAGCGTCGGCGAAACAATTGCTCTCCGATCTAACAAATTCTATTTTAAAATCGTATGCTGCTAATTTAACGGCATATCTTTGGATTCTACTTGCAGCAGTTACTGGTATGCCTTTATTGTCTCCTAATATATAACTTAAAGCACGATGATCACTCCTAAGAATAAACTGTTGTCCGTATAAATACTGGTGATGTTTAGTCACGCCGAATACAATCGCCAAAGCCTCCTTATCCAACTGTGAATAGTTGGACTCAGCTGGATTTAACGTACGCGAGGCACAGCAGAGCGGCCGCTCGCTACCGTCATCGTAACGTTGTAACAACACTGCACCCAAACCGTATGGGCTGCTATCTACTGCCAGAATAAGTTTTAAATTTGGATCATAATGTGCGAGAACCGGAGAGCTACTTAAGACGTTTTTAATTTTTACAAAAGCATTTTCACATTTTTTGTCCCAATTCCACTTAATACTTTTTTTTAACAAATCATATAATGGTTTTAAAACATCACTCATGTTTACGCAAAACTTTGAATAAAAATTTACAAGTCCTAAAAAACTCCTTAACTGCGTAATGTTACAAGGTGATGGAGCCGCTACAATCGCTTTAATTTTTTTATCATCAGTATGGAGGCCTTGTTTATCAATTCTATAACCCAAATACGTTACAGATTCTTTAAAAAATTGGCATTTACCATAATTAATTCGAAGGCCATTATCCTTCAATCTCTGCAATACTGCCCTTAAATTTGACATATGTGAAGCCCTACATTTACCGCTAACACATATATCGTCCGCAAACACAGCCGTAAACGGTAAGCCACTCAAAGTCTCTTCCATTATCTTCTGAAAATTTTCGGGTATGCACTTAATACCAAACGGCACACGGTTGTAAACAAAAGTACCGACGTGAGTGGTGATTGCCGTTATCGGCCTTGAAGCTTTATCGAGTTCGCATTGTTGAAAAGCATTCGACAAATCGAGCTTAGTAAACAGTTCACCTCCACCCAATGTTGCGAACAGGTCCTCGATCCGTGGTAGCGGGTAATGAAAGTCTTTCAATCGCGGATTGATGGTTACTTTGTAGTCTCCGCAAATACGGATATCGCCATTTGACTTGACTACAGGCACAATAGGTGTACCATAATCCGATCTGTCAACTTTGTATATAACTCCTTCCCCCTGTAACCGATCGAGTTCCCGTTCAACGCGCGCGCGCAGAGCCAGAGGCAACGGCCGCGCCTTCACAAACACTGGAGTCGTGTCATTTAAATGAAGTCGGATCTGCGACTTGAATGTTCCCAGTCCCCCAGCGAAAACTTCGGGATATTCATCCTTAAGTATTTTCGCCAACGAATTCTCATCGGATACATAATGGTGGCTATTAAGTGCATCGAAACTTGATAATTTTAACTGTTTTATCCATGTGCGCCCCATTAGCGGCGGTCCGCCATTAATAATAACGTATAATTTTAATAAGAGTTGTTTATTGTTGTAAGTAGTTGTCACCAGTATATAACCGAGTGTTTGAATAACGTCTCCAGTATAAGATTTAAAAGTTAATATTTTGCTAACAATCGGTTGCTTATAAAACATCTTGTCGTAAAACTTTTTTGATATAGCCGATATCTTACTTCCCGTATCTACTTCAAACTTTAAAAATATACCTTCGACATTCAACTTAATATAATAGGGACCGTCATCCTCACACTCCTTTATATTACTACTATAATTGGTATAACCCATGTTATAGAAATTACAATCGTTTTCAGTATCGGAATCGGTAATACTACTATCAAGATAGAACTGACCTTTGTTTGTCTTCTTTGTGTAATTACCGTCCTTCTCACTACGAGTGCACACTGATTTTAGATGTCCTTTTTCACCACACTTATCACACGAATAATGCTTATAACGACACCTGCCTTCCACGTGGCCGGCCTTGCCGCATCGCGCGCACGCGCGCCGCTCGGGCGCCGCCGCCGTCGCTGCGCGGGCGCTGCGCGGGCGCGCTCCGCCAACTCGGTGCAGGCCGTCGCTCGCGCCGCCGGCGCTGTAGCCTGCGCTCGCGCCCTCCGCAGCCGGGGCGCTCGCCACACTCGCGTGCCGCTCCGCTGCTTCGAGAGCCATTGCCAACTCCACACCGCGCTTGTAGTCCACATTCTTTTCGGCGAATAACCTAGATCGCATCTCCTCACTGCACAGGCCCGATACAAACTGGTCGCGGAGATTTACCTCTAGTGATGCACCGAAATTGCAGGTTTTAGCCAGATGTTTCAAACCTTGTAAGTAAGAACGAACGCTTTCATCCTGCTGCTGCTTCCTCTGCCTGAAAATATGCCTTTCGGCTATTTCTGATCTCTCGGGTTCCAAATGATCTTTCACCAGTTTAACGAGCGCATCGAAAGTCTTATCCTCTGGCTGATCCGGCGAACATAAATCGCACATTAAGTCGTAACACTCCGTACCGACCAAAGTCACCAGCGTAGCCACGTGTAAGTTTTCTTCAATGTCGTTCAACATTATAAACTGTTTAATTCGACGAACATAAGTATTATATATATAATTTTGGGTTCCGACTTGGAAACCTTCAACTTTTCCGATCGGCATGTTATTTACTTTAAACACACGCGTAAAAATAGATATTTAATAATTTTCTCGTCGCCAATGTTATGTTCGTGACAATGAAACACAGAGATTCAATGCAGACTGGCATTTATTACAAAAAGTACGAGCTACCCTCACAACATGTGATTATTATGCGATACAGTAATACCGTACATAACATTAACAATAGCTAATAACATAAACAACAAGTACCATAACGGTTCCACATGACGTGAAAGCCGAGAAAGATAAGCAAATCAAGTATCTTGACTTGGCTCGTGAGTTTGTCGACATGTGGGATGTTGACTCAGCGATCATTGTGCCGATAGTCGTATCAGCCAATGGGCTAATTGCCAAGAGCCTCGACCAATATTATACCTATGAAGTTCTCGTTAGGCAGCTGGATCAAGGGCTTGATTCAGAAAGCGGAACTCCAGGACACGGCTCGTATTGTTAGGAGGTTCCTTTCTCTGGAGCCTTGACCGCCGGTAGCTTGGACCCTGTTCCCGATACCGGTGGGCTACTATTTTTTATATTTATTTTTATTATTTATAAGGAGTATTTATTGTGTAAATGTATTAAATTTGTTATAATTTTGTAAAAATATTTAAAAATGCAAATGATATGTATGTAAATGAATAAACGGAAATAAAACTAATAAATAAATTAAAATCTAACAAAATTATTTATAAAAGCATAAGAATAAAGTAAGACAGACTAATTTAGTCATGTACAAGGCCAAAAGGCTCAATATGGTGCTGTAACATTAAACAAAAACAACAACAACAATTTTAAAAAATCGCGTAAAGAGCATATTCCGAGTTACCGCGACGGAGACTCACGCGAAGGTGACATGTGACAAAAGCGCGTGTCGTCCACACAAGTCAGCGATGCATAGTAAGACAATGTAAACAGTACGCACGATGACCAAGCAAGCCATGTTGATCCAGTATACACTGATGTCTCGTGTCTGCCCTAAAAAACGGTAAAGGAAAACATCGTGAAACCAGCATGTCCTAGAACTAAAAATTCGAAGATATGTGACATCTACCAACCCACACTGGGCCCGCGGGGTGGATTACAGCCCACTCCCTCTCATAGAGAGGAGGTCTGTGTCCCAGCAGTGGGAACATTATGGACTGATGATAATGATGTCTCGTTGTACAGGCAGCTCATACAAAGCGAGTACAGGTTATATTGGATATGTACCGCTTGATGTGTCCTTCGTGTGTACAGACGAACAGAAAATTATCTAAAAGGGACGTCAATAAAAACACCCTACGTGGCATTTATTTGTTGGATAGCTGTTGTCTGCGATATCATCTGTAACGATAAGGAAACAAATTTAGTGTTATACAGGTTGGGAGGGACATCGACGCACAAGCGGTTACCACCTGTTCAATACATTATTCTGAACTACATATTTTTTCCTCGGTTAATTAAAATAAAATAGCTGTTCGTATTGCTAAGTTGAGAGAGATTCCCGGTGTGATAATCCCTTTACGTGTGTGTGTTGTTTCCGTTCAAATTTCGAATGTCTTTTAATTGTCCGATATGTTGGGTCCGTGGCAGGCCCCCAGTGGTCGAGGCACCTGTGGCCGACGCAACGCCTCCGTTTAGATCAATTTAAAATCTTTTGTTTTGTTTTATTTTTTTCACTTAGTACAGTAAATGAGAAAACTGTTTCACCATAATAATAAATTATTTTCCTGATTGAAACAAAACAATTGTTATGACATTCTCATTTATATTTTGAAATTCACTGTTTTGGCAAAGAAATTAAAATCATAATCTTATACCTCAGGTTGGTTGGTAGTGAACTAAATGACTTCACCTAGACATCGACATCACAGTTTTTTTATGAAGTCTCATCTAATTGCCAAACACAGATATCACACGTAATCTGTCTTAGATGTCTTTGGTTTTACTGGTATCAGTTAACTAACTGACTTCACCTAGACATCGACATCACAGTTTTTCTATGAAGTCTCCTCTAATTGCCAAGCACAGATATCACACGTAATCTGTCTTAGATGTCTTTGGTTTTACTTTTTTTTACCAGAATATTGCCTATTGCCTAACCTTCTGAATCTACATCATAGTGAACTAATAAACAGCTTGTAAATAGACGAAAAAGTTTTTTGTTCGATCAAAGTAACGTAGCTCTAAAACTATTAATATTTCAGCTTCAGTGGAGATTTATACGGTCTATTTTCAGCCAGGAATTTATATTACAATATTTTGTGTGTGTGACCCTAAATCCTTCGCAAATTAAGGGATATTTTGCTGCAAACTATTTCAGCCAGAGGTTTAACGGCGACCCAAAAATAGATCAATGGTTCCGTCCTTTAAGTGCCCTTAGTCGACATTTTCGCTCTTCTTTTATGTATGTAGTTAAGATTGCATACCCTTTAGTATGTATGGCTCATAGGCCTTTAAAATTCCGGTGTGGCTTCCGCGTTCCGGATGAGGCCTAGCGTATAAAACCCAAACAAGATAAGGCAGAATAAGAACAAATTTATTAAACCATAGTAACAGTCATTTTCTTAGTCTAACATCATTAAGGATAAGTAACAAGTTTCGTTTTGACAAAATTAGATAACAGTGGAACAAATATTTGTATGGCCTACAGATAGTTGGTCTGGGTCTGTCTGTTGTATGTGAGTTTAAGTGTTTTTAAACGCACCCACAATACAGGAAAATATTTCTAGTGTAGGGCATTGTAAAAAAAAAAAACAACTCTCTAGAGCCATATTTTTTACGGGCACGAATCATATTTAGCAGTGGAGAGCAAATGATTTATTTATTTATTATTAGGCTTCTCAACAATGAGTACACTGTTACATAATAATTTGTACATTGTAAACTTAAGTCTAAGCGCCTCATCACTTACAGAAAAGCACCGCATGCACTACATTATACGCAGATAATTACACAATTGAATAATTATATTATAAAGAAATACAGATAAAAAACTTAAAAAAAAAGCTAAATTGATTACACTGAGTTAGATTAAATTAAATATAAGTTATAGTTTATAACATAGATTAAATTAGATTAGATTAGATTTAAATAAATTAGAATAAATTAAATTAAAATGGATTCAATTATTTATTTTATTTTATATACGATTAGGTAAATAATTGATTTACTATAAGAGATCACTAAATAGCAAGGGTGATTTTTTTAAGAGCGTCTACTGAAGAGTTGAAAAGATCAATGTCCACTTCGTGCTCTGTGTATGCAGCATACATTCTTGATAGTGGACAGTATTGCCTCAAGTTGGTGTGACATCTTGGCATGCAGAAAAGTCTCCTGTTAGAACTTCTTGGCAGATTACGTGGCACATGGAATAAGACCCTACTGAGCAAATCGGGACAGTTCAGAGAGCCCGTTACTAACTTCTTAAGGAAAACTAAATCCAACATGTTATTGCGCTTCTCCAACGATACCATTCCAAAATACTTGAGTCGCTCTTGGTACGAGTTAAGCTTTTTCCCCATATTATTGCAATAGGCAAGATGCCATAAGAATCGTTTTTGCAGCCGTTCAATTCGCTTGATGTGGACCTTATACTCGGGAGACCAGACCACACTGCAATACTCGAGATGGCTTCTAACTAGCGAGTTATACATAACCTTTTTAATGTTGGGTTTTTTGAAATTTTTACACTCTCTCATAACGAAGCCAAGCATCTTCGTCGATTTTAATATAGTTTTGTCAATATGTTCGACAAAACTTAACTTTTTATCGAACTGAACACCTAGGTCTCGTATAGTTTCGACTTCCTCGAGCATCTCACCATTCAATTTGTAGACTGACTGCATGATATTTTTTTTTTTTGTGAATTTGATGTGATGGCATTTTTTTACATTTAGAGACATTTTGTTATGCTCGCACCACTTAGTCAGCCGGTCCAAGTCGCTTTGGAATAGTACCGAGTCCGCAGGATTTCTAATAGGCTTTAAGGCTTTGAGGTCATCAGCGAATAAAAATATATTCGAGTTCGGGAAGCATTTGTAAATATCATTTATGAAAAGGGTGAACATAGGCGGGCCCAAATGAGATCCCTGAGGGATGCCCGATGTTGCAATGTAAGAATTTGAGGAGCAGCCATTAACCACAACCTTGAGCATCCGACCAGATAAATATGATTGAAACCAACTTAAGAGAGGGTTCGAAATACCATACATTTTAAGCTTCTTGAGGAGTATGTCATGGTTTACTGTGTCAAAAGCCTTGCTGAAGTCGGTGTAGACTGCGTCAACCTGCACACGTGCATCAACCGCTTCAACAATGCTTTCAACGTAGGTCACCAAATTGGTAGCTGTTGATTTCCCCTTCATAAAACCATATTGGCTGTCTATTATTAGCTGTGATAAATGACTGGCTAGCACAGGGCATATAAGGGCTTCAAATACCTTTGCAAGTATGGAGAGAATAGCGATGGGCCTGTAATTGCCCACATCGGACTGATCCTGTTTTTGAAAATAGGCATAATTTTGGTTTCCTTCCATATGGTTGGAAAAGTACCCCGCTGCAAAGAACAATTAAATATAATACTCAATGGCAGTGATAAAGTATCTGCCAGCTTACTTAAAAGCAAAGCAGGTATATGATCAGGGCCAGCTCCTTTGTAGACATCTAATTTTTTTAGTTCTTTGCGTATCTGGTCTTGTGATATAGTTATTTGGCCTAACATGCAATTGCTTATGCAGCTATCCATGTCTCCTACGATCGCATGCATACCATTACCATCACTATTATAAACCTTAGAGAAATGGGAAGCAAAATAATTACATAATGTCATTAATATTATCAGAGGTGTTAAAACCATCTGTCATGGAACTGGGGTAGTTACTGGCACCGCCTCTCTCCATTTTTAAGTAGCTCCAAAAATATTTTGGGTTAGATGTAATTTTTTCCTCTATATCAGCCATGTGAGCATTGTAACAAGTCGTAGCCATACGGTCACATCTTTTCCCAAGTAAATCCAATGCAGTAATGTCTAAAGGATTATTGTACTTTTCAACCCTAACTCGGAGGCGGTTCTTTTCGTTTAGTCTTTTAATGAGCTGTTTATAGAACCAGTACGGATATTTATTATCTTTAATTGGTACTTGTGGAACGTAGCACTTAATTAATCCATATAAAATATTATAAAAAACGTCTACCATCTGATCTATAGTCATGCAAGGATCAAGCTCAGATGACCAATTGACTTGCTCAAGTGCTGCATTAATTGCCACGTAATCTGCCTTAAAGTAGTTTAACTTAGTTCTATTATTACAATTTTGTGGCTTTTTAAAACGGGTAAATGAGAGCTCACACAGTATAGGTGGATGGTGCTCATCTATTTTAGAAAGAACATCTACTGGTGCACTCACCACTACAAGATCCAAGTTGGTTAGAACTAAATCAAGAATTCTGTTATTTTGATTGCATAAGTAATTACATCGTCTTAAGTTGTTAAGCAAGACAAAATCCCAAAGAGTCTGTTCTAAGCCTGTACAAGTATTTTGTGGAGCTCTTATCACATTGTCACCTGTCCCAAGCCAGTTAATAGTTTTCATATTAAAGTCTCCTATAATCAAGCATTCATTGGCATGTTCCAGGACATTGTTAGTATTTTTAATAAAGTGTTCCAGTACTCGGGGCTGTAACGGCGACGGCAAATATACAGTACAAATATAAATTATCTTAGCTTTCTTACCCCCTCCAAGTGACAACTTGACCCAGAGATCATCGCATGAACTTTCAAATTTGATCAATCGCTGTGATTCTAGTTTAGTAGATACAGCGATAAGAACGCCACCACCATCGGTTTTATTATTCAAAATATTTTTGGATCTATCTCGCCTATAGATAGCGTAACGCCCATCCATGATTTCTGAGTCAAAGATACCATCCAGAAGCCAGGTTTCGGTAAACATTATAACATCATATGAACAGTATGCAACTTTTTGGTAGATGTCACTCAGTTTTGTCCTAATACCCCTTACATTTTGGTAGTAAATATTTAGCTGATCGAACTTAAATCCTTAACATCTTATACCTTATCCGACATAATTTTTTGTTGCTTATTGTAAACTGTCCAACGAGCCGGTATCCCTAATATATTTATAGTCAGCACCATCATATTTTCTAACAAAAATCTTACCGCCACGGACCCACACGTACTTGTAGCCCAAACTCTTTGCTTTAATCCTGGTCGCGGCATGCAGCGCCTTGTTTGCTGGTGATAAATGTTCTACGATATAGACATTTTCCTTTTCGCCAGCAATCCCAAGAAGAGCGGTGTTGAGCTTCTCTTCAGAAGTTTTTTTTTTTATTAAAGTTGATAGAAGCCGCCAGAAAGTGGTCGCGAACCCGTGGACTGCTGAATTGTACGACGATTACGACGATAGACTTCGGGCGGTTACTCGTTGGGGTTTGCTTTGAAATTCGTGTAACATGATGTATATTTGACTCATTTATGTCTCCAGATATAACCTTACTAATATTCAAGACCGTCGACACAAGATTTTCATTGTTGTGCTCTGGCAGACATTGAATTTCCACATTTGTAGAACGTGCTTGTTGTTCCATCTGAGTAAGCCTCACACCTAGGTCTTTGACGGTAGTTTTGAGCTGCTCGTTTTCCTTTTTTAGATCATTAACGACTTTGGTGTTTAAGGAAAACTCAGTCTTCATTTCCTCAAATTTTACGTTCATAAATTCCATTGATGCATTGAGCCCTTCTAATTTGTCCGTAATCGCCTTCATCTGCGTGTTGACGTAGTTCGCCAAAGTTTGATTGAGGTGCCGCATAAGTTCGTCTATCTGTTTTTTCATAATACGAGAAACTTCGCCAGATGTAACAGGAGCTTCATCATTGAGGATAGTTACCGAAGACTCTTTCTTTCTATGTGTAACATTAGGATCACTCGCCTTACTGTTGCGCACTGGGGTATTATCAGCATTTCGCATCTTCGGCTTGCAGGTCGGGCACGTCCAATTGAGCAATTCAGTTAGTTGGAAGTCACAACCCAGCTGCGTGAGACAGGAATGGTGGTACGACTTTTGGCACGATGAGCATTTAACTACTGCACTTTCTTCAGCTATGTCTTCGGAGCAACAGTCACACTTCATAATGATATGACTTTGTTTAGATCCACACAAAGTTAAATTAACAAAAGAACAAATAAGTTAGCAATAATTGATGATTAAACGAACTTACCTGAAGTGAAGTTCAATCCCAATTACACGAAGGCTCTGTCCGAAGAGATCAAGAAAACTATGTAGTAACGCGCTAGGTGCTGCTATCCAAACCACTAAATTTGAAAGAAAAAAAAAAAAAAAAAAAAAAAAAGAATTTGCCTGCTGGAGGCGCCCTCTCTCGGTTAACTCATTTAGTTTAGAGTAAAAGGAACGGAATCCCTTGTTGACGTACTTACATACATAACGCATAGAGGGACTCATTGATTAAGACAAATGATCATGAGTGTATGGGACTGGGTGGGAGTTGATCTCTTCGGACAGAGCCTTCGTGTAATTGGGATTGAACTTCACTTCAGGTAAGTTCGTTTAATCATCAATTACACTCTGCTCTGTCCTCGAGATCAAGAAAACTATGTAGATTTTGAAAGCCCTAAAATGCGTTGTATGTAAGTATGTAATTAATATGAGTAGGTATCTAGTTTTAATAAAACAGATTTTGAGGTAATAATTATAATAAATTTGAGTTGCTTCTTAATTAATACCGCTTAACAGAAATTAAAAAGTAAGTTATTTGATAGCAAAAAAATAATAAATAAAAATTTTGCATAGTAATTATAAACTTAAAAATACAATTAAGAAATTATTGTAAACTATACATTTATGGATGTATCTAAAACAGATGTAGCAAAGTCATTGATATTGTCTATTAACACTGGTCTTTGGTAAAACCTGGCAAAGACAGATGAAGACCTACTCCAGCCAGCAGTTTTTCTAATTATGTCTATGGAGACACCAGATTTAAGGGCTGCTGAGGTAGAGGCATGCCTGGTGGAGTGAGCCTTGAATTTACTTGTATCAACACCACTTTCACACAACACATTTTTTATCCAGCGGCTTAATGTTTGCGAGCTAACAGCCTTATGGGGGCTTTTAAAGCTAATTGAAAGCTAATGAAAAGATATTCTTCTCTTCCTCTAATCGACACAGTCTTTGATAAATACGATCTAAGTGCCTCAGCTGGGCAAACTTCAGGTCGCCTGACAAAAAATGGTATATGTAAACAAGGTTGTGTTGAGCCAATACATGATGTTTTAATTAAATCTGGGATCTTAATTGAGATATGATTTGAGTAAATGCAAATGTTATTGATATTTATTTTTGAAATTGTTTGAACCCTATGGGCCGTAACTAAGGCTATTAATGTTACTGTCTTTTTGGTTAAACAATCCAAGTCTAACTGATCATTGGGATAGAATTTAGATAAATAATCTAGTACAATAGACGGGTCCCACGTTTCATTATATCTAGGTAATGGCGGTCTAAGTCTATAGAAACCTTTAAATAAGCGAATTATTCTGTCATCTGATCCAATTTTTGATCCAATTATCAGGGATAAAGCTGATCGATGACTGTTTAAAGTTCCGTACTGGGCTCCGTCATTAAAAAGCATTGTAAGAAAATACATAATGTTAGGTACAGAAGCTTCATAAAAATCCATATTATGAGATTGACAAAAAAGAAACCACTTTTTTAAACCTGTATCATACTGTTTCATAGTATTTTTGGAAAGAGAACCATACATGATGTCAATAGAAGAAGGAGGGACACCTCTTTTCAGTAGTGCCGTCCTGACAACCTGCCTGCAGCCAGGGTAAGTCGAGGTGGTGGTGGTCTGTGGGAAGACGACAAAAGAGCTTCGTCACTTGGTTCAAACAGGATGATCTTAGAGACTAAAAGACTTTCGAACAACGGGAACCACGGCTGAGTGGGCCAATATGGCACAACAACAATGCCTGCGGCCTCATCTGTTATAATTTTGCGGAGAGTTTTTAATATGACAGCAAATGGAGGGAATGCATAGAAATGTAGGTTATTCCAATTTAAAGTAAAGGCGTTTACTGCGTAAGCGTCAGGGTCTCTTTTCCATGACACATATAAGTCGCATTTTTTGTTTATTCTTGATGCAAATAGATCAATGGTTGGTGTACTGAACATTTTTACAATATTGCTGAAAGCATCGTTACTCAGTTCCCACTCTATGTCTGGGTGTGTGGCCCTAGACTCTGCATCAGCTATTTCATTATTTTTCGAACTTACATATGATGCGAAAACGTGAATATTTTTCGCCTCACACCACTGCCAAAGTTCTTTAGTAATTTTATTTAGGTGCGGGAATCTAATGCCACCCATTCGATTGATATAGGAGATGGCTGTGGTATTATCGATGCGTAAAAGGATCTGGCAATTCTTAAGCTGTTTGGCGAATATTTTTAGGCCAAAAAAGGCTGCCATTAATTCCAATAAGTTAATATGCAGGTCCTTTTCTATTTCACCCCACAGCCCATTTGCAGTTTCTTCACCACATGCCACCCCCCACCCTGTTTTGCTTGCATCAGAGAATATCTCAAGCAAATATCTCTCATCCCGAATAGGGTTAACATTATTTTTAATTGCATTCAACCACCAAAATAAATCTTGATGTATATGTAAGGGTACATTCATATAACTCTCATAATTATTATTTGATTTTAATAACTCTAGGTATTTACACCTTTCTAACTCCTTTGTATATAGCCAGCCGTATTGAACAGCTGGGCAGGCTGAGACAAGTAGACCCACAAGGTGAGCAAGACATCTAATCTTGCAACGTTTAAAGGTCATAAACTTAATGATTTCATTTGTAATATATGTCTTTTTTGTATCGGTTAATCTAATATGATATAACTCTGTGTTTATAATAAAACCAAGATATTTGCAACTTGTGCTTGGGGTCAAGGAACTTTTTTCATTATTAATAACAAATCCCAGAGATTCGAAAATTAATTTGGTTATTTTCACATTTTCTTGGCATTCCTTATATGTTTTTCCAATACAGCATACATCATCTAAATAAATAGTTGATATATAACCTAAACTTCTTAGTAGTGCCATCACAGGCTTGAGGAGTTTAGTAAAAACATAAGGAGCTGTACACAAGCCAAACGGAAGGACATTGAATTCATAAAGAGTGTTATCCAGATCTCGGAAACGTAAAAATTTTCGATCACTTTTATTGATTGGGATTAAAAAATATGCATCTTTTAAATCAAGAGTGGCTAGATAATAATTATTTGAAATTAACTTTACTGTAGTGCGCAGATCTTCTAATTTGAAATGGTTTGTATTTATAAATCTATTTAAGGACTTAAGATTTAAGATAAATCGTAGTCTTCCGTCTGGCTTGGGTACAAGAAAAGTGCTAGATACATATTCACCGTAACATGACTGACAAGGTGATATTGCGCCTATCTTTAATAAATCGTCTATTACCTCTCTATAGGCTTTCACATCGGATTTGTTTATGCATAGTGACGATGGCGTGTGACCTTGTACTACACATGTTTTGAAAGGTAATTTATAACCTTTTACCCAAGATAAAAGTATTGCGTCACTAGTGATAAGACGCCATCTATTGATAAATAATGACAGTCGTCCAGCATGACTCACCGGTTCTATCGACGGAGCGGTGCTTGGGTCTGTGAGCGCTTGTAAGGTCCGCGCTGCTGCTGCCGCGGTGGCGGAGGGCGGCGCTGCTGGCGCTGGTAGTTGGGTCGGACGTTCTGGGCAGGCACTGTCGAATGTCTTGCCGCAGCTTCCGTCTGCCTGCCCGGGGGTGGAAGTGGGCGTCTCGTGTTTAAATTCTGGGATTGATTTGTAAATCGTCTTGGAGGGCCAGGTATGAAGGTTCCAGTTTTCATTTCTGCGCCTGTCTTGTGAATGGCTTTAGCAGCTTTTAAGACATCACCCAGCTGACTGCCAAAGAGATGGCTATCAATTGATGTAGTATAAAGGTGATCTTTTATCTCTTTCTTAATCGAGGAGCAAACAAAACTTCTGCGAATCATCGACTCAGTATGTTGTAAGTCACAGGTGAGTTTTCCAGCATCGGTTAGTGATTTAACAAGCTTTATATTTGTACTATCTGTAGACAGGACCTGTGACGGAGCCTCTCCTAAACAAGCAATAATCAAGGCAATTTGCTTCTGTTTGTTTTCAATTGCTTTATCTTTCTTGATTAGAGCCTCTGACAGAGCTGCCCTCACTTCTTGATTCAGCAAGGGGGCATTAATATTCTTGCAATTTTCTGGAATGTCATGTTTTGTAAAAATCTCTGTTTTTACATCCTTAGAAAGGCCATTTGTTACTGTATGCTCCCACCGAACAGCTATACTTGAATTCAGGGCTGGACCAAATCGTTTTTTAATATTTCCAAAATATCATCTGGAAGAATTTCCTCAACTTCACTGTTTCCAATGACTTCTTGGACCTCTGCAGTGGGAGTGTCAGGAGCAACAGGTTCAGACGAGACATTTGCTACATCTGCAGACTCCAACAATTTGTTCTCCACGTCGAGTGGGTGTACTTCCCCAATATGAAGGTCAGTCTGCTGTGTGTTCTCAATGGATTGTAAGGGTAGCTCAGGGGACGGAAAGCGTGATTCGTAATCATGGCTTCTAGGTGGTTCGTCTGAAATAGACGTAAACGTCTACTTGTTAATATATCGTAACGATTTTATAGTAGGTTACAAAACACTATCAAAAAAGTAGTCTTTTTAACCTTGAAAATAATGTGGCCTGGTAGGTACTAGTCCCTAGAAACTGTACACAGCCTTGTGTTATCAATTAGCGGATACATTCCATCAAAATGTTCACGACCAACAGTGAATGTATTGTCTATTTGACAGATAATTATGGCGGGAAAAAATCATGACGGAGGCATTCCAGTGCAATGCTCACAATCATTTTGTTATATTTCTGGTATCAGTCCTTATAAACTGCACACGGCTTTGTCGTAGTCGGATTAATTCCATATTTAAATATTTTTCATGAGCAATAGAAGCCATTTTGAAAAATGATGGTACCATGCTAAAACTCTCTGAGTACCTACAACTTTTGAAAAGAAATTGTTTCTTCTTATTAAACTGTTATTTAATTTATAATACTTAACTTACCTATGATCTTTAACGAATCTTGCGAAGAAGAGCGTCGTCGACGTCGTTTTTTCAACTTTTTCTCGATCTTTCTCATTTTACGGTTTACGTAGACCTCAATATCTTCGTCACTGTACCGTCTTTTAGGCATAATGATAATAACAAAGTATGCTGTTTAATGATATTGTACGTCTACACACTGTAAAAACACTTGAAGGATATTTAATTTTATTTTTAATGTTCGAGAGGAAAAAAGTACGCGGTGGATAGCGAACGCACTAAAACGCGAATGAGTTAACCGAGAGAGGGCGCCTCCAGCAGGCAAATTCTTTTTTTTTTTTTTTTTCTTTCAAATTTAGTGGTTTGGATAGCAGCACCTAGATCGTTACTACATAGTTTTCTTGATCTCGAGGACAGAGCAGAGTGTAATTCTGTGCACACTAATAAATCGCACGCTAATAAAGGCCCACGCCTGGTGACGGACTGTCGATGCGTAAGTCGGCGAGAAGAACGTCGTAAGCGCCGTGGATACCGCGTCACTTACGCGTTGCGCTCATTAAGTTGGTTCACACAGTTTATTTATGTTAATGGCGGTATAATAAAATAACTGGTTGATTGATTTAAGTCACTACTTGGTTATGAGTATTTATCACAAAATACGTAACGTTTCACATGTAATACACTTGAAGCTATTAAACTTTATAAGAATCAGTACCCAGCGCTCACTATTTTCCGGGTTTTTAAATTATTTAGTTGGAACAAAATTGACGCAGGTATTTCTCGCGCACTGTCGGTGGAATTCCATGATGTTAATGATGGCACAATATAGTATCAAAAGAGTATGCATAAAACTTTTTGCAACCAATCTAATTCACAAACTTCCGTAGCCTGCCTTTAACATATATAATAATAAATTTATTTGTTAGAATATTGTTGTTACATAGGTGTTACACAAAATACAATGTCCATGATATTCTGCTGTTTCCAGCGTACAAATATTTCAAAGAATTAAAATTAATAACAAACCATACAATGTCGGGAATTAGGAAAACGTTAACTACTATCAAATACAATGTCAGGGGTTATCAATTATAATGTAAGAATTATTCAATACAATTTCAGGGGATATTAATAATAATCTCAAGAATGATTAAATATAATGTCAAGGCTTATTAGTTAAAATGTTATGAATGATTAAATACAATGTCAATGGTTATTAAATAAAATGTCACTAATGATTAAATACAATGAAGAGAAAAAACAATATAATGTCATAGAAATGAAATTCCATTCAATTATTGTGAGGTAATTCGTTGTCTAATTTAAATTTTGAATCAAATTTTTCATTTAAAAATTCATTTGTTGAGTAGTAACACTTTTGCAACAGAAAGTTGAAGAGTTTATTTTTAAATGTCATAAGGTTAAGACTTTTAAAGACATTAGGTAATTTATTATAAATTTGAATAGCCATACAGTAAACATTATTCGAAAATAGTTTACATCTAAAAGCTTCCAATCATTTGAATTTAAAATTTCGTTTACTGTGCTTGAAAGGTCCGAGAACCATTCACTGCAGCAGAATAAAGTTTGTGTTAACGTTTTTTGGTTTAACTTCCCATACTCCGCTTGGATTTTTATAATTGATTTATCCATACTAATATTATAAATGCGAAAGTCACTCTGTTTGTTTGTTTGTTAGTTTGTTTGTTTGTTACCTCTTCACGACTAAACGGCTGATCGGATCTTAATGGATTTTGGCAAGAAGATAGATTTAAACCTTGGGAAGGACATAGGCTATATATTATCACGCTAATAACCTTGGGAGGTGAGCAATATTGCATTATGTTCATATTCCTCAACTGATTGACAACTGACAACTTTCATAACAAACATTAGAATAGATCGGCTATTTTAGATCAGGTGTCACCGAATCAAATCAAATCAAATCAAATCCATTTATTTGCCAGAATGTAGGTTTACACGGTGGTGTGATCTTAAAACTAATATTGGCCCCTTTACATTCTACCATTGCATATGGTGTGCAAATATTTAATTTTAACCTTGGCCATTTTATTATTATACTGAGGTTTTATTATTATCCCTTTTATTATTATACTGAGACATTGGTATTATAATAATTGTAAAAAAATAATCATAAAATATACTAACAAATACTCTTCAGCATCAACAAATTAAGATGTCATGCATGCATGTAATTAGAAATAAATTCATTAGTTAATATTGATGTCAAATCTATAGCTATGTCAGTTCAAGTGATAAAGTTCAGTAAAATGTCAGATTTAAATAAATAATTTTACATTAGAATTGATCATGTCATAAATAGTATAAATTCGAACTTCCACCATTATCAGGTATATATCAATTTAGTTATTTTTGTTTCTCTCTCCGCAATCTGTCATGTATTCATTCAGACTATAAAAGCATTTATCTTTTAACCACTGCGTTATCTTTCTTTTAAACATGGTTAACGGTAGATCTTTAAAAGCGTCCGGTAATTTGTTATATACCTTTACAGCATTTATGTACGAGTTCCTCTTATACAATTCGAGCCTGCATTGCGGTACACAGAGCTCATGTTTAAATTTATTTTTATTTCTAGGCGCTACATTTCTTTTGGTTACATCTTTGTGCTTAGTGAAATATTCCGGATGTTGTTGTACAAATAGGCATAATTCTCTAATGTACATACACGGTAATGGCAGAATATTAAACTTTTGAAACAAGGGCTTACAACTATCCATATACTAGGCCCCACAGATTGCCCGTACACATTTTTTTTGCACTATAAACGCTTTTGTAATATCCACCGAATTGCCCCACACCAAGAGACCATAAGCCAGTACGGACGAAACGTATCCGTGATATGCACAAAGAGCAGCTTCTGTCGATACTGTAACTCTTACTCTTTTTATTGCGTAGACAAATCTGTCGAGTTTATCACAAACGTAATCGACGTGTGTTTTCCAGTCGCAATTCTGATCCAACATTATACCCAGAAATTTAGTACTTGCAACTTGTTCGATCCTTGTGTCATTATATTTAACTTCAAAGGCTTTCTTTTATGGGTTTGGAATTGGATCATTTTCGTTTTTTCCATATTAATTTTTAAGTTGTTAGTCTGTAACCAGTGTATTATATTGTCTAATGCATTGTTTATGTCTTGTTCGTATGTGTCTGCATTTTCACATTTCACAATGAGGGTTGTGTCATCGGCAAACAAGATTGTGTTATGGCAAGTGATATTTGGGAGATCATTAATATATATGAGGAATAAAAAAGATGCCAACACACAGCCCTGTGGCACTCCAAACTGATTTAGTCGATATTCACTTCTATATGAAACCTTTTTGTTATTGTGTATTTTAGTAATCTCCACACATTGTTTTCTGTCCTTTAGGTAGTCTCTTAACCATTCGTTTGCTTTACCTCTAATTCCATATTTTTCTAGTTTGTGCAAGAGCAATTTGTGGTCTACAAAATCGAAAGCCTTACTCATATCTAGGAAAATTGCCGCAATTGGTACACCATCATTTATAGCCTGGGTGACGATTTTGATCAAATTGAAACATGCCAATGTAGTTGTACTATTCGGTCTAAATCCAAATTGCTCATCTTTAAGTATCCCAAGACTTGTTGCAAAGTCTTGAAGCCTTTTCAGCATAATTTTCTCAAAGATTTTTGAGATTATCGGTATAAGCGTCACTGGCCTATAATTATTCATGTCAGTTTTTTCTCCTCCTCCGAAGTAAATAGCCCGACGGTTTAGCGGTTGAGCGGTTTGGTGGTTCAGCCAGTGTACTCTTATTGTTTTTTTTTTAATTTTTGATGCTGTAATATTTACAAAAGTAACTGGTTCGATCCCCACCCGGTTTTCACTTTTTGTAAGAAGGTATTTTGTTTTTTTTTTATGCTTTATGACTTCCTAATCATTACCAAATAGTGTTATACATCCTTTTAGTTATTATTAACCCTTCAAGCTATAGTTAAACAATCATTTAGCTTCTGGCCGAACTAAAAGCCAGCTCTTGGGTCACGGAAAACGTTAGCTATGCGTTTAGAAATTTCTATAAAAAGACTGTGCATTGAGTACTCTGATCTCACGGTCCCAAGGTCCAAAGCTTCAATTCCCAACGACACGAAAATATAGTTATCGATAAGATTACTTTATTAAAGCTGCTTGAGCTTCCCTGCGGCCACAGCGACAGTACCAGTGTCCAGCATTTTTAGTTTATATAGTTTTGTTTTCGTAAATTTTTAATTATTTATTAAGAAAGTAATATCATCATCATTCATCATTTCAGCCGAAAGACGTCCACTGCTGGACATAGTCCTCCCCCAAAGTGTCACCACATCGACAGGTCCCGTGTGACTTGCATCCAGAGGATCCCCGCAACCATCACCAGGCCATCGGTATACCTCGTAGGAGGCCTTCCAACGCAACGTCTTCCGATTTGTGGTCGCCACTCCAGAAGTTTTCGGCTCCAACGGCCCTCCGTTCTGCGAGCAATGTCCCATTGCCACTTAAATTTGGCAATTCTTCGGGCTACCGGGACTTTGGGGTAACCTTAGTTCTCTTGCGAATGTCCTTATTTCTGATTTGATCACGCAAGGAAACTTCGAGCATAACCTTCTCCATTGACCTTTGAGTGATTTTAAGCCTTCTGATGAGGCCCAATGTGGGCGACCACAATCGGTCCCGTATGTAATCACTGGCAACACACACGGGTTATGGACTTTTGTCTTGAGACACTGCAGTGAGTTGGACGAGAACATACCTATCATGCAACTTACCGAACACTGCCCAGCCGAGTTGGAGTCGACGGTTGACCTCTTTCTCGAAGTCAGACCTACCCAACTGGACCGTTTGTCCCATGTAAACATAATCGAGTGTAGAGTCTCCGAGCTTGATAGGAGTGGGTGTTACATGGGCATTCAATATGACTTTGGTTTTGTCCATGTTCATTTTAAGACCCACTCTTTCGGACGATCCACTGAGGTCATCGAGCATTGTACTGAGGTCCTCTATGGTCTCAGACTCCACTATATCGTCGGCAAATTGAAGGTGAGAGATGTACACGCCATTAACGTCGATGCCTGGCCCTCTCCAGTCCAGAACCTTAAATAGATCTTCCAGTGCAGCGGTGAACAGTTTCGGAGATATGTCGTCTCCTTTTTTCACTTCCCTGTCACTGTCACTGTCCATGTCTCTCAGGAAAGTTATATAGTCCACCCCCAAGTGTAATTAATGTCGGGTTAAAGGTTAAGTTTAGGAGAATATTTGTAATTTTTAAAAAGAGGCATGATTGCACAAAATAACTATTTACGTTTTTGGAAATTCTATCCTTAGGGGGGTTTCATAATGAAAGTTGATGTGGTACAGTAGTCGGTAGCGTGTTCGTATACATTGAGGAATTATACTCGGTTTTCGAAGTTTTACTCACAAATGAATAGGAGATCATACTTGAAGCAAGTTCTTTCAAACGAAAATAATCATATAAAATCAATTTAGGTCGCTAGAGTCGATCTTCAGTTTAAGTTGCGTTTGTCTAGGTTGGTCTATGGATGGGTGACCACCCATTACGTACCGACTTTATTATGCTTTGAAAAGCACGTTAAGCCGTTGGTAACGGCTGTCATGTGTAGATCTTTGACAGTCGTTACAGGTAGTCAGTGACCCGAAAGTCTGACAACCAGTCTTACAAAGAGGTGTCGTATAACCCAGTACTAACTGGGTTGTGGAGGTCAAATAGCCAGTCGCTCCATTTAAAATCCTGGTATTCAGCTGCATCCGGTTAGGCTGAATGTTCCCAACTTAGTTAGGAAAAGACTGGGCAGATTGTATTAATACTGGAGACATCTGGTAACGAACTTCAAACAAAACGTTGGAATCAAGAACCTCCTGACTAAAACACTTATTTTAAGCAAATGTCGACCCTAACGCGTACGAAGTCGCGGGTAACAGCTAGTTTATTTATATGTTACACTGGAACGCCACACTTAGCAATTACACCAATGAAGCACAAGAATATCTAAACATATTCAGCTGTTGACTTTCCATCATCATACGAACGGCCGCGGGCCGGCAGCGGCGGTGGATCACGCTCGCTCACGCAGGGTCAGGTCACTTCTTACATTATACTCCATGTTGCGCACATTCTTTATGAATACATTTGAGACTTAACGATTTTTCAAATTAAATACAATACAATAAAAACCTGTAATATTTTTATGGATAAAACGAAAAATTAAAAAAATATATAATTTTAAAAAAGGTTGTTGGTTGTAATTCCTATAATAGGTTGTAGGGTTGGTCAACAAGGTATTATTGACATGTGTTTGGATAAGAGTTGATTTCTTAAAGTCAAAATTTCCTTGTTTAGTTAGTTCAAATAAATTTTCATGACAAACACACGTCTATGCAAGGCCAAAAACCTGCAAAACTAAACACAACTTTATTGCTATACAACGTTAAATGCGCAAAACCTCAGACACCCCAAATTATATTTAATTCAATTGACCTAATTCTGAGAGAAAAAATACATTAAAAAAACGTAAAGGTTTTATGTGCAGTTTTAGTTTTACTGGTAATTCTGATCGTTTCTTTCTTTCTTTCTTATTTTCCCGCGTATGACAAAATTTAAATTGGATGACAAACATTGTGTTTGTTTACCTATTTTGGCGGGTTTGCGCACGTGATGGCTTGACCTATGAACAAATAGACAGGGCAGAACTTTTAATGTTTTTTTTTTAAAGTGTTTCCTGTATTAAAAAGTGGTTCAATTGATTCTGCTTGTTATTCTGATCAAACTATTTTCAGGTTTTTCGCATTTAACGTTACACGTTGTATACAACTCTGCTAATTATTATTTAAATTCTGAACAGTTTAATAACATCATCTGCGTAGCCTTTTCCCAAACTATATTGGGGTCGGCTTCTAGTCTAACGGGATTCAGCTGAGTACCAGTATTTTACATGAAACGACTGCCTATCTGACCTCCACAACCCAGTAACTGGGTAATACGATACCCCTTGGTAAGACTGGATGTCAGACTTTCGGCTTCTGACTACTTGTAACGACTATCAAAGATCTACAAATGAAAGCCGGGACCAAAGGCTTAACGTGCTTTCCGAGGCACGGAGGAAACTCGGTATGTTGTATGCTCACCAATCTACGGACCAACCTCGGCAAGCACGGCTTAACCTTAAAGATCGATCCGTGCAGCTGTTATTATTTAGCCACGAGCTCCTTACAACAATTTAATAACACGACAAATAAAAACAAATGACGAATCTAATCATATCCAAACACAAAGGCAAAGCTTTCACGAAGTATTGCTCAGACGAACTCGGCTCACCCCTGAACATAATCTGTAGTCTTTTCAAATCACATTTGAATATGTTTTCGCACCAAATCCACGGCTTAACGCTTTACATAAATGTAGAATCTAAAAAAACTGCATAGTGGACACTTTTTGCCAAGTACGTAATCTAGAAAAATTAAAATGGAGATATTTTTTTGAATTGACTGGAGTAGTTATGGTAATGGAATGTCTGCTCCACGATTCTCCGCCATTTTTGTTTTCGTTAGAAGACTTTGTGCCCGTTACAGCAAATTAGTAGATTTTTGAAGTGAAAACTTCTTTAGCGGCGTTGAGCACTTTTTCTGTAATGGGTATAAAATCTTAAACTCGCGTCAGGTCACGTGTCCTGATCGAAAGTTCGTAAGACGAATTGACATTAGGTTGCGAAGGAATTTGAACTTTATGACATCTGTCATTGAGTTTGGTTTTCCAAAACTGGATAATTATCTTATGCACAAACAAAACCTTCGATTTCTCCAAAGAGGTAAAATTCGTAAAACGTATCGTAATATTTCTGTGTTAAATTTGTTATGTAATGTAAGTTGTCATGTTTGTGTATGATAGCGCAATAAATGAATATTGTATTTTACCACATAAATGATAGAACTAGATAATTAAAGCAATTCGTTCAAAATTATTTCCTAACCATATCCAAAAATGCACAACGTTACTATTCAAGCTTTTTTTTTAGACTTGTTTCACTGTTTAATGCATCCATATAGGTTTATTTTATTAAAACCAAAATACAATCTAGATTGCTGTACTCTTTTGTAAGATTTAATTAAGCGATAAAACGAGCAAGTTAAGTTGCTCCTGAGAATAATAAAAATAAACAAGAAAAGAATAAATAAATAGGTATCTCGTGAGCTATTAATTTTCCAGTTTGTGCTTTGGTGTTTGTAAATCCAGAAGCTTTGGTTATTATAATGTAAGTGCAAGTTTATCTGATAAATTGCTTCCAATCAAAACATACTGTAACTATAAATGACCTACACTTTTCTACAATTTGTAGAATTTGAACATGACTTTTGGGGTTTTGGGGATTCTTAATCAGAGTTTATTCTCTTAACAGGGCGCTAAATCATTTGAAACAATGTGACTCAGAACTCTTAAGTAGGAAAGAAATTCGCAATAAATAAGTATCGGTAAGTAGCTGTGGTTGGTCCGTGGATGGGTGACCATAAATTACATACCAAGTTTCCTCCGTGCCTCGGAATGCACGTTAAACCGTTGGTTCCGGCTGTCATTTGTAGATCTTTGACAGTCGTTACGGGTAATCAGAAGCCAAAAGTCTGACATCCAGTCTTAGGGGTATCGTATTACCCAGTTGCTGGGTTGTGGAGGTCAGATAGGCAGTCGCTTCATGTAAAATACTGGTACTCAGCTGCAACCGTTTAGACTGGAAGCCGACCCCAAGAAAGTTTGGGAAAAGACTAGGCAGATAATGATGAAGTAGCTAAGAGTTTGTATAAAGATCTTACATAAAAATTGTCTATGATTTAAAGACTACGGTTACAAGCTGGGTATGGGTTAAACTAAAGAACTATTGATTGCCAGACTTCCTTATTGGTCGCGTGGTTGGTGGCAAGCGAGACTGCTGAGCATGAGGTACTGGGTTCGAATCCCGGGTTGGAAAAAGTGTTATTGGGTTTTTTTCAGGAATTTTCTCAGTATCAGCCGGAGACTGGATTTGTGCGAAATGTGGGAGGACTTCAATTGGGTACCTACACCTCTGCCTACCCTCCAGGGCCGACCCCAAGAAAGTTTGGGAAAAGTAAAAGCAGATGATGATGATGACGCTCCCGTGGGATCATTTTCGTCCTACACGAGCGCGAAGCCAGGGATGAAGCTAGTAATACTACAAGTGTCAACTCAAACAATCCAGAGACAACCAAACTACGTGCTAGCCAAAGCTGCATAGCGTGACGGAGATGAAGCGGAAAACGTATTGGCTTTCCGCTTGCCGAACGAGCTGGAACAGCTTCAGACAACTGTTTTAAGTTGTCTCAGAGTAGCCGAGGATTTCACACTCACTGAATGTCTGTTACCGTTCGTTCATGAGCTACACTCTCAAGAATTGCGACGGTTAAAGCGGAAAAGTTGACGAAAGAAATAAATTGACTAGTGAGACTGCCTAGAATATTTTTGAGTATAGTATAGCCCGACTTTAGGAATTTCGCCTATATCGTGGGTGCCAGCTAGACCCAGAGCAACGAACTGTAGGTCATACAATTTATTTTTTCCGTGCTGTGTGTGAACCCACGCGATACACAGTGCAGCAGCCATTCGCTCACCCACTGCGGCAAACGATAGAATTTCAGTTTGTCCAGAACCTTACACCAGTAGCACTAGACATCCTGTATAGCTCCGTCTCTTTCCCGCACTGAAATAAGAGTAAAACAATACTGCTTTAAGACGTCATGGTCGGCCAGCTGGTGGTCTTAGTAAGCAAGAGTCTGACAGAAACTAACTAAAAAAACTGAAAAACATCATTTCCACATGAAAAGAAGTAGGAAGAAAAATCAGGTGTTGACGCTTGCATAAGCTTTAGATTGTAGCCTGCCACAATCCTTACAAAGCTCCTTTTGTTACGGTAATTAATAAGTTATCCGTCACACATAATGTAAAATGAAAACGTACATGAGGGTAATATAGCTTGGTAGTGCAAGTTATATTACACTCAAAGCTGAATCCTGACTAGTTTAATACCGCTGCAATTACAGTCAGCTACAAAGTTGGACTGAAATCCCCTTTTGTGTGACGTCAGAAGCAGAACTTTCCTGGGGGACTAATAGCAACCAATACTTACGAAGGAGCCGCCCTTAGCAGGGTATTAATGTTGCCATTGAAATGGCTTTAGAACGGTACTGATATTTTCCTGGAGAAGAGGTTTTATTCTACATTTTTCGTACTTTCATTTGACTTTTGTGTCATTGATTCAGTTTTTTTCGTCACCGACTTTTGAAGACTGGTTTTCAAGTCGGTTTTATTTTTTTGGAAAAACTTTTTTTTTTCATTTTTGTTTGTATTAACGTATAATAATATTTGCTTTGCATTTATTTTACCTGGTTAAAAATAAATGTCATGATAATAGGGTTATCTCCTGTATAATGGAACTTAACATACCTAAATATCAAAACGTGATTGTACTGTACACATATGCCTACCCCCTCAGAGCATACAGACGTGGTGATGTGTTATGATATTGTAAATAATAAACATACACATGATTGCAGCATCACGACAGATATATTAGAAGACTTCCATTGTATATCTGCGAAGATCAGCATCAGACTTCACCAAATTTAAACGGGACCACCGCGGAATAATATTCTTCCAATAAAAAAAAACTTCAAATTTGGGTCACAATTGGCAAAAATATTACTTGACATACACACAAAACATTCAGATGAATTAATAAACTACTTCTTTTGTAAATCGATTAAAAAAGTAATTGTAAGTGCCTTTAAAATTTGAGGGTTGCCCTCGATTTCCCTGAGATCCCATTATCGGATTCTGACTTGGTGACAATGAGACCATCTCTGGATTATAGGCATTCGAATAAAAAAGAATTTTAAAATCGGTCCATAATTGGCGAAGAAATCGGTAAACATACAAAAAAACAAATACAAACATCTATACGTTGAAAAAATGCAGGATAATGTAGCCAATTACGGTACTTTTATTAAACTGGATCGTAGGAGTTTTAAAATCTCTCGAAGTCATAGAAAAGTATATCTGGGAAAGAACGATTGTTACATTATCCGTTCTTCAAATATAAATGTAAAAGTAACTCTCTCTTGTTATTCAAGTTTTAACGGCTAGGCAAAGGTGTACCTAATTTAATAACCCCCACGTTTGGCCATTTATGATAAAGTTCCACGTAAGAGGGGGCGAGCCTAATGCCCAGAACGCAAAACCAGACTTCGTGACTGCAACTGAGAAATTTCTAAAATAACAACCTTATAACAGGGCTGCTCGGTTAAACACTACAATATACAACGGTCTGAGTCTGGTCCGATCCTATCCTTCGTAAAAATATAATTGGCCAAAAATGATACTTTTACGAAGGATAGTATCGGACCTCCATGAGAGAGCTAGCTACAGGTAAAAGCTAGTAGGTATCAAATATATTCCGTATAATCCGTGAGTATATTTCGTGGAAAATGTTGGCTAAAATAACATTTTCTCCTGAAAGCTAGAAAAGGCAGTTCGTGTAAAATTAATAAAACCAACCCAATTTGTTTGGAAAGAAAACCGACCCTTGCCTTTTTGAATAAATATAGCCCTAGGTTAAACTTGTATTTGAAATGTATACAGAAGTATGTACCAGGTACCTATTACATCTCCCTTTTCACGTTTACCGTAATAACAAAATGTTACAGGCAGGCTCGAAAGTCAGTCAACCATTTCTGAGAATTTTGTTTTTGGTATACTCGAAAATAGTTTTATGAATGCAGAGGGAATAGATAAGCGGCAATTTCTTACAAAGCGTGCCGTATTTCTATAATAAGGACTTCAAGCGATGATTGTTGTTCCGATAGCTTATTTATTAAGTTATGTAGAATTGTCTGCAACCTTAGTTCGCGAAATCATTATTTATAAATTGAACCGGATTTTCTTAACAATTTCATGGGTTTTATTTTTTTGCACTGAACCCTAATCCTTTTTCTAAACTCAAAATCGGTTTAGCCGTTTTGGATACTAGCCGGAACAAACAGACGGACAGATATCGTTTTTTTGTTCCTGATTCGAGAGAATAGGCACTTCAATTTTATTTATTGTATTATTTTTATATATAATATGTATAGATTTAACTTAATAAGCAAAAAATTAGGAAACTTATCCATTATGTTTCATGTCTGTCGCATTCATTTTTCATTTTTTCATCACCATCCTTGTTGAAATAATCTCACTTTATCCAGGCCGTCAGATATACTGAAAAATTAAGAAAGAAAAAAAGTAAACTAGCCTCAACATAGCTAAGAACAATCTACGAGGAAAACAAAAGCTCAGAAGCTAAGTAGGTACTTAAAAACCCATTTTCAACGGAAGAGTGGAGACACAAAACTAACTTTTATCCAAAGTTATTTAAGTTAACTTGTTCAACTTTATTCCCTGTTAGGATTAAACAGTTATTTCTATCTTGCACAAGAAAATGGGAGATTTTATACAAAACATACTATTACAGCAATTACCTTCGTTTGTATAAATCTGTTGACTTTTCCCTTTTGTTTTCCACGCTCGGTAACACCATGAATATTCTATGATTCACGTAACTTCTACGAACACGTACACGGTGTGTTTATTACAGTATTTGCTTACAGTTTATATGTAACTTTGAAAAGGATAAAGAAATCTATTTTGCTAGTTTAGCCCAAAAAACATCTTAATCCAAAACGATTGCAATTTTTTGTCTATACACAAGGTGTTGTTTTGCATCCAATTCAAAATTCAGGATGTAGTCACACAAGACATAAATAATAAACTAAAATTACGGTGCCTAGTTAATTATTAATTAACGCAGATTTTTTGGTTGTTTAAGTTCGCCATTCTGTCCGAATAACCCCCTTAACGTGGTTTAGGGAATAAGAAATTATCGAATAAACGTTTGAGATTGTGTATGTGTGGAAGCGCGATTATAGGTCGAGATCCAGACGAGCCGTGTTTAAAACACGAGTGTTTCACACTTACCGATTTCCGTAAACAAGAAGAAAAAAAATTGGTATTTTTTATTGATTTTATTTTTTTACCAGTATATAAACTGAAATATAATGTAATTTATTTACCTTTGTAGAAAAAAGATCTGAGAATTAAATCCACGATGACTTAAAACGATTGCTACGAACGTGTAGCCTTCGTAGCGACTGCTACGCCGCGCCGCCGCACGTAGCAATCAAAATTATCGAAACTTTTGCTATCAAATAATATTTGAAATACAACTTTTATGTTTGCGTGATCTCTACACATAATTAACACAAGATACCACCCGTGTTAGCTTCCGCCTTATGTTTAGAGATAACAAGCCTAAAGAGATCCAACCGTTTAATTTACATACATCATTTAGGCCTGTGAGGTTAGCACGAACGTGCGGAGTTTACGCATCGTAATTATGAACGAGTAGAAAATGACATTAATGTTATCAATAACACTTGTAACGAGATATTTACAGTGTGTTTACAGTGTGTCATTAGTGTTGTTTGATAGTGTTAGTGACCATTTCAGTTTAGAAATTAAAGTTGTTTGACACAAAATGATTCCTTAATTTTTAGACTGATATCAAATATAACCACCTATAACTACCGATGAAAAATGTATATGTTGGAGGATATGTTTGGATTGATGTACTAAGTGCGTAGTCGTTTGCGCGTCGGTGTTCCTGCGACCCTGTGTATACTCGTGTCAGGGTTTAGACGCGAGTCTATACTGTATATAATTTCTGCAAATATGGGAAAGAGGGTGTTTTTTTTTTAAACATTGCCCCACCTTAGGAATTTCGCATGTATCGTGGGTGCGTTTACAAACATTTAAACTCACATACACAAACAGCCTGACCCGGAACTACTATCTGTACGCCATACAAATATTTGTTCAGTAGTGTACCTATTTGTGATTAAGTTTTAAGTGTTGAATAAAGATTTTTAGTGTTTAATTCGTAGTGTGTTAATTTATCCTATACCCAGCTCGTAACAATACTATTACAGCAATTACCTTCGCTTATATAAATCTGTAGACTTTTCCCTTTTGTTTTCCTTGTTCGGTTACACCATGAATATTCTATTATTCACGTAACTTCTACAAACACGTGCACGGTATTTTTATCACAGTATTTGCTTACAGCTTATATCTGACTTTGAAAAGGAGAGACAAAATTTATTATGATAGTTTAGCCCAAAAAATATCATCTTAATCCAAAACGATTGCGTATTTTTGTCTATATATATTTTCTTAAGACTAGTATATAAACGGAAGTATAATGTAATTTATTTACTTATGTAGGAAAAAGATCTGAGAATTAAATCCACAATGACTTAAAACGATTGCTACGAACGTGTAGCCTTCGTAGCGACTGCTACGCCGCGCCGCCGCCCGTAGCAATAAAAATGATCGAAACTTCTACTATCCAATAATATTTGAAAGACTTCTATGTTTGCGTGATCTCTACACATAATTAACACAAGATACCACCCGTGTTAGCTTCCGTCTTATGTTTTGAGATAACAAGCCTAAAGAGATCCAACCGTTTCATTTACATACATCATTTAGGCCTGTGAGGTTAGCACGAACGTGCGGAGTTTACGCATCGTAATTAAGAACGAGTAGAAAATGACATTAATGTTATCAATAACACTTGTAACGAGATATTTACCATGTTTATTATTGATAGTGTGTCATTAGTGTTGTTTGATAGTGTTAGTGACCATGTCAGTTTAGAAATTAAAGTTGTTTGACACAAAATGATTCCTTAATTTTTAGACTGTCAAATATAACCACCTAACTATCGATGAAAAATTTATATGTTGGAGGATATGTTTGGATTAATGGCGCGTCGGTGTTCCTGCCACCCTGTGTATACACGTGTCAGGGTTTAGACGCGAGTCTGTACTGTCTGTAATTTCTGCAAATATGGGAAAGAGGTGTGTTTTTTTTAACATTGCCAACCCTAGTAATTTCACCTGTATCGTGGGTGCGTTTACAAACATTTAAACTCACATACACAAACAGCCTGACCCGGAATCTGTACGCCATACAAATATTTGTTCCGTGCAGGGATCGAACCCGCTACACGCAGCGCAGCAGTCAATCGCTTAGCCACTGCGCCAACCGTGCCGTCAAAGTTTACGTATAAAATAAAATAATTGTGCTTATCGCAAAAAAAATAACCAAACCGCTAAAAGTAAGTTGCATTTTCGATTCAAAATTCTAAATTACCTTACGTTTATTGAATTATTTATTTGAATCTCCAATAAAGGATACACAGATATAATATGTCGCATCTCCACGCTAGCCCGGCCTCTTTACTAACAAACTATTATACTATCTGCGGCCCCGTAGACCATAACCATACTTCATTACACATTTCCACTAATTAGTATGTATGTTTAGTGAGGAGCCCCTAATGAGTCGAGCCTTTGTCTCATCAACTCAAGTTGCTGATGATATATTTAGTCTGGCTATGGTGTTAATAATATTGTCAGTGTTGTGAAGTTTTGCTAAGTTTGGTGAGGTGGGTATTTGCTAAGTGTAGTTGTAGCATGGTGAAAGTACTATCTTGTTTTGGTCTAAGTTTGCATTCCTCAATCTTGACGAAGTTGGTCGAGCAAATATTTTTCATCATTAGGTCCAAGGCGTGAGAAGCCTTTGCCTGAAATATAGATGTCAGCAAAAGAAAGATTTCCCCTTTTTAGGGTTCCGTAGCCGAATGGCAAAAAACGGAACCCTTATAGATTCGTCATGTCTGTCTGTCTGTCTGTCTGTCTGTCCGTCCGTATGTCACAGCCACTTTTTTCCGAAACTATAAGAACTATACTGTTGAAACTTGGTAAGTAGATGTATTCTGTAAACCGCATTAAGATTTTCACACAAAAATGGAAAAAAAAACATAAATTTTGGGGTTCCCCATACATTTGGGATTGCCCATTCTTCTCCATAGAGATCTACGCTTTGGAATGGGCAACTACAGTACTTTCACAAGTTATTATGTCTTGTGACTGGGACTGTAGCTTAGCGTTCTTTTTTTTTTTTGTTCTTTGACTTTCAAAAGTGCCTGTAATGGTCTAATTGAAATAAATGCTTTGAGTTTGAGTTTATAGAACTGAAAAAAAAATTTTTTTTTTAATCATACCCATTCGTGTGGGGTATCTATGGATAGGTCTTCAAAAATGATATTGAGGTTTCTAATATCATTTTTTTCTAAACTGAATAGTTTGCGCTAGAGCCACTTCCAAAGTGGTAAAATGTGTGTCCCCCCCCCCCTCTAATTTCTAAAGTAAGAGGAGGAAAATTCTGAAAATATTTAGGATTGTAGAACGTAAAAAAAACTATCAACGAAAATTGGTTTCAATAAGATACGATCTTTAGTTTTTGAGATATGGGACTTTTTCATCAAACTGCAGCAGTAACTTTGTTTTTCATTAACATACTATGAAAAACCAATTTAGTTTTGCGGTTGAGTGGAAGTTTACTACCTAATACTACTAACTAATGAATGACAGTTTAAAATATTGTTTGGGGCTATGGAACCCTGTGTGCGAGTAAGACTCGCACTTGGCCGGTTTTTTTTTTAAAGTGAGTAATAAAAGAAAAAATCACTAGGCCACTTGCATGACGCATAATGGTTTTTTTCTGATTAATTTTTCTGCGTGTGTGTTTTATTCACACACAAACAGAAAAAGGATATGCGTAACATTCACGGTTATGCGTGCTTGATATTTCAATATTTTTGTACGCGGATTTATTTTTCGTATTTTACCTAAGTAGAATCAAAAAGTAAAACTCAAATACGCACCTTCATTTTTAGGGTTCCGTACCCAAAGGGTCAAACGGGACCCTATTACTGAGACTTCGCTGTCCGTCCGTCCGTCCGTCACCAGGCTGTATCTCATGAACCGTGATAGATAGCCAGTTGAAATTTCTACAGATTATGTATTTCTGTTGCTGCTATAACAACAAATACTAAAAACAGAATATAATAAATATTTATGGGTGGTAAGGTAGGGTTCCGTACCATTATTTCTAATGGGAGCACCCATACAAAAAATTTTTTTTTTTCAACAAGTTATTGGTAACGCCGTTATGAATATTTAAGGTAGTTGTCCTTCGGGGCTAAGTTCAATTTTTCACCCCGTCTAATAGAAGTATATTCTCGTAACGATTCCCAAAAAAAAAACAAGTACAAGTTCAGTGCAAACTAAAAATAACCTCTTAAACTCTAACCCTGACGATATTTTTACAACAACGCAAACACAACATAAATCCCTTGTCTACGCTAAAAGCATAGTGAAAAAGGCATTGAATGACATGTTTATTTTCATTCACACACTTTAATATATTTGCCAACATTTATATCAACCGATAAAAGGCGAGAATGTTTTCTGGCTCTCCGCCTATGTCAATAAGTAGACGTTTAATACTGAATTGATAAGTCAAAGAGCCAAATCAAGATTTGCTCACACACTGTTCCTAATATGGTCACGGGTTTTGGGTTCTGGAGATAGCCTTTGCCTATTGTCATATTCATTTATTGGTTGCTTTTATTTTTATAGTCATATTCATTTATTGATTGGTTGCATATGTTTTATTTTTTAACGGTGGTCAGTAGACCCTGACAGAAACTTTCAGATAATTATTTGTCTAAGTAAAGCGGAGTTTGCAGTGATACCGCAACAGTTCTCAAGATAATTATCAAAGAAAATATTTATTTCGACTATTCCTTTATCTTGATTATTTTGAACACTGGTCTAAAGTAATCCGGTCTCCGGAGTCGCGCCCATAATTTGTTCATAACCGTTTGACCGTACCTTTGGAACTGCCAAACGTCATCATCATTATCTTCAGCCTATAATGTTCCCACTGCTGGGCCACAGGCCTCCTCTTTATGAAATGTATGTTGTTGTTGTTTGTGACAGGGAGTGGGCTGTAATCCACCACGCGGGCCCAGTGCAGGTTCGTAGATGTCACATGTCTTCGAATTTTAAGTTCTAGGA
Organism: Cerastis rubricosa; assembly: GCA_949152445.1. NCBI lineage: Eukaryota > Metazoa > Arthropoda > Insecta > Lepidoptera > Noctuidae > Cerastis > Cerastis rubricosa. Next base: position 5,516,612 of record OX424532.1, read on the forward strand.
CATGCCGGTTTCCTCTCGATATTTTCCTTCACCGTTTTTGAGAGTAGCGGTGATGAAATAAATTACACAAAGTAATGCGCCTGCCTGGGTTCGAACCCACAGCTTATTGCTCGTAAGTTGCGGCTGCCACCACTGGGCCACCGCTGCTCTCTCCTAATGCCAAACGTAATCAATAAAAAAAAACAATTGACGAAATGGGTGGGTATATGAGTATGCAAAATAATAATACAGCCTATCAATAACACTTGTAACGGGATATTTACCATGTTTATTATTTGTTATGAGTTCCCAATATTTCGGCGCTGTTGCAAACGCCATGATCACGGATAAACTAATATCGGGAACTCATAACAAATAATAAACATGGTAAATATCCCGTTACAAGTGTTATTGATAGTGTTAGTGACCATGTCAGTTTAAAAAAAAAACAGCCTGTTGCTTTTTGATATTTATTATTCGATAGTTTGGCTGGATGGCTTAGTCATACCTTTCTGCTCGTTGATTAAAAATGTATAGTTACCCAAGATTTTTTCGAGGTAAAAGTAGCAGTGTGAGCACTGTGTCTGATTTATATAAATAATCACATTAACAAAGAGAGATCCTTCTCAAAACAAAAAATATTTGCAGGTAACAGAACAATCTTAACAAATCTTATATTTCAAGATTTTCAAGGACCTAGACACGTGTGCTATTGAACCAACGTGTAGGCTATCAAGAGGACCCTAGAGTGTCCTGATATAGGAGTTACAAGAACATTATAAACAGCGAACCTTAAGGGCTCAATCTATTGTTTACTTACTACTTTTATGATTAAGTCTATATTTATCGTGTTGTTATTAAATCGTCTAGATCTTTTTATCCTTCTTCAGGGACTCGAGTGAACTTATACTCAATAAAACATTGTTTACCTACTAGATGTTTGCTAGAAAGGTTTTTGTACTCTGGGAAAATGTTTTTTAGTAACTTTTTAGACCTATGTATACTGCTTATGCGTAGGAAGTTTAATTAAAATCTGTTCAGTCATTTCGGAAAATAACGACTTGAAAATTTGTATGAAATGCCGTAGGGTATAAACGCTCTTAATCTTATCTCTTTTACCTCTTAAGGTCCAAGCAATATTTCTGCCAAATTCAATCCATACTAATATTATAAATGCGAAAGTCACTCTGTTTGTTTGTTTGTTTGTTACCGTTTCACGACTAAACGGCTGATCGGATCTGAATGAAATTTGGCAAGAAGATAGATTTCAACCTGGGGAAGGACATAGCTTATATATTATCACGCTACGACTAATAGGAGCCGAGCAGCAATGAAAAATGTTGCGAAAACGGGGAAAATGTGACGCAGACGAAGTTGCGCGGGACAGCTAGTTTTAATATAAAATTGAATTTCTGATTTAGTTAAAGAGCTTTTATGCCCTTATTTAAGGAGGTCCTTAAAAACTAAACATCGAATGGTTTTACTTATAGAATTAGTAATCCAAGGCCAATATTTAAATGAAGTTCGTTATTTTCTAGATTTACGGGCAATAAAAATAAATCTTAAGACAAAAGCCCTGAAAGATAATCTAGACTTAAACAAGATTGAAAATAATTAACTGATTTAGTACAATAGGTACAGGATAATGGACTCTCAAATCTAAAACCATTAATCTGGTGGCAATTAAGTATTTAATTATTAAAACAAAAGCCACACTAATAAAATGATACTATGGTGATATTAGCGGTTTGGCTAATCGCATTTAATTTTCATCTTTATGAAAACTGGCATAAGCTTTAAAACTTGTAAGATTTCACTGTCAAACACAATTAGTATTTTATTACTTAAATATTTTCTGTTAGGATTTCTTGAGCTGAAAGAAACTGTTAACTTAAAATTTTAATAAAATTTTAGTTTGTTTTATATTCCTAAAATATTTCGTAGTATTCCTAAAAACTTTTAAACTAAAATTTTGTCGAGAAAATGCCTAGATTTTCTAACGAAGATGGATTGCATTTATAAAATTAGGTATAAAATAATTCGCTTAGTTCTGAACTGTTTCAGTTCTTTGAATTTGCGTTCGTTTGTTTAGGATCTTTAAAATCTCGATATTTTGTTGTTGTTGTTGGCTCAGGCGCAAAATGTCGCTTTCGCAAAATGTCTCTTTCGTTATTTACAAAATTTTATGGTGTCATGAATAGTCAGGTATAAAATTGTGAATAAAAGAGCATACAAGTATGTTCTTTAATCATTGAAGTAAACAAGTAAATAAGACAACATTTGAAACCGCAAATATAAAACAAAAAGTAGCCTTCACAATATCCGTTTATTAAAATAGCAGTCGTATAAAACGTATTTCTGTTAAAATGTTTCTAATGGTTGAAAAATAATAACTTTAGCATACTCGTATAGAATAGGACAATCAATTTAATTTCACCTTACGTCATTTAATAGACCTTAATGTGGAATGACAAGGCTTTCAAAATGGAACCTACGACCCAAAGTAATTGAGTATAAACTCATGTTTCTTCAATAGAAATAAATTTCCAATGTTTTTTTATTGTACGCATTTAGAAGCTTCTTAAGTAGTAGTTCTGTTATAATAATTTCAATTCTATTTCAAGAAATGCTTATGAATGTATTTTATTTTATAATAGAAGATTTCATTGTAGCTTACAAGTGTGTCCTGTAAATGGTTATGTACTCAAACCATTCATTTCAAATAGAATAAATAAAAATAAAGTTGCAGATCTGAATTGACAATACCAAAAAGATGATTTAATAATGAAGAAGATATATATGTGTAGTCACATATATATCTTCTTCATTATTTGCAGTAGACCTAGATGGGACATACATAAAAGAACCTTATGTAAAAAACAAACAAACTGAAACACGCAAAATCACCGCTACAAAACAAAAATTAACCCCACCACGTCAACATACATACAACCCTCAAAATCTCAACCCAACGTAATTCAACCCTCATTAGCAGAACCTAACAATAACTCATATAAACATTGTTTTCATCAAGAGATCCTCATTAATCTGTCCTGCGACGTAGCATGTCTAACGTGACAAATTTGATTATGGCCCCGACTTAATGAGGGCGTGGGAGGCGCAAAGTGCTTTGGACAAGACCCTGGACGTTCCAAAACGGTACCAGTTTTGTTCCGGACGATGTGCAGCAAATTATTTAAAATTTTCTCCCAGATTGAGCCAACTTTATGAAGTTGATGTTATGTTCAACCACAGGAGACCGTTTTGAGGAGAATGAAAAGCTTTGTCCGGAAGTATGGTTTTATAATAGAGGAGTGCTATTTTAAAATCTAGGCAGTTAAATGTTTATTAATTAAAACGTTTAAAAAGTAAAAAAAAAACTTTAAAAAGTGTGTTTAAAAAAAGTTACGTTTAAACATCTCAGATTTGTTGAAATAGGAGAATTTTTGACCTCTCACAAGTCTTTTCTTCATTTGTTGTTATTTTCCCTTTGTTGTTTGTTTTTCCAAATAAAATATTTTCTTTCAATTTGTTTGTTCAATCTGTGTGTTTGTTACGTTCTTATTTTATACTTTAACAAGTACACTTGCTTACATCTTAGAAGAAGTCGTAAAGTTCCTTTTACGTCGAAAAAATTAAGAACTTTACAGGCTTTAATTCTCACGGGACTTTTTGTTTTTTTATTACATTTGAGGCCTGCTTCGCCACAGAATAACTTACAAAAACGTACCCAAACTTAAAAAAGAAACAACATAACATCACGCTTGTAATCACCAAAGGGAATAGGCAGACTTACCCTATAATACCCAAACATTTCGCCAGTTGCATTTAAGTCCCATGTAAAGTATTTGCCAAGAATAACATGGAAGAAATTAATTAAACTCGATCGTTTAACAAAAAAAAAAGATGATGGAACTGTCTATGTATCTTCCTTTTTTCGAAGATTGTGCATACCTGCCCTTAGAGAAATCAAATGAACAAGTGGCGACCTACAAAAAGCAACTTACAACAAAAACTACAGTGACATCTATGAGAAATCAGAAGAACTAAAATGGTCTGAATCGCGCAAGCAAAGTTTACATCGACTTAAGAATATATCTACTACACCAAACATATGACAACCATGTTACCCGACGGGTTGGAGGATCCTCCCTTTTCAGTGGAGTATTTAGGGACTTTACTTCCTGTTCCTCATACCATAAGCACAAAATATAAACATGGTGTTTGCGAAAAAATAATTAGCAGCTCCAAACAAAATTTCAATACTTAATCGATCCAGTTGTATGGAAAAATTGATTATTTTATCGAAAACGTTGTTGGTCTGATGGAGAAAGTTGTTCTGTTTCACGGTTCCACCAAATGTCTCTTACACCTCGTTGTTACATCTACTGTTTGACTGCCCGTTGGTCCAGTGGTTGCAAGCTCGACTGCTGAGCATGAAGTCCTGGCTTCGATTCCCGGGTGGGAAAAAGTGTTATTGAATTTTTCCATCAGGATTTTTTCAGTAGCAGCAACGGAGTCTGGATTTGTGCCCAGTTGATGGTAATAGGCTCGCTTTCTATTACATGGGACTTAAACATTACTGGCGAAATGTTTGTGTACTATTAGGTGCACCTCTGCCTAACTCTTCAGGGATTCCAGACGTGATTTTATATTATGTCTGTAACATGTTATGCAAATTAACATTTCTGTGAATATAAATCACTAGCAGTCCCGCGCAACTTCGTCTGCGTCACTTTTTCCCCGTTTTCGCAACATTTTTCATTGCTGCTCCCTTTCTAATTGTGTCAGCGTGATGATATATAGCCTATAGCCTTCCTCGTTAAATGGGCTATCTAGCACTGAAAGAATTTTTCAAATCGGATCAGTAATACCTGAGATTAGCACGTTCAAGCAAACAAACTTCAGCGTTATAATATTAGTATAGATAATGCACCAGTCAACAAGTGATGAGGTAAGATGTTCAGACATTCTCCGGTCGAATAGTTTCCACGTGCCGCTTCCGAGCCAAGTTTTAAATGAAATTGTCTAACACACTCCAAACTTACCATACACACTGCTTAGAAGGAATATTGACAGTAGTATGATAGTAATGCTTAAGTATTCCTATTGAATATTGGAAACTTGTGAAGCTTTCGTTGCGCAGGGCATCTAGAACGATGTCCTAAGTGCATCATCTGCCTCGCCTTTTCCCAAACCATCTTTGGGTCGATTTCCAGTCAGTAACAGTTTTTTACATGAAGCGACTGCCTATCTGACCTCCAAAACCCAGTAACTAGGTAATACGATACCCTTGGTAAGACTAGATGTCAGACTTTTGGCTTCTGACTACTCGTAACGACTGTCAAAGATCTACAAATTACAGCCGGGACCAACGGCTTAACGTGCTTTCCGAGACACGGAGGAAACTCGGTACGTAATTATGGTCACCCATCCGCGGACCAACCTCGGCAAGCACGGCTTAACCTTCAATATCGACCCGTGCGGCTGTTATTATTTAGCCACGAGCTCCTCAACAATGTACTAAGTGCATGGATAAATATTATGGCAACCTAACCAACAAAAAGTTCTATATGAAGAGTTCCATTTTCACACCCCACCCAAGGTTTACTCCAAGGCGTTACCCACCCCTCCAAAGGACTCTTCACGGAGCCGTCAACAAAGCATTCTGTACATGTGTGTTCTGTGTTTTGGCGCAGCCGTGAGACACACAATATTATCTTTTTCAGTTTTAGTTCTAAGTTTTATGTTTTTTTTTATTTTATTGTGTGCATTTGTGGCTTGTGCCAAATAAATATGTTTTCTTTCTTTCTTTCTTTCTTTTCTTTACATGAAACTAAGTAACCCAACGAAAAGTTATTGCTAGGAAACGGAAACTGTTTTTTTAATACAGTTGCTCAAAAAGTGGCGTATTGCAGGGACGTATAGCGTTCGGGATGTGGTTTATTACACACTCGAGCTTTTTCTTTACCTTTTCCGAACTCGTGCGTTCTCTTTCCCAACTGTCAAAATAATGTCTATTAAAAAGAAAAAAACCAACCACGAAGTTTTACTAAACAAAATCATCGAAGTTTTTATGATTCATGCAAATATTTCTAAAAAGAAGCTACTTATTTGTTTTAATATCAGATTTAATGATTTGATTCAATGAGTAAGGTTAGGTTTCATTTGATTTTTTATCAATAAAAAAATTCTACTGAAGACTTGGATGTATGGGCATAGTTCCCTTTGCCTACCCAGAATGGGTGAAGAAAACAAAAAAAATCTCTGCTTATATTCTTTTACGGTTAACGCCATTTTCCAAAATGTTTATTTATTTATTTATTTATTTATGTACACACAAAACACTTAAAAGAACAATACATTAAGATACAAGAGCACAAAGGTACTGCTTATTTCAAAAGAAATTTCTTCCAGCAGACCTGCGAATGGAAAGTTGGATTAGAAATGTAGACATAGTGTGTAGAAAAGATAAAACAGGAAAAAAATTAAATTAGAGCTTAAAACAACATTAAGGCTATATAAATTAAACATACATACAAATAAATACACATATAAAAATTAAAATAAAAGTAAAAATATACCTATAATATATATCAGAATATTACAGAATAGAGGAAAGGTAATGTTCTTTGACTTGCTTTTTGAAGAGAAATAAAGTTTTAGATTCTCGTATGTTGGGCGGAAGTGAGTTCCATAGTCGTACTGCATGAACGGAAAAGGAGTAGGAATAGAATTCAGTTTTATGAGATGGGAAATTGAGATGATGCCGAAGGTGGGATCTACACAGGGCATCAGGAGGACGGGTAAAAGAAAAACGGTCGCGTAGGTAGCTGGGATACGCAGGATTAAAAAGGATGTTGTATAGGAGACATAATATCCGAGTGTTCCTGCGAAGACGGATAGGGAGCCACTTGAGTTCCTTGCGTAAGTGAGAAACATGGTCATATTTCCTAAGACCAAACACAAAACGAATACAAAGATTTTGCAAGCGCTCAAGCTTATTTAACAGCTCCTCGGTGGCATCCAAATAGCAGGCATCAGCGTAATCAATGATCGGCTGAATCAGAGTTTGAGCCAAGTAAATTTTGGTTTTAAACGGCAGAAAGCTCTGTAAAGATTTAAGTGAGTGGAAGGAAAAGTGCACCTTACGACTAACCTCATTCACTTGAGCTCGCCAAGATAGATTGCTGTCAATTAGGACACCAAGGTCCTTAGCTGTTTCAGCATAGGCAATGGACGAGCAACCTAGAGTTAGTGGAATCAAAGATGACATGTCAAGCGCAGTGCGATAGTATCTGCTGCCTATGATCATAGCCTGCGACTTAGCAGGGTTAATCTGCAAGCCATACGACTTCGCCCATTGATCGATGCAATCCAGGTCATGATTCATGGCATTGATTGCTGATTCAGCATCAGCAAGCAAGAAATGTCTGTACAGCTGTAAATCGTCTGCGTAGAGGTGGAAGCTGGAAATAATGACTTTGGTAACAGTATTAATGAAAATAGAGAAAAGAAGAGGAGAGAGAACGCCACCCTGAGGAACACCAGCAGTTAGATCGCACCAATCAGAGAACATCTCTTCATGGCGGACACACTGCGAGCGACCCCGAAGGTACGAGTCAAACCAGGTTAACGAAGAAGCAGAGAAGTTAAAAGATTGAAGGATCCCAAGAAGAATGTCGAAATCCACTGAGTTGAACGCGCAACTAAAATCAAGTAAAACTAAAATAGTCAGACATTTATTGTCCATAGCCCAGCGGATATCGTCAGTAACTTTCAGGAGTGCAGTAACAGTACTGTGGCCAGTACGGAAGCCAGATTGAAAAGGGGAAATAAGGGTATTAGATGATAGATAACTGGAAATTTGACCGTGAACAATGTGTTCGAGAACTTTGGAGAGGAAAGGAAGAATGGAAATGGGTCTAAAGTCAGATAAGGACGAAGGATTGGTAACTTTAGGAAGTGGTATTATGTGAGCCTTTTTCCAGGCTGACGGAAATATGCCAGAGAATAAAGAAAAATTAACAATATGAGTAAGGATGGGAAGCAGCTCTGAAATAATAGGTAATATCATTCTCGAACACAAATTGTCATGGCCCGAAGCAGAGGAGGAAATAGAGAGAAGTTCAATGTGTTGTTGTTTTTAGTTGAATGTTCTTTATTAAATTGCTTAATTTTTTCGCAACTGTATTAAAAATAGTTGTTCAGTACACGTGCGGAACCGTCATTGCAACTTGTTCCGACTGTCAACCCTCACCTTCGGCTGCGCCTCGGCTCGGGTAGACATTTGTCGGAACTCTTTGCAATGACAGGCTTTCCGCTCTCGTAATGAAATGTACTATTTGGGGTGACCAATCACATTTTACGTAAAGCCTCAATGTAACACTCGCAAAACATTGTGCTGATAGATTCATTGAATTGTGCGGGGGTCTAAAAACTAGAACATTAAAAGTAATTAAAACTACTCAATCTCAAAGTATTTATTTCAATTCGACTGGCACTTTGGAAAGTCAAAAAACAAAACAAACCGCAAAGCTACAGTCCTAGACACAAAGCATAATAACTTGTGAAAGTATTTTAGATGCATTCCAAAGCGTAGCTCTCTATGGAGAAGAATGGGCAAGAAACTCCATGGACACTCTTTTAAATCAAAATATTGTTACAAAACCTTGGTTACATCATTCATGTTGAGAATTACAAATATGTGAGAATGATGTAGAAAACCGTGCAAGTTAAGAGCGTCCAGAGCAAAAGATTAAATCAATAATTGTAAAAACTACTTGAGAAATAGTTGGAACTTTGATCCCCAATGTCTCCGTAATTTTCCCAGGTATGATCCAGAACAACAAAATGCAAACAAAAACACGGGGAAAATTACGCGATACGATTACGTATTACAACAAAATTTCTCAATACGGGTCATGATAACGTATTTTTTCTAAACTCGGTTAAAAAATGTACTTTCAAAGTGTGACATAATTATGCATGAATGTTTAAAACTCTCTGAGTATTTTAATGAAGGAGATTGCGGTCATCGTTGTTTTTTGTTCGACTTCACTTCTGAATAATAATGAACAGACTGCAGAGGCTATTAGAGATGAACCTTATAATTGATTCAAGGAAATTTTGCATAAGACTCTTTGGAAGAAACGAACGCATTTTCTGAACGAAAGGTCCTCGCTAGGACATAGCTACGATCTTTTAGTGTCCAGCAAAGGCAAGCAGCAGTATCATCATTATTTCAGCCCAAAACACGTCCACTGCTGGACATAGGCCTCCCCCAAGTGTCGCCACATTGACAGTTTGGGGGGTTTTGCCATAATCGCCACGCTTGGCAGGCGGGTTGGCGATCGCAGTACGGTTATTACAAAAGCACAGAGAACGCTGCTGCCCATTCTCTGGCAAGTCCCTTAGTCGGCTCTTACGACACCCACAGGAAGTATGGGATGGTGCTATTCTTTACGTCCGACACCATACAGAGCAGCAGCAGTATGTTTAGCTTAATTTGTAATGGATCGACCCTCGTGTAATGTACAGAGTGGATGGGACACTGACGCATAAACGGTTACCACGTTATCAGTACATCATTTTATTTATTTAGGATCTCCAACAAAGAATGTACACAGAACATGCGAAATAAATCATGGATGACAAAAATATAGCGTAGGTGTACTTCTTCACTTACTGGAGACCACAGCGTGCATTATAGAATTTATAACTAAGCTAGCAAAATTTACAATATTATTAAAATATATTGATAACGTTTAAAAGAATTAAAATTAACACATCAGATAATATTAAATAAATGAAAAATAATAAGATAAAGATAAGATAAATGAGAAATTAACAATTAAATAAATCTTCAAGACATTTCTTATACTTTAGAAGAGATTCACTGATGTCAAAATTGGTTGTTTTAGACATGGCGTTATATTGCCTAAAAAGTCTCGGCACAGCGGCGTAATGGCATAGGTTGGTTTTTGAGCCAGGAACGTAGAATAAGTACTATGTATTATGTCTGGGAGTCCGAGGCAATTTTGAACGATTCCACATAGAAGTGTTTCATCAGTAGGGGTCGGGGTTTCAAAATATATGCAACATCTGTTTTTAGGGTTCCGTACCTCGAAAGGAGAAAACGGAACCCTTGTAGGATCACTTTGTTGTCCGTCCGTCTGTCTGTCAAGGCCCTTTTTCTAAGGAATGCGTGGAGATATCAAGCTGGAATTTATATCAAATAGGAACTCAAGTCGTCCCTTGGAGTTGTGAAAAAATCAAACAGCTAAGCCAACGCAATCAAAAGATACAGCCGTTTATGCCGCAAATTTCCGCAAATATTCGACACTCCTAAGGAAATCAAAACCTACAGAGTAATTGGCGTGAACTCAGAATCTTGAAATTTGGTATGAAGCAACGTCTTATAGCACAAGCACAGATAAAGCAAAAATTGCGAAATCCGTAAATTTTTAGTAACATCATAATTATAATAAAAATATTCTTAATAATTTTTGTACGGAACCCTCTGTACGCGAGTCCGACTTGCACTTGACCTTTTTTTTAAATTATCAATTAAACATTTCTTTGTGGTTACATCATTCCTGCGTCGGTGTCTCTTCCACCCATAGTTGAATACATCGGTACGATAAAAACTCAAAACGTCGAAATTGTTACCATATTTAAAATGTTTTGGATGATGTTGGACTAATAACTTGCATTGTACTTTAAAATAAATCTGATTACCGGTCACGCCAATGTCAATTAATGCCAAATATAATTAACCTATAGATAAATAAAATCTAGCAACATCGGAACTTTTATAGACTTTTATATTGCACTTGGGTAACCGGAAAAGTTTTACCCAAATAACATCTTAAGTAAGTTTTCAATTTGTGGGTCTTATAAGGGATACACTTCTGAAGGATACCCTAACGACTATGATTAGGGAAAGGTTACCCACTCAAGAAAATAAACTTCCTTCAATTACTGACTGCGGCTTAGACTTCTTTACGAAGTTTGGTGACGCCAAAACTTGAAGTTTGTTGACGTCACAACTAAAAGTCTGGTGTCGCAGATTGTTGTGAAATTTATGTTGATCTATTCCCGGCCTATGTTAATTTGGGGAAACTTTTTCGGGTCGAAAGGACAGCGATATAATATGAAGTAGATATGGTAGAGAAAAACGTTGGAAGTAATGATGAGTAGATATAGTCAACCTTGTTTTATCACCTTAAGGTTGTATGTCATTTGCGTGTCACACGACATAAAACTTCATGGTCTCATTTCACGTCAAGACTATACTAAATTAACGAACAAATTACTTTTACTTATCAAATAAGTGATAAAAACAGCTAGCATAACTAAATCTATTTACAAACAAAAACGCGAAATAAAAAAGTTCTCCAGCGCTTATCCCAATTTATTTGACGTCAGCGCAGCATGTCTTCTTCTTCCATCCTTCTCTATTACCTGTCATCGCATCAGACACCTCCTCATAATTTCTAGAAAATACTTAACTCTGAACCAATTAAGTTAAACCGATGTTTATGAATCTCTCAAACAAATTGGCTTAAAATCGATGTGGATATTTAGCGCTGACCGCTTTGCGAACAATTTACGAGACCGAGGTCTCGACTACTTCATCAAATATTAAGTTCATAACATAGAAAATTCCATTATACAGTAAAGTACTTAAGTTTAGTAAACTGTAAGTTTCTTCAGAGATATTCTCCAATTATATCTATTACGTCGTACTTTTAAAGAAACTTTGTGATGGATTTTCTTTTCCTAGTTTATTAGCACCAAAGTAAAATAAGTGAAAAAACAAAAATAGTTATTTATGGTTCCCAGCCAGCCGTAAATCTCGTGTTTCTGAACTTATTCTGCTTTTCTAATATAAATGTGTGGCAGTAGGTATACCTAACCAACTTCTTATATTTTTTGTATATTTTTAATTATGTATTCAGATCATATCCCAATTTAAAACAAAACAATCGATTACAATTATTTTACAAAATTACACATTCTAATAAATAATAAATCGCACTTCACACTAATATAATGAAAGGCGAAAGTTTGTGAGCGAGTGTGTGTGTGTGTGTTTGTCACTCCTTCACGCCTCAATGGCTGAACGGATTCGGATGAAATTTACTTTTTATCCCGGTCTGGGCAGGTGAAACTGCGGGGCGCGGCTAGTTTCCAATAAGTCACACAGTGAATAAACATTAAAATAATGACATAACATTTTTATAAATTCTAGAAGGTCAAAATACTAATATTTAGCTGCATCCAGTAAGACTGGAAGCCGACCCCAATAAAGTTGAGCAAAGGCTAGGCAGATGATGATAAAAGACCAATTTTTTTGTACCTATATTTAAAAGAAAAAATAAAACTTAGACCGTCATTTGGGACTCTGGTAGACTCTGTGCTAATACCTGCGGATCGGACTGCTCCAATCGTCACTAACGATCCTGAGCAGTTGATTGATTCGGTCTAATGATCCCGATAAAACAGTTGTAACCTTCTCAATAAACAAAAACATCGAAATAAAACCTTAAAAAAAAACCACCGAACACGAATATTTTCACTCATCTGAGAACGATTGGAAAATATGGGTTCCCGTTTTCTGCGTAAGCTGTAGTCGTTCGTGAAAACGGCATACTTAATGTCAATGGTTGGTGATAAACTAGCTGTCTGTCGTTATTTGCTCTGCAGTGGACACCAATCATGACAACTGAGAAGGGCAAGGCAAAGTTCCGGGTTAAAAAGGAGAAATAGTAAGTTAACCCTTTTCCCCTTTTTAGGGTTCCGTACCCAAAGGGTCAAACGGGACCCTATTACTGAGACTTCGCTGTCCGCCCGTCCGTCTATCACCAGGCTGTATCTCATGAACCGTGGTAGTTAGCCAGTTGAAATTTTCTACAGGTTATGTATTTCTGTTGCCGCTATAATAACAAACTCTAAAATAAATATTTAAGGGGGCTCCCATACAAAAAAGGTAATTTATTTGCTCGTTTTTATTATATTATAATGGGACGGTAACCTTCGTGCGCGAGTCCGACTCGCACTTCGTCGTTGGCCCGACATCAAAAAATTATGGTTTATTGGTCTCGTTGGTTTAATTGTTGCAAGCGCGACTGCTGACCATGAAGTTCTAGGTTTGATTCCCAGGTTGGGCAAAGTGTTATTGGGTTTTTCCATCAGGAATTTCTCAGTAATAGCTACGGAGTCTGGATTGATGGCAAAAGGCTCGCCCGCTATTACATGGGACTTAAAACATAACTGGCAAAAGGTGGGTGTACTATTAGGTACTGCCTAACCTTTCAGGGATTACCTAAAGACGTGATGTTTTGTTATTTTAATGGCCCATGTCGCCTATACAACGGCCGCGTAGATTCGATTAACCCACGCTCTGCCACTGTGGAGTTTAGTCTCCTCCTATGGGATAGAGCCAGTATCATAAAATAGTATAATCAGCTTATGACATACAGATATCACACTACTGGAACACGGGTCTGATCTCTGTGAGATTAAGTCACTCGTTATCATGGAATAGTGAATGAAATTTAAATAAAAACTTCATCAACCTATAATGTTCCCACAGCTGGGAAACAGTTGTTAGATGTCAAAAGTCGTCGAACTTTTAGGACATGCCGGTTTTCTGACGATGTTTTCCTTCACCGTTTTTGAGGGCAGCGGTGATGAATTAAATTACACAAAGTAATGCGCCTGCCTGGATTCGAACCCAAGGCTTACTGCTCATAAGTCGGGGCTGCCACCACTGGGCCTCCGCTGCTCTCCAAAACTTCAAATAAAAACTTCATTCAGATCAAAACAAAAACTCGGGTCTTCTTTCACATTCGATCCTTCTTATGATCAATAGTTGGTTCAGAACATAACTACCTCACTAATAGAACGTTTGCAAATTCGTAGTCTCTTTACTCTTGTGCTTTTGCTGTGCCTGACAGGGTTCGTTATTTTACCTTATCTATAAGACATTGTAAGATCTTAAGACATTATGGAATGTAAATAAATATAATTATGAATATGAAAAAGTGGCACACAGCGTTAATTAAATTGAAGCTGAATTAATGCTACATGTCCTAAGAATTCATGTTTGCCGATTGAAAATACTCACAATATCAAACAATCATCATTTTCTTGCCCTTATCCCAATTTATTTATATCAAACAATGTAGGCTTTCAATTTATACGCTACCCTAAGTCTGTCACTATTTCACAATGTTGAACAGGAAAACCAAAATATTTTTACGTCCCCAATACCTCAAATTATTCATATCTAAACATATTTGCATATAATATTCAAATTCTCGCATATCTTTTACTATATTTTCAATGTAACAATGTGGGTACAAAGTTTCAATATTTGGGGCAAGAGAGAAATGAATCTCGAATATTTGGCACGAAACCCAGGTTTTACCTGTATTTGAAAGAAAAAGGTCAAATATCTTTGTTTTTACGGGACTGCGCGACAGATAATACTATACAAATATAGACTGAGAGACAGACAATACGGTGTTATATTTTTCACGCGTATCTTTGCATGTGGATTTTAATAAATGAGGCAAGAAACGGGATACGATAGACTCGAAACGTATGGTTTTGGTCAGCCAGTTAGCAAATTGAAACCCTGGACTGCATGACATGATTTTAGCCAGATTTAGTACATATACTACTTTATTTTCTATGTCATATTATTTCTATCTTTTTATTTCGCTTTTCATGCACTCGGGTTTTTAACATGTTGTAAATTTTTGTCTTTTATTAATTTTTTTTTTGCATCGAATGAAAACAGCGAACAATCTTGTCAACAAAAAATTAAATAAACAAGCCACATATCACACCACTGTTGGTCAAAGTAATTAGACATGTCAAGAATAAAAATATGTGTTTAATTACATACTCAGATTGCAATGCGGGCACAACAAACAAACTTTTGGTGATGTTTAAACCGAAAAGAGTTGGTGTCGTTATCACAACATACGAATTTCAACAAAATAATTTAGTAAAATAAAACTGAAAACTCAACCGTACAAACAAGTTTCAGTTTTTAATTATTTTAGTATCTGAGGGAGGTTGACCGCAGCGAAGGTGGTGCGATAGATATTGCCCAAAACAAAGACGTTTGGAGGGAGAAAGGGAAGGCTTTTGGCCAGCAGTGGGTAAAGCCCGTGACCATGATCAACTCGGCATATGGCCAGATACCAAACTATCTTGGGGTCAGCTTCCAGTCTAACCGGATGCACCTCGGTACCAGTATTTTACCTGAAGCGACTGCCTATCTGACCTCCACAACCCAGTAACTGTTACTGTCTCACGGAATCGTACTATTAAAAGCTGTATGTTTGTATATCCAATTTATAAACAGGTGCCAAATTTCATATACAGCTAAACTAATAATAATAATATTATAAAGAGGAAAGATTTGATTGTTTGTATGTTTGTTTGTTTGCATTGAATAGGCTCCGAAAGTACTGGTCCGATTTGAAAAATTGTTTCATTGTTAGATAGCCCATTTATCGAGGAAGGCTATAGGCTATATATCATTACGCTACGACCAATAGGAGTGGAGCAGCAATGAAAAATGTTGCGAAAACGGGGAAAATGTGACGCAAACGAAGTTGCGCCGGACAGCTAGTCATTTAAAAAAGCATAAAAACTTTTGCATTTATAATATTAGTAGGATTCTTCTAAATAGTACGTATCTTTTACTTCTACATAGGGTTTATGTTCACTTTGCGGAAATTATGACACACACACATAACACAGGGTGTCTTTCTCTCAGGTTTTTTAAGCTTTTCTCATAAACTGTATACTAAATTGTTTGTGTAGAAAAGCAAATTCATTTCCACCCACTTTTAATATGACCAAGCAATTTTTCGCAATACGATGTAACCTTGACTAACTTTCAGCACATATTAAAGATTGTTCTTTAAAAAGCACTTTAGCAACAGTTGGCATCTATCAAATGATAAATAGTGTACAATCACGAGCACTTCTGAATAAACGTAGCAACTTTTAGGAGGATGCGTTTATTAAAAGTCGCTCGGTTCGATCTTTAGATTAAGCCGAGCTTGCCTGGGTTGGTACGTGGATGGGTGAGCACCCATTATATACCGAGTTTCCTCCAGCACGTTATCTCGTTAGTCCCGACTGTCAGTTGTAGGTTTTTGACAGTCGTTATAGCGTTACAGGAAGTGGCCCGAAAATCTGTCAATCATTCTTACCTGGGGGTATTGTATTACCCAGTACAAACTTGGCTCAGATAGACAGTCGGTCCATGTAAAATGCTAGTACTCAGCCGCATCCGATTAGACTGGAAACCAAACCCTTTTAAAAGGCATTAATTATTATATTCAACTATATTGGTTGTCATTTTATGCTGTTACAAAAATACAAACATAGTATTTTTGAACAAAAATTCTTTCAACATAGCTCTGAACTAAAACTTCCAACCAATATTACGACCAACCCGATCCGAACACCTTTTTGGCGACGTTTTATAAGTGCCCATGCGAAATAAAAATATTTTGATTTTGTTTTTTTTTTAATCAGTTTTCTAATCTATACTTCTATACTAATATTATAAAACTGAAGATTTTGTTTGTTTGTTTGCTTGAACGCGCTGATCTCAGGAACTACTGATCCGATTTGAAAAATTATTTCATTGTTAGATGCAGTAGGCTATAGGCTTTATATCATCACGCTACAACAAGTACGAGCGGAGCAGTAATGAAAAATGTAGCGAAAACCGGTAAAATGTGAGGCAGACGAAGTTGCGCGGGACAGCTAGTAGTAGTTATATGCAACGGCTAAAAATGGATGTGAAAAACAAACTAAAGATTACAGATCGAAAAAATGGAAATCGCCAATAACGGGTTATCTTTCATAAATTGTAGCCAGGGTGCATCTATACTTAAGTAACGCCGGCTAACCTTGAGTTTATTTTCACACCAATCTTTAGCCGTAACATTATATTCATATGTATATAAGTTGCTCATGACTGTACTATTACAAACGCACAAACAGCCGCAGCCGGGATCGATCAGCTCACATCCTAACGCGTTCCATCTGCGTTGTTCCGAATTTCACTTCGCAAATTGGCCGATTTAATGATTACCGGGCAATCCCTTTGTGTGTGCGATCGTGTTGGTCAAACAGCCGCTTCGT
The DNA here is from genome assembly GCA_949152445.1 of Cerastis rubricosa. Lineage (NCBI taxonomy): Eukaryota > Metazoa > Arthropoda > Insecta > Lepidoptera > Noctuidae > Cerastis > Cerastis rubricosa. The sequence continues at coordinate 5,533,778 of OX424532.1, forward strand.
ATCTGCGGCATTCCGTAAATTGTATTGCATTGTATATTGATTGGACTTTATACGTAGGTTTTAAGAGTGAATTTCAATCCGCATAAATCTAAACCGAGTTCAAGACTGTCACTATCATCTTTGTTACGGGATATTGTCTCTGCTCTTGAGCGGTTTACATATTCTGATTGCCTAGTTTCATTGATGAAACTCACTCTTAATATTTGGCGTGTGTTTTCTAGGTAACTACTAATATTAATAGTTGTAAGGTTGAGGGCCTAGACAAGGGGCCATCGCTTTTAAAAGGTTTCATATTTCTACAATAACCACTAAAGGCTCGTTTACGGAGACGCGTGGCGTGTTGTGCGGCGCGGCACGCAATAAGTTCAACCATATAGCGGTTTATGAGAGCGTTTACGGAGAAGCGAGTTTAGGCGCGTCTGCTTGAAATGCAGCGTTACTTGCGGCGGTGCCCGCAAAAGACATCATCGCAGTGCACGTAGCGTTGCGGCCAGCTAGATCCTATGATAGTTTGTTAACCGAGAAATGGCGTGTGTGTACCCACACACACGCCACTTCTCGGGTACGTCTACATACCCATGTAGACGTAGCGATACCCGCGACGGTGCACGCTGCGTCGCTAGCACCGCTTTACACCATAAGACTGGGTCCAAAGTACGCGAAATGCTCCGAGAAAAGAACGCAACCTAGTATAGTCGTCTTCATCATGCATCATCATCAATTCAGCTCAAAAGACGGCCACTGCTGGACATAGGCCTCCCCCAAGTCACATTGACATTTTGGGGGGTTTTGCCATAATCACCACGCTTGGCAGGCGGGTTGGCGATCGCAGTACGGTTGTTACAAAAACACAGAGAACGTTGGTGCCCATTCTCTGGCAAGTCCCCTAGTCGCCTCTTACGACACCCACAGGAAGAGATGGGATAGTGCTATTCTTTACGTCCAAAACCATACAGAACAGTATCATAGTCGTCTTGGCAGATTGAAAAATGTAAATAAGTAAATTTTTTATATACCAAACATCATCCAAAATATGTATTACTAGCTGATACCCGCGACTTCGTTCGCGCGGAAATTTTAAGGTGTATGTGTGAGACTGCCTCGTTGTTAGAGTGGTCGCAAGCACGACTGCTGAGCTTGAGGTCCCGGGTTCGATTCTCGGATCGGGCAAAGTGTTATTGGGTTATTCCATCAGGAATTTCTGAGTAGCAGCCACGAAGTCTGGATTTAATGTCGGGCCCGGTTGATGGGGATCGCCCCCTATTACATAGAGCTTCAACATAACTGGCGAAATGAGGATGTACGATTAAATACACCTTCAGTAAGGAATGATGTTTTGTTGTTATGTGTGAGAACTGACGGTCTGATCGTAATGTGATTATGTCGGTGATGACTACAAAGGGCGTGCTTTAGGGTGGTGTAATTCTGGGCGGCAGAGGTCCGAAACAAAATTAAAAGGCGTTGATGCAACACTATAATATGGCTTAAAAGTCGGAACATATTTTTTTCAAAGTGAACAATACGGCGCATTGTTGGGCACTATTTATTTATTCTTTCCAATACAGTTTTGTATACAATAAAAAATGTCATAACAATGACCATAACCACGTGCAAGTTTTGGTTTCATGAAACACGTGAAGAATCAACAAATAATTGACCGTCTGAGAAGCATGGAGTACGTACCCAAAAAATTGCCTGCCACTTTTTAGGTATGGCCCTGATATTTGTTGATCGTCATTGCAAAACTACCTGGTAATTAAAATTGGAATGGCAAGTTATTTGGAATATTTGGCATGCGTCGAATTAAAACGCTCTCTCCTTTAGCAAATCCTGTAATAATGGTGGTTTAACGGTAAGAGAAACAGGGTGTAAAGTTCCTCAATACTCCATCGAAAAGGGAGGATCCTCCGACCAGACAGGTGTTGGGTCTGGTGGGCAACTGCCCGACAGTTGTTGTCGGGTTTCTCCATAGTCTTAAGTCAATGTAAACTTTGCTTGCTTGATGTAGGCAATTGATGTTAGTTCTTCCGTCACGTCATAAAATCAAAAACAAAATATTTTATTTTACATAGGCCTACAGGGGCACTTATAAAACGTCGACAAAAGGGGCACGGTTCGGGTTGGTTGTTTCCTATGGAGAAAAGCCAGCAAGAAAGTCCATGGTTACTCTTTTAAAATCATTTGGTTCTAAAATATTTGAATGTTACAGCGTTTGTACCTAAGTATGAGAGGACAGCGTAGGCCCGACAATAAGTCGTCGCTTACAACAAAAGGTAGAAAAAGATAATACGTGAAAAAAAAAGAAAACAAAAATTACAAAGCCTACAATGTCCACACATTCACAAAAAATATGAATGAAAAAGAATCAATTAAAAAGTAAAAATAAATAAGAACAATAAATTAAACAATTGACACAAATGTCATAGATGGCGCTGTAGTACTTTTTGTAGTAAGTTGCTTTTTGTAGGTCGCTACATCACTCCCCTCCGGAGACCAGAGGTCGATAGTCGAATGAGTCAGCTTGTAGTATTATGCCGTGCCAGTTGGAATTTCGTTGCCGCATTGTTCACGGTGAGTCGGAACAGACTGTGGTGGTGAGGCGAACCCCAGTGAGTCGGGGCCGGCGCTGCGTTTGCTCCAGCGCGTCGGACGTAGTGCAGCGCTGCGATGTAGCAGACAGCTAGAGAGGTGTCGACCGGGAGATAGTAGAAGCTCTCGACCGGCCGAAAAGGCAGTGTGCTGTGCCAAAGTCGCTTGATGAGAGGCTGAGGGTGCTGACCAGGAATGCGCTCCGGCTGCATGCTGGTGGTCAGGAATACGCATTTGAAGCTGGCTGTGAGACTCGCTAAACTAAAACTTGAAGGAAGTGATGATGATGACGTCACGTTGCTCGAAGACTGCGCTGACGTCCATTTCTGGGTCACCAGTTTAGCAGTTTGAGGAACAGGGTGTAAAGTTCCTCAATACTCCATTGAAAAGGGAGGATCCTCCGACCAGACAGGTGTTGTGTCTGGTGGGCAACTGCCCGACAGTTGTTGTCGGGTTTCTCTATATAGTATTAAGTCGAAAGCAAGTTAAACTCTGCTTGCGAGATGTAGGCAATTGATGTTAGTTCTTCCGTCGCGTCATAGATGGCGCTGTAGCACTTTTTGTAGTAAGTTGCTTTTTGTAGGTCGCTACAGTGGCTTTTATAATATTACTGCCAAGCTTTGTGATACGAAGCCTGGTGCCGTTGCACAGTCTTGGTACATCAAAGTTTCTCATCAGCAGAACTAAAACGCCAACTTTAAGCTCCATCTTATGGGAACGGCACGCCCGTTAGCTCCAGGGAGTTGAAAAATTCAACGGGGTCATTAGCCATCACAGTGTCTACGGATGTGTATACTTTAAAATCGCCGACGATCATGTCTTAAATTTCGTTTTGTTTATGACCCAATCGTTCTTTAATCACTATTTATTTTGAATGGTTAAAAAAACGAAAACTATTTTGTAATGATTTGAAAATCATAAAGCATTATAATAAAACAAAATACCTAGTTACAAAAAGAGAACAACGGTTGGGGATCGAACCCGCGTTGTTTTGGAAAGTTTACAGCATTAAAAAATTACCACAAAAAGTGCATACTGACTGCGGATACGAACTCGATACCTTTTGCTTGGCGGGCGGTCATAGAACCGCCAGGCTACTTACTTTGATGACAAATGGTTTGAAATAGCCGGTTTATTCTAATGCTTGTCATGACAGTTGTCAGTTGTCAAACAGTTGAGAAATGTGGACTAAATGCAATATTGCTCATCCCCCTAAGTTATTAGCGCGATAATATATAGCCTATGTTACTCGGTAAAGATGTAGCTTTCTAATGGTGAAAGAATTTTCAAAATCGGTCCAGTAGTTTTTGAGTTTATTCATTACATACAAAAATACAAAAATACAAATCTTTCCTCTTTATAATATTATTATATTATATATTATATTATATTATATTATATTATATTATATATATAGTGTAGATTACGTAAAATAAATTTCCACAAAGTCAAAGTATTGTTATCTATGTTATAGAGTTAAACACAACCAACCAAACAATTATCATGTACATTGTACCCTAGGTATCTAACATGCTGAAATTTTACTTATCAAGTAAAGTAGTTTTAATTGAAATGAAGGAGCAAGAACTAAGAAAGTTTACGTTTAATTTTGCAGACGTTCGGGCGACTGGTGAAATAGTCTGGTGACTAAAAGTAGTCAACTGAAACCAAAGTTGCTTAGTTCTGAAGTTCTTAGGGAACATTGGTACTGCAGTGTTCTTTGGAGATTGGAGTATTTCTTTGAAAAAGAACCATGAATTTTGAGAGGTGGAATGGTTCTTTGTGCTAGTTTAGGGTTTGTTTTCCCTCGAAAATGTCTTGTTTTCTCCGTAACTATAGCCGCAGGCTTAATTAGGAAACATTCTGCTACGTATGTATGTACGTACGTCAAGTCTTCAGATAGGTAAGTCAGTAGTTATAAAACCAGTAAAAGTTGACCTGGTATTCTATTGAAACTTTTTTATAAATAATGGTACGGAACCCTTCGTGCGCGAGTCCGACTCGCACTTGACCGGTTTTTTTTTATCTAAGCCTTGTCATATTGATTTCAAATGGCAAATTAGCGATTTTTTGTAGGTGACGTCTAAGATTATTACAACTTACATTGAACACTAAGGGCTCATTTACGCACACGCGGCGCGTCGGGCGGGGCGGTGCCATAGGCGTTGCGCGGCGCGTCGGGCGTTTTTGCCGTTTACGGAGACGCGGCGACCGCTTGAAGCCCAACGTGGGACCATTTGCTTGTATTCGATTTGTTATGTCAAATGGACAATACAAGCCTAAGGCAGTGCCCGGGTTCGATTCCAATACGCAACAAATTTACAATGTCATGTTTTTATCCAACAATAATAACTTTGTATTATTTTTTTTGTGATTTTTTTCGTAAATTCTGTCCAATCTTTAATTATTATTTACGATTAGTGTTTTTTGAATGGTTCAAAAACTAAAACTATATAAATACTAGCTGTCCCCGGCATGCGTTGCAATGCACTTTTTACCTACCCTATCTACCTACCTACCATACCCTACCCTACTCTACCCTACCTACCTACGTACCTACCCTACCATACCCTACCTACCTACCTACCCTACCTACCCTACCTACCATACCCTACCTACCTACCCTACCCTACCTACCTACCCTACCCTACCTACCTACCCTACCCTACCTACCTACCCTACCCTACCTACCTACCTACCCTACCTACCTACCCTACCTACCTACCCTACCCTACCTACCCTACCCTACCTACCCTACCCTACCTACCTACCTACCTACCATACCCTACCTACCTACCCTACCCTACCCTACCTACCTACTCTACCCTACCTACCTACCCTACCTACCCTACCCAACCTACCTACCCTACCCTACCTACCTACCCTACCCTACCTACCTACCCTACCTACCTACCCTACCTACCTACCCTACCTACCTACCCTACCCTACCTACCCTACCCTACCTACCTACCTACCTACCATACCCTACCTACCTACCATACCCTACCTACCTACCATACCCTACCTACCTACCCTACATACCCTACCTACCTACCTACCCTACCCTACCTACCTACCTACCCTACCTACCTACCTACCCTACTATGCTATAAACCTCACGGAGCCCGAGACCTTTCCAACGAATGCAAAACCGTGGAAATCGGTTCGTGCGTTCTGGAGTTATAGCGTCAGGAAGGAAAATTATAAATGCGACATTAAAATAAAACAAGTACTTAATACCTAGTTACAAAAAGTAATATTTTACAGCAAAAAAAAAAAGGACAAAAAAAAATTCTTACATACAAAGATTTGATCCCGCAACATTGTGATTTGCAGTCCCGCCGCAACGGTACCAAGCTAAGGAATACGATGACATTAATTTAGTTTAAAATAGACGTTCTAATCTAATGCAAGATTTGACAGTTGTCAGTTTTCAAATATTTGAAGAATATGGTCCCACGGTGGGCTGCAAGCGGGCAACGCGGCGTCCGCCGCCGCGTTATGTCAAACGCTCAAACTCAAGGAAATGGTCCCACGGTGGGCTGCAAGCGGGCGACGCCGCGTGCACCGCGGCGTTATGTCAAACGCTCAGATACAAGGAAATGGTCCCACGGTGGGCTGCAAGCGTGCACCGCGGCGTTTGGACAGTACAAGCAAATGTTAGTGCCCGAGTTCGATTCCCATACGCAACAAATTTAAAATGTCCTAGTTTCACCCAAAAAATATCATTTTGTTTTTATTTTAATTTTTTTGGTGATTTTTTTCGTAAATTCTGGGCATTTTTTACTTATTATTTACGAGTACTGTTTTTTGAATGGTTCAAAAACTAAAAGTATAGGTATTATTAAACTAGGTATTTTATAATGATTTGAAAATCATACATAATGCATTAAAATAAAACAGTAATACCTAGTTACAAAAAGTAATATTCTACAGCAAAAAAAAAACAAAATAAACACAAAAATAAAAATCTGACATACTAGGATTTGATCCTGCAACATGTGAATCGCAGTCCGGCCGCTATACCAGCAGTCTAGGTAATCCTCTGACAATTCGACGAAAATAGACGTTCAATTCTAATGCATGATATGACGGTTGTCAGTTTTCAAACATTTTTGAAGAATATGGTCCCACGGTGGGCTGCAAGCGGGCGACGCCGCGTGCACCGCGGCGTTATGTCAAACGCTCAAACACAAGGAAATGGTCCCACGGTGGGCTGCAAGCGTGCGCCGCGGCGGTCGACGCCGCGTGCACCGCGGCGTTTGGACAGTACAAGCAAATGTTAGTGCCCGGGTTCGATTCCCATACGCAACAAATTTAAAATGTCCTAGTTTCACCCAAAAATTGTCATTTTGTTTTTATTTTAAATTTTTGGTGATATTTTTCGTAAATTCTGGGCAATTTTTACTTATTATTTATGAGTACTGTTTTTTGAATGGTTCAAAAACTAAATAGGTATGATTAAACTCGATATTTTATAATGATTTGAAAATCATACATAATGCATCAAAATAAAACAGTTATAGGTACCTAGTTACAAAATGTAATATTTTACAGCAAAAAAAAACACAAAATAAACACAAAAAGAAAAATCTTACATACAAAGATTTGATCCTGCAACAAATAATTCACAATCCAGCCGCAATACCACCAGGCTAGATACTCCTCTGACGTTATGATTAAAATAGACGTTCTATTCTAATGCATGATATGACGGTTGTCAGTTTTCAAACATTTTTGAAGAATATGGTCCCACGGTGGGCTGCAAGCGGAAATCGCGGCGTCCGCCGCCGCGTTATGTCAAACGCTCAAATACAAGGAAATGGTCCCACGTTGGGCTGCAAGCGTGCGCCGCGGCGGTCGACGCCGCGTGCACCGCGGCGTTTTGTCACACGCTTAAATACAAGGAAATGGTCCCACGTTGGGCTGCAAGCGTGCGCCGCGGCGTCATGTCCATTTTTTTTTATATTGGGTTTTGTGAAAGCGATTATTCCAATAGATTATTTTTGTAAATTTCGATCAACTCGAGTATTAAATTAAGGAATTAAGAAATCCAAAGATGAAAATTAAAATAAATTTGTTTTAAGAGTACGTGCGTACGAGCGTTTACAATACATTTTAATTATAGTCTTTTTTTAAGCTTTTATATTATTAATGTTAATTGTTTTTCGTACATTCTGACGCACCGATTTTTTTTTCCATATTTAAATTTAAATTAGGAATTCGTTCGCTGTTCTAATTTATGTTGTATTTATTGTGAATTTTGTTTAAACTATCCGAAGGTTAGTAGAATGGCCAGGATCTCAGTAAGATTAGGAAAAAAAAGAATTCTGTAGTTTGATTATTGTTAGGAGGTGTGGTTATATTTATTTATGGCCATGAGGTTAAAATGGTTCTTTGATATTCACTGTTTAATTATTTTTTCTATGAGCCTGCCCTGTCCCACATCTGGGCTTGCCATATCTTTCGAATTTTGTTTATCTTTTCCCTTCTTCGACTAAGTAATACTTTTTGATACTTAGAAAGCTTGGTTTAGGAATAGCAACCCAAAAAACTATGAAACCAATGTTTTAACAAAACTACAAAATATATGAGTAAGACTCTTGCCCTGAGTGTTCTGGTTCATAACTGTGCCGGGCTGTTCACGGCTACACTCAAGTGACTCGACCCACGCCACGGCCTATCATGGAAAATCTTTTTTAAACTGGATAGTTACATTTGTTTATTGTTTCAACCGCTTTGAAACAATAAATTATCGTTCCTTGAAGAAAAGGCTTATGAATTGCCGATTTTCAACCATCATCATAATCATCTCTGTTGGCCTAGCCTTTTCCCAACTGTGTCGGGGTCACCTTCCAGTCTACCCGGATGCAGCTGCATACCCATATTTGAAATGAAGCGACCTTTGACTGCCTATATGACCTCCACAACCCAGTTAACCGTTGAGGAGTTCCCTCGTGAGAAGACGATCCTGGCTGCAGGATGAGATCATGATAGAATTCATGTTTATCCATCAGATATGAACTTCTATACAAATTCTCGTGTCTGTGCTATTAACCTTTGAGGAGTTCTCTCGTGAGGAGACGATCCAGGCTGCAGGATTAAGTTATGTCTCTCATAAGAATATATTGTGCTTAAAACCAAAGATGTGAGCAAAATTTCAGCTCAATCGGTCATCGGCAAATGGTTCTAATTTAGCTTCCAAGAATGTACCCGAACAAACAGATACATACATTGCAAGTTAAATAAAAGCTTGTAAAAATTGACCAATTTACGAAAAAAATATCACTATAAAATTTAAAATAAAAACAAAATGATTATTTTCGGATAAAACTACGACGTTGTAAATTTGTTCCGTGTGGGAATCGAACTCGGGCACTGCCGTATACTTGTATCTGTCAGAGTGACATAACGCCGCGTCGGCCGCCTACATCTCAAGCAAACGGGCGTCAAACCGCTCCTCCGTAAACGCTCTCATACATCGCCATATGTTTGAATTTAAAGCGGGCCGCCCCGCGCACCGCCCCGCCCGACGCGCCGCGTGTGCGTAAATGAGCCCTTACACATAAATTAGCCAAGATTACTCCACCATCTTCACAATAAAATGTTAATAACATTTACAATCAGTTCATGAAGCAAGTTTTATGAGCCATTAAAGATAAATGTGCGGATTAACTGGAGCAATTTAGCACGCCCAGCCATCAACGGTCTGTGGGTAACTAATAAAGCGCTGGAGTGCGGTACTGGCAAATTCCTGTGGTTGGCTACAGTATTAAGGAAAATAAACTCTTTAATGTAGGCTAAGAAAGGATAATTTTACTAGGCAATGTTTAAAACCTGGCTCGTTCGTCCTTTGGTTGCAAGGAGCTCGTGGCTAAATAATAACAGCCGCACGGGTCGATCTTTAAAGTAATCCGTGCTTGCTGAGGTTGGTCCGTGGATGGGTGACATAGTTATATACCGAGTTTCCTCCGTGCCTAGGAAAGCACGTTTAGCTGTTGGTCCCCGTTGTCATTTGTAGATCTTTGACTGTTGTTACGAGTAGTCAGAAGCCAAAAGTCTGACATCCAGTCTTACCAAGGGGTGTCGTATTACCCAGTTACTGGGTTGTGGAGGCAGTCGCTTCATGTAAAATCAAAATCAAAATATTTTTATTTTACATAGGCCTACAGGGGCACTTATAAAACGTCGGCAAAAAGGTGCTCGGTTCGGGTTGGTCGTTTCCTATGAAGAAGAACCGGCAAGAAACTCCATGGTTACTCTTTTAAAATCATTTGGTTTTACAATATTTGTGTTACAGCATTAGTACTAAAGTATGGGAGGACATCGTAGGCCTGACAATAAATCGTTGCTTACTACGAAACGTAGAACGAAATAAAAAGTTACCAAGGATCTAGGAATCTATAAGGCCTACAATGTCCACACATTTACAAACAATCGGTAAATAAGAAAAAGAGTCTATACAACAACAAAAAATAAATAGAAACTATCACAAAAAGACTAGATCAAATAAGTGACACAAATGTTGTCATCCGTGCTGTAACTATTCTAAACAAAAGGTGTAATGATTTAAAGACTATTGTAAAACATCTGATTAAAAAGTAGGAAAAAAAGAATAAGATTGAGAATAGTTAAAATACTGGTACTCAGCTGCATCTGGTTAGACTGGAAGCCGACCCCAAGATAGTTTGGGAAAAGGATAGGCAGATGATGATGAGCGACGGAGGGTGGATTCGTGCCTATTTGATGGCAATAGGCTTGCACAAACAAAACTGGTGAAATGTGGATGTACTATTAGGGACACCTCGGCCTAACCCTTCGAGAATAACCAGCGTGATGTTGTGTATTCAAGGTGTAACGGAAAGGGTATATACATACTTAAGGGTGTGCTACAAACCATCAAACAGAACAAATTTTCCATCGGACAAAAACAAATTATCTGCTGCCCCATACAAAATTTCAATACCTATTCGACCCAAATGTTTGGGGCAGCTGATATTTTTGTTTGGTATTACGATGTTGATTACGTATCAACATATTCAGTTTGATGGTCTGTAACATACCCTTAAGTATGTATATACCCTTTCCGTTACACCCTGTATAACAATGCACGCAGGTATAGAGCTACTCAAATGAAGTAAGTTTTAAATCGAAAGTCAAATCAAATCAAAATCAAAATATTTTTATTCTACATAGGCCTACAGGGGCACTTATAAAACGTCGGCAAAAAGGTGCATGGTTCGGGTTGGTCGTTTCCTATGGAGAAGAACCGGCAAGAAACTCCATGGTTACTCTTTTAAAATAATTTGGTTTCACAATATTTCTGTTACAGCGTTAGTACTAAACTATGGGAGGACATCGTAGGCCTGACAATAAGTCGTTGCTTACTACAAGATGTAGAACGAAATAAAAAGTTACCGATTTATTTATATAAGACATTCTGGTTTCCTGAATAAGTTTTCCTTCACCATTGCGAGAGCAGTTGTGATAAAATAAATAACACAAAGTTATAGGGATGCCTGTTTTAACGTATTAACTATTTCAGCCCCACAGAAAACCTGTTTACCGATTCGATCCACTTTGTATGACACGGGCGGCACTGATATTACAGACGTTCCAAATAATTTCAGGGTATTACTCAATAAACATACGAGCGTAATAGAAATGGACGTGGCATAAAATAATAGCAACATACCCAAGTCATTAATAATTATAATTTAATAATATTTTTTTTATTGAAACTAATAACTCTGTTTACTAAAACTCTGTGTTCGATAACAACTGCATTAGTGTAAAATTGGGTCGCAGTCATTAATGCCCACCTCCAAAAGTCGGAATACAAAGCAAAATTAAAAACAAAATGAATTAGAATTAAAAAGTTAACAATATTTTCACTGTGTTTGTATGGAAGGAATGTGTATGTTTTTGTGTAATATGTGTGTGTGTGTGTGTATGGAAGAAGGGTGTACGTTTGTGTTCATTGTATTACTATCCACTGCATACACTAAATAGACTACTTAAACTACATACTAACTCAACTCATCTCTAGAAAAAAAATAAGTGCTAGAGAGCGAAATACATTTGCACTAATGCCTCCATTAATTCCACACCGTACTAAGAAAGAAACAAACCACAATAAGAAAACATAATTTTAGCCAATACATCGCGAGTTTCAAAGCCACCTAGAAGCTTCTGTGACACCGTGATTAATTCCAACGAAACAACAAATTTTACTTGACCCTTAAACTGAAACTACACTCGCATAATTATTAGCGGCTTGTGTAGCTCTTCTTAGTCTGGTCGTTTGGTACAGTCGTACACATCAATCAGTTGGGTGAATCACGCCTTGCCACCGACTTCGTGAAACAATGGTTTATAAATGAACAGTTTATTGTACGTTTTGGGATTTATTGTTGGGGAAGGACAGCGGTGCAACTCAACCCTAATTAATTATGGCCAAGTTTCATACAATAGGAATTTGTAAGTACCTGTCGTTTTGTTTAAAATTTATGGTACTTGACTTATGAAGACAGACTTAAATCAAAAAGCTCTAGCAACTTTCAAGTTAAGGCGATTCTCACACGACACCACATGTCCGCGTGGGCGTGCGAGGCGACGAACCAAATGTCATGGCAGTGCGCCGCGCGGAGAGGCGTTGAGCGCCACTCGTCCGCGCGGTCGGCCGGTATACAGACAGCGTCAGTATGTGCTAATCCCTCTACAGTCCGGCCGAGTACGCCAGGGGGGTATACCTACTTAATGACGCTGTCTGTACGTGTGTTAGGCATCAACGGATTTCATACAAGCTATTGCGCCGTAAGATCCGCTTCACCACCCGACCGCGTTGACTAGCGATAATGTGTGAGATATCTCCGACATGAATACAATCAACTGATAATGTGGAGCATGTAATACCAATATAGCGTCAGTAACGTTCACACTTACTACTATAATGATAATAAAATTCACAAACATATGAACAAAGCCACGGGTAGAGTCTTAAAACAAAACGCTGAAGCTGACATGAATGCTGACATTCCACATTTCTATTCTACATAGATTAATGCTTCGTAAATCTCAGAAAATAAAATAAAAGTAAATATTTCTAACAACTGCACACAAAAAAGGACATAAATTTTACTCTTAACAGTATTTTAGCTTTACAGCGAAAGCCATGTTGCCTTAATAAGAGCTAGACCCAAAAAAAAAAGGAAACAACACTAAACTCATCGGCACCAAAACGAATCAATCAATTAAACATCAGACTCATATGTCAGGAAACATTCCAGTCATTTTTCAAACCAATAGCAATCAACGAGAAATGTTTCCAGTTCCAGCTTAATTTCAATATTCCGATCACTCGTTCTCTGACCCTCACCCGATATCTGATTAATTTTAAATTCAACAACGCTTTGTAAGGAAAAGTTTGTAATTAAAGTCGCTTCGGATATCTTGAGGATCTAACTACTTGTGATAGTTAGCTTTAAACTTTTCACTGTTCTTGTCAGATATAGAATTTGCCTATTATAAATGTGGAATATGATGCAAATATGCCTAAGGATTATATTTTGTAAAAAAACGTTTGCTCGGATTTTACAATTATCAAATAGTAGTCATCATATCGTTTCGAGTGGTTAGGAAGCTCAGTGGACGAATACATCGATGTATTCGTGGAAACTGTCCATACGACAGGGTCTAAGTTCTTCAAGACATGTCGTGCACAGAAGCCGCCGCTTTAATACCGAGCGTATTAAAGACGCAATTGAGGGGATCAAAGGCTCCAAGGTTTTTGTTTGCGGTCGGCGCATTTCGTTTTTTTCTTCCATTCTCCTCTGTCATTCGTCACGCTATTATCTACTCTTTTTTTCCTTCATATCATTTCTCACACAATCCATCCATCAATTCTTTGGTCTTCCTCGCCTTCTCCATCCATCAACATTTATTCTCCATCCCTTTTTAAGTCACATGTCAAATCCTAGTAGGTATTTAACTTTTTACTGATAACTATAGACTAATAACTGGATTAAATTATGCTTACTTAATAGTAGCTTATCTAGTACATTTTTAGGAAATTCCGTTATGGCTATCGCTGTTAAAATATAAGTTTGCCTGGCTGGTGAAAAATAGCCAAAAATCAAATTGGTGTTGACCTCGTAAGTGGGACGCTAAGAAATATACGGCTTTTATAACGCAAATATTTACCTTCTTATCACTATGACCACGAAGTAAGATGGGACCAATCTTGGTTCGAACTCACGACCTCTCTGTTCAGTGTCCTTACTACAGGTCTATAGTTCCCTGACCCTTGTCATATTACGATTATTTATTTGTACTTCCAGAGTTTTTCTGTAGGATTACTATAAAAGTGTTAACCCACGTTTGGAGCAGACAAATTCAATTTACAGATACATTTGTTTGTAATAATGTTTATGAAAATATATTTATTTAAAAAAACGTACATCAGTTTCTTCCAAAATAATAGTTTTCTCAATAAGCCGTCAACCAAGCATTCTGTACATGCAAAAATAGTCATCATTTCAGCCGATAGACGTCCACTGCTGGACATAAGCCTCCCCCAAGTGTCGCCACATTCACCGGTCCCGTGCGACTCGCATCCAGCGGGTCCCCGCAACCTTCACTAGGTCATCGGTACACCAAGTGGGAGGCCTTCAAACGCATCGTCTTCCGGTTCGCGGTCGCCATTCCAGATCTTTTCGGCCCCATCGGCCTTTCGTTCTGCGAGCAATATGCTCACTGCCACTTAAGTTTGGCAATTCTTCGGACTACGTCAGTAACCTTCTCTCTTGCGTATGTCCTCATTTCGGATTTGATCACACAAGGAAACTCCGAGCATAGCTATCTCCATTGCCTTTTGGGTGACTTTAAGCCTTCTGATGAGGCCCATTGTGAGCGACCACGTTTCGGTTCCGTATGTAATCATTCAATCAAATGTTTGTGCTGGGAAACAACTTTCTATTTAGAGTGAAAAATCACGTTTTACGGTAAAAGTCAATGTAACGCAACAAATTATTGTGCTGGTGGATGCATTGAACAGTACGTCGTTTTCATCGGTTGTGGAGGTATTTAAAGTTATAACATAAAAAAGTTTTTATTTTACCCTTTTTAGTTGTGTTATCTCAAATAAATCCTAGTCAAGTATCAATTTTACATTGTAACTAGACACCAGCACATCATGCATACAATACGAATAAGTAAACAAAAAAAAACTGTTCATAAAATGAAAACTACTGGGCCAAACTATGATAAATTTTTATGTGAACAATCGAATTGAGAACCTCCTCCTTTTTGAACTCGGTTAAAAACACTTGTGACAAAGTTGGAATTTTGACCCAAATGATCGCAATGAAGGGAAGAACAAGTGCGTTTCGGCATCATTTAGGGCACTTTTACACCCATTACAGGCTCGTCGTAGACATAGCTCACCTCACGATCTCTCTCCTTCTGGTTCTGTTTGATGACAGTCTAGCGCATTGATTAACAGGGCCTAGGTAGGCCCACACTAGGAATTTCTCCTGTATCGACGGTGCGTTTAAAAACATTTAAACTCACATACAACAGCCAGACCCGGAACAACTATCTGTAGGGTATATAAATATTTGTTCCGTGCGGAGATCGAATCCGCGACACGCAGCGCAGCAGTCGGTCGCTCGACCCCTGCGCCAACCGTGGCGTCCAATGTTAATGTTATCCACCCTGTTAAAACAATCAGGAGTTACAAACCTTTCAAAGCTTTCACATTTTAAGCCTATTTTCTGATTCAATGTCAAACAGCCCAACTTATTATTCATTTGACAAGTCTATTTATGCAAAACTATAAAATGTATCGTGAATCGTTCTCGAGTTTCGCACACACCATCCATCTTGGCCATTATGTTGGTTTTATTTCGCCATGGTAGGCTTAAGACTAATGGTTTTAGGGATTTAATGCCTACATTAATTCAGTTAATATTATTTTGTTGACAATAAATATTGTTTAGACTGATCACCACGTCACAACCACCAACATTTTTCTAAGGCTTTTTTTTTTTTTAGGATGGGAAATCATCAAATGACTTCTTCCGCTCTGGGCGGAGCGGAAGGGAGTGTCAGACTTGACTGACTAAAACCCATCCATGTTCCTTCTTAGCCCTTTGCGTTCCAGGGGCACGGTATCTCTTTCGAACAACCCGCAGCCCTGGCAGGCATCGGCCCTCTCGGACCCCTTCCGATTTGCTGACATCTCCTTGAGGCGCGCGTGGAACACGAACGCGCCGTCGGCACGGTCTGTCGTCATAAGACGGACGGACGGTGAGCTAGCCCATTACTCACCGTCCACAGGCCCGCGCCTACGGTGGCCGGGGGCCACTGGTTGCCCCCCGACGCCCGGGGCGTCTCCCGCGGCGGCTGGGACGTGAGGTTCTCTCCCTCTCACGTTCCGCCACCTCCTTCGCTAGCATGACTGCTTCGCAGAAGGAGGCGACGGCTTCCCATTCCCTCTCGCTCCGGACCATGGATTGAACCAGGGCCGGACGCGAGAGGTCGCCGCCGCCAATCGCCGCTACGAGGACACGGCGGTGCTCAGCCCAAGCGGGGCATAGCTCCACAGTGTGCTCCACCGTGTCCTCCGGCCGATTCTCGCAGTGGTGACACCCGGGCGTTTCTTCCCGCCCGATTCGGTGCAGGAACCTCCCGAAACAACCGTGTCCGGTGAGGACCTGCGTCAGGCGGAAGGTGAGGGCGCCGTGGCGCCTCTCCAGCCACTCCTCAAAGAGGGGACTTATCGCCACTATTGTGGCGTGCCCTGCACGGGGTTGCGACAGTCGCTCTCTCCATGTCGCCATGAGATCGCGCCGGAGGTCTGTCCGCTGAGCGACAATTTGCCGCGACAGCGGAGTTTCCCCCCGGCGTAGTGCCTCCGCGCGCCATTCGTGCAGGCACGCGAGGACTATCGCCTCCAGATCCCATGGCGGCAATCCGGCCAAGAGGCTCGCCGCCTCGCCGGAGATCGTGCGGTACCCCCGGATCAGCCTTACGGCTACCACCTTCTGGGGCGCGTTCAGGTAGTGGGCGGCTCGCCGCCTCAAAGAACGCGCCCACACCGGGGCCCCGTAAAGGGCCATGGACCGCACGACCCCCGCGTAGAGCCTCCGGCAGGAGGCGTTTGGACCCCCCAGGTTGGGCAAGAGCCGCTTGAACGCAGCCCCTGCCCGTTCCAGTTTGGTTGCCAAACGTCAGAAGTGCTCCACGAAGTTCCACCGGCTGTCGAGGACAAGCCCTAGGTACTTCAGCGTCGACTCGACGCCGATGGGAACCCCTCCTACCGTCAGTATGGATCCCGACGGTGGCGCATTCCGAGGCCCATGAAAGCACATGGCCTCGGACTTGTGCAATGCCACCTCGAGACCCAGTTGCCGGATTCTAGTAGGTCGGCACCCGGTGATACCGGAGTGCCTCCCTAATGCAGCTCCAGGGCATGGTGTTGAAGGCGTTGGCGATGTCAAGAGACACCGCCAAGACAACCCCACCCCTGGACACCGCATCCCCCGTCGTGAGAGCCCTTACGCGCATGATGGCATCCACCGTCGAGCGCCCTCTGCGGAAACCAAACTGGTGTTCCGCCAGATCCGGCCCCATCCTCACAAGGTGCCCGGCGAGGCGGTTGGCAATGACTCTTTCAAAGAGCTTGCCCACCTCGTCGAGCAACACAATGGGCCGGTATGCGGACGGAGAGTCCGCAGGGCGCCCCGGCTTCCGAATGAGGACCAGCTTCCCGGTCTTCCAACGAAGCGGGAACTGGCCTCTCTCCAAGCATGTGCTTAAGAGCCCTTCCAGTCGGGGCCCGAGAGCCTCCGAGGCCAGGACCCAGGCTTTGCCAGGCAAACCATCGGGTCCCGGGGCGGTATTTGTGGCTTTAAGCCTGCCTACCGCCGCTCTCAGGTCTACCCCGGTCACTTCCGGAATGTCGTCATCGTCCTCGATGTGGTCCGCTTCCGGCACCGCAAGCGGCGGAGCCATAGGCGGGGGAGGATGTTCCCCTCGCAGAGGGAACAGAGCGCTCACCACGTCCTCCACGAGCTGAGGGCGGAGACTCTGCGTCAGCGGGGGGGCCCAGGTGCGGAGTTTGTCCCGCACCATCTTGTAAGGGCGCCCCCACGGATCTCTGTCGAGAGTCTCCAGCATCTCCTCGCGGCCCAGGTCTCTGGCCCGCTGGACAGCCTCCTGGAGGGCAGTCTTCGCTGCTCTGTATCCCTCGTACAGCTCCGCCTCAATGGCTGCCGCATCTGGAGGGCGGATGCGGAGCCTGCGATGCCTGGCGTACGGGTGCCGCGCGGCGACGCACGCCTCGCGCAGAGACGTCAGCTCTCGCGACCACCAGTACACCTGACGCCGGGCGCTTCCTGGCCGAACTCGGGGCATTGCCACGTCGCAAATGTCGGACATGGCCTCCTGGAACCACCCTACCTCGTTGTTGATGTCGGCAGGCCTGTTCGGTGATGACACCCAGGCCTGCACTATCGAGGCTTCCAGGAGGAGCTCCCGGTCCAGCTGCTTCAGCGCCCAACGCGGACCACTCGGGGCCTGTAGGACCGGCGCGCTTGAGTCCGGGGCAGAGACATCGAACCGGATGTACCGGTGGTCGGAATAGGTCTCCACCCCCTCCATGACGCGCCAGTCAATGACACGCGGTGACAGAGCGGGGCTAGCGAACGAGATGTCCACCACCGACTCGCCCCGCATCCGCACACACGTGGGGACAGAACCCCGATTTAGGACGACCAGGCCCACCTCCAGAGCCCAGTCCTCCACCATCCTACCCCGCACATCCGTGCGACGAGAACCCCAAGCCAAGTTTTTGGCATTGAAGTTCCCGAGCACAAGCACGGGGTGGGAATAGTTTCGGATGACGACACTCAACTCCATGAGGGAGTTGTGGAACTCGGCGAGAGTTCGGCTCGGGGAGAAGTAGACTCCCGCTAAGACGATCTCCCCGAACCGTGCTGCTACGCAACCCCGACCCTTCCTGACACTCTCAAGGGTCGGGGTACCGGCGGCGGCCGACGAAATTATGGCCACTGAGCCGCCCAGTCTTCCCTAGGCGGGACAAAGTACGGCTCAGCGACCACGGCGACGTTAATCAACCACTCCGCCATGCTTTGGAGCAACAGATCCTGAGCACAGCGGCAGTGGTTGATGTTCGCCTGGAGAAGGCGTAATGGGGCCATTATTGGCACTCCATTTCAGCCCTCTCCCGGGCCCCCTGTGAGGGCCCTGCCACAGATGTTGTGGCGATAACACTGGCGGCAACAGCGGAAGCGATAGTGCCACTGGCTGCGGTGGTGGCGACGGTGGAGGCGGTGGCTGGAGGCCTTCCCTTGCCCCTGGCCCTGGTCCTGGTGGGTGGTGCGCAGGCCTTGCCTCCTGCCCGGTGATCGGCCGGTTTGCCCGCTGCCGCACATGCAGTGCAAGGCGGCGTGGCGGAGCAAGCCGCGGCCATGTGACCGGGCTGACCGCATCGGAAGCAGTCGCCGCTGCGGTCCACCTCCGAGGAGCACCGACAACTCACGTGCTGCCCCACGAGGCACCGGTAACACCTCAGAGGTCGGGGCTCCAGCAGCTTCACCTGAGCTGACACCCAACCCACCAGGAGCCTTCCAGCCTCCACAATTGTTCGCGCCGCCGTCACGGGGCAGCTTACCATAATGGTTCGCATGCCCGAGTGGTCCGGACGTAGGGTGCCTGCCCTGACCTGCTCAGCAGGGCACCCACCAGTCCTCGTGACGGCGGCGACCACCTCCTCCTGGGTCACAGAGTCGTCCAGACCCAGGATGCGCAGGTCTGCGCATCTGACGGGCCTGGACACGCGGGCCTCGTCCGCATCTAGGGACGCTCTAAGCTTTTCAGCCAGAGCGTCAGCGGACGGGCCACTATTTCCACCGGGGATCTCCAGCGCTCCAGCCCCTGTCGCTGTGACTTTAAGCCGGAGGCCCCCGGTGATCCCGAGCACTGCGAGATCCACTGACGCTTTCGCCTTCGCGAGCACGTCGCGGTAGGACACGCCCCTCTTTTCCGCTTCCGGCTGTAGCGTGATAACTACAGCTGCGGTCTTCGGGGCGCGGAGTCTAGCCGCGACGCTTCGCGCCTTGTGCTGGCGCTTGCACTCCTCGTTTCTGGCATTTTTGGCCGCCTTTCTCCCCTTCCTCCTTTCCCCGACCACCTGCCACTCGGTTTCGGCCATGGCGGGCGGGGGGGGTGGCGGCGGTGGCTGTGGCCGGCTTGCTGCTGGCGCTGGCACATTCGCAACCAGAGGAGCCGCCTTGCCATTCTTCTGGGCCGCTGCTGGCCTAGTCCTGCAGGAGGATTGCCCAGACTGCCCTGGTCCACAAACGGCAGCCAAAGCAGCCGCATTTGAGGCCGCCTTCTGGCCCGGGACCACCCTCGGGCCCGGGGCCGCATTTGGGCCCGAGCCCGCCCCCGGGCTCGGGGCCGCCTTGTTTGCAGCCAGGGGGGGGCGCAGGACAATGCCCTCCAGAACGGAAAACCGCACCTGGAAGGCAGCCAGCTCCTGCCGAACCAGGTTCAGGACCTGGTTCTCCACTGGCCCGCGCTGGCTCTGCCGCTGCTGGGGCATCTCGCGAGAGCCGGACTCTCGCAGACCGGTCAGGTCTGCCCGAAGCTTCAAGTTCTCCTCGCGGAGAAGCTCCGTTGCGGCCGTCAGGTGGGCGACCTCCGCCCGCAGTTTGGCCACTTCGCCTGGTGGAGGATATCTTGCCTCCACCGCCGCCATGATGGAGGCGGAAGCCGCAGGTATGGCCCCGAGTTTTGACGACGTCAACTTTTTCAGGGCCACGACTCTAATCACCGCTTCCACCTCCTTTAAGAACCTGGCCTTACACTCCGCATCAGAGCCGCCAGCTTCACTTGTCTCGTCCTCACGGGTGTTCGAAAGGGCCTGCTCGCGACCGGCCACTGAGCGCCCCTCCTCGGCAAGCCTCGCCGTTCTCCCGGAGGCAGAGAGTCCCCTCCCCTTGCCTCGGATCCCACCACGATTACTGGTGGATATCTTGGGAGCCGAGGCCAGCTCCTCTTCTGAAGACAATCCGCGGTCGCCTTTCGGTCTGGACGAAAGATCTCGCTCTCCGCAGCAGCCCCGGACCTCTCGCACCGGGAGCTCTCCGAGCTTCCCGCGCTCACCTCACTGGACACGGCGTCGGACTCCGATCCCGCATCCCTCCTCTCCCTCTCTTTGCCGTCACCGGCTGGGTTTTTAGTTTTTCCTTTAACCATATTGTTCCCACGAGTTTGGGGGAAATAAGAGGTCCATCCGGGCAGTGCCCCCTGTACCCGGATAAGCCTTTGACATTTATAACCCGCCAGAGGAACGGCTGGTACTCTGGCGGGGGACAACACATTTTTCTAAGGCTTTCAGTCATGTTTGTAAATATTGCCTGGGTGCAGGCTGAGGAGCTTCTTTACTAATTTTCAAGAAGTTCGCAGTTCTCACTCGAATGCTTCTGAATAAAGACAGAATTTTCTGTACAAGATGTAGTTTGAAAGGATTTCTAGATACTTAATAATTATATCAAACGTAAAGTGCACTTAGCGTAATTTCGCTCATTGCTATTTATTTAAGTATACGTATTTCACTCAGCGAATTGAAATCCTCTTTGCCATTTTGATAAAAGAAGAGATGAATAAGTTAGAACACTTACATATCAACCTTTATAAGGTGGAAGCGCCAGGAAGGCCTGCAAAATTAATTCATCCATTCATTAAAAAGACTTTAGACTATTGTGTAGAATCTGGTTCTTTTAACCTAACAGACAGATGTGTTTCTGGGGAGTTTGTTCCGCCACTTCGTCTTAACAGCTAAAATACTAGGAAGTGACGAAGGGCGGGCGTTTTGGGGGACTGTCTCTTGTAATTTGGACGTCCAAAAAGTGCTGATTATCAGCCTAATTTGAATAAATGACTTTTTATAATATTTTATAAAAAGTCATTTAATGGGATTAAATGAGCTTAGATGGTTGTATTGATGATTGTCATGATTATAATTCACTAACTACATACGTGTTGCGGTCGTGAATCCTATTTGTTTAACATATAGCTGGGAATTGACCTGAAAAAAACCCAAAAAAAGGAATTTCGCAGGCTATCCTGGAGCTTCCACCTTAACCAATTAAATTTTCCAAAAACAAGCATTGCGTTTCGACAATCTAACTTAAATTGGCTGCTGAAATCCTGAAAAATAACTAAAGAGCAACTGTAAGAATTTATTTAAATTTAATCTAATTTATTTGGAGCTTAGAGACACATACAAATCGTAGTTTTTCGTCGGCTGTAAATTACGCCATTTAGTTCATCCGTGCTGTAGCCGCGTTTACAACGTCTCGTAACAGGAGAACAGCTGGGACTCTAAGAATATAGTACTTTGCATTATAAATGTTAAAGGATCAATCATTCAATGTCTGCGAAAACAGCAGGATATTATTAGAATTTCATGGATTTATCAATAACTTTAGCAAAGCAAACAAATTTGTTTGTTTGTTGGATCAGGTTAGTACTCTTAATTCTTCCGGTTCGGAAAAGGAATACGTTGAATCATAAAACGTTTGGGTAAACGCCTAAATACATCTGGAAATAAAGGTAACAGTTTATATTTAATCTTATTTCTATCTTAGTAATTAATCAATGCGAAGGTTTGTGAGGAGTGATGGATCTTTGTTACACTTTCACTCAAAAACTACTGAACGAATTTGGATGAAAGTTGATACATTTTAAGCAAAAGCGTTGGCTATTACTCCTATTCAAGGTGTAACATAATAAACGTACAAACTTTCGTTTGGGGTCTCGGACCATGAAGCTGAACCACTTTTGTTCCACGTCGTTGGCATGAGCTAGAACTCCAATATAAATTCGGCCATAAACTGCCCCAAATTGCTACATGACGGTGTGACATGAGGCCGTACCTTAAAATGAGCCACTTTTTCACACAGTCCACGTAGTGTCGAACACAATATTTCACCTGTCAATATATTTGTCGGTTTGAACGTATATTTCGGTATTTTTGACACGTGACTATTAATTTAAGCGAATGATGGCCACCATTTTGATTTTGATTACTGTTTCCCGCCTTTTCACAATTTGTTCATCATTTCGTTAGCGATTGCAGCACTTTATCAAATACGATTTTATTTGACGAAGGATTTTCTGTGGATTTTTCTGAGTTGAGCGAAATGCGTCTAGTTTCGTTATCTTATAAAGATTTCTAAGTGAATCACTCACTCGGGAGCTTTTTGTCCCAATAAAATCTTTAAATCAACTTGATCTTGATATATCAAATAACACAGACGCTACGAAAACATTATTTGATAATCAAGTAAAATACGAAGGTACTGTTTATTTCGAAAGAAAACCGATTTCTATCGAAATAAACAGTACCTACCTACCCAAACAACTAACTAACTAAGACAACTAGATAAAAATTCACCTAAAAATCAAGTTTACAACAGAAAACCCTATGCATGTGCTATACAAGACATTGCCTATCGGACCGGCTATAATTCAGTAAACGTTACCTTGAATTCCCATATTTGTCGAGTTAAGAGAATTAGAGTGTTCTGAAAGCTCTTCGATGACACGAAGGAGCATTGTATTGTAGCACCCTCCAGATTTGTAGATCATACAATGTGTACGAATGCAAAAGATATAAGGAAAACATACAAGGTTTGTTTTCAGTATACAATTTAACAAAATATGTCTCTTGCCGGATCTTCTCCATAGGAAACGACCAACCCGAACCGAGCACCTTTTTATCGACGTTTTATAAGTGCCGATGTAGGCCTACGAGAAATAAAAATATTTTCTTATTTTTTCTTTTTCCTGTAGGACCTCGTAAATAAATAAAAACAGCCGTAAACCTGGGTGACCAACTCCATCCATTACATGATAAATATCCTCTGTGTCTCGGAAAGCACGTTTCGCCGTTGGTCCGGCCGTCACTTATATACCTTTGTCTATCATTTTCATTACAAATGGTTCGAAGAAAAACATCGTTACTGTTGGTCAGTGGCCCGACAGTCTGACAACCAGATACTAAAGGGTATCGTATTACCCAGTACTAACTGGGTTGTGAAGAGTACTTAGGCACTTGCTCCAAGTAAAATACATAAATAATAAAGCTGCATATGATCAGACTGGATGCCTACTGATGAGTCTCCTTCTACAGGCTGAAAGAGCTAGCCTTTCATGAGTTTATTGATATCAAATTCATTTCCTAAACGTTTATAATGTTTTGTTTTATAACATACAAAACCAAAACCAGCTACCCTATTAACAGTAAAGACCACAGCTTTATCCCTGTACTGCAGATAATGATATACCTAACAAATAACAAAATCCCCAGCATTTTTTTTCACAAAACTCCCATTCCGAGTTAATTCTAATTAAAAACAAGAAGCATTGACATCGCACACAGTCCAGTTAATCTATTTTACTGGCAACCCGATTTAATCCGGGCAACACTCACACGTGTGGTGCCAAAGTGAATATTCGTATCGTTTAGAATTTGTTTCAAAAGGAAATTGAATTAAAGTAGCATATGATGTTAATTTTATTTTGTTTGTGGTTTGTTATCGGTTGACAATTTTGAAGATTTTGCTTCTAATAATCCGCTATTTTAAACAAAACTTTAAAGCGACTTTTGGAAAGGTTTTGAGTTTGTTTTAATTTTATGCTACTAGAACTGGCTTAGATTTTGAGTTGTATAGGCCAGATTGGCAAGAACTCCATTACTAGTATTCCATTAAATTGGAAATCGACCCGAAAACAGTTAAAAAAAGGTTAGGCAAAATGTAACATCTGTCTTAGATTCTAGTAAAATAATCAACCCTATAGCTGATTCTTCTGAGGGTCAAACGATTTTGGTCGATTCAATCTTCAATAATTCCTTATCAATCAAAGGAACTTTTAAACAAAGGTTGGCACCGTTAGGGTTACCCAATCAATACGCGATCCTCATTGACAATGTTCTTAAGGCGAATTTGTGGAAGGACATCCGTTTCGGTTTCTATTCGTGGACCCTTCGATTTCAATGTAGGTGGGTATAGGTATTGTGTAGGACGTTTAACAAGTCATTACAGTACCTACATAAACGTATACGTACATGTTCGGTCTCAAAAATGAATAATTTGATAATAAACATTATTTACAAATTACAAATAAAAAAATATTACAATAAAAAGGTACGTGTCTTAAAATGAGAAAAGAGTTTCAGGGCGTCAAAATTTCATCCACATCGTTGTCAATAGGAAAATGCCTAAAAAGCTAGGAGGATTGCCACGTTCCATGGCAATGCTGTCAGCTTTTTAGGCAACTTTTTAGGATTCTTTGGTCAAAAAAAAACCAACTCTCTGTTCATGTGAACTAGTCAACCAAACGCTTGATATTCCGAAATAGAAGGTGGGCACTCGCACTAGTGTTTCAACCGTAAACGGCTCAAACACATAACTATCAAATAAGTTATTGTTTTATCAAATAAAGGTGTTGTGTATTAACGCCGTTTTTTTCACGGAACAGCGAAAAACAGTATGCGACAGCTGATTCTTGTTCAGCCGCATGCTTAAATATGACTAAGTACAAGTTTCTGACACACTAAGTTACTCACTGCTTCTGAATTCTATATGAAGCTGAGTCAATACTTCCGTACCTTCAATATGAGTTGAAGAAATATTGATCAGATTCGACATTGTAGAAGAATGTCGTCTTTGGAACCACTTCCGCGTCCAACTTTTCTCTTTAAACCTTTCAATAACTTTAAACAATCGATACGCTGGAGCAAGTTTTGAGAGCTTATGGCTCTTAGTTACTTTGATGACGTCAGAGGTACTCAATATTGTTTTTAACACGAATTCAGGATTTGTTTACAGTCAAACTTGTAAAAAATAAATATGGGTAGGGACACTGACCTCTTAAGAGGATTAGGGTAAGTAAAAATCATCCATCTCTGGATGAAGGCCTCCTGCATCTGTTTCAATTTAAATATACCTTGGGCCATTTTAGTCCACTCTATTCCTGCCAGTGCAACGATATCGTCTCGCTATCGTTGCAATGGTCTTCCGCGGCGTCTGTTTCAGTTTCGTGGATACCAGTGCAGGACGCGCTTACTCCACCTGTTGTCTGTGATTCTGGAAACCGTGAAGTGTCGTGGTAAATGAAAGACATCCGCTCTGGATAACGTTTCGATTTATGCTCCGTTCACATAGATTCAACGTACATGATGTTAATACACTGTTACATTTTAATCGTTTTAATCCCTTGGAGGGTCGATTCAGTGCATGAAACACTATCGATTTGTAGTGATAAAATTAAAAATAATTAGCTTTTTTGTAACCTCGAACCAATTTTCGCATCAATGAAAAAGCATTGTATACCATTTGAAACTCATTTCGTACCATATGATGTGACCACACACACATTTTTCGAATATTATGTTATCACTTGATATTTTTAGGGTTCCGTAGCCGAATGGCAAAGAACGGTCCCCTTTAGTTTTTTATTTTATTTTAAGCGATACAATGCTGTGTAAGTTGTTTATGAATAGTATTTTGAAAGTTGAATCACCCGTCCAAGGGATTAAAACGATCAAAATTTGACGGTGTATATTGCTTACTTAGCTAATCCTAAATAAGGTATGGTTACACACACTTACATACTAATACTTATGATACTTACTAACATACACTACATACCGAACATAACGACTCTAGTTGTATTATCTACCTACACAAAATTAACAAAACATCATGAGTAAGGATTAAATCGTTAATTTATTTGATAAACATACTCAAACATTTATTAATTTAGATGAATAGCCCATAATCAGTAAAATTAAAACAATAATACACTTTGCTATAATAAACTATTTTAACCAACTTTTAATTTTAAAGTTTCAGAATTTTGATTAAATGTATACTCGTTCGATCATATTGTAATTCTATTATTTGGTCCACTAAATCACTTCAAACAAATAAGGGATAATTCAGAGATAAGTATTAGATTATAAAACGAACACTTTGAATCTACTTCTAAAAACTACCTAAGAAATGTATCATTTAATAAATTCATTTAATGACACAGACAAAGCTTATGTAAACCGTTGAGTCTGAGGCACGGAGGGATTATAGATATGTTATGGAGATACCCATCTACTGACCGACCTCAGCAAGCGTTGCTTATCCGAAAAGATAGACACGTGTGGTTGTTATCATTCGACCACGAGCTTCCTGTCACACGTGTAAACGCGAGTCCAACCTCACTTGTATTTAAGTATGTTGTTAAACCTGTAATTGTCAACTCTACAAGGTGTTGTATTGCATCCTCGTCAAATTCAAGGAGGTTTTTTTTAGGGTTCCGTAGCCGAATGGCAAAAAACGGAACCCTTATAGATTCGTCATGTCTGTCTGTCTGTCTGTCTGTCCGTCCGTATGTCACAGCAACTTTTTTCCCAAACTATAAGAACTATACTGTTGAAACTTGGTAAGTAGATGTATTCTGTGAACCGCATTAAGATTTTCACACAAAAATAGAAAAATACAATAAATTTTGGGGGTTCCCCATACTTAGAACTGAAAACCAAAAATATTTTTTTCGTCGAACCCATATGTGTGGGATATCTATGGACAGGTCTTCAAAAATGATAGTGAGGTTTGTAATATCATTTTTTTCTAAACTGAATAGTTTGTGCTAGAGCCACTTCCAAATTGGTAAAATGTGTGTCCACCCACCTCTAATTTCTAAAGTAAGAGGAAGAAAATTCTGAAAATATTTAGGATTGTAGAACGTAAAAAAACCTACCAACGAAAATTGGTTTTAATAAGATATGATTTTCAGTTTTTGAGATATGGGACTTTTTCATCAAACTGCAGCAGTAACTTTGTTTTTCATAAACATACTATGAAAAACAAATTTAGTTTTGCGGTTGATTGGAAGTTTACTAACTAATACTACTAGCTAATGAATGACAGTTCAAAATATTGTTTTTATATTTTTTGGGGCTATGGAACCCTGTGTGCGAGTAAGACTCGCACTTGGCCGGTTTTTTCATATTTACGGAAATCGGTAAGTGTGAACCACCCGTTTAAACGCGCTCCGTCTGATTTTCGCCCTATAACCGCGCTTTCACACATACAAACAATCTCAAACGTTTATTCGATCATTTCTTACTCCCTAAACCACATTTAGGGGGTTATTCTGATATAGTGACAAACTTAAACATCTAAAAAATCAGCGTTTATTAATAATTCACTGGGTAGGTACCGTAATTCAAATTGATTATTTATGCCTTTTTTGAAAACCTCCTGAATTTTGACGAGTATGCAAAACAACACCTTGTATAAGACCAAGACTTGTTCTTAGAATTACTGTTTCATAAATAAGATAATTATTAACTAAGTATACAGAATATAATAAGATGGATGGATGGTGTGAGGAATGATGTGAATGAGATAGGAGTAAATGATCCCGTGACGTCTAACAGGGTAGAGAAGAAGAAAACGTGTTGCGCCGACCCCAAGAAGAATGGGACAGGGGCAGGAAGATGATGAAGTATACAGAAGCTGTTGGTGACCTTAATTAATAAATAAATCTATACTAATAATAATACTAAAAAGCTGAAGAGTTTGTTTGTTTGTTTGCTTGAACACGCTAATCTCAGGAACTACTGGTCAGATTTGAAAAATTATTTCAGTGTGAGATAGTCCATTTATTGAGGAAGGCTATAGGCTATACATCATCATCATCATCGCTACGACCAATAGGAGCGGGATCAGCAATGCAAAATGTTGCGAAAACGGGGAAAATGTGACGCAAACGAAATTGCGCGGGACAGCTAGTATTCAAATAAAACATGAAACAAGGCACACTAATCAGATTACGTTTCACAATGGACACGACACACAACACGCCTATTAACAGAAATTGCCTAATGAATATCGTCACACCCAAGCGCAGCTTTATTAATTAGGACACCCGAGCTCACACAGTATCAGTCACGATAATCTGTTATGGCTGCCACAAGCCAAAAATGGCCCGGTATTATGAGCTTGTAATAGCCCCGTTGAATTTCACGTTGATTTGTGGTCATGATGATAGTTTTGGTAAGCCTAATTTATTGCAGCTAAAATTATCCAATTTATATCTATCTTCTATATGTATATATATAGTAATGCTGCCCATCCGCACTTCCCTAGGCTGCAAGGAATGCATCAAAGACGAATGCACCTTTGGGTACATTGTTGCTTGCCCCCAAAGCCGCCGCGGCTTTGCCACACAACAAACGGCAACAAGTTGCAATATTGCCATCTTCAGAGGCTTTTTCAGAGTTACGTAGAAACTAATTGTCCTATTTGGAACCTTTAGGTCACCTACGGAACTGTAGCTTCAATAGAAGAAAGCAATGACAACAACTTCGTAATAAAACATGAAAGTAATAACTAATAGGAGCAGACCAGCAGACAAGTTATTAAGCAGTCACAAAGGGCTTATTTAATACAAAATGCACGAGACATTTCATTTGCGTATCGTTGCTGGTTCATGGCAGCTCTCCAAATGTTATTTAGACCCATACTATCCGTTTTGTTTGCCTTACGCGTAGAAGTCGTTCAACTAATCTCCTATTTCTAGGTTTTACAATTAGGACCAATTAGCCGGCGGTATAAACAAGCATGATGTAAAGTAATTTGATCCATTCTCTTGGTCATACGAGTGTTTATAATGATAATTATATTTCATTATTTCCAGGCTATTATAAGGTTTAATTTTTTTTTTTAAACCACTCATCTTTATCCTGTTCTTTTCTGGTTGACAAGAACAGAAGAAATTATAATAGTACAATATCTTATGAAATAAGCACTACCTTTGTGCTCTTCTATCTTTATTTGTCCCTGTTTAATATGTTGTGTGCACATAATTAAATAAACAGCAGCGCCAACCACCACCGATTTTAACTATTGCAAAGAACCATCCAGATTAAATCATACGTATAAAAAATATAATCAAAATAGGCTAAGCCGTTTATGTGGAGGAGAATTACGAACGTCGAATCAAACTGAAATTCAAAGCATTTATTTCAATTAGAATTAGACCATTACAGGCACTTTTGAAAGACACACAAGACATAACAACTTGTGAAAGTACTGTTGTTCACCTAATTACCAATCTACCTAGTTTGCCCAAAAATAAATGTGAAAAAGTTTCATAGGTTATTGGCCTATTTATAACGTAAGTACACATGGCATAACGCACAATAAATATCGTCACCATTTAATTTCGTCATTCAGACATTAATTTAAGGGATGCTCCATTTTTCTGATGCCAGCAAGAAAAAACGAAATACAAACCGTGTACAAAAATTGGCACCACATGTCTTACAACCGCTACCGTGGACCTTTATTTCCCTTATTTAGGCCACCAAGTGATCCTATTCCGTTCGGAAGACACCTGTCGCACCTTAAGAAGCTGGCAACCGATCCTTCACTCACGACAAAACTAAAGAGATTCCTTTAGGCCGACGCCACACGGTTCGGAGCTCCGCGCACTTGGTGATTGGTTAGTAGCGAAACTCTCACCATGCAGTGTGGCTAGCTGAACTGGTTGCTGGTATGGTCGCATAATATCATGCCTGTACCCCCGGAGGATTAAACAGCGATGTTCCTTTTAATACACTTGCATATTCAAAGACTACGGAATTGTGGCCGCAGTGAGTAGACCAATATAAATCAAATTCAAGGTACTTCTTCTTAGTATATCGATGGCAAAAAGTTCAAATATAGGTATTTAGCCCAAAACTCAGTCATGCGAACACCCCTTCATAGATCATCAAGTGTGCAAAATCAAAAGCAAAAGTCATTTATTCAAATTAGGCTGATAATCAGCACTTTTTGAACGTCAAAATTACAAGAGACAGTCCCCCAAAACGCCCGCCCTTCCTTGTGTTTTAGCTGGGAAGAAGAAGTGGCGCAACAAACAGGTGATAGAACAAGCGGTGCAAGATGGAAGTAGGGCTAACGTCTGTGGGGAGACGCCGCATACGAAAGTGCGCTGAGCGAAAGTCAAAGCCGTCCATTTATAACCGTCATTTGGGTTGTGGAGCGAGTAAACCGCAACGACACGAGGTCATACAACGCGGCATGTGCATCAGTGTGGCTATTGCATTGCTAAATTCATGCATTGGATTCGCTGAAGCATGCCAATTAGCACGCATCGTAGCCCAAAGCATCAAGCGAAGCTTCTGTGACTTCGGCCATACAGTGTGCCTTTAATAAATCCGTTCTAGTAGGAATGTGAGAAACAGAGATTTGTCACCTTTTACTGATAAATTACTCGTTTGGACCCTTTCGTGCGATCCGTCTCGAGAATTGTCTGTCCAACATTGTGTGAGGGTTGAGGAAAACGTCTGGTTTTGGGTTATTTGAATTGGTTTGATGTTTCTTTTATCCCTTTTCCTTAAACGGAAGGCAACTTTACTGTTGAGATACTAAACATAAGTTTAAGATTTTTTTTGCGAATATACGCACCTGACCTTTCTGAAGAGCATCACCAAGAAGATCAGTCTATTCTAAAACTAACTATTAAACAATATGTTTAATATTAATGCACAGTAAGTATTACTTATACATCTTTAACACACACAAACAGTTCTAGCTAGTAATTGTAGATCTATACTCAATACTCAATTATTTATTGCATTCCATATGCATTACAAAGATGGTGTTATCAAATACGAGATCAGTATGGACCCTGTCGGGCACAGCAACATTAGGAGAGAGGATAGCCCTCTTTCTCTATGAAAGTCGTTACAGGCCAAAATTCTGACAACCAGTCTTATCGTATTATCCAGTACTAACTGCATTGTGGAGGTCAGATAGGCAGTCGCTTCACGTAAAATACTAGTATTTAGCTGCATCCGGTTAGACTTGGGGTCGATATAGCTAGGAAAAGGCTAGGCAGATGATGAGCTGCTAACGTGACAAGGAAATTTAATGTAACTAGCAGATTAATTATATCACTATCCGGCCCTGTGCACGGAGTCGGGTGATGCGTCTTACTTACGTCAAGCAAAAAGCGCGCGCGTCACTTGCTGCAGCCGTTGTCGTTGACGCTCCGCAAGTGACGGTGAAATGCGCTAAACAACTTGTTTCAAAAAAATAATTTAAATATTTTAACAATATATTAAGTAATATAGATACCGTGAGGTGGGACCCTGGTGATCTGATATACAGGTTTTCCTAGTGCAGTCCAGAGAGACCAGTCTCTCACAAACCTCTCTAGGTACCATAGGCACCAGTTTTACGCTATTTTGGCCAACAGTTTGTCCAGTATCCGGCACACATGACCTACCCACTCCAATTTCAGTTGAACAGCCTTTTTAGCCACGCCAACTACTGCTTTGGAGCGGAGTATAGCGTAAGCGAATGATTCACTGGCTGATATTATTACGTCACAATTCTTTTTTGTCTGTAAAGACACTCCCTCACCGGAGCATTCACTTGTAATGAAACAATCCGAGATTCGATTTTGTGTGTTACAAGTGACCTGGTGTAAGGCTCGGACTCCACCAAAGCGAGAGGAGATGTGTGATGCGGAGAGTAGAGGAGATGCGTAAAAGCTAGGGTGTAGCCACTGAAGCTGTGCGGAAACGTGCAAAGCGGCACGCCGCTCACAGCACATGGCTCACCACACGCCGCTCACGTCTCTGCTCATCTCCGCTGACCTCAATAATTACGAGACATGTCATCTGCTCTCTGTTCAACCGTTTCACTAAAGCTAAGCGGAGACGAGACACTTCCCGTCTAAATAACGCAATTGTATTGGTGGTTTACAACACATCTATTCTTCCTTGTCTCGTATCTGCTTCGTTGGAATCCGACCCTAATGCTCGAGTTTGAACTGTTACATTACAAACGAATGCTTTCAGTTTGAGAATGACATAAATAAGTATATCTCACTTCACGCAATATAAGGCTCATCTTGATTTGAAAATAAGTATGAGCCCCCGCGTTCCTGGAGAATAATGTTCTGTTGACGAGTTTTCGTGTGAAGCACACTTCACACGTTTCGAGTTGTTAAAGGACCCTATATTACTTTTTCATCCTTTCATATATTCAATTTGAAGTAATATTACCGTCCCGTCCCCGTATTTTCATTTTTGTGTTTCGCTCTTAACCAAAGTCGCATGAACACACGGATGAGGAACTGTGTTTATGCCTAAATATGATTGTACTCTTAGAATCTCAGAGCTCAGCCAAGTGTTGAAAATCATCAAGCCTTTAATCCCCAAAAGGTTAGGCAAAGGTGTACCCAATAGTACACCCACATATTATCGCCAGTTATGTTTCCCATGTGATAGGGGGCAAGCGAATTGCCATCAGCCGGGCACAGACCCAGACTCCATTGTTGCTGCTACTGAGAAGTACGTGATGCAAAAAACAAATAACACTGCCCGACCTGGAAATCGAACCCAATATGTCATGCTCAGCATCCCTGGATTGCTATTCAAATCCAAATCATGTGTTTATCAAGATTAACTGAAGAGAAAAACATAAAAAGCAACAACGTTCCTAACTTCGCTCATAAAGGACGTTCCGTTCGACACATTCCGGTCACGAACTCCATTGATTACTGTTATGGAGGCATTATATGATTAGTGATATTGTCGTTATTAGTGTTATTATATTGCTTTAGGTCTAAAAAAAACGGGAACTTGGATTCGTTTACGAAGAAATCGTACGTGTGCACATGTTACCAGACAGATGTATCAAGTAAGACAACTTGTTAGAGGCTTCGATTTTTACTGAAATCTTATGTAACACTGAAATACCTTAACCGATGATGTACAAAACAGAAAGACATTACCCTGTTTTTATTATGTGAATTTGATTAAAGAAAAAAAAGCTCTTAAATTGAAAACATGATAATCGGAAATAAAAAAATCTCAAAAACAGCCCTCATTCGAATAATGTCCGTTTTATGCAACACTAAGCACATGAGTGTTGTTTACAACAGAAACAGGGATGGCTTTTACGATTTCGCTTTGTTCGTAATTGTTATATCAGGTGTCACCTTGCTCCGCAGACAGAAATTTCACAGAATATCGTTTCTCTGAAAATGTTTCACATAATACTTAGTTCATCATCATCATCATTTCAGCCCAAAATACGTCCACTGCTGGACTTAGGCCTCCCCCAAGTGTCGCCACATTGACATTTTGGGGGGTTTTGCCATAATCGCCACGCTTGGCAGGCGGGTTGGCGATCGCAGTACGGTTGTTACAAAATCACAGAGAACGCTGCTGCCCATTCTCTGGCAAATACAAAACTGGCAACACTTAGTTAATGTATTTTTATTTCGAATATTTTTGTTTCAACTACTATTTACTTGAATGAAACAAACACATTTTGTTTATTTAACAAACTTATCTAACATTAGAATTATTTTTTAACGAATATTGTTTGTTCAATGGATTTTTTCATGGTATTTTATTTCAACGAACTTTTTGAACTTAAATTAAAATATTGACTTTAAGAGTCAATATGTTGTTCAAAAAATTAGTGACAAAAACGAATGGCTGCAAAACCGACTCCACGTAGTCTGGTCTGCCCTACCCCTAGTGTGTAATTTAAGACCGCGTAGGCGCGCAGGGAGAGACGGGCCGCGAGCTGAGGAGCAGGTGGTTCCCAACGCTCGCCGCCGTGGCTGAGGCTGGCCGACTTTCCAGCCAGCAAGCCGAAACTACGGTGGTGAGCGGATAAGCTCGTGTGGGGCCGCTGGAGACCCGTAGCATCGGAGCCGTGGCAGAAACCATGCCTGCTCGCTTGCATGCTGCATGGAACAGACATGGACACTATTAGTGAGAATAACAAGATTGTTTTCTTGTTTCTATGCTTCAGAATTTTAGAAACTGTCACTCAATAAAATGTTATTCTTAGTAATAAGTTTTATGTGAAACAAACAAAATATTCTATTTGATATTCTATGTTAGGAATATTCTATCATTAAACTCTATTTTAAACAAAAATCGATGATTTAAATTTCTTCAAAGTAAGCATTCTGCGTATTGATTATTCTATGAAATGATAATATCAGAAACTATTTATGGGAAACGAAAGATGAAACAATTAGCTATGAAACAACGCACGGCATAATATGACAGATAAATATCTGTAATATACCTTATTACAATTTCTATTAAGTACCTTTAAACTTGGCAAGAGGGGTTAATCTCTAACTTGTCTGAATAGCCTGCAGCGCATAGGGGTAGGAACACTATATGAGCCCAAAACAAATCACATTCGTAAAGTTAAATTCACTTTAAACCTTAAATTGGTTTTCAGCCAAGCTCGAGCACCAAAAACCACAGCTAAGTATATAAATCCGGCAGCAATCTAAAATGTTTAGTTTAGCATCGCTGCGTGTTTCTTCCAGCCAGCTATTCGTTGGCTAAAACATTTTGTGGCTTCACTAAAACGAAGTATTTCGAAGCATTGAAGGGTTAAGATTAGGGGTCAAAAGCCGAAGTTCCTTCAAAATGAGCACTTGGAAACAAGTCACGCAATCTCTGAAGGGTACAATAGGGGTTAACATTCTTACGCCCACAGCATCTAGGTTGGAATATAATGATAGTTAGACTTTAGAAAGAAATTGAGCTACAAAATCCTACCTGATATTAAGTGTTATCTATTTTTGCCTAAAGCCCAAAATAAGGATAATATACCTACAGTACTGAAAAAGTATTTCTCAATATTTTGAAACTAATCTAACAATCCAAATAATAATAATAATCTCCGTACTTGCATAGACACAACCTTGTTGCCAGGATTGTCCACCAGCAACTTGCTTTGAAATACAACCTTGTGGAATCAGAAGTGCCATACTATAGTATGCGCCCGACCCAGTTCTCGATAATGGTAATATCACGTTGTATTGGGATCGATCTATCGTGACTGACAGGACTATTGTTGCCAATAAGCCTGACATTGTGTTGATAGATCGATTGGAGCGTCGCGCAATGATTGTTGATATAACGGTCCCGCATGACGAGAACCTCGTGAAAGCAGAGAAAGATACGCAATTCAAGTATCTAGATCTGGCTCGCGAGATTGTCGACATGTGGGACGTGACAACAGCAATCATTGTGCCGATAGTCGTGTCGGCCAATGGCTTAATAGCCAAAAGCTTCGAACAACATCTGCGGAGTCATTCGCTTGACAGCTGGATCAAGGGCTTGATTCAGAAAGCAGTACTTCTGGACACGGCACGTATTGTCAGGAGATTCCTCTCTCAAGAGCCCTGACCACCGGTAGCCCGGACCCTGTTCCCGATGCTGGTGGGCTACTATTTTTTATATTTTTAATGTTTTTTAATATAATTTTGTAAAAATATTTAAAAATGTAAGCAATATGTAAAGAAAATGAATAAAGAGATAATCTCCTAAGCAAATC
Organism: Cerastis rubricosa; assembly: GCA_949152445.1. Taxonomy (NCBI): domain Eukaryota; kingdom Metazoa; phylum Arthropoda; class Insecta; order Lepidoptera; family Noctuidae; genus Cerastis; species Cerastis rubricosa. The sequence goes on from OX424532.1 coordinate 5,569,862, forward strand.
AAGTATCTTGACTTGGCTCAAGAGGTTGTCGACATGTGGGATGTTGACTCAGCGATCATTGTGCCGATAGTCGTATCAGCCAATGGCCTAATTTCCAAGAGCCTCGACCAATATCTGATGAGGCTCTCGTTAGGCAGCTGGATCAAGGGCTTGATTCAGAAAGCGGTACTCCTGGACACGGTTCGTATCGTTAGGAGGTTCCTTTCTCTGGAGCCCTGACCGCCGATAGCTTGGACCCTGTTCCCGATACCGGTGGGCTACTATTTTTTTATTTTGAAATGTAATTTTTATATTGATTTTTTTATAGGAATATTTAAAAATGTAAAAAATATGTTGTATAAATGAATAAACGGAATAATCTCCAATATTATAAAGCTGAAGAGTTTGTTTGCTTGGTTGAACGCGCTAATCTCAGGAACTACTGTTCGAATTGAAAAAATATTTTAATGTTGGATAGCCTATTTATCGAGGATATAGGCTAAAAGCATGTAACACCACGCTATGACTATCAATGAAAAACAGAGTGGAGCATCAATGAAAAATGTTACAAAAACGGGGAAAACCCTCGCTTGGCTTATGTGACGCAGACAACGTTGCGCGGATTAGCTAGTAGTTATCTGTTTTTTCAGTGGAGCGGTAGTAACATAACGGTCAAAGTTATCCCAAAAAAATTGGGAAATATTTCTGTCAAGAAGTCATCACCTGCCTAGTCGTTTCCCAACTATGTTAAGTTCGGCTTCCAGTCTCCTGTGCCTATTTGATCTCCACAACCCAGTTAGTACTGGGTTCTACGATACCCCTTGGTAAGACTGGTTGTCAGACTTTCGAGCTACTGACTGCCTGTAACAACTGTCAAAGGTCAACAAATGCCAGCCGAGACCATCAGCTTAACGTGCTTTGCGAGGCTTTCATTAAAAGCCTATCGATATTAAAATAAAAAATATATATAAAAATAGCCTTAAAACATATTATTTAATAGTACATTGTTACCCCAGGGGTGAAAGTAACTTATTTAGCCCCGAGACGGGGTTTGGCGCCCGAATGAAGTGAGCCAATAGTTCGAGGGACTAAATAAGTCTTTAACCCGAGCTAAACACTGTGCTTTTCATTACGAATACAAGGAAAGTAAAAATAAAAACATGAATCAGCTAAACACAAAATTAGTAAATTTTATTTCGGATTGCCGCTTTCTCGCCTGTTTTGGTTTTTTTTTCTGTGGCCAGCCAGCCCAACTCTATGTTATTTTAAAGAAATTGTTTAAACTAAATTATAATTAAGTTATTTAAAAATATATATTCTTTAATCAATACTTAACTTTAAGTTATTTCAATTTTACATCGTGGCTGCATAGAAAGTTGGCACATGGTTCAATAAACATGTGTATATGAACTAGTTTTTTTTTAATAATTTGACATCTGTCAGTTGAAAGCGATTCTCCCTAGGGATGAAAAGTATTACTTTCATCCCGCTCCTCAGGATACTTCAGACCTACTTTCAGAGTATGAGTAGTGAAAAAGGGTTTTTTCAGTTATGTACCTACACGTAATACACGTAAACAAGTGCTTGACCGAAACCAGTTACGTACAAGAAAAAAAAGTGCTTAATCGAAACCAGTTACAGCCAAAAAAAAAAAAGTGCTAAATCGAAACCAGTTACGTACAAGAAAAAAAAAGTGCTTGCTCGAAACCAGTTACGTACAAGTAAAAAAAAGTGCTTGATCGAAACCAGTTACGTACAAGTAAAAAAAACCGGGCAAGTGCGAGTCGGACTCGCGCACCGAGGGTTCCGTAAAGGCAATTAGACCTATTATTGGCAATTAGCCTCTGTGTGGTGTCGGACGTAAAGAATAGCACCATCCCATATCTTCCCGTGGGTGTCGTAAGAGGCGACTAAGGGATTTGCCAGAGAATGGGCAGCAGCTTTCTCTGTGTTTTTGTAACAACCGTACTGCGATCGCCAACCCGCCTGCCAAGCGTGGCGATTATGGCAAAAACCCCCCAAAATATCAATGTGACACTTGGGGGAGGCCTATGTCCAGCAGTGGATGTCTTTTGGGCTGAAATGATGATGATGATGATGAATTAGACCTAAGTTTCAACTTGGAAAAGGGTAATCTATGTATCTATATTTATTATATATAATGTTAAAGCTGAAGAGTTTGTTTGCTTGAACGCGCTACTCTCAGGAACTACTTGATCCGATTTGAAAAATTCTTTCAGTGTTAGATATCCCATATATTGAGGAAGGCTATAGATATCATCACGCTACAACAAAAAAGAGCGGAGCAGCAATTAAAAATGTATCAAAATCGGGTTTTTTATTTCCTTTTGAGAGCTTCCGCTGCATGCGCAGCGTATACGGTTAAGATTCGCAAAAATCATGTATGACTGAATTGTTCCCCTTTAAAAGTTAAAAAAAAAGTTTGCGACAGCATATATTAGGTATTTTAGGTATCTTTATAGGTTAAATCACTAAAACCTTTTTTAGGCTAACCAAATTTGTTCTAAAATAATGCATCATTTTCGAAGGTGTTTTTAAAAACATGATATTAATCCTTATCCAAATAAATACGTTATCCATCACAAATATTTAATTTATAACAAAATTGCACTTTGCATCATTCGATTTCAATGAACAACTTAGGAGATATCGCCGTTTTAAAATAACATCGCAGCAAAATAATGATCAAGAACTGCGCGCACGTTTATGATGTGCAACGCCAGTCATGAGATTTACGCCAAGAGTGTTTTTCGCACGGGCAACTATATTATGTTGACCTACCGAGATCTGGTTCTGGTGAAAATCAATATCTACTTCTGCCGAAAGGAAACAAAACTATAAATATAGAGTACACAGAAGTACTTTAAAATAAGTAACATTAGTTTTGAGGTTTTTTGAGGATAACCAACAATCTACATGAAAGCCTGCGCAGACGACGGGTTTTTGTCCGCGGATTTTTTTGTCCGCTAAAATAGATCGCTTACAACTGTATCGAGTAACGCAAATGAGGGATTAAAAGTACCGCGTACAAAAAGTCCCCCGAATAACCGAGGACATGCAGAGAGCGGACCGGACAAAAGTAGCGAAGCAACGCACATGACGGACTTTATTCCGCGTTGTGCGCTCGTGAGTGACGAGATCCGATATAAGGGGATGGACCCAGTATTTTCTTTTAAAATGTCTTCTCTTTTTCTTTAACTTCATGTAAATTGCATCACAACGTAAACTCTGAATATTTGCTTCCATAGCGTGCACTTCTCTACATTTCCGGGCAACAAATGATCGTACACCGTGTGCGTTGAGTTCGCGGTAAATCCGCGGTGGACATTTTATTCGCGGAGCGTACTTTTGTCTCCGCCACGGAGAAAAGTCCGTCGTCTGCGCAGGCCTATAAGCTTACAAGACCCAGTACTTTTACCTAACGTTTTAGAGCTCCACTCTTATAGCCTGCGCAGACGACGGATTTTTATCCGCGGACTTTTTTTTAAACTTTATATGATACTTCAAAAAAAAAGTATTACGACCGAAATTTAAAGAAAAAGTTGTGGTGATGATCGCACACCGTGTGCGTTGAGTTTGCGGTAAATCCGCGGCGGACTTTTTATTCGAGGAGCCTAATTTTTTTCTCCGACGCGGAGAAAAGTCCGGCGTCTGCGCAGGCCCTTACTGATAAAAGCGTGATGTAGGTACCTAAAATAACTCTTTAACGTACGTATTATTTAAATATACTAGCTGTCCCGTGAAACTTCGTCTACGTCACATTTTCCCCGTTTTCGCAATATTTTTCATTGCTGCTGCGCTCCTATACAGCGCCATCTATTAAATACTTACTCAAACCAGTCAACAGGTACCGTCTCTTCATCTCTTCATCTTTTAGAATCGTTTGGAGCTAACAGATAATTGTGACTTAATTTGCAATAAAATAATATTGCGACTATATTATATTGAGATGCAAGCTGTCCTATCTTTCAAGTTGGATCAAACTGCACACGGTGTGCAAATTTGATTAAAATCGGTTAAGTAGTTTAGGAGTCCATCCCCGACAAACATCGTGAAACGTTATTTATATCTATATAGATTTTCACCTTCTCGGTAAACAAAGTCGCGCGTAAAACTTAGCGTTAATGATTAAATAAAAAAATGTGATGTAATAAAAAATTAAAGGTTTTCGGTTTTTTTCCTTTATATGGTGTTATAAAACAGTGCTTCATGCCAAATTTCAAGATTCTAGGTCGACTGGAAGTACCCTTTAGGTTTTGATTCCCTTGCGAGTAGTTTCGAGTTTGAAAATATGCGGCTTAAATTGCTTCTTTTGATTGCGTTGACATAGAAGTTCGATTTTGTTACAGTTTAAAGGTATTATAGAGTTAAGTATTTGATATGAATTTCAATTTAATACCTTTACGCGTTCATGAGGAAACGGGTGGTAAGTTTAAAAATATGTTTATTATATGATGTAACTAAAATTTTACGGTTTTCGGAATTATTCCTTTATCTGTGCTATAAGACGTTGCTTCATGCCAAATTTCAAGATTCTAGGTCGCCTGGAAGTACTCTTTAGGTTTTGATTCCCTTGCGAGTAGTTGCGAGTTTGATAATATGCGGCTTAAATTGCTGTGATTGCTGTGTTTCTTTTGATTGTGTTGATATAGAAGTTCGATTTTGTTACAGCTTAAAGGTATTATAGTCTTGAGTATTTGGTACGAATTTCAATTTAATACCTTTACGCGCTCATGAGAAAATGGGTAATAAGATTAAAATGATTAAAAATATTTTTATTATATGATTTAACTAAAACTTTACGGTTTTCGCAATTTATCCTTTATCTTTAGTATAAGAGGTTGCTTCATACCAAATTTCAAGATTATGAGTTTACGGGAAGTACCCTGTAGGTTTTGATTCCCTTGCGAGTGTCGAAAATTTGCGACATAAACGGCTGTACCTATCTTTTGATTGCGTTGGCTTAGAAGTTTGAATTTTTCACAGCTCCAAGGGACAGCAGATTCGAGTATTCAATATAAATTCCAGCTTGATAACTTCACGCGTTCCTGAGAAAAAGGGTCTTGACAGACAGACAGACGGACAACAAAGTGATCCTATAAGGGTTCCGTTTTTTCCTTTTGAGGTACGGAACCCTAAAAAGTGCTTGATCAAAACCAGTTACAAGTACACAAAAAGCCTGAGTCGAAACTCTGGTTTCGTAGGCGGCCAAACGGGTAATGGGTGGTTACCCAACCACGGACCAACCTCGGCAAGCGCGGCTTAACCTAAAGATTGACCCAAATGGCTTCAGCCACGAGCTCTAACAAGAAATATCATAAACAAAGTAATAATAAATCCGAAAATGCTGTTTGCAACATAAACCCCTGCAATAACATCCAGGAAAGAGTTTATCTGAAACAGCTAGAAACAATAGTTGTGAATTAATATACACCCGCATTTCTGTTGTGTGAAACAACTTTACAGCGCTTAGCTATGTCGGTGTATTGTTTTCATGCTAATGCTAATATTCTGAAAGCTGTACAAGGAAATCAACTCTTGTTTTAACGAAATTGCGCACTTGAGGTAGAAGAGTAGTGGTGGATCAGTGGGCACAGCCGTGACAGCCGAAACTAAACTAGTTGTCCCGCGCAACTTCGTCTGCGTCACATTTTCCCCGTTTTCGCGTCATTTTACATTGCTACTACGCTCCTATTGGTCGTAGTGTGATGATATATAGCCTGGCCTTTCTCGATAAATGGGCTATCTAACACTGGAAGATTTTTTCAAATCGGACCAGTAGTTCCTGAGATTAGCGCGTTCAAGCAAGCAAACAAACAAACTCTTCAGCTTTATTATTAGTTTAGATATAGATATTAGTATAGATATAGATAGATGAGATATAGATAACTAGCTTAGACCCGCAGATTCGCCCGCGTGGAGTTGGTAATGGTCCCACGGAACGTACTACAGGTATTACAAACTATCCTATGTATGTATGTATCCTATACTATCAGAGGTCGGAATCAGGTAGAGTTATTTTTGTACTTGCATCGAAATGTTGATATTAATATGGATCTTCCCTTGCGTGTGCGCATTGGAATTTTGCAACTTCGGACATCCGGTGTCGGATGGTTTAAATTGTGTAAAAGAAAATAACTTTTTTATTTAATAAATCACAGGATTTTTGTGCTCTTTAAAATTAATTTCAGCATTTGAGGCATATCCACTTTATTCTTTCGCCATATGAAATCAGTGTAAGTACACAAATAACTCTACCTAATTCCGACCTCTGGTAATAATACATGTTATAAACTATCCGTGTGCCAAATCTGTTCAGTGATTTTTGCGGAAAAGAGAAACAAAATAATATCCATCCATTCTTACGAACTTTCGCATATAGGTACATATATTATGATAATAAACAGTACCGCAAGGTGTGTGTCTCTGTAGAGTGATTGTGTGAGTTATTGATTTAATTATTAATCATTTGTGTCCCACTGCTGGGAAAAGGCTTTCCTTCCCTCTTCCCAGTTATCTCTATCCAGTGCTTTTGTTCGCCAATCCTTGTGGGAAGAGTCGAGTTTGTCCGCCATCTGCTGAGCCTGCCGCGTTGCCGTTTGCTGCTGTTTGAGACCCATTGTGTGGTTACTTTAACCCAGAGCTTTTGTGTGAGTTACTTTTTTTTTATTTCAGCACTACTGTTCGCAAAACGGTAAATGAAAAAGTCACTGTCGCGTTCGCCGTGAGGCATGTCACAGGACCCGTCACATTGGCATGTCCCAGAACCATTTATTCGACATGACGTGACATCCACCAAGCCGAATAAGAACCGCGTGGTGGATTATGGCCCACATTCTCTTACACAGAGGAGGCCAGGAGATGTTAAAATAGGCAGATTTTGCTATGCTATACTTATTTATGCTTGAGCTACAATATACGAGCATCCAAGAAAAATCTACATATTTAAAAAAAATACTAGCAACCATTAGTTTAGGAACCAAGATATAATCTGACTGTCATAATTATTTTAGCTACGTATATTGACAATGGATGGGTGACCATAATTACATACCGAGCTTCCTCCGTGCCTCGGAAAGCACGTTAAGCCGTTGGGCCAGGCTGTCATTTGTAGATCTTTGACAGTAGTTACGAGTAGTCAGAAGCCAAAAGGCTGACATCCAGTCTTAACAAGGGGTATCCTATCGCCAGTTACTGGGTTGTGGAGGTCAGATAGGCAGTCGCTTCATGTAAAATATTGGTACTCGGCGGCATCCGGCTAGACTGGAAGCCGACCCCAAGAAAATTTGGGAAAAGGTTAGGCATATGATGAGTGACAATACGAATAACGAACGCCAAAATTAGTCAATCACAGATTCACAGTAAATATTTCTGATGCCCTAATGTTACTTTTATTATTTCTCTACATTCGATTGTAGCTGTGAGTACACATCAATTTGCAATTAGATTTTCATAAGACCAACCATTACCTACAAGAATTCACGATAAGGGTAAAATATTACTTACTAATGCAGTACCTGAAAAAAAGAATCAAAGTAATATCTGCGTAAAATGGTCTAGAGTGCCGCCTTATAAAAAAATAACATTGCAAATAAAAGTAACAAGATCTAAACCTAATTAAGTAGGCATCTGGCGCTAATGACGAACAAGCAGACGGAGCTCTAGGCGTTTGTATACACAGAGCTCATTTGTACGCACTCTCTGCTAAATGTAAGAAAACTAGGCTAATGTAGGTGCTGATAAAATTATATGTTATCACAATACATAATCACACTTATTATGAACCTAGTAGGTAGCTCTGTTAGTGATTTTACTGTTAGTAAAAGATGCAGATGTGGGGGATTTTGTATGTATTGCCAACAAAATATAAGTATAACCAACTACAATATTTGCATTTAACCTATGCTAAGCTAAAATATTGACTAGATTTGCTACTATTTGCCAACTGCTGTTTGTGTATGTGAGTTTTAAATATTTGTAAACGCACCCACGACACAGGAGAAAAGAGCAAAGTTTGAAAATCTATCAGATTTTATTGATTCAACTAGCTGTCCGGCGCAACTTCGTTTGCGTCACATTTTCCCCGTTTTGTAACATTTTTCATTGCTGCTCCACTCCTATTGGACGTAGCGTGATGATATATAGCCTTCCTCGATAAATGGGCTATATAACACTGAAAGAATTTTTCAAATCGTACCAGTACTTTCGGAGCCTATTCAATGCAAACAAACAATCAAATCTTTCCTCTTTATAATATTAGTTTAGAAGTTTAGATTAATATTGAAATAAATAGTAGAACGTTTGAACGTTTATTGACTTTATTTCTTCTCACTTTCGTGAGAAAAAATAAAGTCAATACATATACACTAAATATGTGAATTAGAATAACGGCTGAATGAATAACACAATGTTCTTGATAAAGAAGAAAAAAACGCGCGTTCGGTTTGGGCTTAAACTCAGCGCAAATATAGGTACTTTTGTAAAATAGAACCTGCTGCTTGCAGCACTTGAGAAAGTCTAGCGAAGACCAAGTCGCCTACTTTATAGCATCACTTAACTTCTCTTTTGACCAAATATTGAAACAACTACATCAATTAACCGACATGGATTCATCACTGTTTTCCTGTTTGCTAGAACACGTAATTAAGATTGATGTAGCCATAAACGTCTTTCTTTGACTCGTGGAATGGCATCTTCGGATTTTTTGCCACTTGTCAGGTTGCCAAATTGAGTGGCAACATACTTGTGCGAGTTTTTATTTTCAGTCGTGATATTTTCTTCTTCAAGAAAAAATATATATGTCGTCGACTAGGGTAGTCTTCATTTTCATGTTCGTCGGACATGATCGAATTCTCAAAATAACACTCGGTTGTTGTTCTCTCTAATCTAACTTTCATTACAAAGTAATGAGGGATGCTCACAATATTAAACGATTAAAACCAAATAAAAAACCCCATGGAATGTTGTGAGGTCAGTTATTACTCGTTCACAAACAAACTCAAAAACTCAAACTCAAAGCGTTTATTTCAATTAGACCATTACAGGCACTTTTGCAAGTCAAAAAACAAAAAAAAAACGCTAAGCTAAAGCTACAGTCCCAGTCACAAGGCATAATAACTTGTGAAAGTACTGTAGTTGCCCATTCCAAAGCGTAGATCTCTATGGAGAAGAATGGGCAAGAAACTCCATGGACACTCTTTTAAATCAAAATATGTTACAAAATCTTGGTTACATCATTCATGTTAAGAATTACAAATATGTGAGAACGATGTAGAAATACGAGCAAGTTAAGAGCGTTCAGAGTAAAAGATTAAATCAGTAATACAAAAACAAAGTAATTAAAATAAACCGTGGTAGCTAAGAAATGACGAGTCACAACTAACAGCTCCCGTTTACGAACATCACGCATGTATCAGCCATCATTCAACTCAACCATATTGAAGGGAACTAAATGACCCGACACACCCGCCACCATCAGCGTGACATTTAAGTGAGCATGACATTCACTCAACCACCAGGGTATATTCGCGTCAATGAAAGATGTAGGTACTCAGTAAACGATCGTTAGCTCCGTCCGCCAATGAATGCCGCTTTGATACGCCTCGCCTGTCCAAGTCAACGAGCTGTCATCTGTCATCAGTCGTTATAAATTATTAAAATGTTTGAACTAAACGACAAAAATTGCTTGTGCTTGTTATATAGGTATATGAAGCAGCACATACTTACACCCGTATCAATAAACAAGTTAAACTGATTAATTGATTAAGTAATTTCTTAAGAGAAGATTTTTATGGGAACGGGAATTGGTCTTAAGGTTCACATAACACGAATGGAAGACCTCGCGTGAAAGTGATAGGTGTTGTACACACGGGGACACATCAAGCTATACATTTCCAGTATAAAATTGCTCGTTTTGTATAGATTTCCCGTATAGTGAGAGATCAGCATTAATTGGTTTTGTATAGCTTGATTCGTCGCCGTGCATACGCTTTAACTGTTCACATTTAACGATTTTCCAACTCCAAATCATTGCAGACTATCACCAACCTACCCTACTACCCATTATACAATTCGTCAATAGTAGAATTACGCAAACGTGTGTCTTGTGTCGGACACAAGCTACCAATGAATATTTGATTTCTACATATACCAGTATGAAATCAGCTACTCCCTGCGCAAACGTAAACTGTGTCCGGTCGCCGCTACAGGACACAGAAACTACGGTTTCCTGTGACGGTGTTCCGTGTCGGTAGCAAAAAGTGTCTACGTTTGAGCAGCCCCTTAAGAACATTCCGGAATTTTATCGAACAATTGAGTACTAACGCCTCATTTTCGGCGGTCATGCGTGACAGGAGCCAATAGCACCAACTCAATGCGTTTGTCGCAATCCTTTGAATTCGAACATTGTGGTCTTTATTAGAAACTATCGGATTAAAATGTTATAATTAGCTATCGGCCTTTGACAAATCATCTAGCAAACTACCTTTCCTACCTTTCCACATCAATATTACCTCATAATGTCTTTTTCACGCATTTCGTCGCTCTTGATGGTAGGTGAGACCAAAAAATCAGAGTATTAAACGCAAATTGAATTGCATCCAGGTACATATAATCAATATAACGAGAACGTAGGTAATATTATTCAATTAGGTAGCTGCACACACCACCCGCTATTTATCTCGGCACGGGATTGGCAGAGTTCACTAAAACCCTGTATTATTTATTATGCTTCCAGTATGACGTAGTTATCCGGCGGAGCTGCGGTAAACCGAGAAGCTGCTCCGTATTATTTTACACCGTATTTTAATAACTGAGTTAGTCGAAGCAGAGTGCAGCTTATACATATTTAGCGGCAGCGTTTATTATTTTTATTTTTCGGTTTGGTTCTATACATTATGCCAGGTCATTAAGTTTTTTCATCAGGTATTTTCGGTAACTGCACAGAGACTGAAATCAGTAGGAAAATTCTAGAAAAAATAAATCATTGAAAAAAAGTTTCGTGTAAAGAATATTAATATATATATATTAATATTTAGCTCCTAATAAATTGAATACGCGTACAGTAACCATGGAGTTTCTTGCCGGTTCTTCTCCGTAGGAAACGACCAACCCGAACCGAGCACCTTTTTGTCGACGTTTTCTAAGTGCCCATGTAGGCATAAGTGAAATAAAAATATTTTTGTTTCTCAATTGTTGTTGTCGATTATTGGAGTAAGCCTTCCAATATTAAAGAATCACCGTGTGTCTTAATTCAAAAAACTTTTATTACAAACTGTTCCAATTCTAGTATCTTGATGCTTACCTATATCTAGAGACTAGCTGATACCCGCGACTTCGTTCGCGCGGAAATTTTAAGGTGTATGTGTGAGATTGCCTCGTTGGTCGAGTGGTCGCAAGCACGACTGCTGAGCTCGAGGTCCCGGGTTCGATTCTCGGATCGGGCAAAGTGTTATTGGGTTATTCCATCAGGAATTTCTCAGTAGCAGCCACGAAGTCTGGATTTAATGTCGGGCCCGGTTGATGGGGCTCGCCCCCTATAACATAGAGCTTTAACATAACTGGCGAAATGTGGATGTACGATTTAGTACACCTTCGGGAATTAAAGGCGTGATGTTTTGTTGTTATGTGTGAGAACAGACGTTCTGATCGTAATGTGATTATGTGGGTGATGACTACAATAAAGATCTTTGACTTTGACTACAAAGGGCGTGCTTTAGGGTGGTGTAATTCTGGGCGGCAGAAGTCCGAAACAAAATTAAAAGGCGTTGAAGCGACACTATAATATGGCTTAAAAGCCGGAACATATTTTTTCCAAAGTGAACAATACGGCGCATTGTTGGGCAATATTTATTTATTTATTTATTTATTTATTTATTTAACACTTCAAGTACAATGTACAGTGGCGGACTTAATGCCATAGGCATTTTCTACCAGTCAACCTTTGAAAATTATATATTTTTCAAAGGTTGACTTTTTTAATTTTTCCTTTATTTATTTTTTTCCAATAGTTTTGTATACAATAAAAATGTCGTAACAATGACCGTCACCACGTGCAAGTTTTGCTTCATGAAACACGTGAACAATCAACAAATAATTGACCGTCTGAGAAGCATGGAGTAGGTACCTACCCAAAATAATGCCTGCCACTTTTTAGGTATGGCCCTGACATTTGTTGATCGTCATTGCAAAAGCTTATTTTAAGGGAAATTACTACCTGTTAATTAAAATTGGAATGGCAGGTTATTTGGAATATTTGGCATGCGTCGAATTAAAACGCTCTCTCCTTTAGCAACTCCTGTGAAAATGGTGGTTTAGCAGTATGAGGAACAGGGTGTAAAGTACCTCAATACTCCATTGAAAAGGGAGGATCCTCCGATCAGACAGGTGTTGTTTCTGGTGGGCAACTGCCCGACAGTTGTTGTCGGGTTTCTCTATATAGTCTTAAGTCGATGTAAACTTTGCTTGCGAGATGTGGGCAATTGATGTTAGTTCTTCCGTCGCGTCATAGATGGCGCTGTAGTACTTTTTGTAGGTCGCTACATCACTTTCCTCTGGAGACCAGAGTCGATAGTCGAATGAGTCAGCTTGTAGTATTATGCCGTGCCAGTTGGAATTTCGTAGCCGCATTGTTCAGGGTGAGTCGGAACAGACTGCGGTGGTGAGGTGAACCCAAGTGTGTCGGGGCCGGCGCTGCGTTTGCTCCAGTGCGTCGGACGTAGTGCAGCGCCGCGATGTGGCAGCCAGCTAGAGAGGTGTCGACCGGGAGGTAGAAGCTGCCTAAGTTATTAGCGTGATAATATATAGCCTATGTTACTCGGTAAAGATGTTGCTTTCTAATGGTGAAAGAATTTTCAAAATCGGTGCAGAAGTTTTTGAGTTTATTCATTACATACAAAAATACAAAAATACAAATCTTTCCTCTTTATAATATTAGTGTAGATTATAGTAGCAAACTACATTTCGCTAGATTTCCATTAAAGAAAAATTTAAAGTTTTCTTGCATTCTCTTTCTATTTGAATGTCCCTGACTCAGGAAATCGGATAATGTTATGCAGAGCTGGGGGTAAAAATAGGTAAAGTTGCAGCAAGCTGATCCGGTTTGGTTTGGACAAAATGTTGAAGAAGTTTGCAAATATTTTCAGCTTAGCCCGGATTTGGAATGGTGCCATACAAACTAGAAACGGGATAAGAATAAAGATAATTTGACAAGGTTGCCTTCCTTTACTTCCTCGAAATGTGGGAACATCTTAAGCAGGTACACGTAATCTTCCTTTGAGGTTTGTAAGCTTTGTGCTTACTGTATTAACCTTAATTTATCTATGGTGGAGTTTCGTTTCCAGATGTTTGTTTACTGTTTTAACCATAGTAAAACAAAGATATTTTCCACGGTTTGGATTGTTCTGGAAACAATAATGTCTCTTATAAGAATCTCATTTAGTTTTAAATGTTGCTTCAAATTCTTATTTTTTGAAGCGTGTAGCAGTTCTAGAGATATTCTCACAAAATAGATTCTATGTGGGTAGTTAGAAGATATAAAATAAAGTATAGATAATTCTTCTTTGACTCTTCCGAAAAGTCAAAGATTTTACCGATTACGCCTCGTAATGTTGGTCTAGTGATCGCAAGCGCGACTGCTAAGCATGAGGTCCTGGGTTCATATACCGGGGCGGGCAAAGTGTTACTTGCTTTTTTCCATCAGGAATTTCTCCGTAGCAGCCACGGAGTCTGGATTTGTGATTGGCAATTGGCAAAGCTCGCCCCCACTCCGCAATCCCAATCAATCCGCCCCCTATTACATGGGACCTAATATAACTGCTGAAATGTGGGGGTAGTACACCGAAAACTTAATTTAAAACTCTGCCCACATGGGCGCGATATGCACTACCCGCTAAAATCACGCGACTACGAGTATTCGACTGTTTAAACACCTTCATACAAGTTATTTGACATAATTTCGGCCCGCATCCCGCAGTGAATTAGCTCCAATTTGGCCAAAGCTTAGTATGGAGAAAAGGAGAAACAGAAATTAAATAAAAACAAACCTTATATCGGTAGCTTTCTAGATAAATAGCACCCGACACATCGAGTGTTTTCATTTCATCAATTCAAATGTGAGTCTGAACCCAATACGTTTTACAACTTGATAGAATCACACAAAATGATTTAATTTAACAGTTTATTCATCAATTCAGTTTTGTGTAGGTGCAGGAAAACGTTCTACTAACATCACGCCTGTGGTCCCCGAAGAGATAAGCAGAGGTGTTCTTAATAGTACACCCTCATTGCTCCAGTTATATTTAAGTCTCGTGTCACTTGAGACGAGTCTATTGCGTAACTCGGCTGCTTTCAGTAGCAGTCACGGAGTCTGTGGAATTTCTGATGAAAAAACCCAATATCATTTTGGCCGACCTGGGAATTGAATCAGCCAGCAGACGTGCTTATGACCACTGGACCAACGAGTCAGTTTCAATTAATTTCGGTCTTCATAAGACTATAACCAACAGGACTCTCTTAGAGAGCGCTCTCGAAGTTAGCTATAATCTACCACGCGACCCAGTGGAGGTTGGTGAAAATCTTCGAAATTTTGACACCCGGACTTGCTGATTTTTTCCTTCTCCGTTGCGAGAGTAGTGGTGATCAAATAAATTTGAATAATCCAAAAAAAATTAAGCCTTGTTTCGACCCGTGTCCGTACAGGAACACGTAAGTCGGGGTAGTTAAGTACTGGGACACAACTAATCTGTTTTATAATGTCACAGTTGTAGTCATAAATATAGCGCGACACCCGACGGGGCTTGTACTCGACTGTACTTAATTCCTAAATGAATATAGGGTGACAGCAAAACCTTGAGACAGGACCTGTTGTTGACCTTGTTTCATACAATATAGTGTACTTACACACAAATGAAGTTGTATGTTTTAATGAGCGTGTGCCTAACAAACTCCTGAGAATCCTAACATTGTTGATGTTTTACTCCAGTTTGTCAACATTATACAAGGTGTTGTTTTGCAACCTCGTCATATTCAAGGAGGTTACTATGCTAATGATTCTCGTCCCGAATCAATAATAAACTGGGTAGGTAACTTCTTTTTTATTTCTTATTTTCGGAAATCGGTAAGTGTGAAACTCCCGTGTTTTAAACGCGGCCCGCCTGAATCTTGCCCTATAACCGCGCTTCCACACATACAAACAATCTCAAACGTTTATTCGATAATTTCTTATTCCCTAAACCACGTTAAAGGGGTTATTCTGAAATACTGACAAACTTAAACAACTAAAAAAATCAGCGTGTATTAATAATTAACTAGGTAACATAATTTTAGCCTATTATTTATGTATTTTGTGACAACCTCCTGAATTTTGACGACAATGCAAAACAACACCTTGTATAGACACTGTAATAAGCACAATTTGTTGTCAGCTCACAAAGGCTCTAAAATTGGAGGAAAATTTCACATCATTAACTTCGGTTATAAGTCACACAGGCACGTTCAAACCGATGTGTCTGTAAATCTACACTAATATTATAAAGAGGAAAGATTTGTATTTTTGTATTTTTGTATGTAATGAATAAACTCAAAAACTACTGGACCGATTTTGAAAATTCTTTCACCATTAGAAAGCTACATCTTTACCGAGTAACATAGGCTATATATTATCGCGCTAATAACTTAGGGGGATGAGCAATATTGCATTAAGTCCACATTTCTCAACTGTTTGACAAATGACAACTGTCATGACAAGCATTAGAATAAACCGGCTATTTCAATCCATTTGTCATCAAAGTAAGTAGCCTGGCGGTTTTATGACCGCCCTGCCAAGCAAAAGGTTTCAAGTTCGTATCCGCAGTCAGTATGCACTTTTTGTGGTAATTTTTTAATGCTGTTAGTTTTCCAAAACAACGCGAGTTCGATCCCCAACCGGTGTTCACTTTTTGTAACTAGGTAATTTGTTTTATTTTAATGCTTTATGATTTTCAAATAATTACAAAATAGTTTTCGTTTTTTTCCATTCAAAATAAATAGTGATTAAAGAACGAGTGGGTCATAAACAAAACGAAATTCAAGACATGATCGTCGGCGATTTTAAAGTATACACATCCGTAGAGACTGTGATGGCTAATGACGGTAGTCCTGCACACCCATATTAATTTTTCAACTCCCTGGAGCTAACAGGCGTGAAGTTCCCATAAGAAGGAGCTTAAAGTTGGCGTTTTAGTTCTGCTGATGCGAAACTTTGATGTACCCAGACTGTGCAACGGCACCAGGCTTCGTATCACAAAACTTGGCAGTAATATTATAAAAGCCACCATTATTACAGAAGTTGCTAAAGGAGAGAGCGTTTTAATTCGACGCATGCCCATTATTGCAAATAACTTGCCATTCCAATTTTAAGTAACAGGTAGTCATCATCATCATCATCATCATTTCAGCCCAAAAGACGTCCACTGCTGGAAATAGGCCTCCCCCAAGTGTCGCCACATTGACATTTTGGGTTTTGCCATAATCGCCACGCTTGGCGGGCGGGTTGGCGATCGCAGTACGGTTGTTACAAAAGCACAGAGAACGCTGCTGCCCATTCTCTGACAAGTCCCTTAGTCGCCTCTTACGACACCCACGGGAAGATATGGGATGGTGCTATTCTTTACGTCCGACACCATACAGAGCAAGAGGTAGTAATTTCCCTTAAAATAAGTTTTTGCAATGACGATCAACAAATGTCAGAGCCGTACCTAAAAAGTGGCAGGCATTCGTTTTAGTCCTTTTGCGACTTAGTTGACATTTTGAGAATTAGCACTTCAGCGCCTAAACCGTATGGGTACTCCATGCTTCTCAGACGGTCAATTATTTGTTGATTGTTCACGTGTTTCATGAAGCGAAAACTTGCACGTGGTTACGGTCATTGTTATGAGATTTTTTATTGTATACAAAACTGTATTGGAAAAATTAATAAGTGCCCAACAATGCGCCGTATAGTTCACTTTGAAAAAAATATGTTCCGGCTTTTAAGCCATATAATAGTGTCGCTTCAACGCCTTTTAATTTTGTTTCGGACCTCTGCCGCCCAGAATCACACCACCCTAAAGCACGCTCTTTGTAGTCATCACCCACATAATCACATTACGATCAGACCGTCAGTTCTCACACATAACAACAAAACATCACGCCTGTTATTCCCGAAGGTGTACTTAATCGTACATCCACATTTCGCCAGTTATGTTGAAGCTCTATGTAAAAAGGAGCGAGCCCCTTCAACCGGGCCCGACATTAAATCCAGACTTTGTGGCTGCTACTGAGAAATTCCTGATGGAATAACCCAATAACACTTTGCCCGATCCGAGAATCGAACCCTTGACCGCAAGCTCAGCAGTGCTTGCGACCACTCTACCAACGAGGCAGTCTCACACATACACCTTTTTTTTTTCCTATGGGTAATCATCAAATGACTTCTCCCGCTCTGGGCGGAGCGGAAGGGAGTGTAAGACTTAACTGACTAAAACCCTTCCATGTTCCTTCTTAGCCCTTTGTATCGGTATCTCTTTCGAACAACCCGCAGCCCTGGTATGCATCGGCCCTCTCGGACCCCTTTCGATTTGCTGCCATCTCCTTGAGGCGCGCGTGGAACACGAACGCGCCGTCGGCACGGCCTGTCGTCATAAGACGGACGGACGGTGAGCTAGCCCATTACTCACCGTCCACAGGCCCGCGCCTACGGTGGCCGGGGGCCACTGGTTGCCCCCCGACGCCCGGGGCGTCTCCTGCGGCGGCTGGGATGTGAAGTTCTCTCCCTCTCACGTTCCGCCACCTCCTTTGCTAGCATGACTGCTTCGCAGAAGTAGGCGACGGCTTCCCATTCCCTCTCGCTCCGGACCATGGATTGAACCGGGGCCGGACGCGAGAGGTCGGCGCCGCCAATCGCCGCTACGAGGACACAGCGGTGCTGAGCCCAAGCAGGGCAGAGCTCCACGGTGTGCTCCACCGTGTCCTCTGGCCGATCTTCGCAGTGATTCGGTGCAGGAACCTCCCGAAACAACCGTGTCCGGTGAGGACCTGCGTCAGACAGAATGTGAGGGCACCGTGGCGCCTCTCCAGCCACTCCTCAAAGAGGGGACTTATCGCCACTATTGTGGCGTGCCCTGCACGGGGTTGCGACAGTCGCTCTCTCCATGTCGCCATGAGATCGCACCGGAGGTCTGTCCACTGAGCGACAATTTGCCGCGGCAGCGGAGTTTCCCCCCGGCGTAGTGCTTCCGCGCGTCATTCGTGCAGGCACGCGAGGAGTATCGCCTCCAGATCTCATGGCGGCAATCCGGCCAAGAGGCTCGCCGCCTCGCCGGAGATCGTGCGGTACCCCCTTATCAGCCATACGGCTACCACCTTTTGGGGCGCGTTCAGGTAATGGGCGGCACGCCGCCTCAAAGAACGACCCCACACCAGGGCCCCGTAAAGGGCCATGGACCGCACGACCCCCGCGTAGAGCCTCCGGCAGGAGGCGTTTGGACCCCCCAGGTTGGGCAAGAGCCGCTTGAACGCAGCCCCTGTCCGTTCCAGTTTGGGGGCCATACGTCGGAAGTGCTCCACAAAGTTCCACCGGCTGTCGAGGACAAGCCCTAGGTACTTCAGCGTCGACTCGACGCCGATGGAAACCCCTCCTACCGTCAGTATGGATCCCGACGGTGGCGCATTCCAAGGCCCATGAAAGCACATGGCCTCGGACTTGTGCAGTGCCACCTCGAGACCCAATTGCCGGATTCTCTCCACGACTATCGTAACCCCGCGTGTCATAAGTTCGGCCGCCGCCTCGTGTGACCTCCCCGTGCCAGCACCAGCGTGTCACCGCTAGGGAGGTCAGCGCGCAGCACCCAGTCGTAGCCGATGTTCCATAAGGGCGGCTCCAGAACCGATCCCTGTGGAACACCGCACGACACCTCTCGCCGGTGCCATTCTCCGGTGCGACCCAATAACACTTTGCCCGATCCGAGAATCGAACCCGGGACCTCAAGCTCAGCAGTCGTGCTTGCGACCACTCTACCAACGAGGTAGTCTCACACATACACCTTAAATTTTCCGCGCGAACGAAGTCGCGGGTATCAGCTAGTAATAAATAAAAGCTTTTAAAATTAGGGGTCGACGATCTCCGGCGAGGCGGCGAGCCTCTTGGCCGGATTGCCGCCATGAGATCTGGAGGCGATACTCCTCGCGTGCCTGCACGAATGACGCGCGGAAGCACTACGCCGGGGGGAAACTCCGCTGCCGCGGCAAATTGTCGCTCAGTGGACAGACCTCCGGTGCGATCTCATGGCGACATGGAGAGAGCGACTGTCGCAACCCCGTGCAGGGCACGCCACAATAGTGGCGATAAGTCCCCTCTTTGAGGAGTGGCTGGAGAGGCGCCACGGTGCCCTCACATTCTGTCTGACGCAGGTCCTCACCGGACACGGTTGTTTCGGGAGGTTCCTGCACCGAATCACTGCGAAGATCGGCCAGAGGACACGGTGGAGCACACCGTGGAGCTCTGCCCTGCTTGGGCTCAGCACCGCTGTGTCCTCGTAGCGGCGATTGGCGGCGCCGACCTCTCGCGTCCGGCCCCGGTTCAATCCATGGTCCGGAGCGAGAGGGAATGGGAAGCCGTCGCCTACTTCTGCGAAGCAGTCATGCTAGCAAAGGAGGTGGCGGAACGTGAGAGGGAGAGAACTTCACATCCCAGCCGCCGCAGGAGACGCCCCGGGCGTCGGGGGGCAACCAGTGGCCCCCGGCCACCGTAGGCGCGGGCCTGTGGACGGTGAGTAATGGGCTAGCTCACCGTCCGTCCGTCTTATGACGACAGGCCGTGCCGACGGCGCGTTCGTGTTCCACGCGCGCCTCAAGGAGATGGCAGCAAATCGAAAGGGGTCCGAGAGGGCCGATGCATACCAGGGCTGCGGGTTGTTCGAAAGAGATACCGATACAAAGGGCTAAGAAGGAACATGGAAGGGTTTTAGTCAGTTAAGTCTTACACTCCCTTCCGCTCCGCCCAGAGCGGGAGAAGTCATTTGATGATTACCCATAGGAAAAAAAAAAGGTGTATGTGTGAGACTGCCTCGTTGGTAGAGTGGTCGCAAGCACTGCTGAGCTTGCGGTCAAGGGTTCGATTCTCGGATCGGGCAAAGTGTTATTGGGTTATTCCATCAGGAATTTCTCAGTAGCAGCCACAAAGTCTGGATTTAATGTCGGGCCCGGTTGAAGGGGCTCGCTCCTTTTTACATAGAGCTTCAACATAACTGGCGAAATGTGGATGTACGATTAAGTACACCTTCGGGAATAACAGGCGTGATGTTTTGTTGTTATGTGTGAGAACTGACGGTCTGATCGTAATGTGATTATGTGGGTGATGACTACAAAGAGCGTGCTTTAGGGTGGTGTGATTCTGGGCGGCAGAGGTCCGAAACAAAATTAAAAGGCGTTGAAGCGACACTATTATATGGCTTAAAAGCCGGAACATATTTTTTTCAAAGTGAACTATACGGCGCATTGTTGGGCACTTATTAATTTTTCCAATACAGTTTTGTATACAATAAAAAATCTCATAACAATGACCGTAACCACGTGCAAGTTTTCGCTTCATGAAACACGTGAACAATCAACAAATAATTGACCGTCTGAGAAGCATGGAGTACCCATACGGTTTAGGCGCTGAAGTGCTAATTCTCAAAATGTCAACTAAGTCGCAAAAGGACTAAAACGAATGCCTGCCACTTTTTAGGTACGGCTCTGACATTTGTTGATCGTCATTGCAAAAACTTATTTTAAGGGAAATTACTACCTCTTGCTCTGTATGGTGTCGGACGTAAAGAATAGCACCATCCCATATCTTCCCGTGGGTGTCGTAAGAGGCGACTAAGGGACTTGTCAGAGAATGGGCAGCAGCGTTCTCTGTGCTTTTGTAACAACCGTACTGCGATCGCCAACCCGCCCGCCAAGCGTGGCGATTATGGCAAAACCCAAAATGTCAATGTGGCGACACTTGGGGGAGGCCTATTTCCAGCAGTGGACGTCTTTTGGGCTGAAATGATGATGATGATGATGATGACTACCTGTTACTTAAAATTGGAATGGCAAGTTATTTGCAATAATGGGCATGCGTCGAATTAAAACGCTCTCTCCTTTAGCAACTTCTGTAATAATGGTGGCTTTTATAATATTACTGCCAAGTTTTGTGATACGAAGCCTGGTGCCGTTGCACAGTCTGGGTACATCAAAGTTTCGCATCAGCAGAACTAAAACGCCAACTTTAAGCTCCTTCTTATGGGAACTTCACGCCTGTTAGCTCCAGGGAGTTGAAAAATTAATATGGGTGTGCAGGACTACCGTCATTAGCCATCACAGTCTCTACGGATGTGTATACTTTAAAATCGCCGACGATCATGTCTTGAATTTCGTTTTGTTTATGACCCACTCGTTCTTTAATCACTATTTATTTTGAATGGAAAAAAACGAAAACTATTTTGTAATTATTTGAAAATCATAAAGCATTAAAATAAAACAAATTACCTAGTTACAAAAAGTGAACACCGGTTGGGGATCGAACTCGCGTTGTTTTGGAAAACTAACAGCATTAAAAAATTACCACAAAAAGTGCATACTGACTGCGGATACGAACTTGAAACCTTTTGCTTGGCAGGGCGGTCATAAAACCGCCAGGCTACTTACTTTGATGACAAATGGATTGAAATAGCCGGTTTATTCTAATGCTTGTCATGACAGTTGTCATTTGTCAAACAGTTGAGAAATGTGGACTTAATGCAATATTGCTCATCCCCCTAAGTTATTAGCGCGATAATATATAGCCTATGTTACTCGGTAAAGATGTAGCTTTCTAATGGTGAAAGAATTTTCAAAATCGGTCCAGTAGTTTTTGAGTTTATTCATTACATACAAAAATACAAAAATACAAATCTTTCCTCTTTATAATATTAGTGTAGATTTATTTATTTAAACTTCACGTACATGGGTGGTACATAGGCGGACTTAATGCCACAAAGCATCCTCTACCAGTTAACCTTTTTTATCTTCTATTCATTGGCTTAAAAGATCCTACAATCAACAATCTAGTAGGTTTCTCAAAAGCCACAAAATGTTACCTGTAATCACTACGCCTCAACCTTATCAACAAAATAATTACAAGCAAAGTGAAAACCGCGAATGAACTACCGAATCAGGTTAATTAGTACTTTAATTGTCTCCGAATCTCGATTTGACGCCGACAATGTGGTTTTGTAAAACAGCTTTTAATTTAATTCAGAGAACTATTTTATCTCATTCTACGGGACATTTTGTTTGTCTACATAAATTAATGGAAAATACTTGAAAATAGTGTTAACGAGACTAAACCACATTAATAAACCTAATTGTAACTACTTACATAGAGATGTGTTGCTGAAGAAAAGGTTCATTAAAATTTTTATCCGTTTTGACGACTTTCAGATTATTTTCAGCTCTCACAAACCTAAGTATCTCCGAATTTTGCAGAGGCTGTTTTTATAGGTACCTACAAAAAATACAATATGCTATATATGCATACATAAACCTAGCCTTATTCCCAAGGGGGTAGGTAGAAATCCCACCCACGTTCATACACACGCACGCTGGTTGCATGGACTGCGCACCTGACAATATACTATTACATCTTTAAAATATTTCTGACAACATATATTACATTATTAGACTGAAAAATAGAAAACAAACATTTAGCCCACCTGTATACTTTTTGAAGTTGCTCCTAAAGCGTTTTATCCTCTAAAATTTAGCTTATACTACTAAAAATGGCATATCATGAGCCAAATATATGTTCTGTATGGTGTTGGACGTAAAGAATAGCACCATCCCATATCTTCCCGTGGGTGTCGTAAGAATACTAAGGGACTTTCCAGAGAATGGGCAGCAGCGTTCTCTGTGCTTTTGTAACAACCGTACTGCGATCGCCAACCCGTCTGCCAAGCGTGGCGATAATGGCAAAACCCCTCTTTTGAACACCAGTGTCCAGCAGTGGACGTCTTTCGGCTGAAATGATGACGATGATGATGATGATGAGCCAAATATATATGAACCCCCAACTACATGAAGAGAAATCCATTAGTATTTCACTTCCCTTGTAATTTTGTACACTCGCTTCAAAGTAGACCGTACCTTGAGCTAGTTATATTTTTTATTTAAGGGGAATGTGCTAACGTAGCCCTCGAATTTATAAAAACAAGCCCGTCACACTATTCCTAAACTGCAAATCCTGAAATCCCGAATCAACAGTGGCGACGTTCAGGAAAGTGCCGATACAAGGCAGCTCGCAACTCGGGTCCCGCACAAATGAGTCAACTTTCCGTTGTAAGCAGATTGGAATGTTACGCACAAATATCACAATTGAATAAACAACAGTATCAATACAAGAATTATTTACAAATTTTTGATAAATTAAACAATAAATTACAAGCATTTATTAAAATCAAAAGAAGTAAATTACTTAATTTATGGTCCCAAAATACTACTCAAACATAATTATTGGAAGTATAAGGGAATCTGGGACCGCAGTCCCGGACCTGAAAGCCCCACGACCCTATCTATCAACATGGAACGCGTATACAAAGTTTTGTGCCCGTGCTATTTATTAATCGTCTAAGAGTTCTTTCAATCGATCTTGGCTGTAGTATCTAGTCTTGTTCGTCATAAAAATGTATGGTCACCAGAATCAAAGGATTGTACAAATTTTTGCTCAATCGGTTAAGGCGACTGGTTTGAAATTCTGTTGCAAGATTTGATCAATAGATACAAACTAACCAATCAACTAACTAACAAGGCAAGTCAAATAAAAGCTTATAAGAATAATCGACACAATTCTGTAAGTATGTTAAAATTATAATTTTTTCATGAAATAGTAATACTTTCTACCAATTTTAAACTTGATTTTTAATTTCGTGGTCTATCATAATTATACAAAGCATCCCCTTAACCAAGAGCAAACATTTGGAGTGTTTACCTTACACGTTCATCGTGCATATTGTCAGTCGTTTTACACGTGCAGCCTGTGGACCAACTTTACGCAGCGGGCGTACAGCGCACTGCGCGTGCAGTACAACAATGCTTTCAGGATACTGTTAGGGCTTCCGCGGTTTTGTAGTGCTTCGACTATGTTTGCTGAGGCGCGGACCGATGATTTTTTCGCGATAATAAGGAAGCGGAGCGCTTCACTTTTAAGTCGCCTACGAAGCAGCTCGAACAGTCTCCTGAGGGTGTTGTCCGAGCGGTGGGACCTATCCCTGATACAGAGGTGGATGCAGCTTCACGTTAGCGCCTCTCCTCGTATTATTTAATTTTCGTGTATAATTATTGTATTGTCTAATTTTGATAATGATTGTTTTAATGTCTTATATTAATTTATTTCATTTCACTTAATTTTATTTCATTTCATTTAATTATATTGCTGGACATTGTTTATGTAATTCTAATGACATGTGTATGTGTAATTTTATTTGTTCTTGATTATTTTAATGTAATGTTGTATGATTTTTAATAATATTTTTTATATAATGTACTTATGGACTATGTCTGAAATAAATGAATTATTATTATTATAAGAGCATAATAACCTTTGTGCCTCTTTGTGAGACTTTGTTCACTTTTGGTAAAAGAGGCTTCTTCATTTAGTACTTTAACAAGTAAACTAATTACTTTTGTACGCGTACCGCGATACCGCGTTGAATTTTGCCAATTTTTTATGTGTGCGCGAGCACTTCGCTCGCGACTTCGTCCGCGAAAATTATTATGTAATGTTACTCTGTAAAGATGTAGCTTTTATTACTAATAGTTTAAGAATTTTTACAATCGGTCGAGTAGTTTTTGAGTTAAATCGTAACAAACAAACAATAAAATCTTTCCTCTTTATAATATTAGTTTAGATGTACTTGGTTGGTTTCTTTATGAACACTTTAAAGTCACCACACTTCGAAGTTTTACTTAGATGAAAGGAAATGTTTTAAAAAAGGAAATTAATAATACTACTTATTAAAAACAAAACTATGTACATATACGAAACCTTTTTTTTGGTTCGTCCCGTTCACATGTACCTTATATATATTGGCAAAATGTGGGTCTATCTACTATTTATTTATTTAACACTTCAAGCACAATGCACAGAGGCAGACTTAATGCTGTAAGCATTTTCTACCAGTCTACCTTAGGGTAATGTAGAGACAAACAGTGGTAGGTGTATATCTGAAAATAATTTAGTAAGACTTACTCATCATCTGCCTAGCCTTTTCCCAAACTATTATGCGGTCGGCTTCCAGTCTAACCGGATGCAGTTGAGTACCAGTATTTTAAATGAAGCGACTGCCTATCTGACCTCCACAACCCAGAAACTGGGTAATACGATAACCCTTGGTAAGACTGGATGTCAGACTTTTGGCTTCTGACTACTCGTAACGACTGTCAAAGATCTACAAATGACAGCCGGGACCAAAGGATTCACGTGCTTTGCAAAGCACGGAAAGTAGAGAAAGTCGGTATGTAGTTTTGATCATCCATCCACGGACCAACCACGGCAAGCACGGCTTAAACTTAAAAATCGACCCGTGTGGCTGTTATTATTTAGCCACGAGCTCCTCCACCAAATATGGGTGTATCTACTATTTATTTATTTAACACTTCAAGCACAATGTACACAGGTGGACTTAATGCCGTAAGCATTTTCTACCAGTCAACCTTACGGTAATGTAAGAGACAAACAGTAGTAGGCGTATATCTGAAAATAATTTAATTTAATAAGACATACTACAAGGGTAAATAAGATACTATAAATATATACAACACCAACAGCACTACTTTGTTACATCTCCACCTTAACATTCGGGTATTTCATGTTATTATACACCAAAGAGTAAATTCTTAGGCCAAGTGTTCATGGATGCGACGCCAGGGACGGGCTGCGGTATGCGGTCCATGGATAAGGAAGATAAACGGACTCTTTGTCCTTGGCATGTTTATTAATTAACTACAGCTGTCCCGCATAACTTCGTCTGCGTCACATTTTCCCCGTTATCACAACATTTTTCTTTGCTGCTCCGCTCCTATAAGTCATAGCATAATAATATATAGCCTATAGCCTTCCACGATAAATGGGCTATCTAACACTGAAAGACTTTTTTAACTCGGACCTGTAGTTCCTAAGATAACGCGTTAAAGCAAGCAAACAAACAAACTCTTTAGCTTTATTATTAGTATAATTATGTTTAATGGATTAGATTGTAAAATGCATATTGCTGTATTTAAAATAAGTAGCTTAAATATACGAATCACTCTCGTAGTCAAGTGAAGTAAACTGAAATTGACAACGCACATACTAGTTAAAAAAAAAACAAGTGTTTATACAGAAATCATTGATATGCCAGACCTATGACTTACTGGAGCCATTCAATGTCGCAACTAGCTTGGAAAAACGAATTTTTTTAACAAATTCGGCAAAAAAACATCTTCGCCGTTTCACGAAGCATAGACAAAAGTTATTTACTGTCTGTCCCAGGCCATTACACTGCTTGATGGGGCGACACGGTGTGAATTTGAACAGAAATTTGGAACCTTAAAAAAATAATTAAATTCACAAGTCAAGTCTATGCCGAAAAAAGATTTCAACTGTGGTAGGTACTTATGTAAATTGAAGTATTGGTCATGAAACTTAGACGTCTTCACATAATCTTGACTCGAAAATCGAATAACACTTTTGTTTTGTTATATTTTCGGCATGGTTAGTAAAGTTCGGTTTATAACACATTTGCTCGTAGAGGGTCTCTAAAATACCGTAGACAGGCTATTAGAAAACATGTCATAGAAAAATTGTGATCCCATTTTTCAGTGAGGCCATTAATAGCAAAATAACTAATTTTAACCACACCAACCAGACGGTAGCAATAGCAAGTTGATTATCATCTTGTTCGATTTGACCCATCTATTGTTAAAGTTAAACTCATCTTCGGGAAAGTTAAAGTGAAATTAATCTTTCTTAATCGCTAACCCGCACCGGCCAGCATGACGTTTTAAGGCCAAGAACCTTCCAAATATGACTAAGAAGCATATGCGATGGCCCTCAGTCCCCAGTGGTCCTGGTAAGCCTGGCTACAGCAGCGGTCAGGAAACCTCCAAGACGGAGGGTGCGAAGAGTCCCTGGGGGAACGGATCCGGCTGCCTAAACAATTTAGTGCTGGAGTGGAGAGCACGGACGGGACGGAGGAATGTGGAAAGACAACCGACTATGTGGACAGACGATCTCATTAAAGTGGCCAGAGGAAACTGGATAGCCATGGATCATAACTGCCAAAAGTGGAGAGATTTCGATGAGACCTACACTAAGCATTGGATGGCCAAGGGTTAAAGAAGAGAAGAGAGAGAAGAGAATCGTGTGGTTAGTGCCTAACCTGGAGTCAGAGTTTCTAGGCCACCCATGGGTCACTGACTTGGCTTTACAAGCCGTCGAGAAATATCTCTCAGCCACGCTGGTTTCCTCACGATGTTTTCCTTCACCGAAGCCAGTGATAATTATATAATACACACATGAATCCGAAAAATCAGAGGTGCAGTGGTGAGTTTTGGGTTTGATCTTGAGACCTATGACTCGGCAGTCTGATGATCACTCCACTACGCTATCACTGCTATCAGTGAACTTAATTAAACGGCAACACATAGCAAGTTAAGTTTACCCCAACAGCCTTTATCTATGACGATTTTAATTGCTTCATCCAATAAACTAAACAATTGCAACGGAAATATTCATTGAACAGACC
This sequence comes from Cerastis rubricosa, assembly GCA_949152445.1. Taxonomy (NCBI): domain Eukaryota; kingdom Metazoa; phylum Arthropoda; class Insecta; order Lepidoptera; family Noctuidae; genus Cerastis; species Cerastis rubricosa. Next base: position 5,597,665 of record OX424532.1, read on the forward strand.
TCAACGAGCAACGGAGCCAGCTCGTGTCCAAATAATAACAGCGGCATTGGTCGATCTTTAAGGTAAAGCCGCGCTTGCCAAGATTGGTCAGGTCAAGTCTTTCTATGAGCTCCACCTCGAACCAGCCCTCGCGATGTGTCCAGGTCGTTGCGCCAATTACGTCACCCCGGAAACTGTAGGTACGGTACGGAATGGCATTATTCCAAGGACCCAAAAACATTTCACCATTTCAATAGAAACATATCTAAGCTCACAAATATTACTCCAAATAAATACCTTTGATCCCTACATCGCCACAAAACCCATCATTATTAAAAACCTTTTAAACATAATACGTTTCGTAGGTGTCAATCGTTCTTGACCCTATATTTTGGAACTTTCTGTGCAATCGAATCCGAACCTAGGGACCTATCACAGAAGGTGGTTTGTACCTAAATAGATGGTTTAATGTGTGAGTTTCACACATTAAACCATTTTCACACATTCGGATACGTCGAATATATCTTTTCCTGAGGCTTTCCCTTTACATAACACTTGGTTGGATAAAGTGATGTCGGAGGAAAATTGTATCTTTTTATATGTAGCGTAAACAATAGGGGGTGGAAGTAGTGGGTAGGGTAGCGTATAACCTGTTCTGTTGATACATCGATGATATGGGTTATAAGGGTTGAAACGGCAACGTGTTGGCAGATAGGCCGATTGTTTGCTTACGGAGGTTTATTAAAGCAACATTGTAAATGAAACGTTAACTATCGCGGTTGGCACAGTTCGAACCTTACCTAACACTAAAGGTGCTATGATCGTCTTCAATCCAGTTTGACATAGGAAAAAAAGTTTGGCCTGAAATTAGGTTTGGCCGGTAACACATGCGCTAAGAAACACGCTTTGCAGTCTTTTGTGCGTAAAGTTATCCAGAATAAATTATTTAAAAAAAATAAAATTATGAAGATGCTGCTCTTATTTATACATAATTATAATAGTCTTTTAAAATTTTGCAGGTTACCCATTTAATTACATAATCCATGTTTAAGAAAGTTTCTAGATAGGCTAAAATGATGCTTAAGTATATTTCATCTTAAAATATAATTTAGATTTAATGTTCAAACTTTAAACTTGACTTCAAATGGCAAACGAACTATAACTTAATACGAATTTATGACTTTCTAATACATTAGAAGATCGACTTCGTTCAACAAAAAGTAATTTCTTCATGACCATACATTTTATTCAAAATTCTAAAAGCATAATATAAATTACAAGTTGGCCATTAAAACTTAAGCTGAAATAATTTTCTGTGACACTATCTTTAGAAAGACAAAACCAAAGTTTATTCTATAAATAATACTTAGAATAAAATGTTTTAAGATTTTTATATATAATCTTTTGCCTAGCCTTTTCCCTAACTTTGTTGGGGTCGGCTTCCAGTCTAACTGGATTCAGCTGAGTATCAGTATTTTACATGGAGTGACTGCCTATCTGACCCCCACAACCCAGTAACTGGGTTATACGATACCCCTTGGTAAGACTGGATGTCAGACTTTCTGCCAAAGGGCAGTCGTTACGAGTAGTCAGAAGCCGACGTTATCTACAAATAACAGCCGGGGCCAACGGTTTGTGCTTTACGAGGTACGGAAAAATCTCGGTATGTAAAGATGGTCACCCTTCCACGGACCAACCTCGGCAAGTACGGCTTAGCCTTGAAGATCGACCTGTGCGGCTGTTATTATTTAGCCACGAGCTCTTCCTAAGAGATTTTTACACATGTAGAATATTTTAATTTTTGGATGTGCTTTTGGTGTCAACCATTTTATATTTTGGTGTCATCTTTTAATTTCTTCATGTACCTCTTGGCCAGAAACTACACACTCAAGGGTCACGACCGTCATGTCTAGCGACCGGAACTATAGCTATAATATATATACAAACGAAAGACGTCTTTCATTGGTTTTTCAGTCAGCACAACGCGAATTGAGGACCGATAGTACCCATCATCTGCCTAGGCTTTTCCCATGTTGGGGTCGGCTTCCAGTCTAACTGGATACAGCTAAGCACCAGTATTTTACATGGATCAACTGCCTATCCGACGCCCACAACCCAGTTAACTGGGTACTGGACTTTCGGGCCATTTTTGCTACATAGAACGAATGCCAAAGATCTACAAGTAACAACCGGAACCAATGGTTCGAGGCACTGAGGAAACTCCGTAGGTAATAGATGGTTACCCATGCATGGACTACCTAGGCACACGCGACTTTACCATAAAGATTGACCAATGCAGCTGTAATTATCTAGCCCCGATCTTCTATCCATACAACGTCAGTAGGTGACGCGCTCGTGTCGCGTCACCCGAGGGTGTGAACTTGTCGAACTTTACTCTTTCCTGGAAAAATAAATATATTTGTGCATTGACCATTTCCCTAATTCAGCTTTAATAACTACACTAGTGCTTATGCCGTGAAACGTTCTCTTGTTCAAAAATTTCATCCAAAGTTTTTCGGTATTCCTTGCCGTAATATTATATTTATACAAGGTGTTGTTTTGCATCCTCGTCAAAATTCAGGAGGTTGTCGTTGAATAAACGTTTGAGATTGTTTGTATGTGTGAAAGCGCCGTTATAGGGCAAGAATCAGACGGGCCGCGTTTAAAACACGGGTGGTTCACAATTACCGATTTCCGTAAACAACAAAAAAAGAATACCAACCCATTTTATTATTGATTCGGGTCGAGAATCATTAGCATCGTTACCTCCTTGAATTTTACGAGGTTGCAAAACAACAACTTGTATAAGAGTAAAAAGTAAAAGTTTATTTATTTATATTATATAAACGTTCAACTTCTACATAAGTGTTCTGTATGCGTTTATTTTTGAGTGAAGAAACTGAAACGTGACTGAATTAGTATTCTAAACATAACTCAACAAATATTTATGAAAAAAGCATTATTTTAAAACAAAAAACCCTCCAGTTGAAGATAAGATAAGATAGATAAGATATAATATTTTATTTGCCCAAACATGTGTTTACATACAATAATAAAAGTGCATGCAAGGTAACATAAAATAATAGAAAATAGTTCAGACATGTTTGCCACATACTATGGCGTGCAAATGTTTTGAATAATAATTGTGCTTTTAGTTAATCATTTCAATCCAATTTAAAAATAATTAATATCAAAATTATACATGTCAAAATTATAATTTAATCAATTCTGTGGATTTAGCAAATAATAATAAATGTCAAAATAATAAATGTCAACGTCTACACATGTCAAAAGTAATAATTAATAAAATCATGAATAAACCTATGTTACATTAAATCGTTCCGTCAGAAATTCATTAATATTATAGTATGCTTTGTCGTTTAGGAATGATTTTAGTTGTTTCTTCAATTGTACGTTATTAAGCTCTCTCCAACTTTTGGGTAACTTATTATAAATAATGGGAGCCATGCAGAAAACACTTTTGCGCATAAGTGCAGTCCTACTCCTATGCAGACACAGCTGGTTTTGATCACGCCTGGGTCTGGGAAATTTATCTGCCATTCGCGAAAATAAGATTTTATTATTCCTAATAAACATTACTGTTTCTAGAATATAAAGGGAGGTCAGTGTCAATATTTTATAACGTATGAAATAAGGTTTACAGCTATCGGTGGTTTTCAACTTGAACATAGCTCTGAGACATCTCTTTTGTGCTTTAAAGGCGGCTTCTTTGTCGGTTGAATTACCCCAAAAGATAACCCCATATCTGAGAACAGATTCGGTTAGCCCGTAATATGCAGTTAATAAGGCATCTATGTTTACCTTTCGTGACAAACTGTATAAGGCATATGCACTACTGCTTATTCTTTTAGTCAAGGTCTCTATATGTGCCTTCCAATTTAAATTTCGATCTATCGTAACTCCTAAGAACTTGGTTGTAATAACTGTGTCAATTTGTTTATTATTGTAATTTATGTCAAGGTTGGGAAGAGTCAATGCGCGCTGGCCAAAATGCATAATAACAGTTTTATTTAAATTTATTTTTAAATTATTATTATTCAACCATTCTACAGTTTCTTTTAATGTATTATTTATGTCATTTTTATACAAATCTCTTTGATTACAGGGAATAGTTATTGTACTGTCATCCGCGAAGAGTGTCATAGGATAATTGATAGCCCTTGGGAAGTCATTGATATACAATATAAAAAGCGGTGGTCCTAGTATACTTCCTTGTGGAACTCCATAGATAACATTACGTTCCTCCGAAAGAAAGATTTCTTCCCTTTTGGTGGTAACATTTATTCTATTAATTTGTGTTAGTTGTTTTCTTTCATGAAGGTACGATTTTAAGAGTTCAAGAACAGTACCTCTTATACCGTAAGCATCCAGCTTTTTTAGTAAAATATTATGTTGTACATGATCAAATGCCTGGGTCATGTCACAGAATATTGCGCACACTGGAGTGTTATTATCCATATTTATCATAACAGTATGCAAAAAGTCATAAATGGCCATGTTAATTGATTTCTTTTTCCTAAATCCATTTTGTTCGTCGCAAAGAATATTTTTGGCTTCTAGATATAAATTAAGTTCTTTATAAATATATTTTTCAATTATTTTCGAGAAAATTGGTATCAATGAAATCGGTCTATAGTGTTCCATTACCTCTCTATCTTGTTTTTTGAACAACGGCTTAATTACCGATTTTTTCAGGGCACTTGGAAAAATACCTTCGCTTATACTCAAATTTATAATGTAACTTAACGGACAACAAATTTCCTCGACTACTTCTTTCAGTATTTTAGTAGAAACTTCATCGTAACCTACACTGTTTGTATTATTAAGGGCTAAAATTATTTTTAATACGTCGCTTGGCGAACTTGGAGCCATGAACATCGAATCTTTTCTGTTTGAAATATGTTTTGTGACTCTGTCTCCCGAATTACCAATTGGCTTAATTTTATCAATAAAATAATTATTAAATACATTAGAAATACATTTTGGATCAGAGATAATTTCATTTTTGTTATTTCTTATTTTATTAATATTATTCTTTGGCAAATTTAGCTTAGCTTGATTTATTATTTGCCATGTTGTTTTGGATTTATTATTAGAAGTATTTATTTTATGGTTATTGATATGAAAATGCAGTCCTCTATCATTTTTTTTGGTAGAGAGTTCATAAATTTTGAAGATATGTTAGAATTAATGATCATTCATATTTCGCAGAATAAATATTTTATGTCTTCTTTATTACGTGATAAGACTTAATTTGAGAAGCTCTCAAGCATTTTCTTATATTTTTTAATTCAACAAATAAAAGAAAGAAAAGAGCAGCAAGAGCCGATCGACGCTTACCGAGGCCGGTCCTTGGATGGATCCATCCATCAAATATCGAGCGCCGCCGTTACGACGGCTAGAACGTTAAGCCGTGGCTGTCATTCGTCAGTTATTACGGGCAGTCAGAAACTCGAAAGTCTGTCTGTCTGAATGTTTGTAGGGGTCAGATAGGCAGCCGCTCCAAGTCAAATACTGGTATTCAGCTGTATCCGGTAAGACTGGAAGCCGACTCCAACATAGTTGGGAAAAGGCTAGGCAGATGATTCTGATGACAAGCAAATAAGTACAGCAGCAAGAAGCGGCAGCAAGAAGCAGCAGCAGCAGCAGCAGTAGGAGTGTAGGTAAACTTTTCTACTAGTTTATTAAAAACTACTCAAAATACGAAGTGTTATGTTTTCAGTTTTCATGTATGTATTTTTGCTGCAAAAACAACTTTTCAGCGATATCTGTCTTCACTTTGAGGTATTCTGAGAAACGGAATGGATTTTTAACGGTTTTTGGACGGTGTGAGCCGTTGCAAGTAATTTTGCGGATACGCTAACGTTTGCTCTTCTCCTGGATTTATTTTAATAAGCAGCTTGAGTAGGTACCAATATATTTGATATCTTCTAAGCAGACAGATAATATAGGTAATTCAGATATTGCTTTACCAGAATTCCGTAATTTTGTCCAGAATTTTATTGTGCAATTGAATTCAGAATTGTGAATTTTTATTCAAAATTAAGTAACCTTCAGAACATGAGAGAGACTTATGGTCGGGTCCACGCCTTTTCTTCCAAACGTAAGTAACTTAACTACTAACGCTTTAACATAATAATTGTATAACCATTTAATTTTAATGAGTAACCATGGAGTTTCTTACCGGTTCTTCTCCATAGGAAACGACCAACCCAAACCGTGCACTTTTTCTCGGCGTTTTATAAGTACCCTTTTTTTCAAACAACCCGACTTTTCTATTCCCTACTCTTGCAACCTCTGAAAGTCAGAATCAACAGTGGTAACTAACGGAAAAGCACAGAGGCAAGGAGTGCAGACCGATTCGCCGTTGAAACCGGACGAGCCTACAAAGAAATTTTTATTTGTATTTTTGAGTTATGATCTGCTAATACACGCTTCATAAAACTGTTTCAGCTTAACAGCCTTTGCGACACGAGGGTATTTAGGTGCAGACGGTGTAGTATGTCTGAAGCCATTTTGGCTCTTTTATTAGAGCTGTTCGGCGAACTTCTGGTGGCGCTATCCCTTTTTTTTTTGTTTAGGATGGGAAATCATCAAATGACTTCTTCCGCTCTGGGCGGAGCGGAAGGGAGTGTCAGACTTGACTGACTAAAACCCATCCATGTTCCTTCTTAGCCCTTTGCGTTCCAGGGGCACGGTATCTCTTTCGAACAACCCGCAGCCCTGGCAGGCATCGGCCCTCTCGGACCCCTTCCGAGTTGATGACATCTCCTTGAGGCGTGGCGCTATCCCTGCCGCAGTCACTAGCTGTAAAAGATAGCGCCTGAGTAGTAGGACCCCACTTCGATCAAATCAGTCGCCGTAAGAGACTGTAGTGAGTGTGCACCTATATATACACGCTTCTAAAAGCCTGTAGTAAACAGCACATTCTCAAATTTGTAACCAAGGATGAATTGCGGCAAGGTCAACGGCCTGACAGCCACCATTGCGCACCAATACAACAATTAATTATGGATTCACAAACACAGCAGTCAGTTTGCGGTAAGCGGGATTGGTTGTACCACACCGAGCAAGGCGGGCACGCTGAATTAGTTGCATGCAAATCAGCAATAGACCGAGAACGCCAAATTGGTATTAATCGATTCACTTGGAATAACCTTTAAGACTATTTGGATGAGATACCTACTTTATTGAAATGGGATATTGGCCTGCTTGGTATAAACTAATGTGATTAAATATTAATAATAATATTATAATTATTTATAATACGACTTATTCTACGTTCTTGGCTCAAAAATAAACCTTGGTCATTACGCCGCTGTGCCAAGACTTTGTAGGCAGTACAACACGCTATCTAAAACCACCAATTTTGACATCTGTGAATCCCTTGCAATGTATAAGGGTTGTGCGTTGTTTCATCGCTAATTGTTTAATCGAATTTCGTTTCACATAAATTGGTTCTCATATTATCATGAAATGAATATCAAATAAATTATGAATAATCAATACGCAGAATACTTCATCATCATCATTCATCATTTCAGCCCAAAAGACGTCCACTGCTGGACATAGGCCTCCCCCAAGTCACATTGACATTTTGGGGGGTTTTGCCATAATCGCCACGCTTGGCAGGCGGGTTGGCGATCGCAGTACGGTTGTTACAAAAAGCACAGGGAACGCTGCTGCCCATTCTCTGGCAAGTCCCTTAGTCGCCTCTTACGACACCCACGGGATGTTATGGGATGTTGCTATTCATAACGTCCGACACCATACAGAGCAGAATACTTACTTTGAAGAAATTTAAATCATCGATTTTTTTTTTTTTCAAATAAAGTTTATTGTTGGAATATCAGATCATAGAATAACAAACCAAATATTTTTTATCCACATATTGTTTGTTTCACTTAAAACTTTTTACCAAGAATACCATTTAATCGAATGACAGTACGTAAACGTTTAAATTCATACCTTTGATAAAATGCATACCCTCCTATAAAAATAATGCGGGTAAATTCTTGTGAAGCAGGAAAATAATCTTATTATTCTCACTAATAGTAGCAATGCCTGTTGCAAGTTGCATGCATCATGCAAGCAAGCATGCATCTTGCAGCGTGTAAGCAAGCATGCAGCATGCAAGCAAGCATGCAATATGCAGCGTGCAAGCAAGCATGCAACATGCAGCAGGCATAGTTTCCGTCACGGCTCCGGCGTTGCGGGGCTTCGGCGGTCCCATGCGAGCTTATCGTCGCAGATGTGTTTCACGCTCACCACCGCGAGTGTCAAAACCACCTGCTCCTCAGCTCGCGGGCCGCCTCGCCCCTCCGCGCCTACACAATTTTAACCCTAGCTCACTAACCTTAATTTCGAGTAACGTTATCACTAACCATTCGTAAATTTTACGACACATTAAAACACCAATATTTATTTAATCAACTTTATTTATGACACAAAACGAACTTAATAGAGCTTAAAGCAGTCTTAGTTTCAAATAACATAAGCTGTTTTAAAAATATTCTTCATTGAACAATGATTCCACATAGGAACAATATGCACCCTGCAAATCCCGTTTTTGCAGCCCTGCAGCAGCTGTGAAGTTGGTGGTCATACAACGTTTTTTTGCAACGTTTCTAGCGTGTTAGCAACACAATGTCAAAAATTTGCAAATAAAATTGAAAACTTTTAGTGATTTTTAAAGTACAGTAATTATTACGTCATGTTATAACATAAAAATAACATAGTCTAATAGTAATTATTGAAAATAATTGACAAATAAAAAAATAGTTACGTAGATACTAAGCTTTCGTCAATTTTACGACGATCACACGATATATCCCGATGTAATGAGCGTGAATCCGCAGTGAGTGTTTGCTGGTCACTGGCGATGAGAATTAAGAAGGTATTAGAAACGGGCAGGGTGGCGCAGGTCGGGATCTTACCGAAACACTAAATTCGCAAGGTACGCATCGTCATTTTGACGAATGGTTAGTGACACAGGGTTAAATAACACTCTAGGGGTAGGGCAGACAAGACTACGTGGAGTCGGTTCTCCAGCCATTCATTTCTGTCACTAACTTTTATAGCACAACATATTGACTTGTATAGAGAATATTTTAATTTAAGGTTAAAAATTTCGTGTAATTCTACTGTTTGATAAGTTTGCTAAATAAAAAAAATGTGATCATAAAATTCATTGAATTGTGTTTCTGTAAAATATTTTTCATCCAAGTAAGTAGTAGTTGAAATAAAAATATTCGAAATAAAAATACGAGGACCAAATAGTATGTGAAACATTTTCTGCGAAACGAAATTCTGTGAAACTTCAGTATGCGAAACAAGGTGACACCATGTCTTAAGGATTTATTTTATTTTTATTGTTAATTTTAATTATATTTTACTTCATTTATTTATTATCAAATGATGTGTTTTAAATTTTAATTATTTTAAACTTTTTTAATATATTTAAATAGTATTATCAATTTTTTAGCAATTGTAAATTCTATTATAACCAATTATGACATCAGTGAATCTCTTGCAATGTCTACGTAATGTCTAAAGATTTATCTAAATGTAAAATACCATTAAAATATGTTGTAAAAGTTTAAGAGAATATAATTAAAATTAACACAACAATTTTAATTTTATTTTTCATTTATTTAATATCATCTGATGTGTTTTTAATTTTAATTCTCTTAAACTTTTTCAATATATTGTAATGTAATTTGTTAGCTCAGATGTAAATTCAATTATGCATGCTGTGGTCTCCTATAAGTGTAGGAGTTCACCTACGTGATACTTTTAAGTCCATTATTTATTTCACATGATCTGTTTACATCCTTTGTTGGAGATCCTAAATAAATAAATGAAATAAAATAAATAAAATTTAAATTTTCTTACGTGTTTTTTGCAATTTGTCGGTCAGAGTCAGATTGTATGTTAATTTAAATATGATTTTGCGACCGTTAAAAACATATGGCTTTATGAAATTTATTTATTAAACATTGGTTTCACTTTATAAACTGGCGTGAATTAAAACAGAGTCCACGATAGAAATATTAAACTTGATTGTATAAAGTCGGCTAAATTGTTTTTTAATCGATAGTAATTTAATAAATATTAATTCAACTCTGTCTGTGTATCTGTAAGCTTACTCTTGACTTTAATTCCGATCGATCGGCATTGGAATTTTGACGTTTCGTACTCTTAAATACCACGCTAGCGCCACATTGGGTTTAAAATTGCGTGTCTATTTGGGGAACTAAGTGGGATTGGAATCGCTATTGACGTACTGTAAACGCTACTCTTGAGTTTCTTTTGACAGCTGTCTAATGTGCTGTCTAGGATTGGCCTTAGATTGGAATTGAAATTAGTTTCAAGAGTAAGCCCACTGATCTGCCTGTCTGTCTTTCTTTCAGTATTGATAAAATTTGGCTTACACCTAGAAAATGACCTTGGTTGGAAACATGTAATCCCGAAAACAAATTATTTTATGGGCCAATTTTCGTCTTACACACAAGAAAATTCACGGAGAGAACCTAGTTAATAAGCAATAAACAATTTCTCAACGAAAACTTCTGAGGATTTTCATCTCCCGAACATGGCAGGTATTCAGTAATAGTGTGTTGTTAAATCGCATGTACAAGACGCTGTAGTGAGCTATGCCAACAGTTGCGTCGAGCTCCGCCGCTCTCTCGGGCGAAATGTTATAATAAGCGATACACCTTGTGACATGCACGAGTATACAAGCTTGCAAAGCCTTGTAGAAGTATGTGGAAGAAAATAGATAATACTATTTTGAAAAAGGTATAGGTACAGTCAGTCGCCAGCATTACCTGACCCATTTCCCTCATTTTTGCTTTGTGAGATGGGTCAGGTAATGGTGAAGGGCACTGTACTATGTCTATCGCAATCATACATTTGTTTCAGTGCTTTCACTCAGAATAGTCGAAGTCGAATAGGAAATACAAACCCGTCTAGTATATTTACATGTATAAAAATGTAATATAGGAGTAGTACTTGGACTGACTTACCGAGGCCGCCAAAGTTCCTACTCCTATGTCCTACTTCTAGACGACTATGCCTGCTAACCATGACCTCTTGCTCATCAGGAAGAGGCTACGAGTTCGAACCCGGGTCAGGCAAAGTATTATTTAGTTTTTTCATTATGGTTTTTTTCAGTAGCAGCCAAGGAGTCAAGATCTGTTCCAGGTTGATGAAAATAGGCTCGCCCACTATTACATGAGACTTGAACATAACTGGTGAAATGTGGGTGTACTATTAGGCACACTTCTGCGATCAAAAACGCATTCAAAAGTCTCAATATCAAAAATACTGAAGACTTATGGGGGATTTCGGTCAAGGTTCTTGAAAACATTATTGACTCAATTGCGCCTGTCCTAACAGGCATATTCAATCAATGTTTGGACAGCGGCAAGTTTCCTGACTTGATGAAACATAGTAAAGTGGTACCGATTTTCAAATCGGGTTGTAAGAGTGATCCTTCTAATTATAGATCGATATCTGTGCTTCGAGCACTGAGTAAAATCTATGAAAAAATCATGCTGGACCAGATATTGTCTCACTTCAACTCTAATGGGATACTGCATAGTTAACAGTTTGGTTTCACGAAGGGTAGGTCGACAACGGACGCGGGAGTAAAACTCATCAGTCACATTCTGTAATCCTGGGAGAAGTCCCAGGACGCTATTGGCATTTTTGTGATCTCTCAAAAGCGTTCGACTGCGTCGACCACAACACGCTGATCTGTAAATTACATCACTACGGAATTCGTGGACAAGCTGCTGATCTTGTTCTTTCCTATTTATCTAACAGGCAGCAAAAAGTAAATGTAAATGGGGCGACATCCTCTGGGTCTATAGTCAGGATGGGTGTGCCCCAAGGTTCAATTCTTGGTCCTTTCCTATTTCTTGTTTATATTAATGATCTCCCATATATGATGGCCAAATTATCGGATATAATTCTATTTGCTGATGACACTTCGCTAATTTTTAAAATTCATAGGAAAGATACGGATGTCATACATGTCAACGAAAGTCTAACTGTTCTCTCGAAATGGTTCGCAGCTAACAATCTTTTACTGAATACGAACAAAACAAAATGTCTAAAGTTCTCTTTACCAAATGTAACTCTCTTAATTAAAATCTTAACGGCAAAAAACTTGATGTTATCGCGGAAACTGTATTCTTAGGAATTACTATCGATTCAAAACTGCAGTGGGGCGCGCACATTGGAACTCTTTCGGGGAGGTTAAGCTCAACCGCCTATGCAGTTAGGAAAATAAGGCAGTTGACTGATGTAGCCACAGCTAGGTTAGTATACTACACGTATTTCCACAGTATTATGTCTTATAGAATTCTGCTGTGGGGATCGGCAGCAGACGTTGATTCAATTTTTATATTGCAAAAGAGGGCAGTCCGCGCGATCTATAAAATGGGTCCTCGCGAGTCCCTCAGAGAAAAATTTAAAGAGATCGATATACTGACTCTGCCTTTACTTTATATCTTAGAATGTATTTTATATGTCCGCAAAAACCGAGGGCTTTTCAAAATTAGAAGCGACTTCCATAATATAAACACACGCAGTAAACACGAAATTGTAATACCCAAATTTAAATTAACAAAAACTAGCAAGTCATTTCTTATAAACAGTATACGCTTTTATAATAAGTTGCCAAAGTCAGTTATAGAACTGACCGATGGAAAGTTTAAAATTGCATCAAACGTGTCCTTATTAAAAAAACATATTACAAAATTAAGGACTATGTTGAAGATAAAGAAGTTTGGCTGTAGTTCCTTCTGCTCGTGCGGCTTCCCTGGTAGCTCATAAACGATACAAATATTTGGATGTCTCTAACTATTCCGAATTTGATTTATTCTATTCTTTTTATTTTCAGATGTTTTACAATAGTTTTCAAATCATTGCACCGTTTATTCATTGTGCAGAATAGTTACAGTACTGATGACTACATTTGTGTCAATTGTTTATTTAATTGTTCTTAGTTTAATTTTTACTTTTGTATAGATTTTTTTTTCATTCATATTTTTTGTGAATGTGTGGACATTGTGGGCTTTGTAGTTTTTTTTTCACTATCATCTTTTTCTACATTTTGTAGTAAGCGATGACTTATTGTCGGGCCTACGCTGCCCTCTCATACTTAGGTACTAACGCTGTAACATCCAAATATTGTAAAACCAAATGATTTTAAAAGAGTAACCATGTAGTTTCTTCTCCATAGGAAACGACCAACCCGAACCGTGCCTCTTCTGTCGACGTTTTATAAGTGCCCATGTAGGCCTATGTAAAATAAAATATTTTGCTTTTGATTCTGCCTAACATTTCAAGGATTACAGGCGTGATGTTAGGTACTTGGAAAAAAATTGTGAAATTGTTTGTCAAAACCTACTTGCAAAAATAAATAACATCTGTAATTTTAGCAATGTAAGCTTCGCAACAGCCTTGAGGAATTCCCGCGCGCGCGCCTTTGGTTTTATCAGCTTCTGGTAAAAGTGAATGAGTATCGAAAAAAAATATTTCTGTTTCTTTGGGAAAGTTGTTTGTTATCACCAGTATAATCACGTGTTTAAGTATCGGTCACTCATTACCAGTCACCCTATATATTTGTGCCCTGTTAATGACAAATAGAATCACCCGTAAATGTTTGCGAGATCGTCGAACTTAAGACATTAGCATAGCAGTCAACGATAAGCCACCGTACATGTCAGCCTCTTGATTAGTAACTAAGAATACATATACCTACGTATAGTCGACCTCTTAATTACTTAATCACCCTAGCACCCTAGGGTTGAATGTCATTGACACTTGAACGTCATAATATAGGTTTATTTGTCCAGTTGACGTGGACTGCAGTGAGTTCGTTCGCGTGGAAATTTTGATAAGATCAGACGGCGAAAAATAGTGTTACAACTGAATTAGACCGATTATAAATTTTCTATAGAAACAGAAATTTACAATTCTTTTTTTTTTTTAAAGACTTTTCGAAAATGTTTCTTGTAACTTCTTAGACATATGTATCCTACATAATTATATGCGTATCATTAAAATCGGTTCAGTCATTTCGGAAACTAAGGACTTGAAAGTTTGTATGAAATGCTGCGTAAACGTGTGCAGTTCAAGGTAGCGATGCTTGTCAAGCATAAAGTCAATAATGTGTCGAACTTAGTACAATTATTTCAGTTCTGTATTTTCCCGCCTGCACAGATGAAAAATGAAAAAATTTTTTTTATTGTTTTTACCAAGTTTTTTCTTAGCAACTAGTGATTGGAGCTTCCTTTTAGGCGTCTAAAGCCTGTGTTAGGAAACTCCACTCTTCCATAACTTATTAACAATAACAAACTTGTTTTTTTTTAATACTTATCACCGAAAAATAAATTAGAAAAAGAAAAATACAAAATTAAGACATAAAAAAATTAAAGTGTGAAAGTGAATGTGCTTGTCAAACGGTGTGTGGGGAATGATTAAGTGTGAGTGAGTGTATGGGGGGTAGGATGAGTGGATGAGTGAGTGAGTGTTGAGAATAGAAGCGTGGGTGTGTAAAAGGGTGTGTACTGTGTATGGTGTGCTTTTGGTTGCGTGAGTGGAATAGAAAATGATCTCGGTTTGTGTTTTATTTTAGCAGCGCCTCCGTGTCCTCGTAGGTAAGTGGCTTAATCCAACTAGTAAGATTTTTTAGGGTTCCGTAGCCGAATGGCAAAAACGGAACCCTTATAGATTCGTCATGTCTGTCTGTCTGTCCGTCTGTATGTCACAGCCACTTATTTCCAAAACTATAAGAACTATACTGTTGAAACTTGGTAAGTAGATGTATTCTGTAAACCGCATTAGGATTTTCACACAAAAATAGAAAAAAAACAATAAATTAAGGGGGTCCCCATACTTAGAACTGAAAACCAAAAAAAAAAATTTCTTCAAACCCATACGTGGGGTACCCATATAGTGGGGTATCTATGGATAGGTCTTCAAAAATGATATTGATGTTTTTAATATAATTTTTTTCTAAACTGAATAGTTTGCGCTAGAGCCACTTCCAAAGTGGTAAAATGTGTGTCCCCCCCCTCTAATTTCTAAAGTAAGAAGAGGAAAATTCTGAAAATATTTAGGATTGTAGAACGTAAAAAAAACTATCAACGAAAATTGGTTTCAATAAGATATGATGTTTAGTTTTTGAGATATGGGACTTTTTCATCAAACTGCAGCAGTAACTTTGTTTTTCATAAACATACTATGAAAAACAAATTTAGTTTTGCGGTTGTGTGGAAGTTTACTAACTAATACTACTAACTAATGAATGACAGTTCAAAATATTGTTATTATATTGTTTGGAGCTATGGAACCCTGTGTGCGAGTAAGACTCGCAATTGGCTGGTTTTTTTACATTCATGTTGTTTCTTGTTATGTACATAAATCTCTCTATTAAATCTATTGTACAGCTGAGCTGAGCGTTTTTTATATTGCATGCTGGCGAACTTGGTTTTCGTTTGGGGAACTTCTGCTATTATGTCTTTTCTTCTTTTCAAGGTTTGGCCAGGGACATAAGGTAGGGTCTTGTGTATCTTTAGAATAATTTTGAAAATGTATAATTTTCTCACCGAGAGTAAGTCGCTAATTTGAAAAAGACTTTGGGTAGGATATCTAATCTTCTTAACCACTATGCCCGACAAGATTTTGACACATGACACATCAGCTGAATCGGCGGGGTGATGCGAATTGTCATGAATTTCACGAAATTTTCATCAACTTTCAGCGTTCGATTTTATTGTAAAAAATATGTCACGGGATCTGTTACATACGATAAATTTGAGGTTAATATCTTCAGTATCGTGTTGAGGTCGGTAAAACGGAGTCAGTCTATTGCAAAATTTATGTAAAATACATATTACTACACCTTTCCAAAAAGTAGGTACCTTAGATGCGCTAGAAATAATGTACCGAGGCATGCTTATCGTTTGCTAAAACAATTCGAAAGGGCAAAATAAAAACAGTAACATTCTATCTGCGTTCTTATTTTTGCCATTATTCACACACAATTTCATATAAAAACCCAATCAAAGTCTAGACAAATATTACTGAAAATTATGTTGTAACATAACACTTCTTAGTGCTGACCAAAAACCCAGGTTTCTTATTTACGATGAATTAGTTGCATTCAGCCTAATCGATAATCGCAATTAAATCGAGTTTAAAAAAAAAGAGTTGAGACTGAATAAAAACTCATAAGTATAATTTTAAATAATTATTTAATTTTGAAATTGGTCTTATTAACCTATCATTTTTAATAATTTCATTAAGTAATTATTAGGTCAAAAGCATCTTATAATTAATTAATGAACATTGAACGATGACTTCAAGGGAAGGAGATTTATTACTAAGTAATAAGAAAGACAGAAGACAGTAACACCCAAAAAAAAGTCAACATTTTAATGATTAGGCTTAATTCCCGCCCTTTTATTTTCGATTTCAAAATTTAAATAAAGAATGCGCTCGCAATTCTCTTTATTTAAAATAAGTATTTTAATTTTACTAGATAACCTTTTAAGAATTTTATTGTGTAATATCTGAAGGTTGGTTAAAGAATGCCCAGGATCTTGAAAGGCATAGTAAATAATTATTATGATCCATCAAAGATAAATTATATTTATTCTTCCAAGATTGTGTATCGTATGATGGGGTTATTGTTATGTTACAGCTAGTCAGTGGCCCGAAAGTATGACAGCCAGTCTTACCAAGGGGTATCGTACTACCCGATACTAACTGGTTTGAGGAGGTCAGATAGGCAGTCGCAGGTCGCTCCATTTAAAATACGGTTATGCAGCTGTATCTGGGTAAACTGGAAGCCGACCCCAACAGTTGATGATGATGGTTGACAATCGGCAATTCATAAGCCGTTTCAAGGAACATTAGTTTATTGTTTCAAAGCGGTTCACTGTTCAGTCTAAAAAGGTTTTTGAAGTGATAACTTCTTAGGGGAGGGTAAGCCTCTTCGTAACGTAACGCGTTACGGCACCACTATGTGTGGCTTCCCTTTCTCTCACGCATACGGCAGCAGGCTTAGATTAAGTGAAGTTATCACTTCTGTCGAGCGTCCCGAGACGCACACGTTTTTTTAACTGCCGAGTCACTTGAATGCAGCCATGAACAGCAATAGATATGAACCAGAACCATCAAGAGTCTACAAAATATACGAGTAAGACTCTTACTTGAGAGTCTTACCGTATACTTTGGATAGTTTTGTTTAAAATTGTTTCTTTTTCTAGCTATCCCTAAACCTAGCCTATCTAAGTAGGTATAAAAAAATATTGTCTGTCAAAAGATAAACGGAATTGGAAAGACATGGGCAGGCCTTTACCCGCAGTGGGACAGAACAGGCTGATTAATAAAGTAAAGTGTAAATACCCATTAACCAACCCAATCTCCTAAACTTAATCAAACTAAATAATTATTTTTTATCTTCAGATATCTAGTTCAAAACAAATTCACAATAAATTATCTATAATAGTAAATTTAAATGCCTTCAATATAAATTGGAACAGCGAACGAATTCAAAATTTAAATTTTCAGATGGATAAAAAAATGGCGCAAATTTAGTCATAATAATATATCAGTCCGTGCTGTTTATTGTTGGGTCGGAATGTACAAAAAACAATTAAGATTACCATTATAAAAGCCTAAAAAACATTATAACAAATAGTTTTTGTATTTTACGCTTTAAATAAATTTATTTTAATTTTCATCAATCGATTTCTTAAATTTCTCAATTTAATTACTCAAGTTGATCGAAGATTACAAAAAATAATCGATTGGAATAATCGCTTTCACACATCACAATAATTTAAAAAAAAATATATTCGTCTATTTCAAAATACAAATTGAGCGGTGGTAATGAATATTATGTGTTATTGGTCCCGTATTAGTAAATAACGCTAAGATCTGGGCATTTTCATGCGGTTTATAATATTTGGAATGATATTTGTCATATTTGTTACCGAATCTATACGCGTGTGTGTGTTCTACGTGAAAAATAAAAATGTAAACACGCACGATTGGCGCGAAACTTCGACTTTAGTTTTCAAAATTCATCATTACCATTGCTTATTTAAATTGAACTATGGATGAATTCGCCGCATAATTAAATGACGAGTTGATTATTGTCCTTATAGTGGAGCTCGGGTGTTCGAAAACCACAATTTTTATGATTTTTAGCCTCGACCAGCACAGCCGTCAAAATGGCGATGACCGTATTTATGCACTTGAATTCTATAAGGGTAAATTAAGATACTTGCGCGCTATTTACAGAAGTTTTAATGGCGTTGATATATGAGATTTTTATCCAACTTTCTTAATTAACGCACACTCATAGTATTTGATAATCAGAAAATTAATACCGAACTAGGTATATGGTTAAATACATTACTTGTAATAGAGAACGTTGTGCCCGCTTAAGGTTAATAAATGTAGTCTTAGCCGCTCCTCCCCATATAGAGATGCAGTACACTAAGACAGATTGTACCAAAGCCAAGTATATTTCGTTGAGGAGATGTCTGGGGGTTTTTATATTTGTGGGAACATTTTTAGGTACAATATGCCTCCGAGTCTTGAAGATCCAGCTCAGTTTTCTAATCCTATTTGTAACTTGTTCAAGCTGGGGGTACCAGGATAGTCTATGGTCAACAACAACACCCAAATATTTGGTCTATGATACTGTCTAGTGTTGGACATAAAAAATTGTGTGCATCATCACACGTATGCACTCTTATACTGAAATCTGTACTTGGTTGAGTACGATTTGATATACTAAAGCATATGTAATTTGTTTTAGCTGTGTTTAATGTGAGTAAGTTAGTTGTAAGCCAACTAGCTATTTGGGTCATACCAGCTTCAGCACTTAAGGCAACCTCACGCCAGGTATTCCCAGTAAAGACGACAGCAGTGTCGTCGGCATAAGAAAATACTGTTGAATTATTGATTTTGAGATTGCAGAGGTCATTGATATAGAGCAGGAAAAGCGTAGGCCTAGGACCTACGCTTTTCCTGCCACACTTCCCTGGGGGACTCCGAATGTGACATCCGCGTCGAAACTTACATGTTCTCCCACTTTAACCCTCTGCTTCCTGTTCGAAAGGTAGTCTCTAAAAAGTTTGAGCGGAATTCCTCTCACCCCTGCAGTTTCCAATTTGTTTATAAGGATGGGAACAGACACGGTGTCAAACGCCTTTTTTAAGTCTAGAAACAAAGTCAGGCATTTACTGCCCCTATCCAGATTATCAGCTATTAGAGAGCTGAGGGCCGCAACCGCATCTTCGGTTGACCTACCCCGTCTAAATCTAACCACAGATAACAGATAAGTCGGTTAAAGTGTACTTAATATTATGAAGCGATAAAATTTGTAAGTTTGCATGTAGCAC
Organism: Cerastis rubricosa; assembly: GCA_949152445.1. NCBI lineage: Eukaryota > Metazoa > Arthropoda > Insecta > Lepidoptera > Noctuidae > Cerastis > Cerastis rubricosa. Next base: position 5,617,101 of record OX424532.1, read on the forward strand.
GTAATCTCAGAAAATACTCATCTGATTTAAAAAACTGATGGAAAAGCTATAGCCTAGTGCCAAAGAATGTGTTTTTCATGCTGGAAGTTGCAGGTAAAAACTAGTGAATAATAGAAGCACTGTCAAACTATTGCGCAAATGACGCAATTAAGTGATAACAATAGGAAAACCAGCGGCTACGGTAACAATTGACGTTCAAGGGGAAAAAGATTAATTGACGCGTATGACCCTGGAAGAATTATTAGGTCAGACGCATTAGGATGATTGGTGTGTGTATACTTACAAAATGTACTGTAGTTGTCTAATATTCAGGTTTTCCCCGGTTGCTAGGCTCGCCCCTTATCACATGGGACTTATTTATTTATTATTAGGCTTCTCAACAACCAACACAATTCAATTAAATTTCTTAACACTTTAACATTATCATTTGTACATTATCAACTTAAGTCTAAGCGCCTCAACGCTTACAGAAAAACACCGCATGCGCATGCATTATGCGCAGATAATAATTGCACAATTCAATAATTACACTGTTTGAAAAAATAAAAAAAAAACGTTTAAAAGCTGAATTGAATACACTGAATTAAATTAAACTATTTAAATTAAATCGTTTCGGTTAAATTAATTAAATTAGACTGAATTAAATTATAATAGTAACTTAATCATGACCGGCGGTTTTTTTTGTGCCTATCTGCAATCAGTCTAAACTATAAGCAGATTTGTTTGCTGTCATTCTTATCGTGTCCAAGAAGCTCGTCAGAGGAGGCACCTCATCCTTCACCATCTGTCAATGAGTTTCTGTATATCATGGCGTTTCAGTCGTTTAGTGTAGCTGATAGAAGTTGCTAACGTGGTAGCCAAGTCGTTTGGGTGACTTTCCAGCCGTGGTTTTTCAAACTCAAACTCAAAGCATTTATTTCAATTAGACCATTACAGGCACTTTTGAAAGTCAAAGAACAAAAAAGAAGAACGCGAAGCTACAGTCCCAGTCACAAGACATAATAACTTGTGAAAGTACTGTAGTTGCCCATTCCAAAGCGTAGATCTCTATGGAGAAGAATGGGCAAGAAACTCCATGGACACTCTTTTAAATCAAAATATGTTACAAAATCTTGGTTACATCAATCGTGTTGAGAATTACTAGTATGTGAGAACGATGTAGAAATACGGGCAAGTTAAGAGCGTCCAGAGTAAAAGACGAAATCAATAATTCGAAAATAAAGTTAAAAATAAAATAATTAAAATAAACCGTGGCAGCCAAGAGATGACCAGGCACAACTGACAGCGCCCGTTCACGAACATGACGCATGTATCAGCCATTATTCAACTCAACCATATTGAAGGGAACTAAATGACCCGACACACCTGCCGCCATCAGCGTGACATTTAAGTGAGCATGACATTTACTCAACCATCAGGGTAAATTCGCGTCAGTGTAAGATGTAGGTACTCAGTAAATGGTGGCTTTACAGTACATAGTTTTCACACATGTGCTATGCAATTATATAATACTAAGAGATTGAATCTATACAAAGCAAAGATATTTATACAATCTTCTGCAGCTTCCACAGTAACTTCACATGGTAATTTGATAGCCCCTATGGTTGTGGAGCAGGACCAGCATTGAGCCAAGCATTTTTATCATCAATGTAATCCCCCAACTTATAATATGCTTGCATGTATAGTGTGCGCTTTATGTAAGATTTAAATTTCGTTTCATTCAGTTGTAGAATGGGGGGAGGTATTTTATTGTAACATTTTAAACAGAACCCCATGAAAGATGAGTCTACTTTAGCTAGCCTGAAACCTGGCTGAACCAGTTGGTCCCTGTTTCTAATATTATAGTGGTGCCGGTCACTTTTACACGTTTATATTTGTTCCCTGTTAGTTTTAACTCCTTAACAGATTTTACGCTCAGTGTTATGGATATCTGTGTCGGTGGATACAGATATTTGAAACGATACCTATTGGTTAAAAAAAAACGTGAACAAAAACCTTAAATGAACAGAAACCACTTCCAGGATTTAGTAAGTTTCCAGGAATGGCCTCGTAGAAAAAACGCCTCGATAAGAGTCTTATCGCACCCGTGAAAACTTTAGAACAATATTTTGATATTATTTCCTATTTCCAGCCACAAGAAATGACGTAAACCTAGTTATCGTATACCTACATTGTAAAAAAAAACAACATTGTCACAATCTATAGCAACAGTCGATGTCGAAAATTGCTTTAAAACAGAATAAAATGAGCCTTACAATGTATGTTTAAAACACATCGTCGCGTCGGTCAACTGAATTTTATAACCCAAGATCCGTATACATGGCGACGATATAGAAATATATGGACAATGTCGTCAAGTATACACTGAAATGAAAATGCACTGACTGTTTGAAATATCGTAAAATTGTTCCCAATACTTTAATATAGGTTGTGTCGTATATAAGGATATCTTGATGGAAATTCATACACAAAATTTTAGTAACGACATTTTCCTCAAAGTACCATTTTTTATGTCAGCCTGCTTTGTCCTACTGCTGGGCAAAAGCCTCCCACATGGCTTTCCAATTTTCCTTATCATTTTCTTTCTCCGACCAATCCGTAAAGAATGTCTCCAGGTCGTCACGCCAGCGCGGCAGCGTATCTTCGGCCTGGCCCAAAGCAGGGGCGTAGCTACCGCCGTATCTGCCGTATCAATTATACGGGGCCCCCGGACTACCGGGGCCCCCGAAGTGCGTAAGCAAAAATGAATAAAAACTTTAGAAAAACTAAAGTCATCATCAGCTATAAATGATTTAATAAATCAGTGTGCCGAAAAAAAGGCAAGGAGAGTGTAATATTTAATTTGAATTGCTTGTAAAAATTTTGGAAAAAGTGACAGATAGGTAATTATGATGACTAAATATTTCTTTTGATTTAATGCAAACTTTTTTTTTTCTTTTGTGAGAAATCGTTACCCTTCATAAGGGCCCCCAAACAAACTTTTATACGCGGCCCCGCCAAGGCACGCTACGCCACTGCTCCAAAGTAACATAAACTAAAAAATATTGTTAATTACGTTCTTAAAGCTTATTGGAAAATGATCTGCTTGTAGCTACAAAATCAGCTGATAATGTTCACAACGCTGGCACACACATCTTCGCCACGTAGTTTCAGTATGGATTGGTTCATCAACATTATTACTAGTGCCATTCATACATCACGCCCGTAGTCCCCAAAAAGTTATCAAAGAAATACCCAATAGAAACCCCACATTTCGCCAGTTTAAGTCTTAGTAAGCAAGCCTATTATGAACAACTGGCGCACAAATCCATACTTCGTGGCTACTTTTAACTAATTCCTGATAAAACAACCCAATTTAACACTGTATGTTTAACTCTACCTGGGAATCGGCCCAGGCTGAAAGGAAACCCAATTCTGGGTTAAGCTCGCCTTTGTATCATCATCATCTTCCTGCCCTAGTCCCATGTTACTTGGGGTCGGCGCAACACGTTTTTTTCTTCCATTGTCCTCTATCATTCGTCAAGCTATCATTGACACCTTTTTCTTTAATATCATTTCTCACACAATCGTTTCCTTGGTCTTCCTCTCCGTCTCCATCCATCAACATTTGTATTCGTCACTTTTTTGTCACATGCGAAGCTATAAAAATCATTCTATCACCGATCCTTTCGGACGTAGACAATTTTTGTTAAGGTACGGTCGAATGGCACGCGTGCTGTTCGTTTTGGGCCGTTCAGACTAGGTACCCGTATATTCGCTATATCATTGCAATTTGTCTGTTCATCTTTTAATTTTGTGAGTAATCAATACAAATGTATTAAATTGAATTGCGGTTTACTGAATGCATATGAAAGTATGTTTGTACATATATTACGGTTTTACAAAAACAAAGTCGCTGTTTTTTTTTTTATTTCGTTTAAAACCCATAAAATTGTGACTAAAATCCGATTCAAATACGGAAAGTAATATTTGTATAATAACTTCACACATCGAAGGTCGCGGACAACAGCTAGCTAAGAATAAGATTTAAGAGCTCACTTTCAGCAGTAGCGCTTGAGACCCACTAGCTAGACCAACGAAGCTATGATCATTCATCATCATCATTTCGGCCGAAAGACGTCCACTGCTGGACATAGGCCTCCCCCAACGCCACATTGACATAAAGGGGGTTTTGCCATAATCGCCACGCTTGGCAGGCGGGTTGGCGATCGCAGTACTGTTGTTACAAACGCACAGAGAACGCTGCTGCCCATTCTCTGGCAAATCCCTTAGTCGCCTCTTACGACACCCACGGGAAGATATGGGATGCTGCTATTCTTTACGTCCGACACCATACAGAACGATTATTCAACGAAGCTATCGAACGCATTCATTTCGATGTTAACAATATGGGGCTAAGTTGAGTTAAAAGGATTTTCATCATCATCATCATTTCAGCAGAAAGACGTCCATTGCTGGATATAGGCGTCCCCCAAGCGTCGCCACATTGACCGTTTCGGTGCGACTCGCATCCAGCGGATCCCCGCAACCTTCACCAGGTCATCGGTCCACCTAATGGGAGGCCTTCCAACAACACAACAAAAGGATTTTGGTATATCAAATTGATTAGTGGGACAAAGAGGAACGTAAAACTTTACACACTTAACACTATGGACTCATGTCTGAAATAAAGAATTTGAATTTGAATTTACCTTTTCCCTATGTCCCACTATAGCCCCAGCAGATTGGAAAAATCCCAAAATCAACTGTGGTTGTACTAATAACGACAAACATATATATTGGTACATATGCAGCCGACTTTACGACGCAGGGAATTCCACGTCCCGATTGCATAAATCGGGATAATCCCGTCAGCGGGCGAGTAGGTAGGTAACATTGCTGGAATCTCCGTAGGGTTAGACTGAGGTATACTGTCTATGTCGTGGCCAGATCATAGAATTGATCACTCCATGATGTGGCCAACCATTTCATGAAATGGTTATAATTCATGAAATGGCCAGCTAAACCTGGCTATTTCGTTTAAACGTCAACGTTTGATGATATGGCCATCCACGTTTGGCTATATCATTAATGGGGCTAGGGCAAGGACCAATTCTACCATTTTCTTTTTCGATAGGGGTTAACTGGTCCCAGAGAACTTGGATGCAAAAGCGAGCGAAGCGAGCTCTGGACTTGGGGCACCCCGACTCAGACAGGTTAGGTTCGTCTTAGTTGGCTCGCTCCGCTCGCTCATTAGACCCCGCTATCCCCTTCGTGTTAGAAGGTGGGATTAGTTCCTGATCGCAGTGTAGATTTAAATCATTCAATTGACGCATTATTATTCGATTTAAACTTGGTCTAACAGTGAGTGTAGGAAATGACTCTCACAAACCGCAACCCTGGGAACGCTGCCTGCAGGATCGGTAGTCTTGGCTTAGCTGCCCGGACTATGAAGAAGACAACTTCTATAAAAATTACCCTAAGTCTACGGTGAGATCCGTGCCAAGGGACTGCATGGCTGGTGGGAGACCAGTCGCAAACGATCCACCTCGACGGACCTGGCAAACGTCGTTGTATTAGCCTTCTAGGGAGAATAGGCGTCACCTTCCTAGTGACCTGTTATATCGGCCTTACTCGTGGGACTAAAATGAACCATTTAAATACAAATAACCAACAAACCCTACTAAACTCTAAAAAACCGACCAACCCTAACAGCATGATCCAACAAACCTTCCATGCAAGCATGTTTATTCGGAACAGAAGCAACTCGACATCGTCTCTGCCAGCAAAGCTTAATGACTATAACTCCAACGAACAAAACAAGGAGAAAGACAATCTGGACTCGCAGACCGAGACCCAATTAGACAGTGACAACATAACCTCAGACCATGAAGAATGGCAAAGGGATGAAATTCCCACCAGGAGAAAGAAAAGGAAAGAAACAAGTCCAATTCACAACGACGGGAATAAAAAACAAAAAAAATTCCCCAGACTTTGTGATCCCTACACGCAATAGTTTTGAAGTACTTGATACGGAGCCTACGGAAAAAACCAACAATACAGATAAAGTATATGTACCAAAGCCAGAACCCATATTTGTTACTGGTGTAATTAATGTTAATTCTCTTAAGGATGTACTAAACAAATTTTTAAAGAGCGAACTTTACTTTATGACCACACTTAGATCGGGACACGTCATAAAAATTATACCTAAAGACATCCAAACATACAAAACGATTCGAGAGAACTTCATTGTCAACAATATCTCACACTATACTTACCAGCTTAAAAGCGAGAGAGCTTACAGAGTAGTTCTACGCGGACTCCATGCATCAGAAAATACCACAGAAATTTCAAAAGAATTGTATGAAATTGGACACGAAGTGAGACAAATATCAATATCAGACATCGAGCTACAAAGGAACCGATGCCTGTATTTTATGTCGATTTAGAACCAAAGCCAAACAACAAAGCCATTTTCGATGTGAAATACTTAAATAACATGAAAATTACTTTTGAAGCCCCATATAAAAAAAAGGAAATCATTCAATGCAAGAGATGTCAGAGATTTGGGCATTCCAAGAACCAATGTTTTAGGCCCTATCGCTGTGTTAAATGCGGTAGCGCTCACCCTACAACAACATGTACTAAAACACCAGACACTGAGGCTACCTGCGTGAACTGTGACGAAAAACACCCCGCTAGCTACAAAGGATGCAAAGTGTACAAACAGTATAGAGAAAGAATTCTTAGATTAGACTCTAAGTCAAAAGAAAAACCAATGCCTAACAATATAGAGATCAAACACCCGGATCCCTACCCGGGTTCCAGGTCCAATCGCACAAATAATCAAAACTTAAATAAAACCTATGCAGAAGCAACGAAAACCAAAGAACAACATACTCAGCAAGATACAAAGAACGACTTGGCCGACTTTACTGATTTAATGGAAATAATGTTAGAAAAACTACAACATTCAATGGTGACAATGATGGAAAAAATTATGGACAAAATGATGGACCGCATGGTCCAGCTAGTCAGCAGCCTGGTGAAAAAATGACCCGAAACCTCCAAGTAGTCACTTGGAACGCCAACGGCTTGACGGAACGTCGTCAAGAATTAGAAACTTTTCTCAGAACAGAGATGATTGACATAGCACTAATCTCTGAAACAAGATTCACACCGAAGACACACATAAACTTTAATAATTATACAGTGTATACAACCAATCACCCAACTGGGAACAGCCATGGAGGTACAGCAGTAATTATAAAAAGTAGCATTAAACACTACCCTATAGAGGAATACCGATCAGAAAAAATACAAGCAACATCTATTAAACTTGTAGACAGCAAGCTGGAAACTGTATTCTCCGCTGTGTATTGTCCACCAAAACATACTATATCTGCCAACGACTTCGCAAAATATTTTTCTACACTGGGTAACAGATTCATATGTGCTGGCGACTGGAATTCTAAACATTTAAATTGGGGATCTAGGCTGACCAATACTAGAGGAAGACAACTTTGGAAAGCCACAGAAGAGATGAAATTAGTATGTCATTCCGGCAGAGAACCTACCTACTGGCCTACCGACCGACAAAGAATCCCAGACTTATTGGACTTTTTTATTGTCAAAAACATAGATAGTAACTACTTAAACATAGAAACACGAATAGACCTCACATCTGACCACACACCAGTTATACTAAATGTTGCTACAACAGTTAATCTGGTAGCACCGCCCTTAAGGATATACAACTTGAACACTACAGACTGGACAATCTATAAAAATATAATCACAAGAGAGACAGAACTAAAGACCAAAATTAATACAATAGAAGAACTTGAAAGACAACTGGAACAACTAAATATGACTATCCACATTGCTGCCAATTCTGCAACTCCAAAAAGGACAGGTAAAGGACAACCTTTGAAACATAACTCATATCCAAAGGACATTAAAGAGAAAATACAAGAGCGCCGTCGTTTGAGAAAAGTCTGGCATACTACAGGATATCCCAGTGATAAAGCTGCATTCAATAATTTCTCAAATGAACTCAAAGCCCTTATCAGCACCCTAGAAAATGATAATTTACAACACTATCTCTCTAATCTAGATCCAACGAGAGACACAAACTACTCGCTATGGAAGGCTACCAAGAATCTAAAGCGTCCGAAAATCCACATATCACCTATCAACGATGAAAAAGGAGGATGGGCTAGATCAGATAAAGAAAAGGCAACAATTTTTGCGGAATATCTGAAGACAGTTTTCCAACCACTCCCTGAAAACAATCCCGAACATACTATGGAAATCAAGGAATACCTCGAATCAGCGAATCAAATGTGCCGACCACTAACAAGCACCAGCCCAAAAGAAATTGTGAAAGAAATAAGGAACCTCAAGGATGGTAAAGCGCCCGGCTATGACCTTATTGATGCCACATTACTTAAAAACCTGCCTCATAAAGGTGTAATTAAATTAGTTAACATCTTTAATGCCAGCTTAAGACTTGAACACTTCCCTGGGCAATGGAAAATTGCACATGTAGTCATGGTGCCGAAACCCGGTAAACCCCCACACGAAGCTACTTCGTACAGACCTATTAGCCTGCTACCAGTTATTGGCAAACTATTTGAGAGAATATTGCTCAACAGGATGAAAGAACATCTAAGCACAGTATTACCGAACCACCAATTTGGTTTCCGGGAAAAACACGGGACGATTGAACAGGTACACCGTATAGTTGACACCATTAGCAGATGTCTAGAAGACAAATTATATTGCTCTGCAGTCTTTTTGGATATCAGTCAAGCGTTTGATAAGGTATGGCATGACGGCCTCCTATTCAAGCTAAAGAAACATCTCCCACATTGTCTATTCCTAATACTGAAATCCTACCTAGACAAAAGATGCTACCAAGTGAAGTACGGCGATGATCTCTCGGATGTACACGAAATAAAATCAGGTGTCCCTCAGGGCAGTATCCTGGGCCCTATACTATACCTTATATTTACAGCAGATATCCCAACAACTGACTACACCACGACTGCGACATACGCTGATGATACGGCGCTACTGTCGGCTCATAGCAACCCAGAAACAGCATCATCACAGTTGCAAAACCACCTGACAGAAGTTGAGATGTGGCTGAAGCATTGGAGAATAAAAGCAAATGAGAGTAAATCAGTACATGTGACGTTTACACTTAGGAGAGAAACATGTACACCGGTAATGCTGAACGGCAAAGTTATCCCTCAAGAAAACAGCGCAAAATACTTGGGCATCCACCTAGACAGGAAACTTACATGGCAAAAACATATTTGGACAAAGCGCAAACAACTGGATGGAAAGCTGCGGTCACTGAACTGGTTATTGGGACGCAAATCACAACTAAATCCTAACAGCAAGATGCTAGTGTACAAAACTACCATAAAACCAGTCTGGACCTACGGAATACAACTGTGGGGAACGGCCAGCAACAGTAATATAGATATCCTGGAAAGATTCCAGACCAAAAAAAAAAAAAAAAAAAATCGATTTAATAACAGAACACTTGTCCGCCGCCATGATGCACAATAAAAATCAAACGATATCAAGATATCCAGCGTTAGAGGCGTTGGCCTCTAACGCTAAGATAACGATAACGATATGATCACTAATGTTTGGCCATATAATGAAGTAGCCGTGCGTTTAGCAATTCATAATTATCGTTAAACGCTGATTATTCAATGATCTGGCCAGACCATAAATCATGATGTGGGCACCAGATATTGGCCATTTCATGAAATACAACCACCAAGATCTGGCTACGACATATACATAACAGGCGAGATCGGAGTGTGCTCAAGTCCCACATCATAGGTGTCGAGCCTTTTACCACCAAACGTGCTCAAATACAGAATCCGTGCATGTTATTTAAAAAATGCATGTTACTCAAAAACGGTGAAGGAAAAGATCGTGAGAAAACCGAGCATGTTCTAGAACTAAAAATTCGAAGACATGTGACATCTATCAACCCGCACTGGGCCTGTGTGGTGGATTACAGCCCACAGGGAGTGAGAAGAAGCCTATGTCCTAGCAGTGGGAACATTATAGGCTGATGATGATGACGTTCACACCCTCTTGCCGTTGTTCTGAGGTGTGATGTGATCTCCTAAGGGTAACCCGTCTAAGGGGTGAAACACGTATATAGATATAAATGCAAATATTCCGTTGCTACAAATGTACCAAATGCAGATAATAATATAAATTAAAAAACCTAGACTAGAACAAAAACAAAGCGATTAAAATACTTGATGTTTGAATGTCTTTGATTAAAAGTGCCATAACAGCCACAAAAAAGGTTGAAGTTTCTTAAAATCCTTTCTTACCGGTATTTATAATTTGATGAACTTATTTGCACTATAATAGAATTGACGTTTTTAGGATGTACAGTGTCACCACAAAACAAATGTAAGAACTTGCTTAGTTTACGTACGCACTGTGCGTGATAGCGAGTAGCGAAGTGAAGCAAAGGTTCTATCTTCGAAAACAGCAGCACGGGGTGAGCCTGCCGCCTCGCTTAGTGCCTAGCATGTATCAAAGTAGCGTAACTCTAGGCGCTAAGCTAGCCACCTGTCAGTGCGTTCGTGGCCTTAGGGCTCGCCCCGAATCAGCACGACTTTCGGCGCGTGACTCTTGGTGCTAGTCGCGTAGCAACTGCCATTGTATGAGGCCGTTGTTGTTAGTAAAAGCAAATCAGTGTCATCGTTTATGGACTTCAGATACGTTGTTATTTATTTTTGCATTACAATGAATCTGTTTAGTTCGTAGGTGCTAGTGGATAAATAGCAGCCGCACGGGGCGATCTTCAAGGTTTCCCGAGGGTGGTCATCCATTACTTACTGAGGTTCTTCCTTGCTTCCCGAAAGTCGGACAACCAGTCTTTCCAAAAGGGTATCGTGTTACCCAGTACGGATAGGGTAGGCAGTTGCTCCACTTAAAATATTGGTATTTAGCTGATACGTTTAGCATGGAATCCGACCTCAACATATTTATGTAGTTGGAAAAAAAGCTGGGCAGGTGTTCAAGTATTCAGAAGATATGTTATTTTTTTCCTCCTGCGATCGTACAAATACAAGTACTCTATCCAACAGACTTGGTCGGGCCAATTCATAGAAGTAAGAGGAAATAATTATGAAATGAGAACTCAATGAATAACAATAAAACGTCTAAAATTTATCAGAAATTACGTCAGGTATTTCCTATGACCAGGGCTAAGTGACATCAGTTGATAAGTTCGAATAATAACCGTAATAATATGTTATGAGGTAAGAGGAAATATCGTAGTACAATTAATATTTTATTGCGTAACGTTTTTGTTCTGTCATGTAATGTACGTGTATGTATCGGGGATCGTGGGGTGTCCCTACAAGAGAGAGAGATTTCAGCCTGTGTACCACCATTGTACAAGGAGTTGAAGTGAAGAAGTGGTACATAGGCGGACAAAATACCACAAAGCAGTCTCTACCATTCAACCTTTGGGTTAAAAAAAAAACAACATTTGTGATATGGTACAAGAATCGATACTAAAATACTAACTTGTTTTCGAAATGAATATGCGTAAACGTTTAAACCAGACCTTGCCAGAGAATAGGCAGCAGCGTTCTCTGTGCTTTTGTAACAACCGTACTGCGATCGCCAACCCGCCTGCCAAGCGTGGCGATTATGGCAAAACCCCTCAAAATATCAATGTGGCGACACTTGGGGGTGGCCTATGTCCAGCAGTGGACGTCTTTTGGGCTGAAATGATGAATGAATGATGAAACATTTAAACAAACACCATTAAACATTCACACCATTTTGTTCCACAAGTATTAATAATCGCACAATAAACACAAAAGCTGATGAGTAAACATTGTGTAAGCTTCAGTAGTTATACAAATATTAAGCTGGGGCTCCCCGTGAAGCAAATATACAGGGTAGAAGGTCAGCCTGTAATGTTACCACTGCTGGGAACCCCTTCCCAGTTGTGGTAAGTAATATATAATATAATTACAAAATCTCTAATATTTACAAGATATAACAACTGAAACTATAATTTTATTCGAAATAATTATCAGTTAATATAATAAACGATTGATATAATTTTAAAAGAACTATTTTTTATAAGTATAACATACATCCATACTAATATTATAAATGCGAAAGTCACTCTGTTTGTTTGTTTGTTTGTTACCTTTTCACGACTAAACAAACGGCTGATCGGATCTTAATGGATTTTGGCAAGAAGATAGATTTAAACCTTGGAAAGGACATAGGCTATATATTATCACGCTAATAACCTTGGGAGGTGAGCAATATTGCATTATGTTCATATTCCTCAACTGATTGACAACTGGCAACTGTAATAACAAACATTAGAATAGATAGTTATGCAACCTGAACCACGACGCGTAATCACCGTAAGAGCGTAAAACGCACCGTTGCAGTTCAGGGTGGTCCCTCTGGAACCTTCCATGCATTTTGTCAATCTAGCAAATAAGTAGCGTTAAGTCCCGCATGTAGCGACTAGCTTTAGTTTGAGAAAGTACACGAGAGCATGCGCTTCTGCTCACACGTAACTCAACTCTTTTATTTAAGACTCCCAAAAACTTGACTGGCGCAGCCGGCAGTATCGCCAAATAGAGTTGCGCTGTCCTCCGCGATTTTCCGAAGTAAAACTTTTTCGGTAACGCGTTCGGGTGGCCCTGAAAGCAGCTGTGGTGATTCTACGAACCAAACAAATTTGTCATGTTGGAGCTGAAAATGAGAAAGGCGAGCTGGTGAGTCCAAATTTTCACCTTCGTTCCCTATTCCCATCTTTTATGTTATTTTGCGATTAGACGTCTCGCGTTATAACGTTATCTGGTTTTGCATAAAATCTGTAATGCTAGTTTAGTGATAGAACAAGTTATTTAAAGAGACATTATAAAAATAAAAAAATACATATTGGAATATTATTGATGAATTTAAAATTAAATATTCTATTCAGATAAATTGTTTAAAGTTTTATACTTATATTAATGATTATAATTATTACTTTGTATTAATCATTGTTTTAAGGAGCTCTATATTTTTGTACTTTTGATTATATCATAACTGTGTGTTAAGTAAGTTAATTAATAGTGTTTAAAATGGAAGATCAAAAGTAAAGATCACGTTCATATTAGAGATTCCACTAATTGAAAACAGTACTTATAGTTATTTTAAACTATACTCCTTACCTGTGATCAACACAGATTTAAACGAAACTGTAATAGTCGTTCCTAAATACCCCTAGCTTTTGGTGAAAGACTCAGATTACATACCAGTCGTGAAAGCCTGTGCACAGATTGCAATAGATGAAAAATTCTTATGTACCGATGATGATGTGTTGAACCTTATAGAACCATTTTGTGAAGAACAGCTGATGAAATTCCATCCTAATACTACTGCATGCGAGCAGCACGCAGTTGACATTGAAGATTTTAAAGTTCAACGAATTGGCCGTGAAAGTTGGATTTTATATTCAAAATATAATATTATAGCAAGTAGAAAATGCTATGATGACGTCGTGAGCCACGAGTCTCTACAAGGGACATACATAGTTACTCTGGACGATGCTTGTACGTTTAACGTCGGGCACATACACCTACGAAAGCACCAGTTTTCTTCTACACATCTGAATTACCCAACGATTCCAATCGTTATGCTACCAGAGTTGAAGCCTAAAAAACGTATCAATAGTGTCAGTGCAGTGAATATGAAAGGTATAAATCTAGATGAGCTGAAAGAATTAGCTCAAGTGGTGAAAATGAGCAAAGTGAATTCCAGTAAAAATTATAGTGCGGTTAACACGAAAACCATTAGCTTAGGTACTGTAATTCTATATGTAATTCTACCTTTAGGATTTATAATCATTCTTGTTTTTAGATATAAAACTAAATTTTTTAACTGTCAGCGAAATGATCAGAATCTTAACAATTCTGATAATTTCGTTCTTGAGGAGGGAGGAGTTATGCAACCTGAACCACGACGCGTAATCACCGTGAGAGCGTAAAACGCACCGTTGCAGTTCAGTGTGGTCCCTCTGGAACCTTCCATGCATTTTGTCAATCTAGCAAATAAGTAGCGTTAAGTCCCGCATGTAGCGACTAGCTTTAGTTTGAGAAAGTACACGAGAGCATGCGCTTCTGCTCACACGTAACTCAACTCTTTTATTTAAGACTCCCAAAAACTTGACTAGATCGGCTATTTTAGATCAGCTGTCACCGAAGTAAATAGCCCGACGGTTTAGCGGTTGACCTGGTAGGTTGCAGGATCAATCCTCAGCCAGTGTACACTTGTTTTTTTTTTTAATTTTTGATGCTGTAATATTTACAAAAGTAACCATGGTTCGATCCCCACCCGGTTTTCACTTTTTGTAAGTAGGTATTTTGTTTTTTTATGCTTTAAGACTTCCTAATCATTACCAAATAGTGTTATACATCATTTTAGTTATTATTAACCCTTCAAGCTATAGTTAAACAATCATTTAGCTTCTGGCCGAACTAAAAGCCAGCTCTTGGGTCACGGAAAACGTTAGCTATGCGTTATAGAAATTTCTATAAAAAGACTGTGCATTGAGTACTCTGATCTCACGGTCCCAAGGTCCAAAGCTTCAATTCCCAACGACACGAAAATATAGTTACCGATAAGATTACTTTATTAAAGCTGCTTGAGCTTCCCTGCGGCCACAGCGACAGTACCAGTGTCCAACAATTTTTGTTTATATAGTTTTGTTTTCGTAAATTTTTAATTATTTAGTAAGAAAGTAATATCATCATCATTCATCATTTCAGCCGAAAGACGTCCACTCCTGGACATAGTCCTCCCCCAAAGTGTCGCCACATCGACAGGTCCGGTGTGACTTGCATCCAGAGGATCCCCGCAACCATCACCAGGCCATCGGTATACCTCGTGGGAGGCCTTCCAACGCAACGTCTTCCGATTCGTGGTCGCCACTCCAGAAGTTTTCGGCTCCAACGGTCCTCCGTTCTGCGAGCAATGTCCCACTGCCACTTAAATTTGGCAATTCTTTGGGCTACCGGGACTTTGGGGTAACCTTGGTTCTCTTGCGAATGTCCTTATTTCTGATTTGATCGCGCAAGGAAACTTCGAGCATAACCTTCTCCATTGACCTTTGAGTGATTTTGAGCCTTCTGATGAGGCCCAATGTCGCCCACATTGGGCCCACAATCGGTCCCGTATGTAATCACTGGCAACACACACGGGTGATGGACTTTCGTCTTGAGACACTGCAGTGAGTTGGACGAGAACATACCTATCGTGCAACTTACCGAACACTGCCCAGCCGAGTTGGAGTCGACGGTTGACCTCTTTTTCGAAGTCAGACCTACCCAACTGGACCGTTTGTCCCATGTAAACATAATCGAGTGTAGAATCTCCGATCTTGATAGGAGTGGGTGTTACATGGGCATTCAATATGACTTTGGTTTTGTCCATGTTCATTTTAAGACCCACTCTTTCGGACGATCCACTGAGGTCATCGAGCATTGTACTGAGGTCCTCTATGGTCTCAGACATGACCACTATATCGTCGGCAAATTGAAGGTGAGAGATGTACTCGCCATTAACGTCGATGCCTGGCCCTCTCCAGTCCAGAACCTTAAATAGATCTTCCAGTGCAGCGGTGAACAGTTTCGGAGATATGTCGTCTCCCTGTTTCACTTCCCTGTCACTGCCACTGTCCATGTCTCTCAGGAAAGTTATATAGTCCACCCCCAAGTGGAATTGATGTCGGGTTAAAGGTTAAGTTTAGGAGAATATTTGTAACTTTAAAAAGAGGCATGAATGCACAAAATAACTATTTACGTTTTTGGAAATTCTATCCTTAGGGGGGTTTCATAATGAAAGTTGATGTGGTACAGTAGTCGGTAGCGTGTTCGTATACATTGAGGAGTTATACTCGGTTTTCGAAGTTTTACTCACAAATGATTAAGAGATCACACTTGAAGCAAGTTCTTTCAAACGAAAATAATCATATAAAATCAATTTAGGTCGCTAGGGTCGATCTTCAGTTTAAGTTGCGTTTGTCTAGGTTGGTCTATTTATGGGTGACCACCAATTACGTACCGACTTTATTGTGCTTTGAAAAGCACGTTAAGCCGTTGGTCACGGCTGTCATTTGTAGATCTTTGACAGTGGTTACAGGTAGTCAGTGACCCGAAAGTCTGACAACCAGTCTTACCAAGAGGTGTCGTATAACCCAATACTAACTGGGTTGTGGAGGTCAAATAGCCAGTCGCTCCATGTAAAATCCTGGTATTCATCCGGTTAGGCTGAATGTTCCCAACTTAGTTGGGAAAAGACTGGGCAGATTGTATTAATACTGGAGACATCCGGTAACGAACTTCAAACAAAACATTGGAATCAAGAACCTCCTGACTAAAAGACTTATTTTAAGCAAATCTCGACCCTAACGCGTACGAAGTCGCGGGTAACAGCTAGTAATTTTTATATCTTAAGAAATTATGTCAACAGTTGGTATAACTCACGTTTATATCTTGTGAACGTTATTGAAATGCAAAAAAAAAACCAAATAACTTTATATGATATGAGACGCACCCGCTGGGTAGACCTCCCCTCTATAAGAGGGAGTGGGCTGTAATACACTACGTGGGCCCAGTGCGGGTTGGAATATCTCAAATGTCTTCAAAATTTTGGTTCTAGTACATGCCGGTTTTCTAACGATGTTTTTCTTTACCGTTTTGAGAGCCGCGATGATGAAATAAATTATACAAAGTAATGCGCCTACCTGGGTTCAAACCGACGGCTTACTGCTCATAGGACGGAGCTGCCACCACCAGGCCACCGTTGCACAAACGGTTACAACGTATTCAGTACACATTCGGGAGCAGATTCTTGCATCAGCCTTTATCCTGATGTAATTTGAGTCGGTGCAGTATTTTTACTTTTCCGTTACCTACCTCCATATCTTTGAGCATTGGTCTCGGGGTCGTAAGAACGACTATTGAGCGAGGGGTCCTTGCTGCGGTTCCCGGGTATGGCAAAGTGAAGCCGGGTTTTTAGATCATTAATTTCTCAGTAGCAGTCCAGGGATTGAAAA
The DNA here is from genome assembly GCA_949152445.1 of Cerastis rubricosa. NCBI lineage: Eukaryota > Metazoa > Arthropoda > Insecta > Lepidoptera > Noctuidae > Cerastis > Cerastis rubricosa. Next base: position 5,634,214 of record OX424532.1, read on the forward strand.
TTATGATTGGCGTTATGATTCTCTCGGGCCTTGGAAAGCACGTAAAGCCATTGGTTCTCAAGTTCTCTTTTCTTCAAGCCGTCGGATAACCGTGTATGTTTGGATGTAGTCGATCTTTGGAACTACTGATCGATGATCGATTTCTTTCACTCATGGGAAGTAATATCATCCTCGAGTATCACAGGCCTTAGTTTAAACGTTCACGCACCGTTAAGCTAGTACTTATGACATAAATCAGCATTCAAAAAACACTATTCCTCCGCCGACCGCTTTTGGTCATGGCGGGCTAACCCGGGAATCGGACCTAGGACCTAAAACTAAACAGTCATGTTTGCTGGACTAACGGGTCAGATAAAGTTTTCAAAATATATAGTCCTCCTGACCGCTTTCGGTCACGGCGGCCAATCTTGGTGGAGATTACCCATCGCCGCGTGAGATATTATAGTGCACAAGTGCATGAGCAGGCACAGGTGCACTCTCTTTTCCTTCACGGCAATCCGATACGATTGGAGAGATCAGGCGCAGGACCAACGGCTTAACGTGCTTAACGTACTTTGCTTTGTCAAAATTTTAGTCGCCACAAGGATAAGTTTCAACTTTTCTAATTATTAGTTGTTATGCTTGATTTAGCAAACTGTTTTCCTTTTATGGTAATGTATATAACAGGATGCATTTGTACATCAATATCATTCATACATTGTCCATGAAACAGAGAGCAACTTTGGCGAGAAACTTTTCAGAATTTGTTCACATCAAGTTTCTGCTTGTTAATATTTTGCTAAATTAATTAGGTGTTAGTAATTTTCAAAAATGGCAAAAATGTGTTTCTCATTCGTGTGTGCACTTCTGGTAAGTCTAATTTTACATTTTAAATATTTCGTTATCATCATAAGAATTTTGGCTAGCAATAAGTAGGGTGTTTAGTAATTCTTTTAATTTTAAAGTCTAAAAAAAAAACAAAAGACATTTATTCAAATTTGGCTGATAATCAGCACTTTTTGAACGTCAAAATAACAAGTCCCCCAAAACGCCCGCCTTTCGCCACTTCCTAGTGTTTAAAATATTAGAGAAACAATGAATATAAAAGCTAAGATAAAAAAAAAACACAGGCAAGCGTGGTTAAGGTTTACCATGCATGAGTTATACGATATGACTTCAAACTTGGCTCTGCTACCGAGAAATTCTCTCGCCTCAGTTAATAACCTAGATTTACTACAACACGACGTTTTTCAAAGGGTTACAAAAAAACCTGACAACCTAATGAGTTTTTAGGTAAATGTTAGTTATACTTAAAATATTTTCAACGGTCGAACGTAGTTTTACGTTTGACCGGACTGTAACAAACACAATACCAAGTACCAAGTTTTTTCAAATTGGCTTTAAATTTTTAGGTCGCTCTCCCTAGGGGCACATATTCAGTGAAAGCATTACCACCCATCATTCCCGGGGATGGTGATTTATTGTTCAACCCCTACGATATGATGGACAACGAATGTAAGTTCTAAACTTTATTTTCTACTTTTTTACGTTAGGTTGAGGCATCATTAGTGCGTTGCGATGGCGTGAGTCGCCCTCTTGCGTTACGACGTCGTGTGGCATACAATGCGTCGATCCGTTGCGACGACGCAAGGCAACGCACTGGTGAGGCCTCAGCTTTATTGGTTTTTATTTTTTATATTATAATGAGTTCCATTTTTACCTGGCAATCACTAGTATTCTGTTGCTTTGTCCCGTGAAGCTCTTGTCTAAATTATCATTTTTGAACATTTTAGATTCATTTTCATCTCAGAATGATAAACTTTTTTTAATTAAGCATTCGTCATTTCATTATAGTTGTTGTTGAGATGCCGGCCGGCTGCAATGGGAAGTCGTTCTGCTTCGAGAAGGGTGACAATTACCCTGAAGAAAAGATTGAGGCACTTCTCGAAGACATGCGTACATTGGTAAGGAAAAACAACATCATAATATCCAATATTTGTGGCTTTACTTTTATTTGCATAAATAACTTAGAACCTATTTTATGGAAACAGTACATTTACGAACAAAGCTAGTAGTAGTTAGGTTGTTTTAAAATGTCTTTTGATTATTATTATTACAGACTTTGGAAACCCCTGATCGAACCAGCATTGGTGACCGCCAAGGAGGAGGTGATATGCCCGACTGTCCTTCCAACTCCACTGTAAGTAGAACAATGAAGACACCAACTTATTTGAGCACAATCTTTACCTGTACAATGAAATTTAATCTATACCATTACATACAAACACATAAGCCCTGCTTACTTAACTTCTAAATGACAAAAACATAGATTCGTAATACTTTAAGTTCCAAACACCAACTATTCTAACTGCATTCACTTACAATTTAATGTCTGGCAGGGACTTTCCACCCAACAAAGTGTCTGGCAGTGAAGGATGTGAATCATCAGTTCATCACACTGTACTATACGTAATATAAAAAAAAAACACGCTTTATATTATGACGTAAGTCAGGAGCTATTCAGCACAGCTTTGATACCTGATACTTGATTGGCCAAAACCAACACGACCGACTTTCCATAATAGCCAATAGTTCTTAAATGTAGGAACCAACTGCCACAGAAAAAAAAAGCAGCTTAATATGAAGTAGGTCTGGCGATCACGGGCGCTCCCTGTACAAGTAGCTGCGATGAGTCCTGCGACGCGACGCGAAGAAAGCAAGAGAAACAAGCGCGTGTCGCGGCCCTTATGTCGTAAACAGGGCGTAACTGGTAACTACAAAATCTTTGTTTTTGTCTTCAGGAAAACCCTATCTACTACATCACTGATGAAAACGACCGAGTGCGAGTGGTTGTGCAATCTAAAACAAAGTTCCAGCAGATCTACACTGTTAGCATGTGCCTGTAAGTATTCAGTATTTAACAGCTATTTACACATTGCATACTCGTTAATAGGTTATAGTTTTAAATTGGTCCGTTTTAATAGCTGTCTAAGACCACGAATAAAAAATCATGATAATTAACAGTTCTTTGCGTGACAAGTGTTGGTCATCGAAATTAAAGGCACTTGAACGAGTGGAACTCAAATGGTTATTTATCATCTCAAGACATAAATCGTTGAAGTTTTTTGTTTAATTTCAGAAACGAGGGGAAGATCGAACGGGACACGCCACACTTTTTAAAATCCAGTCATATTCTGAAGAATTATAAAGTTGAATGTGTTAGTACAAAGTTGGACTTCGATTTCTTCGTGCTGAGTAATGAGGTGGATTATTATACCAGTAAACCCAAGATGGAGATCGCTAGGGCTAAGGGAGGTATCCCTGTGTGCTGCAAATGTCGGTACATGCTAAAGACAAATGATGCTGCCGAAAATCGCGAATCATTTACTGACATAAGCAAAAAGATAGACTGATGATTATGTAACAATATAAACAAAATATAATTTATTAAATAGATAGTTAACTTATTACCTATGCCTTTCATTAAACAACCCTCAGCGAGACACACCTGCAAAATTTTATCAGTTGAGTCTTTAGTGGGAAGATAAAGTGGATTTTTATGGCTCAAGATGCTATCAAACTCAAACTCAAAGCATTTATTTCAATAAGACCATTACAGGCACTTTTGAACGTCAAAAAACAAAAAAAAAACACGAAGCTACAGTCACAAGGCGTAATAACTTGTAAAAGTACTGTATTTCAAAACATAGATCTCTAAGCAGAAGAATGGGCAAGAAACTCTATCGACACTCTTTTAAATCAAAATCTTGGTTACATCATTCATGTCGAGAATTACAAATATGCGAACGATATAGAAATACATCCAAGTCAAGAGCGTCCAGAGTAAATCAATAATTCAAAAATAAAGTAATTAAAATAAAGCGTGGCAGCTAAGAGATGACCAGTCACAACTGACAGCGCCTGTTCACGAACATGACGCATGTATCAGCCATCATTCAACTCAACCATATTGAAGGGAACTAAATGACCCGACACACCCGCTACCATCAGCTCACGCTGATGGTAGCGGGTGTGTCGGGTCATTTGAGTGAGCATGACATTCACTCAACCGCCAGGGTAAATTCGCATCTATGAGAGATGTAGGTACTCAGTAAATAGTGGCTTTACAGTACATGGTACTCACACATGTGCTTTGCAATTATAATTATAATACTAAGAATTGAATCTAATGCAAAGATATTTTTAAAAATCTTCTGCAGCTTCTACAATAACTTCCATGGTAATTTGATTGTCGATATGGTTGTGGAGCAGGACCAGCATTAAGCCAAGCATTTTTATCATCAATGTAATCCCCCAACTTGTAATATGCTTGCCTACATGGTGTGCGCTTTATGCAAGGTTTAAATTTCGTTTCATTCAGTTGTAGAATGGGGGGAGGTATTTTATTGTAACATTTTGAAACTTGAAACCTGGCTGCACTAGTTGGTCCCTGTTTCTAGTATTGTAGTGGTGCCGGTATTTTTTTTTACTAAATAAATGCAGATGTTTCCTAACGTACATGATGTTTTCATAGATGTGTTGACAAGGTACCGTCGTAATGTAAATTTCCTTAAACAGTTCTCTTAGAGGATCGCACCTACATAGATTATACATGGCTCTGATGGCTCTTTTCTTCAAAATAAATATAGACTCGATATCTACAGCCCGTCCCCATAGTAAAATACCGTATGACATAATATTAGGAAAATTAATACAATACACTAGCCTCGCGGTATGTACACTAGTAAATTGACGGATTTTTCTGACTGAATTTACTGCTGAATTCAAAGCCCTGGAAGACTTGTTAAATGAAGACCCCATTGTGATCCCCACGAAAACAGTTTCATTAACAAATTCACGTTTCTCTTGATTCAATACGGCGAGATCCGTGCGACGAGAGGTGGGGACCGGGGTGATGCGTCATCGTAACCGTTATTAGCCGCTGCTAGTTAGCCTAGTAAAAATAGTGCGGGAAGTCCCTCCGCGCGGAAGAAGTGAAACTTAACGCAACAGTGCTTTCTTACCCCCTTCATGGTAGCGTTAAACATTTAACGCAACCTGTTGGAAGTCGCTTAAGAAGTTTCATTTCAACAACTGTGTGAAGCCGTGACGCATTCCTTGAGGCCGGCGCCGTTTCCATCGTATGCAGGCGTTGCTGCTGTAAATGTTGATGATGGTTTTACAGTGGTGCATTATAAGAAACCAAAATATTAGAATCGCCTTAAAGGAATCACTGGTAGCAATATTGTCGAATCTGAGGAGAAATTCAGATCAGCTGACAGAAAAATCCCCATGTTTATATAAAATGTACATATCGACGCTTCGAGTTGCACATAACCGATTATAATGAAAAGAAAACTGGAGAAAAAGTTGACCTAGAAAGGATTAACATTCAGTGGCAGTGCGAACATAATGCGTATAAATTCTTTGTGTCCCAGAGTAAGCTTCAATTGTATTTGGATGATCAGCTGTGGCCTCAGGGGATTATTTTTCGACTTTTGTGAACTACAGACCGAAGCGTTTAAATAATTTAGTCACCGTCAAGGAAGTTGGCGCACAAATACGTATGAATGCTGGATAACAATAATGTTTACAAAGTTTGCAAATTGGTGTCATTTAATTGTAAAAATGTCAAGCGCTCCATTCAAAGTGTTAGTGACTTATGTAAGCAGTCGATGTCATCGCTTTGCTGTGGAGAAAAAGTCTGTTCCAGAATATTGTTGTTGTGTAGTGCGATAATCCACGTAAATATGTCCCATGAAAATTGTTTTAAGGGATGAATCCTTTTTAGTGTTAAGTGTTAACATGCCCACGGAAATTACATGGAATTTAATGGATTTTTTATCACACTTGCACGTAAACAGTATCTAAACATACAGGTTAACTTGGCCGTAATGCCCCATGAAACCCACGGTCGGTAAGTATTTTTTTTTTTTTTAATTTATAGCACAGCACACATGTTTTGCAAGTTCAAGCAAGGAGTTTACAAGCAATTGAAAAATTGTCTTAAAATGTTATCTAAACAGGAATTTCATTGCAATCTCGCTACATGTTACTTAAATATTCAACTAATGTTCTTAATAATAGATATGTATCAAAAAAGAAAAAAAAACAACATTATTTTGTTTTTTTACACTCCGTCATGGCTGTATACCTACGTAAGTAACAGTTGCCCTTAACGTTTCTGAAGGAAACTTTTGTATAATCTGTGGAGTTGGCAAAAAGACCGCCATCCGCGAAAAAAAAGTTCACGTATTTCGTAATAATAGTTGTGCTGACTTGTTTGTGTATTAAAGCTATAATTCAGTGTGATGATAAACATTGTATGTTTCACGGGCGGTACGGGAATTACGAACCTCGACTCAAAACAAGCGCAAGACTGTTTGGCATTCCAGCGGGACATTGATGCCGTTATAGATTGGAGTGTGAGGAATAAGCTTCCGCTTCATATGTCAAAGTCATCACTCTAGGTTTAGCACGCCTATTACTTCTGCCTGCAAGCTGGCTGATGATCTTTATATTTTCTGTTTGATTTAAGTTTTTTTTTTTTATTGTGTGCACTTGTGGCATTTGTCAAATAAATATGTTTTTCTTTCTTTTCTTTCTTTCTAACAATACATGACCTGAAGCTAACCTTAGACAGTGGTTTTAATTTCGACGAACACATTAAAAAAGTCTGCAAAGATTCAAATTAAGCAATGGATTTCGTCATCAGAACTTCATCCCAATTTAAAAGTGTCATGGTTGTGAAGCTGCTGTACGAAATGCATATGTGCGCAGTTAATTGGAGTAAATGCAATTGTCTGAAAAAATATACACATTTAAAGTTAAAAAAAATGTATGTTATCCGTTATTATAAAAATAATATAATACACTGCCGAACAATTACAAGTTCCACCCACAAACACCTTAATATCTCCTAAGACATAGAACCTAGTTTCATAAGTTGAAAAGTATAATGAAATCTATTTTATTATGCATACTTCCCCTCCTTGTATCGTATTCCTCAATGCTGATGATCGTGACTAGTGTTGCCCAAATGCAAAACCAAGACGAGACTTGGTCCAGTCTTGGTCTTGGTATTGCGCTTTCAGTCTTGGTCTTGCAGCAAGAGTCTCGCAAGTCTTGCAAATACCTTTTAGCCCATTACCTACTATTCATTGAACACGTTAGTTTAGACCTTAAAACAACGTAACAGAGTAGGTACATGTTGAGCTTAGATTGACCTAGGCATAGTAAACCACCAAATTAATTAAATTAACTTGACAATAATTATAAAAAATTACGCATTTTAGAGTCTCGTAATTACTAACTTTAGGTACGTACCTATAATGATTTTCTGTGCGTGTTTAGTGGCTATCCTAAACTCTTCATGTATCAAACATGTCATTTTTAGGGTTCCGTAGCCGAATGGCAAAAAACGGAACCCTTATAGATTCGTCATGTCTGTCTGTCCGTCCGTATGTCACAGCCACTTTGTTCCGAAACTATAAGAGCTACACTTTTGAAACTTGGTAATTAGATGTATTCTGTGAACCGCATTAAAATTTTCACACAAAAATAGAAAAATAACTTTTATTTTTGGGTTTCCCCATACATAGAACTAAAAACCAAAATGTTTTTTTTCATCTGACCCATTCGTGTGCGGTATCTATGGATAGGTCTTTAAAAATGATATTGAGGTTTCTAATATCATTTTTTTCTAAACTGAATAGTTTGCGCTAGAGCCACTTCCAAAGTAGTAAAATGTGTGTCCCCCCCCTCTAATTTCTAAAGTAAGAGGAGGAAAATTCTGAAAATATTTAGGTTTGTAGAACGTAAAAAAAACTATCAACGAAAATTGGTTTCAATAAGATGTGATGTTTAGTTTTTGAGATATAGGACTTTTTCATCAAACTGCAGCAGTAACTTTGTTTTTCGTTAACATATTATGAAAAACCAATTTAGTTTTGCGGTTTAGTGGAAGTTTACAACTAATACTACTAACTAATGAATGACAGTTCAAAATATTGTTTGGGGCTATGGAACCCTGTGTGCGAGTAAGACTCGCACTTGGCCGGTTTTTTTTTGATTATCTATTGTGTCTTGTGACGAACGAGCTTGTTTGTAGGGATGCACCTAATATTAATCTATCGAATTTTCACTGTAAATTCAAAATTTCAACGGTCAACGGCCCCACGGCCGTTTGGCTGTAGGAAGTACTATTGTTTTGTGATCACTTTTGAGTTTTGTTTTTCACAATGTTAAATCTGCCATTTTTTTTTGTTTCTAATATTTTATTTATTTATGAAACGATTGTATTACCAAGACAAAACCATTTCGCTGCGGGAAATACCATTAAAGTTTCACGGTGTAAAATAATCAATACAATACCTTTTATAAGTTATGAACTCATGACGATACGGTTTTGATACTGGGGAACGTCTATCAAAAACGGGATTGAAACCAAAAACCTACTTAAAAATTAATTACGCACAAATCTCAGTTCGACTTTCCAAACGTTCCTAACAAACCGCTGTAGTTTTCTGGAACGTATATTTTGTGAATTGTAATGTTAATAGGTATGTTTCTTTGAAAATACCAATAAAAAAATATAAAAAAAATTAACTGCGAGACGCAAGAGTCTCGCAGGCTTAGTTTTGTCTTGCTCATATCTTGCAGGATTCAGTCTTGGTCTTGGTCTTGCTACAATAGGTCGGTCTCGGTCTTGCGAAAATGCAAGAACAAGACCAAGACTGCAAGACCAAGACCGATTTTGGGCAACACTAGTCGTGACTTCCCTTCAGCATCACCTTCTCTCGGATGATCTTTCTCCAACTGTTTCTGTTCTTTTATGCAAACTTAAACTCTTTTAAATACTGGTATTTTTGAAGCCATGGATAAAAAAGTAGAAAAACAAAATTTTGGGGTTTGAAAATTTCGGAATACATTTGTTTTGTTTTTTGTTTTGCTTTTGATTTCATCCTTGTTTTCGCCGTTGTGAAATAATTCTTAAATTGTAAAGTCTTACGGCACTCGTACCCATAAATCATGCCTTTATCACCCGAGGATTGTACGAGAATCATCACTATGGTGGAATTGGGGACCAGCCAAAGAAATACGGCCAGAATAATGGGCGTGACACATACTACTGTCCGACGAGCGATCCAAAGGTTTAGGGAGCCTGGATTAAACCTGAGAAGACCAGGTAATGGCAAGCCTAGGTGCACAACAGTCCGAGAAGATCATGTCATTGCGGCAGCCATGTTAAGAAATCGACATCAGACGGGAGTTGCGGTTCAACAAAAACTTTTGCACGTTCGAAGGGAGCCAATAAGCAAGTGGACAGTCAGGAGACGTCTTGCCGAAAGAGGATTGAAGCCTTACAGGCCAGACCAAATGTCCCAAAACTGGAACGGCGTCATAAAGTTGCCCGATTGCGATACGCCCGCGAGCATACAGAATGGAATGAGGACGAATGGGGCAGAGTGATGTTCTCTGATGAGTCAAGATTATGCTGTACCATCATGATGGGAGGAAAGGAGTATACCGACGACCAGAAGAACGTTTTGCACAAGCATATTTTGAAGAAAAAGTGTCACACGGCGGTACCATTCACGTGTGGGCTGGTATCTCTGCAGAGGGTCAAACAGCGTTAGTTCCAATCGAGAACGGGAACCTAACTGCTGTGAGATACATTAATGAGATACTCAATGAACATGCTGGTCCGTTTTTGGCCAATATGGGCTACAATGCAGTGTTCATGTACGATAATGCACGGGCCCACACTGCTCAAGTTGTAAATGAGTATCTTCAGGACGTAGGAATCCACAAAATGGAGTGGCCAGTAAGGAGCCCCGATTTGAATCCTATTGAGCATGCTTTGGACGAGCTTGACAGACGTGTGAGAAAACGAGTTTCACCTCCAATTACTCTTCGTGACTTGAATTACGCGCTCATCGAAGAATGGGAGAACATTCCTCAGCATATGCTGAGGAATCTGGTATTCAGCATGCCCAATCGCGTAGAAGCTGTATTGAGAGCACATGGAGGTAACACCAAGTACTGAGTTATCAAAACCTACGTTTACACCTAATAAAACCCCCACTTAAAGATTTGGTTTTATTTCGCAAATGGCCCCAATTTTTTAAAACATTTAATTTAAAATTTGAACACACTTTTTACGTTTTTAGGGTTCCGTAGCCGAATGGCAAAAAACGGAACCCTTATAGATTCGTCATGTCTGTCTGTCTGTCTGTCTGTCCGTCCGTATGTCACAGCCACTTTTTTCCGACTCTATAAGAACTATACTGTTGAAACTTGGCAAGTAGATGTATTCTATAAACCGCATTAAGATTTTCACACAAAAATAGAAAAAAAAACATAAATTTTGGGGTTCCCCATACATAGAACTGAAAACCAAAAATTTTTTTTTAATCATACCAATACGAGTGGGGTATCTATGGATAGGTCTTCAAAAATGATATTGAGGTTTCTAACATCATTTTTTTCTAAACTGAATAGTTTGCGCTAGAGCCACTTCCAAAGTGGTAAAATGTGTGTCCCCCCCCCTCTAATTTCTAAAGTAAGAGGAGGAAAATTCTGAAAATATTTAGGATTGTAGAACGTAAAAAAAACTATCAACGAAAATTGGTTTCAATAAGATATGATGTTTAGTTTTTGAGATATGGGACTTTTTCATCAAACTGCAGCAGTAACTTTGTTTTTCATTAAGATACTATGAAAAACCAATTTAGTTTTGCGGTTGAGTGGAAGTTTACTAACTAATACTACTAACTAATGAATGACAGTTCAAAATTTTGTTTGGGGCTATGGAACCCTGTGTGCGAGTAAGACTCGCACTTGGCCGGTTTTTTAGTTTTCAACATTGCAGACGGCGTCATTAAGAGCGTTTATACCATACGGCATTTCATACAAACTTTCAAGTCGTTATTTTCAGAAATGACTGGACAGATTTTTATTAAACTTCCTACGCATAAGCAGTATTCATAGGTCTAAAAAGTTACTAAAAAACATTTTCGAAATGTCTTTTAAAAATGAAGATAATTGGAAATTTCTGTTTCTATAGATAATTAAAAATCGTTCTAATTTAGCTGTAACATTATTTTTCGAAAATGTTTATTTGTGACTTTTTAGACCTATGTATATTGCTTATGCGTAGGAAGTTTCATTAAAATCTGTTCAGTCATTTCGGAAAATAACGACTTGAAAGTTTGTATGAAATGCCGAAGGGTATAAACGCTCTTAAGCTAGCCTTTCCCGTTTAGGAGTAATTTGGTTCAATGTCACTGGAACTTTTTCATTGCTCGCGAGTGTATATTATATAAACTAACCTACGGATACAACCCATTTTTATATCTATTTCTATTTGTGTCAGGAATGATCGGACTGGATACTTTGTAGTTCAGGAGCAAATTAATGCTAATTATGCACTACTATATACTAATTAACAGTAGTAATATTAGATAATCCATCGGTAAGAGAGCATATCCATCTGTATACTCCGCAGCAAAACATGCGTGGCATAGGACGGCGGCGGCACCAACTTCTTGTATGACCATCGGCATGGCGCAACCATCAAGCCAACAACAGCCCAACCACGAGAGTAATAATTGGACTAATTAAATTAAGGCACTTTACGAAGGATGTATAGTCATTTAAAAAAAATTGTTTGTAACTTTACTTCTTTTACTTTAATCATTAATTTTGCAATTATTATTGCAATTTATAAATTGCAGAATATTATGTGACGTCTGACGTGACGTGACGTGAAATTTGAATTTCTGACGTAATATTTAATTAATCAGTATTGATAAAACCAAGAGGAAAACAATAAGTGTGTTTTTGTAACCTTATTAGTTGTTATGCCTGATTTAACTCTTTTCCTTATATGCCAACGTATATAACAGGATGAATTTGTAGGTCATCATCATTCATACATTGTCCATTGTAACGGAGAGCATCATTGGCAAGAAACTTTTCAGAATTTGTTCACATCAAGTTTCTGCTTGTTAAAATTTTGCAAAATTATTCAGTGTTAGTTATTTTTAGAAATGGCAAAAATGTGTTTCTCCTTCGTGTGTGCACTTCTGGTAAGTCTAATTTTACACTTTTAATATTTAATTTTCATCATAAAAAATTTTGGCTAGTGATAAATAGGTTTTTTAGTTTCATAAGAAATATTGAAGAAAGAATAAATACTAAAGCTAAATTTCCCAAGCATGCGTGGTTGCTATGTACCATGCATTAGTCATACGATATGACATCAAACTTGGCTCTGCTACCGAGAAATTCTCACTTGAAAAACCCAAGAACGCTTTGTTTGACTTTAATGAAAACGTTGCAAACTCACTCACTCATAAAAAGTAAAGTGGCAGTCAAAACCCTTATGGCCTTATGGCTAAATGGCTTTTTTCTATTAAAAATATTTTGATTGAGAATGCCTCAGTTATATAATTAACTGAGGCATTCTCAAACAAAATATTAATTTCACCTAGAATTACTACAAAACGATGTTTTTCAAAAATAAAACTTAACAACTTATTGAGTATTAAAATAAATGTTAGTTATATTTAAAATAGTTTTAACAAATTGATTTTCAATTTTCAGGTCGCTCTCCACGTGGGCTCAAATTTAGTGGAAGCATCACCACTCATTATTCCCGGGGATGGTGATTTATTGTTCAACCCCTACGATATGACCGACAACGAATGTAAGTTCTAAACTTTATTTTGTACTTTTCTACGTTAGGCTGAGCAGCATTAGTGCGTTGCAATGGCGTGAGGCGCCCTCTTGCGTTACGACGTCGTGTGGCATACAATATGCGTGGATCCGTTGCAACGACGCAACGCAACGCACTAGTGAGGCCTCAGCCTTATTGGTATTTATAATAGAGATCTTATGGAAGTTCGCTATTTTTACATTATAATAAATTCCATTGCTTTTTTAATTATAGTTGAGATGCCGGCGGGCTGCAATGGGAAGTCGTTCTGCTTCGAAAAAGGTGACAATTACCCTGAAGAAAAGATTGAGGCACTTCTCGAAGACATGCGAACATTGGTAAGGAAAAACATCATAATATCTAATTTTTTATGCTTTTATTTGCTTTGAAATCAATAATTTTTTTTAAAATTGCATATGTAACTTAGAACCCATTTTATGGAAACAGAACATTTACGAACAAAGCTAGTTGTTTTAAAATGGCCATTAACTATTCTTACAGACTGTGGAAACCCCTGATCGAAACAGCATTGGTGACCGCCAAGGAGGAGGTGATGAGCCCGACTGTCCTTCCAATTCCACTGTAAGTAAAACAATGAAGACACCAACTTATTGCAGCACAATCTGTACCTGTACTATGAAATATAATCTATACATTACATACTGACACAAAAGTCCTGCTTACTTTACTTCTAAGGGACAAAAACATAGATTTGTAATAGTCCAAACACCAACTTTTAATTTAATTTATACTTTAAAGGTGTCTGGCGGGGGTTTCCACCACACAAAGTGTCTGGTAGTGAACTACCAGACACTTTGTGGGGTGGAAACTCCACACTACTAAAGGATAATAGGAGGATTGACATCCTTCAGGATGTCAATCATCCTACTATCCTAAGTAATATAAAAAACACGCTTAATAGTATGACGTAACTTAGGAGCTATCCAGCACAAATTTGATACCTGCCTGAGCTACCACGACTTTCCATTAACAGCCAATAGTTCTTACATGTAGCCAGGTACTCCCACAGAAAAAAAAAATCTGTTTTAAATGACGTAAGTCTGGAGGTCACGGGATCTCCCTCTATAAGCTTCTGCGATGAGTCCTGCGACGCGACGCGAAGGAAGCAAGTGAAACAACCACGTGTCGCGGTTCTTATGTCGTAAAAAGGGCGTAACTGGTAACTACAAAATCTTTGTTTTTGTCTTCAGGAAAACCCTATCTACTACATCACTGATGAAAACGACCGAGTGCGAGCGGTTGTGCAGTCTAAAGAGAAGTTCCTACAGATCTACACTGTGCGCATGTGCCTGTAAGTATTAATTATTTGACAACCTATACAAAATAGTTTTAAATTGATTGACATTTTAATAGCTTTCTAACACCACGAATCATGGAAAGTAATAGTTCTTTACCTGACAGGTGTTGCTGCATCAAATTGAAGGCACTTAAAAAACGAGTGAATCTCACATATCAGATATAATCGGCTTTTATCACCTCAAGGCATAAATCGTTGAAGTTTTATTGTTTAATTTCAGAAACGAGGGGAAGATCGAACGGGACACGCCACACTTTTTAAAATCCAGTCGTATTCTGGAGAATTTCAAAATGGAATGTGTTAGTACAAAGATGGGCTTCGATTTCTTCGTGTTGAGTGATGAGGTGGATCACGAAACCAACAAACCCAAGATGGAGATCGCTAGGGCTAAGGGAGGTATCCCTGTGTGCTGCAAATGTCGGTACAATGCAAAAGACAAATGATGCTGCCGAAAATCGCGAATAATTTACTGACAGAACCAAAAAGATAGACTGATAACAATGTAACAATGTAAACAAATTATAATTTATTAAATAGATAGCTAACTTACTACCTATGCCTTTCATTAAACAACCTTCATCGATACAGACCTGCAAGATTTCATCAGTTGAGTCATTAGTGGGAAGATCAAGTGGTTTCTTATGAGTCAAGATGAAAGTTTTGACGCCTTTCGTAACGACCCTAAATATCGGAAGGATATCATAACACTTTGAATGATAGGGATCGATAATCGGATTTCTTTGAAGTTGCTCTACAAATTCGTTGCTAACTACGTTGAACTCTTATGGACGATTTCACCGAAGTTAAAACACAACTTTTACAGATTTATCACAATTTTGTAATAAAACAAAAATACTAGTATATATAAAATAAACTAATTAAGTAACTAAATATAAACTAACTTTATTAAGAACAGGACGCTTAGGCGGAAATATTTAGTTTTAGAAAAAAAAATGTTATATTGTTTTTTCATCACTCATACTCTGAAAGTAGGTCTGAAGTTGCCTGAGGAGCGGCATGAAAGTTATACTTATCATCCCTGGAGAGAATTGCTTTCAACTGACAGATGTCAAATTATAAAAAAAACTAGTTCTATTTTCACATTTTTATTGAACCATGTTCCAACTTTCTATGAAGCCACGATGTAAAATTGAAATAACTTTAAGTTAAGTAAGTATTGATTTAAGAATATATATTTTTTAAATAACTTTATTATAATTTAGTTTCAACAATTTCTTTAAAATAACATAGAGTTGGGCAAAATATTTACCATTTTTTCAATGATGAAAATGAAAAAAAAAACAAAATAGGTGGGAAAGCGGCAACACGAAATAAAATGTACTAATTTTTTCTTTAGCTAATTCATATTTTTATTTTTACTTTCCTTGTATTCGTAATTAAGTGTGTGAAGTGTTTACCTCGAGTTAAAGACTTATTTAGTCCCTCGAACTATTGGCGCCCTCACTTCATTCGGGTGCCAAACCCCGTCTCGGGACTAAAAGGTTACTTTCATCCCTGGGTTAACAATGTACTATTAAACTTCTGGCCGTGTCTGAATGCATTACAGCAGACCTCGAGCTGGGCAAAACGAACGAGCAGTAGTTCACGTTAACCTTAAATCGAAAATCCGAAAATTAAAAGGATAGGGCTTTGCCCAGCTGTTGGATGGAGCAAGCTAACAGTATCAGTATTAGGTAAACTTACAGACTAACTTATAGCTGAATGATATTCATAAACGCACTAACTTTAGAAGTAGGTATAGGGTCCTGATATACAAAAAGTTTGAGTGAGTTCATCAATGAACGCTTTGGAGATCGAGCGCCGGTTATGCGGTCCCATAGGAAATTGAGATGTTCCGATTCACACTATCACCCTAAAGCGAGATACACGTATTAAATCCGTTGATGCCTAACTCAAGAGCACCGCCCGACAACGCGTACGAACGATCAAGGGTAACCAACGCTTGGCAATATCAATCAATGGACCCATCGATTGATTGATATTACCCGTTCATTATCTTCTTAGCGTGTTAATGACAATAGAGACGAGTTTGGCACTTTCAGTAGCGTTGATCAGCCCTATGAAGTGCAAGCAAAAGCACAGGCAGGATACGATACCACATTTACACTCCGGGGCAGAGTCATCTATGAATCTCCACCTGAACAGGTTTTCCTTCTTTCGGCCAACCTGGGTCAGGAGTCTATTTAATGACTTCCAGGTCAGCCATGGTAACTCTTGTCCTGGTGGGAGAGTTTCAGCAGGTGGCACAAATGGGTTGGATAGGGAAACACTTTCTCGCCACAGCTTGAGTTTTTCTGTAGTACGTTCGCCAGTTCATTATATAATCCTGTTACTCAGTAATTGGGTCGTGGACGTTAGTTAGGTTTACGCCCACCGTAAAAAAACTGGTGCGCTCCTGGTTAAGCTAGAATCCGACTTCAAAATAGGAAAAAATCGCCATGCAACATTTACCATAAGAAAAAATCCTAAAACTTTTTCAGGCAAGAAAATCGCAGCGTGTGACGTAGCAAAGCGACAGCTACGCCGTAACTGTGCTACGTGAAACCGGCATCGACGCAGCACAATGAAACTGCGATAGTGGCTGAAATGGTAGGAAATACTTAGTTGGCACTCCACATTCCTTTCACTGTTATTTTATACCTGGCATCAGCAACCCAACAGCAACCTTGACCACACTGAAATAAAGATCAATGTGAGTTTGACAGGCGTAACTGTAGAAGCAGCACAATAACTACCCAAAGCAAACGGTAATAAAGGTCACAATAGTTTTAATCGTGAGGCCAAATCAGAAGAAAACATTTTAAAGGACTGTTCTTAAAGTTCGGAGGGCGTAGACCAGAGAAACTGGTGAAATGTGGATGTACTATTAGGTCCACCTCTTTCTAACCCTTGCAGAATAACAGACAATTTAGGAATTAATCTGCCACGTTGTAAACAAACACTACAGTTGAAATTAGAATAAGAAAAGCCAAGGGCCAGCTAGGCAGCGGTGACCTCTTGCTTCCGGCCCTGGTTCAATTCATGGTCCGGAGCGAGAGGGAATGAGAAGCCGTCGCGTCCTTCTGCGAAGCAGTCATGCTAGAGAAGGAGGTGTCGGAACGTGAGAGGGAGAGAGCCTCACGTCCCAGCAGCCGCAGGAGACGCCGGGGCGTCGGGGGCCACCCAGTGGACCCCGGACACCGTAGGCGCGGGCCTGTGGACGGTGAGTAATGGGCTAGCTCACCGTCCATCCGTCTTATGCCGACAGGCCGTGTCGATGACGCGTTCGTGTTCCACGCGAGCCTCAAGGAGATGTCAGCAAATCGAAAGGGGTCCGAGAGAGCCGATGCCTGCCAGGGCTGCAGGACTGATCGAAAGAGATACCGCAGCCCTAGAACACAAAGGGCTAAGAAGGAACATGGACGGGTTTTAGTCAGTACAAGTCTGACACCCCTTCCGCTCCGCCCAGAGCAGGAGGAGTCATTTGATGATTTCCCAGCCGTAAAAAAAGGCCAGCTAGGCAGTCCGACAAAGTGATTCGACATGTAAAATTAAATTCCATAGCAAATAGTTATAAAATTTAAAGATCTCAACTCCTTTTATTTATATTTCAACATACTTACATAGTCACAAATAACACAGCCGATCCCCACAGAACCCATGAATTTGTTACAAATTCTAACCTAACCGTTTACGTACAGAAACTAAAAAGGAAACGGACCTAAAGTGAAGTGATAAATTAGAAGGTCCAAATGTCTGCCATTCGTCTGAAGGCAAGGGACCAATACGTAAAGAAACGCAATGTTTCAGCCGAGTGCCTCCAAAGATAAAGTAAAAAGATTTATAGTTACTTTTTTTTAGAATCATCCCACGAAATCGAACTGTGAAATTAAGCAACACTTTTCGGGTTTAAGCTCTGGATGGGTTACCATTATTGTAGAAGAACTTAATACATTTAGGGTTGTAGTGTGTAAGTTATAATAAGCATGTATGTAGACAGTCTTATTTAAAGTGCTTCTTCAGCAATACTGTTTTATAATAAACTGTACGTATTATAACACACATTAAATCGGACCATGAAACCAACCAGACCTATCATTTCAACTCTACCAACCTAGCGACCTGATCACACTACATGGCGACCCTGCCAGTCCTCATGTTACTGTAATTACCGTACTGCAACGACCCGGCCAGTCCTTATGGCACTCTACCATACTGCAACGACCATGCCAGTCCTCGTGTAACTCTAACATACTGGAACGACTCTGCCAATCCAAGTGCCACTCAAATTACCGTATCTACTGCAACGACCTTCAACGGCAACCTTAAATTTTTGAAACGTCGCACCGAGCTTCGATATTTTGAAATTTGGGACATCGAAAGACTATGGGAACTACGCTACTACTACTACTAAAAAGCAAGGAGCAAGTGATTATTGCGCAGTCTGCAGCTGGAAGCAACCACGCAAAAGCGACGGCGGAACACCTTGAGACGAACAACATTCTTCTGTCCATAATATGCGCCTGTATGCTGTTAGCGGTACTGATCGGATTCTTCTGCCTGTACAAGCGATGCCACACAAATTAGATGCAGAAGCAGCTGAGGAGTGAAGCTTTGGAGCGAGTCCTGTCCCGTGTCAGCTACCGACGTCGCATGGAACTCAGAGAACGCGAGAATCAAGAAAGTAATGCGAAAGCGTGACTAACAAGTAAGTTGTACGCGCAATTAAATTCAATGCAAATGCAATTCTTTTATAAAATATATGTTTTATTGAGTAAACTCACTTATTTGTTTTGTGTAATCTTGGTGTAATGTTGAGGAATCTAATATCTGAGTATTTAATTGAATTATGAGTATAGAAGTAGAATTATCAGATATTTATAAGCAATAAAACATTGTACGGATTCTATTTCTAAGTTAGGTCCTGCAAGAAGAGTAGGTAGTAATTATGAGAATAAGATTTTAGAAGCTAAGGCTTATATGTGTCGTTTAAAAATATTTTAAGTAGTTTGCCCAAATAAGTATCTAAAGAATTATTATTTATGTGATCATGCATAAACGAATGCTATGATAAAATTTTGAAATTTGAAACGGAATCTAATTCGAGTAGTAGTCAAAGTCAAAATAAATCAACAACAATGTCAGTATCAGGTGAAAAGTTTACTTTAAAGACGTCTGTAAGCCTTTTGTCTAAAACTACTGGTGATGAAGAGGTAATCAGCGAATTAATGTCTGCGATTGAATTGTATGACTCAATGCTTGATGCTGGTGACAAGGTGACTTTAAATTTAAATATGCTGTTGCTTTAAATTTTGTTTTAAAAACTCGATTAACAAGTGGAGCAAAAATGCGTTTAGCTACTTCTTATTCAAATTCAAATTCAAATATCTTTATTTCGAGCAGAGGCTCATATAGGGTTAGTAACATACATGCTTAAAACTAAGTGTTAGTAAACAACACGATACGGTGACACATGAAGCTGACAGCAGCGAACGACATATGGACAGTCCACTCTGTCAGCAATCATTTTTAGAACTCTGTTGGGGCTGGCCATGACTCGAGCTACCATCGATGCCATTCGCATAATGGTGTAAAAGCAGTCTACTCGCGCCGCCGCAAACATCCCTGATGCACTACAACGCCATGGCAACCCCATCAGTTTCCTGAACGCATTATTGAACTGGACACGAAGGGCTCCATACGACGCTTGCGTATAATTTTCTCACAAGCTGCACGTGTAGAAAGTGGTGGTCCCTTTCAATATCAGCATTGTCCTTGAGGTCAGTGGTGACCAGGTGACCTAGATATTTAAACTGTTCCACTCGCTCAAGAGGAACACCGCTTAGCCGTATGGGAGGCACATCAAGAAGGTACCTGGTACCCGCCTCAAAAACAATGTACTGGCTCTTCTGAACGTTATACAACAAGCCATGTGCTGCTGCGTAACGCTCACACGTGGCCAACAGTTTCCTTATACCACCGACTGAAGCGTTTAGCAGCACCATGTCGTCCGCCTAACTTAAGTTATTGACGCAGACACCGTCAACGTGACAACCAACATGATAACTGCTAAGCGCCTCAATCAGGGCATTCATATACAAATTGAAGAGGGCAGGAGAGGTCAACCCCCCTGTCTCACTCCGCACTCCAATTGATATGGCTCCGACAGCCCACCCGCCCACCGAACATTGTTGATCTGGTTTCCATACCAATGCTTGAAGATATTTATAAGCTCGATAGGCAAGCTTTTAGCTTCAAGTTTCTTACATAATATATCGTAGGAAACCAGATCGAAAGCCCTAGACAGATCTAGGAAGCAAGCGAAAACACGTGTTCTTCTTTTTGTGTAGTACCTGACGGCCTGCTTGAGACACAGAACTGCACTTTCTGTAAAAAGCCCCGGCCGGAACCCGAACTGATTATCGTACAGCACCAGACGCTCGTGTAGCTGTGCATCAAGCAGACCATCAAGCACCTTAGCAAATGTGGTCGCTAGAGAAATGGGTCTATAGTTCCCCTTATCAGAAAGATCACACTTCGTCACATACTTCTGTTGAGTTGCTATTAGAAGATATGCGAAAATATTTACTTACTCGTAAGTCAGATACTGCTTTACAGTCTAGATTACAAAAGGCTAGACAAGTTAAAAAGTCGGTTACAGATAGAGAAATCATTATATTGCGAATGAACAACATGGTTTACCAACATCGCAAAATAGTCGTAATGATCTTTCTTCGAATCAAAATTTGGGACAATTTTTTCGTCCCTAATCAAGTTTTTAAATTACTTGTGACAGCATTAATTGTTGTGTGTTGTCTAATGAGCTACACTCGCACGCGTGCTCCTTTACAGCATCAGTACGACATGGACAGCGTAGTCATACCGCGTGTCAGGCATATTCGAGATCTGGGCGTGCAGATGGTGTCTGAGTTGACGTTCCGCAAACATATAGTGGAGGTGTGAGGTAGGGCTTTCATAAATCTTGGGTTCATCATAAGACAGTGTAAGGATTTTACCGATATTGCAGCTGTTAAGGTTTTATATAATGCACTTGTTAGAAGTCACCTAGAAATAAGTGCATTCATTCGGAAACCACATGAAACAAAACACAGCCTCATGGTGGAAAAATGCAAAATAAATTGGTGGTGTTATGTTAAGCATGTACGCACGACAACCAATCAAGCTATTCAAAACCAGTTTATGCGGATTTCTCATTGTACGGAAAATCTATACAAAGCGGGGCCATATTATACTGGAAATGTATTGTCGTCGTGTATACTGGAAGCCTTTCCAATCTTTAAAGTCACAAAAAAACCGAAGGCCGAAACACGTTCAAACGTCGGTTCTAGGTGCAGAGATAGTGGTGAGAGGTAGGCAAAAGCCCGAAATAGGATTATTTCGATATCGGTATTTTCCCATTAATTGGATTATCGAGGTCAGATATGAATATTCAAACGCTTTGGGTTCAAGTAGAATCCGACCCCAACATTGTAGGGAAGCTAGACAGACGATATAAGGGTACCGTAAGCTAGAAAATGTTCATCGGAATTCAGATATTTTAAGTTATCATCGTCATTGCTGGACATATCCCAATTTATTGGTGGTAGGAACTCAAAGCATTTACTTCAATTAATATTAGAATTTTCAAGGACTCGCTCAGTTTAAAACAAAAAGATTCGCTAAAACGGTTACCACATGTTCAGTACACCAAACTCCTCTCTCTTTCATATCATCTCTCACACCATCCATCCATCTTTTCTTTGGCCTTCCTCTCCCTCTCCATCCATACAAAACTGCAATTCCTACACGGTCAAAATTAATGGAACAGTCATTTTTTTTTTTTAATTGGAAGCGCTGAAAATTTTCATGTCGATTATTGTGAAACTGGAGGAACTGGGAATACGTGGCCTCCCGCTCCAAATTTTGGCAGACTACCTAAGCGATAGGACTCAGTGCGTTAAAATTAATAATTACCTGAGTGGAGAGCTTCCGGTCACTTTTGGTGTTCCTCAGGGAAGTGTACTTGGTCCCACACTTTTTTTGGTGTACGTAAATCAGCTGTGTAATCTGCTTCTTCAAAATGGGAAAATCTCGGCCTTTGCTGATGACACTGCACTCACCTTTACTGGTGATACCTGGCACGAAGCGTTCGACGCGGCGCAGAAAGGGCTAGATCAAGTTCTAAATTGGCTTAATGACAATCAACTCACCCTTAATACGGATAAAACAAAAATAATCTGCTTTACCCTGCGCCAGTCTACACAGCCACCGAACTCTTACTCCCTTATTGCTCACTCAACCGTCTGTCCAGGCACCGCAGCTTGCTCCTGCCCTAAACTCACCCGCACCCCCACAGTCAAATACCTCGGAGTGACTCTTGATCACAATCTGAACTTCTCAGCCCACATAGAACTCCTAACCGCAAGGGTTAGAAAACTAATTTTCGTCTTTAAGACCCTTCGTCATGTGGCAGAAGCACAGATTGTCAAAAGGGTCTACCTTGCTCTCTGTCAATCACTCCTATCATATTGTGTTTCCGCGTGGGGTGGCGCTCCTAAGACCACTATGGTGAAATTGGAGAGGGCCCAAAGAGCCGTGTTAAAGGTGAGTACATTTCGCTCGATCCTTTTCCCAACAGAAGACTTATATAAACTTTGCAGAGTACTTTCTGTCAGACAACTCTTTGTTCTTCATACAGTCCTATTACAACACAAAAAACCCCTTATGTGACAATCACTAAAGACGTAAAGATATTGTTTGTCAGCACTACAGATGTAAATACTCTTTCACCAAACGGTTTCTTTGCTACCAAGGGCCACAATTATATAATAAACTTAATAGGACATTAAGACTTTACTCTCTTTCCAATTCATCCGTCAAGAAATCGGTTACAAACTTTCTACTTACAAATAACTACCTGAATACGGAACGCCTGCTTTTCTCTGATAATAACCCAACTTAAACCCTTCCATCAAGACCCTAACACACATTATGCATCGACGCAACACACTATCACCATTACATAAATACTCACACACAACACACACATACATACACACACACATACATACACGAATAACCAAAAATATCAAATAAAAAAATTTTAATTCTTTTGAATTCTACAATTATGGATTTATGTTAATTTTTGTTTTAAACACTTGTCTTGTTCTGCCTGCAATTGTTTTGTGATACTAAAGTATGTTTGGGCTTGTACCACTGCCCTTAATACAAGTTATTTAATAACTTAGTAAGGGTGCTGGTTGCAACACCTTCTTGTTTTTGTTAACTAGCATTAAGTCAAGTGCACTTAATTAGATAAATTTTTAATGTTAACATTGTAATTTGATTATATGAATAAATTATTATTATTATTGTATGCACTGTACCAACTTATATAATTATGTAGTTCCCCAAAAATTTAAACACAGTAGGTGTTTAAATTTAATTACAAAATATATTTTTTACAAAAAAAGAAACCGACTTCCAAAAACACTTAACGCACTAAAAAGTTAAAAATAATACTACGTCCTACCTATATTAATAAACCTAACCTAACCTACGATTAACCTATAATAAAAGTTAATAATTCTTTGGAGTCGGTGCCAAGCAATATAATTTGAACTAATGAATGAATTAATATTTAGAAGCCGTAAGATTTATGTTTTGCTTTTTTCTGGCCTTAGTCTGTATATAGTCATTTAGGTATCGTATATTGCTTGGCACCGACTCCAAAGAATTATTAACTTTTATTATAGGTTAATCGTAGGTTAGGTTAGGTTTATTAATATAGGTAGGACGTAGTATTATTTTTAACTTTTTAGTGCGTTAAGTGTTTTTGGAAGTCGGTTTCTTTTTTTGTAAAAAATATTTTTATTTGTTAATTTTTAGTGACATATTTTTAATCTAATAATAAAATATGGGAAGTAAAGATGATTCTCGTGTGAGAAAAGGCGTCGAACTGAAACTGAGAAAAATGAAAACGATTAAAAGAAATAGGGGAAAGGAATGATCAACGCATTTAAAATAAGAACCCTGATCATCGCGAAAACAGACTATCAAAGCAGAGGACCCACTTGTTACTTAGGTTGAATAAGGAAAGTCAAAAAGTTAGTCTGTGGTACACGTGGAAAGTGCATACCGTTACAATTCCAACAAGCCCAAACACAGCTAAGATACATTGTCTTATTATGGAGTTCCAGTGCTTGTCTCTTGGCTTCATCATCAGATCATCAGATTAGGTAGAATGGTTCTTATTGAACGCAAATGCTTCACTTGTTGTAGAAAATACCAAAATCGCTGTACGTTTCCTATAAAACTTGAAGAGTTCCCTCGATTTCGCCAAGATTCCATCATCAGATCCCGATTTGGTGACTATGGGACCAAATGGAAAGCATAGGCTTTGGAATCAAACAATAATTTTCCAAATCGGTTCGTAAATGACTGAGTTATGCGCGAACAAAATACGCAATGCAGAGTAAACTAAAAGTTAGAAATATTTAATTTTTGTTGATTTTTTCAGAAACGGCTTATCTGATTTCGATAAAATTTTCATGGGACCATTTGGGAAGTATACGCTTTCAAACAAAAAAAGATTTTTTCAAATCGGTTGGCAAACGACAGAGTTATGCGCGAACAAACATAAAAAAAAATACAAACATCCGAATTGAGAACCTCCTCCTTTTTTAGAAGTCGGTTAAAAATAGAACTAATTATTTTAATTTGTCTTCTTGCCAAACTTAAAGCTTGTTAACATATTCGAGACTGTGAACAAAACCTAATAATAAACAATCAACTTTTCAGTACAAATTTACGTTTAATATCAATTAACAGACAACCTCTCATTAATATAATTATCTACATACAAGCTCCAATATTATATTATTCATCGTTTTTCAAGCACACTTTGATTTCAAGTTACTTAAAGAGGGAACAGTGTGATGACGCAGAAATAATTGTGTGAGCAACCGCCCTTACAATCTTGTTCGTACATAATTAAACTAGGCTGGGTACGCAACATTACGAGGTAGATTTTGCACAAGAGTAGAAAACGTAAAAACAATAAGTAATTTTTGTAAAATATTTCGTACTTTCTTATTTTTTAAGCCCTTTTTGATAAATTTTCAGGATAATGCATTTGATAATTCTATAGCGTCGGCGTTTACCCTTGTAACATGGGCAGTCTCTAAGTCTCTGAGAATATAAGATATTAGAATTAA
This sequence comes from Cerastis rubricosa, assembly GCA_949152445.1. Taxonomy (NCBI): domain Eukaryota; kingdom Metazoa; phylum Arthropoda; class Insecta; order Lepidoptera; family Noctuidae; genus Cerastis; species Cerastis rubricosa. Next base: position 5,659,448 of record OX424532.1, read on the forward strand.
ATTGAACATACCCCAGAACAGCCGATTAAAAAAACAAGATGCCTGCCATTCGCCGTGTATGGTTATGAAAAATTTATAAACGTGTAGTTGTCGATAGAAATGAGTATATTATATAAAGTTAAAGTATCTGTAACAGTTAACTAAACGCACTGTATATCAACGGTTTTCACAAGCTGTTTTTAAATATTTATCTCCCTTGGACTCAAGAGTGCGTCATGTTTATCTGAAAGACGTTTGCCCAAATGCTGTGTACCACTAAGAAAAGAAGAGTTTAGGTATCTCATATAGCGTAACGTATCGACCATAGAACAAACTCGCAATTTATTGAAACACACTTTTATTAATGAAACATACAAAAATTACTTTATGCAGACAGACAACTAAAATAAAATACAAGCAAATATTAGAAAGTTAATGACAGCCAGTAAGAAATAAAAAAAATGATTGTTAGTCGCATGGTTTTAGCATCCATTATACTGTATTGGTTTTAAATTTTAAATTTGGATACCTACTTGCACATATTGCAACAAAAAACCTTACAAATTTATGTAAAAACAATTTCACGATTTAGTTTTTTTTCAGATAGAGCCTATTTCCCATTTTTGACTTGTCTGATGTTTTCCTGTACACAAGTAAATCTCGCTGAGGTTGATTTGAACAAATATGTTAATTCATGGTTTCATCTTTAACGTTATTCTTTAGAACTGTAACGTAAACTGCAACACACAGGGATGCCTCCCTTAGCTTTGGCGATCTGCATCCTGGGTATGTTAGTGTGAGGATCCATTTCATCACTGAGCACGAAGAACTCGTAGTCAAACTTAGTACTGATACATTTCAGTGCGAACATCGGCATAATTCTACTGCTCGATAAAAAGTGTGACGTGTCCCGTGTGATCGGCCCCTCGTTTCTGGAATCAGACAGTCATTCATCATCAACATTAGTAACCCTTATCCCAATTTATACCGAGTCGGCCCAGCATTAGACCTACAGTAAGAACTCCTTTAACTCCTTTATTACCTACGTCTTGAGATGAAAATCATTTGAGATCCACTCGTCTGTCAAGGACGTTTAGTAGCATTTCGATAGTAGCTTCACTTGTGAGGTGAAGAACTGTTACTTTCCATGTTTTGATTCGTCGTAACCTTATTAAGCTAAACGTATTAATTAAAACCATAAAATAAAAGCTTTTCCATTTATACATTAGATTAATTAATGAGTAAGACGTTATTAACAAAATTTAATAGTTCATACTTGAACAAACTCAAAGCATTTATTTCAATTAGACCATTACAGGCAACAACAACATAATAATAACTTTTAAAAGCACTGTATTGGCCCATTCGAAAGCGTATTGTAGATCTGTATGGAGAAGAATGGACAAGAAACTCCATGGACACTCTTTTAAATTGATTACATCATTCACGTTGAGATTAAACAAATATGTGAGAACAATGCAGAAATACGTGCAAGTTAAGAGAGCTCAGAGTAAAAGATTTAATCAATAATTCAAAAATTAAGTAAATTAAATAAGCGTTCCAGCTAAGTGAGAACCAGTCACACAATTGGTCTTAAAGTTCTAAACTATTAATGCGCCGAGAATTTGTTAAATAGTGAGTACTTACAAGCACTGCCTAACAGTAAAGAGTTGCTGGAACTTATTGGGAGCCTGCACAACTACTCGCACTCTATCGTTGTCATCAAGGATATAATAGATAGGGCTTTCCTGAAAACAAAAACAAAGACTTTGTTAAATAATATAAAAATAGAAAACATGGTGGATGCTTAGCTTCGAAACAATACACAAATTACTATTTTACTTTATGTTACAAAAATTAGCTAGTGTATTGTTTCCCATTGGGGGTTTAAAACATCACAAAAAATACTAGTGTTTCAAATAAAAAAGCAGCTTAGTAAAATAAATGAATAAAAACTATCAAAAGAAGATTTTGCCTCAAAATTGAAAAACTGTAACCTGCTTTATGGAATTCTTCTTTGCTGGAATAAGATAGTGCTATTATAGTTGTACTTACAGTAGAGTTGGAAGGGCATTCGACCTCATCATAACTCGGGCCTTTCTGTAATGATAAATAAATAATTAATCAATGCAGACATTGATTGTGTTCTCTCTGCAAACTACTCTACATGTATGCCTAAGTTATTCAGAAAGCATGTGGATGTGTGGTGGAACACGGTGTAGATACCAAAGACCTATAAATATTGCTCGTAGTTGCTACGACGCATGTTAATAACAAAACGAAGCTGCTGCATACCCTACTTTGTGGGTGTCTTATTTATACAGGTTGGAACAAAATAAACGCAAGATGTTTCGTGTGGTGTCGCAGACCATGAAACTGGTAATTTTTTGCTCTATGACTTTTAGAAATTCATTGTCTTTGTTTTAGTTTTACCACATATGTTGATCAGCTGATTGCAACTGACCTTCGTAAGCGGTTTCGCTCTCATGGAAAAAATAATGTTCAAACGGGTTAGAAATTATCAGGGGTCTTAGAACAACGATTAAAGGCAAAAAAACCGCCAAGTCCGAGTCAGAGTCGAAGAATTCCAGCCATATACAAGGAACAAACTTTGCAACAATTTGGGGGACTTTTTGAAATCGATGACTTTTTTTAGTTTTACCATACATGTTCAACACCTCATCGCGTTAGGTTCCTTTTTTTCGCCAATTTCAAGAGCTTGTAGGACAAAAGTTGTTCAGTTTCAAACGGGAGGGCTTCCGTTTATTATTTTACACCTTTTATATCAGAGACTCTGATAGAGAGGCTCTGTATGGTGTCAGACGTAAAGAATAGCACCATCCCATATCTTCTCGTGGGTGTCGTAAGAGGCGAATAAGGGATTTGCCAGAGAATGGGCAGCAGCGTTCTCTGTGCTTTTTAACAACCCTACTGCGATCGCCAATCCGCCTGCCAAGCGTGGCGATTATGGCAAAACCTCCCAAAGTGTCAATATGGCGACACTTGGGGGAGGCCTATGTCCAGCAGTGGACGTCTTTTGGGCTGAAATGATGATGATGATATCAGAGACAGTCACTTTTGTAAAAGAAACATAAAACAGTACAATATTGCTAAAAACGAGAGCCGCAAAAAATAAGTTTATTCTAGTAGCACTAACACTCGAAATGTACAAAATAGCCCAGTACGTCGATTCTGTAAAATTGCAACAACTTGCATTTCACATCGCTATTCACTCTAATTTCGCATAAGGTTCAAAATGACCTTGATTTTGCATTCTGTAAGCATAACCTAGTCACTAGCCACTTCTTATGTCATCTCATACTTTTTCTGTCAAAATCTCCCTGTTAATTTAGTTCAACTCGCTGACACGCTCGCAAGGGTTGCGCTAATGTTAATTCTAATTATCAACCGAGTTTTTAGAATGCCAATCAAGAAACTCACAGTGGATTCAGATTCGAAATTCTAAAGGAGTTCTTACAGAATCACACTGCAGAATACAGAACCATTCAAATATGCAATACATTTCCGGAATGGATATGGTCCGCAGAAACATTATGTATAGCAACGTTATCTTGACAATACTGGGTCAACTACTAATCTTTCAGACAGACCAGAAATGAATTAAGGACGTGAAAAAATCGGGCAACGGGCAAAGTGCCAAGAAGGGTAACATTGGGGGTGGGGTAGCATTGCCACGAGACGATACTGCGGATTCTTGGGCAGAAAATAGACCAGCCTCTGGTCACGGAAAGAGTCGACCAACCGCTTGGCGATGTCCTGAAAGATTTGGCAGGCACTAAGACCCCATGGGCCTTACATATGCAGCAGCCAGTACACCGTGCTAAGAAGGAATGGCCCGAGGGTGTCGACACAAGTTACATTCTACACCAAAGGCCTACTCAATTCCCATGACATTATGGTCATATCGTCTGGTCTCTTCCCGTTGTCGTTTACCAAACCAATGGGTTCTTAAACATCTAGCACCCCGGCCGGCGGTGGCACGAGTACGACGGATGATGTCTTTAATGCTGGCTTGCTCTGCTATCCGACCTGCACTCTTACTGCACGAAAGGCCATGGTGTCCAAAGCAGTCGATTGCTAAGCTACATTGACAGCGATGGGGATCCCCACAAAGAAACCCAAATTTGCAATACATTTTGTTAAAAGAAATACTTATTCCTTACCGATTCACGCTTTTTGCGGTCACCAATGATAGTTTTTGCTTCAGGGTCGTCCACTTTCTGCAATATCATAACATAACATAATCAATGCCAAAGATCAGATGTATTAAGTTTTTTGTTAAAAGTAAAGTAGATCCAATTCACACAGGTAAAGCTTTCAAGATTTTTGTACGACGTCTGGCCTGCCTTAACGTCGCCATTTTATTTTAACTTTTAAAGTTGCACAGATGACGCGAAGATTGTTACTTTGGTAAAATATTACGAGTATCTCTGAAACGATTTTGCCTCATACAATACTTGTTTAAATTGATACCATCGATTGATCTGGCTCTATTTGACTGCTATTTTAAAAATGAAATAAAATGGCGGAAAGAGAAGCTGGCCAAAATATTCAAACCCCTTAATCGTCCGTTTTATTGTTTTGATTGTTGTCTATTTGGCCACAATTGTCTGATTATCAGAGGTCGGAATCAGGTAGAGCTATTTTTGTACTTGCATCGAAATGTTGATATTAATATGGATCTTCCCTTGCGTATGCGCATTGGAATTTTGCAACTTCGGACATCCGATGTCGGATGGTTTAAATTGTGTAAAAGTAAATAACTTTTTTATTTAATAAATCACGGGATTTTTCTGCTCTTTAAAATTAATCTCAGGATTTGAGGCATATCCACTTTATTCTTTCGCTGCATGAAATCAGTATAAGTACACAAATAACTCTACCTAATTCCGACCTCTGCTGATTATGAATTACTTTTTTTCTTACCAATTGACGCATGTCTGCGAGAAGCTGCTCAATCTTTTCATCGGGGTAGTTGTCACCTTTTTCGAAACAGAATGTCTTCCCCTCACAGGCTGCTGGCATCTCATCTATAATCATAACAAAATTAGCTAACTAGAACGACCATAATCAAATTCTCAGATTTGTTTCTATACACCCCGCGATTTCTATTCACCCCATTTTACGATATTGTATTATTAATATTGCGAGCTTCCTCAATATCTAGACATAATTTATTGTTCATGAAAATTAAACAAATAGAAGTAAATAAATATTAATAGAACTTACAGTCTTCGGAGTTCAGATTGCTGGCGTCGAAAAGTGAATCGCCATCTTCAATATTATCTATTAAAGCTTTCACTGAATTTGAGCCCAAGTGGAGAGCGACCTAAAAATAAAAATGCATTTGGAAAAGTTTATCACACACGTAATTTGATTGCAGATTCGATTCCGCCCTCGGCTTCTCCCGCAAATACACTATAATTATGTAATATCGGAAAAGTGGGAATAGGCACACTTTTCAAACAAAATCCCGTGCACACGATGACCACATCTGTTTAACTCCCTTACTCTTAACTTTGTTTTATTACTATTGGTCCGCACAAATAGTTTGCGGACCAATAGTAATAAAACAAAAAAAAAAAAACAAAAACTACGTGCCCCTTTTTAGGGTTCCGTACCCAAAGGGTCAAACGGGACCCTATTACTGAGACTTCGCTGTCCGTCCGTCCGTCCGTCCGTCCGTCCGTCTGTCACCAGGCTGTATCTCATGAACCGTGATAGTTAGCCAGTTGAAATTTTCACAGAATATGTATTTCTGTTGATGCTATTACAACAAATACTAAAAACAGAATAAAATAAATATTTAAGGGGGGCTCCCATACAAAAAAGTGATTTTTTTGCTCGTTTTTTGTAAAAAATGGTACGGAACCCTTCGTGCGCGAGTCCGACTCGCACTTGGCCGGTTTTTTTAAAATATGTTTTGTTTTAAAAAAAATCTCAGGCTCTGTTAATGATCCCAGATGTTTCGACCAATAGGAATAAGACAAAAAAAAAGGGACCAAGGAATAGAAAGTTTTTAACTGTTTTAACGCTGCAAGCAAGGATAATCCTTACCGTGGTCCGATACCCAGTTAGTTGATAGTACCCGACGGTTATCACGTATTCAATCAATCAATCAGAACCCCGCACATAGACTTTTTACATAGATTTTTATAAAAAATCTGCTGTTCCATACATTTTTGTAGCGAAAAGCTGTATTTTTTTATAACCGATGAAAAATCACGTATCGAGGTAACCGTTTGTGCGTCGGTGTCGCATCTCGTGAAAAACACAACAATACAGGGTGGAAGGCCACCCTGTATTGTTGTATTTTTCACGCGATATCTTTAAAAAATGATTGTAAATCTGATGTATACACAGCTCCATTGAGTAGTTACCCCCCCGGCCTCCTCGGCCAGTGTGTTGAGGGCCTCGCACATGCTGACCGTCTGTGCCAATACGCTATAATACTTTAAAGTGTTATCTATATTTATATATATATATATATCAGTTGTATTTGCATGTGGTTTTAACAAACATCCATCCATACATCCTCAATTCCTCACAAGATTTTGCTTTTATAATAGGAGTAGGAAGTTGAACGGACATCTTGTACTTTTGAAGGTGTTTTTCAAGATTCGTGAGAAGCAAAGTCAAAAGTAAGTTCTCAAACCAATCTGATTTTATTTCTTGCTTGCGATGTGACCATTCGGCTTGGACGAAGCTTTCTTGGGTTTTTCTAGCAGTGCGAAATTTGAAGCCAATACCGAATGACTCATGCGTGACTAGACCATTTTGATAAAGGTGGGGAAACTTTGTCAATCTTTAACAGTTGTTAGGAAATGTTGTGATTGAGTTATAAACGTGGTGTATTAGTTTTACGAAGCTGGTACGATGTAAAATAATTTAAAATAATAAAAGAGGTAGGTAATAGGGGCTTTTAGTGAGAAATTACACGATTACATTAACAAAAAAATATTTAAAAAATACCAGAATTTGTTAAAATCAGAGAACAAGAATATATAATATGGTATAAAAACTTTATTTTTATTTTTACGCACTTTTCCTTCGATGAAGATAAGTTTAGTTCGGATACGTGCATTTTATGAAGACTAACAGCCAGTTTCTTCATCAACAGCTAAATCAGTCGGTAAAAGTATTAACTTTTACTTGGCCACTACTGATATTATAGCAAATGTGTTTCTTCATCCAAGTAACAGCTAAAGTAAAGGTCAATAGAGTTGCCACAACGCAAACATCGTAATTACCTCAAAAATATGTGGGGAGATTTTTTAACACATGACAACATCGAAATATCACTGTCAAGTAGTGCCAAAAGTCATCAAATGTCAATTCTTTAAAAACGAACGCCAACGAACGACTGTTTTTATTGAAATTGAATCGTTAAATAATATCATACATTATTATGGAGCTTTTCGGTGTTAATGAACAATATTTATATTATTAGGTACATTTGGAGTATTGTTATATCTATTGTTGTCGGCGACGGTATCTCAATTAAGTACATACGTCTGCGGCGTAAGCAGAAAACTTAAAAAATAATGTTTGTTATTCGCATAATTACGTAACTTGAAAATCGACTTTTTCATTTTAAACTATTCATGATTAAAGTTTTTATATAAAGTTAGAATACGATCTTAAACTAAATATACAAAAAGAATTAAGTTCATAGGACAAACAGAACTCACAATATAGTGAAAATTGTTAAGTGAAACTTTGTCAACACTAACTGAAGATAAACTTACTTTGCTGTGATTGGCGACATTATACCTACCTTGTAACATTATGCTGAGGTATGCAACTTTTTCCTTTGGAATTCTGTATCGGAACCGAAAATCAGCGTCGTCCCTTAAGAAATGATTTTTGTGAATATTAAACTTTTTACGCCCACGCGTTAAGTAACTTACGATAAGTTCATCATTTATTGAACTTGAACTTTCCCTGGACGAATATCGTGATAATATTTTAATACTAAAATAAAATGTAAGTTCAAATGCAGTGAAACCTCCTACAGCTTTGTCAAAATGACAGTGACTTTTGCATTAGCAGCACCTTAGTGAGCAGTAACAGTTAAAGGCAAAAGTAACAGTTAAACCCACAGCTAAACTCGTGAAGAAACGAATTTAACCTTTACTTTTACTTTAGGACATTACTTTTGCCGTTACCTTTGATGAAGATACTGGCTGTCACACTGTATATCTGACCCAAAACTACGTGCATTGATGGTTTTTTTTTTAGTTTTTTTTTTTATTAAACGGTCAATAACGTAAAATGAGACTCACCAATAACAAAAACACGATCGAAAAACATATTTTTGCCATTTTTTTTTAAGAATTTAATTTTTAAGACTATTTAACAAAATTGTAACAAGCAAAAATATTTTAAAAAAACTGTGCTCTCTGTTGACAGAACTAGTTAAGAATGTTAATAATATTGAAGTGCATCCTGTAGTACTTATAGTGGGGCGATATTAAGGAAAACCGTTATTATAGTTACACCAAACAGAAACAGGTGATAAGGTCCCCACAAAAACTTGTAATTAATTTCGATAGGAATGCTTGGTTTGTAAAGGAAAAATACTAATGGTTTCGTTTTTATAACACAATATTTTTTTCAAATTGTTAAAACTGTAAGTATGTTTTATTCATATTCACGCAATCATTTCATTTTACTCCTTTTTTTATTTTCCAATTATTTCTCACACAATCTACACCTTTTTTAACCCCGAAAAAAAAGAGGGGTGTTATAAGTTTGACGTGTGTATCTGTGTGTCTGTCAGTGGCATCGTAGCTCCTAAAAGAGGAACCCATTTTGGTAGAATTGGTTTCGTTTGAAACGTTTTTTTAATCGAGAGTTGTCTTGGCTATGTTTCAAGAAAATCTGCTCAGCCGTTCGAAGATCATCGCCTCTTTTCTAGTTGATGAGGGATATAAACAAATTCCACAGGTCTAGCCGATTCGAAATTTGAAATCTTGTCACTTGTCACCATCGGCATCGCCAGGATGGGAGGAGGAGAGGCTGACCCCGTGCCCCCCACTCCTCCCTAAAAGCTAAGGTATTTTTTTAAATTATAACTTTACCTGTGTTCGAAACCAAGTTTATCGAAATCGGTTTATCCGTTGAGGAGCTACGATGCCAAAGACAGACACACAGATACGTACACACATATAATACAGATGCACACGTAAAACTTATAACACCCCTCTGTTTTGGTCGGGGGTTAAAAACACAGATGTTTCACATCTGTTGGGCATCTCGTGACAGCCAAATTTTTTTTTAAATGATTTAATTCAAGTATTTAGTTATTATGTGGCTGATTATTAAGTGCAATAAAAAACCTAAATACCTACTTGATAGGTACTTATAAGGTAAAAAACTGGAGGAAAGATGTTTGTTTACTTATACTGATAAGACCATCATTTGGGTTCAACTTATTTTATCCTGTTTGCTAATTTGATAAGTTACACTCATTAAATATAAAATGTTTTAATTATATTTTTGTGTAGGTACCTTAATGTAACACAACAAGGACAGTTTTTACAGTTTCAAATATTAATACTGTTAATTCAGAGTTATCGTGGGTGTACGAGACACTACACGTCATCATCTGCCTAGCCTTTTCCCAACTATGTTGGTGTCGGCTTCCAGTCTAACCGGATGCAGCTGAATACCAGTATTTAACATGGAGCGACGTCTATCTGACCTCCAAAACCCAGTTAGTATCGGGTAATATTCTGTATGGTATCGGACGTTAAGAATAGCACCATCCCATATCTCCCCGTGGGTGTCGTACGAGGCGACTAAGGGACTTGCCAGAGAATGGGCAGCAGCGTTCTCTGTGCTTTCGTAACAACCGTACTGCGATCGCCAACCCGCCTGCCAAGCGTGGCGATTATGGCAAAACCCCCCTTATGTCAGTGTGGCGTCGGGGGAGGCCTATGTCCAGCAGTGGACGTCTTTCGGCTGAAATGATGATGATGATGATCGGGTAATATGATACCCTCGGTACGACTGGTTGTAAGACTTTTGGGCCACTGACAACCTACCTGTAACTACTCTCAAGTCAAAGATGAATGACAGCCAGGACCAACAGCTTAACGTGCTTACCGAGGGACGGAGGAAACTCAGTAAACAATGCCACGAGATACCACTGATATAATACTACACCACAAAACATTAGTTCCGCTATCTTAATCACCTCAAAGAGCCTTCCGCAATAAAATACGTAGCTACGACACGACTCCTTGACTCAAATATCCAGTATCATTGATTTACCGAACTGTACTATTTAATGTGCAATTAACGTCAAACAAGAAGTACAGTAGCTTTCGTCTTTATTGACGATAAACACATAAAATGACACCAGGGGGTCTACTCTCTTTCTCCGAAACGTAACTTCGGCAACGAACGAAAATTAAACGTAGCTACGTTTATGAACTTATTCTATATCATTTGCGGATGCACACAGTAAAATTTAATACATTCGTTCACGTTAATTGTCTGTGAATTCGAACTTCTTGTGTGCGTCCTCAAACGATATAGATTAGGTTCACAAACGTAACTACGTTTAATTTTCGTTCGTTGCCGAAGTTACGGTTCGGAGAAAGAGAGTAGACCCCCTGTATCCCGAAGGCAGTAGGCGAAAGCAGTGGCGTATCTGTCACAGTCAATACTACTTTTGACCGGTTAAAACCATTTAAACAATAACTAACATTTACTTAGAAAATCAAGCTCGTGGCTGCAATAACAGCCGCACACGTCGAACTTTATGGTTAAAGTTAAGGCAAGGTTAAGGTATCGTATTACCCAGTTACTGGGTTGTAGAGACAGATAGGCAGTCGCTTCGGTACTCAGCTACATCTGTCTAGACTGGAAGCCGAACCCAAGATAGTTTGTGAAAAGGCTAGGCCGATAATAATAATAATATAATATATTTTTTATTCAAAATTAATATTGGCACAATATATACAGTTAAATCTTAGAAATAATTAAGGTATGACAAATTTCGATGCCTGTACTAGGTTAAACCTGTATCACAGGCGGCTGATTCTAATAACTACTATTTGGGCGAGATTTATTAACAATATTTAACATAATAGTGGAAAAACATAATTGTGAAATAAGTTATATGAGTTAATATATTATGATGTAGGTACCTAATGGGCATTAACGCTAATAAACAATACGAACATAAATTATTGAGGTCAAACATGTACATTAAATCTAATGAAAACAATTTGTAGCACTTAGGTAATTACCAATACTAAAAAGATTGTCAGCAGTATAAACAATATTCACATATTACAAAAAAACACCGTCAAGACATATTTATTGTGGGCGACACTTTGCTTAGACAGCGAAAATCAACTTAAGTAGTGCTAGAGTATGACGCACTAGGTTCCCTCATAGTCGACAGAGTTAATATATCTGTGTTCAACTATTTTTCTAGCAGGATGACTTAGAAACTCAAGGGTTGTATGTTTTAATTGTGACCCTTTGAAAAACATCGTGTTGTAGTGATTCTAGATAACTAAGGCGATCTTAAACAAAATATTAGTAGAGAAAACGCCATTTAACTTAATAAGGGTTTTGACTGACACCGGTCAAAAGTGGTGTTGACCGATTAACAGTTTTGACTGTAACATACGTACCTAATAGGACACCCACATCTCACCAGTTATATTTAAGTCCCATGTCAAAGAGAGCGAGCCTATGCCATACCATCAAAAGCTGGGCACACATATAAATTCCGTGGCTGTTACTAAGAAATTTTGATTGAAGACCTTAATAACACTTTGCCCGACCGAATACACACCGAATACAGGAATCGAACCCGTCTCTTCAAGCTCAGCAGCCCGTGCGACAAACGAAACAAGCGATGAAAAGATAAAATGAAAGATTATTAAAGTTTGAGGAGAACAGGATATTTGATTGCATGAATTTTGATGACACTTTTGTTAATTCAGTTTTGAAAAAACATACAAGAGCAATAGGCGTATGGCTTAGGCGCCTAGAAACCGCGGCTCTGGAACACAAAGTGCTCAGAAGGAATATGGATGGGTTTTAGTCAGTACAAGTCACTCACAAACACTCTTCCGCTCCGCCCAGAGCGAGAAGGTCATTTGATGATTTCCCATCCGAAAAAAAAGGAGTTAGGCACGTGACAGCCATATTTTGTGAACTTTTATTTATAGGTAGGTAAATAGCAGAGATTGTCTAAACTTCACGGAAGTAAGTAAGTATGTGGATAATATCTCACTCTAACCCCTTTATTTTATAACTGTATGTGTTGAACATGTCCACAGCTGGACATAGGCCTCCCCCTAATGTCGCCAAATTGACCGGTCCCATGCGACTCCTAAGTGCAAAAAAACCACTTGGGAACCTTTCTAATGCTATTTCTAAAAGTGTTACAACACCTAATCCATTCCAGTCTTTTTGCAATTCAATGAACATTCTGTGACGATAAAAATGTTGGGTGTTAAAAAACCATTTTGTATGGTGCATTCTTTTTCGTGCAGTTTTGGGCTCGAGTGATTCGTCTCATTCGTCTCTGATCTCGTTGTCATTGACAGGACGACGCTATTTCTTGTTGTGATGAAAATAAAAACGGCAGCGTTAGTTCCGATTAAGGCCACGTGCCAAAATATTCATGTACAATTATGTGTAGATACTAATTAGTCTCTATTACAAAGGCAACGCTGACAAGTGACAACGCTCTAATTGCCAAAAGGAACCAATTAATTGCTTATAGTCAAGCGTATTAACATAATAGCGGTGTAATCTGTCATCATCCTTTATTTAATTCTAAAACCAATTTGCAAATAACCCACATTCAATTAAATGAACTATTCAGTTTCCATATAACGATCAAATCAAATACTTGTCTTGCGCTTGATATCTACCTACCACGATTTTGACAAAGGACTGGGAATATCAAATTCAAGGTAAAAAGGGCTAAAAATTAATAATAAAAAGTCTGGCAGGCTACCGCAGTTAAAAACAGTGGCCAATAAGGAAAAATAATTTCAAAAACTCAACATTCTAAGTACTCGTGCAATAAAATAACACTGAAACAAATACCTTTACTCAAAAATGCATGTAATGTGGTCATTATTTTGACAACCTTGTTTGAGCAAAGTCGACCTTGCCGTTCTGTTTCAAGGAGCGGCCGGCAAAGTTTTGCTGGCCGCTGTAACAGGCCGGCAATGTTTTGACGGCCGCTATTTTGACGTTTCAACGTTTTAAAAAATCAAATCCAAAAAGATTTTATTTAGAACACAGCTGTTTGTATCTATAGAGATAGGTACAAAAAGATTTTATTCCATATTAGGCTGTATAGTTCCAACTACCACTGCTCAAAAAAAAACAAAGAAGTAACAAAAGCGCGGTGCGGCGAAATGTTTAATTAATATATTTTTTATTTAAATTACTTGCTGGTTTTATTTAGATTAGGTACTTGCATTTTTGAGTAAAGCACTATACAAACCTTGGCCCACAATGACTGCTTCGCTGGTCACGCTATGATTGCCTCGAGCTAGCCTAGCTACGCTCTAGGCCTTTCAGCTTGGCCATCATTGCAGCCCTTGCTGTCCTCGCTGTAAAGGCCTCGACCTATGGTCTCGGCCTTTATCTCAGCTCGTCCATCAAGTGCTGCACGCTGACCGCGTTGTGTCGGCCTGGAGCTGCGCTACGCTGCGCTGTCGGCCATAATCAGCGCGACCAGCAAAGTAGTCATTATAGACCGCGGCAGTAATGTACTAATTTACAATCCTGAATCTTTAAACGGTTACTACAAACGATGACACGTTACATTATAAAGTACAGTATTAATAAACCATTTTATAAGTAAATGTTAGTCAGTAGATGTGTCAAGAAGTCATGCATTTATAAATTGAATAGTTTTAAGTGATTTTAATGATTTATTGGCTCTGTATGGTGTCGGACGTAAAGAATAGCACCATCCCATATTTTCCCGTGGGTGTCGTAAGAGGCGACTAAGGAATTTGCCAAAGAATGGGCAGCAGCGTTCTCTGTGCTTTTGTAACAACCGTACTGCGATCGCCAACCCGCCTGCTAAGCGTGGCGATTATGGCAAAACCCCCCAAAATGTCAATGTGGCGACACTTGGGGGAGGCCTATATCCAGCAGTGGCCATCTTTTGGGCTAAAATGATAAATGATTTATTATTTAAAATGTGTAAATAATGTAAATTAATTTATTTGTGACATAAGTTTCGCAAAGTTTTTAAACTGATCGATTTATTCTTTGTTGGTCACTTATTTGACTAACGGTTCTCCACTGAGTAGTAGGACAAATTGTTATAAATAATCGTTTTACTTGTCCGCCATTACGGACAGTCCATAGAGCAGCCTTTCCCAAAGTGGGCGATATAGTCCCCTTGCTGCAGGCCTGAAGGGGGGCGGTACGAGACCCAGAAAAAAATCGTAGCGCTGTGTAGAGGCTTGGGGGGCGATTTGTAATTTCATCTACTAGGAGGACTTTAGACACCGGCTGTGCTCTCGACTCTCGACTAAAACATGTGAACATCAACTAATATTAGTTAAGAGATTGCTCAAACTAACTCGGTTCGATATTTCTCTCCGCGTAGTTCATATATCTGTCCTGTTTTATTGAATAAATAAGATAAAAATCATGTCAATCGGTCGCTCCGTTTCGAAATAAAAGTAGATACAAATAAAAAGGCAACAGACACACTTTAGCATTATAATAGTTATTAGTATTCATAGATAGGTAATTTTGACCGCGGGCAATCAGGTTTTAACAATTTTTTGTTTAATAACCCGATTTGTGCATACCTGTATAAATCGGCTGGTTCGTAGAATACAAGGAGAAAAAAGTATAGATCTTATTCGTATGTAAAATGGTAACCATTACTATGTTACATAGTAACGAAAATTTTTGAGAGAAACCTGTGTAAATTAGCTGGTTTTTTTTAAAAAAAAAATGGCAGTAAAAATATGAGCAATAAGCTCATTCGATGCGGGATGAAATTTTGAAAATAATTATCCTGTTTTTTTAATTACAATTTGTATTTAACAAAAAACATAAACCAAATAAAAGATCTCAGTTTTTCGTCAATAACTCAATAACTATAAGTCATAACGTAATTAAAAAAAAAATCTTTAAAAGTTATAGTGGTTTTTAAGCAGGTGGAAAATGGGGGCGCTAAAAATATTTATTATCAAAGTGGGCAGTAGACAAAATAAGTTTGAGAACCCCTGTCATAGAGGAAAGTAATATAAGGACAGTCGTTGTTGAACATTGAAGGAAATAACAAGTATTAGTTGCTACTGTGTTAAAATCATAAACGTTATTTTGTGATTACGTTACGTGTTTTATTCCTAGCCAAAATAATTTGTCATCATCATCTACCTACAACTTTCCCAACTACATTTGTTGGGACCGAATTCCAATCGAAGCAGCTTAATACCAGTATTTTACATGGAGTGGCTGCCAATCTGAGCTCCAAAACCCAGTTACTGGGTAATACCCCTTGGAAAGAATAGGACACTTAACAAGAACCTACTTGCTGGGTAATACTATAAACCCTTTGAAAGAATAGGACACTCAACAAGAACCCATTTACTAGGTCATACGAGACCGCTTCGAAAGAATAGGACAGTTAACAAGTTGTCTTGATGCAATAGTTACATTCTAAGTAATACACAAACCAGCGACAAGTCCACGTTTGAAATATGGAATTGAAAACTTAAAGACTACAAAGTGAACTACCGGACGTCTCGAATCAACTCAATTTCACACACCTTTGATAAAAGAAAGTCACATCGGGCACAATATATGAGAACTTCAAATTGCCGAGCCAATACTTTTCAAGACTACTTCACTATTTTTGCGCAGTACTGGCGTGAAATTGGTATCATCTGTAGCACTAGCTTTTATCTGATATAGTACAGGCACTTCAGAAGGATTACTCAAATTTTAAATCCATCTATAAACATATTTATAAAACTTCACACAATAGAACGCTGTTTAAAATTTGTTTAACACTAAACGCATTTTTTTGTCATATGTGGCGCAAGAGCTCGTTAAAGTCTGTTTCTACAAAAAAACGAACGAACGGACCGGACACATACAAGAATCTGTCTCGATCGCGTCTCATCGTCGATTCCTATACGTTTGTGTTGTCACCACTAGTTTCTATTAAATATACAGAAAGTCCATCAATTTATCAGGCCTTTGTGCCTTGTTACTTGGGGTTGGCATACCATGTTTTTTCTTCCATTCTGCCCTGTCTGTCCACACGCTATCATTTAATTATTTTTCTTTCATATCATTGCTCACACAATTCATCCATATTTTGGTAGGTCTTCGTCTCCGTCCATCCATCTTAATCTGTTTTCGTCACTCCCATCAAACGTGATTTATCCCTCTACATCGCATACCAAGACAAAACATTATAATTTCAACTTTTCTATAACTATAAGTTTGTTTGTTACCTTTTCATGCCAGAACATTTGAACCGGTCATCCTGAAATTTTGCTTTCATCCCGAAAAAATTGTTCCCGAGGAAATCAACAATAACGTTCTTATGATGATAGAAGGCGGCAAGATTCCGAGCCGGTTATCGTCAAATTCTAGTAGTTTATAATTCAGTTCCAGGAAGAAGAATAAAATAAAGAAGATTATTTCGAGGATACCAGTTGAAGCATAACTTCTGGCTTAACATTACTGTTCGCAGCATGCAGTCTGTTATATACCGGACGTAAATATGTAGTTAGCCTAGGTATTGTGTTGCGCACAATCAGACCCCATTGTGATAGAATTGATTCGGTCGGCAGCATGTTTGTTTTCAGTTATCTGAAGCCCGTATGTTTTGATAGTAACGGCATTATTAAAACCGGTATCGAGCTTCAATTGGATTTGAAGTTTTTTATTCAAGTCAGGTTAAAATGGCAGTAGGTGGCAATGTCTTCAGAGATGTGCCCAAACAGGCATTAGAAAGCGGTGCCTCCTCCTCGGATGGTGACCACCGAGGTGGTTTAAAGTGAGGTAAAAATCCGCCTTATCCCCAAAAACCGGTCGCCTTTTGAAGGTTTCTTCTCAAAATAACGGTGGAAATATCTCCATCTACTTAGGTAATCGTTTTTTGGTAGAATTAAATAGAAACGAATCATGTAGCTGCCGTCTGTAATAGAAATTGAGGGGTTTGTCGCAGCGTCACTGCGGTCTTCGGTATTACCTAGTGGTTCCGTAGTATGAAAATAATGTAGGGAATAGAAATACTTGTCAGCGCCTTTGCAAAAGGCTTCATATGATTCACGTTGCAAAGTAAACTGTGACCACAGACGAGAGAGAAGCGGTCTACAATTCTCTCTGGCGGAACGTCAAGTCGTTGCGGGTAGCCATATTGACTTGGGGTGTTGTCAAGGAAGGTGGCGTGTAACGAGACGTTGACGGATCGCCGACGTCTGTTTTCTTAATCTAATTAAATCTGGTGCCACATATCATAAGTAATACCGATGCAGCGGGTAAGAGCCTCTATACTCAATTCATGGTACAAAATATGCATACAATTATTTGCTAGAATATTTACCTATAGTGTGTCCGGAGTTGGTACAGCCATTCATAATTTAACAAATTAAGAAACTAATTACAAAAATATACCAAGCTCTGCTGTTGAAAACAGATTTACAAAAAAAAAAATTGTTTGTTAGTTAAATATTGTCCCCTCTGATTAATCCTGCTTTAAAATAGCACCCTTTGCGCCTGTTTGAATAGCAAGTTTGGAAAATGAGTCCCTTCGTGTACCGGACCGCAAAGTCCTGTGCGGCTAAACTTTCACACCGACTGACGTATGATACGGGTAGTCTAATCTTGTGAATAAGGGCGGGTTACACGCATCTACTTTGCAGCAATTCAGTCGCGAACTGTGAAGCGCGTATCAGAAAAGTGTGTTAATATTAATAAAGGGTAGTGTACATAAAATTAAACTGAAAAACTCTTCACTGAACCAACATCGTAATCGTGAAAATATTATGGGCTGCATCCTACAAAACTTCAATACCTACTCGACCCACATCAACATCAATTATTTTTTTCTCGGTTACATACATCTTCACCTTGCTTTTTTTCCACAGTATCTTTGATAAAAGCAATAATAACTTCTAATACTTAAAAGCAATAGGCAATATTTGTGCGCCTTGCAATGCCCATAATGACTTATGTTTATAACACCAGGAACCCACTAACTCTAAACCTTATGTCACGAATTTGAGTTCGATGAGGGACGCACAGAACCTGGAAATATTGCAGAACAAAAGGCAGGCCTATGCTCAGCAGTGGGTGATTCCGGGCTGAAATGATGATAATAAATTATAATTACACGGTGCAATCACACGCAACTCCATGTCGCCACGTATAACTAGTCTTAGCTCTGCGAAGGCGAATCTATTGGTTTTAAGGCCTGATAATAAACCAGGATTATAAAAGTGACACGGCAGGTGGTCAACATAACCAAAAGACATATAAAATATACCTTGAAATTCGGGTCAGTATAACAATAAAAATGGGTGAGGTACATAGGTCAGTTACTTATGTTTTTTTTTTATTAGCATGATGTAATTGTTGACCCGCCGACACCATGTCGACGACTTTGTGTATGCGGTTTCTTAATATTGCAAATACAAAAACTTTGTCGGCAGCTTTGGTGTGTAATGTACGATATAGTAACAAATGTAATACGTATAAACAATGAGTCGATTATTCACAATAAACTAATCAGGTTTGTTGTATACTAAGAACTACTTATTTGAATATAGTACATTACTGCCGCGGTCTATAATGACTACTTTGCTGGTCGCGCTGATTATGGCCGACAGCGCAGCGTAGCGCAGCTCCAGGCCGACACAGCGCGGTCAGCGTGCAGCACTTGATGGACGAGCTGAGATAAAGGCCGAGACCGTAGGCCGAGGCCTTTACAGCGAGGACAGCAAGGGCTGCAATGATGGCCAAGCTGAAAGGCCTAGAGCGTAGCTAGGCTAGCTCGAGGCAATCATAACGTGACCAGCGAAGCAGTCATTGTGGGCCAAGGTTTGTATAGTGCTTTTGTTACTTCTTTGTTTTTTTTTTGAGCAATGGTAGTTTGAACTATACAGCCTAATATGGAATAAAATCTTTTTGTACCTATCTCTATAGATAAAAACAGCTGTGTTCTAAATAAAATCTTTTTGGATTTGATTTTTTAAAACGTTGAAACGTCAAAATAGCGGCCGTCAAAACATTGCCGGCCTGTTAGAGCGGCCAGCAAAACTTTGCCGGTCGCTCCTTGAAACAGAACGGCAAGGTCGACTTTGCTCAAACAAGGTTGTCAAAATAATGACCACATTACATGCATTTTTGAGTAAAAGAATTATACAACTTGTAACATTCAACACACGCGAGCATTAGCTTGTAATGTAACTGAATGATACAACTTATAACACGAATGATGACCGTGTCATGGCGTAGACAGTGAGTGGGTTTCAAATAAGCGTGTTTTCGTTTTTCGAATCGCGTGTACATTTGCCACTCACGCTACTCTTACGAGCATTGACGTTTTTTTACAAGCTTTTATTTAAATTTCCTTTGTAAGTTGTATGAATGAATTGGTTAAACCTTGCAACTGTTTTTCAAACCAGTTGCCTCCAACCGATAGAGCTGACACTCTAACTCTCTCTCTCTTTATGTGTCTTTCCAGACACTTTTGGTGTCTGACACAGACATGACTTAATCCTGCAGCCATGATCGTCTCATCACGAGAAAACTCGTCAAGGGTTAATATCACGAACACGAAATTTACCTGTATTTACTGCACAGCGCAACAAGAATCTATAAACTCTGGATTACTTTTACAGTGGACGTTGTTGGTAAACATTTCAAAATTGCTTCGTGAGCATTGTATTGAAAACAAACAAGAGCAAGAGCTGCAAAAGATACTTGACAACCAACAGCCATCTATTCATTTTATGACGTCAGTTCATTAACATTCCAGTTCTGACATAAGTTGGTAATAATCCGAGGCTTCTCGAATATTCGTTATCAACAGCTGATCGAGTTTCGGCGTAGGCGGGATGCGTGGGACGAAGTTCGCAGACAGATGGTAGGTAAGGGAACTTTTTCCCAACTATGTTTGACAACTTTACCGTGTTACAGACCGCGATGTTTTGGAGTTTTCAGTGCTGGGATTTTATTATTTATTTATTGCGGAGTGAGTCCACTTCGGACATAAATTAATGGTGTTACTGCTTAGACATTTGGTTATTTTTTACCAATGTAGGATTCCTTGTCAACTCAAAAAAATATATAAGAGGCAAATACAGCCTTCAGAAAGTGTTTCCCTACCCAACCCATGTTCGCGTCATTTGCTGAAAATCTCCGTCATACACACGAGTTTTCATGGTGGATCTGGAAGTCTTTAAATGGACTGACCTCCTGTTAGTAATTTCTGGAGCTGATGGACGCTACTGAAAATGCCAAACTCGTTGCCAAATGATGGGCGTAATTTAGACTGCTATCGTATATAAGTGTGCGGTTCTAGGTGGCGCCGCTTGTCAAGAAAGTCAAATTTGGAACATTTATTTTAGTTCTGTGTTTTCCCGCCTGAACAGATAAGTTGGTTGGAGTGTAGGTAATGCCTTACAGTCAACAGAGTGGAGAGATAATAACGCGGGGTATACAATTTGCTAGAGGAAAAAAATAAGTTACATTAACGAGGTAGGTACACAAATACATAAATTGGTTTTATTATTTATTATTCGAAGTCAGTATTTTACAGGTATTAACATTTAATTATAATTAACACGATTAAATTTAGGGAAAACCTATTCAATTAAGTAATGAATAGTATTCATAAGAGTTCACTAACATAATAAGGATTAATAAAGGTTACTTACCAGCGTCGTTAATACCTTTATCGTATTTTTACTGTGAACCAATTCTTAGATAATATTCTAGAGATTTTAGATTGTATCTTTCTTTAGAAATTTCTGGCAAAAGATTTTCGATAACAGCTGTATTTGCCTCGTCTTTAACAGAATCTGTGGTCAACATTTCAGCATCACTAGAACTCATTTTAATAAGATATTAGTCTTAATCCGCGATTTCGATACAGCTTACAGAGTTAGTATCCCGCCAAATTATATAGTCCATTTAAAATTTTAACTATGGAACACGCCGCGTCACAGCCGCGGGTGGACGCGCTTACTTCTTTTTTTTTAATTCACACTGGCCGTCTAGACACTCACAAGTCCGCCACATTTTATGTTAGATTTTTTACAGCCGTTTGCCAAACCAAATTTAGTTCTATTTTTAAAATTTATTCCTACCCTGGATGGAAGCAATTACTATGAGTCTTTCCCGCCAAAAGGTGGGAAGTAGCATGTTCCACCCGCTACTCGGATCAAATTAACACTACTTTCCGAGTATGAGAAATGAAAAAGTTCATTGCAACGCAAGCCATACAGCTAGTTTGTATAATAAATATGTATGTAACAAAATTAATAAAAATACCAAGTTAAATACATATGGCATTTTCCTTTGTCAGTTATTTTTACCCTCCTTCATTAAGATATGAGAATAATGGACAAACCAGGACATCTTTTGACGTCATAAAACCAACACAAACATCTTCCACCCTACGTTACAATTTACGTCAAAATATATGTTTGCCACAGACTAAAAAACCGTGCGTTCACCATTATCCATAAACGGTTCTGCTGAGATAACCAGTCAGGATCATTATTTCACGTTACGTTGCGCATTTCTTGTTTGCAAGCTTATTGAACAACGGTATAGGTATCTTATTCGCTTCCTTGCGCCCGTAAATCGACGCCCACGGAATAGATGTGAAAAACATTGTCTACGGGAAAATCCGGTTTTAGTAGAATTCCAATACTGAATAGGGCTTTGGATGTATTTATTTATTGGATAGTAGTTATAGTACAAACTTTATTCTCGATAAAGGAATTTATGAAATTATTTTTGTTATGTGCCTATTATTTACAACCCTTCCTGCATGTGAACATTTCTGCGGTTGATGCCGCATCTTGGATCGAAGCCGTTGCGGCAAATATAGCCAACGGTAGAAGCTTTTAAAATAATGCTCGCGATTTAATTATGAGTCATATGAATCATACTCAACAGCAGATATCTTGAACACCTCATAGACAACCGCATTCAAGATTGATCCCGAAAAACAAACACTTCAAGCACAAGTAACATCACAAACAGCCAACAGTTCACTTGTAAACCTGCCAGATACACTAATTTATGTTTAAATTAACTAAAGCCTAGATACAGTTTATTAAACATCTGCAGCTGAAGCAAGGCGGAGTGTCAGAAACCACTTAAACCTAACAATGTAAGCAATGTACCCCTACTTCCCGTGACGTGCGCCGCCATTAGCATGTTTGTTCTGTATAATAACTCTGACATTCCTGAAATGGCTTTTCGCGTCAACTGACAGCTACTCGTAGGTTGCAGTTCAAGCGGGAAAGTAAGGGCACAGATTGGCTTGGCAATTTGAAATATTGCTTTGCCTTCAATAAACAGGTTATTTTTTTTTAATTCAGCATCTTTTAATTTTTCCTCGCTAGCAGTTAATAAAAAAAATGTCTTTTTTGCATTTAGAATGTATTTGGGCACAGTTACTCGAATATCCAGATTAATTATTTAAAATGTAAATATCTGTTTCCTTTTAACACGCTTTTAGTAACTTCATCTGTAACTATGTTAAAAATCTTAGCAGTTAAAGGGCATTGGGTAAGTTTGTATGGACCAGTGGCATGATTTTTTTCTCAGCGGCCACAAAGGCAATTGTTGCTAACGTATACTGGAATATATGATAAAAATGACTCTTAAAAGAATTTTGACGAAAATTATATCGGAGCTGAAATAAATGATGTCAAAGTTGTGTTGTTCCTACTAACAGTTTGCATGCTGTTACGTATTTTATCAAAAAAATAACTATTTCTTATCGTTTGCCGTATGTCATTACTTCCCAGAATTTGATCCTTAGCAGCGACACTATTGAATGGTGTAATTATACAGGGTGTTTTTTTTTCAAAATTAACGGATTCGATTCCTGGCTATGAATATTGATTTAAAAAAAAAACCAATGATGCAGTTTTAGTTTTTATCAAAATCAGGCTAGTGATTCCTTTGAGTATTTTTCGCTATTACTCATGGTTTCGGATTTGGCCTTCTACCCACTTGAAAAGTTCACCCTCAAAGAAGAAAATTTATGTTTTATTGTGTTCTTACTAATGAAATATTTTTCATTAGTGGCCGCAGACTTAAGAAAATCATGTCACTTTTACCCAAACCCCTTTGACCCACTTTCCGGTTTCCGATTGAGCTGAAATTCAAACATGAAATTTCGCAAACATATTTGGTTTGGATGGCAATGCATGGTAAGCAAAGTGGCGTCATTCTTAATCCAAGATGGTGGACTCCCAAAAAAGGCGGGCTAGTTATTTCTAATGCATCCCCATGATATACGTTTCAAATCAAAAGGTCTCCTGGGAAGAACACGAGAAAAAAATGACGTCCCTTTAAACCGTGATTTTTAAACTTTATTGTATTACGACTTACCAATTAAAATGATTTCAATAAAATATGGCTCACACAATATTTTTTCACCTAAGTCATTGCCTTTAATTTGAATCTATATTTAACCTGTTAATATTACAATAACATTAACGTCGCTTGAACTTATTAAGTCCCATTAATCCAGATTGAGCCCAAAGTAAAAGTATTTTCACAGCTTTCCGCCCACATACTTAATTATTCATGGTTATTAATAACCAGTTACGTACATTTTGGTCGTGAAAAGGTCGCGAGAATTCGATGGATATTATTTCATTATGTGCATTACCAACAAAGCAACTGTTTTGACAAAGTTTGGGGGAGGCCTATGACCCTCAAAGAAGGGTTTTCTAATCTCCTTGTAATAGATAACATAAAAATGTCAACGTGTCTGTAGCCCCCGAAGGCATATTAGCCATATTAGTGAACTATTTGCATATAAACGCTTCCTGCATTAGTTGAAACGTTGGTATACCACATAATTGAACTGGATGGATATCGGTCTTGAAATCTTGAATGTTCTTTGAGTGTTTAGAAAATTGGTTGGATCTTAAAATTAACTGAGATTGACTCACAATATTGACAGAGAGTGTTTTACTTTATTTTTTTATTGTCTCTTTGATCTAGTAGTCACAAGCGCGGCTGCTGAGCATGAGGTCCTGGGTTCGATTAAAAGGTCGGGCAGTGTTACCGACTTTTTTTTTTGCGGCGTTTTTCTCTTAACTCTAGTCTAGGTCAGAGATGATAGCGACAAAGTAGACGATGGTACGAGCTTACCCAGAAGAAGCCTGTTCACTCTAACTTTGTTTTTCCATCAGGAATTGCTCAGTAACAGCCACAGAGTCTTGATATGATCCCGATTGATGGCAATAGGCGAAGGCATGGCAGAGGTGTTCCGAATAGTGCACCCACATTTTGCCAGTTATGTTTAAGCCCCATGTTATAGGGGGCGAGCCTATTGCCAACGACGGGGCACAAGTCCAAACCCCGTAGCTGCCACTGATGTCTGGAAAATTAATTGAATAGAAACTAATTATGGAAGCTAAAACAGTTCTTTTTTCTGTTTGGTTTTAAAGGCTCCAATTTTCACGTTTAAACTATTGGTTATCCAACTACATGGTCCAGTTCACAATTGGTATGACATTCGTTTTGAATATCAACGACGTCGGGTATTTCTTATTCGGTATTGAAAACAATCGGCGACTGCGTGTTATTCAAAAGCACATAAATATCTGCACCCACGCATCGCGCCCGCTTTTTATTGCCACCTGGTTCTATGAATATGATTTAAGTACTATAATATGTTTTAGTACAATCTTTAGAAAACTTCACGTAGGTGTGTATATAACCAGCGAAAATAGACCCATTTACTCGGTCCTTTGCTATTTACTTACTAGAGTAATTAGGCCTCTATGTTTATACAAAGAATACTCCCATTAGAATTTTCTTAAAACAATAGATAATAATTATGTAATATAAGAATGTATTTAATATCTAGAAAGACACCTATAAATACTGAATACCTTTTCGCACGTGGTTTCAGGTGAAGGTACTACTTTGAATATAATGCAGTTCATGTCTAGACTTCTATTTTAGGTAAAATGATTCTTAAGTACCTACATAAGTAAAGTACGAAGCGGTGCAACAACCCAATAATTCTTTAAAAGTCAGAAAATATATTTTCTTCTAGAATTCACATAAAATTTTGCTAAAAAAGGTTGCAAACATTTTTCAATAGAAAGCAACTGGCCGTTTGCTTAAAAAACATATGAGGCCATTAGAATTTTAAATTTTATTCTATTTTTTTTCAATATTAAATAGCTGCAGCTATCTCTTTTTTTTGTACAAATTGGCCAGTTCTACAGGCATGGCATTTTTTTATGTATTTTATTTTAAGGTCCTTATATTGAGGTTTTATTTCTATTTTAACGCCCGACCAAAAAAGAGGGGTGTTATAAGTTTGACGTGTGTATCTGTGTATTTGTGTATGTGTGTCTGTCTGTGGCATCGTAGCTCCTAAACGGGTGAACCGATTTTGATAAAGGTGGTGTCGTTTGAAAGGTATTTTAATCGAGAGTGTTCTTAGCTATGTTTCGAGAAAATCTGTTCAGCCGTTTGAAGATCATCACCTCTTTTCTAGTCGATGAAGGGATGTAAACAACTTTCACAGGTAGTCGATTTGAAATTTGAACTATTGTCGCTTGTCACCATGGACATTGCTGGAGGGGGGGGGGCTGTACACCCCCTCCAATCCCCCTTTTATTTAATTTATTTCTTTCCTTGGTTTCGTTATGTCTTTCCTTGGTTTCGTTAATTAGCGAGAAGAGACGCAACACCGAAAAAATTAGAAGGAAAGAGGGGAGGCCTATGCCAGGAGTGGGACAGTCAAGGCTAAGAAAAAATAATATGAGTTTAAAAAGCATGAAAAAAAATTAAATTAAAAGTTTAAAAAACCCCCGACGCAAAAAACCTCTAAAAAGCCAAAAATAAATTAATCCAAGCGTCGTAGCGTCGGGGGACCGCTAAGAAGACCGCTTAGTACAGGCACAGAACAAAGCCGACCCCCGACGCTACGACGCTTGGATTAATTTATTTTGTTATTGATTAGTAATAACAATTTACCAATACCTACATAGATACGTATAAAAATAATTCTTTAAACCCAGACATTTAAAAATCCGATAATTCAACTCATATAATCCGTATGGCACATCATGCGTAAGCATGCGTAACTAAAGTAGAAGAATAAACTTCACTAATATATTAAAAAACCTATATGGGGATAAAACTTTTGAATACTACACATAGGATTACGAAAACTAGATTCGGATAAAGTTACTTTTATACGTAAGTACTTCATTGAATACTTAGAAAAGTCAGACACTGTGTGAAAAGAATAACGTGCTTTTAGAAAATAATTAAATGGACACGTAAGTAGATTCCTAAGTCTGATTTTTCAATCACAGAAACACAGAATACACTTTTAATGAAGATATCTGTTAACAAGGGTGAACACCCATTATGCCTGTCAGGGCTGCGGGTTGTTCGAAAGAGATATCGTGGCCCTGGAACAGAAAGGGCTAAGAAGGAACATGGATGGGTTTTAGTCATTCAAGTCTGACACTCCCTTCCGCTCCGCCCAGAGCGGGAGAAGTCTTTGATGATTTGCCATCCGAAAAAAAAAAAAAAGGTGAACACCCATTGCATACCGAGTTTCCTCCGTGCCTCGGAAAGCACGTTAAGCCGCAAGTTAAGCAGTAAGTTTGACAGTCAGTGGCCCGAAAGTCTGACAACCAGTCTTACCCAGGGGCAAGACAAAATATTCCAATTCAAAATATTGGTATTCAGCTGCAGCCGGTTAGACTGGAAGCCGACTTCAACATAAGTAGTTGGGAAAAGCCTAAGCAGATGATGATTGTGATAATATTTTTTCCAAACTAGTATATGATTATTATCTGCATGCGGCTCTGTATGGTGTGGGACGTAAAGAATAGCACCATTCCATATCTTCCCGTGGGTGTCGTAAGAGGCGACTAAGGGACTTGCCAGAGAATGGGCAGCAGCGTTCTCTGTACTTTTGTAACAACCGTACTGCGATCGCCAACCCGCCTGCCAAGCGTGGCGATTATGGCAAAACCCCCCAAAATGTCAATTTGGCGACACTTGGGGGAGGCCTATGTCCGGCAGTGGACGTCTTTTGGGCTGAAATGATGATGATGATGATGATATGCTTATTAATTCTTTTCTTTTCTGCACAAAAATCAACTGCATGCATCCAGCGCTTGGATTTAAAAACAACAATAAACCATACTTTTTTTACTCACAAAGTAAGGTTACAAGAAGGAAAAGTCGCTCATGCAATATGTATTATGTTGTGTTCCCTTTTAAACCTGGTAAAACAATCGAGCGAAGTGAGCGCTTTAAAGTTTTATAGCGTGCGATTCTTAGCTCCGGCCACAGCCACACAGTACACTTAGATAGTACTGTAGAGCAGGTATTTATGAAGTTACACCCTAAACAGTTCTACTCTAATTTCACAGATAAAAGTCATAGCTAAAAACACTACAAAAAAAGTGTATATAAACACAAGGACAGCGCGCGCTAACACGTAGAATGTGATTTAAAACACAATTATTATTATTTAATTTCGTTTTCCATTTACGACGTTCCCGACAGAAGGATATTTAAATATTAATTATGTTAATTTAATATTAAATTAAACATCCAATATTTCAACTAGGAACAAATGGATGAAATTAACCCGAACACACACAAGCAAAAGGTTTACAAGAATTCTACGCACGCTTCTGGTATCAGGTTACACGAAAGTCGGAAGTAAGGGGCTGTCGCATCGAGACTAGTGGTTACGTTTTATACGTGTAGTGGAACATGACAAAAAGTGCAGTTGACAACCTCATCACCCGTTTTATTTCACAAAAAATGACTCAGTGTTTCATCATCTTCATCATCATCAGACGCATTGGCAGCCGTGTTCCACCCACTTTTTGTGCACTTCTTCTCTGGTTTTCACGAGTCTCGACAAGGTATTACCAGCGATCTTCTGAATGTCATGTTGGTTTACTGGTTACTTTGATACTGTGACACCGAGGCACCGAATAATCCCACATAATGCAGCCCCACACACTTTAGAGACGTATCCACAAGTATCCACGTTTTATATCCCTTCTGTAAAATATTAAACGCCTTCGGGACCCCGTGAAAAATTTACTATCACTACGAATTACACTTCTGGGCTGTAAGTGCCGACTAAGTATTCCCTTAGGAAAGTTAGTGAAATAGACCGTACCTTATTTCGTGGTAAATTTACCGAAACTAAAGTTTATTAACACATCTCCACAAATTTAACGCTACCTACGTTTTTGAAGCGAGTGCTAACGACCTCAATGTTTATTTTTAACCGACTTCAAAAGGAGGAGGTTTTCAAGTCGATTGAATTTTTTTATGTGTATGTTCAGCCTTTGTTTGATAGAGTAGTATTCAGCGATGGTCCCGTTTAAATTTTGTGAAGATCTGATGATGATCTTCGGAGATATACAATAGACCTCTTGAATAATCGACGGCAAATCTGTCGTGATTGCCGCAATCACGTAGATATTTATTGTTTAGGTACACAATTTTGTAACCTAACATCACGCCTGTATGCTCTGAAGGGGTGCGCAGACATGTACAGTACCCATATTTCGCCAGTTACGTAGGGTTCAGCGATATCTTCGGCATTTATTAACAAGTTTTGTTTTTTTTTTTTTAATTGGGTTGAAGTTTCTTTTGCGGTGGTCTTGTTTGATTTTAGTGAAAATCTTCAGCTGCTGCAATCGCTGGATTATGTATTGTTGACACAAATCTATAACGTACACAGGCTGCACTAAAAGTATCGGGAATTGAATATTTCCACTGTTTCTGTCATATTAAAATCTTTTTAATTGAAAAATCCTTGGTTTTAAAAATCGAATACCATTTATTTATTTAAAAAAAGATTCTCGGTCTTGTCACAAGGTTTTGTCAAATTTGTTTAGTCGTTGAGAAAATGGAATTGACTCGAGAAAATTCAAGAGCGATGATTTATTATGACTTTCGAAGTGGTTTAACACAAAAACAGTGTGTTGACTGGATAATTTCTGCATTTGGTGATGAAGCCCCATCCAAAACCACAATTTATCGCTGATTTGCTGAATTTCAGCGTGGACGTGTCAAGCTCAGTGATGATCCCCGTCAAGGTCGTCCAAAAACTGGAGTCACCCAAGAAAACGTTGATGCTGTGCGTAAGCTGATTGAGGAAGATCGACATGTGACATACCGCGAAATTCAGGCAACTTTAGACATTGGCATGAGTCAATTACAAATAATCTTGCATGAACAATTAGGTGTAAAAAAGTTGTTTTCCCGATGGATACCGCATTCGCTCTGTGAAGAGCAAAAAGCAGCTCGCGTTACTTGGTGCGTCAAAACTCTCGAAAGATTCCACGCAGGATCCTCAAATGCTGCATACAACATCGTATCAGGTGACGAATCCTGGATATACGCGTACGAACCCGAAACAAAAAACCAGTCACGAGTTTGGGTGTTCGAAAATGAGTTAAAGCCAACAAAAATTGTTCGTTCACGGAGTGTTGCAAAAAAAATGGTGGCCACGTTTGTCTCCAAAACCGGCCATGTTGCGACTATTTCTCTTGAGGGACAAAGAACGGTTAATGCAGAATGGTATGCTAGCATATGTTTGCCACAGGTCGTTTCTGTACTCCGTAAAGAGAACTGCAACCGCCGCATCATCCTCCATCACGACAATGCGAGTTCTCACACCGCGCACAGAACAAAAGAGTTTTTAGAACAAGAAAACATAGAATTATTAGACCATCCGCCGTACAGCCCCGACCTAAGCCCTAATGATTTCTATACTTTCCCTAAAATAAAGAATAAATTGCGTGGTCAGAGATTTTCATCACCTGAAGAAGCTGTTGACGCCTACAAAACGGCCATTTTGGAGACCCCAACTTCCGAATGGAATGGTTGCTTCAATGATTGGTTCCATCGTATGGAAAAATTTGTCAAATTTCGCGGAGAATACTTCGAAAAGCAATAATTCCATTTATTTTATAGTTATGTTGTGTCACTTCCTTGATTCCCGAAATTTTCAGTGCCGCCCTCGTAACATCAAGTACCTATGAATCTTTGAAAGGGTACGCAAATGTGTCCAGAACATCCAAATTTTGGCAGTTATGTTATTGGTATGTTTTGTACTTAGTAAGTATCAGATCACATATGAAATCAAATCAGAAGTAATTGAAACAGCAAAAAAAGTACGTTGAAAGGTTTCACGGTTGTGGATTTAAACCCACGAATTAAATAAAACTAATTGTTCAAGAGATTACGCAACCTCGTCATTTCTGTTAGAGCTTTATCATCGTGCGGTCTATTTAATAATTTATTCGCATCCAAATTAGATACTGGAATTCATTCCAAAGTTTTTACACGACTGAGTGCTACATAAATCTATCCTTTAGCAAAGTTCCTTTTCCCTTAATCTATTACGGCCTTATCGAGGCTTGTACCCTGTAATTTGTGTACAGTTACAGCCCAACTTAAGACGACCGGTAACATTTTGCGTTCGACATCTCCATACCCCCTTCGCTTTTGCGAAATGTAGTACAGACAGCGTCATTAAGTAGTTACCCCCCTGGCGTACTCGGCCGGACTGTAGAAGGGTTAGCACATACTGACGCTATCTGTATAAGCGGCCGAGATAGTTACACATCCATCAGCGTCTTTAAGTCTAAGACCAATTGTTGGGTCTTCAAAGTTTATGAAAACAGCTTCAGATAACTCCCCTTGTTCTAATTGCTCCCTTCGCAGAGCAGGTCATTTAATATTTTTAATGATCCTAGATCCTTGAGTAAAGATTCCTTTAGAAACATTCCTTTATGAGAAGAAAATAGTAAATAAAGCCACTAGAGCTTAGTTTCTCGATTACCTTCTTGTAAATACAAGGATTTCAACGCGAGAGTTGCTACAATATTTTAGAGGCATTCGTTTAGGTATCTCTAAGTGTTAACGAGCAATAACTAAGTAAAATGGAAAGCAAATCTTGGAAATCGGGCAAAGCGAGACTAAAATATTAAGCCTACATCGGCTCAAATATCAGCCTATTTCGTACTTAACGTATTTTATCTCCTGAAGAATAAGGCTGTTAAAATGTTCAAACCGACCGAAGATAAGTAACAAATGGACTTTAGTTTGGCTGGGGTAGATCGTAAATTAGATGTTTAGTTCCAACTGTCGAACAGCTGAACAGGGGCCTACAACAACCTCTATTTTAATCATAATTCGGTTTTGGAAAGTGACAGAGCTATGCAGGATGTAGCTCCATGTCTTTCCCACACTGGACTAAGATAAACGGTGGTGATAGATGCCCGAGACTAGAAGTAAACTTTCTTCTAGACGAACCCACATCTACGTAATCAAGAAATAGTACATCTTGTGAAACCGCCAGACATTGCCAATAACTTTGGCAATTATTTCACGTTTTGCTCTATTAGTTGAATGATTTCTGAGAATCTTCGTGCTACATAAATAAAATTGTACCTACCCCGTGTTGCTATAATTGTTGCTACCAACCTTCTTTTTTTAATTATATTTTGAGTGGGCAACTAAACTACATAATTGATTATCCTTAAAAAAAAAAATCTGGATAAGTCTAAACATCACAAACAATGTAAGTACGTACCTAATTAGTGTGACCTGTGCACATCGTAATTGTGTAGATAATTCTATCAACAAATTTATTTCGACAAAGTACCTATTATGTAGTGCTGCGTGGGTCTTAGTCCGTAGTGTCCGGCGCGCCGCGCGCAGCCCTGGTTGGAACTAACCGCCATCGCCATCTTGAATTTTCCGTACAATTAAAAAAAAAAAAACGGCAAATCATAACGTAGGTACCACATAGTAGGGAAGCCCATGATGCTAAATGGGGATTTACTCGAGCGTCAAGACCTATTGGTTTGCAAAGCTTAGATGATAAAAAGAAAAAAATGTTAAATAATTATACCTTTTCATCGGTGGGGGAAGCAGCTATAGATATTTAAATATGTAAAAAAAATCTGTTGCATGGACATACTGGAGCGCGTCTGATATTGATTACATGAATGTCCTACGCATTTTTAAGAATGTACGTATGTTAATCTGATCGTTTGCATGATGCGGGTGATTCTACGTAAGGAATGAAAATGAAAAAAAATAATAATCGGGCCCGTCAGATTTTCTAAGGGGGTGTTAAGTGAACCAAAGAAAAGCTCTCATTCAATAATCTGACGATTTAGATATGACGCAAACACGCGGCCATTATAATAAGGTGCAAAAAAAATTCGCCATTTTGAAATATTCAAGCGCATCAGATTAAGATATATATGGTTCATCTTTATGTCCTAGACGTGCTGTCTCATAACCTGACGATTATCTAAAGGGATTCGCCTAATGTGACAAAAAGAAAAATACTTTTTTAAATCATTGAACTTAATGAATTGAAAAGCTCAGGAAATAGCATGCAAATAAAAGTGTATGTTTTTTAAGTAGAATACTTGTAAAAAATATTTTTTTATTACAGATGGTCTCGCGGTATTTTATTGCTGTAAATAATTTATAGCACTGTGCGTGATATACTTTATTTAATGAAGATTCTATCAACAGTTCGAGATTATCGTATGTTGTTCGGGAGTTTCGGAAAACCGGTTTGCTCCGACGATATTCTAAAATATTTATATTTTTTTTTTTATATATAGTTGTAAATTTAATTGTTTTTTGTAAAGTAGTTTTACCAAAAAAATACACACTTTATATTAATATCACTCATAGTAAATATTTATTAACTTTAATTCACATAACTAATATTAAAATAACAAAATAAGCCAAAACGTTGGAAACACATTGTAAATAATATGCCACGAACGAGTCTCTGTGATCAACTGGGCGTCATGGCAACAGAAACCAGCCAGAGTGAGGACAGAGTGAGAGAGTAATAGATAGAGAAAGAGAGAGAGAGGAATAGAAACGTGGAGAGGGAAATATAGGCATCACGCAGCTGCACGCATTAAACTGGATCGGCTTGTGGCTTCACCACGACTGATCAAGTTTTTATACCGCGCGCGTCTATTAATCACCACCGTCTGTGCAGGCCTCCGCTGGCCGCCAACGAAAAAAAAACCCGCCCCACCCACAGACACAACTACAGCCGCCACACAACAAGTAGCGGCGCCTACCACCTCCCAGCCGCCTATCAGCGCCCGAGCTCAACAACGCCATTCCCCTCCTACAAAGGAGATCACTGCCTGCGCCATCAACTTGCTTTTGGACCTTATAAGGGCCATAAGGCAGGGTCAGGACGCAGAACTGATCATTCTCGACGGGCTCGCCCAGCTTCTATAGCTCTATCATGGCTAGCCCGCTGAGAATCATGCATTGGAATGCCCGCGGCCTAATGAAGAAGGCCGTCCCTCTCCGCCTCCTTCTTAGGGAACAGAAAATAGACGTGGCGCTCATGAGCGAGACGCTCCTGGGGCCTGCTGACAGGCCCAAGTTCTCAGGATTCGTCTTGTACAGACAGGCTGAGAAGTCTCCGCTCGGCAGGAACTACCGCGGTCTGGTGGTCCTGATAAGCTGAAGGGTCGTGCAACAACCTCTCCCTCCGAAGCCACCCGGCACCCTCTACGCGCTAGGGGTCCATGTCGCCGGCGAGGATATTAATATCTACGCCGCCTACTGCCCGCCCAAGGCCCCGCTTACCATGGTGGAACTAAGGGCGCTATTGTTCGCCTCACAGCACCCGACTCTCCTCGCCGGTGACTTAAACATGAAGCACCCGGTGTGGAATAGCCGAGCCACTAATACCGGGGGGATCCGACTCTTCGCGGACGCAGAGGCCCGTGGGTACATGGTGTCCGGTCCTGAAGCACCTACCCACTACCCAGACGACCAGGCAGCTCTACCGGATGTACTGGACATCATCATACACAAGGGCCTGGGATGCCAGATCGCCCAGCAAGTGATAGACAACAAGTTACAATCGGATCATCAACTCGTGCTCGTCGTCTTGTCAGGAATGCCGATGAGACTTTCTCCTCCAGCGCCACGTCGCAAGACTGACTGGAAGAGGATCACAAAACAGATGGAAACCACCACTCCTACTTGGCCCGTCACCACCGCCGCAGACGTCGACGGGCTAGCGGTTGAGGTCACCGCTTGCATCCAGCGCGCCTGCGAACAGGCGACAGAAACAACTACGCAGCCACAGGGGCTCCTTTACAAACCTCTGCCTATCCACCTCAAGCGAATGATCGCACAGAGGAGGCGCCTTCGCAAGTGGTGGCAGACATCAAGATGTCCGAAAGACAAGACCCACCTCAACCGCCTCGCCGAGAAGGTGAGGGCCAAGCTTCAGGAGCTAAATACCGAGACTTGGGAAGAACGTATAGACGCCGCTGAAGGAGACAGGGCATCCCTGTACAAGTTGTGCAGGCAACTTACGAATACTCCGGCTCCGGTACATCCGTTACTCCACAGAGACGGGGTGCCTAGGAACACCGCGCCAGACCGCGCGGAGATCTTCCCCGAGCACTTGGAGCGTCAATTCGTCCCTAACCCGACTGCCACGTCGAGCACATCGCAGCAGTCGAGCAACACCTTGGAGAGTACTTCTGCTTGCCGATAGCTCCCGATGAAGACTCAGTCTCTTTCTCGCCTTGTGCAGTCAGACGCGCCATCCTAAACACTAGGCTAAGGAAGGCCCCCGGTGCGGACGGTATGACCAACATAGCGTTGCGCCTGCCCTACCGTACGGTAGCGGCACTGGCGCGCCTGTTCACGGGCATACTACGCACGGGCACCTTCCCGTCCTCGTGGAAGGAAGGGCGCGTCATTATGCTGCTCAAGGCGAACAAGAATGTGTTGAAGCCGGAGAGCTATCGGCCCATCACACTTCTCTCTGCCACTTCCAAGGTGTTCGAGCAACTCCTGCTGCGACACCTAAAGCTACACTTCTCCCCACGAGCAGAGCAGTTCAGGTTCAGGGCCGAACACTCTACGACGCTCCAGTTGTCGAGGGTACTGCATCTGCTAACCGCGGCACTCAACAAGAGAGAGCAAGCAGTAGCAGTATTCCTCGACATGTAGAAGGCCTTCGATCGGGTTTGGCATGCCGGCCTGCTGTACAAGATGGCATAGGCTGGCCCCGTCGCCTGGTTATGGTGGTTTCCGCTTTCCACTCTAACAGGACTTTCCGGGTGGTGGTCGACGGCGCGCTATCGGGCACTCGCCCGATGCGCGGGAGTGCCGCAGGGCAGCGTCTCACCCTGTTGCTATTCATGTTACACCGACGACATCCCCACAATATCCGACACCAAGCTCGAGCTGTGCGCCGGCGACACCGCGTACATAGCGACATCGCTTAACACGCGGCACGCGGCTGTCAAAATGCAGGGCGTGCTCAACCTGCTGCCTGACTGGCTGTCAAAGTGGAGGTTGTCGGTGAACGTGAGCAAGACGCAGGCGCTAGCCACCGGCAGCACTAAACTCCCACCACCCCACAGACTACTAGGAGCCGACGTCACATGGTCGCCCCTGGTCAAGTACCTCGGGTTCACTATCGACCGCCGACTCACGATGGAATGAACTTACGTCCGTAGTACTATCGCCAAATACAGGAGTGCCCGCTTTCTGCTTCGCCCAGTGCTCTCGTCCCGCCTCCCGCTGCGTGCCAAGCTGGGCGTGTACAAGACGTACATCCGCCCACTTATCACTTATCCGCCCCAGCGTGGTTCGCCCTCACGAGCGAGACCAACAAGAGCAGACTCCGCGCGCAGCAGGACCTTGCGCTGCGGAAAATTGCCGCCACCCCTCGCTACGTGAGGAATTCCACCATTCAGCGGGACATGAGGATTAAGTGTCTGGACGGCTTTTGTTGCCGCCTCGCGTCCGACATGTTCGCGCGTGCCGATGCCTCTGCCTGGCCCCATTTGGTGCTAATAGCGCAATGGCACACACGCCTGCCTGACGCGGGGCGCGCCAGGCGCACACGTCGCCACCCACGCGACCTAGTGCCTGTGGAAGTGACATAATAGCCATCCCCACCCCCGGACTGCCTTCCCCGGGTAGGTCGTCTCACTCTACACGCGACCTACCCATTCAATACGATTCCACACTCACTACATACACTCGAAGCGCGTCGTGTTCTAAGTTAGGATTGGCTAGTGGCCTCTCCACTTGCTGATACGTTTTTTAGTGCTCCGCGATTTCAATCCGCAAACGCTCGGCAGGCCTCCGCTGGCCGCCAGCGAAGTCCCCTGCGCCACCACTGGCGCGTCGTGTGATTGGTCGACGACCTAACTTTTGTCATGAAAGTGTAGGGTAGGAGCAATAAAAAGTTTTAGCAAGTACCGCCCGAACCGTTTTTATTTTAAATTTTAATTTTTAAAGTTTAATTAGTATGGAAGGTGCTCGCTGGGCACCCGCGAGTACCTAGTACCCGTGGGTTCGCAGCGGGCCCCCTCCGCGCTGCCCGGTGCAGCTGCACCGTAGCGGTTGCGGTATTAGGCCATTCCAAGACGATGCCGAAGAACTTTTCGCCGCCTACCACGAACCCCAAGGGGGTCCGAGCGCCGCCGCTCCCGACCATCCGGAGCCCCACGCTCGCGAGTGCCAACGTAGACGTAGAGGGGAGGAGGACCTTTCCAGCCTCCCCTCCGTCACCGATGCCGCGCCGCAGCCCCGTAGCTGAAACGACGCCGCCTTCCGTGCGCACACCTGCTGTGCCGGTCCGACCACCGGCGTTCCGTAACGCGCCCACCCGGGCCCTCCTGGGTCCAGCAGCCGCGCTCCCGCTGCTCGCGTTGTCGCCCCCCCCCTGCGCCCGGCGCAGGTGGACCGGGCGACCTCGATGCACGCGCCCCGCGCCGCTAACCCGCGCCCTGCGCGCCCAATTGCCGCCGACACCCGGGTTGCGCCCGCCGTGTCTCGCCCCGTCGCATGCTCGTCCACGCATGCACGTACTGCCGCCGCCTCCGCTCCGAGAGCCGGGCGTGCAGCGTCGCCCGCACCCCGCCGCTTGCTGGCTGGCCTAGCCGCCGCAGCGTCGACCGCTGCGGAGCTGATGTCGCCGCCCCCGCCTCGCAGCGCAGCCAAGGACTCGCCCGCACCCATGTCGCCCTGCTATTCAAGCATGGACAGCGACTCGGACGACGACGACCCAGAGGTAGGTGCACCTACCTACTACACCTCACCGGACAACACAGTGGCGACCGGGCACGAGGCTTCGCTCGAGTCCCGTGCTCAGCGCCGCCCACGCAGCTCGGACGACGAGGCCGCCGAAGAGGCGAAGCGCGTCTGCCCCGACTCCCCGCTCCCACAGCGTGACCCGCGTGGCAGGGCCGGAGTCGGGTCGCCGACCTTCGCCGAGGCGGCGCGCCGCCCACCCTCCGGACAGAACGTTAGTGCCAATAAATTGACACCTCCCGCCGCCGCAGTCCCCGCGCAGAGCACGAGCGCAGACGCAGCGGCTAAGGCGAGAAAAAGGGACCAGCCACGATACCCCCCGCTGGTCGTGGAAAGGTTACCCAACTGGGCCTTTCATTTTAAGGCTGTGAGGACCATCTTGGGTCACCCACCGAACGCTCGTCCCTTTCAGGGTGGAATTCGCATTCTACCCGAAACCGGGGACGAGTACAGGGTGATCCAAAGGTACCTCACAGACCT
This sequence comes from Cerastis rubricosa, assembly GCA_949152445.1. Classification (NCBI taxonomy): domain Eukaryota; kingdom Metazoa; phylum Arthropoda; class Insecta; order Lepidoptera; family Noctuidae; genus Cerastis; species Cerastis rubricosa. Next base: position 5,697,311 of record OX424532.1, read on the forward strand.
GGAGAGATCGGAGGGCCTTAGTTGGTTCTCCTACTCACTGCCGGCGGAGCGCAGTGTCAAGGTGGCGATCAGGGGACTGCCAGCTGACACGGACCCGGAAGACATCCTAGAGGAGTTGAGGACGCGTGGCTACGAGCCAGAGTACGTCCGCAACATAAAAGCGCGCGGCGGACGACCTGGCTGCCTCTTTTACGCTGTCCTCAAGAGGCAAATTGACTTCCGTACCATATACGACACCACCGAGCTACTCAGCATGCGGGGTGTCCGTATTGATGCCTGGCGGAGCAAACAAGGGCCCGCCCAGTGCCACCGGTGCCAGTTGTTTCGACACAGCTCGCACCAGTGCCACCGCCCGCTCGCATGCGTGCGCTGCGGAGAAAGCCACGCCGCCCGAGACTGCCCACGCCCGAAGACGGAGAAGGCCACCTGTGTGAACTGTGCAGGTGACCGTCCCGCGTCCAGCAGCGGGTGTCCAGTGTTCCGGAGAGAGCTCCGGAACAAACGTGCGGGCACTGTCGCCATCACACGACAGCGCCGTGAAGTTGTGACGACCGCGACCCAGGTCGATATCCCAGAGGCCCCTAGTACTTCGCTGATGGCGACAGCGAACGGGCCCTCAGGCATCCAACAAGATGCTCCCGCCTCGAGCCGGAGGAAGAAAAGGAAACGCGGGGGGAAGAACAAGAGGGGGAAAAAGCCCCAACCTCACGCGGTGCAACCCAGACAGGACCCTGGCCCTGTACCAGCGCAGGCGACCACTCAGGCGCCCGCGACACTCACCACCAACATTGCCGTCACGGCCTCATCCGACGCCACCACTGGCGCCGGCAAGAGGAAGGGGAAGCGAGCGGGAAAACCCGCCCCACCCACAGACTCCAGTACGGTTGCCGCACCCCAAGTTGCGGCACCCACCACGTTTCAGCCGCTAGCCGGCGCCCAAGCGCAACCGCGCGCTACCTCTCCGGTAAACGATTTCACCGCCTGCGCTATCAGCCTACTCTTGGGCCTGATCAAGGCCATAAAGGAGGGCCAGGACGCAGAGCTGGTCATCCTCGACGGGCTCACTGAGCTACTGCGGATCTATCACGCCGGCCCGTCGAGCACCTAGTCTGGATTGCCGCGGTCTATAGAAAATAGGCCGCCCCCTCTCCGCCTCCTCCTCTAGGTAAGTTACCTTGATTTTTAAATATCCTGAATGACGGAGCTGGCGTCGCACGAGCGCCCCAGGTAGAACACCGTGGGGCCGCTAGCGACTGCCGACTCACGATGGCACGACACGTCCGCGGCACTACGCCAACTGCAGGAGTGCCCGCTCCCTGCTCATGTCGCCCTCTGAGCGACTGGTGCCTGCGGATGTGACGTAGCCGTCGTCACTCCCGGACTGACCCTGGGTAAGCCGTAACCATTGACACGTGACTTACCCAACCAATAAGACTCCACAAGCATAACACTCACTCAAAGCGCGTCGTGTTCTAAGTTAATATAGGCATGACGCGCCCGACCAGACACCCATGTGACTCAACATGCATTAATACTTACGCGACGAACGTGCGGCGCGGGCTCGCCATTCGTTCGCTACATGAGCGGCGTTACACAAGTACATTGCCGCTCAAACACATTCATTACGACCCCTTAGTCCGGAACGTAATCGGCTAGCTCTGAGAGCGCAACGGACGGGGGTCAACATCCTTAGCGGTAGGGTGCGCCACCAAAGCCACCTCTGGCAGGCCTGCATCCGCTGGGCCTCCTCCGGGCAACCGGAGGTCTCACCTGGCGATGTCAGGCCGCCGAGATGGCGTGAAGATAGCGGCGCTCGCTACGGTAAAGTTTCGCCGTAGCTAAGCGCGCAGCGCTCAGCGCCGCTGGCGCCTCCTACCGGACAAAATGACAACCACACACTGGCGAGTGCGATTTTACACGCACTCGCCAATTTATCACGCCTATATGGCACCCCAATGAGGCACCCGTTTTAACGGGTGCATGCTGACATCCGCAGGGAAAGGGCTTGCCCACATCCCGCCCGCCACGCCCCCAAGTCGGGGACGTTGCGATTGCTCGACTGTGTTCTAAGTTAATATAGGCATGACGCGCTCCGAACACACACCCATGTACTCAACATGCGACTAGCCTTTTTTTTTTTTTTTTTTTAGGATGGGAAATGTTCAAATGACTTCTCTCGCTCTGGGCGGAGGGGAAGGGAGTGTCAGACTTGACTGACTAAAACCCATCCATGTTCCTTCTTAGCCCTTTGCGTTCCAGGGGCACGGTATCTCTTTCGAACAACCCGCAGCCCTGGCAGGCATCGGCCCTCTCGGACCCCTTCCGATTTGCTGACATCTCCTTGAGGCGCGCGTGGAATACGAACGCGCCGTCGGCACGGTCTGTCGTCATAAGACGGGCGGACGGTGAGCTAGCCCATTACTCACCGTCCACAGGCCCGCGCCTACGGTGGCCGGGGGCCACTAGTTGCCCCCCGACGCCCGGGGCGTCTTCCGCGGCGGCTGGGACGTGAAGTTCTCTCCCTCTCACGTTCCGCCACCTCCTTCGCTAGCATGACTGCTTCGCAGAAGGAGGCGACGGCTTCCACATGCGACTAGCCTCACGCGTCGAACGTGCGGCGCGGGCTCGCTATTCGTTCGCTACATGAGCGGTGTTACTCAAGTACATTGCCGCTCACACTCATTCATTACGGCCTCTTAGTCTGGAGCGTAATCGGCTAGCTCTGAGAGCGTTGCAGACGGGGGCCAACATCTCTAGCGGTAGGGTGCGCTCCAAAAATCACCTCTGGCCAAGACTGCACTCGCTGGGCCTCTCCCGGGCAACCGGAGGTCTCACCTGGTGGTGACAGACCGCCGAGGTGGCGTGAAGTAAGCGGCGCTCGGTACGGTAAACTTTCACCGTACCTAAGCGCGATGCGCCCAGCGCCGCTGGCGCCTCCTACCGGACAAATTGTCAACCACACACTGGCGAGTCGCACTTTTTACTCGCGCTCGCCCATTTACCACACCTATATCGGCACCCCGACGAGGTGCCCGTTGTTACGGGCGCATTAGATTGCCGCGGGGAAAGGGCTTGCCCACATCCCGCCTTCCACGCCCCTCTACGGGGGCGTAGCGACTTCTACGAACGCATTAAACTTTATCGACGATTTTTTGTTATTTTGGCTTGCAGAAATTGTCAGATTATATATTTTTCGCTTTCTTGAATAACTTCCTTCAATATAAAAAAAAATTAGCTACGCTCGAGAATGTCTAGATGACGTTTTTTTTACAACTTTGCTGCCCTCCCCTTTCTTTACGTCACTTTAAAAGTGTCAGATTAGTGGAATATACACTGTAATTAATTCACCCTACCTTAATCTGACGCGCTCGAGAATTTCTGATGATCATTTTTTTTTTTACTAATTTGATCCTTTATTCTTCACGGGCGACCTTATATAAGGGGCTCATATTGGGTGGAGGTACTTAACTGGGTACTAGATATCCCCCTGTATATTAATCTGCCGCGCTTTAATAAACCCCGAAATCCCCGCTTGGGCTCCCCTACTATAATGCATGAATTCTTTGGAACGCTTCTGTTTCACGATTCAAGCATTGCTTGACATATGTTTTCATTGACATATGTTTTCTCTTTCGCATCAATACAAAATCTATATTGCTATCCTGCTGTCACATTTCATGAATTCAGTTTTTTTTATCTGTATCAATTTGATATTTGTGTTGTCATTAGCATTTGTCAGTTTGTCACTGTTTTCTTGTCTTGAAATTTTAAATGATTTGCTAATATATACCTCAATAGTTACTCTATACGTGAAATCGCGTTGAAAACTAAAATGTCAGCACAAAACTCGCCGGTCAAGGCGTCAAGATCGCCAAGCGTTATTGAAACAGCGGCAGACTTTGATAGCCAGGTATTGTGATGATACTACGCCTACTTTTCTCTACTCGTACTGCAAATTCTATTTATCCTTGCATTTTTTCCAGGATACGCTGTTGAAACACGTTGATATATCGATAGTGGAGTCAGAAAAGCGCGCTAATGGAACTTTGCACGTCCGTGATCATTACACCGTATATCTAATCGATCTGAAGTAAGTGGTTCTATTCTATTGTTTTCTTAGCAAATTATCCATCCATTATGCGCCAATTAGCCTCATTAATGGTGCCCACACCGCATCCAAACGTGGCAAGAAGCTGTGATTAAAATGTCAGTGATAATTAGGTCATATCCTTTTCAAGTAACATGGTCACTTGCTTTCTATTTTTGCTGTTTTGTATGATGTTTGCCATGAAAAACCTGATTGCATATACCACAAAATAATTTATCTGAGCAGTGGGGAAACCTCCTCAACATGTATGAATAATGTTAATAAAAACCTGTTGTTAATACACCTTGCAAGATTGCTAATCAAAAAGTAATTTTAGTTAATAAAAAATCGAAATTGTTAGATTACATCAGAGCAATGAAGTAAAAAGCGTTTAATTAGACCAAAATATGAACTAGGATGCAATTTAAAAAATGCAACCCAACTTTTTTACATTTTTTTTAAAAATGATTAAATTAATTATTTCAGAGTGACAGATGCAGATTACAGGCTGGTGCAGTCAAAGATCAGTACAATTTGGAGACGGTACACAGAGTTTGAGCAGATTCATGACTACCTCCTCGTAACATACCCACATGTTATTATACCGCCATTACCTGAGAAAAGAGTGAGTTTTTTTTTTTAAAACCATAAACATTAATGATTGTTTTATTTTCCTACTTTCGGGGACATGCTTCCTCTCTGTGTGAGTGAGTGGGCTGGTACCCACCTCATGGGCCCAGTGCGAGTAGGTTTAAAATGCGTTAATAACTTAATAATGCCATACAGTACCCTTGATCCATAGACACCCTTCCACCTTTCTGACTGGCCATTATTTTTATGATAAGCTCGGGTATATTTCTTGTATAGTTGGCTTATTTGAAACAGAGGACAAAGTTCATCAACACATGAGAACTTTGTGTCATGCATTTGTCATCTTTTCTGAGTAAATTATTGCATAGGCATTTTCCTATAAAATTAATGATTTAGTTTGCTGTTTTAGTTACAAAACCTGTATTCCTATAATTAAAGGATAATAAAACTTCACAAATGAGACTAGATAGTTAACACCATTTTATTTAATCTTATAAATTTGAGGAGCATGTTCCTCAAATTTATAACTAGAAAACTAGAAAGTAAATATTCATTGGAAAGTTAAATTTAAATCAATGTAATCATTTCAAAAGTTAATTTGTAAACATTGATAAAATATTATGAAACTTCTTATCAAGTTGATGGAATAAAGACTAATCAGGTATTTTAATGTAGAAAAAACACAAATATTTAAGAAAGAAAACTTTTCAATTAAAAATCAATATCAGTTTGCTTTAATATCAATTGTATTTTATTGTAATAACAAAAAAATTTGAGGGCTTCTGATTTGTTTAGTAAAAATTAAAATCACTACCACCCACACGGTGGTCTCTTGTCAGAGACCTGACCAGCATGGATAGCTTGACTGTCGTAGAAACAGGCTATGACGACGGAAGAATCGACAAAATGACATATTTTCATAGTCTAGCTGTCATTATGTTGATTCTTCCATAGACAAAACTCGTTTCTACAGTGGTCATGCTACGCGTGCAGTGCAACTTAGTCTGTGTCACATTTTCCCCGTTTTTGCAACATTTTTCATTAATGCTCTGCTCCTATTAGTCGTAGCTTGATGTTATATGTATAGCCTCCATCCAATACTAAAATAATAATTTCAATTTGAACCAATGGTTCCTGAGATTAAGGCGTTCAACCAATCAAACAAACTCTTCAGCTTTATAATATTTATGTACCGGCCAAGTGCGAGCCGGACTCACGCACGAAGGGTTCCGTACCATTTATAAAAAAACGAGCGAAAAAAACACTTTTTTGTATGGGAGGCCCCGTAAATATTAATTTTATTCTGTTTTTAGTATTTGTTGTTATAGCGGCAACAGAAATACATAATCTGTAGAAATTTCAACTGGCTAACTATCACAGTTCATGAGATACAGCCTGGTGAAAGACAGACGGACGGCGACAGCGTCTCCATTATTAGGCTCCCGTTTGACGCTTTGAGTATGGAACCCTAAAAATAGTAATAAGTAAAGATTGGGCACTTGCAGGCGCCGCTGGGTGGCGAAGACACTCCCATGTCTTAAAAACTTACCAACGGAGGTTGACCTTGGATACTCTTGCATATCTCTTTTGAGCATTTCTCTTTTTTTTTGCCATGTTTTCAAAAAGTCGCCAAAAATAAAAATATTAGTAAATCGCTTTTTTTGTCTTGAAATCAGATAGTTTATTTCATGAATATTTTAATTTTTCAAACGGAATTCTATTTAATTTAAGATTTTTGTAAAAATATTATTAAAATCTAAATGAAGGTAGGCTAAACGTTCCTATTTTGTTACTCCTTATTTGGTAAAAAAAAAACGTAGTGTCGCAAATTCTGTGGCTAAAATGTTATGTTTCTTAAACTTCATGATAAATTTAAAAAACTATTGCATAATAAGAAAACTGGACTGGATTGGAATAATAAGAAAACTGAAAAAACATTTCCAATTTAGGTACTTTAATAATTTTTTGTTACGTTTTAACCTAAACTCAATTTAAAGTTTTGATTATATGAAAAATAAACAAAATTGAAAGATTTTGCTTAACCCATTTACGCCCGCTGTCCTCAATTGGGCACACCTTCAAATCTACCCTCAACTTTTTTTATTAACATGACAAGTTTAGTTTATTTCCGTTATTGTAGAGGTTATTAGTGTGTCTTACGTTTTATATTAAATGTTTTTAATAATTCCATTCATAAAAGGTATTTTAGCGCCCGGGAAAAACTAAATTACTGGGCTGCAGTAACTACCAAATGTAAGTAGCTATTTTTTATGTGTTTACGTAAATAAATCACAAGTTTTTTACATAGCCTTTATGTACACATTGTTAACTTTATAGTAAAAAATATATATATTGAAATATGAGGTTTTCTGAGTCATGAACTACATTTTTATATTGATGTCCCCAGTTGGGGACAATGGGCACATAAGGGGAAATTTTTTGCAGCATTCTTTTGGACACAAAACCATGCCAAGACGTATTTTTGCAGTAAGCGACAAGTCCTATGGAATACAGGAAGCCCTTGGTGATATTTTTTTGGAGATGAGGACTCAGACGCTGAAATTGACCCGTAGCCCTTCCTCCAGAACGAAGTATCCTCACTGATGAAGAAGGTGATAATGATAATATTGTTCCCAATGTTATGCCAAGGTATATCCCAAGAAATGTCCAGGTTTTGGACACAAATACGAAGAGAAATGGAAACATGCTGATGAAGAGCTTTGGTTGTCATCCATTCAAGCAATTCATTCGAGGCAATCCAGTATGATTTGGATACAAAACCTGGATGCTTGCTAGTGCTGACGGCTATAGTAACGCCTTTGATACATACAGTGGCAAATCGCAGGTTGCCAGCAATGAGCCGTTAGGTACAAGAGTAGTAAGAATCTGTTGAATCAGCTCAATTCTAATCCTAAACACCATATTGTGTTTTTCGATAACTTTTTTACTAGATTTATATTGTTACGGGGTTTATGGAAATCTGGCTACCGCGTCACTAGCACGGTGTGCGAGGGAAGAACCAGCAAGTGTCCTCTCGTACGCGTGAAGGAGATGAAAAAAAAAACTGTGCTGACTTTGATTACCGGTTCAACACGGTCAATCAAATATTGTTTGTTCGCTGGCTGGACAATGGGAACTACTTATGATAGATAATCTGCCGTTGAGCAAAGTGAAGCGTTGGAGCACGCCTGAAAAGAAGAAAATTTGCTGAAAATATTCCGCAAGTATTTATCAAATATATGGGCGGAGTTGATCAAGCCGACCAGTCTATTTCGTTGTAACTACCGTACTTCTGTACGTGGGAAAAAGTGGTGTTATTTACGTAAATGTTTGATTTATCAATTAGCAATTCCTGGCGTCTACATATGCTTTGTAACGATATCAAATTCGACCAGCTACAGTTTCGACGTAGCATTGCTTGTGATTACCTGCGGATAATGATTGACCTTCTCGCCCAACAGCATCTCCAGTGCGAGTTTGCAATTTGATAACTTAGGTCACTTTCCACAGAAGTTGACATAGCAACTACGATGCACTGTTTGCCATAGAAAGGCTCTCTAGAAGTGTAAAAAATGCGTAAAAAAACACTATGCATCGAGAAACCTTGTTTCAAAAAATTTCATACATATGTGCCCATTGTCCCCATTTGAGCACGGCATGTTTTTTTTCTAATTAACTAACTAAAAACTACTTTTTCCTTTGTTTTATTTTCAAACTCCCTATTCTCCACCAAATAATACAAGTTATTTCATTTTCTTGCGGCTACTTTATATTTGGGCGTAAATGGGTTAATGCTTATAAAAATGTTGGGAAAAATTGATTTTCTGTACAAATAATATTATTTTTTTATTATTAAATAAATACATAAAAGTGAGTTTAAAGACGGGCGATTTTTGGGACAGTAACAAAAAAGGAAGTAATTGGTAACAAAATAAAAACATAAAGCTGGGTCTATAATGCGTAATAAAAGGATTAAAGATATGATAAATATAAAGATGGATTTGTGCTAAATCATAATCAATATTTAATAAACTATAATTTAATCAGACTCCAACTTATCCGGGTTTTGTTTTTATTTATTTCTTATATTTAATATTTTCTGCCGGAGTTAGTGGCCTTTTCTTGTGCTGTTGAATTGTAAACATAGCTTTGTAATTCCGTTTTTGTTACTTAAATTTCCGCTTATACGTTACCACCCCAAAGTAACAAAAAAAAGTAACACGAGTGTTTGATTTTTTAAAAATATTTTAGTGGTAGTTAAAATTACAGTTATGTCTATTAGTATACACTAAATTTTAACAGAAGTTATTAACTATTGTAATAAGATAAAAAGAGTGAGTAAATATTATCAACTTTCCTTGAAACAGCAATAACAAAAACCGGAATGTGATTTACTCAAAAACGAGTACATGCGCACACTACAAACTTCGGAACGGCAATTGACACAATACATCAATATGGCGGCATTTAATGGTATCTACGGTAATGCTATTTCAAAAAAACATTGCCGAATGGAAGTTTTTAATATTTCACATGTATAAAATGGGTAACAAAAACTGAAATCCATTTTTGGAACTTTCTCTGGGACAAGTTTAAAATTCATTAAATAACCTTACTTTAACCAAATTAGCAAAAAGGCATTACAACGTGGACCTTTTACCTTGTAAAACGATTTGAATCAAAATCTCAGTATAGTTTCTTTGAAACTTATCAAAATAATTGAGTTTGAAATTGCGTGTGGTAGACTGGGACATACGAATTTTCATACATTACAATTTTCGACAGCTTATATTTAGTTGATTTTTTATTTAAATACTATGTATTTATGATTTGGTAAATTATCTTCTGTAAATTTAAGTACCAATTATGCTGCTAAGCAAAACAGTATCAGTAATATAAAGATAACACCAAAGTTATTCATCTACAATGTCATGGGACATTCCACAAATGTGTAATGGCAAAAAAAAAGAGAAATGCTCTTCTGATGTAATGGTTGAATTCGGAATTGAGGCAGAACGCCTAGGTCGCGTAGAGGCGTCTGTGAGATGGTTTTTGCCCCTTGCATGCCTTCCAGAAGTTCAGAACTTCCAAAAACTAGCATTCCGAAAAATATCAAAGATATAATATTATAATAGACACAGCAATTCAAAAGGGTTTTCACATACACCTCAGGATTGAACATTCATCACCATACTTACTCATGGCACATTCTTGACATATCAGACTTACAAAGAACTCCTTTTTGCAGGTCCTATATGCTTGGAGGAAGTCAGACACCACAGACCCTGAGTTTGTGGAAAGAAGACGTGCCGGGTTGGAGAACTTCCTCCTGAGGGTGGCGTCACATCCTCGGCTCTGCTTCGATGACCAGTTCATCAACTTCCTGCAACAGGAGCACGGATGGCGGGAAACTATAACTGATAGTGGTTAGTAAGGTTTAAAAAAAAAACATTCAATAATTCAACCAAGCAACAGAACATTTTTATTCTGCCTCTGTTCGTAAATAATTATGTTTGTGTTAATAACCTATGGTACTGATTTCAGGGTATATCCTACAGGCTGAAAACAAGATCAAATCGTTGTCAGTATCAATCAGACTAAAAAAACCAGATCCAGAAATTGAAAGTGTAAAAAATTATGGGAAACAATTAGAAACTAATTTAGGAAACTTTCTTTATACTAGGTGAGTTTAAAAAGTAATGGATACTAATCATTCATCTTCTCATCTTTCATTTTTACAGCCTGAAAGACGTCCACTGCTGGACATAGGCCTCCCCCAAGAAGGGGGGGGTTTTGCCATAATCGCCACGCTTGGCAGGCGGGTTGGCGATCGCAGTACGGTTGTTACAAAAGTACAGAGAACGCTGCTGCCCATTCTTTGGTTCTGTGTGGTGTCGGACGTAAAGAATAGCACTATCCCATATCTTCCCGTGGGTGTCGTAAGAGGCGACTAAGGGACTTTTCAAAGAATGGGCAGCTAATCATTCAATATGATGTTATTCATGCATTCTTATTTAAATTTCACTAGGGTCTTTAAGGACGAAATAATTTACGAAGAATACTGGGCGTAAAAAGTATCTTTCTGTTCGGGACCATACTTGAGAACCTTCAAGTTACGGAGTTAATGGAGTTCAAAACTCCACCAGAACTACAAGTTTTTTTTTTTAATATTATAACTTTCATTTAAATACCTCTGAGCCATATAAGTACTAAATTTTCAATGCATCCATAAGCATAATGATTTGAGTGAATTGGATTGAGTCCTGTGTGCGAGTGATTTTTTACCCAAAAAATAAAAGTTTCCTTGCAATAATTTCTGAGTAAAGTTATCTACTTAGTTTTATGTATATAACGCATGCACCTTGCATATCCAGTAATAACTCCATGACTCAATTTTAAAATTCCACCAATTTTCTTTGTGTTTTCTTACAATGATAAGACAATAGTTTTGTGTATTGTTCTGTTGAATTTTAAAACTGTGACTAAATATACTCTTCTTAGACGGAAATTCTAAAAATACTAGTACAGTACTATGTGTCATGTGACGTCAATTGTTTAATGGAATAGTTTTTAATGCACACACATCTTGGAGTTTCTTGCTCAGTTTTTCTTCTATAAATTTTAAGGTTCCAAAGGGTCAAACGGGACCCTATTACTGAGACTTCGCTGTCAGTCTGTCACCAGGCTGTATCTCATGAACAGTGATATTTAGCGAGTTGAAATTTCTACAGATTATGTATTTCTGTTGCCGCTAAAACAACAAATACACCATATAAAACAGAATAAATTAATATTTAAGGGGCAACAAGCAAAAAATTTTTTTTTTTTTTTTTCTCTCGTTTTTTCTCTCCCTCTCGTTGAGAGGAGGTCTGTGTCCCAGCAGTGGGAACATTATAGGCTGATGACGAAAGCAAAAAATTTTTTTGCTCCTGCAAATTGTAAAAGACCTAAGAGAATTTGAATTTCGCTGTCTAGTCTACCTTGTCGTTTCTCCCTTCTCGATAAAATTATCAATATCAAAATATTGTTATTTTAATTCATGAATGTTTTCAGATCAAAAATAATAGAAAAGAATTACGCACTATGCAAACTGCACGCGAACTACGGCAAGTTGTTCAGTGAGTGGAGCGTTATAGAGAAAGAGATGGGCGATGGACTGCAGAAGGCAGGGCATTACTTCGGTATGTTAGTGGCTATCTTACTTTGATTATAACCTTAGGTTATTTGTTTATTCGTTTTGGCGGATATTGCTTCTTGTAAAGACTGACCTAATATGGCCCAACTATCTATCTTTTTCTCATCGGCAATTAAAAACAACTGCTGCTTCCTACAAAAGTGCAATACCTAAACGGCCAAAATGTATGGAACAGCTGTTTTTTATTGGCCGGTGAAAAAATGCTTTGTGGAGGGGTTCGGAAACGTGTACTAAAAACGTGCCAATGGTTTCAGCGTCATTGTCCCTTCCACTCTCAATAATTATTACTTGCTTAACAAATAGTTCTAGTATACATCCATTTGAAGTCTAAGTAAACTGTCTTCGTAAAGTTAAACTTTACTTGACTTTTATATAAACTTTCCAATTTCTTTCTACAGACTCAATAGCAGACAGCATAGACTCAGTAGCGGAAGATGAAGAGCAGCTAGCAGACCAATTAAAAGAGTACCTATTCTATGCGAGCGCGTTGCAGCAACTGTGCAGCAACCACGAGACGTTGCAGCGGACGTTAGAGAACGCGCAGGACACGCTCACGAACAGGTAAGCAGGCTGTTACAGTAGCAGTCTTACTAGCGCGTTGCAGCAACTGAGCAGCAATCATGAGACGTTGCAGTTAACGATGGGGAACGCGCAGGACTTGCTCACTAACATCACCAATGCAACAACACTGACTTTTTTATAAAATTTAAAGGGTTTTGGAAAATATTTATGTTTGGAAGTTACACATATTGAAAACTTTTCTTTTTGATCTTGGAAGAAATAACACAGTAGGTTTCCTGCGCTTCTTCAAAGTATGTTGGTTCGTATAAGTTTTTAAACTGACATGGTCACTAACACTATCATTAGCACTGGAAAATAACTCAATTCAAATAATAAAACGGAATAAACAAGATAGTGGAGTTCAGATTCTGGGCACCCACCAAAGATTATTTTAGTTAATGCCAAGCCACCACCTGTCCTCTTGTTATATTTCTTAATATTAGATCTCTATCCTCTCCCCCCAGGGTATCCGAGCGCAGTCGCGCAGCCGCGGGCAAGTCGGGCATCATGTCGCGTCTGTTCGGCACGACGGACCCCGACATCGTGCGCGACCAGACCACGCGAGCGCTCGACGGCAAGATAGTCTCCGATAAGGACGCTATCGAGAAGGCGAAGATGGATTTAGAGTAAGTATACTTACCAGAACCTTACTGGCCTGTATGGTGTCGGATGTAAAGAATAGCACCATCCCATATCTCCGTGTCGTAAGAGGCGACTAAGGGACTTGCCAGAGAATGGGCAGCAGCGTTCTCTGTGCTTTTGTAACCACCGTACTGCGATCGCCAACCCGCCTGCCAAGCGTGGCGATTATGGCAAAACCCCCCATGTTATGTCAATGTGGCGAAACTTGGGGAAGGCCTATGTCCAGCAGTGGACGTCTTTTGGCTTAAATGATGATGTTGACTTACCAGAATATTTATTTATTTAAGAAACTGTGATTAAATGTGTGCTTGTTTGTGCTCTTTGTGCTTGTAAGATTTTCACCACTCTTACTTATCGATATTCCGACTTAAACAGCTCAATGAAGCCGCTGGTTACGATTAACGGTGCGTAGTTTGATACTGATACCGCCCTGCGTCATCCCACTGCTGGGCAAACGCCTCTCCCTATGACTTCCAATGGTTTGGATCCAGGCGAATGTGGACCACTGGTCGCTGGTCTTGTCTTGTTCGTTCCGCCATCTTCTACGAGATTTGCCGCCTTCTGCCTGTGTCAGGGCAAAATAATCACTTTCTGAAAGTGGTTATTTTGGCCCACCGACGTGGCCAGTCTAACCTTACATCACCGTAGCGGCTCTTTGAGCAACATTAGTATTTTATTTTTCGAGCGCTGTGTGGTGTTGGCTTCGCCGGTTCGATTGGTTAGTTTGTCGCCTAGAATGCTGCGCGTAGTTTGACGAATTAAAAATTACTCAATTTATTTTTCACAAAACTGCTTTCCGATTTATTAACTGCATTATTCTGCCTCGTTGGTCTAGTGGTTGCAAGCGCAACTGCTGAGCTGCTGAGGTCCTGGATTCGATTCCTGGGTTGGGTAAAGTGATTTGGGTTTTCCCATCAGGAATTTCTCAGTAGCAGCCAAGGAGTCTGGATTTGTGCCCGGTTGATGGCAATAGGGCCGGCCCCTATTATTTAGGACTTAAAAAACTGGTGGGAAATGTGGTTATATTATTATTAGGTAAACCTCTGCTTATCATTACAGTCGTTGGTTGGGCACCCTATGTGACCCAAATTATTTTGTACAATATTTATTTCTGCTAAGCCTTAGTATTAGGTCATTTCTCTTACAATATTTAATTTGTTTCGAATGGTTTTCTATATGTCAGTATTTGAAGCTATTTGGTTCATGCGCCACAAGAATCGTGCTCTTGGATTGGCCGAACCTGGCGACACCAGCGCCATAGTTTTGGCTACCATCCACCGAAGGCGGTCAAATTTGACATTCCCCATGTTTGAATCTCGGCGTGCTCAGCGCGTATTTTTTGGTGCAGAGTTTTCGTATAATTTACTCTGAGATCGACAGCTAAAGGTTTCAAGAACCCGTGAAAATACCCAGCAGTGAACTGACATTTGTTTCGTGAAAGTGCTTCACGGTGTGAGCTGCGGACAAGAGCTGGTGAAGGCGTCCTTGAGCTGGTCTGAAGGTTAGTGGGCCAATAGTTTTCAATGCTGACGTCGAAACCATGTTTCTCTTTCTTCAATTCACAGGGATGTTTTCATAGGATTCAATCTAATTAGTCTCAAAACATAAATTTTCATAATTAAGCTCCCCGCGTGTCATCGGCTATTTACACGCCGCGTCATCATTTTATTGGTCCTTCATAGTTCGGATATTGCACTAGCATATCATATTTTCATTCAAAATACTTATTAAAAGTATTATTATCCATATAAATGCTTGGATGTTCGCAGATTTACGTAAATTTTTGGTAAAATTCTCGTACATAAATAAAGCGTACCGCCATTGTGCGCCGGTTACGCCATTTGCAAATTCCACATATTTTTACGTCATTTAAAATAATTTCACATAAAATTATTTTTTCATATTTTTTCTCATATTCACTGTGAATTCTTGCTTTAAAATGCCTACGGATAAAGAAAATGCGTACTCAATGGCGTCTAGTGATCCCATTGATAAACAGTTCGTCCTTATGACGGCAAAAAAAGAACGACTTTTTTCGCGGATGAATGATTTATTTGAACTTTCGAAAAACATTTCTAATTATGCGTCTAGAAGTAATGAAACTTTCATGGCTAAGTCTGAATCAATTGATGAGATGCGCAGTCGGTTCGAGACGTTGTTAGATGATTTATATGGTCTCCAGTTA
Source organism: Cerastis rubricosa (assembly GCA_949152445.1). Taxonomy (NCBI): domain Eukaryota; kingdom Metazoa; phylum Arthropoda; class Insecta; order Lepidoptera; family Noctuidae; genus Cerastis; species Cerastis rubricosa. Next base: position 5,712,572 of record OX424532.1, read on the forward strand.
TCACATGATTTGACGTTTAAGCCGGACTACAAGCCTTTAGATGCGTTTGATGATCTATATCTTCGAGTAAAGCATACCCGAAATAATATTATTCAGGCGTTGCGATCAGATGAATCATCATCGCGAAAAGACTCGTCTAATTCTAATGTCACATGCTACATTAAGTTGCCACCAATAGAATTGCCAAGTTTTGATGGCAAAACACAAAATTGGCCTAAATTTTATGAAAGTTTCAATTCGAATATTCATAACAACAGTCAGCTGACTGACTCGCAGCGCGTACAGTATTTAGTAGGTAAACTTACGCACGACGCACTCAAGGTGACGGCAGGCATTGTGCCTACGGGTGAAACCTATAATATTATCTGGGAAAGTTTAGTAAAAAAGTTTCAAGATAAACGTGCATTAGGCACGCATTATTTAAATAATATTCTTGACTCTAAGGCTTGCACAAACACGTCTAATAGTCTTGATACATTTATTGGTATGTACGCCTCCTCTGTGGCGGCATTGAAACAATTAGGTATCGAGGATTTGTCCGATTTTATCTTATCTCATTGCGCACTTAGGAAAATCGATACACAGACAGTACAAGCGTTTGAGTTAGCGTTTCGTAATAAAGAAATTCCGTCTTATAATGACTTGGTGTCTTTCTTACAAGATCAAGCAAAAATATTGCAACGTGCAAACAATAACTCGACGCGGACATCGAACACTGGCGCGAGCGCAAGCAAGCCGTCCACTAATCAGTCGTCCCGTCCTCATACCTACAAGTCGTTCGTCGCAAGTAATGAGAGTGTGTCTACTACCCCGCCGACGAAATCGTGCGAATTTTGTAACAAAACCGATCATATAATTTACGCTTGTTCTCAGTTCAAGAACTTAAGTTCTCCGCGCGCGCGATTTGAATTCATTAAATCAAAACATAGTTGTGTTAATTGTTTAAGTGGGTCACACACAGTTACGTCTTGTAAATCTACGCATGTTTGCGATATATGCAAGAAAAAACATCACACTTACTTACACTTTGATAAAAAAGATCATAATATTGAGTCCAATACTTACGTTCAAGTGTCTCAACTCCCTACCGGTCAAGGGTCATCGACGTCACCTGTGGTCCCGTCGCGCGATTCGTCCGGACAGGCCGACGTAAACATAGACTCGCGCGTTATAAAAAATTGCTCAGCTGATAACAGTGCACCTGTTTCGGCTGCGTTGCGCATTGATAACTCGAAACATAATGTTGATGTTTCCTCTAGTATTCCCTCACTGTCATTAAGTGCTGAAGTTAGACCTAATTCTTCTATTTTATTGTCAACCGCACAAGTTTACGCGAAATCAAAAAATGGTAATAAAATAATAATACGTTGCCTTATTGATAATGGCTCTCAAAATAACTTGATAACCATTGATTGTTGCAAGGCGCTTAACTTAGTTATAATTCCCTTGAGTAATTCTTTTGTTAAGGGAATTGGCTCCGCGTCTCGGCCGATATTGGGATACGTTCATTTGGACATTGAGTCTCGCGTATACCCAAATAATAAATACACGATACATGCACTTGTCGTTGACTGTATAACGGATCAGCTACCTACTCACTATATAACCAAGGGTGATATCGGCTACTTAGAGGGACTGCCCCTTGCTGATTTGACGTGGAATATTCCCGGGAACGTGGACGTCGTACTAGGTGCGCAATTGTTTTCGCATATTTACTTAGGTAACAAAGTTGAGTCGGGCACTAACGCACCCCCCGCTTTATTAACCGCGTTCGGTTTCGTGTTGATGGGTGACTATCCCTGTAATGAGTCTCAAAATAAAATAAATAAAACATCTTTTTCTGCACTCGCACTTAATGATTTAGTTCAGAAATTCTGGCAACTGGAAGAAATACCTAATATGCAATTTTTAAGTCCTGAAGAGACTGAATGTGAGAACTCGTTTGTATCTTCGATCACTCGCGCTGATGATGGGCGGTATTCTGTCAAGTTACCTTTTTCTAAAGACCCGAGTGCACTGGGTAGCTCTCGCAGTGCTGCTCAACGTCGATTGATGGCTTTGGAACGCAAGTTCAGACAATCGCCTGACTTACGAAAAAACTATAATAACGTAATGAATGAGTATGTCGATAAGGGTTACGTGTCACTTGTCGCCGAGTCTGATATTACTGACGAGGGATACTACATCCCGCATCACGCTGTTACCCGTCCGGATAAGCCGATGCCTCGGGTCGTACTTGATGCTAGTGCCACAACTCATACTGGATTGTCATTGAACGACGTGTTACATACCGGTCCTAACTTACAGACAGATTTATTCTTGCTATTGCTTGATTTTCGGCTTTTTCCTGTTGCTATGACTGCGGATATAAAGCAAATGTATTTACAGATTGAAGTCCCTAAGGAACATCGTAAATATTTGAGAATCTTATATAGATTCAGTCTTGATGATTTAATTCGAACCTTTCAATTTAATCGGGTCCCTTTTGGACTCAAGTCAAGCCCGTACTTGGCAATGCGGACTATTCGCCAATTAGCCCAGGATATGAGGCCACATTTCCCGGATGCTGCCACTGTGGCAGAGTCTAAACTTTATATGGACGATTTGGTTTATTCTATTGCTGATGAATCCAGCGCCATTCTTCTTTCACGAGAATTGATCTCGTTGTTTAAGTCCGGTGCTTTTGATTTAGTAAAGTGGTCGAGTAATTCTCAAGTGCTACTTGATGATCTTCCGGATTCGCATCGCAGTACGGTAGACTTTTGTGATGATTCTTCTAACAGTGTTTCGAAGGTATTAGGCCTCTCATGGGCAACAGTCGATGACAGCTTTTTCTTCACGACTCTTAATGTAGAAGAGAAATGTACGAAGCGGAGCATACTGTCGGTAGTCGCCCGACTATTTGATGTCCTCGGCTTAGTAGCTCCTATAATTTTATATGCCAAGTTGCTTATCAAAGATCTGTGGCTGTCCAATATTGGTTGGGATGACACTCCTCCCGAAAGCATTATTCAAAAGTTTTCGGTGTTCGTACAAGAATTTCCATTAATTTCATCTCTGAAAATTCCTCGACATGTAGGCGTTTTACGTGAGAGCACTGTGCTAATCGTTGCCTTCTGTGACGCCAGTATGAATGGATATGGATGTGTCATATACCTACACACTACTGATCCTGCTGGAAATATTACAGTGCGATTATTGTGTGCGAAATCAAAGGTTTCCCCTACCAAAGTAACCACACTTGCTCGCTTGGAACTTTGCGCTGCGGTTCTTATGTCCAAGCTGATACGTACAGTTCATGAAACTTATCGTGCGCGTCTTCCTATTGCAGGAACTTTCGCGTTCTCAGATTCGACCATCGCTCTTTCATGGATACATTCTTCACCGCATCGGTGGTCAGTATTTGTCAGCAACCGCGTTGCGCAGTGTCAGGAGAATTTACCTCCTGAAAATTATTATCACATCGCCGGTCGTGAAAACCCGAGCGATTGTCTTTCGCGTGGTACGTTGCCTTCGCAGCTCATATCGCACGACTTGTGGTGGAACGGCCCATCGTGGATTCGCAACCCACATTTGGAATGGCCCGTAAAGCCTTTTACTCCGTCTAATGCAGGTCAATTGCCTGAACACAGGGCAAATGTACTTACTGCGACAGTTCAATGTGAACCATTGATCCTAAATGAATTAACTCAGCGTATATCCTCTTGGGATAAGCTTCTTAGGATTGTAGTTTATATCCTTCGTTTTTTAAAGAAGGTTTCTTCTTCTTCTGACGTAGTCAATAATCTTATGACCGCAGAAAAGGTTGTGATTCGTTCTGTTCAAAGAGCTCATTTTGCAGAGGATATCAAAGCTCTTAATAAAGATAACTTGCCTTCAAAAAAGCTGCAAAGCTTATTCGTGTTTCTTGACGAAGATGGGCTGTTGCGCATAGGAGGTAGACTATCTAATTCGGACTTGCCATTTGAGGCTAAGCATCCTCTTGTGCTCCCTAAGCATGACCCCGTGGTGGATCTTTTAATTGATCATTTCCATGTTATGAACTGTCATACAGGCCCAGGTCTGCTTATTTCCATTTTGCGCCAACGTTTCTGGATATTGGACGCCAGGACCGTTGTAAGAGCTAGGGTGCGGAAATGCAACTACTGCTTCAGAGTAAATCCATCACACCCAAAGCCCATGATGGCAGATTTGCCGTCATATCGTGTGTCGGAAGCTAAAGCCTTTGTACATACAGGCGTTGATTACGCGGGTCCAGTTCGTATAACGCTTACTCGTAGAAGAGGTCAGCATGCACAGAAGGCATACATTTGCCTATTTGTCTGCCTTGTAACTAAGGCCATCCATATCGAGTTAGTCTCGGAGCTAACTTCGGATGCCTTTTTAGATGCATTTAAGCGGTTTATCTCTCGTCGGGGCCCTGTTTCATGCCTATACTCCGACAATGGCACCAATTTTGTGGGTGCAAAGGCACAATTGGACAATATATTTAAATTTCTGATTGACTCCGAATTTCAAATTGCTCTAAAGCAGGAGCTTAGTTCACGCCGAATAGAGTGGAAGATGATCCCACCTCGGAGCCCACACTTCGGTGGGATTTGGGAGGGGAACATTAAGAGCTTGAAAACTCACCTTCACCGAGTAATAGGAGATCAGCTTCTCACTTACGAGGAGTTGCAGACAGTATTGGTTCAGATAGAATGCATTATGAATTCTCGTCCACTTACTGTTGTGTCTTCTGATCCTTCACCAGAAGTAATAACCCCTGCGCATTTTTTAATGTCAACCCCGTTGCAGTACTTGCCTGCCGTGGATTTGAAAGACGTGCGCATTAATCTTAGTCAACGCAAGCAATTACTAGATAGCATGGTTCAGTCTTACTGGAAAAAGTGGCGTTTAGAATATCTGCACACGCTGCAAGTCAGGCAGAAGTGGACCTCGCCTGACCGTCCTATAGAAATCGGAACTGTTGTACTTGTGGGACAGGATGATTGCCCTCCTTTAAGATGGCCGTTAGGTGTAATCACGGAAATTCATCCCGGTTCTGATAAAGTTGTTCGGGTTGCGACGGTTAAAACAAACTGTGGAATTTTCAAGCGTCCGGTTGTAAAACTGTATCCCATACCAACGCAATAAAAACATAATCTCTTTACTCATATTATTTTGCACAATGTAATTAATTTAATAAACATAATTCTAACAACCATAACTCATTTATCTTTATTAATTTGTCTTCTTTTGTAAGTTCTGCGAACTTCCAAAGCGGGCAGCATGGTTGGGCACCCTATGTGACCCAAATTATTTTGTACAATATTTATTTCTGCTAAGCCTTAGTATTAGGTCATTTCTCTTACAATATTTAATTTGTTTCGAATGGTTTTCTATATGTCAGTATTTGAAGCTATTTGGTTCATGCGCCACAAGAATCGTGCTCTTGGATTGGCCGAACCTGGCGACACCAGCGCCATAGTTTTGGCTACCATCCACCGAAGGCGGTCAAATTTGACATTCCCCATGTTTGAATCTCGGCGTGCTCAGCGCGTATTTTTTGGTGCAGAGTTTTCGTATAATTTACTCTGAGATCGACAGCTAAAGGTTTCAAGAACCCGTGAAAATACCCAGCAGTGAACTGACATTTGTTTCGTGAAAGTGCTTCACGGTGTGAGCTGCGGACAAGAGCTGGTGAAGGCGTCCTTGAGCTGGTCTGAAGGTTAGTGGGCCAATAGTTTTCAATGCTGACGTCGAAACCATGTTTCTCTTTCTTCAATTCACAGGGATGTTTTCATAGGATTCAATCTAATTAGTCTCAAAACATAAATTTTCATAATTAAGCTCCCCGCGTGTCATCGGCTATTTACACGCCGCGTCATCAGTCGTGATTATATGTTATGTTTCTCTTCGTTGCAGAGAGTTCACGAAGAAAGCGCAGGTAGAGATAGAATTTTTCCAAAAACAAAAAGACAAGGATCTCCACGAGTCACTCGTTAGCTTTATTACTCTACAAGTGAAGGCGGCGAAAAAGGTTAGTTCACTTACAATACTAGTGACGTAAACGTACTTTAGCTTTAGTTTAAAAAAAGTATTAAACACCATGATCTTCTTACCCTAGTCCCATGTTGCTTGGTTGCACGATGCTTGTTGCCCAAAATGAAATAAAAGCACGGGAAAATAGGAGATAGAAATATAAATGTTCATGAAACACCTGATTCTCTTGACGAAAATTAGAATAGGCAAGTATAATATGATCTCAATGCTAGTTTTTTGTGTCTAGAATTATAGATACGTCGTGCTTCAACAAGTATCCAAACTTTGTTGTGTACTCTCATTTTTCTGAATATATATATTTAGAATACTAAATACATACTATAATACATATTATACATAATATTATAAATGCGAAAGAAAGTTTGTTTGTTTGTTACCTCTTCACGCCTGGGGGTCTACTCTCTTTCTCCGAAATGTAACTTCGGCAACGAACGAAAATTAAACGTAGTTACGTTTGTGACCCTAATCTATATCGTTTGCGGACGCACACAAGAAGTTCGAATTCACAGAGAATTAACGTGAACGAATGTATTAAATTTTATTGTGTGCGTCCGCAAATGATATAGAATAAGGTCACAAACGTAACTACGTTTAATTTTCGTTCGTTGCCGAAGTTACGTTTCGGAGAAAAAGAGTAGACCCCCCTGAACCTCTGACACGATTATCTTGAAATTTTGCGTATACGTGGTCATGTGTACAGAAACGGACATAAGGTACCTTTAATCCCGAAAAAACGTCCTGATCCCGAGGAAAATAACAATAACGTCCTAATCACGATAGAGGGCGCCACGTGTCCGAGATCGTTATTGTCAAATTCTAAATTTACGCGAGCGAAGTCTCGGGCAAAAGCTAGTATAGCTAGCTAGCTATATATAAGATTAGTATCAAATCTTAGTACAGACAGCGGCAGTATGTGCTAACCCCTCAACACTCCGGGCGTGCAGGCCGGGGGGGCAACTACTTAATGGAGCTGTGTGTACCTGTTACTAATAAACAGTTTTGTATCTCAGAATCTACAAGCATGGACGCAGATTAAGGAATGCCTTCAGAACATGCCGTAAGCCCCACCAAGGAGTTTTTATACCAAATGTACCTACGTGCTGTACGTAACGTTAGTCTTACTACTTTTCTATCTCACTTTATAAGTAGAACTTGTGTCGTTACAAGACTGAGTAAGTATTTTATTTGAATTTAGAATTGCAGACAGTTATCTAAGTTTTCGAATAAAAAGATCAAATTCCATTTAGAAAATAGGTCCTTTTTACTACAAATGGTAAGTCACTCAAAAATCAACTTAGAATGCACAACGCTAACATAAAAATTTGAATAAGTGGCTATGAAATTTAAGTTCTGGGTTTTCATTCAGTCCTTCTTTTCTGGCGCCTTACTCAAAGAAACTAGGATTGGTTCTTATGCACATAATCTTAGCTCAGATTGAGCGTTATTTGTTGAATGCATGTTGAAATAGCTAACTTTTTTTACATGTTAGGAAGGTACTGGCAGCTTTAATAATAAAAGTAAAAAAAAAGATATAAGCTTACTCAGTTTTGGAAAGACTTCTGTATGTTTTATCTCTTGATAATTATGTGGTTTACACTCATTTGTGAAAGAACAATCGATGTTAAAAATAGAACCTATAGTATTTTTTTACTCTGTGTCTTAGAACCGTGACTGCAATCATTATTATAATTCAAATCACATAATTATTTTATAATTACATCGAAATTTTTATTTCATTTTGTAATTTATATAGTTTTTGAGATTTCAGTCAATAAATTAGAATTGTATGATAATTGTAATATTCCAATTTGTAATTATATTTTGAAAAACAAATATGGGTGTTAAACGACTTACCGACGCCGAAGAACACCTTGTTCTCCCCGGCATTGCGATCAGTCCTTTGTTGTCGTCTGGGAACCTTCTAGTAACGGAGATTATGAACCTCAAAGTTCCAACGTTTTTCATTCCAACAAGTTTAAAACATAAACCCCAATGTTTTAATGTACTATACAATACGTCCATCAGCAAAGCACAATGTTTTAAGTGTATAAGGGTGTTACCACACCAATCGATCGATCTTCGATCGATCGAATGGTGTAGTAGAAACTATCGATTGGTGTGGTAACACCCTTACGTGAACCGTGATTTTTCACTCCCAAAAGAAGTCGTTCTCTAACAATAGTTTTTGGGTAGAGTTACTTACTTTGATGCACAGAACGCTTGGTCGACAGGTTCGTGATAGGTCCATTAACACCTGTATAAATACATCGTACCCATTCCATATCAGTAAATATATTACGTATATTCATATATAAAAAAAACTTAAATGAGTATTTGTCTGTTCTATTGATCGCAATCATTGTTTCCTCATACCATTATTAATATATTTAACACCTAAATGTTCAAATAAGGTATATTGAGTTCTAGGGGCCAATGAGGTTCGTGCAAGAGACAATGCATTTGAACTGCAAAACCCAACTTTTCAGAGACTGTCCGTACCGCGAATCAAAAGAAGAATAAAAAAAAACAAAGTAAGGAAGCCTACAAACACACGAGCGCTTTTTAAAAATCGAACAGAAAGCAACCTCAACGTGTTCAAAAATCACACTGTTGGATTTTCGGCTCTCGGTGCTTAACCGAACGTTGAAAATCCAATGCGCGGTAAAAAACATAAAAAATGCCCATGCGTGCGTGGGCTTTTGCTTTGGAAGAACGATTCGGAAGTTTCCAAAAACATTTTAAATATGCCTTTTACCTAAGTGTTAGACAAATATCTAGATCTATGTACATAACCGTATTAATTAAAAAAATATATAATAAATCCTTGCTTTGTCCCTTTTTTTCAGTGTACATTTGAAACAAACCCAAAGATTATCACAAAATAAATATATACATGTAGTTCTTTGGTAATTAAAAATAATGCGCAATACCTTGATATCAGGTATCACCTTATTACCTCGATAAATTATCTAAAGTCGTATTTCATAATTAATATTATTAATTTCTATTTGACCCTTTCCACCGATAATGCATGCCCCAAGTGCAATAAAAATGTCCCAATTATACATTAATTGGGACATTGGTATAAAAAAACATTAAAAAAAACTACGAAATGTAAATAGGGGCCTTTTCAAATTACTCTGAACAATCATGCAATATTTTGCATTACTAAGAAAACTTCGTAAAAAATAAAATATATATTTCATAACTAACATACCAATTCTTCTGATTACAGAAAACCAAAGGATTATAATGTTCTTAAAAATTTACCTTTTTTTTTTAATAAACTAAGTAGCATCTGAAAATTCTGAAACGTGTATTATTGTCACAAGATTTAAAAAATAAAAAGTAACTTTCTACCTACTTAGCTAACATTCAATTTGATTTGACTGAAAAGTTTTTCCAATGTATATTAATATTTACCTAATTATTTTATAGCAAAGTGACCTGCAGAAAATATTCCTTGTAATTAAGTAGGTAGGTAAGCAGCTGAAAAAACCTTGCAAAATTAATATGGTTTTCCTTTCTATGGTTTTTTAATCGATTTATCGAAACACCAGTGATTTCGAGGTAGTAAATGTGGTATAAAAGATGATAAAATAATATGTAGTGCAATGGCACATTTCACAGAAAAGTGGCTTGAAATATTTTTGCAGGTTAATCGGTTTCTTTGCATATTATTTTGTGAATTACAAATTGTCGTCTATCTCAAACATTAATACTCACCTGTGATTGTATAACGTAATCAGATATAATTTTATTCGTATAAAGTATAATGTATTTTTCTTTACTTGTCCAATTTGGTAAACAAATGTGGCGCAATTATTGATATTTCGGTATTGAGAGAATTCATGAAGTTTAAGTGGTTAATGAAAATCAGATGTTGATGTAATTTATACAGTGTAGTATTTCTTATTTTAATCGAAATCTTTACTACCCATTTTCACAAACTCTAGGCAATGCCTAAATGTGTGCCTAAATGCACGGTAAAATCGGAATGCTTTCCGATTTTACCGTGCATTGTTTACCTAATCAGACGTTTACAGCAAAGAACATTGTATGTATATTGTAAAACTACTTATATTCTTATACCTGCGTTGACTATGTTTAATTTATTTTGATTATTGTTTGAAGTACCTACCTATCGATAAATCAGTTTTTAATAAACTTAAACACTTTTTATATCTATGTCTTTGATTGATTGTTGTGTTTTAAATCATTTTCTGAGATAACCAGTATCTCTGATTTCAATCAGTTTTATATAAAAAAAAGAAAAAAATAATCATGACCTGTTTAAAGACTCAAAAGGTCGGTTAAGGTTAAGGACCTTAATTAAATAATTCTTCGCATTGAATTAAAAAACATACAAAGAATGCTGTTCGTTGTTCATAAAACAGATACAACACCAGAAAGGATATCTACAATCCTACATCATGCATATTCAAATATCGCATTGAAAACGAAAATTAAATAACTTCTAACATACACTCTAAGGTTCAAATCGTAAGTTCCCTCACCGGAAACGGGCCGTTTTCATCAAACAGAAAAATCCTCGCCCACTTTTTGATGTCACTGAATAAGTAAGCTTTTAGGTATAAAACTCGACGTAGACAAAGCGTCTCTTCGCAGGTAGCAGGGTGATTTTTCCGCGTGGTAACGGAACCGATTGAATGAGCGAGACGATACTACTGAATTACTATCATTGCAAACGTAACAGAAACATAGTCATGTTTGAATCACCCGATTTAAATCATTGCCGTCTATTAAGACCAATTTGACCTTCGATCAATAATAGTACTAGATTCCCGATGAGCGCTTCAAAAACGGCACGAAAAATAAGACCACAAATCATTTTGTGGTCTTATTTCAAATTAGTATTGTCCAAGCATAGCCAACGTTAAGACGTCGAGATGCCGTAGTGCGCGTTTTAAAACAGTGAAAATAACCACCGTAACACCACGATTTTGGAAGGATTTTTTTATTTCGGTAAGTATATATTATTTTTAAGTGTTTTTTCGTGAAGTAAAAACAGGATAAATAGTAAAAATAATTCAATTAGCTAATATTTTGATGTTTGGCCAAAGTTTGCAACAACGCACCAACTATTGTTACAAACATCGACTGTTTTGGAACCGGCAATACATGGAGTAGTGTTGTTGTTTTATATTTTATTTTTGTTTGTAGATTTTCTAGCGAACCATTTCGATGTGCAAAATACATAAACCTTATAAACATTCGAGAATATGTTCAATTTATTTTGATAGTTTGGACATAACTGGAAACACGCAAAGGCGTAGATTACAAAAATCTTTATCTGAAGAAAACTATACCTGTAGGTATTTTCATGAAATACTTTAAAACTGTTTGCAATAAACCGCGCATGTTTCTTTACAGGTTCAACAAGTTTAAGTTTTGAAGATACCACAGGAATACGTGACGAGCCTCGTTAGATCATGAAAAACATTGTATGCACCTATATAATTTGAGGGTTGCCCTCGATTTCTCTAGGACTTGGTGACATTGGGACCACCACAAGAGTATATGCTTTCGAATAAAAAACAGAATTTTAAACATCGGTTTACAATTATTGGTGGAGAAATAGGTGGACAAACAAACAAAATATAGTCGAATGGAGAACCTCCTTTTTTTAAAGTCGGTTAAAAATAGTACCTACTACTTAGTCTACCACTTTTTACAAAATATTTGCCACCATAAAAAACGAGCCTTGGCCTAAAAAAAATATATTCTGCAACTCTACGTCTTTCAATACTTACTGTGTTCTGAGCATTGAAATGTAATACCAAGAACTACGTCTAGTTCTAAATTAGTGTAAGCACGAAATTTTCAATGTAATGTTTTTAACCTTGTCACTTAGATTTTAAGATATATTTTAGAATAAATATTTTTGTACTCATGGCTTTTTATTTTCAAGCGACATTTTAAATTTATTGCCTTTTAGGTTTCTCCGATGAAAGGACTTAAATAAATATCTTTTGCAATTGTTATTAAACTTTATGTGCGAGTGTTAAGGTTTATAATAAACTGAAGTTGTTAATATTATTAAACTTTTTTCTATTAAATATAGATGTTTACGTGTGTGCAAACGTGGACACTTTAGCGATTCATTTTTGTTCCTGATCCTTAATCTAGTTCTATTATTGATCGAAGAATTTGACGCCAAAATACGAAATAAGACAGTAATTTATACTAATTTGAAAGTTACAGAGTCAGAGTACAAAGCATAGCAAATCATGTTTCTTCTGTTCAAACACTGCCGCCCTTCATACGTTCTTGAACAACTTTCAACTACCCAAGGACAAAGAAAACAAACAATTTTATTTCCTTTTAACAGCCTGATCGATACAAGTTATAATTTGAAGTTCCCACGAAGCGATACAAAGGAAGACCCTGATAAAATATGAATGTTATGCGGTATTAGTATGAAAAAATGTTAGAACATGTTTCTGCAATACTTGCTTTTATCTGCGGATCCGCCCGCGTTGATGTCGGACTCCACGAGGACTTAATGCCTACGTCCTGAAGACCTAACCTATGTCGTAAACGATAGATATAGAAGCGTTGAATGGACCCTCTAAAATTTAATAGAAATGGGTTATGCCAAAGGGGCCTCAGATCAGCATAAAGTCAGGTGGCTAATCTAGGTAGGTAGGTACTGCCTGACGCTGATTTTCAGCTGTCCACGACTCGTCCAGTGTGCTAAATTTGTCAGAAAACCATTGCGTCAAAACGTTACAGACAGTCAAGAGTTAATGTCGTATTTATTTTATTATTAATAAGGCACCTGTGCCTTGCCTTATGGTGAAAAGGCATGGCACAATTATACGGTCTGTGAGTTCACACGGATAATTACCGGCCAGTGATGGTTAGCTTATTGATTTATCGATTCCATGGGCTCGAAACATTTTATGTATGTTTGAAGGTAGGTGTTATTTAGGACTTTTTTATAGGTGCCTTTATAGAGGGAAACAGGTAACTAACTGAAGAAATTGTCAGAAAAAGGAGTGGAGTGGACAGATCTCGACACCCGCAATGCGTCTAAAAGGTCATCGAATGAGTCAAAGTATGAAACTCTCTGCCAGTGTCTTTTTATTTTGACATTGCCACTCGTAATTCTACTCTAGAAGTTTGCGTGACTGCGCAACCGGACTAGCCTGTGGTGACCTCAATAAGGATCCCTAACCAGGGCTTACTTAGTTACAAATTAAATGACCGCTCGCCAAGGAAGGAAACGACTTCGGGTCTCGGTTGAGGGCGTCTTTAAGGGGGGGGGGGGGGGGGGGCAGTGTGGGACATAATATGATTATTTGGAAAGTTTATAGCTGCAAGGCCCAGCGGCGCGGGCTGACTCGTTGAGCAAGGTTCGAGTGGTTCTGCCAGTGTCTGTATTCCCTTCCTCTTATGTGGTGTTCACTAGTTACACTAGTTAGGGTTTAGAATAAGACCACCAAATTATCAGTAAGTAGATGAATGACTTTAAGGGTACGTGCTCTCGCTGCCCGGGATAAGTGTGGACTGCTCGACACGTAACCCTAAAAGCTCACGCTACGTTTATTACAATACCACATCTCAACCCGTCAACCTGACGGCCAGACTCGGCGCAATTCACACAAAACGTCGTCAGTAATAAAAGGTATCGTAACTACCATATCAAGCAAAGTTTACCGAAGTAAGTAAACCAGACCAGATTTGTGATAAATGAAATATTCTTAATAATTCACGCTTTTCCTCAAACGTCAGCCATGCAAAACGTAACTGCGTATTAACTTCAGTGCACGGTCAAGGATTCTGTGACGAAGGTTCCTTATTGAACGAGCAATAAAATGACAGTGGGTTTGTTTCTCAAGATCTGAGGTATATTCAGTGTAGCCGAGAGGGCGTAGATTAAGTGATATAGTATCAACGATAGCGATGAAGGAAAAGTCAAAATAGCAATAATTGACTTAAGTAACGAAAAACTTATTTGAATTCTGTCGAAAATCGTTGTAGCAATAGGAAAACCTGAAGTGATTACCACTTGTCTATATAATTACGTACAATGGCCCAATAAAGAGGCTAAGTGAGGAAACAGCCCACCTAACCTAACCACTTGTCTATGTATAGGCTAGCCTCGGAATTATGCAGTGGAATGACCTGTAAAGTCCAAAATCCTCCTCATCCTCCTCATTTTCATAAACGGAAACAATTGGACAGGTGATTACAGCAAAGACTAATCATCACGACATTCACGAGTTGATTATCACACGCAATCTTATCAAGATTTCCACTAGTGTAACTACTGCCAAAATAGTAAGGTCTTTAAATATTTTTTATCTAAGTAATTACCTACCCATCAAGTTGATCTGGAGAATAAAAAAAAACCTAAACAACCGTTTTTAGAATAATGCAACTCCTTGACACACATTGGGATCAAAATACCGACTTACAAATAACGAAATACCCACTTATCAATTTAGTGATAATTTCAAGGATTTGATAAAGATAACTATGGCTCCTCTATTATATTATCATTACGTATTTAGTAAATAGTAACAATTTTATTTGTTTACACATGGAGAAACATCTAGGTATTTGTATTTGCAAGGTGAGTAGATGTCGTTGTACGATACTGTGTTAGTGACACAAAGTACCTACGTATCTATTGTGAAACTTGAAGATAGCAGGGGAGATTAAATAACATTGTTCTATTGCGATAGATGAACACAAACAGCTGCAAGAACTTTGTTGCTCCATGCTTACATTGATATTTTAGTACTTTCTTATGCTGTATCTGAATCTGCGTGGGAGCATTTTGAACCGGTTCAGTACAGCGGTGGCCCAGTCGTGGCAGCCCCGACTTACGAGCAGTAAGCCGTGGGTTCGAACCCAGGCAGGCGCATTACTTTTTGTAATTTTTTTCATCACCGCTGCTCTCTAAACGGTGAAGAAAAACATCGTGAGGTACCGGCATGTCCTAGAACTAAAAATTCGAAGACATGTGATATCTCTCAATCCGCACTGGGCCCGCGCGGTAGATTGCAGCCCACTCCATCTCATTGAGAGGAGGCCTGAGCTGTGTCCCAGCAGTGGGAACATTACAGGCTGATTATGATCATAATGGTCCCGAATCAGAATTGAAAAAAAAAGGAGATGGTTCACGGTAGCGCGAAAAATGATAGTGGGCAGAAAACTTGCTTTCAGAATTATTTACTGATAGGGTCGAAAAGGTCTTAAGTGCCGACCTCATACCGGAAAGCGCAGCGTTGGATGGTTTCCCACTGGCAGGGTCAATGAATTTGTGAAAGCAAAGAGTGTATCATCGTATTGCGGCTGAAAAAATGATGACGATGTTTTATAAAAAACATTATTTCAGAACTTGATCCATTTGATGTTCGTAATACACACTTCTTAAAAGCTATGTTAGTAACAAACGAAATAAAAGATTTATATTCATATATCTGCTGCACTTACCTGAAGCACCGGGTATATGTACAGTCTCCAAAGGAGATAAGTAACCAGATTCTCATACTACTAGTATGAGAAACTGGTTACTTATCTCCTTTGGAGACTGTACATGTACATATATGTAGGTCCAGGTACCCAATGCGCCGTTATGTTACAACACGGCACATATTATTGTCTTACTCGTATGTTCACCTTTTCTAAATTCGACCAACATAGCTATCCACAGTAATCCACACTTAATTTGATTTGTCTTTCAGTTCTATTTGAATTGCTAATCTGACAAAGCTAGGAAAATAACGCAACGCGCAACGAAGTTATTACACCTATTCAAAATGTCTCTACTGTTGCAATTCATGCCCACACAATTCAACGAATGTCTGGCGGCTCTTGGACTAATTTCAAAACCCGGCCTAAAGCTGCATACTATGAGAATTTATCTATTAATATAGGGACCAGACTCCGGTAGAAATACCTATGTTCGGTTTCATTTTGCATCGTTTTTCATTCTATTGCTGTCAGCTCTTGAGATACTTGGAATATTTCTGCGTCTATTTAAAGCGAATTTCACCAACGTGGATAACTGTATGCGATTAGCACATCTAAACAAAGTTCAAGAGGTTTTTCGCGACAATGACGACACTGACTGCTCTTGAACGTGAATTAGAAGTGCCATTAGTTTCAAAGGTGAAATTCGCCTTTAGTCAAAAAGCAATGAACCCAGATCCTGGTTATTTCGCTAGGTGATATGACCACCTTGACTAAAATATAATGTTTCACAACAATGTAGCTTACTTATGGCAGACGCGTAGGTCCCTACCTAAATATACCTAGGTAGATAAAATTTATGTCTTAATGTGTGACACCCTTCCCTCGGGCATTGCCAGATTACGGGTTGCTCCACATTGATATATTGGTATACAAGATGTTACAGAATAAACTCAATACACCAGATTGTGATTCAGTCCATCAAACTGGACCTATTGCGTAGAGATAGAAGAAAAAGGTTTGGACTTTTCATATTACGTCAGCCGATGCGCCTTTCTCTAAGGAAAGTTCAACTTTATTTTTACCCATATTTCTTAGAGAAAGTTGGCGATTGTGATGGTTTGAACCGCTTATTCTGTCACACCCTCATAATAATAATATAAAAATAATAATAAAGCCTTTTATTCGGACCTTAGAAACAATATCGTTTCTTACACTACTACACTGTTACCAACATATTTTTTTAACAAACTTAAAAATTATTCGCGTATTTGGTGCTTCTTTACTTTTTGTAAGTCCGTTTGCCAGTTGGCAAAGGCCTCCTCCAACCTACTCCATTCTGATCGCTCCATAACCACTCTACTCCATGTTATGCCTGCAACCTGCCTGATATCATCTGTTACACCCTCAGTAAATGTTAAATAAACAGTGGTTTCGATAAGAATCTTGTGCCCATGACAAAGAAGATAAACTACGTACCTAGATAGTAACTATCCTCATGAGAGCAGATTAGCCTACAACTGCTACAAATTTGCATAATAAAACACTCGCCTATTGCGTGTTTTGGGATATTATTTGTGACTTTGTAGGCGTTCATTAATTTATTATTTATGAACCTGTGCAATTTATGCTTACATCATTATTTTCCTCCCTTATCCCAATTTATTGCAACCCAGTTAAGACCCCCCCCCAATCAGTTTTACCCTTTGGTAAGACTGATAGTCAGACTGTCGGGACTACCAGTAACGATTGTTAAAGATTTAAAATTTGATAGTGGGGAGCTACGGCTTCACGTGTAGTCCAGGCACGGAGGAAACTCGATTTTAACTGCTGGTCACCCATCCATCGATCAACCATCGAGTCAAAGTCGAATCAGATGCTTCTAGGCAAGCATGCCTAGGCAGCATCATCGCTTCACATCAGGATTAATATAAAACATTTAAATAAAAGCCTAGGTAAGCGCGGCATAAGCGTGAAAATCGAACCGTGCAGCTGTAATATTATTACCACGAGCTCTCACGCTCAGTACTCTCATTGTGTGTTCAGCCATTTTCTTTTTTACCTAGATACATATTTTAATGAAAAACTGATTTAATTTTTAAGTCTTATGTACTTCAGTATCACTAGCTACCTTATTAGGAAACATTCTTTGGCTCAATAATGACAATATATGTCCGGATTTCCATTAACTGTTTTCGCAAATACAAAGTGCCTTTATTTCAAGAAGTTTATGAGATGTTAGCGTCGGATTAAGAGCAACAACTCTTATCGGGCGTTGACCCCGCGAACTGACTTCCAGTTCAAATAAGTTAAGAGATCTAGACTTTACCAACTGTAAGGAGGACAGTAAACAGCTTTGTGTCATAAATTATTAAGCGCTTTTGTTTCTTAAAGTGATCTTATACTTATAGTCTGTTTACTTCGTTTTAGATTCGATCAAATTTTGGAGAGCTTAAGATCTGGAATCGGGCAATGGGTAGAAGGTAGAGGGTATTTTCCTTCCGAAATTAAAACACTGAAATGAACTACAATGGAGCAGAACAGTGTTTTTCTTTTCAGAGTCTGCCATAATTATATTGCTCCTAAGTTCATGGTAATTCGAAACCATGCCCTGAAAACTGGTGACAAAATATCCGAAACAGTAAGGTTGCGACAGTTTTCCTGCTATTTCAATAAAAATACTAAAAAATGTCAAGGAATACTACAGTTTTTGTTTTTCCATAACGTTTTGTAAAGAATTTACGGAGCAGTCGTCTTTTACGAAGCCATACAAATCGGCTTTAGTGCTGCCTGCAGTGCTATTTAGCGAACGAATCTACGGTTATCTTTATTAAAAAGAGAATGCGAAAATAAACAGGAGCCAGTGGAACTTACAATTGCGGTTTTATCTTGTAAATTAATATGGAAAACTAAGAAACAAAACGCTTCGAACTATGGGTGGAAAAAAGGACGTCACAACAGTTCGTTTCCAGGCGCTTAGAAACCAAGAGTATCAGCATCAATTGCGGTTTTATCTTGTAAAATAATATGGAAAAGTAGGAAACGAAAGGCTTCGAAACCTGTGAGTGGATACTAGGACGTCACAACATCAACATCATATCAGCCCAGAATCACCCACTGCTGGGTTTGGCCTTCCCTTTTTTTGCCAGACTTCCCGGTTTGCAAGCACTTATTTCCCGCGACTATACTATTTATTTATGTATTTATTCAGAAATACATAAGCTTACAGTTTTTTTACCAAACCGCGACTGCGAATTTGGCGATATCGTCGACCCAACGAGTTTTAGGACGGCCCTGGTTTCATTGGCATAACCTTGGCAACCACTCGGTCATATATAGCTTTGCTCCGTCGGCCATCTCTGATCTACCCAGAGCTATCGTGTTACCCAAATGCTGTTGGTGAAAAATACTGATATTCGGCTCCGGCTGTATCCGGTAACACTGAAAGCCGACCCCAACCTCAACAACTTATTACCAAAAACTAGGCAGATGATGATGACTTAGGCAAGGAAACCTGTCCGTCTTATGACGGCCGTGTCGACGGCGCGTTCGTGTTCCACGCGCGCCTCAAGGAGATGTCAGCAAATCGGAAGGGGTCCGATAGGGCCGATGCCTGCCAAGGCTGTGAGACTGTTCTAAAGAGATACCGTGGCCCTGTAACACAAAGGGCTAAGAAGGAACATAGGGTTTCAAATGAATGTCAGTAGAAGTCTAACATTCCCTTCCGCTTCGCCCAGAGCAGGAGGGATCATTTGATGATATCCAACAAGGAAAAAAAAGGCAAGGAAACCTGTTTTTCTATTAAAAAAACTTTTTATTCTATAGCTTCATATCAAAGTTGACCACGTCTGCTTGCATCAATTATTCGTGAGGCTTCGTCCGCATAGAATCGATAGTGAAATGGGTCACTGTCATAAACACAGCCGTTTCTTGCGGTCCATTACTCACGTGCCCATTATACCGTTACTACTTAAATCCCTTTCAATAAGAACATAACATTTCCAAATACACACTAGGAATACGCGCGAATATTTCTAAATCCGAATTAAAGAAACTAAGGACAGTAAAAATAGCGCCTTTCCACAAGCTTGGCCTATATATATCTGTTTGACAAAATGAAGCACCAGCAAGTCAGTGTAGATTACTGGGCGATGATAAAGTCCATGCTCATATATGGGGTCTTAACTGTGCTGGGATGGATAATGCTGAGGTTGTTCAATGCTGTGTTCTCGTTGCCAAGGAGGTTGAGGACGCAGCAGGAGAATATTCAGGCTACCTTGGCGGAGTTTCAGGTTAGTAAGCTTTAAATGGTATCATAGTAGAATAAATTATTGTGCCAAAGAGGCTGGCTGTTCATTATAAAGCCTTTTACGTAGCGCTGTAATCAAAGCGTTTTGCTTTTCTTTTAGAAAGGGCCTTTTTCTGTTTTCAGCATTAACTGAACTGCTTTATTTCCTAACCTACGTTTCTGTTATTTGACTCTCAAAATTCACATAATTCACTAATTATAACAGACACTGATTTTTTTGGAAGATTATAGGAGTCATCTCAGGATGTCATGTCATGTCAGTATCTTATAAGCGTACCTACTTCTTTATCTTATTGTTTCTACCAACAACAAGTTGCAAAAGCTTTTGTAGTGTTCCGTGTCTTCACAACGATTTCTACAGGACTGAAATAAATTTTTCGGTATTCAATACATTTTTGCACTTTTCCGTTGTCATTGTCGCTGAATGTCACATTGTCTACACTCTCTGGTAATAGAGCACTTGAATGGTTCAAGGGCTCTCCAATAACAGGACTATACAGGGTGTAACGGAAGGGGTATATACATACTTAAGGGTGTGCTACAGACCATCAAACTGAACATGTTTCTCCACAAACAAACATCGTAATAACGAAAAAATTATCTGCTGACCCATACAAAATTTCAATACCTATTCGACCCAAATGTATGGGGCTGCTGATATTTTTTTAGGTATTACGATGTTGTCCGATGGAGAAACATGTTCAGTTTGATGGTCTGTAGCACATCCATATGTATGTATATACCCTTTCCGTTACATCCTGTATAATAACGCAGTTCTTTAACATATAACAATAACTATAAGTCGATTTTTGATGGTTTTCATATTTTGGGTTGATGCGGTTTGCTAGAGATTACGAAGACGCGTTGTTTCAGGCAATCAGAAAAAACAAGCAACGTCTCTATCTTAGTTGAAGTTAATACAAATTATAAAATGGTATTCTACCATTACCTAGGCAAAAGTATGCAGTTTTTTCAGTCTCCTGTCGTCAAAATCATTCTCTTACATGTACCCCAATTTATTTGAGGCGGCGCAGCATGTCTTTCTCTTCCATACTTCTCTATTACCTTCTCGTCATCTCAGCAGTCACCTCCTTTTTTCCCATATCATCCTTCACACACTCCATCCATCGTCTCTTTGGACTTCTTCTACTCTTATAGCCATCACTCTTCATTCACTCTTTTTCACACACCTGTATAGTTGCTATTTCTGACTTACGTGGAGTTAGAACTTCATCGCAGCTCTGTTTAATTACAACCATAACACTATCTTTATTAAACAAACTTCCTTACCTTATTAATTACACAATCATATTTGTTTCTACACTGCTAATATTTGTCTCTATATTATCGCTCTGACAAAGTATACTCAGTAAAAAAAAAAAAAGATTAAAGTAATTATTTGACGTGACATTCTTTACTTGTTTGGTCCTTCTTCCTTCTCCCATGGGTGTCTATGGAGTAAGGCTTATTTAATTGAATAAAATAGTGTTATTGATTACTATAATTGATTAATTCACGATTCCGATTGCTACCATCAATCTTGTTTATTTAGATTAAAATATTCATATAGTAACTTATGTTTGGGTTTACATATATGATTTGGTTAGTAAGGGCCATAGGGGTATGCCTGCCAGGGCTGCGGGTCTTTTCGAAAGAGACACCATGGCCCTGGAAAACAAAAGGCAAAGTAGGAACATGGATGGGTTTTAGTCAGTACAAGTCTGACACTCCGAGAGAGGTCATTTGATGATTTCCGATCCATTAAAAAGGGCGATAGCTGTAGTTTTATTAGTTTAAAAATCATAAAAGAAGTAACGCAAGTTTCTTTGGTAAAACATTAGAGATGAACGGTTATGGGTGTAGTAGTCTGTTTGTGTTTATTTCCTAGCGCCGCGCCGTCTTGTCCTTTTTTTGTGTCAATGGATTTTTTTTAAATAAGTTGAGCTAAGTACATGGCCACGTCAATAAGCGTCAGTGGCCTTTATTAGGTCCAAAATGCTTTAAGCAAAATCAATCAAAATCAAAAGTCATTTATTGAAATTAGGCTGATAATCAGTACTTTTTGAAAGTCAAAATTACAAGAGACAGTCCCTCAAAACGCCCGCCCTTCGCCACTTCCTAGTGTTTTAGCTTAGAAGAAGAAGTGGCGGAACAAACTCCCCAGCAACAGATCTGTTTGTTAGGTTAGAAGAACCAGATTCTATACAATAGTGTTCAAGTTTAATAGTAGTTTAATAAAAAAAGAATCCACTACATGAAATTAATGTCACATGTCAGCTAGCACACACCAATAATAAAAAAAAATATTTTTAAAAATACTAATGTTATTACACAGGCACTTATGTTCTTCAGTTCATGGCAATCCATTACTTGATCATAAGCCTGTGGTCCTGCGGTGGTCCTTTCATGTATTTAATTTGATAGAAACTTATTACGAATTCCAACAATTACAATTCACAGAGGCGGTACCCAGGCCTAAACGTAACAGAAGATGACTTAAAAAATGCTGAAAAAGAACTTGAAGAATGGAACAAAGAAATGGATGAAAAGCTTAAGAATGATGATGAAACACTTAATAAGAATGATGATAAAACACTTGTTCGGAAGGATAAAGAAGAATCAATTAATGAAAATGAGACGGTGACTGAAGAAATATCGGAAACACCACCTGCTGTTGAAGACAAGAAAACGATATAAACTGAGGAGGTACCTACGTTTTCTTTTCAGGGTTATGTGAAATCGATATTTTACGATGCCTTTGTAGTGAACAGATATTTTTTGTTATTATTTTAAAATGGATGGTAGTCAATATTTTCTTTTAAGTGCCTACTTAAGTAGAAAAAACTTTTGATGTATTGTGTATTGTTTGTCGCAGGTATTGTTATTAGGAAACCTTAATGAAAACCGAATGTACGTTATCACTAAAACTAAGCAATACCTAAATGAACGCCTAAATATTATAGCCATGCTGGAATTTCAAGTTTCGACTGTGACCCGAGCGTTGAAAATTGTGAAAATTGGACTATGGCTTTTATTTAAGCATTTATCTTGGAGTCTTGCTACAAATTATATGCACCTCTTAAAACTTGCATACCGATATTATTTTCTATTACAAAAAGGAGGCTAATGTTTGTTTTATTTTACTTATATTCCAGTAATAAAACATTTTTTTTAGGTAAGTATATAGTACGTAAGTAGAAATTTTGATTCCAGCATAGAAAATAAACTATCCGCGAGTTTCCTTTATTAGACTACTCAATAGTGTTGCGCATAAAAAAGTTGTAAAATCGTGCAGGTAAATGTCATCATCATTATAATGATGTTTCTTATCAGCAAATAAACCATAATTAGTACATGCTTGCTCACTCTAGACATCAATGACTAATACCTAAAATTAAGCGACAAAAGTGTTTCACATTTGTCGACTAAGTGAATCATGATCATTGACAGCAGTTAAATATATTACGCAACTAGTTGCTTCTTAGCATAATAATTTACACACAGAAAGACGTTAGAGAGTACATAATATCATGCCCGTGGAGGTCGGATAGGCTGTCGCTCCATGTTAAATATTGATACTCAGCTGCATCCGATTAGACTGGGTGCCGACCTTAACATGGTTGGGAAAAGGCTGTGCAGATGTTCATGAAGGGTTAGCATAATCAGCCTTCTATGTTTCCTCTGTTGCGTGCTGGGAGCCGGAAAACGATGCGTTGGAAGACCTCCTAATAGGTGGACCTTTGTCCAGCAGTGGACGTCTTTCGGCTGAAATGATGATGATGATGATGTGCTGGGCTAGTCTTCTCTCTAGGAGAGTAGTAAGAGCAGAAGGCAATAGGCAGTAATGGAATAAAACAAACAAACAGAAAGTAAGTACTCAGTCGAGGCCGTTCCTCAAGGGTAAGGGTCCCTGCACTCGGGCCACCGGCCACCAACACAAAGCGACGCCACCGGCATATTTCCTAGTTTTCATACATTGCAGCGACGCCACCGGCATATTTCCTATAGTTTTCATACATTGCAGCGACGATTTGTAGCGTGTGGCGCCCACCGGCGTCAACCGTGTACGACGAATCCATATAAAATGTACTTATGAAAACTACAGGAAATATGCCCGTGGCGGCGTTTTGTGGTTGTGGCCGGTGGCTCGTGTGTGGCGACTTAGGTAGGAAGGGAGCTTACCTTAACTTGAAATATACACCTACAGCGTTTATAAATTTAATTTGCACCATTATGCTACAACGTACCGTGGTATACGAATACATAGTTACCTACCGTATATACCTATGTATTTTTGTTTACACAACACAATCTCCAAATTGCTTCGGAATTCAGTCATGTACGCAGTAAGCTGCAGATTTGCAGCAGGGTTCACGGTTGAATTCGCTCAGCGGTTCACAGTCCACCGGGCTTGTTTGTCCTTTCCTAGCACGATATCGACACTTTTTTATTTACTAGACGATAGCCCATGTTATTAGGAGTAGTTTAAGCTTCGATCAATAATAGTTTAAGGTATTTAACGCAATTTCCCATAATTTTCAGTGCGGTCACTTTCGTACTGGCTGCGATGTGCACTTCCTGTACTACTGTACAGGAAGTGCACATCGGTACATCTAAACTAATATTATAAAGAGGAAAGATTTGATTGTTTGGTTGTTTACATTGAATAGCCTCCAAAACTACTGGTCCGATTTGAAAATTTATTTCAGTTATATAGCCCTTTTATCGAGGAAGGCTATAGGCTATATATCACCACGCTACGACCAATAGGAGTGGAGCAACAATGAAAAATGTTGCGAAAACGGGGAATTCTGGAGTGGGATTGCGATGTAAACTGTGTAATAAAGTCAGATCAGTGTATAGTCAAGCTACATTTCTATGTTGTATAGAGCAAATAAGCACTAATAATTAAAAAATACTGCGAGCTGCTGTATAGTGTGCTGGCACACTAGAATAAACATATTCATTATTAAGTAAAACAAAAACCACTTTAATCAGTGTTTTTTTCTTTGGTTAGACGTACTGAACGCTGTAATAAAAGTTGTCCATCTATTTTAAAGGGACCTTATATTTAAGCACCAAGTTAAATCGCACAATTCACAAATAGTAGTTTATTAGAACGAATGTACCCAAGGAGAATCATTGATCCTCATAATAAGTCCATTCTTATGAAAGTCAAAGTCCCGAACGAATTTCGTTTACAACCCTCCAGAGACTTTCAGCAGTGTACTTTTGTAAGTAGATGTCAACTCTGCTTTCTTCAAGGAGGTACGGCAACTACTTACTCATAATCAATTTCCATTTTTTGGAAGAGTTTTCTTTAGGGTTGAATAATATCATCTATCGGCACAGAATCTCATTTTTGAGCGAGAAACAGAGCGTGCTGTCGAGCCCATGTCTGATGCTGCGTGCGATAGCATTCCCGCGCTACACCTCGCCATCATCAGCATCATGTCAGCCCGGAATGATCCACTGCTGGGTCTAGTCTTCCCCTTTTGCTTGCCACACGTTTTGGTCTGGGTTCCTTATCCAGGTGTTTCCTGCCACTTTGACGATATCGTTGACCTAACAAGCTTTAGGCCGGCCCTAGTTTTTTTGGCCTTACCTTGGCCACCACTCGATCAAAGCCGTAGTCAATCCGCCATCTCCGAGACTAGCCCGATGTCATGCCCAGGTCCACTTGAGGCGCACCGCCTGGTCCCTGACGTCGTAGATTTTCGTCCGACGGTGGATTTCGGATTTTGATCTAAGATGGTTGTGCCACTAAGAACCAAATTAGATAGGTAAGGAGAAAGTATCGTGGTATATGTTATATTATAGAAGTAATCGTTTAGTTTTGAATAGAAGTCTAAGTTATAATTAATAAAAATAGCATGCAGTGCTTAGCCATCGGTCAACATAAGACATGTCTTTACAGATGTCATCCTCGGTATGAATGTAGATTAAATAAACACAGTTCACGTGTTCAACTGTTTGCTTTTTAATGTCAGCTGTAGGTTAGTTCCTCTAGTCCTAAAAAAAGAGAACCATGATCTTACTCATCGCTGCGAGCAAGTAGCAACAAGTCTGTCTCAGTAACTTGCAGTTTTTTTTATTTATTGATCTCACATTATTTATAGATGAATCACTGATTTCACCCGTTTGTCATTATCATAATGCAAACAAGGTGTAAAAATACCCTTCTCGAAACCGTCAGCAAAGCATTCTGTACATCAAACTGAGTAACCCTACGCAAACATTATTGCTGGATAACGATTTTGGGGGGGGGGGGGGAGGCAATCACATTTTACGGTAAAACTCAATGTAACGCACTCAAAACATTGGGCTGATGGATGCATTGAATAGTAAACGGGTCATGGAGGTATACAGTAAAGTTATAAAATTAAAAACTAGTATTTCAAAACAAAGCTTGTGAAAAAGATGGAACTTTGACGTCCAATATCTCGGTAACAAGGTTCCTAGGTATGGTCCAGAACAAAAAAATATCGCAATGACGGGGAGAACAAGTGCCTTTCGGCTTCGTTAATGGGTGTATTTATACCCTTTATAGTACTGAATTTATTTAATATTATCAAGCGTCACAAATAAACTAGTAATAGTTATCAAATCTAATCCTTGTTTATCGATATTGCCGTTTCCGATTTCAATGCTGATCAAATGGAGAAAGTTGTGTGTCAATTTGATAGTCTAAATCTCACCCTTAATTAATTAATATGATCTCAACTTTCTGGTACACAATGTATAGGATGTAAAATCATCCTGGCATTTGACCGAAAAATACGCTCAGAAAAAAAAACAACCCTAGGTTCTATTTTTAAAATCCCTCAGCTGGCCGCGCAATCAATACTCGACTGGAGCACTCACAGTCACTAGATTACAATAGACTCGTTAAGGCGTTCACCCCATGAAATTGAAATTCAAGAGCCCACCGATAGATGGCACTAAACTAAACAAAACGAAAGCTCGCGAAACCGGCCCACCGAGGCGTGGTTCGAAGAGCTTTCACCCTAGCTAAAAACTTTATTGATCGCGAGCTAGAGTACCAATGCAACAGTAAATACACAGCCGTATTCGGCGTGTTTATTGTTATCATTTGAGTCGTCGATATGAGGAATATGTCCTCGATGTATAGATAAGTTATCAAGAGCCGGTAGAGTAGTAAACAGTGGGTGTTAATCAGTCTGTTGCATGGTGCTCGCTCCGCCAGGCGCGTCGATTGCTCAATTAACTGTATTGTGATTAGTGATGTGTTGTGAACTGAGGTGGTGACCAGGTGCTCATCATGACAAGGTCCAGCTACCAACCCCTGGTGCCCAGGTCTTCCAATAACTCCTTGGATACCAGAGACATTGGGCAAGTTTTTAATTTGTTTACGAGTATTATTTTATTGAGTTATTTTCTTTTCCAGTCACCATTATTTTTAAAAGGAAAAAATACTATTTTAAAATTAATTAAAACCTTTTTCAAACTGATTAAAATTAATTAGGTTGGTATTTATTTCATTGTTCCACGTTTAAAGATACGGTCGGGGTACCTGCAAACAGTGCGTATTCAAATTATTATGGTAAGGATATTTCAACCAGTTCCATATCAGGTTTTGCAGGCTCTGACTTCTCACTGTTCAGGAATGTGTGCACTTTTTTACGACAATAATTTAGGTACCGACTCTTATTATCGTCCTCCCACATGGCAACTTGAGAACGAAATTTCAAACTGGATTTTTGAGCTATCTACATGATTATATCTGTAGGCACCGACAACTGTACATAATGTCTTTAATAGGCGTGCTTATGCTAGGCAATTTAAATTATTTATGTGCCAAATTATCTTCGCTTCTCAACTCCATTTTTTGTGCTCTCTTGAGACTCGGTAAATAAGCTTACCTGAAGAGTACCTTAGTGTTTAAGTCAGGGGCACTTACCTTTGTTTTGTTTATGGTAGGAAAATAACCAGAACTTGAATTATGAGGTGTCTTTGTGGGCTTTAGGCAATAAAAAAATAAAAAAGGAACTCCCTGACTGGTAACCATTGCTAAAAGATGATTTGGTATACAAAGCTAGAGAAACCGAAAGGGATAACATAATGAGCCTAAAACTTCCCACTGCTGGGAAACAGGCCTTCCTCTCTGTGATAGGGACAGAGCTATAATTCCCCGGACCCGTACTAAAAGGGATAAACACTGGTCTTTCTGTAATCCCCAAATTTTCACTCGAGAAAACCTACGAGTCATTCTACTTTTATAAAAAAAAAAAATGTTGCACCACACTAGGAATTTTTCTTGTAGGGTATTGTTTGTGCGTTTACAAACATTTAGACTCACATACACACACAAACTCTAGAACATGAATGGTGCAAATAATTAGGAATAACCTTAAAATATCAGTTACCTAGTCTCTCATTACTCATCATCACTATGACTATTGAGTTAGAAGATTGTTCTACGTACAGATTCGTATCTAAGAAAAAGATATGACGCCACTAATTTAAGGAAACTTCATAAAATACCTATGTCCTTACATTATTTACCAATAGTTAACAGTAGGCACTTAAGTAAACGGAAAATAACATATTATCTTCTATCAGTTCTACAATCACTTGTTTATTTTGAATTTGTAATAATGCGTGGTCCCATATCTTATCATTTCTGTTTACAAATCAGTTTTGTTCGTATAAATAAATATTATGCGTTACACCTTCAACGTTATGCACTTCCCTATTTCTTTGTTATCTTCTAACAAAAGAAATACTTGCATTTTCCTATAGCAAAGGCATGCGCACATATCTTCTGGTGAATTATTCTCCCTTGTTAGCTGATGTCACGGTATCATTCACTCCTTTATATCCACATAGCTTCTTCTGAACGTGTCTACGTCTATTTAAATTGAGTCAGCCCAAAATTTGGCGACAAGTTTGGCATTTTCAGTAGCGTCGTGTGATGTGCAAGCAACAGGAAAGGCAGGACACGATCACATCCATGTCATCCCATATCAATCAGAATTCATAAACTCCAGTGGAAGGATCCATCTTTCTAAAGGCGGCTCCTCATTGCTGAAGATCATTTTCACCCTGCTCCTACGGCGCAATGCTTCTCAGAATCTGTCTCCATCTATTGCTGTTCCTAGCCGTATGTATTTCCTCAGAACAACTTCACAAAAATTAAATGGGCCTTCACATTTTTTGTCCTATATTCCTTAAACTTATGTAATTGTTGACACCAAAGAAAATAAACCTTATGAGTAGTTTCCTTTACGTCGCTTTTATTAGATTCGTCCTATCCGTATTTAAATGAGGGATGACTTGTTTGCCCGGACAGTCGAAGAAAATATTTGTGACCTTCAAGAAGTCCTAAGGTTACTTGGCAAAGCAGCAGAAAACTTATTGTTTGTAATAAAGCTGGCATGGTAACAGACCAGAATAGCTTGGAGCGGAGAAAGTTTAGGGGAAACGAATTGGCAAAGTTTGTGTCATCTAATGAAAGGTGACAAGGTAGTAAGGTCTCCAAATACGAGTAAGTCTGTTGAATAATAAGTTGGTACGCACGACAACCAATCAAGTTATACAAAACCGGCTTAAGCGGATCTCTCATTGTACGGGAAAACTTTATACACAGCGAGGCCATGTTATGCAACAAAATCATTCAGATCCAGCCTGTCCCCATGCAGTCCTCCCCCAGCAACGCCCTAAGCCGAGGCTCGTACCCCACAGGAGGTGCCCTTAGAGTGTAGTAGCTTAGTTTGTAAGTTTTTATGCCCTGGCTGGAGGCTTTACTCTTAAGGCACCCACAGGATAGTCCGGTTAAGCAGACGACAACCTCCTAGGCTGAACTGCGAGATGCCATTCCCAAAAAAAAAAAAAAATATATGCAACAAATGATGAGCTTGATGTGTCGACGTGTGTACTTGGTAATAATAATTTAGTTCTGACAGTTTATACGCGATGTTTTTCTTCGCTGTTTGAGAGCAGCTGAACCTCATGGCCTTTGGCCTGGTTGATTATTGTTGATAGGTACTGAGCTATAAACATCTTGGCGATCTTGAAGATAAGGCTTGCTTCTGCACGTTTAGATGACAGTTTAAAAGCCTGATTGGTGCATGGAATGCAAATAAGGGAGTCTTAATCGCCAGCGTGAGTAATATTGAAAAAGGCTTTTAATTCTGCAGACGATTAAAATAGCTCACAAGCCAAGACTGTACATTTTCAACTTCAATTCAATCGTCACGCGTATTATCTTCTCACGTCACAAACACAAGAAATCTTATTTGAATTATTCAGAAAACGTCTATCGTTCATAATAAGAAAAACTACCGCTACTACCTTGAAACGTCTGGGACGTTTCCATTTAATACAATTTTCATTGACTAACTGTCAAGATTGATACGCCATATTTGAAATGTAACAAATGAACAACAAAGAAAGAACAGACAAAAGACGGTAGACGAGAGTGACGTCATAGATATTAAAACGCATTATAAGGTTTCATCTTACTAATAAATCATTTTAATTATGTACCTAGGTATAAAAGCAGGTAGATATATCTTGTCACGATTTGTTTACTGGTGACTTGGTGCGAGCGTGAGTAATGCACGTTTGATTGGTGATCTGATGAGGGTCGTCGAATGAAATCAAAGTGCAGTCACATCAAGCAAGATAGTATGTACTTATATTTACTTAGTTTAGGTAGGTACCATATAGTTAGATGTAATATATATTTTGAACGTCAAAATTACAAGAGACAGTCCCCCAAAACGCCCGCCCTTCGCCACTTCCTAGTGTTTTAGCAATACAGAAACAGCCAGACCCGGAACAACTATCTATAGGCCATACAAATATTTGACCCGTGCGGGGATCGAACCCGCGACAAGCAGCGCAGCAGTCGATCGCTCAACCACGTCAAATTTATTTGTAGAGAGGACGAGGCAAAAAGAGTATGCAAGGATCGTATCGGTGGCGTACTGTGGTTTCTATCTACCCCCATGGGAAAGGTTCATGAGTTTATATATGTTTATGTATGTAGAGTAGGAAGGTTTTATTTTGTTCTGTCACCTCATCATACCAATATCTTGCCCTGATCTCAATCTATTTGGGGTCTGGTTCCGTGCCTCCGCTGGTACCGTAATAAACTCATCAAATTGACATCAAACTCTCATCATTTGCGTCTCTGAAAATTTTCGAAGAAATCGGACATGAATATATATTCGCTTGTATAAATTAAATGTAAACTTTTGAGAATAACCACAACAAGAATCTTCTTGAACCATTTAATGAGATTTTTAATGATGCAGACGCACTGCAAGTTACCATCCCTATCTTATTACTATTCCACCAATTCGCACTAAGCGTTTTCAAACGTCTTTCATAATGCGCACAGCAAAGGAATGGAACTCGCTGATTGCGTCTGTGTTTCCGAACGCTTACAACCCTAATCTCTTCGAACTTAGAGTGAACAGGCTTCTTCTGGTTAAGCTCGAACCATCTTCGACTTTGTCCCTGTCATCTCTGACCTAGACTAAAGTCAAGAGCGAACCCATTGGAAATAAAAATAAAGAAAAACATCGTTTAGAAGTCCTGTTCAACTAGTTTCAGAATATTTCAAACAATTACTTCTTAGGTCACAATGAAAATTATAGCGTACCTGCGTACATTAATGTAAATGTTATGAAACATGAAATAACCTTTGTTTAGCATAATCAGTCACACCTTTTAATTGTACTTTGTTAAGCTTAGATTAGATAAAAAAAAATGAATACTATCTTTCAGCAATCAGCTGTCAATATGGAATAAAAATCACGATTATTGTCAAAATAAAAATGATTAATCTAGCAACAGTATTGACATAAGGTTCAAACTCAAAGCATTTATTTCAATTAGACCATAACAGGCACATTTGAAAGTCATAGAAACAAAAAAGCGACAGTTCCAGTCACAGGGCATTATAACTTGTAAAAGTACTGTAGTTGCCCATTGAAAAGCGAAGATATCTATGGAGAAGACTGGGCAAGAAACTTCATGGACACTCTTTTGTTACATCTTTCATAATGAGAGTATAGATATATGTGAGAACGATGTAGAAAGACGTGCAAGTTAAGAGCTTCCAGAGTAAAAATATTCAACTATTCAAAAATAAAATAAACCATGGCAGCTAAGAGATGACCAGTCCCTACTGACATCATGGATCATGTCGTCATGCCTTCATAAACTTCATTTCGTGAACTTATCTGAGAAGATATTTTTCCTACAATAAAGTCTAAGAAAACTGATCAATGTTAGGACTGACCCGTGGGTTCGGTTTTATCAGAATATTGGATAGGCACAATGTTTTAGTAAACTAAATTGGGTTTTCAGCGTTATTCTTTGAAGAAAATTACAAGGGATAGAAGAGATCATGGATTATTCCAAAAACAGTTTTCTTGAACCATCTTTAAATGAGTAGCGTATCATCATTTCAGCCGAAAGACGTCCACTGCTGGACATAGGCCTCCCCCAACGCCATATTAACATAAGGGGGGTTTTGCCATAATCGCCACGCTTGGCAGGCGGGTTGGTGATCGCAGTACGGTTGTGACAGAAGCACAGAGAACGCTGTTGCCCATTCTCTCGCAAGTACCTTAGCCACCTCTTACGACACCCACGGGAAGATATGGGATGGTGCTATTCTTTACGTCCGACACCATACAGAACAGTATACCACCATATAGAAGAGTAGCGTATAAAGGTTCTATAATAAAGCAATTGATATGAATAACCCTACCTACAAGTAGATTAATTCATGCCAATCTAAAGAAAGCCTACGTGAAGATTGTTTAATCTTTTGTGGTTTTTCTTCTTTCTTTATTGTGTGGTTAGTGTCTAACCTGGTGTCAGAGTTTTATGCCGTCCCATGGGCCTCTGACTTGGCTTACCATGCCGTCGAGAAAAATCT
Source organism: Cerastis rubricosa (assembly GCA_949152445.1). Classification (NCBI taxonomy): domain Eukaryota; kingdom Metazoa; phylum Arthropoda; class Insecta; order Lepidoptera; family Noctuidae; genus Cerastis; species Cerastis rubricosa. The sequence continues at coordinate 5,745,292 of OX424532.1, forward strand.
CCGGTCGGTCGGTATCTGGTTTCCGCACGATGTTTTCCTTCATTGAAGCAAGAGATAATTAAACAATACGCAGATGAATCCGAAAAATCAGAGGTGCGTGTCTTGAGTTCGAACTTGAGACACACCACAAGGGATTATATTTTAATTTATGGTAGGTCCATATATTTTCGAATTTCCACTTAAAATAAACTTTCAAGGGTTAATGCGAAATAATATTTTTTATGTTAAATAAAGTTATTTTTTTCCATTTTATAATATTTAACTAGGAATAATAAATGAAATCTTAATTTAAATAACTACTATATACATTACAAGGATTAAGAAACTAAAAAATTGAATAACTAAAATAAGAATAAACTTTAAACGGGCGTCAAAAAAATCCTCCACAACGCTGTCAGCTGGTTATGCGCCCAAGAGACTGGCAGCATTGCCACGTTGTATGGCAATACAGCGTGGCAATTAATTAGACGTCTGTATGTAGAATGCTCATTTGTGTCACGACAGCAGTATCATCAATTTCGCAGCATCGATAATTACGCCATGTCTAGCAGTGGCCCAGCATTGATTAGCTACCGTTCACACGGTGGTGCCAACGTGACGGTTACAATTAGCAGCGGTTTAGATTACAAGCAAGTTAATTAGTTTATCGATAATTGATAGAAAACAATGTATGGGAGATTATTCTATTTATAGTTGGTAAACATGGGTCGGTTATGTTTTCTCTGACATAGTAACTGTTAGAAAAAACGCAACTTAAATTAAATGACTGTAAGTTGTAGAGTTGATTATTTGACCACTTATATTATCCTAAATTCAAATCTACTAAAAATACAGCCGTTAAGGTTTTGTTTATGGGATATTATAAACTCCTGATACTGAACTTTCCCAAAGACACATTTTTTTTTAACTATTTCGCTTTGATCACAATTACACGACAGCCATTTATGAAATTAAGGGTTACCAAGGTTGGTACGATAGTAACGAGACAACAGCGTAACGCTGCTAACAACAGCTGATAGGTAACAGGCGCCCGCGCGCGCGAATTTCATACGGCTGTTGTGTTATTGTGATAAAAGTGAATGAGTGTAAAAAAAACATTTTTCTTTGGGAAAGTTGTTTATTATCATGAGTACAATCACGTGTTTAAGTATCGGTCACTAATTACCAGTCACCCTATATACAGGGTGTAACGCGGCGGAAAGGGTATGTACATACTTAAGGGTGTGCTACAGACTATCAAACTGAACATGATTCTCCATAGGACCAACATCGTCATAGCGAAAAAAAATCAGCTGCCACACACATTTGGTCGAATAGGTATTGGAATTTTCTAAGCCGCAGCAAAAAAATTTTTTCGTTATTACGATTATTGTTTGTTCAGAAAACGGAAACATGTTCAGTTTGATGGTCTGTAGCACAATCTTAAGTATGTATATACCCTTTCCGTTACACCCTGTATACTATACACCATAACATCACACCTGTAATCACCGAAGGGCTAGTCAGAGTTGAACCCAATTATGCGACCACCCTATCTTTATATTTAGTGCATTTATTACCACCATATAATTTACTGCCAATATACTAAAATCTCGTGACACAGTATTATCGAACTGCTCCGAAACGGCTTGACCAATAAGTTTGAGAATAGGTCGTAGGCTATTTTTTTTCTCACACATCCACTTAAAAATTCCACGTAAACAACAGCACAACAGCAAGTAAACTATAATATTGTGTGAAGATACTTACTTGACTTGGTACCATGCTATCTTGAAACTAAGTAATTGTGCTTAGAATCCTATGAGCCATTGTCATGATTTCATTCGGACTTTGACTCGACACATGTCTAGTCATAACGTTTATAATTATGTATGCCACGTGTCTGTCGATCTATACATTGATGTACATCTTTACATACATTGTATAAAACAAAGTCGCTTCTCGCCGTCTGTTCGCTTATTTTAAACTACGCAACGAATTTTGATGCGGTTTTCATCAACAGACAGAATGATCCAAAGGGAAGGTTTATCTGTATTATTTATCCCTGATAAACACATCAAAATTTCTACGCGAACGAAGTCGTGGGTGGCAATTAGTTTACATATATGTAGTATGCTGTACAGTGTACACGAATAGGTATGTAACTTACACACTTATTAATAAGCAATATAGTGTATTTTTATCACCGATAATACGTCAGTAATAACAAAGTAGGTGTGCTATTATTATTGTTGTATATTATTTTTAATTAAATTATTTTTAAATTAAAATGCGTCGTGTCTTTATGCTTTAATAGATTGTGGTTTATGTTTGTGTTAAAGTCATGTACATACAAATTGTTAACATTATGTATCTGGTATATTAGGTATGTATATTATTCGTAGAATAGATAGATTATTAGTATTACTAAAGGCTTAGAAACGTTTTAAATCTACTCTCAATTTCAGCTCAGCGATCATCAATGTTGAAAATATAGTTAAATTACAGGTATCTTTGACAGATTGAGTTCCTTTAATAATGTACTAGCTAGAGTCCCTCAGATCGATGCTTAGTTACATTTGAGTTTGTTTGATATTATCCCTCCTACTCCCCTTTTCTTAATTCATAAGGGGTCGACGCAGCATAGACCCTTAATCTTCTTCTTCAATAATATTTACTAGAGTCATTCCTTTTATAGCCATAATTCGCAAAAAATTCCAACACAATTTTTTTTTTTTTACTATTTCACTTCTCAATCTGCTTATAGAAAGGAGTCGTATAAAATTAAACCTTTGGCTTCTTCATTAAGAGGAAAAACCTCACAACTGCATCAAATTCCTCTCAGAAATGCAGAACAAAAGCATACTTCGCGATAAAAACTAAACTCAAAGTAATCAACGAAACTCTACTAAGCGTTTTTTAAAGTTATTAGTGCATTTTTTATTTGAAACCGAAGCTGGAGCGTTTCAGCTTCTACGTGCATTTTTAATGAACTCTTTCCATGAAAATATTGAAGCTTTGAGTTGAACGCACGATTTTGTGTTTAATCCTGACTGAACTCGACCACTGCCACTGGTTGGTTATAAAACACATATTTTTTCCTAATTTTTTATGTACTAGGTAGAACTGAAACTTTTCCTAGGTGGTTTCTCAGCACCGAAAATGGATTTCTGCACATCTTTGCCTACCCCTTCGTAGTTACACGCGGAGTGTTATCCTATGTAGTATCTCTTTCAAAGAACTGGCTAACTTTGTTAAAATATTCAATTCCTACAGTAAAATTCTCTTTGTTCTAACTTCTAACTATAAGAACTCCTTTGTTTTGATTAAATTCGAAAGTTTAATTATTCCATTGTCTTATGAATATGAACTGTTACATACATACATACTACATTAGTATAGTTTTGTCATGCAAAAATGAACTTAGATGTTTTCTTTAAAATAACTAGGTACTTATTGATCTGGCAGTTTACGTAAGTTGAATATCGGTTACGTACGAATTAATTAAGTTTGTTTTGTTTGAGGAAGCCCGATAAATGGTTTGAGATATTTATTGACGAGATTTATTTCGAAGTGTTAGCGGATTTGAACCTTGATTTATTCGACTAACTACTCATATAGAATTAGTACTTTAACAGCAGGAACTATTTTAAGCTGTTGTATAAAACTGTCAGGTTTCCTAGATTCATAAATCACATCACGTGTGTACCCTGAAGGGATACGCAGACTAGTAGTAGTAACACCCAGATTTCGCACCGTATGTTTCAAGTCCCATGTAATGTATTTTCCTAATCAACTATTTATTATTACTCATACTTTTAGAAATCTACGCTTTGGAATGGTCAACTACAGTACTTTCACAACTTAATATGCATTGTGAGCCGTTTTTTTTTTGTTTTTTGACCTTCAAAAGTGCCTGTAATGGTCTAATTGAAATAAATGCTTTGAGTTTGCGTTTTCGGTACTTTTTTTATACATACCTAGGCTTGTTTGCAAACTGATATATCGATCGCGACTATTTTATAAAACCTGCTGTAAATTCCTAAAACATATTGGCCTAGGTAATGGTTTTGGCACAAGCCGTACCAACATACACGTTTGCAAGGCTATATTTAGTAGCCCGGCTTTCGATCAGCCTCTCCTGTTCACTGAACTTTCCATTTGCCGCCACATTACGATAGCATGCCCGGAAGAGCTGGGACAAGCTAAATGCTAAATGTTATCCTGGTGCTGCTGAAATTTGCTGTATTTCTGTTGAAACCAAGTTTATTTACAAGGCTTTTATACCAGGTAAAGTCAGGGAAAACAATTGACTACCAACTCATATAGTCCGTATTTTCAAATCACAATATAGTATGAGTGGACATTCAACTTCTTATCTGTCTTTCTTTGACACTTATATATGAAACTACGGCCCGCGACTTCGTTCACGTGATAGTTTTGATGTGTATTTCAGGAATTAATTATACATATAAACCTACCTCCTGAATCATTCTGTCCGTGTAAGCGTACGACGGCGGGAAGCGACTTTGTTTTAAACTTTGTAGAGATGGTTCTATGGCAATTTGGCATATTATTTTTATTAATTCATTTAATTCAGACATAGTCCATTCATTTTACAAAAGTTAAAATTAAAATCCAATCAAGCACATTAACAATAATCAACGTAAGGTGTAAATTTTGCTAAAAGTTAATTTCTTATAAGATACACACGCACATACAGACGTATACGATACACCTCGTATGTTGAATGATTGCTGCCGCTTTTCCAAAGGGACATTTGCATCGTTTAGAATGATTTTGCGTTTAAGTCTGGATTGGATGGCTTTAGTGGTCTAATTATGCATTGACACTCGAGTGTGCATGAGCAACATTGTAAACAATAAAACTGAAACGCATTTACGTTGACTCACTTTAAACGTTGCGTTGCGCTCTTTTCGTCACACCCTCTGGAAAGGAAAAGATGAATGGCCACGTGTTGCTTTATGTGATGATGACGTGCTAGAATTTATTGTGTCGTCTTCCATGGATGCAACAGGCTAATCAGATGCTGACAGACTCAAGTGTTGTTTTTACAGGGTCGAAAGGACAGCGACACTATGTATGGACCATCTGATATTTTTAAAAATACCGATGAAAAATTTCTATGTGGGTCCTCCCACATAAAAATTTTCATCGGTATTTTGTTTCAGAATGATGTCCTGAATGTGTGGTAACTTTTTAGGTTCGGTGCACCTTCTCCACTTTATATAAACGAGCTGAGAATATTTCGTCGAATGGTCGCAATGTATACAAAAATCAAAAGATTCAAAGTAAAGTAAGTAAGTGTGCTTCAAAGTAGGTAATAAGCTAACGGGCACTTTCTGAAGTGTACAATAAAAAAAATGGTTGAAACAATTTTCGGCTGAGTGAAAATTATTTCAAACTATTTTTATTTTTTTTATTGACGTGACGACGTCTAATAAATCGATGAACGCCGGCTGCACGCACGAAAGAGCATGACTCATTGTAACGTTACGCCCATTGTAACGTTACGATCGGAGCGAGAGCGCTGCACGAGCGAGCGAAAGGCACGATCGACTTGAGTGTTCGACTTGCTATTCATAAATGTAGACAATCATTTCATCACTGTTTTGTTATGACGTTGTCACGTTAAGCTATCGTCCGTTAACCGACTTTACAGACAACCAATTTTTGTATTTAACGAAGAACAGCTCATAGCTAAATCAACGACTTTAGTGGAAACATACAGAAGCTCACAAACAGAGTAATAATAGTTTCATAATTAACATTCTGTACTTGTTTACTCAGTTATCAAATGATCACTATATTTATGATGATAAGAGATAAGAATGCATGTTGCAATTCAGAGAACTCTCCCGAACATTTGCTACGGAACACAACGGAAGTTTCTGTATTTGAGATAAATATTTGAAGACTATCTTGTGCTATCAACATATTATCAAAATCGGCGAGACTTTTGTTATGTCTGTCTAGGAGAATGTTTTGATTCTTAAGTGCATCTACACTCGTCTTTTTATTCTGGGATTAGGATGTCTACGTTTTAAAAGTTGTCTATTCTTCTCCATAGAGATCTATGGTTTGAAATGGGCAACTACAGTACTTTCACAAGTCAACGCCTTGCTTCGCTTTTGTTGTTGTTTTTTTTTGACATTTTTTTCATCATCATCATCATTTCAGCCCAAAAGACGTCCACTGCTGGACAAAGGCCTCCCCCAAGTGTCGCCACATTGACATTTTGGGGGGTTTTGCCATAATCGCCATTTGTTTGTATTGGTCTAATAGTGAAATAAATGCTTTGAGTTTGAGTTGATAATATTGTAGTTAATGGATAATCAGGGAGAGAAAAGATAGAGACGAAGGGTTGTGCCTTATCTGCCAGCACGGAATCGCATTTTTCCGTGCTCCTATACCCTTTCCTGTCGCTCAGAACCGTCATTTGCTAGACCAAGAATCAGAGCGGGAATGCGGCAGCATCGACGATGCGGCTGGCAGCACGTTCTGTGTATACTTTTCTCAATGAATATAGCTTATCGTGGGCTATAAATACGAGTAAATGCTCCTGATAAGATGTTTCAAACAAAATAAGTTGCAACTAAGCGTGACTTTCACGAAAATTGTCGTGTAGAAAAGATTAGTAAGACAGTAACGTGGATAGCATTATCTAACTGAATAGGTGTGTCGGTCCTTTGATATTGGATACTAGCTCTTGACCGTGACTTCGTCCTCGTGGTGGATGGTTTTTTTTCCACAGAAACGTACTACCGTGATAAAAAATGTGCTGGGTCACCCAGGTCATAGGATACGGGTATTAAGTAAGAGATAAGTGTGTTTAAACACGGCAGACGTGACCTGTGATGATCATGTGATGATGATGATCGAATTCCAATGCACTATGACGGTCATATGTCATGGTGCATTGGAATTCGATCAGCAGCACGCAGACGAGCACAGTTCAGTACTTTCGAATCGGTTGTTGTACATTCGTCACAAAGTTAATTCGCCACAGAGAAAAGTATGTGTAACACACCTATAACACACTTATCTATTTTGCCATCGCTTTAAGTGAACCGAGATACCGAAAGTCGGAGCAGGCAGGAAGAAACGCGCCGTCTAGCTGTATGATTCCAGGACTAAACGGTAAAAACTAACAACTTTCCTTGCTACCAGTGTTTTATCAAAAATGTGGCTATAATGAAGACTTGTGACGAATTTACACATATATTTAATTCATGTGGCGAATTTAGTTTCAATGTATGGAGTTTACAAAAATGTGACGAGTTAACTTTGTGACGAATATACAACAACCCTTTCGCATTTATATTATTACGGGTTTAAAAAGGCATTGGACCTTTTGATGAGTCCGCGAATCACTAGTCATTTTCCTTAACTCGTCAGTTTATTTAATTCGGTTTCGTTGATTGGACAGGTTTGTGAATTAGACAGTTGCGTTAATATACCTGCGGCCCGAAAATAATCAGGTAATACGTATCATATTTATTTGTGCGCTGTTTCTGTATCAATATAATCAATAGATAAACTATTCTTATCTCAATGGTAACAGGTTTCGGCACGTTTCAATGACGAGCCAGTTTATTTGGTCACGAGTCACAAATTCCCGAAACCGTGGGGTATTCACCTTTGATAATAAATTATTATCCGGCTCTTCAAACTGGTTAGTTCAGAACAGTCTCTTTTAGGCAGGCACTGAATTACCCAAAAATAAAGTTACCTTTAAATTTCAGAATGACGTCATACCGTTAAATAAGGGTTACTGAAATATTTCAATACCGTTATTTTTTTCAGTAGCGGATTTTGAGGTTGGAGATGGATACCGGTTATTTCGGTAGAAGTACTATAACCTATGTTTCGGTAGCAGCACCTAAACCTTAATCAATTGGGGTTTTATTTCACTCACCGCCTCGCCACTCTGTCGGTCGTTGCACATTATTATAACTTAGTATTTGTACCCCTCCCCCCCGCACACCAGCACTGCACCGTCTCGCCTGTTTTTCGGTACCGAAATTTAAATAACGGTTTAGCCCAACCATAATTTCATAAAGACCGTATCGGTATAGCTCAATCTTTATATTTATCGGTACCGGTATATTTTTGAGGTATCAACCTACTACCGTAACCGCTTTCAGTCCCTGCTTCTAGGAATGAAGATAGGTACCGTTATCATAAGGAATACCGACTTTACTCTATCTGTCTACCTTTTTATGCTAGTTTCTTCCTCTACTAGACTGCCATGTGTCGTTGGTGTAGTGGTCACAAGCATGACTGCTGAGCACGAACTCCTGGGTTCGATACCCAGGTTGGGGAAAGTGTTATTGGGTTTTTCCGTCAGCAATTTCTCAGTAGCAGCCGCGGAGTCTTGTTATGTGCCCGGTTGATGGCAATAGGCTCACCCCTTATTACATGGGAAAGAAAGAAAAAATATTTATTTGGCACATGCCACAAGTAAACATAATACAAAATAAAATCTTACAAATATACCGAAACAGAAAAAAAACAAAATGTAAAAAATAATAAGATATAATTGTGTGTCTCACGGCTGCGCCAAATAGCCCCAGTTCAGCAAATTGCCGAGCAGCTAGTGCCCGACACTGATTTTCAGCTGGACCTGGGCCTCAAGTCTGCTATTACAATAGTGTCAGAATGGCCTATCATTGATTTCATAATAATTGTTGATTTTGTCAAGTTTGGTAATCTACTAATATAATGGCGTCATTATGACTTCACAATGGTCAACCACTGACACTCCATTGAGAGGAATGGCATAAAGACAGATCATTATGAATTTAGCAGATTACGAACTTTTAGCAAAAAAAATGACAATGGGATCGTGTTGAAATGACAATGTTTATAAAAATAGCATAATAGGACGTAAACATATAGGACTTAAACATAACTGCGAAATACCTATGGGTGTACCTACCTACTATTAGGTACACCTCTGTCTCACCCTTCGGAGATTACAGGCGTGACGTTGTTATGTTCTTTCCTTAAAAAATGACTATAGTAGGTACTAAATTTTTCGTGTTTGAGTGTGAAGAAAAGAGGACGCTGTTGGTGAACTATTTGTGAAATTGTCTATGGAAAAACAAGATAGCACAGTTATTAGCTCCGATTAAGGCCACGAGCAAAAAGCATCACTTTTTTTGTATGGGAGCTATTAAATATTTATTTTATTCCGTTAGCCAGTTGAAATTTCTACAGATTATATATTTCTGTTCCTGCTATAAAAACAAATAATAAAAATAGAATAGAAAGAAATAAGAAATGCACATAACAATTTAAGGGGGGCTCCAATACAAGAAAGTGATTTGTTTGCTCGTTTTTATAAATAATGGTACGGAACCCTTCGCGCGAGTCCAACTCGCACTTGGCTGGTTTTTAGTATTTGTTGTTATAGCGGCAACAGAAATACATAATCTGTAGAAATTTCAACTGGCTAACTATCACGGTTTATGAGATACAGCCTGGTGACAGACGGACGGACGGATGGACGTAAGGACGGACGGACGGACGCACTGACAGATGGACGGACAGCGAAGTCTCAGTAATAGGGTCCCTTTTGACCCTTTGGGTACGAAACCCTAAAAACTGTACTTTAAACAGTAGCAAAAGCCTAGCGTTTGGAAATGATATTAAAACCAAAGAAAACTAGGGCGACTGAACAACTTAAAACTTTCAAGTTTCGTACTTAAATTGTCAACTAACAAAAATAAAATTAGCCTGTTTTAAAAAAGTGGAACATCATTTTACTACAAGTACCTTTGGGTTAGCTACTACGAGTAAGCTACCCCAAATTATCAACATCCTCCAAATTATGACGGTTACGGCCACAAACTCCTAAGCTTTCTAACAATCATTTTGTCAATAGCCACTGACCTCAATGACATCGAAAGTTCTGTTTTCAGGGTGGGTCAATAAATTTTATGACTTTGGGAACGTACCCACGTCAAGTACTCGCAAAGTTACGAACAATAGAGGGCGGAGAAGAACTAAGTTCGATCTTATCGGCTTGAATTGTTCAGAACTCAGTTTGCCCCATTTTCTGTAAGAGGGGCTGAGTAAATAATAGGTCTTCTATTTGACAAGTTATGTTAGCGGTAATTTATTAAAGTCGTAGCTTCAGATTCATGTGAATTGTCATCATTACATCTAACAAAGTCGGGAACAAACAGGCAGATTCTTGTTTTTTTTTAAACGTATGTACTAACTTTGCCGTTTAACCTATCATCATCATCATTCTACTGCGCGTATCCCAATTTATTTGGGGTCAATTCAATACTTCTCTATTACTTGTCCTCTCATAAGACACCTCCTTTCTTGCCATATCATCCTTCACACAGTTGGGAACAAAAGGGTGGATTATTGTTTTTTTTTAAACGTATATACTACCTTTGCCTTTTGACTCATCATCATTCTCCTGACTTATCCCAATTTATTTGGAGTCAGCGCAGCATATTTTCTTTTTCCATACTTCTCTATTACTTGTCTTCTCAATAGACACCTCCTCCTCCTTTCTTGCCATATCCTTCACACAGTTCACGCAGTTAATTTCTTACAATTTAAAACACACGAAAAAAGTCAGTATTTAACACGATACAAATGTACGAATTACTTGCGAAACGAAAACGGACTATTAATGCAGTTGGATTTAAGAAAGCTACCTATTTATATGCAGCCAAGCCCAGCATAGGTAAATTCTCGCATTCTAGTTTAAAATTACAACTAGGTACTTATGTACCTTATAAGGAGGTACATACTTATCCAAATACACCTACCTATAACACAGTTTTCCCAATCTTACCAAACAAGTGACAATGAGACACCACAATGAACATGCTTGAATAGGAACTTAGTTCATTACTTGCATTATTGCACCATCGACTAGGTACTTTTTATTATCTACGATTAATCTGGACTTATAAAGAGGCCATAACGAGACCACAGAGTACAAGTTTTAGCTAGAAGAAATGAATACTTATCAAGATGAAAATGCCTTCTTTCAAAATCCCTACTCACAACAAACAACACTCACATACCTCCGCAATCAAGTCTGGGCCATAAACTCCCCATTTTACGACAGAATCTCATCACCGTCGCTGTCGCAACTCATTCCAATATTAAGCCCTGCTGACGTGAAGATTATCATGTGACCCAGATTAGGGTGAGAGGTTAGTAGGAGCTGTTCTGTATCAAAGGTTCCATGACCTCGTGTGATACAGGCATCTGCGTATTTTTTTATCATAGTAGAAGTATCTGAAACTGGGAAACAAATAGGTAAAGCGTTATTACAATAGTCGAAACGAATTATGAATTCAACCAAAAGGCATAAAACAGTGGATGTGACCTTGCAGTACCTAAGAAGGTTATTTGAAAAAATAGTACATTGTTACCCTAGGGATGAAAGTAACTTATTTAGTCCCGAGACGGGGTTTAAATAAGTCTTTAACCTGAATACAAGGACAGTTAAAATAAAAACATGAACAAGTTAAAGAAAAAATGAGTCAAAGGTTTTCCACTGCCACTTTAGCCTCTTTTCTTATAAAATCAGGCGTTAAATTCATATTTGAATCAGATGAACTCATTTTATACAAATCTCTGCTATACGGAAGTATAAACAAAACTCTACAATTCGAAAAAACAAATGATGATCAGATTGCCGTTTTCCCGCCTATTTTGTTTTTTTTTCTGTGGCCAGCTATTCAGCCATTATTTTTCAATTTCATCATTTTAAAATTGGTAAATATTTTGCCCAAATCTATGTTATTTTAAAGAAAGGAGACAATTTTTTTTCACGGGTAATTTTGAACGTAATCAGTTACGGAATTAATTATAAATCGTTTCTCGTAAATCAGTCTATCACGTAGTTAAAATCAATCAAAATCCTCCAACTAAGACAGATTTCGCTAAGCGACTTTTTTGGTACTATTTATAATTAAACAGAGCACGATTTTAACTTAAAATACCGATGCAATGTACTTTTGCAATGCACATTTGACAATAGCGATATCGTCAAATGAGTGCATTGTTTTTAGGTTATTGTGAGATTCACGTTTTCTTTTTCGTATTTCTCCATATTCCCGTTAGACAAGGCTTGGCCAATATTACCACTATAATCATTTGTATTGTGTGGTGTGTTTATATAATCCCTACCTAGTATTAATAAACTCAGCGTTATTATGATCGTCATAAAACCAAACTCTGCATGGTATGGCAACACCATAATACGATATCAGTAAACCACAACAACGCGTTAGAAAACTTTATAACAAACACCGTGTTTATGAGCGTCGTTAACCTCTTTTCTACGTTAAAGCTTGCGTAAATTACGTTCAGTACTAGCACGCGGTTCCTGAATTTTGAAACTGATGGTTTTATACAGCAAATCGTAGTTAGTAGTGTTTAGGGGATGCGCTAAGGTAACCCGCGGAATACAATTTTTTTTAATGATTTTAGCAAGTTTATTGATAATTTTGTATGTTATGTTATATGTCAAAATAAGAGGAGCTCGTGGCTAAATAATAACAGCCGCACGGGTCGATCTTTAAGGTTAAGCCGTGCTTGCCGAAGTTAGTCCGTGGATGGGTGACCATAATTACATACCGAGTTTCCTCCGTGCCTCTGAAAGCCGTTGGTTCCGGCTGTCATTGGTAGATCTTTGACAGTCGTTAAGAGTAGAGTCAGAAGCTAAAGTCTGACATCCAGTCTTACCTGTCTTACCAATGGGTATCGTATTACCCAGATAGTGGGTCGTGGAGGCCAGATAGGCAATCGCTTCATGTAAAATACTGGTACTCAGCTGCATCCGGTTAGACTGGAAGCCAACCCCAAGATAGTTTGAGAAAAGGCTAGGCAGATGATGATGGTTTATGTCAAAATACAGCCTGACACTGACCTGAAGTAAGAAAACAGAAATTTGGCGCGCTACCCCGGAGCCTCTCTTCTCATTGTGCTACGCGACGCTATTCTTCGCTGTAAGCTATCGTACGCTATCATATCCTTCAAGTTACTTTCAAAGATGCACGATAATCCTAATCATGGAAAATTATTGGATATTGGATAAGAGATATGTTGAAACTCATTTTTATCTGTAACAATTTCTTCAAGTTCGATTTAGCAGTTGTTCATCAGAGCTGTCTCGTAAAACCCAGTGCCGCTCAACGCCTGCCAGTCATATTGTATTCCGTTCATAAACCTTTTACTACAAAAACTTTTTAGATTAAGTTTTAAAACCGGGAGAATATGCCTAAAGTTAAAGACACATAAAAAAATATATCATTACTACTTGGTTCTAATAAAATATACTGGAATCTACTATTCCACATTCATTGTAGTTTGTGGTGATAGGGAAAGTTCGGGCATCTTCTGGCTAAGCCAAAAGTAATTAGGTCACTTGCTATTCAACACATTCGATCCTTACCAATATGTAGTTACCCGAATCTGGACCACCTTATAAACGTTACGGCACAAACAAATCCATGTCAATCAAGCAAGATTTTATGAAAAACTAGCTGATTTTGCGCAACTTCGTCTGCGTCACATAAGAAAGAGGAATACATTTTCTCCGTTTTTGCAATATTTTTCATTGATGCTCCGCTCCTATTGGTCGTAGGGTGATGTTAAAAAGCCTATAAGCCTAGCTCGATACATGGGCTAGCCAACAATAAAAGATTTTTTTTTCAATTCGGACCATAGACACAATAGTTCCTGAGATTAGCGCCTTAAAACAAACAAACTCTTCAGCTTTATAATATTACTATAGGTATAGACTAACATGTATGTAAAGATTTTCCATTGCCTAAGGCTTTCTCTCATAGGCCTGGAATATCCAGAAATCGGCTTATCGACATGAAAGTTGATTGCGAGAAAGTAGGTTACAACTAAGGCTCAGATTGTAGCACACAGCTCGTAGGCACTGGGCCAGCGAGCACTCCAATACATATTGCGCACAGTCTACGTCAGCACTAGTGGGATTGCTGTTTTCAATAACATGTTGAGAGAGAATGCATTGGAAACGTGAGTGGTTTTATTATACTTCAAATTTGAATGTTAATAATTTAGTCACTCGTTTAAATCAGTCATTTACCTAAGTTAGTTTCTTAGTAACGTAACCTAGGTGTGTCTGAACGAACACTAGGTAGATGGCACTTGTACTATAATGGATTATGTGATGACTCATATATTATGTGATGTAGTTTGTAAATAATGTATACATTTAATATAAAAAAAAATATATAAAAAATGATTGTCTCAATAAAAACGCTTTGTTAGATTTTCACCGCTAAATATTCAGTCGTCAGCGCTAATATTTAGGCGTTTATTTTGGTGTAGCATTGCCTTTGTGTTTAGTGTTAATGGAAACGGACACTTATAGTCTCTAATATCCTAGAGACACGCGTTTAATATCACAATTTTTGGGGCGGTGGCGGGCGTCCCACGGTCAAGTGTGTCCTAACTTGGTTCGTCATTTTAAGTACGGTCGGCTAAGAAAGTGCTCTATCAGCAAAACTTTAAGTACTAAATAATTATATACAGCGTAGACACGTGCCTGTAGTGTAGCAGCATTACAAAAACGACTACACCAACTTAGTACAAAAACAACTGCAGCGCCATCTATGACACAAATGAAGAACACGTATCAAAATTCTGAATCACGCTATTAAAAGGAACACGCCATTCAGGAACACCCAAGAACCGCTGTGGCAAGGCTCCTGAGGAGCCCGAAGTGAGCCTGCGTGCCGCCTAGCCGAATACCCCGGTGTACATTTCCCGCTTGAATTGCACCACTAAAGCGGAGGACATCGTGGAGTACGTGCGCCAAAAGACGAGGTACACACCGAGGGTGCAGTTACTGGAGTCGCGGCGTTCGTGGTGCGAGTACCAAATTTTCATCAGCTCATCGTGATGCAGGAAGACTTTTGGACGCAGGACGTGGTGTTCCGTCGCTTCCGCGGACAAGTTCCACTGGCCAGTCAGCACAAGTGAAGTGCTACTAACATAGTTTTAAGTCATATATACTAACATGAGATTTGTAATTACTTTATATAAGTATGTTAGTTTATGTAGCCTGAAATAAAGGCTATTATGTTATGTTTAAAAGTGCGCGAATGTTGGGCCCATACCCACGAGACAATGCTAGTCTGGTCGGAGGGCCCTCCCTTTTCTATAAGGCATATAGTACAATACCTCAATAATAACGCAATCATCGTCGATGCGTTTCGTTTTTCTGCAAAGACTTTCAACAGGTTTCAAGACAGCTTTTTCGGTAGCCTAAAGCCATCTGGTGTATAGTAGAAATATATACTTACAATTCCACGTACCTAGGTCACTTAGATCACGTACACCGAGGACGTGTGCTACGTTTCATTACGTTGCGCCTGTTACCTACAAACAAAGTAGAAAAGTCTCAGGTGGCTATTTTTTTGAGCTTCATAAAAATATATAAACCTCTTCCCTAATGAGTACTAAGTAGTAGTACGGTCAGCTCAAAAGTAAACTCACCCTGCTCACATACAAGTCAACATTTCTAGGGGGTGAGTTTACTTTGCAGCTGACTATACTAAGCCAGTCTTAGGCAGAAAAAACTATACAGCTGGTGTAATTGGATTCGGACCTATAAATCTAATTGATTTTATCACCACTGCTTTCAAAACGGCGAAGGAAATCATCGTGACCGGCATGTCCTAGAACAGAGCCAAATATTCGAAGACAAATGTGACATCCACAAACTTGCACTACGATTACAGCCTACTTCCACTCACAAAGAAGACGCCTGAGTCCCAGCTGTGAGAACTTTATAAACATCACCATCTGCCTATCCTTTTTCCAACTTTATGGGGGTCGGCTTCCAGTCTAACCGGATGCAGCTGAATACCAGTATTTTACTGCGACTGCCAATTTGACCTCCACAACTCAATTAGTACTATACTACGTACTAGGGTACGATACCCCTTTAGTCAGACTGATTGTCGGACCTACGGGCCACTGATTACCTGTAACGACTGTCAAAGATCTACAAATGACAGCCGGGACCCACGACTTAACTCCCTATGTAATGGATGGATGCTCAGCCATCCACAGACCAACCTTGGCAAGTGCGGCTTAACCTAGAAGATTGACCCGTGTGGCTGTTATCATTTAGCCACGAGCGTCGAGCACCTCTGGGAACATTGCTTAATACTATTTTTCCAGCCGAGACTTAGCAATCATCAAAATATTCAACTCAGATTTGTGGTTTACACTAGTAAACTCATAATTCTTACGTTGCGTCGTACGTAAGTAAGATAAGTATTTCAGGGAATATTGCGTCTGTGAGCTAAATAAAGATGAACTATGATAAACTCTGGGCTCTGGGGACAGGCACGCAATACATATAGTGTGAATAACATTTGGCTAAAATAGAGAATGTAGTACTTGGATACTTGTAGATAAAAAAGGATTGGCTTCATTTTTATCTGGATTATGCTGTTTTGTTTGTAGTTCGTTATATACAATGGTTAACTATTTTAAGCTCATATTCGTACTAACATAGACCGTGCACAAAAAAATCTTTAGCTGAAATTATTTCCAAAGACCATGATTTGTTGGCTTAACAAATCCTTTCAACGCCAGACATTTTCAAAAACTTCTGAATGCTGAAAGGGAGCTCTAAATCTACATAAACATGAAAAAATACGCAGCAGCGATGTTTCCTCGAAACAGAAGACACAAATTACATTTATTCAACATTTTACATTTATCCGGAGATTGTTATTGCAATAAACAATAGAATTTCTTGCTGAAATATTCATGAGTTTATGTATCGACATAATAAGAAGTGTTTGTGGTGTGCCACTTGCTAGTGTGTTGTTAGTAGCGTTTTTAGAACCCACAGAGTAGACCTACCTACCTACTACTACTACCATCACTGACGGTCGGCTACTTCGAACCTTATTACTTAGGGCATTAGGGTGAAAAGTGGTCGACTGTCAGTGAACTTGGTAGTACGCACGAAGACCAATCAAGATGTACAAACCAGTGTATACGGATCTGTCATTGTACGGGAAACCTATACAAAGCGAGGCCTTGTTATTCCAACTGAAAATGTAGGTATGGCTTGGTGGCATGGTGTCGCTCACACAAGCACTATGTTAAAAACGGTTTATAAGTTGTACTTAGAGTTCATTAAATTATTCTAGGTAATGTGAATCAACTTAATAACTACACCGACTCGTTACAAACGTAGGTACCTATTAAATGCTTAAGAATCTTAAAAGGAGACTTTTTCCGTGAAAACTTAAAAAAAATACAGAGAGCAGTTAAGTTTCAGCTTGTTAAATGTTAATTTTGTTTTCCAGTACCTTTTTTTAAATAATACCTGAGTGAATAGCATGGCTGGGAGCTTAAAATGTCTGAAATGAACAATGAATGAGCATTTTTTAAAGTCTTTGTGAAAAGAAACAAGAAAGTACTGTTCCATTACATTTGCGCCTCGCCATCTCAATATTTTCAGTGAGCCTTTTTTTGATATTTTGAAATGAACTTTTACTACTACAAAATAAAATGCTATGAACTAACAAATAAGGGACGTTTTTGAAAACCACAGTTTTATTATTTTTAAACACTATCTATGTTTATTTGTCCAATCAGCATAGTTCGTATTATTTTATTTTGTTACACATTTGTAGTAAAATCTTCACGCTCGTCTACTTTGTTCAGACAAAGCTAATGAACTATGAAACAAACCACAACATCCAAGCATTTAAGCCCGAGATCCTTAAATGTTATTTTATGACTTGCTGTAATTGGCTATACTTGTATTCACTGTCAACTCCCCGTTGCTTGTCGTGTTGTGAGTTGCGTAGATATTATTTTTGTGTGTTGTAAGTCTTACCCAAGGTTAGTGTAAATAAGTATTTGAAATGTTCCCGTGATCCCGTCTCTATCATGTACTTGTAATTTGACAAGTTCGTGCTAAGTAACGTTTATGGATCTCGGTCTACGTATCCCAAACACAGGGTGTGTCTTGGCAGAATTTCAAGAATACTTACATATGTCAAATTCTGTAATACTGACTTCACGACTTCTGAAACCCGTTCACAAGTGTGCCATGAATTCTGGTAGATCGCTTCTGTGTTGCTGGTCAATTAAACTAACATGCCTCAGTTACCAGGATCTTTTAATTCAACAAAATCTTGGTGAAAAGATTGGTGGTTTTCCACTACGACCGAGACACGATGTACCTATACCAGATGTAACATCTTTATCCATTTAACATGTTACACCCTTTATATTTTTCGTTTCTAGGTATCTGTCTCACAGCCTTGTCTATACGAAACTCACAGGCACTATACATATGTATTTTAGTACCTACCTACATCCTACGTACAATACTGTTCTTCTCAAAATTAAATAAAAACATATGTAATTCAATAATAAACACCCTTATCCTACCCAAGGAGTGTCGATAGTGTTCCTAAAATAACCTGTTGCAGCTGTTTATCAGGCAGAGTAGTGTGGCTGACTTGTTTACGAGATGCTGTGCTATCATCTCGCCCCGATTGTAAAGTGCAGTGTACAGAGATTTATTATGGCGTATTGTAACCTGTACTTTTTATAGATGAGTTGTGTACGGTGGTCGTTATGCGGGACGGAGGAAAACAAGAATCAGAGTTCAGCTGGAATATTATGTATACGAGTAAAAGAAGAAATCCCTTCCTTAAGGACAGTTTAGGGTAAACAAGATAGACGCGATTATGGCTCGCTAAAATGAACTTAGAACATTGGGTAATTGGTTTAACAGCTGTCTAACGTCCACAATCTAATCCGTCAAATAATTTTCTTAGCAGTTGAACATCACATTCTTCACAACAGGGGGTCTTCTCTCGATTCTCTAAGCACGAAATCCGTAGTTTCGGCCGAAATTACGGTCGTTTCCTACTTCGTATCACTTACGGAGATAAGATTCGTTAGGGGCCGGAACTAAAAATTAATGACAACACGATTGGACGGTTCATTCTTACTCCTGCTTTGTTTTCAAATGAATCTGAACTTACGTCACGATAATACGGAAAAACAAAATAATATACAATCCACAAATTGTGTTGTTACATAAACTAGGAAGTTAGCTAATAAGCTGTCACTACTTACAATAATCTCCACACTTCATGGCTTCTATAAACCTCTGGCACTTTATCGGGTATCACAATACAGTACAAAAAATATATCCTCAATTTCACCGAATAGTACCAACCTTGCCTTCATTAGTTAGGATTCCTCTCACACAGAAAGATAATAAGGTCAAATATCAGACAAATAAATCCTACCAAAAATATCTAGCTAGCGAGGAGTTCTGTCTTTAATTACTCTCAAGGGAATCCTTCGTGCCGTCATTACCATTTTAATGAAACGCTGCGAACGTACGATGTGATGGCGGCTCGTTACTCACGCTCGTCTCGGTGTAAATGCGGCCGGGCTGTTAATTTCAGGGGTTTGGCGGGCTGCCAATACTTCGTTATGACTATTGTCAGTATCGTTGTCAAAAAGTCGTAAAATTAAATTGTGGGGATGTTCCTGTGGATATTTTCATGGTATTTTAATACTCGTACGTTATAAGTCGATACGTTTCGCGCAGATAAAATAAAAATGGGATAGCAACAGTTTCTAATAAAGATAAATTATAGAATATCACAAATCTATTCCCATGTTTGACAGTCTTTGTAGTCATTGGCCTGAAAGTCTGACAACCAGTCTTACCAAGGAGTATCGTATTACCCAGTAGGTACTAACTGGGTTGTGGCGGTCAGATAGGCAGTCGCTCCTTGTAAAATACTGGTATTAAGTTGCATTCAATAAGACTGGAAGCCGACCCTAACATAATTGGGAAATAGCTAGGCAGATGATGATGACATAACCATGTATAAATATATAATAGATAGGAGATACCTGTAGAAGTACCTGATTAGAAAACCAGTAGAACTCTATAAACCCTTGTCTAGCCCCCAAAAATTTGGTTCGCGGTGAATTTATCGTCTTCGGATATACGGACTGTCTGCAAAGAACTAAACGTATCAACAGGGAAGAATCTATCCTTCGTGGATAAGTGATAACAGATAGACACTTACGCTATGGTTTTATAAGATCTTGCTGTTAAGAGCGTTTACGTTTACATCGGCATAAAAATATTTTCGAAAAATCGTTTTACAGCTAAATTAGACCGATTATAAATTAACTATAGAAACAGGAATTTCAAATTATCTTATTTTTTAAAAGATATTTCGAAAATGTTTTTAGTAACTTTTTAAACCTATGTATTCTGCTTACGCGTATGAAGTTTCATTAAAAGTTTTATTTCGGAAAATAAGGACTTGAAAGTTTGTTTGAAATGCCGTAAGGCGTAAACGCTCTTTACCGGGGATAGCGATCTATCCCTAAACGGATAGATCGCTATAGGATATTGAAAACTGCCGTAAGATGACTCCTACAAGGTAATATGGACAAGGTGATTACTGATCACATTGTTTATTGCAACCGTCAAAAGAATAGACCAAGGGCAACTACACAGGTACCTAATTACCTATCTTATTTTTAAAACGTTATTTATTCTTCTTCCTTCGGAGATTATATTATGGTCTTTAGGTACGTAAGATAAAATAAAGTCGCTTCCCGCAGCGTCGTCTGTCCTCTTAGATCTTTTAAACTGCGCAACGGATTTTGATACGATTTTTATCAATAGACAGAATGATTCAAGAGGAAGGTTTAACTGTAGAAGATATACCTGAAAAACGCATCAAGATTTCCGCGCGAACGAAGTCGCGGACAAGCAGATAGTGAAGAATAAACCACGTTTTAAAAATACTCTCTACAAAAATACAAACGTTATTTCGCAAAGCTCAAAAAGGTAGTACTTGTTGCTTGTACCTCATGATTTATGTATACAGTACGGGTACTTAGACTTAGCTTTAAAAGCACGTATATTTCATTTCCCTAAGAACACAAACGTAACTTCAAAGAGACTTCTTGACACGTCGCCATATAAAGCAAATAAAATATAAAATGTTTACTTGTAAAAGTGTCTTCAAAGTATGTGCTAAAATAAATATATTTTTACCAAATTAAATTGTACTTAATATCATGATCTTTTAAATGTCACAACTGCTGTAAATTATTTTCAGATGAAAGCTCTCTTGATCTTTCTATTAAATACTTTTTACTTAAAAAGCTTTCAGGATATATTAGTCCCTATAATTAGTAATACAGACTATCTGATTAATAGCTAAACTAAGGCATTTCCTTGTCACCTGTATCTAATTGTAGTGAACCTTAGATTTTCAACAATTTTACAAGACATTCACAAAAATAGTAATGCATTTGGAATTTGACTTAAATTCACCACCAGATCCTCGCTGAAAGATCATAGTGGCATCAAAAATCATACAGTTATTAGCCGTGTACCCAAATGGATTTCCCACAGAACAGTAATGGAATTCCCATTGGGAAAAATACAATCTTCTGTGCAAATCATCTGTCAAAATCCTTCCATACCGCTCACCCTCCGTATACAAGGAAGAACTCTAGTGCACGACGTTTATGTGACAATAATAATGTCTTATTATCACCCACTTAACAGTGACTTCACAATATAGAATATAATGTGACGAGATACCTCACAATGTGCAATTTCCTGCTTCACCTTATGCGACACCGGTTTAGCACTAAATTAATTCTAACCCGGTATAAAGATACGCGGATCGGTAAACGTAGCGTAGGACGTCCTCAGACTCGGTGGAGCGATGATCTGCGCAAGGCAGCTGGCAAGAGCTGGATGAGAGTGGCCGAGGATCGTGCTCAGTGGCGTGTCATGGGAGAGGCCTATGTCCAGCAGTGGACGAATACAGGCTGATGATGATGATGATGGTAAAGATATTATCATGAACTATTTTATTGCCACGAACTGTCTTTGTAACCGTCTGTATAGACAGGGAAATAATGGATGGCTAATGGTTTCTTGGACCTACACTAGATTTAAAAATTTAGTTTTAGTTAATAGTTTGACAGCACGGTTGGCGGAGTAGCAATCGACTGCTGCGCTGCGTGTCGCGGGTTCGAACCGCACGGAACAAATTTTTGTATGGCCTATAGATAGTTGTTCCGGGTAGGCTGTTTGTGTATGTAAGTTTAAATGTTTGTAAGCGCGCCCACGGTACAGGAGAAATTACTAGCGCGGGGCAAAGTTAAAAAAAAGGACAATATTACAGTAAGGTACAAATCATAATTAATAGATCAACAAGTAGCCTTAGACAAGGACAGAAAGATGATGATGATGAATAGGTCCTCAAGATAAATACTACTTATTTTTAATTTTATTCTCTCTTGTATCCTTACTTTAGCGTACCCGATCGCCATCTTAAAAATGTAATACTTCATCCTAGAAAATACCCATAACATGGCATGCATCTTTAACTACTGCAATAAACACTACCTAAACTACATTATTATATTACTGCAATCCTGCCACTACAAACTCAAGGTCCCATCCGCCTGGCACTCAATGACACGAACAGAAATAAAGCAAACAAATCTACCGCTACTACCGACTTCCATCTCCATATGACTCACTAGTGCGCAGGGGGCCTCTGTCCAGGGGGCCTAAAATGGACGCTTTGGCACAATCAATCTTCAATGTTCGATAGAATTGGTTTTTTTCTAGGCAAGCGTGCTCCACGCTAGGACGCATCATCGCTTCACACAGGCAAGTCGCGGTCAAACGCAAGACTATTTAATATGAAAAATTAATAAAAATTCTTAAAATGGTCACAGATGTGGTTCTTATTTTGAATTGTCACTTATTTATTTATTTATTTTGGATTACCAACGAGTTTGTGTTACTTTCAATTTTTTATATAAAATTAAATCTAAAACAGGATATCCACTGGTGGGGATTTGTCGGTGGGGATTTCTGGAATAATCCATATGGTCATGTAACGCATACTCAATTCTAAGTAACCACATCTTACCCATTATCGAGTACACATGCTCTTAAATTAAATTAAAATTAGGAATACATTAAATCATACAATTAATGATTTGAATAAAATATTTTAAAATATACAGACAAATCATATTAACTTAAATTAAATAGTGAAATTAAAATAGAAATACATTATAAATTAAATTAAAATGATGATGGATATTTTTATATACATATATATCACTTCATATTATTTTTATCCTATTATGGTTCTGCTAAAGCAGTCATTTTAGGTGCCCTGACAGAAAGCGGATTATATGCCCCAAGGCCGCACTATTTGTACCACAGGATGCTGCAATCGTCAACATACTTATATAGAATGGGATGAGAATCGTCAAGGATGTGTCAAATTGCCACCAGTAACTATTATGGTAAAGTGTAAATAGTCTGATAACAGATTTGACCCAATAATCCTCAAGACTGATTTTCTTCGAACGTACTACAACATCCTGAATTCCTGATGATATATGAGATAGTGCGACTGATTCTCATGAGGTCTTGGGTACGATTCTCAAGTCGGACTAAGTTTTAGTTTGATGTTTCCGTCTGGTATTTCGCAGAAGCAGCCCGGAGTCTGGATTAGTGCATGCTTGATGGCATTAGGCTCCCCGTATTACATGGGATTTCATCAGTAGTCTAACATGGCTCGTAAAAGATGAGTTGCGCTATAGGTACACCTCTGCCTAAGCCTTCAGGGATACAGGTGTGATGTTATGTAATGTAAAATCTACCTACAAGCTAACTTTTCTTTTCATGTTCTCACATCGTCTATCTCAATTTATCAAATGTAATTCCAATTCCAGGCTATCATTTAAGTTTTATCAGACGGAAAATCCTAATTACGCTTTTTGTCCGATTTAGTCCCCCCGTCTATGTAATTACACCAGGTTCCCAAAGCCTGCAGATATGTGCGTGCCATTTACCCAAGCAGATTTTTTTTTGATGTACCAAGATACATAATATGCTAGGTACTTCATACGATTTCCTTTTTTTCTTAGAATCGGAAAAAAACTTAAACTCCTGGGACGTTCAAGCGTAGTTCTCCAAAATCAAAACGTTGCCATCAACCGGGCACACAAATCCAGACTGGCTGCTACTGAGACATTCTGGATGGAAAAATCCAATGACACTTTGGCCGACCTGAAAATCGAACCCAGGACCTCTTGCTCAGCAGTCGATTAGTGGCCCAACGAAGTATTTCGTTTAATATACTCACCACAAAATGGCAACCAATGAATTTATTTGCACATTTTCAAAGTAACTAACAAACACACACTCATACAGCCTTTGAACTTAAAATGAGTCTTGATGCAAGAAAGCCGGAACTAGGTTGTGTCAACAGCAACCTGGATGCTGGCTCAAAACTAGGTCGGGTTTAACTTGTTAATGAGGCGGCTTGCACCCAGCCTGTATACAAGCCAAGCTAGGATTTTAAAATTTAAATGTAAATGCAGCTGCAGACTTTTATTTTTAACCATAATTAATTATGGTAATGGAGAAGGTCAAAGGTAAGATTTCAAGCGTTTATATTTTCAAGGTTTCAAGCGATTATAATGCAAAATATAACTATAATCTTGGATTTTTTAGCAGGTTTAGCTTAAAGACTACCTAAAAAAAGACTACCTAGTCTTTTTTAGCCTGAAAGAGGATTGGAATTGTGCATGATGAGTAAATAGGCTGGGACACTGTAGCAATGGATAATCTTTATATTCGACTGAAAGCTTCTCCTCCTTTTTCTTCTTCTGTAGGTAGATACCTAAGAAGGAATCTTCCTATATGTAGAAAACAGGAGCTCTCCACATGCATTACTGTTATACAAAAAGAAAAAAAACCGGCCGAGTGCGAGTCGGACTCGGGCACCGTGGGTTCCATACAAACCTGTAGGTATTAATATGATGTAACTAAAAACTTACAGCTTTCTCAATTTTTCCTTTAACTGAGCTATAAGACGTTGCTTCGTACCCTGTAAGTTTCGATTCCCTTGCGAGTGTCGAAAATTTGCGGCATAAATGGCATAACGGGTCTCTTTTGATTGTGTTGGCTTTGAAGTTTGATTTTTCACAGCTCCACACACAGAGGGACAGTAAACCTGAGTATTTGATATAAATTCCAGCTTGATACCTTCACGCGTTCCTGAGAATAACGGTCTTGACAGACAGACAGACGGACGGACAACAAAGTGATCCTATAAAGGTTCCGTTTTTTACTTTCGAGGTACGGAACCCTAAAAACTGATGTTTTACAATAATAAACAAACCTACATTGCACTGTGAGCAATGCCTTGTCGATTAAATTATAAACATCTCATTTAGATCTCTCACCGCTCCAGGGAATAAACATCAAGCCACCTTACCAAATAGACTAATCCATTAATTTATCCAAACAAGGAACGCTAACAGACATAGTTTAATTAATGGACGACTATTCGCCACGTTTCTGTCATTCCCCTGGCCAACGTCGACCTAAATAGCTATTATATATATATATGGATAGGATATATATGATACCTTGCTAGGGGGAGAAATTGGCCGGGTTCTATGTTCTACTCAATGGTTTTGCTCAAATTACGTTCGTTTCAATAGTCGAGCCAGGGGAATAAGGATGACTGGGGACTGATAACAGGCTAAAGGATGATCAATACGTATCTTAAACAAGGGAATGTGGCTATTCTGTTTACGAGATCCAATTTGTTTGTTCGAGTCGGTTTGTGCCTATGAAACCTATGTTGAAACCACCTTTTTTTTCCTTAGCATGTCCCATCTTCATGTATTGTCTTCTCTTGCCTCCGTGCGGGTTTCTCCGGCCAAGTCGTCACGCCAGCATTTTCTATGCCTCCCTCGGCCACGACGCCAGTCTTCTGGTGGGACCGACTGCGTGACGACATAGTACCTACCTTATTTGCCAATTAAATTAATAGAACGTAGTAACTACATAGTTCATCAGCAAACGCTCAATGTGAACCTACAAGAGAAAATAATGAGGAATGTATCAGCTGCCTTTAGTACCGTAAGCTCACTCATTGACCACAACCATTATATAGCTTGTAATTCAATTGTGTCCATATTCCATTTTTAAATAGGGGCAAAATTATTTAGCTAGCAAAACTATGCTGTTAACGTGAAAGGTTATGTGTGTTTGTACACGATGCCCATATAATGATATCAATTTAACTCTGGTGACTGAACAAAACAGAACGGAGTTTAGATTTTTTTTTAAACATGTTTTAACGACGATAATGGTGATCATTAGCAGAACCGAGCGATAAGATCAAAAACAGCTTTTTTAGTTAATTAATATTATCAGTAAAGTTATCTCGTTAGGGTCGTGGTTGGTCAGGGATTATCGACTACAACATTAAATTTAAATAATTATCTAGAAAAAGAGACAAATCGTTGTGATAACAACATCCTCTCCTTGGCTCATAACAATCATAACAGCTGTTTCATGACACAATTTTTTTTCCTCACTATTTTAAACCAAAACCAATCCATCTACCGCCGCGTCGTAAGCATAATAGGTTTGTAAGTTAGTTGTATAAACCCTACTCTGTAAATACACCTACTATCGGTTCACATAATCGATTATTCATTCCTGCCTAGAACGAGACCTATCCGCAACGCTCCATGTAGTCAGATAAAAAAAACACAGGATGCAAATCAAAGGCAAGTGGTTTGATAGATGTTTACCTTTAGTATTTAGTTCATGCTCGGCGCAACAGATGGCGCTACTAGTATGTAGTATGACAGATAACTTATTAAGTCTAGTTGTTGTCGGTGTTATGGTTCTAGGCATACCCTGGATTTTAACCGTCGTGAATTTTCTGAAATATCTTTTGAATATTTATCTACTCGAGCTACTCTTACCTATTATAATAAGAGTATAGATAGCAAATACTAAAAGCTGTCGTACAAATAGATGCAGTTTGGATGACTAGTTGCAGCGAGTGGTCTAGTTTACATACTAAATGCAGTAATGACTCAAGTGGATTATTATTAGAAGATGTCTCATGCCACGTTTGTGATCCTAGGGATTCGTGGACTAGGCTTAAGTAGTCAGTGACAAAATAATAGCAATAAGTAATAATAATAATAATAATTGTTGATATAACGATCCCACATGACGAGAACCTCGTGAAAGCAGAGAAAGATAAGCAATTCAAATATCTAGATCTGGCTCGCGAGGTTGTCGACATGTGGGATGTGAATACAGCAGTCATTGTGCCGATAGTCGTGTCGGCCAATGGCTTAATTGCCAAAAGCCTCGACCAACATCTTAGTAGGCTTTCGCTTGGCAGCTGGATCAAGGGCTTGATTCAGAAAGCAGTACTTCTGGACACGGCGCGTATTGTTAGGAGGTTCCTCTCTCAAGAGCCCTGACCACCGGTAGCTCGGACCCTGTTCCCAATGCCGGTGGGCTCCTATTTTTTATATTTTTAAATGTTTTTTATATAATTTTGTAAAAATATTTAAAAATGTAAATTATATGTTTTAAAAATGAATAAAGGAATAATAATAATTTATTTGACACAAACATAGGTTACATTTAAACAGATATGCAGGACAATTTACATTTTTCTTAATTTTTATATTAAAGAAAAATGTAAATTGTATTCATGCCACGCCTGTGATCCTAGGGATACGTGGACTAGACTTAAGTAGTCAGTGACAAAATAATACGTAGATACATAGGTTAAAATCACATACACCAAGGAAAAAGGTCATGATTTTACGTGGGTCGTGAAATGTCACTTATCGGAATACAATTCACTTTTGTGACAATTTACGATTTAATCAAAATAGAAATCTAAACTAATATTATAAAGAGGAAAGATTTGATTGTTTGTTTGTTTGTTTGTTTGCATTGAATAGGCTCCGAAACTACTGGTCCGATTTAAGAAATTCTTTCGGTGTTAGATAGCCCATTTATTGAGGAAGGCTATAGGCTATATATCATCACGCTACGACCAATAGGAGTGGAGCAGCAAAGAAAAATGTTGCGAAAACGGAGAAAATGTGACGCAAACGAAGTAGCGCCGGACAGCTAGTATAATAAAACCTTATTCTTAGAACTTACGGCGTCATAACTTATCCAATCAAGCGGTAATGCTATTTCTACTTTGGATGTTGTCGTGGGTATTTAGTCTGAACGACCCAAAAGGAATGGCACGCGTGCCATTCGACCGTAATCGAAAAAAAATCTACTTCCGAAAGGACCCGGTTATAGAAAGATTTCAAATTAATTTAAAGGGACGGTCGCTTACATTGTGATAGCCGTATAGTTTATGAATTTTATCTATTTAGATACTTATTTAAAATCAGCTAGATAAACTTTATAACCGGTTGGCATGACTTCAGCTAGCTAGCTCAACAATGATCCTTTCTTGTCAAACAATTACAAACAGGCTGCATAGCCGTGACGATGCATAATAACGGGACTACTATAGTTGGTTAAGTATACTATGTACTTCAATAATAATTAATTAACTATCGCGTTGGTCTAGCTATCGCAAGAGCCATTGCTATACATAATTCCTGATCCCCGAGTTCCAAATCAGTGTTATTTGGCTGTTCCAGCAGGAATTTCTCAGTACCAGCCTGGTCTTTGGATTTGTGCTCTGTTTATAGTTATGGGTTCGGACATAAATGGTGCTCTATGGTGTGGACCCTTACTCTTCGAGAAAATACAGGCGTGATATTTTTTACTAAATAACTAGCTATACCCGTACCCGGCATGCGTTGCAATGCACTTTTTCCTACCCTACCTTACCTACCTACCCTACCTACCTACCCTCCCCTACCTACCTGCCCTACCCTGCCTTTCTCACCTTTTAAACGTTCCTTGGACTTTTACAAATATTTCAAAACCAAAATTAGCCAAATCGGTCCAACCGGTCTATAGTTTTAGTTAGACTAACAAACGTAATTTAATTTTTATATATAGATTAGATAGATAAAAATAAAAAACTTGTATACTTAATATCGAAGCCAAATTAACCAGAATGACCATTACAATAAAAAGGATCGTTTAATATCGAAACCAAATTAACGAAAAAAGACATTTCCCAAAAATGTTGTCATGTCTATAAAAAACTTTCTGGTCATTAAGCTGCAAGCACAAGATATTCATCAGAATGAATACATTACCCGTTATTGCAGAAGGGTGAACAGATGAATGGATGTTTGGGTGCAACACACCCGTACCATGCAAATGATATGAATAGTAATTACGCTGCCAGAGCATATTGGATGGAGTTATGATAGGAATCCTGTTAAATTTCTGATAGCCGACAGACAATTTAACTTGGGCGGGCTTACGACCGATATTGTTATGAGTTTTATCACAAACTCGGAATTGGTTTTTAATATTTAGGTACATAACAAATCAGCTGCATCCGGTTAGACTGGAAGCCGACCCCAAGATAGTTTGGGAAAAAGGCTAGGCAGATGATGAGGTACATAACAAATCATAAATGCGTTAATATAATTTATTCAACTATATTAAAGGTAAACTTTTTATAGATAAAGTAGAGAAGAAAGAAGTAGAGCCCAGCTTTGTGCCCCGTTGATGTCAATAGGCTCATCCTCTACTGGGCCTCAAGTCTGCTATTACAATAGTGTCAGAATGGCCTATCATTGATTTCATAATTGTTGATTTTGACAAGTTTGGTAATCTACTAATATAATAGCGTCATTATGACTTCACAATGGTCAACCACTGACACTCCATTTAAAGAAATGGCATATAATTTGACAGACCATTATGAATTTAGCAGATTACGAACTTTTAGCAAAATGACAATGGGATCGTGTTGGAATGACAATGTTTATAAAAATAGCAGACTTGCGGCCCTGATGTAATGTTACGTCGATGTAAAATTAGGGATACCTCTGCCTAACCCTTAGGGTATAGAGGTATGTTATTTTATGATCAAAATGTTTTTTTTTACTAAAATTACAATACAGAGGTGTTACTTAAGACTAAACTCGCCAAACTGTTTACGTTTGATGGCGAGAGGCGCTCTTTTATATAACAATGAACCACTATATTTATATATTATACTAACTAATTATATACTAAACTTACTTATTATATTATGTTATGGCTAAATCATAGACAATGTATTTATTTCTGGTTGCAGCCCTGTTTAATGTTTTTTTAATTTTGTCTAGAGTGATCAAAATGCT
This sequence comes from Cerastis rubricosa, assembly GCA_949152445.1. Classification (NCBI taxonomy): domain Eukaryota; kingdom Metazoa; phylum Arthropoda; class Insecta; order Lepidoptera; family Noctuidae; genus Cerastis; species Cerastis rubricosa. The sequence continues at coordinate 5,775,502 of OX424532.1, forward strand.
ATAACTTTACTTCAAAAGGCATTACTAGGGGTAGGCACCCCTAGTCCCCTATGCCTTTTGCCCCCGTATTCACAAACGCTCGGTTTCGATTTCAATTCGATAAGTCGTATGTCTATCTTGTTTTGGCATTATGAAAGCGAGCGAGATAGACATACGACTTTCCGAATCGAAACCGAAACCGAGCGTTTGTGAATACTGGCGTTGGAGTAAAGTTATGCACTCACGAGTGAGAATAATGTCTGTTTTCAGTCATGCTACTGCTTCCTATAACAGTAGACATTCCAACAGTACAATAATTGGCATGCGCTTGTGAAGTGATTTCAATTTCATTTGTGCATGCTAAATTCATCATTTTTACCGTAACCACTTTTAATGTACAAACATCCAGCGGTAGTTAATCGATTTTGGTTGTTAGCTGGCTATGGGTGGTTTAAGTAATATAAATACCAGAATCAGCAGTGAAAAAGAAAATGATCAAATAATTTTGGTCCGGGCTGTAATTTGTAGATCTTTGACAGTCGTTACGAGTAGTCAGAAAGCAAAAGTCTGAGATCCAGTCTTACCAAGGGGTATTGTATTACTCAGTTACTGGGTTGTGGAGGTCAGATAGGCAGTCGCTTCATGTAAAATACTGGTACTCAGCTGCATCCGGTTAGACTGGAAGTCGACCACAAGATAGTTTGGGAGTTGGCTGAGAGAAGGCTAGGCAGATGATGATGACCGAGCTTGATATAAATTTGTGGTCCAGAGTAGAGAAAGCTCTAACTTCTACACTAGATCCCCGAAGCCAGTGTCCCTTTTATTGAAATTATGAGTGCGTTATAAGCAGAGGTCGGAATTAGGTAGAGTTATTTTTGTACAACTGATTTCATACAGCGAAAGAATAAAGTGGATATGCCTCAAATCTCGAGATTAATTTTAAAGAGCAGAAAAATCCCGTGATTTATTAAATAAAAAAGTTACTTACTTTTACACAATTTAAACTATAATCCGACAGCGGATGTCCGAAGTTGCAAAAATCTAATGCGCACACGCCCGGGAAGATCCATATTAATATCAACATTTCGATGCAAGTACATAAATAACTCTACCTAATTCCGAACTCTGATTATAATCCACTCATTTAGGCACAAAGTTTCACACTTCTCAAATCAATCACTAGTCAGTCTTTTTATTTGCGTAACCTACAGACGTCAGGTGACCGATGACTGGCATTTCTTTTTTTCTTTCAAACACCACTGTCTCGATGGATAGAAATGGCCTTATGAAAATGAACTTCTATTATAACAATAGAAGTTCATTTTCATAAGGCCATTTCTAAGTAATATTATTTTATAAAAGCTTGAGTCTAGTCTAAATAGTTTGGTTGTTAAAAGTTTTAGATCGTTAACGAGTATAGGTGATGGTGTCAAAAGAAAATCTTTATAAAAATCCGGTAAACTGGTGCTTTCGAGTACCTCCTACATGTAAAATGCTGCGAGGGTGTTACTTCGCGTTGGTACACTCAGTCCTTCAGTATGGCGTTGAGTTCTGGGGCCGAGCTGCGGATTGGGAGCGAGCCTTCAGGATGCAGAAGCGTGCCGTAAGAGCCATTACACGATCGCAATGGGATGCAACCGCGAGACCACTTTTTAAAGATTTAAAAATATTGACTGTTCCCGCTATGGTGGTATTGCAGGCGGCGGTATATGTGAGAGAACATTTAAACGAATATAGTAAACGCGGAGATAGGCATGACTACTGTACTCGTGGTAGAAACAAATTAGCTGGTTACCCACACACCCTATCTAAGTCTGGAAAGTTAATACATATAATGGGTCCAGCGGTATACAACCGGCTACCCGATGATATTTTAAGTGCGACGTCTGATAATGTTTTCAAACGTAAACTAAAAGGCTGGCTAACCGAACACGCATTGTATGACCTAAAAGAATGATTTTAGGTAATTGAGTTAATTATTTTTTTTTATTTTTACTTTTTGTTGACAAACGATTAGTCTATATTGATGTATTTCTCGAGTAATTCTTAATTTATTATTATTTATTTGTATTTTCAAACTTATTGTATGATAATTTGTATTTTATGCTCTTTTAATTTGATTTGTGCTTTTATTTTTATTCATTTTTTTTTTTGCTAAACTTGACATGTAATTATAATAATTATTAATAAACAAACTAAACTAAACTAACATCATCGACATGCCTATAATTGCCGACTCGTTAGTAAACCCACATTTCGCCAGATATGCTTAAGTCCCATCCCATTTAATAGGCGTGGCGAGCCTATTACCATCAACCGGGCATAAATCCAGACTCCGTGGCTGCTACTGAGAAATTCCTGTTGGAAAAACCGAATAACAATTTGCAAGACCCGGGAATCAAACCCCGGACAACATGCTCAACTAGACTGTTGAGCATGTTGTGTATTGCGACCTGTATAGACAAACGAGGCAGTCGTACCTAGGCGCAATTTATCAAATCAAACCTACTTCAAGCCAATGCTGCACAATCACCACTGTTCCCTTTTCAAAATTATGGTTACAATAGTGGTTGATAACATAATTTTATGATTTACCAGCTGCCCCGCGCAACTTCGCCTGCGTCACATTTTCCTCGATTTCGAAACATTATTCATTGCTGCTCCGCTCCTATTTGTCGTAGCTTAATGATATATAAACCTATAGCCTTCCTCGATAAATAGGCTATCTAACACTGAAAGAATTTTTCAAATCGGATCGTAGTTCCTGAGATTAGCGCGTTCAAGCAAACAAACAAACAAACTCTTCAGCTTTATAATATTATTTATAATATATATAGTGAAGATGAGTACTTAGTAATGTTCCAACCATCACAATTCATACATTACGTTATAGTAGCCACGTTACGAGTGCACGTGTTCTGGAGCTGGAGACCTGCCTAACCACTTACTGCGGTTATCGCAGACTATTGAGAACGTGAGCGAATCGTGCATATTTACTCATTCGAATAAATCTCGTGCTGCTCTTAAAAATCAGAATAAAAGTATTGTGGTATTTTCCTCAAAGAAAATTTTCCGTTTCAGATTTAGGTAGGTACTTGGTAAATAATGGTCGAGTTAATATGATCACCTGAAAACTGACTTGGAAACCTATTTTAATATCGAGGAAAATTTAATTAAACTGTTGATTATCTACCTGCCAACGTGTAAACACACAGCTAAGATATTAATAAATGGATAATTTATATAACGCAAGCATTTATAGTACATTGTGTATTAAGGTCGGTAAGTAAGGAATTACAATCGAGGCTCTAGTAGAAGCCCGAAGTCGAAGACTGAGGGCTTTCTGAAACGAGGTTCGTAATTCCCGTACCGCCCGTGAAACATACAATGTTTTTCATCACATTTGCGAGTAAATAATTATGAATTATAATAATTATAATAAATAAATAAGCCTTAATACCCAAGTCAGGATAAATATTATTACGAAATACGTGAACTTTTTTTCAAGCGGATGGCGGTTTTTGCCCACACCACAGATTATACAAATGTTTCGTTCAGAAACGTTAAGGGCAACTGTTACTTATGTAGGTATACAGCCATGACGGAGTGCAACAAAATAAAATAAATTTTGAAAAATAAAAAGTTTTGATACAAAAACTATTATTAAGAACATTAGTTGAGTATTTAAGTAACATCTAGCGAGATTGCAATGAAATTCCTATTTAGATAACATTTTAAGACAATTTTTCAATAGCGTGTAAACTCCTTGCTTGAACTTGTAAGACCTGTGTGCTGCGATAAAATTAAAAAAAAAATACTTACCGACCGTGGCTTTCATGACAAAAATAAAGCTCGAGGTTTTTATATGGGGCATTACGGCAAAGTTAACCTGTATGTTTAGATACTGTTTACGAGCAAGTGTGATGAAAAATCCTTTTTATTTTTGCCCTGCAGACCGCTAGCAAGAAACGTGGGGCCTTACCATGACGTCTTAAAGGAGTATCATTTTAAAGCAAATCCAGTGTGGGAAAGACAGGGGACTATATAGAACGTCTAGCGTAATCTCTTTCCCACTCTGGAATAATATTAAACAATAAGTACTGCTTTAAGACGTCCTAGTAGTCCAACTGATATAAGAATCAGATTTAGACGTTTGAATTTAAAAAAAAAGTTTGTTTTATGTAATGTCATAGATCAAAGTACGACCTGCAGACAGTTCATACTAGAGTTCTTATATAATACTACGTGGTCCAGTCACGTGTACTCGCAGTTAACTAGCGTGACACTTACTACGTTGTAACGTCTAACGTGTAATACTTTAGAGTTTGTTCGTATTGGACTGCTACACACGCACGCGTGCGTGTATACACGGCTACTTATTTCGTTTGGCGCTCGATTAACGTTGAAAGGAGGGTGCTGTTGGTAAAAAAATGTGAAATTGTCTGTGAAAATTGTATTGAAAAAACAAGGCGGAAAGGCGGAGGCGTTAGTTCCGATTAAGATCACACCCTAAAAGATCCAGAAGATATAATAAAGGAGGAAGCGCGAATTTAGTCCGCGAAATTCTAATTTTCTTTGGTTTTTTTGCTATTTGCAGGACAGTTTCGGGCTATGTGTTAAACAAAATATGATTTGCGACTGTAACACGAATGTATTTACAGAAAAATAAACATTCAAATCATCAATACTACCTTCTAAGATAGTTTAATCCCGACACTCATCTGCAAATTGCATAAAGAAAATCCAAATCAAATCATCAAATGACCCCTTCCGCTCTGAGCGGAGCGGAAAGGAGTGTCAGACTTGTACAGACTAAAACCCATGTTCCTTCTTAGCCCTTTGTGTTCCAGGGTCGCGGTATCTCTTTCGAACAGTCCCGCAGCCCTGGGTTCGCGGCCTACCCTGGTCCTTTCACCTTAAATCAAACTATCTAACGGTTGAATTAAAAAAAAAAACCTTAAAAGATCAGAATCTATCTATCTGGCCGTCCATAATACTACAAAGTCCAGTCACGTGTAGTCACGGTTTCCCAGCGTGACACTTATTACGTTATACTTATAACGTGAATTAACTTTAGAGCTTGTTCGCACTGCAAAAACCAATTAGCGGTTTGTCGATTTGTCGAGTCTGCGGAATTAAAGTTATTGTGGTGCTTAATTGGTTTGTACACGGGTTTGCACTGAGCCAGCTGAAAACTGCGGTTAGCTACGGCTGATCTTAGGTTGCATTTATTGGGTTTCTTTAGTAATGGGTACCTATTTGCGGTTGTATAAAAAATGTTATATATTAAAGCCGCATTTTCACTAGGGGACATGTGTTCCGCGACTCTGTCGCCCGACGTCGCGCGGGACATTTACGGGTCCCGCAAATTGTCGCTAGTCGCGCGACATACTGATCACGACTGGCTAATGTGTGCAAGAGAAATGTCGAGCGACATTGTCCCACAAAGTTGCAGAGACTTACCACGTGAATGTTGGGCGATATGTCTCCGCGACATGTCTCCTAGTGAAAACGTGGCTTTAGGATACGAAGTTCCTGATACGGACTTTTAAATAAGAGTAGCTTGCCGCCGACTGGAGTCAAAACATTGAAAAGAAGTCGAAGAATGAGAGGAGAAGGTACCCAACAAGTGTAAGTTTTCTACAACTGCTTATATTCTGCTCAGTTTTCAAGATACACTTACCCATACTACCAGCAAAATCCATAAAAAATGTAATATCCGATTTTCCTCCTTAAAAACTACCCTACTCTAGCAATTTCTTATGTTAACACCAAATATTAGCAGCAGCTTTAAACCTAACCATACACTTTGAGATAATCCTTTAACCACCGACCCGATCATAATTTTCAGTTACACCGCAGTGTGAAATGACCTTTGTCCAACGTGTATCATATTGGCTGGCTTGCCAAATGGCGGGCGAGGCACTGACCACTGTTGTATGCAGCCAAACCACGATGCCACTCTGCTATTAAATAATGCAATACCACTTAGATATTGGTTATGTTGGTACTATAATTCCTACCGATATTGTTTTGTTTAAAGTGGTTGTTTGCTTTATTTATATGATATCTTATTAATATTATTATGTGAAAGTTTGTATGTTTGTTCCCCATTCATGCAAAAATATCAGAACAGATTTGGATGGAAGGCACACAGATAGTTTTAAAACGTAAAGAACACATGCTTCCTACTTTTTCTCTCGGCCCGATTCTGAAGACCACACGGTATAAAAGTTTTATCAAAATCCATTCAGTACTTTTGGCGTTAAAGATTTACAAACTATCTATTCTTATGTCCTCAAAAACGTACGTGTATAAGATAATACTAAGATATAGAATATCTGAATATGGTCTAGTCTATGCTCCCTCAATTATAAGAAAAACTACTGTTCTAATTATGAAATGTTTGTTTTTTTCACAGGTACGTTTTCAAACGCCTGGCTGATTTACATTGGCGTAAGATAAGTATCGAGTTTAAATCAAGTACAGTCCTTAACGACGGACTTTTACCTTTGCCAAGCAATCCAACAGTAACACACACAATACTGTGACGAGAATATAGTTTATAGTTTTCACTGTAGTTATCACAAACTCGTTAGGGGCTGCAGACGAACAACGTCAATACTGCAACGAGAATTCATAGTGCCAGCAATGCCAAATCAGAAGGACAGTTCAAGTACCAAGTTGTGTGTCCAAATTTCAGTTAGGTAGGTTTTCTTTTGAAGTTGGTACCACAATAATGATTATTATCATCTTCCTGCCTTTTTCCCATTCTACTTGGGGTCGGTGCAACACGTTTTCTACCATTCTCCGCCCTGTCAGAAGACATTGCATCATTTACTCCTGTCTCTTTCATATAATTCCTCAAACAATCCATTCATCATCACAGTAGAAATAGATCAAGGGGTATAATCCCCTACTTTACAAATTCAGATAGTGTAAATCAGCTGTAATAAATTTTAATTAGTGGCATATACCTAGTATCCGATTGGTAGGTCGTCAAGCTGTGCTTTTGATTGGTTTCCAAAAATACTTAAACCTTATATTGATTGACATGACAAAATTAACGTGGTAGGCAATTATATAATATTTGTCGATAAAGTCGAATAATTATCAATCCACATGAACTCAATATACAGGGTGTCAGAATTGACGTCAAACTAGATTATGACATTATGACCTTTTAATTTGAAGTCAGTGCCACGATTAGAGGATATCGTTTTAAAAACTATCAAAGTGTGGTCCGATTTATATCGATGGAGTATTAAACTAGATTAGGGTAATCACAGTGTAGATAATTGTTTTACAATTATAGTTGGTATATAATTTAAGCTAGCTAGATTTTAGGTTGCTATTGGAAAATTAAGAAGGTCCAAACAAAGAAATATTCCGCATACCTATATGTCAAATCGTATCTAATTAAATACTGCGTCCATTTTGTTTGTTTCTACCATTATAAAAGGTAACCCTGACAAAAACAGAAGTTCAAACGTCTAAATATAAGCTTTTGCTTTCCTTCGAAAATTCTCTTTGGTTGTAGAAAAATATTTATGAACTAGAAATAAGTAGGATTTCTATTGTTTTTACATAGATTACAAGATGATGTTGAAACATTTACTGAACGTAATTTAGTGATGAATCATACAGAGTTGTTGACCTATTTTTAGGGTTCCGTAGCCGAATGGCAAAAAACGGAACCCTTATAGATTCGTCAAGTCTGTCTGTCTGTCTGTCTGTCCGTCCGTCTGTATGTCACAGCCACTTATTTCCGAAACTATAAGAACTATACTGGTGAAACTTGGTAAGTAGATGTATTCTGTAAACCGCATTAGGATTTTCACACAAAAATAGAAAAAAACAATAAATTAAGGGAGTCCCCATACTTCGAACTGAAAACCAAAAAAAAAAATTTCATCAGACCCATACGTGTGGGGTATCTATGGATAGGTCTTCAAAAATGATATTGATGTTTCTAGTATCATTTTAAAAAAAAAACAACTCTGGAAAAACTTTATGAAACTATACTTTTAAGTACCTATACCAAAATAAAAACTGTAATATGTAGGCTACACAGTAGCAAAAAACATTTCTACTATTACTCGTACGGATACAAGATCTATTTATAGTGAGGATAGAGCACCAGATTTCTCTGGCCTTTGTGCAAGACCCTTCTTCTTCGTCATGTCAATTTTCACCACTGTTTTTGGCCATTGTTGTTTGTGGCTCTCGCTGGATTGTAGTTCCTCTCCGGCTGTGATAGTTTCTCAGAAGAGGCATCTATCATCAGCATACAAAGATTCGTAGGCTTCCAGCAATTTCGGCGATTCCGGATTCAAGCCAGGCACGTAAAGAGAAGGGCAGTGACACTGACCAGATCTTTTCCACAAACTGCTGGCCTATTCTTTTACTCCTTTTCCAGTGTGGGAAAGAGATGGCGCTAGACATCCTGTATAGCTCCGTCTCTTTCCCACGCTGGAATAAGAGTAAAACAATAATGCTTTAAGACGTCATATTAGGCCATCAGGTCATTATTTTCTGGTATCAGCTCAATCTCACACAACTCAATGTCTCTTTTGTCTTTGGAAAAGCTGCTCCATTTGGCTTTAGAAAAATTAAAGCGGCGTCTGTAAGGAACTTCTACAAAACCCTTAATCATTGCAGAGAATGAAAAGCCTACGTTGTGTAAAAGAATTTTCAGTTGGTCACCACCAATATCATTTTCAGTACTGGAAAACCCATAAAATAGATTTATTAAGATAAACGAGTGAATTGCTTAATTTAATCCACTTTATACACTTGTATATTAGTAAGCATTTTATAAACAAACTGATCGATGCGGCCTGTTTAACACTGACTCATTGAACAGCAAATTCAAGGAAATCTTACTTTTACCGGAAACATGGTTTACCGATCTGACGATTCCTGAATTTCATGAATTCGACTTCTTAATAAAAATGTAAAAACTCGTTTTCCTTTAACCTCATTTCTGAAAAACGTGTTTCTAAATTCGTAATACGCGAATTTACATCGTATTTATCTAGGAGTTAAGGAATATTATCCCGAAATTGGAATGGCATTTGATAATAGGCTATTGTTCGTCTGGCTGATCATTTTGTAGGTAGGTACCTAATGGTGGTACCTATTACCATTTAGGTACTTACATATATATAATAATATATTTATAGGTTGTACGCACGACTACCAATCAAGGTATACAAAACCTATATGTAATTGTAGCGCTAACTAATTTTTTTATGTGCTTACACGAATAAAGGTTCAGTTTACGTTACAACTTCAAATTGTTGCCTTTTGAATCTTCTTCTTTTGTGTCGCTGTCACGACTGATAGCGTACTGTTAGCCTGCGTCATCCCCATGCTGATCAAAGGGGCTCTCCCCATAACTTCCATTTCAGATTAGCGGCTTTTTGTGCAACTAATACTAACTGCACAGTAATTTGTGTTTAGGAGCGCTGTGTGGTGTTGCGTACATGGTCACGACAATTTTTATATTTAGATAGCGATTTCCACTTTCAATATTACTTACTAGTCAACTTAATTTTCATTGGCTTATCGTTGAAATTTATTTCAGTGGAAAAATATCAGTTTTGGTAACGGATTTAAATATGGCACACCCACAGGTAGCTACTACTTTAATAAATCTACTACTTTACTATATCGTATAATAAAGTAGTAGATTTCCTCGAATTTCCCTGCAAAGCCAGGAAGTTTACGAGTGTGTGGCTTCACTTGAACTGAGGCCGACTTACGACCTCGTTGAACGGCTGAAGAGATCATGAATAAAGTCTTGAGTCCGAAATACGATCGTGAGGAAAGCCGAGTAGAATCCTTCAACGTGAACTGTCACGTTGCATAAACTTATACAGGGTCATATAAATTAGATAGCGCAACTTCACAGGTATATTGTGTGTCGATTGATAAAGACGATAAAATATTATTGCTAACCTTAAGTAACATAACATCACGCCTGTAAACCCCTAAAGGTTAGGCAGACGTGTACCTAATGGGGGGTGAGCATATTGCCATCAACCGAGCACAAATCCAGGCTGGCTATTATTGAGAAATTCCCGATGAAAAATCCAATAACACATTGCTCGACCTGTGAATCGAAACCAGGACCTAGGCTCAGCAGTCGCATTTGCCACTACACCAACGAGGCAGTCTTTAATAACAATAGCCTTATTTTTAAGTAAGTTCATCTGATGGCCGTTGACACATTGACTCTTAAAGTTATTTTTTAATGATGAAGTATCCATATCGCGTCTGTGAAGTTTGAACATTTAAAATAACCTTCTAAAAAAAATCCCCTAAGTTTTGTCGTTTAATAAACTGAAATGAGCGTTAAAATTGAAAGTCACTATAATGTAGGTACTTAGGTCCATATTCTACAATACTGGACAAGAAGATTTGGTAATCGCAATGTGTTTTTCACATTGAGACGAACACTGATAAATCATAAACTAGACACATGTTTACGGGACCCAGGTAGAAGAAAATTGTTTGAATCTTTGCCGGGTAAACACGTCGCTATATTCAAGCAAAGATGGGATAACTCTTCTCTCTAGTCATAAGAAAAGCACTATTATCATCATCATCATTCCCTTGCCTTTACCCCAATTAATTTGGGGTCGACGCGGCAGTCTTGTTCTTCCATACTTCTGTGTTACTCGTAATGCTTAATGAAAACAGGGTAAATTATAAGAAAAGCATTCAAATAATCTTTTGGCGATTGACTAAGTTTCTAAGAACGTCGGAGATGTTAGTTAATACATTTCTCATTATCACCACGTTTCCTTTGGCTCTCAACCAAAAGTCGACGAGAGTAACAGCTCAACAGCTCTGATTCACAACGCCGCCATTACTGCATTGCTAGGATGCGTGCGTCGCCGAAGTCCGAACGCGTTTCAAATGTTAATCATGTTCTTTGTTCAAAATATGCGCAATGTTATGAAACTATACGAACTTTTTGGACACATACTTTTTTTTTGTCGTAGGCGCGAACTTTTAATGTTTATGATAATCTCTAATCTGTTCTTTTGGAAGAGTCATATCTACTGATTACAAACACACATAGTTAAAGAATTATTCGTTTACTAGACTTTCAGGCATTTCACACTCTGAATGTTTAAAGCGAATGACTAATCAGTAGGAGGTGATTATAGTAGTTATGTCACTATATATTGGAATTCTTATATTAAGAATACCAAAAGACTATACCTAAATGAGCATAGGTATAAACTGTACGGATGTGTAGTAGCGGATGTCATCAAACATCGTTATTATAATGCGCAGGCGGCGGCGCCGCCGCCGACGACTTCTTCTCTCTAGTCTTTGATCGTAGGCTCGTAGCACATTTCATTAACCATAATGTAAATAAACGCACTTTACGCATGCGTGCCAAAACGTGCGTACAATATTATTAGTTTAATACTTACTACAAAAATATAGAAGGAAGTAGGTAATGCCTGCTACAAAGTAACAAGTGACAATTTATATTATTATGTGCGTCTATGACAAATTTAAGAATTATAACGTCATTTTATATTGTAGTTTACCCACAGGAACGTACTAGCGGGATAGAAAGTATACCTACTATGTGTTAATCAACCACCCTTGAGCCGAATTTCATCTAAATCCGTTCAGTAGTTTTACCGTGAAAGAGTAACAAACATCCTTCCATCCTCACAAATGTGTTAATCCAGGGTATAAGCTATGTACATACCAATTTTCATCTAATTCCTTTCAGCCATTGATGCGTGAAGGAGTGACAAACACACACACACACACACACACACTCACTCACAAACTTTCGTCTTTATAATACATATAAAGTGTGATCAATTCATCGTTTAAAGTCTGTGAAAAGCGTTCCGTTTTATCGAAATACTCCATTTGCTACGCAGCTCGCAGTAGTTATGTAATTTTTTATGTTATCTTGTAAGTGTGTATCTAGGAAAACTCATCGAGTTTTACGATTACGAATCATTCTTCCATTAAATCAAAGAAGATAAGAAACAGATTGTCTTCATATTCTAGAAATCTAAAGTTAACAGAATTCATTTCGTACTTCATTTCCTTTTGGTATTACTCAATATCAGAATAGGTTAATAAATAAACTAGATGTATGGAATAACTGAAACAGAACTGAAGTGTTGAGTATGAATGTGAGTGTAAAAGTAAAGGAATATCAAAGAAACGATGGATGGACTGTGTTAAGGATGATATTATGTCAAGAAAGTAAGTGCCTCTTGAGATGACAAGTGATAGGGAAGTATGGAAGAAAAGACACGCTTGGCCGACCTACATTTTAAAAAAGAAACTTTGCCTCGCACTAGGTATTTCTCCCGTATCGTGGGTGCGTTTACAAACATTTAAACTCACATACACAGCCAGACCCGGAACAACTATCTGTAGGCCATACAAATATTTGTTCCGTGCGGGGATCGAACCCGCGACACGCAGCGCAGCAGTCGATCGCTCAACCACTGCGCCAACCGTGCCATCAAATTTGGATAAGGACATGAGAATGATGATGCTGAAATAAACCTCTTTATGAGTCGTTGGATTCATCATCATGAATAACTTTTACTATTGGATTTGAATTGTGAAAAAAAAACATTTGCTCCAACATAACTTGATTGCATAGCTCAAAAAGTGTCATCATCATCATCATCATTGGCCTATAATGTTCCCACTGCTGGGACACAGGCCTCCTCTCAATGAGAGGGAGGGGGCTGTAATCCACCACGCGGGCCCAGTTCGGGTTAGTAGATGTCACGTGTCTTCGATTTTTTAGTTCTTGAACATGCCGGTTTCCTCACGATGTTTTCCTTCACCGTTTTTGAGATCAGCGGTGATGAAATAAATTACACAAAGTAATGCGCCTGCCTGGGTTCGAACCCACGGCTTAATGCTCGTTAGTCGGGGCTGCCACCACTGGGCACCGCTGCTTTCAAAAAGTGTAGTGTACTGCTTTTTTAAAAGTATTAGTACATTGACCATCAAAAAATTTCCAGTTAAGTATTTCAATTATTTTTTATTATAAGGTCAAATGGTCGATTATTCTTCTTCTCTTGTACCGTAAATAGATGAGTAAATCAAGATTGATAGCAGAGCAACCTATTAATGACCTCTTCAATGCATAATCATCATCATCATCTGCCTAGCCTTTTCCCAAACTATATTGGGGTCGGCTTCCAGTCTAACCGGATGCAGCTGAGTACCAGTATTTTACATGAAGCGACTGCCTATCTGACCTCCACAACTCAGTAACTGTGTAATACGATACCCCTTGGTAAGACTGGATGTCAGACTTTTAGCTTATGACTACTCGTAACGAATGTCAAAGATCTACAAATGACAGCCGGGACCAACGGCTTAACGTGCTTTCCGAGGCACGGAGGAAACTCGATATGTAATTATGGTCACCCATCCACAGACCAACCTCGGCAAGCATGGCTTAACCTTAAAGATCGACCTGGGCAGCTGTTATTATTTAGCCACGAGCTCCTCAGTCAATCCTGTCCTTCAATGCATAATCATTTAATTCAAATGCAACACGTTTTCTTCGTCCAGTCTCCTCAGTCAGACGTCAGGGCATCATTTACTCCTTCCTCTTTCATAACATTCCCCACTCAATCCATCCATTTTTTCTTTAGTCTTCCTCTCCTCATCCATCAACATTCATATCCATCACTCTTTTAGTCACATGCGTTTTATCCCTCCTCATTACATGTCGCACCCTCCGGTCTGCTCTTCATCCCGTAAAATCAATTTATTTGACACTGTATTGATCGCTTCTAAAGAAGAGAACGTACCTAATCTCGTTAGTCGCCAAATCCCAGACGAGTATACATTACATGTTGTGGCAAATCTTTACTGGAAAAACCACCCCATAAACTATATCTACTGAAAAAAACTCACTAAATACGACAACTAAGACCTTACCTTGATTTACGCCTTGTCGCATATACCACTCTTGTACATGAAGTTAGAATAAATAAATAAAACCAATTAACATAATTGGCTGAACCTTGAGAAGCCAATGATCTCCCTTTACACAGTGGTATCTATATTGCGATAATATTTCAGCTATATTCCAATATCTACATAAATAACCCCTTTCAACGAAATACCAAATAATTCCGCCTGAATACCAAAGCTTCTAAACCTACACAATTCCTTTTCATGGAACATGATAGGTTGAATGCTCTCCTCAGAAGTCTTTTAATCTTCGATCGTCATTTTAAGACCTTAAAGTAATTTTTTACGCTTTAGACCTCTGGACTAAGTAAGAAAAGCTGTGTAATTGTGTATTTGCACACTAATAGGTTCTCAAATTACTGCTAAGCTTTATGATCGCGAGGGAATGAATCCCATCCAATGGAGGATGACGTAGAAAATTAGATTAGAAGGAATTAGAATTAAGTGAGTTTTTTTTCTGTTGGATAAGGTCACTTAGAGGTTATTTGTTTAATTTAGGTAAAGATGAAACGGTTAATGTAAAGAAGAAGTTACGAATAAAGGCTACTCATTTAAAGGATTCTTACCTAGAGAAGAAGGAATCATAATCACTGATTATGCTTATTTATCAGCATAGTTTTATGAGCGAAGTGTGACATGAAAAGCAGTTGTATTCTGAAAAGCCGAAATACAAAACTGTAGCTTTACTTTCCAAAATTTGAGAAAGACCGTTGTTTTTGTTGTCTTAACATATCATCACGCCTGAAATCTCCGAGGGATTACACGGAAGTGTACCTTGTAGCACAATAACATTACGCCAATTCCATTCCCATGTAATAGGGAACGAGCTATTATTGTTTTAATATATAATTTGAATTTAATTTATATTTAATTTAATTGTGACATTTATTATGTAATTCTAATGTGTATGATTGTGTTATTTTACTTTTGTTCATTATGTTATTTTATGTGCTTTATTGGATTTTAATTTTAACTTTTTTAAATGTATGAACTATATCTGAAATAAATGAATTAACAATAATTATTATCAACTGGGTACGATATTAGACTCTGGGCTTACTATTGACAAACTGTACAACCAGGAAATCGAGCCCATGACCATGACCTCATGCTTCAGGCACTGACAACTAAACCTACGAGGCAATCAGTTCCTTATTCTCATTCCCCTTAAAATCGTATGTAAAAACACGTTTACTTTCGACATGCATGGAGAATACTATGGAGGACGTATAGCTTTATACCTTTGTCGAGATCATCCAAATAGCGTATTTTGCATTCCACATCCATCCTCTGAGTTTTCAAGTGTCGGGAGAGATGTGGAGATTAGACAGTTTCATTCGACACACGTCGCTGAAATGGAATGTGAAATGGTTTATTCACTTAAAAGGTGCCATTTTATGTGGATATGCTTGGTTTTTCTATTGTTTTGTTTGAAGAGGACAGTGAACATGATGTTACGAGTGTTGGCTTAGCTTTTGCATATGGCACCAGGCTGTATTAATGCTGATAAGTTTTTGAAGAGCTTTGAAGATTACATAATTTTAGGGTAAAATAAGAAATATTTGTAAGTTAAAGGTAAAAATATAGGCACTGTTGGACGTAAGCCTAGATCAATGTAAAACGTCGCATTTTGAAAATCACGATATCCGCCAATTTGCTTGACAAGAATGCCTTTTCGAATCTCTACTGGAAATCACACAGCGAAACAAATAACGTTACACAGAAGTGTATTGAAAACAATTTTCCGGATAATGTCACTTACGGGATATCTTCCGTGATTATTCATTGTTTTGAGCAAGGATATTATGGAGCTCCGTAACCGTAACCGAAACTATCGGATATCCGAAATAAAAAAAAAAACCGTTTCACAAGTATCGGATAATTTCGCATAAGGGCGGCGTCTAAATGTCGTCATGTTTCGACAGATTTTTGTTTCACGTAATTATTATAACATCTCTAAATAATTACTTACCTATATATGACTGATTATAATACAAAATGATAACCTAGACTAGATAAAACCTTTAAATAAAACCAAATTATTACATACTATTTGTGTTTATATTTTACTTCAATCTAATATCCGTTACCCAAACTATCCGAAACTAACGGATAAGCCGAAATAATTACGTATCCGTAACCGTATCCGAAACCGATATAATTTAATTCTTATATCCATATCCGTATCCAGATCCGAAATATCATATCCATAACATGTCTAGTGTTGAGTTCCCGATATTTCAACGCAGTTCATGTTGCTGCATGCTTGTTCATGGCACATGCTGCCATGATCGCGGGATGACTAGTTATCCTGCCATCATGGCGCTTGCAACAGCGTCTACGTCGGCAGTATAGTCAAAAACCATGAAAGTTTAAAACAGAATTTTCCGGATGAGTTGAATTCTCCAAAATATCACTTATGAAATATTTCATTGGAATGAAATCCCAAATCGCTCTAATTCTTGTCACCGACTATTTTTGTAGAGCACCGTCAGAATTCCAGAAATCCTATCTGATGACGAATCTGACTCAACCAAACGTATTCACTGACAATGAATTAAATATCAAAACAGTAGAAATTGTTTTTATAACATGAAAAACATTCGAAACTTTGCCTTATATTTGTGTAGTCTGTACCTGTAGGTGGTATGCGAAAACGGATACCACGTCTTCGGTAGGTACATCATTCTTAGCCCCCAACTAAAAACTTTTTCATCATTTTAATTAAAAAAACAGCTGTTTCCTACAAATGCGCAATACCTACACGGTCAAAATGCATGGAACAGCTGATTTAAAAATAAAAACCGGCAAGTGCGAGTCGGACTCGCGCACGAAGGGTTCCGTACCATTATTTTTATGAATAAATAATATATATTTATAAAAACGAGCAAAAAGATCACTTTTTTTGCATGGGGGCTCCCATACAAAAAAGTGGATTTTTGCTCCCCTAAAATATTTATTTTATTCTGTTTTTACGATTTGTTATTATAGCGGTAACAGAAATACATAATCTGTAGGAATTTCAACTGGCTAACTATTAAGGTTCATGAGATATATAGTGACAGACGGACGGACGGACAGCGAAGTCTCAGTAATAGGGCGGGGAACCTTTGGGTACGGAACCCTAAAAACCAGCTGTTTCCTACAGATGTGCAATACCTACACGGTCAAAAAGTATGGATCAGCTGAATAAAAAAAATTATGTAGTTAATACTTGGCGACCATTTTCGTGTCGGTGTCAATAAATTAAACTTCGCATTCTTTATTCGAAAATGCATTCGAATATATTCAGTAGTTTAGTTAAGAACTTATATTGTCAGTGTTTTCATTTATTGTTTTATTGTCGTCTCCATCTTGTATGATGAAAACATTGATAACGTTCCAGACATTGATAACGTTACATGATATAGTACGTTTTTACTATTATTTTTGATAACCATTAATATGATTATGGTGATTTTGCTGATCTTATATCTTAGACGAATATACGACATAAAAGGGACAGTAACATAAATATGCAGTACTAGCTGTCCCGCGCACCTTCGTCTGCGTCACATTTTATCCGTTTTCGCAACATTTTTCATTCCTGCTCCGCTCCTATTGGCCGTAGCGTGATGATATATATGGGCTTTCTAACACTGAAACAATTTTTCAAATCGGACCAGTAGTTCCTGAGATCAGCGCGTTCAAGCAAGCAAACAAACAAACTCTTCAGCTTTATTATTAGTATATTTAAGTATATAAATGTATTTGATTAGATATAATTAAGATTAACACCCGTTTTAGTGCCGCTGCTGTTTATTTCGGAGCGACTGAATTTATACAATAAAACTGCATACGGCATAGGTAGGTTTCGAGAGGTTTTATATGTCGCGTTTTAGTGTTGCATATTAAATGGTGACAGTAGCTTCCTAGCATCTCTCCTTTTAATACCTTTCTGCAAAGTACGTTTTACCCAACAATAGATCTATTTATTAATAGGATAAAATTGGGATACATTTGTTGCAGTCCACAGCTGGGCATATTCTTCAAGAATTTTCAAAGATGCGCCGCAATAAACGGCTCAGGTGTTATTTTGCTCTGTATGGTGTCGGACGTTAATAATAGCACCATCCCTTATCTTCCCGTGGGTGTCGTAAGAGACGACTAAGGGACTTAGTCTTAAGGGACGCAGCGTTCTCTGTGCTTTTGTGGCAACCGTACTGCGATCGCCAACTCAACTGCCAAGCGTGGCGATTATGGCAAAACCCCCCATGTTATGTCAATGTGACGAAACTTGGGGGAGGCCTATGTCCAGCAGTGGACGTCTTTCGGCTGCACCTAATGATGATGATGTGTTATTTTCCAGATTTTCGAGATTTTTTTTCCATTCCCTGAAAAGCTGGTTCAGGTTTGAATACGGAACTATGTATTTTTTGCTTGTGTATAAAATAATCGTCCACATTTAAAACTAGAACTACCAAAATGTACTAGGTACCTATTAGTTCGGTCAGTGACACAAATCAATTAATCTGACTTATTCCAGAGCAAGAAATGTTTACTAATACAAAGAAAAAGAGATAAACAGCCTCCTAGGTATCGTATAAATGTTACCTACGTAGCAAAGCGGAAGGAGGTCAAATATCGTACGTTTTCCATTTATTTATATATCTTCATTGATACTTAACACTGGCAACGTGGCAGTTACGAAACAAACAAATGAAATAAAACTGTCAGTAGTCAGTATCCTCTGGTTTAAAAATAGAATGTTCCTGCGACACGTCTCGAGGTCGTTGAACTTTAAAAAAAAGCGTAAGAATTTTATGCAGTACGCTAAGTTTTTGTATGTTAAAAAACGTTCACTAACTTAGCTTTAGAGCGTAGTAAGTTTCGTTTGAGCTTTCTGAACTTTATGGTAAAACTTATTTTTGTCCGCGGCCTCGTTCTCGTTTGTACCATACCATAGAGACGTACTACCAACCGGGATAAAAAATCTATACTACTCTGGTCATGGTTATCAATATGCCAAGTTTTCTATTACATGCATATTGATAGACATTTGCAAAGGTAACAGACAGACAAACAGGGTCTTAATATGAGTATCAATTTCAGAATCATCATCTGCCTAGCTTTTTCCCAACTATGTCGGCTTCTAGTCAAACCGAGTGCAGCCGAATACCAGTATTTTACATGGAGCGACTGCCTATCTGACCTCCACAACCCAGTTAGTACTGGGTAATGCGGTAACCCTTGGTAAGATTGGTTGTCACAGTTTCGGACCCCTGCACTGGCTACTTGTAACGACTGTCAGTATGACTTTGAGAATATTACCCACATAATATAGAGTTTGACAATTCAATAAGGCAATTATATATTTCGTGTGTCTTTCACTAAATACCGTTTTTTCAGTACCAAAAAATATATTGAAGCACATCGTTAAAATCGATTTCACAATCATGAAAATCCAATAAGAGTATTGTACTCGGTAATAAACGAAATTCAATCATCGATTCTCAAAACTATCGGGTACGAATCGAGTAGTTACAAGTTCAAAACAGAAAGATGAGATGCCACGGTCACCCATACAATTACCTACCACCGATCCAGTAACCAAACGCCATCGGCTAGCCGACATAACGACCCACTTACTCTTAACTATAGGTTTTGGGTTAACTTAAAGCATTTATTCCAAATAGACCACTTTTAAAATAAACAGCTGTATTTTTGTGGGTCAATCATAAATAAAAGTCATAAAACATAATTATTGTCATGTAGTCACCTAAAGGGTCAGCCAGGCAATGAATAGTAAACGCATATTTCGCTACTTGGTTATTTTAAGTTTTATCGAATACAGGCGTGTCAGAAAGCCAAATACTTAGATTTTTTTTCTTTCAAATTGGTAGGACATAATTACACTTTGTCTGACCTGAAGATCAAACCCAGGACTAACAAGTAGACGAATACTTCAAAATAAACTTATAAAAAGACATCTACAAATAAAAAAACAAATATAAAATGATAATGATGAGTAAAACAAACAATAGCAACAAAGAAAAGGTACCTTGGGCTGTTTTCATTCTTCAGAGAAAAAAAAAAACAAAGGAAAAGGAACCATTCATAGTATTGTAAAGAATACCCCTGAGGGTCAGATCCACAGAACAGATAAAAGGTCAGATCACCCTAAGTTAAAACTTTGACACCAACCAAACTGAAGTGACCTGACAGAAACCTTTATAGAAACTGAAACTGGATTTTTTTACTTTCATAAAAGTTTGTTCATTTTCGGCGCATGCTAGGAAACTCGGAAAACGGGCTACTTATCTTCAACACAGAGCTGTCAATAAGTAGATATTAGTTTGACCGTCTTAATATAATCTCCAAGTGAACTGGTAACTGTTGGTTACCTTAATTAAAACCGCGCCAACTATGACGCATAAACACAAATGAATCATTAAAATGAAGATAATGACTATCTTAATAATCTTCTATTACGATTATAGCTAGTTTAGTATTGAACGTTTTATGAGAAATTATAATGTTCTTGAGTCAGAAGCATCCTACGCAATATCTCATAATATAAACTGATTCATTTCACAGACTAACAGTTTAAAATAAATATCGGTTTAGTTTTCGAGTTGTATCGTCATTTGTTTTATGACGATATATTGAGACAATATTCATAGGTTGTTTCTTGTTATGCCACATTCTCGGATAAATGTACCATTTTCGAAATTGCTGATACTATCTCCAAATATGAGGTATGTTTAGGTATGGCTATGTTTGGTTTGGTACATCAATAGAGGCATATATACACAACTTCATTTTAGCAACTGTAGTATGATTAAATTGTGTATTATTTGTATCGTATCTATACAATGTTAATGATTGTGACTTCCTGTTTGGCAAGAAAAGGCCTGAACCCACACACACGTTTCCACATGTCCTGTTTCTTTAGTTTTCTCTGTCGTATGTATTGTCGTCATCTATCACTATAAATCTGTTTCTATGTCCCATACAACAATCTTAAGAAAAGTCAGTAAACAAGCAATATGAACCAGTGAAAAACAAACACGTACTTAATAAAAAGTGAGGAAAATAACCAACCAAATTAACAGCTTTACACCCAACCCTTTTTCATACGAAATTATAAGCACGTTTCTCGTAAAACGTGTACGTAAAGTATAAAGAAAAACATGGCGGCTTCAGATACGAGAAAACGTGAGTTTATTCGCGTCCCGTGTCCCCAAACGTTTCCTTCTCGTTTTATGTAACCGATACGAACGAACCCGGCAGTCGGCCCTCGTTACTAAGCTTGCGTAAAGCTAATGTATTACTACCGGGTTTCTGAGATTTCAATCTATAGAGCTGAAGTGTCTGAAGAACAATCTACGTGAGAAATTTGATTAATCTATCTAACCAGTAGGCTAGAATGGATGGCAATCGCTTTTAAAAAGTTTCGTATTTCTACATCTTTTAAATGTGACATAAGATAATGTGTTTTCTTACATTTTCCAGTCCACTGTCCCATATGTTTTTTGTTATTGAATACAAGTCAAGGACACATATTTACCTACACCTAAAGAAACAGACCACATTTGATCACTAAAGGAAAAAAATAAAACAATGAATAGCTTTAAAAATGCCAGAGGAGTGTCAACGAAAAATATTTACAAAATCAATGCACATATTCATTAAAAAGTACTCTGTGCACATATTGGTATCTACACGGCCGACGTCAAACGCATTCTGTGTACGTGTCAATTCACGTGAACATGCAAAGAATTTGCAGCTTTTACGAATGCTGGACTATACTGCCAATGCCCGAAATATTCGAAAATACCAGCTAAAAACAACTTTAAATATATATATATATATAGCTATTTAAATTATATTCGATTCAATCAGTTAACCTGAACTTTCATCATGTAATTTCCGGACAACTTATTATTACATTTTATAAATGCGAAAGCAACTGGCTGTCTGTTAAATTTAACGGCTTATGGCTAAATAAATTTCTACAAAACTCGTCAAGTAGGTAGACAGTGTTTGGGTAGAACCACCTTTTATCCCTGTAGTAAGTTCCTGTGGGATAATACCGACATTCATGTGGGTAAAGCCGCAAGCATACGCTTATATAACATAGATATTATGTCCCCAGTAAAGCTTCCTCATTGTGCCGTAGGAACTTTCTGAACAATGATCTCGAGATGCTGTAAAGTGCTCCTTATCTCCGGAGGCTGTCAAGCCCCACTTGACGATAAACCCGCCTTTACCGCTGAGTGTTCACAAAACGTTGATATCTTCGACATCTTCAAGACTTCAACATTTCCTAATCGACACTGAAAATCGTGGACAAGTAAAATCTTAATAGGGATAAACTTTTTGATCAAGTGACAAAAAGAGGATGAAGAATGTTTTGTAGAAGTACTGGCGTAAATAAAACTTATCCAGCTTTGAGAAGAGGCTTTCGAGCTCGACGCTGTACAAAGTTGAACTTTTTGTAAAGATCTAAAGGCCAGTCAGGTAAAGTTCCTAGTATATTCTAAGAAGAACATTATCCAAATAAAATAGGATACCAAAGCTACGTTTATTTACTTTTACAGTCCGTGCAACGTTGCGCCTTTACAGCATAATATAATGCTGGCGCTTGAATGCGGGCTGGCGCATTGTATTAATAATTCATTTAATTTAGAGGACGGTAGCGTTGCGGCTGTGTTTGCGGAAAGCAAAGGGGAATATTATGGGAGGTCTTATATATGCACAGTACCCATAAAACGCTTAGATAGCTACCTAAATGACCAAGGACGGACAGGAACGAGGGACAAGGGAGGCTCATAAGGCGCTCTTTAAGAATACGTTAAAGCTACCTTCGGGCGAATTTCAACTTAGTAGGGTGGAGTTTTTTCTCTTTTATTTTATACTAGCTGCCCGGACAGACTTCGTTCTGTCAAAAGTTAAAGCAATGCACTTTTCCTACCTACCTACCCTACCCTACCCAACCCTACCTACCCTACCCTACCCAACCCTACCTACCCTACCCTACCCAACCCTACCTACCCTACCCTACCCAACCCTACCTACCTACTACCTACCTACCCTACCCTACCCTACCCAACCCTACCCTACCCTACCCAACCCTACCCTACCTACCCTACCCTACCTACCTACTACCTACTACCTACCTACCTACCCTACCGTACCATACCCTACCTACCCTACTTTACCCTACCTACCTACCCTACTCTACCCTACTCTACCCTACTCTACCCTACTCTACCCTACTCTACCCTACTCTACCCTACTCTACCCTACTCTACCCTACCCTACCCTACTCTACCCTACTCTACCCTACCCTACCCTACCCAACCCAACCCTACCCTACCCAACCCTACCCTATCCTACCCAACCCTACCTACCCTACCCTACCTACCTACTACCTACCTACCCTACCCTACCCTACCTACCTACTACCCAACCCTACCCTACCCAACCCTACCCTACCCTACCCAACCCTACCCTACCTACCCTACCCTACCTACCTACTACCTACCTACTACCTACTACCTACCTAAAAAAAAAAAAAAAAAAAAAAAAAAAAGTATCCTATGTCCTTCTCCTGGCTCTAAACTACCTCCCTGAACTAACACGACTTTCTTTTATATATATAGATATGTACATTATTTACAAACTACAGATAAATAAAAAATAAAATATGTACAAGTATCAAAATTACAGGGCGTCAAAAAATTCGTCGACATCGCTGTCGACGGGAAAAGTGCCCAGAAGGCTGGCCGCATTGCCACGTTGGATGGCAATGCTGATTCTTTGACCAAAAAAGAGGCCAGCCCTCTGGTCCCGTGAAGCGTCGACCAACCGCTTGGCGATATCTCGAAACACAAGACGGGCCCCATGGCCCTAATTTGGGTGGAGTTTTAGTTTTTTATTTTATGGGTTTTAAGAAATTATATTTCAAACTTGCTTTTGTCCTCGGCTTCGGTCGCTTGTAGGTGGGAAACTCATCTCACGTGGACGTACTTTCGGGATAGTATTTAGATATTTTAAAGGTTTTTTGTGTCGGACTTTTATAATATTAATATGAACTATTTGCAGCCATTTTTTGTAGAACAAAGTAGCAAATATTCAAAGCTGAATGCAATTTCTTTCAGCTACATCTCTTGGCTATGAATCCAACTGCACTTCAATGTCACCGTTTATTTTATCGTTGAACCCGTTGCGACACTCTGTTAGTCCGTACGACGAAGCTAATATTAGTCATTGTGAAGTCTATTTCTGTCCTAAATCCGCTTTTAATAAAGTTTCTAGAAAAAACTCCAGTCAATGACACTTCCAATCAATTTATGAGACAAGACCATTTTTCTTTTGACGACAATTCAAATAGCTTATTTGATTCGCCTGAAATATTTTCTGTAGAGCTTTTCTATTTATTAAAGTCGTTGCCCCAGGTAGTAACGTTAACATTATGAATGTACTTAGCTATCTTCCTGTTAAATTGCTTTCGGCCTCGGGACATGGCTTTTTGTGACAAAAGTTTGTCAATTACGGGTTACCATCGTTACAGGAAAATTGGAGGTAGCTCACCTACAGCTATTTAATATACTTCTAAATTTATCTAAATAATAAAGAATATTATAAAGAGTAGTAATATTATAAATAAGTAATAGTATAGTAATATTATAAAGAGGAAAAATGTGATTGGTTGTTTGTTTGTTTGCATTGAAAAGGTTTCGAAACTACTGGTCCGATTTGAAAAATTATTTCAGTGTTAGATAGCCCATTTATCGAGGAAGGCTATAAGCTATATATCATCACGCTACAACCAATAGGAGTGGAGCAGCAATGAAAAACGTTGCGAAAACGGGGAAAATGTAACGCAAACGAAGTTGCGCGGGACAGCTAGTATTTTATAAGTAGTATTTTTTGCCAACACCTTAGCTATACGGGGTGTAATGAAACCGATGCGAAAACGCTTACTACGTACTCAGTACATCATTCTGAAACCCGCCACATAAAAAATTTTCCTCCATAATTTAAAAAAAAATGTGCTGATTCCTACAAAAGTACAATACTTACTAGTCAAAATGTATGGAAAATATATACATGGATGCGTCGGTGTCTCTTCCACCCAGTATTCTCTGGTTCGGAAATTTACCGATTAGTAATCATTGAGGTGATTCCCTATTCCGTTTTTTTTTTAAGAGCCAAGCTTTTTCATTGTACAAACGATTGCACGTCTTGACCTTGAGATTCGTAAAGCCAAAGAAAGTCAATAAAATCACGTTAAAATTGACAAACTAAAACAATTCGAATACCCATAAAGCAATCATGAAAGGAAATATCTTCAGGCTGGAAACGTTCAAATTCGAAAACGATATTGCAAGTTCGATGTGAATGCGATCACATCAAAATCCACTTTCGAATATCGCGCACCGAATCGAAACTTAATAAGTTGTGTCCATTGCCGGCGGCGCTCACCAAACATTCGTCGAATGGATTTTCACAGATTTTCCAACATTTTCGAGGCCTTTCGAGGATTTTTGTAGGTACATGACGTTCCCGTCCTGCCCCGAGGCGTCGACGATCCGGGAAATTGCTCGACTCTCTAAAAACCCTCATATTTTTTATTTTATTCGGAAAAGCGACAAATTCGTTAACTTCATCCCGCCATTTTGTGGATCGCAATGTTCGTGACTACGCTATTTCCGTTACCAACAATATGAATTCGTTATACTTATAACAAAAAACGTCTTGTTTGCCTACAGTTTGGACTACTTCTTTTTTTAAGCGGTGTCCGTGATATTCGGATTCTTTTCATACAGCCTTTTCGTTTGACAATTGATGATATGATGATATTTCATACTTACTGTACAATAAGTGTGAATAGTCCTGTTTTTATTTCCAAAATCTAGGTAACACAGTTTCAATTTAACCACAAGTGTAAAATTACCTGTTCTCATTAATCAATTAACACTTGATCAACCCGGTTTTGAGCTCAAACGTACTAATGAAAACAAGGCGGGTTTTCCGATAATTTTCAATATATACCAGCACACACAAAGACTAATAAGTAGGTACTTTATTTTAAAACTGGATACTTGGATAGGTAAACAACATGTTTGTGTATTTTGCATTTCTTTTGTTTCAAACATAAATGTTCGTCTTCGTGGGAAGTTATTACTTTTTGGAAAACGATTGGGATCTTCGTTGTCAGCACTTTATTCTAGACCCCCCCCCCCCCAGTGTATATTCCTTATAAATCTGTTGTTTTCTATAGAAGAGCTCCTACATGTATTTATTTGAATTCATTAGCTTTACTTTTAGTTTGATTTTATTAATTAACACCGTGTACGACCTTTTGGATATAAAGAATATATACAACTCTGATACTAACATCCCACATGTCGACAACCTTGCGAACCAGATCTAGATATTTAAATTGCTTATCTTTCTCTGCTTTCACGAGGTTTTCGTTACCGTTTTATCAACAATCATAGCGCGGCGCTCCAATAGATCTATTAACTTAATGCCAGGCTTATTGGCAACAATAGTCCTATCAGTGACGATAGGTCGATCCCAATAAAACGTGAAAGTACCATAATCGAGAACTGAGTCGGGCGCAAACTTATAGTATGGCACTTCTGATTCCACAATATTTATATTTCAAAGCAAGTTACTGGTGGATAATCTTGACAACAGGTTGTGTCTATGCAAGTAATCTCCGTTAGCCAGACAAGAACACCCAGAAATAAAATGTCGGATCGATTCTCCCGGACGGTGGCATGCCCGACATATGTCAACCGTGCCATCCTTTACAATTTATTTCCGGTAGTTATTCGACCATTATTGCACAGACAAAACCTTCGGTTTCCCCAAAGAGGGCACAGAAACGGAGCCAGGATAAGGACGCTAAGAAGTCTAAATCGGACCCACGTAGAGGGCCCGGTAAAATGGCCCTACATGGGCCCTCCCTGAAGCCCTTTACTCCCCTGCTATCATTTGTGTCTAATACAAGAGGCTTGCGCCAGTCCTCGTTAGCCATGAAGAGCGGGGTAAGGCCCTTGTCCACCTCACGGTTGTGAGGTATACAGGTATGCGTCAGGAACTGAGGCAGTGACCCTGACTCTAAGGCTGATTGCCTCCAAGTGAGCCTGTGATCTTTGGAACCATTTGAAACAGAAGTTGTGCAGTCCATCCGGCCCTGGACATTTCCAGTTAGGCAACGGACGGACTGCACTAGCTACATCTTGGGGGCTGATGATGATTGCCGCCATTTCTGGTATTATTTCTGTATACCCACCTTTCATCGCTCCTGAATGTGCGATTCTGAGTGTATCGCCGCTTGTACCTACGAATACGGCTTGCCCATGCACAGATCTTCTGCTTCAGGAAGTCGATACGCTCTGTGACGCAGGACAAATAATTACGAGAATTAATGTCAGTTCCCGAGAACGCCCACCTCAGAAAGCGCATCACTCAAGGGCGAGTATTGCCCTCCCTGAAGTAGATTACCTTGCCTATGAGTACTCTAGCCTCACCGATACGCTGCTCAATCCTGCACTGCCAAGCTGGAACGGCAAATTTTGGTCGTGTAGCTCGGTCGTTGTTAGGAAATTTGACGTGAGCTACACAACATGCCACTACAGTACAATATTGAGTGGGTATCGGCGAGGTCTCTGCTGTTGCCTAAGCAGTTTGACACCTGCGAATCAAGACCTGCCACCAGCGCCTTGTTTTTCTTGTGTATAGTCAAACGAGGTAAACGTGGTCTAAGTTCAGGCGGTGTGGAGCGGTACTCCCGGAACGCACACTCCAAAGCGCTCCTCAGTTGTGCGTTGCACTGGGTACTCATGGTTATGACTTCGTCATCATCCTCTTCACCACCACGATCGGATCGCGGCGAAGCACTGGATACATTTTGCAGCTGCGCCGCGATCATTGGCGAAAGAGGCGTGCCTGGGTTATTCCGTGAGTCGAGGCGTAATCAATCAAGTACTGTGTCATCCAACATATATGGTTACGCTGGATGACCCGCACATGATCCGTCAGTCGTTGCGCCGACACGCTGATAGCTGGTTCAACTACCTGAAACAGAGAGAGCATCCGACCACGGTACGCAGTCAAGTTGCTTCTCCCCTCAGTAGCACCATAATATGCGCGCATGACATTCTCATTAATGGAGTAAGTCCATCGCATGCGTGACACATTTCCACCGGCAGCGGGGACCCTGTTCAAGGCCTGTTGGCCTCGAGGTCCAAAGCCCGCTGGTGGCCGTCCTTTTCTTCGTCGTCATGGTGGTGATGATGTCGACGGCGGGGAGAAAAACTCGTCGTTGGAGCTCAACGCAACTGCAGCGACCGGCGCGGCGACGCAGCGCCCACAGATGTGGCGCGTCCCGGCGGCTGCGAGGCGGAGCTCAGCGACGAGCCCGTAGATGGGTGCCTCGTTTAGTCGGCCTCGTCGTCTCGTCAGCTTTAGTGACATATTACATGACGTTTCATTATCATTTTTGCGTAGGTATATTTAATTTTCGTTGAATCAGATCCGGTTTTGAGCATTGAGGTAATTAATTTTTATTTCCTTTTCATTATTTTGTTGATTTAATCGGTTTTCTGCGTTATTTTAAATTAATTAAAGTAAAGCAGTGAAAAAAATTGTCCCGGCAGTTTGACACTCGAGCCACAGATCGAGATATTATTATGTAAGGAAACAGCTGTTGTTTCTAAACCAAACCAAATTATTGACTCTTTTGGATCTAAATTCATGCAACAATCATCAACAACAATTCTTATTATTAATAAAAGTAAATAAACGATTAATTAAAAACGGAATCTTATGTTCTTACATAAACCCGATGTTTGTATAGATACGTGTTTGAATAGGGTATTGTAGAATCGAGTTAGTATCGATTCCATTCCAAATTGAAATGGGCAAGTTTTCGGATGATTTTGACTGTGTAACTGTGTACAGTTTCATCAATAATTTGTAAACTCAATATCGATATTGAACGTGCATATACACACTCACACACATATTCGTATCTATTGTATTGTGTTACACTGTTTGCAAACTGAAAGCGATACGGTTTGAAACATTTGCTACCTTCAACCAGGTGGTGTTGTTTTTTTGTTAATCAATGAATGATCAATATTCGTTTCTTTTTTGATATTCTACTGTATCACGTTTCTTTAGGTTAACAATACGCCAGTTATCCGCAAAGGGTTAGGCAGAGTTTGTGTACGTATTACACCCACATTTCGCCAGTTACAGGGGGCGAGCCTAACCTAACCTAACCGGGCACAACTCCAGACTCTGTGGCTGCAACTGAGAAATTCCCATTAACACTTTGCCCGAACTGGAAATCCATTCCAGGACCTCATGCTCAACAGTCGCGCTTGTGACCAATAGACTAATGAGCCAGTCAGATATTAGGTTACAGTGCATGTAATTTCAATCATCTACTGTTCCTAAGTTTAAGTCATACGTATTTTTTTTTTAAATATTGAAATGAAATAAAAATATGAAAAATAAAATATGAATTAAATTTTTAATTCCACTATGCGGACAAAGCGAGAGACATCATCAACATCGAAATGAAATCTTTGAACAGGCGGTGTTCGCTCATTCAGCAGATTTTACAACATATTTTAAGATAAAGTGCCCCCGAAACTTCCACACATAAGATAAGCTAACGTTAAAGAATAGATGACCTTTGAATTAAGGGACATTCCTCATCTCCAAGGTCTGCACTGTCTCTTATTTTCAAGGACAGCTATGTGCTAAAAAAAGACTTCTGAGTACACCTGCTAAGCACTGGAGCTGTGGAAGCGATTATAATTACCGATAATAATAAAATTAATCACTGTTTATCCTGGCGCAGAATCTTTCAAGTTTACCATGGAAAATGAGGTTGTATGCTTTATTAAGTAATACCTTAGAACTTGTATATGTTACCGGCCAAACCCGATTTCAGGTCAAACTAGTTTGTCCTAGGCTAAACCGGTTTTCTGGTTTATCGTGTCAGGATATACTAACCCAAACAAAACATTTACAATGCGCCCAACTTGGATGTGGCATCGCTCGCTACGCTCGCTCAGCTCGCGCGTTTATTTATGGTCACAGTTCTAACCTAACCTAACCTATTTAGATGGGGTGCAGAGTCCTTTTGATTGAGTTTGGCCTAGGACAAACTAGTTTAGCCGGAAATCGGGTTTGGCCAGTAACATATACACCAATTATTAAATACGTATTTTATATTTTGAGTTCACAGCTTGAAAATCTTGTTAAAATGTCTTTCGAGCAAGCAGACCAATTGTCTGAAGATAGCTCGAACATTAAAAACAAAGTAAAAGGCCAGCTAACCAAACTTAGTAATTTTATGACAAAAATGGTAGAAGCCTTCGTCTCATAAAAAAAACAACACACCAAATAGATCACCGCGCATGACGTCTGAAGTTCTGAACACATTGCTTTTTATAATCATTGTTTTCCGGAAAAAAAAATGATAGGTCCACAAAAGACGGTTTATTTACGATATACACGAGTTACATTATGTTGCCTTGCGAAGTAATAAAGACATGTGGTAGCACTCACGCAGTGCAAGAAACACTTATTTGTTAAGACAAAGGAACACATGGCAACAGCCTGTCATTCGAGTCTCGTGACACAAGTTACGACCTCTCTTTCTTCTGTATTTGTAAACCATTGCGTGAGGCATTGAGAGATAAAGATAAGCAACTGCATTTTTTACGCTTCCTAAACATTGTTGACAGAGTCGAACGTTTGTTTTACGTCATGGCTTCTTTTTTGCCGATTAGCTAGGTTATTGGCATAGTAATTTGGTTGCCGTGCCTGCGAAAACAGAGCCATCGAATGCTTATCTGTGCACGCAAATCAGGTTCATGGGGAAAATAAAGTTGCAATGTCAACAAAAGCAAGCTTCTTTTCCTTAATCTTTAACTTCTGAAGCTATTGTATGAAAAATATATTCAAAGTAATTTGGGGACGGCAGGTCTGACTTTCCAACCTATGTGCATCGGATATAGCACCGATTATCCATATAATCGGGGCAATCTCTGATGCACCTAGGTTGGAAAATCAGTACAAAGACTATCACAAGGAACAGTCCTGGTCAATCACAGTAGAATAAACCGTACTCTCATGTTTGCTAGAAAAAAAACATATTTTACATTCTAAGAAAGCTCTGCTGGTTACACCCAAAAGATGATGATGATGATGATTGAAGACATAAAGAGTCATGAAAAAATTTCCTCTATCTATGAGCTGGAACAAGAGTCATACAACACTAACATAATCAAAAAATTGATGTAAAAACCAAAACTTGTAAACTCACGGATAATTATTTATTTGTGTTAGCAACAACCACCAATCAACAAAAAGTAGTACTCCTAATTATATACCCATGATTATTAAAACATTGACGTAGATAATTATTCACAAATTCGTGAATTATTCATACACAGTAATTTATCCACAATTATCAGTACAACATCAGAGTTCAATCGTAATATCAATTTATTAGGGAATATAATATATAAATTAGTTTAATAATCACGGGAATCAAAGGGTTTAAACGCTAATTAGACTAATATTCCGTGTTTGTTTACTAAACCAGGATGAGTTCGAAGATATTTTTGTTAAATTAGGTTTAAGGACTGATATTTTGTATTCCCATGCTAACTCTCGACACTGAATTAAAAATATGCCAATGATTCATTTCTGGGCTAACAACCTCACCGTGACCCGTTATGCTATGTTAAATACTGCTAATGATATTTACCGACAGTTCATAATATATAGGTACGAGGTCACTTAAGTAGAGCAATTAATAGTTTTGCTAAACGTTGCAACTAGGTATGATCTTACATAGAACAAAATATTGGAGTTGATGAAAGAGAGCTCAAATCTGAGGAGCTTTACCAGAGAGACCATTGGTATTTTTTTGTACTTGAAGATAGAATCTTAAACGAAAAAATAAGCAGATTGTTGAATTCTTTGTTGAAGAACCTTAACTGCTTAAAGCAGTTAGGCTTCCTATAATATGGCTCGACGATAAGGTAAAGAGGTGTTCAAATTCACACACGGTTGTTTTCACTACTGTTTACTCCAATATACAAAAACTTACCGAAAGATCCTATAATAAAAGACGACATAAAAACTATGTAGCCATATCTGATGTAGACAATAAAATAATCTGAATAGCTCATACTTGAATCATGTTCATGTTTAGACTACAAACAACTCATCTTCCATACTTGATAGAATTGTTGAAAGATTATGGTAACACAAATGTTTAGGAGTTCAATCAATCTGTCAACGCTGTCACGATGGATTGGAGGCATCTTGTGGTGTACGCGTAAAGTATTGTAAACTATCATCGCCATGTTTTGCACTTCTTCTCATGAGAAAGACAAACAGTATACAATACTGTGGTACACACAGGATTTATAAGTTTGTATAGGATTACACGGAATTTGCTTTTACCCTCCAGAGACAGTTTGGTTTTACGGTTATTGGATATAACACCATTAGTGTCTTCCTTAAACGAAGGATTCGGTTTTTTTGAGAATTCTATTTTTTTTATGATATTTTTTACATCAAAATTTATTAAAAATATAGTCTTGGTGTGTTACATTTTTTGTAGTTAGTTTTTATTATCATAATAGAAAATATAAATAGGCGCTCCTTGTGTTGCTCCACATCGTTGTCACTGCGGTGAAGTCGTCGACAATCTCGGGCACCATGGCCTCTCCTGCTACAGGAGCGCAGGTCGCATAGCACGGCACGCCAGCATCAACGACATTATTCGTCGGGCTCTTGCCACCGCCGGCGTTCCAGCGGTTTTAGAACCTAACGGCTTGGTACGTGACGATGGGAAGAGACCAGACGGCATGACGCTGATGCCTTGGAAGGTGGGTAGGCCTTTGGTGTGGGACGCAACTTGCGTCGATACCCTTGCGCCATCTCATGTTGCAAGCACGGCGGGCTATGCTGGAGCTGCTGCTGCGGCTGCTGAGAGCCTCAAACGGCGTAAATACTGTAATCTAAATGGCAGTTATAGTTTTGAGCCGTTTGGGGTCGAAACACTCGGGTCATGGGGCCCAAGTGCGCATTCGCTTTTTAAGGAAATATCTCGTCGACTTGTTGACACTTCGCGAGACCAGAGGGCTGGCTATTTCTTTGGGCAAAGAATTAGCATTGCCATTCAACGTGGCAATGCTGCCAGTCTTCTGGGCACGTTTCCGGATGACAGCGATGGGGAGGAGTATTTTGACGCCTAAGCCTCCTATTGTTTTTAAGTTAGTTTATAGTTAGTTAGTTTATGTAAATATTTAGTTTTTAAGTTAGTTTATACTTAGTTAGTTAGTTTATGTAAATATTTAGTTTTAATAAAATGAGCCCGTGATCTAAAATTCTAAAATGAA
Organism: Cerastis rubricosa; assembly: GCA_949152445.1. Lineage (NCBI taxonomy): Eukaryota > Metazoa > Arthropoda > Insecta > Lepidoptera > Noctuidae > Cerastis > Cerastis rubricosa. Next base: position 5,808,921 of record OX424532.1, read on the forward strand.
AAATCTCGTTAGATAAGACAAATTTTTGATAAAAAACTGGATGTCTATTCCAAATTATTTAACATTATTATGTAAAATCGAAGGCTGTCTGAACCAATGAGACCATCTAGTCGGAACCATAGTAGTGGTGACATCTTTGTAGACAAAGCAAAATACATAGAACCGTCTTTATAACATGCGTAGTATTTACGTTAATTTCCTCTTGCTACCATGGTATAATTGGTATCATCGCCTTCGTTAATCCATGTTACCGTTTGAGTCAGAATCTCAAAAGGGATCGTTCATATGTATGAAAATTCTGTTATGTCTTTAATGTCAATATTTAGTGTTAGTGCGATGGTCTGTCGATACTCGATGTTAATGTTGAAACAGCTGTACAGCTGCAACGGCTCGGCCTACCGCTAAACATACAGTACCACCACCAATGGACAAGTCACTAGAACCGGTTCAATGGTTCCAATAGATCAACTTTCCTTTTTATTTGAACTCACTTCCACGTTAAGAGTCAGAGCATTCATTATTATAATCAACTTATCTTTATTCTGTTTTGTTTACAGGTAAATATTCTGCGTTTCTGCTCCGGCTTGTAATATTCTGGTAACTAGAACAACACCTTTCATAATAGAAATATTTATACTGGAACGTGGTTTGTGGTTATGAGCTTTACGTCTAAAAATGTAGTCGTTGCAGGAAAAAATGAGATGTAGATAGTTTATATCTAACAAGTTGTTGACTTCACGTTTGCTAACGGCCCCAGCAAAATCAATGAGGGCGGCGGCTTACTCTGTGTCACATTATTAAATCATGAAACAGCAGCGACACTAGCCGCATTTCGGTTCGGAGCCTGCAGCATCCAACACGGGGAAATGCACCTACTTTCTTTCCACTGCAACTAGCGGGCTTTGGCTACAATCACCAGTTCTGTGCCCGGTCAAAACAACGCATGTTTTTTTAGTTAAATCTTCTTCATCATCTCTGTCCCTATCGCTATAGAGTTCATATTCGCTTGCTTGATTTCTATTTAAGCCATCTACACACTGCGCACAATCCCGTTTATTTTCCGTAGCGAGATGGGTGTACTCGTCGAGCTCGGTTAGTCGTCCGTAAGCCACGGCGCGGTCGGGCCGCGTTCGCGGGTGCTCCGTTTATTAAACTGACGATATTAGTGAGATCTGTTTTTTGGAACATGTGCTGTGTTTGATAAAGAAGATGACCGGTGAAATTTGCTGCAGCCAAAAATGGTATGCGTTAATTTGTGCGCGTAGCTGAAAGAAGAGATGCACTTGCGTGTGCTACTCTCACTCGAACGGACTACTGCCGGCATGAAGGGCCAACCGGTTTGGTGAGATCTCCTCCCGATCCACACTCATGTAGAATAGAAAGCCCTTAGCTTAGACCATTATGTTGTACATGTCCATCGTTCGAAGTTTTAGTAATGCTTTACATTTAGTTTTGCTTACCTCCGGAATTTAAGGAAGCTGTATCATAACATGTATGTGGATCACGTCGTTAAAGATTTTGTTTGTGTGTTTCGGCTCATCTCTCTTATTGGTCACGCAACGATTATGTGAAGCTTTTTATTTCTTAGCAACATTACATAATTGCAGACACGTTGATGTCAAACGTTGGGAGTTTCATTAGTAGCTCAACATAATGTGCGCTTAACAATGAGGAACGCAATGAATACGATTACGATTACAAAAGCAAGCGCCCGAATTAATAGAAGGCAGTTTTATAAAATTGGTTTTACGAGATTATTAATATTCTTGTCATATTTCACTTCGAGTATTTGTATGACATCGTTTCTTTTAATATTCGACATTATTGGCGTTGGGTATAATCGAATTATACCCAACACCGATACGGTATTATTCCTTTATTAATTATATCTATTTGATTAGTTTGAAGTTGTTCTTCTTTGATGTAGCATTATAAATTATTTTGCAATGTCTACTAGGTATAATTAATGCGCTTCCGCACCCCAGTTTAATGCTTAAATGACTTCTGGATGCAAAAGTAGGTGCAGTTTGTTATGAATTAATTTACAGTTATTATCTTTTCACGCATCTAAACCTACCTCGGTTTCAATTACCCTAATGATAATGTGTTTATGTTAAATTACTTCGTTTGCAATAATTTCAAGAATGTATGTTTTCAAATTTAGTGTGTTACTTCGTAACGAGAAATAAATGACGGTAAATTGTTTACCTATTAAATAGAGATAACTCTGTGGATTATGTTTCTTTACTTAAACAAACCTGACTTCCATATCTTAACTAATATTTGTTTTTAATTAACTGGGTAATTTGGTAGGAAATTCACGCGACAAAGCTTTTCGCGATATGAGATATAGATAAGGCGATGAACAAATTCTTACTCTGCTCTCTTACAAAACAGGATAAAATCTTTTCGTCGAAAATCCATTCGAATCCAACTCTCGATTTAAATTGGCTCTGATTTAATTTAGTTGAAGCGGATAAATCTAACTGATCTGGATTTTGTCAAAGTAATTCAATTATAATTTGTCTTCGAAGTTCAAGAGCGATTTCGAACTAAATAACAACTGACAGCTCTATGGATCTTCCTACCAAATTTTAGCAGAACTTAAAATGTCTGCCTCTTGAAAAAAATATTTAATAGAGTATAGCTATAATCTGAAAGTAAACAATGATTGCTGTGTTATGTATAAGCAGGTCATTGTCCAGCTTCACGTGCTACAACCCAATATCTCAGCAGACTTTCTCGATTGTCACATTCATTACCAAAACACTAACTTACTCATTACGGTTACACCAGAATATATCATTAAATACCTGCTCTGTTTACTTGTTCTCCACAAACTTCGTAATTGAAGAGTATTTGCAAGGTTGCATTCTAAGGACAACTTTCTTAGGAACATGTGGATTCATCAGAAGCCTTTGATTGCTTTGCACTGTCAATATTGTCACCACAGTTTTAAGCTCTCCTATTTATTGCAAACATGGAATTTCTCGTCAAATTGAGGGAAATATTGTATGGAAAGCCCGAGTTTTGAAATACTTAGTTTTATTGTATTATAAAGTAAAGCGAATTGTAATATTTTAGTGTAAGGCTATAAAAATAAATATAATAAATATAATTGTTACCGCAACTAAAATATTACTCGGAATACCTCAAATGTTGCATAGAAACCGAGCATATCAAACCAATTAAAATGAGTAACATAAACACGGCCCGACAATAGATCCTTGGGGAACCCTTTACATCAAAATCAACACATGTCACACTAGATACACATCTTAGAACAAGCTTCTCAATCTTAATTCTACGAAATCAGCATCTGAAAGGTAAACAGAGCCCTGAACAAGCACGTGCCGCAGACATGTGCCATCTGCCATCTGCAGAGACCTTGTGGTGCTGTGGTCACGACTCACGGGTACTTCTATACAATCTGGTCACGTGACATTGACGACTATCACGTTGCCACACAAATCAAATTGAAACAATAAACGCAACATAATCCACAGTTGCTAACAATACAATAAATCGATGCAAATCTTGAGAAAGTAAAGTGCCGTGTAAACTATATTTAGTTTATCATTGTTTTTCCTTATGCAGTGGTATGGTGATGTGGTGTCGGTCATGCTTGTTTAACATTCGTAACATGTGTTTTTTTCATCGTATCGCTGTCGGCAAAGATGGCGACTTTACGGGACGTAGCTTTAAATTCAAAAGTCATGCATGTCATTCAGCAGAAACTTTGAAAATTCTTGACGGAAGAGCGGGAGATTAATAATTCTTAAAAAGGTTAAAAGCCAGTTAAACAGCAGTTTCATGCGAAAACATTGTTTGAAAGCTGACGTAACAAAGCACGAGCGCAAACCGCAGCAGTTATCAAAAATAAAGCGTTTATCCGTCAGCTGTTCTGCTGTTGTTGCAAATAAATCCGTCGGTCATTTGTGAGTTCGTTTGTACTCAACTTGTACTGTTGCCAACATCTCTTACTTTCGTTGCAACTACGTCAAAACTGTATTAAGAATTTTGTAGCTATTTTGCATAGAGTAGTAAAATGTTCTGCCTATAAAAGCATGGAATTAAAAGATTGCTGTAGCAAGTTAACGAATGGGCTTGCACACCTTCGTTATTAATAATTAGAGCTGAACCTGGTTCAGTCCTGAAATATTTTCATTTTCATCTTTGAATACATCCTAAAGAAAAACATTGTCGCTAAAAGGTGTTCATGTTATCGCTATCCGAATCCTGTTAGATACCATTTTCTGTTCTTCATTAGCCAAAAAGATTATTTTCTTCCGAAGTAAAAACTTTGTAACATAGAGATCCTGAGTTTAGATAGCAACGACTGGAAGAAGATTGATTTTAATTATTTTAATTTATCTTTTTAATCCCTACTGTGTTCGTAACAAAGTCCATGTTACCAGATCCCTTGTCGACATTCCTTTTCGATTTGAATGGCATCCATAAGATATATGGCCGTGAACCGTGTGTTAACCTCTGCGTCATAAAGGACACTATAAAAGAAGAACAAAATGGGAATATGCAGGGATCCCAAATTGGATTGCCGCGCTCACAGTCAAAAAGATTTTTCGGTGATAAGAATGTACCCTATTAAATTGTCTAGCAGTGTAGCAGACTAATCACAGAGAATACGAATGGATTAAATAAGGCGACGAGCCTAATTAATACTTATTGTTTTAAAAAAAGTATCTAATTTAAAAATGGAATCTTTTGAATGGAGGAAAACCTTCATTTATTACCGTCAAATGGAATGTAATTTAAAATCCCCTTCGGAGAGAACGTAATTGTCATTTGTCATCATCAGATGGTACAGGAAGGGGGCATTGTAGCGAACCCTTTCTTAGCAAGTCTTATTAAAATTGTCGACGAGCACTGTCAATTGTTCCCCACATCGTGCTTGTGACATTCTACTGTTACGCAAGAGACAATTTAAAGTGTTGCAAGCTAAAGACGACACGCTAAACTATGTAAAACAAGGTTTTAGGATTAATAGCAGCAGCAAACGCAGTCCTTATGTGTATTCTTGGGATTCTTAGTGTTTTTAACGAGTGGAACCGTCATTTTTAATAGTCCCTTTTGTAATTCATTCTTCTATCTATAGGCTATTCCATAGCATATTGTACGTTATTCTAAATTTGACTCTATCTCAATTTGAAAAACAAATAACACTGGGCAAAAACAACTTCAATAAAACCAAACAGTGGAAAAAGCCCCAGGCCAGTTATACCATCAATTCATCACAAAGGCAAAAGTTGAGGCCGAACGGAACTGTCAACGAGGTTTTGTTGCCAAAACGGAATATAAATGCAAATAACCATTGCTACAAATATAGACTAGAATGGACTAGAATTTGTATAAACGATGTTTAGGGAGGCTTGGGAACTCGTATCTATGTTATTGAATAGATGGCAGCGCTGACTGCAGTGGAGAGCCTAATTGACTTATTTAACTGTGTTAGCACTTCGAAAAAAGAGTAGTTTGAATGGGGATGACATAGCTGGGTTGAAATGTTGTAGACTCTGCTACAGGTTTATTAAGAATCTTACTTGGCCTAAACAGAAATAAAGAAAACCAAAAAGCGAGCGATATAGAGAAAAATGATGATGATTATGAATAAACAGGAGATGGTAAAGATTGACAATGACAATAAAGGACATTTGATAGCTAAAGCTAAGAATATTTATCTGTTTTTTTCGTCACACCTCATAAAGATAAAGAAAGAAATAAAACAGGAAAGTATCAACAGCATAACTCGTTAAAGACTCCACCCTCGAAAGCTCCGCGGATAAATCCGTATTTTCCCCTATCTCTCCTTGCCAACAAGGAAATAACTGCGAACATCTTACAAATAATATTTCCCGCCATAACGACCTTTTATAACAGAAAGTACCCTAATGCCTTTAGGTCGTGACCTCTATAGGCCTTTGATGGTTGCTACGGAGCACAAAGAGAGATAAAAAAAATCACTGACGAGGTTGGGGTTTTCTCTTATCACATTGTGAACCAATCTTAATCTGAGGCCGAGATGGTACTATGATAAAACCGATTCTGACAAAATGACCAATAAAACCTTCTATAGAAACGAAAACTTTACTTGTTTTTTGCGAAACAAGGTGCAATGACCGAGTTATGGCACTAAAACAACAAAGATTTTCTAATCGACGATAAATCTACTCCAGCCACGATTTTACGCAAAAAGAACCATGGAATATAAAGGTCATTTGAGGGTCTTTAAGTTAAAAGTTCAAAAGCATGTTTGGTATTAAAAGGACATTGAGTATCAAACGTGCATCAAAACAAGGATATTGCCATGTTTTGGAAGAAATGACCCTTGATCAAATAAAAGATGGCCTCACTAGCATCTGTCTAGGCTTTTTCCAACCATTTTGGAGTCTTGTTCCAGTCTTACAGGATTTTATTTAAGTAGTGCATGATAAGTTGTAGGTACTTAGTTATGTTATCTATCATATAGACAGCATGTTTTGAAATTTTTTAGCATCACTTATGTACCATTCTCATTTCCTTCCGACTACTTATTGTATTATTTGTCAGGAAAAGTCGGTCGTCACCTTTTTGCCGTAATATAAAAGTAGACACATCTAATTGCATCGTTGCATTGTCTGTGCACTGTTCGAGTTCTCTCGCTTTAATAACAGCTTCTTTACAGTTACTAATTTTTCAATCATCCTCATCAGGAATCATGACAAGCAAACACGTCTCATTATTACAGACGCAGATTTCACTCAATTCTCTCGTATCAACCTGATTTACTGAAGTACGCAACTCGAGTGTGGACTTAGGTACAACTAGTACAAATTCCAACCTTCAACTAACTCGTACTATATCGATTCAACATCCCTTGCTTCTTTTCCTATTTGCTCATCATGTCTTGTTTTTACTTAGGTAACCATCTAGCTGTCATCTATGTGTTTACCTCTCTTGTGGCGATACTATCTTTTATAACAATCCGTCCATCGTATCTTCGGTTATGTTCTGATTTTAAAGCCAATCACGTTCAAACTTAAAACTTTCCTTTCGTCATTCCACCTCCATATAGTATTTCAACTTAAGTAACCTTACCTACTACTATTACTAATTCACCCTGAACTATTCGTTCTAAATAAAACTAACAATTGACTATTGATTATTATATAAATAGTCCCAGGTAACAATTTATAGCTCCTCAAGTTTGTAATCCAAACTAGGGGTCAACGCCACGTTACTAGGTCGTGACCGCTTTCCTTGACATATGTATGTATATTTCCATATACTAGTGTACAGTACACACATGTATGCCATTTTCCCGGGAATTTTAATAATTCTACAGCTACTATTCCTGGTAATAAATATATTTTAATAATTTCCCTTAATGCAGCTGGAAATTTTGATTTTCCTACGTTTGAGAAAATATTATTATGAAATGAGGTAGTGACAGTATTAGTCAATGTTAATTTTATTGATCATCAGACTTTACAGATAGAAAGTATACGGAAAAGCAGCATCAAATATCGATATTTTCAAGTGGTTCTTGTTAACAGTTAAGAATGTAATTATGTATGTTAACAAAACCAAATATTAGATTGTAGAAGATGCAAGACCTTAAAATTTCTAATGAAATGTTCCCAAAACAGTTACTGATGATTATTGTAAAATGCCACTTGGACGAGAAATCTTAACAAATAAACTCCGGTATGTAGAGCAAACGACATGCAGCACTTTATCTTAAAAGCTATACAGCATTTTTGAAGACTAGATAAATAAGAACGTCTTGATTGATACATACCGAACATACCTTCATTGTTTTTTTTCTAGTGTATAAAATGTTTTGTTATTCTAACATATTTTTATGCATAGATACTGAGGGTATACTTTGCCCTGAAGTTGGAAAATACAGGCTACATGCCTAAATGCACATCCAAAAATTTTAACAAATAAATGAATACCCGGAAACTGTCCTTGAAAGTAATTGTACCCCAAATAATAAATAAAAAACTCATAAAATATTCATTCAATTATTCGGTTGAACGAACAGAGGCCGAATGAAATGAACGAGATAATCCAGAATAAACGACGCAACGTTTGGACGAACAAACATCACTAAGGCTTTGTCACTGGTAGGATTATTATTGTTACTTTTCTATTAGTAGTAATAGTGTTAGTAACCTCTTCTTCGGAGTTCCAAGACTTGGAAACAAAAATAATACCCAAATCCATTAAAAGATCCACCAAGACACACATGAAAGATTTAAACCGATGAAAGCATTTTTCGGATTCAATGTCTGAGAATTCGAATAATCGCAAATTAAAATACGATTATTATTCCAAGAAAGTCTTAGTTTGGTATTCAAAATGAAAGAAATCAATGCTTTCATGAAGGCATGCAACTGCTTAAATAATGTTTAATCGAAAATAAACGAAATGAAATCGAATTTCACGCTGCGGGATCAAAATTCTGTTATTTTTGTAAGCCTTCGGGCGGTTTAGTAGGTGTTTCGGCCGCTGACAATGTCTTTATTAAAACTTCTGATCTTCTGAAACTATAGATTCTGATTTAGTTAAACATTGATCGATGCGCTTAACATCTGTTTATTTAGCTAATTATTTACGTTTCAATGCTAGAGGCTAGAGGATTTCACCTTAAGCCTTCCTTTGCGTTTAAAATAAACAGTACTAGGTTCTCTACCTAGTAGATATATACCTACCTAACCAGTTACACCGATGAGGTCCTCGGTGAACAGAGTTTGCTGAACAAATATTTTGACATACCATTCAAATTCGTACTCGCGCATATCATAGGTCAGTTCAGAAATTACGTCGTAGTTCACTGTCAAATGGGTTTGAATTCAGATTCCATTGACGTATAGCAGGCTAAACATAGATCGTTTGGCGCGTGGTAGTAAAAATGCTTATCAATAGCTCCCCCCGGACAATCATTAGAGCGCTAAAAGTTTCTTGTAGCAGTAACCAGAACAGATTACAGAAAAACATGGTAACTTTAATCGATGTGCCTATGTACATACATAATGAAGCTGTAGTCTGTTACTCTGTTATAAACCGTATTTGCGTAATCACTAATCATAGATAATAACGCGTGTAGTGTACTTTATTGGATTTAATTACTAAAGCGATCAACGTACCAAGTTAACATACAAATTACAAGATTATTTTTAAATCAAAGAAATTATCTACTAGTACCTAGATAACTAGGAGTTAGATGGGTATGTACTACAAATATGTATTTGGATAATCCTGCATTATCTGTACTTATTATATAAACCTTATGACCTTATATCGTTGTCTTATGGTTCTCACTGTACTACAAAATCAGAGGTAAAATAACAAAGAAAAGACACATCATAGAAGAAACATCATAGTCCCTCTTTTAATTAACATTTATTTTTCTATTCCTAACCACCTGTCCTCATAAAATACACTCAACGCAATTTATTTCCATTGCTAAGAAATTAATCATACTTTTATATTGGCTATTCGCAAATATAACCGTTATTTCACATCAGTTTACCGTTACCCAAGACTACATACTTACGCACAATGAACGTCGCGTATGACCCTAAGAATTATTAGAGTAATTACGATCCATACAACTAGGCTATCAATTCTAACTGTACTCACGGAATCTGGGGCTAATATTCATCAATTAGAGTAGGACGGTCAGGAACTCAGGTAGGTGAACCAACCTTAGACACATTTTAGAATTTAGACCAATAAGATCTAATGAAAAATTTGTTATTATGACCTACCTACACTGACAATTTTGGTTGTTTATAACTACTTCCTACAAGCGTGGGAAAATCATGAACGAATGAAACTATTGTCAACTGTCAACTTCCTTCCCGCGCGCGAAATCTTGGAATTCGTAAATCGAAGCGAAAGTGTATCTATGGTAAATGTGGGCCGTGGGCCGTGGGCGTTGGTCATGGCCACAAATACATGTCAAACATTTTGTAGAAAAACAAAGTAATGGATATTTCCTTCACGTCCGTTGACACTGAGCAGACTTTGAATTTATTGGTTAGGCATCCGAAATTTATCGGTTGTCGATTTCGAGATTTGATGCCGATTTGTCGGTAATTGGAGGTGAGTAATGGCCTTTACGTCATAGACAGAGGCTTTAAAAATGAAAGTCATAACAAAGAGTTTCTCCTGTTTATGCTAATTATCGTAAAAAGAAAACCATACAATGTTTTACAAAGAAAATAATAAAAGTCAGTCAGCTAACTACGTGCACAACGGTATACGTCTCCATGATTCATTTGAATGTTGTCTAACTAAACTTCACATAAACGATAAAATCGCTTGGGCTTCAGTTTACAGTCCATTACTGTTTACAAATCTATCATCGGATTTCATATCGATGTGAAACCTTAATGGTGCATAAAATGAATTTATTATCTGGGGACTGTGACTGAACGGTCGGACCCTACTTATCTTGCCAGCCAGTGCACCATAGTTAATGTGGTCTATAAACGCCACTGCCTCAACCGAATTACCGTTAGAGGTGTAAAAAATCGCACTGAGCCGAAAACCGAGTCACTGATTGAGATTTCTGGGTCATTTTACTTCTTAGTTTGACGTGTTGCTTGGAAATTTGAAGTATTCGAGTCGACAAGCCAATTAACTGATGGAAGATTGAAAAATATAGAAAAATGTGTTAATCAGCGTTGAGTTCAGCTCTATTTGATTTATGAAAATATTTTTCATATCTGTTTCACCAACTTTTCTGCCATTGGTAAGCAAAACACAGAAGCTGTATATATTTCACACAAAAATAATGGGAACGTGTTTGCAGATGTTCCCTGTTATATTTAAAGTATCCTCACGGCCGTACGTGGTTCCTTCCAATGAATACAAAACAATACAAATGGAGGATACCCGAAGTAAATAAATTATGTTTGTTTGTACAACACCTGCTGACATTGCTACATTACTTACAGACCCAATGGAAATTCAATTTATTTGGCCACCTGCTCTCCTGTCTCTGAAGCCACAAGTATTTCGTAACAGGCCCAATAAAATAACAGTTGCCTATTTATAAAAGTTATCTAAAGAACCTTTTGGAACATATATTTAACTAGCTTTAATTTTGCCCGCGGCTTCGCTCGCGTAAATTTAGAATTTGACAATAGCCTCGTTACTCCAATAACTTCGATATACCTCAGTAATCTCGTAAGTACTTGTTTTCGGGATCAAACCCTATGTTCGTTTCTGTACTTATATCTGACAACGTTTATTTAAAATTTCAGGATGATCGGTTCACTGGTTTAGGCGTGAAGAGGTAACAAACAAACAAATTTACTTTCGCATTTATAGTAGTAGTTAGGAAGTTAGGATTAGGAGTTTTAGTTCTATCTAGATTCGTCATGATAGTGGTTTATGTTTCGCAAAACTTGATTTTCTTTGCTGACTATTTTAAAAACAATTGGTTTTTGACGCGACGAGTGATAAATAAATGATTAATTCAAATCAAACATCAGGCACTATCGATTGTTATTAGGTAGATAGGTATCTCTTGCAAATTGATAAGTATTAAATTTATTTCGAACATTAAACTTTGTAACAAAAAAAAGTCTAGAATAAGTAATAAAAACTTTGAATAAATTGAAAATGTTTATGTACCATTCAAACAAAAAGTCACAAGTTAGTAATAATATAAATTGTTTATAGAAGTCAATCATAAAAATCTGCAATAAAAAAAAACATAACAAAAAGAGTATTCCAAATCCAATAAACTTTATATCAAATCAGTTGTTGAAAAAACTGGTATAACTAATGAAATAGGCACTAAAACTTGCATCGACTATAGACTATTCATCCATCGCCCGAGGTCAATGAACTATTTTTTGCCGCGTCAAATCACGTTTTTCTTTTTCTTAGTTAGCAAAAGCTTCACAGCCAGAAAAGAAACGGTGTAGGTACTCGCTTCACTTAAAAGAATTGGAAGATAAATTATTCAAAATTCTATAATGATGACTTATTAGTTGTTTCAAAAGTAATTTATTTGCGTTCAATGCCCTCGATTGCACGGAAGTTATATTATTATCAGACAGACAGGTCAGTGAATGCGGTCAAACTTTTGTAATAGACATGGAACTTTGGTAAAGCGAATTATGGGCATATAGACAAATCACTTGAACATAATTATTATACTGATTTCTATTTTTTTTATGTTTTGAGCTTTATCACTCATCGTAACTATCTTTCCAATAACACATAAAACAGTTAATCATAGACCCACTTTTACCACAATTATTTAATACTTAATGTGTACAGTTCAAGAAGTAATAAAGCGCATTATATAAAGCATGAAGCAACTTTGCACTCCCACAATAAGCTTGAGCAATATATTATGTATTAAGAAGAAGAACTGCTGTCCGACACGCGGCACGCCACCGTCGCCATTACTCCTGACAAACAAGTTTCTTCCATCTCATTATCTTCACAATCCAATAGATAACATCTAAGAATTTGTTTGTTTGAAGTGACCAATTTCATTTAAGATATAATCAAAGTGCTAAGCAGTTGGCAAGTGGTATGACCAATAAAAGCAAAACTTACCTATGACCACATTTGTTAAAAAAACCTATGTCTAAGTACGTAACGTGTATTTTCAAGAATTAAACAGTAAATTAAACAGCTGCTTCAGCAATTAACAATTCAAGAAGAGGAAATAAAATGTTTTGATGGAGGATGAAGTCAGACATATCTTTGAACCATATCTGATCCATATCCTACTCTTATAGATTTTTCTACTTTAGTAAACTAAGTATAAAGTAATTAAAAGTATTTTCCTTTTATAAGTGGCTACTGAACTAGTTCACACGATAACGTATATTTAAAACTAAAGTTTAGGCCGTACCTACAGTAGATACGAAGCCAAAGTTCAGTACAAGTAGACCATGACTTATTCTTGGGCGGAGTCCCCCAAGGCCGTTAAACGCTATATTTAGAAAGAACGTTTAATAGTCTGCTTTGTTTAATTTATGTCAAATATTAATAGACGTTGCTTTGTTATCTATGCTTTGTCAAATTCAATATGTATTTATTCTAAAGCGTCGTAATAGAAAATATCACGAGTTGGTATAAGTACCTACTATTAAAGGTTTACATACTGATACGGAAGTCTACAGCCACATTGACCATGAAACAACAGCGGCACATTGACCATGAAACAACAGCGGCACGATAAGAAAGGGCTAGACCGCTTATCTAGTACTTGATTTATTATATCTGCCACCGCAAATGGAAATACAGGCACGATGGAACTTACTTCTCTTAAACGAATGCTGAACCAAAACGACAATGAATCACCTCACCAATAATATATTGCCGAGAAGCGAATATGTTTACACATGTTATAAAATATTGAAACACATTGGAATAAAACATCAGTACATGTTTAAGGTAAAATTTGTAAACACCGAAATGAAAACAATGTTATTTTCAGGACGCTCAACCTTAAACTCAATTCTAGAGGCTTCTACGAAGATCTTGAAGCATGTTTTCACTTCCATCGATCATTTTAAACCTGACGTGTTTGGTTTCTTACGTAATTTGGTGATTAAGAGTATGCGTGTGAGAAAATCGCCGGGAAAACGTTAAACGAGAATCGCGTGTTAGTGTTTAAACCGAGCGCGGTGAAATCTGCCCTTTACAGTGTTAGCATCGCAATGCGGAATGTAGTACCACAGATCCAATTTGCATAAAACACAAAAAAGTTTATTAAAAGCAAATGATTTTCTTTCAGGTTTTATTGTTCATTTTCTGGTGTGATTGCGGTTTTCTCATTGTCTGGTCTTTCCTTTTATGTGCAACGTTATTCTCCACAAAATTATTGGTACGATAGATCAAGTTATCATCATTAATTATGTCCTTATCGCTGAAATTGTATTTTAGATAAAAGTTCATTTACATTATAAGCTTTGATTGAAATAAAGATATCTGTTGAAATCACGATGCGAAGTATTAGTACAAGAAACACGTGAGTAGAAGTACCTACACCCACCTATTTCGTTTGCATACCTCGAATTCTCAGAGTACATATCAATTGAAGTTTGAACTCCTAAATATTTATACCTACATCTCGATTCGTTTCCGCCAAAGATATTAGAACCGCAGCAGTAATCAAATCATCAAAGTAATAAAGGTTTATTAACTGATAAACATCCGTTTCCTCTAATGGATCTAGGCCAAATATTCATCATATGGGGTCACATTAGACGATTTCGGCACCTAAAGGCTAATTTCATCGATGGAACTGAATCCAATCAGCAGATCTAAACCAGTTTAAGAGCTGTCAGGGTCAATATTCCATAGCAATGGTGACACTGACCACTCTTAAACGCAGTTTCAATGCGTTGATCACATTTTGTTTTATTGGTGCAATTCTCCCCAAAACGCAATCTAAACTAGGTTTCCATATTGTTCTGGAAAATTTCAATGCTCTCAGTAAAAGATTTTTCTTTGATACAAATACCACCTGCAATCTTAGTAACGTCAGTAATAAAAGAAATAAAACAAGAAAACATTGAGTGTTATGTTCGGCCTATTTTACTGTTACATTAACACCATTCGCTTTTAGCCTAGATAGTACTGCCTTGTGCGTATCTAGATGCATTTTATTCGTCTTCATTTAACCTAATTGAAAGATTTCATGAAATTGTATTCCTTTTCTTGTATCTTAGAAGGAAAATGAGACACGTGCTAACAAAAATAATGTCAAACTTTTCCCTCAGAACATTTATATTTGTTTAAAGTTTCTAGCACGTGGAGCCGTAACAAGTACGCGGCTGCAAATTAATATAATTTAATGTAACTATTTACATGAAAGATACAAACATCCAAAGCGCATGTAAAACAGTTTGACAAAAGTCTCCGTGTTCAGTAATAACTTGAGGCAAAGGCAACGTCGCCGACTGCCACGGTACCGACCTTCACAACGAGGGTCATGGCTTTCACGCAGCACGACTAATTTCAGAAGAACCACCTTTTAACGCTGTTCCTTTAGCACGCTACGACTTCAGAGTTCACCGTATTATGTCTGCAAAACACGAAATAAACCGCGTACTTCTACTACGGGAACTCGATGCTAGTTTAGTGTCTTTGAAGATAAAATAAATGTTTATATCACGCTCAGCACATGTGGCCTTTTCGACACCAGAATAAAATACACAATCGTAGTAACCAGGTTATAGCTCCGGTCAACCTATTTTTACGCAAGAGAATCATTTGTTCTTTTATTGGTTTACGTTTTCAGGCAATGTGTTAATAAAATGTGTATTTTATGTAAGTGCATCTAATAAATAGGCACCTGCTATGGCTCCACATCTCGCTATTTGATCTTTTCTGAACTCGTCATATGCATTACGAAAATTTTAACGAAAATAGTTGTTACTAGTTGTGCTACTTGATCTTTCAGTGCACTTATTTCAATAGTTACAAAAACACTTGTTTGATAACTTTTATTGCAAACACAACGGCAACTAAACCAACTCTTTAGTATTACTCAATTAATCTTACTGACACTTATCACGCAAAACACCCGCATTCATAAAAACTCTTATAATTTCGGGCCAACAAAGCTACGTAAAAGAAAACACAATTTCGCAAAGGCAACTAGAAACATGCTACAGTCGTAGCAACGTAGCACCTTAATACGTCGTAAAAAAGACCACTAAAATTCTACATATCAGACTGTAATGATCCCAAGCCTGGGACGCAGGCCTACTCTCTGTAAGAGGGAGTTGGCCGACATCCACCAACATGCAGTCTGCATGAGGACGTTACATGTCTTCTAACTCATTCCGGTTTCCTCACTGATGGATGCCTTTGCTGTTTTGAGAGCAGTGGTGATGAAATAAATTACACAAAGGAATGCGTCCGCGTGCGGGAAATGGAAAGGGCGGAGGGAGGCCCGGGAGAAAAAAAGAGCAGGTTTGGAGGCAGATTTTGTTTTTAACTTGTGTTCGAAGTTCGAACCCACAACCTAGCTCGTACGTAGGGACTGTAATACCTGGTCTTTCTAAAAATTAAACTCTATTATCGTAAACTTGTAGTAATCGATTGCCTAGTAGTTCTTACGGCAAGTTCGTTCTTAATAAGATGTTAACACGAAAGCCATGACCCTGAACGATATTGCCGAACGCGTAAGCTTGGAGCTTTCTTACTTAATAGTTAATTTATAAATCGGCAGCTGTAGCGTGATAAAGCAGGTTCGAGACAGGAAGATAAACGATCATCTTGTGTTCGTCACATTATCGATTGACCTTCACATAAACATAACATCACGCCTGTAATCCCCGAAGGGTTAGGCAGAGCTGTACCTAATAGAACACCCAGGCAGTGTAGACAGAGCTAATTGATCTTGTCCTAATCAATGTTTTTTTGTGTTTTTCTATTTAATAAAGCGATACACCCCTGCTTTGCACGTTTTTACGAATTGGCAAAACATCAAGTCTTCTTCAACGGTTTAATGTTAATGTATTATACACATAAACTAAATGGTCTTTGTTGGCTGGCCTATCCCACAGCTGGACAAAGGCCTCCGCCAATACCTTCCAGGAGCTAGTTTCTCGTGCCACCAAGAACCTTTCAAAAACTGTCTAAATGATGTCGAATCACTTATATCAGTCTGTTAACAACGGTACCACACAAGGAGACAAGAAAAGCAGCTTTATTTTATAGTTATTTATATGTATTAATATTGTCTGGTGTTCTTTCTTTCAAGTTTGTTATAGTTTTTTTATTAATGTTTCTGTTACATGTAAATGGCTTTGGTAAGATCTCGTGATTATTTTTTTCCGCCCGCATAACTTTACTATTTCTTTTTTTTTACATATTTCTTTGATCAGATATCGTAAGATTTATGTGGAAGTGGTTATGAATGTGTGAATTCATAAAGTAGTCAGGATATTATAAAGCGTAGCTAGTGAAATGATAAGTAGGTTTATGAACGGATTAGTCATCATTTTGGCATAAATACTTTTCTAACTAGTCTTTTTTCTCCTCTCTGTTAGCCAAATTGCCGACTGCGTTAAAAGAAAAGCTTACTCACCAATCAAAATCATTTGAAGAATTGCGCAGACAGGATATGAAGGTTAATCAGGTTATCAAGACTACCATCTGCCAAATAAACTTCTCAATTTAAGTTAGATTTATTGAAGTGTGGATTAATTGCATACATTCATTTGATAGTCTTTATGTACTATGAAATATATAGCGTTTTAGCTTAGCTAGTCTAGTTCTAAGCTAATCTATTGAATAGATAGCTTTATTCTTATCTAAAGTAACTATAACTTCGTGTGAATTTCACCATTGATACTGAACACAATCAGCACATCTGAACCACGATCGAGAGATTCTGATTTCACAGCAATTATGACAGCTCTTGGAAGCAGTTCAAATATGCTGAACGAGTTCAGTTTCTTCGGTGATACTCGTACTTTATCCATATATTATAGATTGTAGCAGGATAAAGGGCGAGCTTCATCTTCAACTTGGTGAACTTTTACTTCGCTACAGTCAAGTAGAAGCTCACCAAGTTCAACAACAAAGTCTATCGATTTTCCGAAGATTTGTATACACTTCCTCCATCCAAACATTGCCTTAATATATTTATAAAACCACTGAAGTCACTTGAATCTAAATAAAGTGAACAGTTTAAAACTGACCAACAGAGGTTGCAGTTTCGTGGTTTGCCCTACATTTTAAAATTTTAAATAGACTCTGCCCTACATTTCGGCCCTGAGAGACGCCAGATTTATTTATAATTTTATTAGGACACCCGGTTATAATAATAATATTTTGGTGTAGGTGCAAGCGTCGTTTATCATTTTGTGGTGATGGGTTGGCTGCATCGTGATTGGATGACGACTTATAAATGCGTAGGTTTCATTTCTATTCTGTGCCCTATCGTACTAAGAAGTATTACTAATAAGTTTGACAGTACGGTTGGCGCAATGGCTAAGCGATTGACTGCTGCGCTGCGTGTCGCGGATTCGATCCCCGCACGTAACAAATATTTGTAAGGCCTACAGATAGTAGTTCCGGGTCTGGCTGTTTGTGTCATCATTCATCATTTCAGCCGGAAGACGTCCACTGCTGGATATAGGCCTCCCCCAAGTTTCGCCACATTGACATAACATGGGGGGTTTTGCCATAATCGCCACGCTTGGCAGGCGGGTTGGCGATCGCAGTAAGGTTGTTACAAAAGCACAGAGAACGCTGCTGCCCATTCTCTGGCAAGTCCCTTAGTCGCCTCTTACGACACCCACGGGAAGATATGGGATGGTGCTATTCTTTACGTCCGACACCATACAGAGCGGGCTGTTTGTGTATGTGAGTTTAAATGTTTGTAGACGCACCCACGATACAGGAGAAATTCCTAATGTGAGGCAACGTTTTTAAAAAAAAAGGTTTGCTTGGGAAAGAAAGCGCTATTTATCTAAGTAGTACTCAGCGTTAATGAACGCTGTGAGTGATGACATTAACAGGCTATATCCAAGGGATCACTTACCAAATATTTTAATAACGAACCTTATCTATGAAAGTAGTCGACTGGGCTAGTTTTCAGGTAAATGTCTGATAGCAATATTTGTATGTTTACCACAGATCGCAGTTTAGTTTTTTCAGTTGTATATAAAATTCGGAAAAATAAGATGATCGGTATATTCTCGGGTAAAAAAACATGACTCTGGCGTCTTAAAAATATACATACAAGAAACTCACTTGCAATCACTCATCGCAGTGTCTTGTCTGTTGTTATCATAAACTAATATTGTGATGCAAACTTCAGCTAACCGAGAGATCTGACCGATTTTAAAAGTATCACGCTGGGAAAATGAGGCCCGGGCGGTCAGTAAATTGCCATTTTAATCATTTTTAAGTACACAGTTATACAGACATATTTTTATAGACGATTACGAATCACATGGGGTATTTTTCTGAAAGATAATAGAAGCATGACACAAATAAAATAAAAAATCATGTGATTTTAACAGGTTTTTTTCAATCCAAATTCAAAAGGCTAATTTCTCCTTCAATTTATTCAGACTTGGGTTAATAAAAAGCTTCATAATTGGCTTGGCCTTAGGCTTAACACGACCACGTGTTAATTTACCTAATAAAAAACACCAACGAACATACTCTTTACTAACAACTTGCTCGGAAACAATATTTTCTAACTGGCAACATTAATAATGTGGTCACGCGTACCGTGTAGGCGCATTTGCGACCTCGGCCGTAACCCTGCAGGGCTTCAGTTCCTTCAGTAAGCCCCATAATGAACTACCACAATACATGAACAGTATTTAACATGCTTAACGAGCTAAGAGGATTTACTATTGACGTATTTGCCGGCTCATTTGAATGCGGTGACATGTTCGCAATACAATTTAAATGTGTACACTCAGATGTGCGTAAATGTCTGAGTGATGTTGCGAATTGGAAAAGGCATCGTAAGAAATGTAATTAGTTACGTAGTCTTTCAAAAAATGATTGTGAAGGGTTTTTGAACGTTTTTCAAAGTTGGCAGCAAGAAAACAAAATAATTGTTGAATTTCAAGATATTTTTTGTCAGATATCTCACAGAGACAGTAAAATAAGTTTGCATTTCGTTTTTAAAATTCGAAAAACCATAGTACAGTTTTTTTTTTTGCTTTTTATGGCGCAGTATGTAATAATGTTGCCATTACAAATAATTGACAATAGTCGTCAGCGCCAATCATCTGACTCGACCACCGTTTAATGAACCGGAAGGTGTGATTAGCGCTTTATATTACTGGATAAACGCTGTAGGTATGTGGTATTATCTATGAGGTCGCCAGTATTCCGACTGTCTATGGAATATTCCATGGAATGGTTAATTAATCCTCTAGGTTGACAATGACAATGGCAGGATTAAATATCACGGAAAAATATGATGCAGCTAGTCAGTTCAGTCAGCGGTATGACTTTGCTAGTTTATACCCATTTCAATTTCATACGCTAACTCATCACTCATCAAACAAAGTTGTTTATTTTTTCGGCAAACTTTTCGCCAATTGGCCACAAATCGATAAAAAAAACTTCTGAACACATACTTATTACTTCCAGTTTCCGTTGCCAAGGCTTGGCAACGTGCTAATATTTTTATTGTGTCACCTCCACAAAGACAGCATCTTGACGAAACTTCACGACAGTAACAAAAGAAGTACGAGTAGGTGTCTATGTATAGTCGGGACGTGAACGTTGAGTAGGACTATAAATAGAGCACAACACAGGTGACATTGAGCAGCCCTCTTCAAATTAACAATAGTACAAGATGTCTATTACAGTTAACCTTAAGTATTAATTGACAGTAGGTATATTGGCCACTGACGTACATTGACGAAGCGTAAACGTCTATTTACTAATGAAATACGGTGTGATAAAGGTGACTCTAATGAACACATTCTGAAAATGAATGACAAAACAAGTGTTTCAGTAATTAAATACACCTTTATGGCACAATTTAGAAATTGCAGATATGGTAAACCTATCAACATTGTAGCGTTGTAGTCGAGGTGCCTATATTTACTCAAAATCGTCACCATATCTAACTACACACGCAGATTCTTTAACCGTAACAAATCAATAATTAATTGAGAGTCTACAAAAACGGCTAGAATATTTTTATCCAAAATTCTTCGCTCCAGTGTCTACAGTTCAACCAGTTAACGTCGGCGCCTCGGTATATATTGACCTGATATTCTATCTAGCCAGGCCTGCCGATAAAGCTTAGCAAATATTAGCCCCGGATTGATTTACCGTTTACTTTAGAAGGTTTGTGCCTTACACAATACTTGAATACCATCTATATTAATATGCTAACGGTAACCTCCTTTGCTATCAAGTCCCATGATAGAGTTGCCATACGTCCGGAATTCTCGGACAGGTTCGGAATTTAAGCTGAGTGTCTAGAATGCGTAAGAAATCCTAAAACGTCCGCCGGAATTCCCAAAAAATTTAAAAGTAAAACAGAGAACAAAAAAATAAAAATATTAAAAAAGGGAAAGTAGAATTCACTTGCATAGTAGATAAAATTAAAATAGCGTTTATAATTCATATTTTTAAGCAAATGTCTTTGTAAAAAAAATAGTAGTTACTAGTATTAAATTATACTGCACGACTTCAAGGAAAGAAAAGTCAGGAATTTTCTTAAAGGAGAGATAAGAGAGGATTTTGCTTAAAACATGTATTTCGGGCCTAGCCTAAGGGAATGCCCCTTTGCGTAAGCCCTACAGACATGTAAAGAAAGTATTAGCGATAACGATGAAAGAGAAAACGAAAACATATCGGAATGACATAAGCTAACGAAAAGCTTATTTCAATTCTTTCGTTGTAGAAATACGTACTCTTTGAAAGTAAATGCTTTTTGTCTAAGCCCATTTGATAATAAAACGGAAGAAAAGTGTTTAAAAAAAAATCTCCAAAGTTATAACGATATGTCAAAAAAATTGATGAGATACAATTTGTCGCCAAAGACAACCTAGATAACAAAAAAAAACAGAAGCGTCAGTGCGTCCCTTCCGACGTAATCGTGTGTGACAGCACTGACAGCCTCTCGATAATCGAATCGCGCCATAAATGTTTCCTTTTAGTGCACAACACCAAAAGCGGGAAATAAACCAACCCAATATATTCCACTAGGGTCTACCCTTTATAAAGCAGAACTTTTAATGTCATAAACTCATAAAGTCATAATACATATAATTTTGGAGATCAGCAGATAGCAGCAACTTCATTTCGCAGAAAATGGTTTGGCAGACACTTAGGTATTTATCATACATTCAAAACTCGTAATTTAATTTGTAAGTCAGAATCATCTTTAGGCATAAATTTCATGTCGATAGTCATTAAAAGGCAGAACTATCATATCTCAGAAAGTTTGCAGTTAGAATCATCAACAAGCATTCACTCTTTCAAACTTTTCGTTTAAAGAAAATTATCCGAATTTCGAAGCATCAAGATTCTGCCAGATAGAGGGACCCATTCCACTATACCTATAAGAAATTTACGACACACACTGAGCTACTGATATCAGATTTTTCCAATAAAATCTCTCGATATAATTTGACTCGATTCCATACGACCATCTCGATTTTCGAATGGTTGGAATTAATCGGATCATTCGATTCTGCGTGCTTCATGATAATACTGCTTTACGTCTTACTGCCAGTAATTGGATCGTGAATTACTTATTTAGTGGACAAAATGCGGGGCTTTAGGTAAAACGACCCAGCACGTGAGTTCTATGTATATTTAATCCAATTTAGGTTGTTTATTTTAGGATTACTGAAACTAATGTTATTACGAGTCACTTATCGTAACCTATACCGAACTGGCTGCGACTAAAAACTAATTTTTGTAACTCAATAAGTACGTGAACAAAAACCTCACGTTTGACATCATAGCATGAGGGAATTAGTTTGTGTGTATTCTACCAATTTACTTGGAGGACGCTAAATAATTCTAAACTGCAAATCACTACCTGTTCACGTGTTTCACGCTGCAATCCAAATGTTTACGTCAAAATAAACATTAAATCTATTATGTCTAAGTAAAGTTCACAATCGATAACTCTACACCATTTGAATTGTAAGGACTCAATCGATTATTATTCATTCAAATCAATTTCAAAACAATTATGGTGAACAAAAATTAACTGGCACTGAGCAATTTCTTCTTTTTTACTAAAGTTATGTCATGGCAATTTGTTTGGCCACAGCCTGACCAAACAATGACCTTTGCATAAAACATTTAAATTTATGATCAATCGAAACCTAGAGCCCATCTATTAGATACTCCTCTTGGACCCTTGAAACTAGGCACATGGAATTCGGGACTCGTAACATTTATATTAGGGATGACGTAGCATACTAAAGATTTTTATTTTCCTACAATGGCTATAAAGACGTAACGTTTCAACAAAGAATTTTTTTCCTTTCTTCTGAGAAGTGTAAAAGAATGTTACAGTCTTCTTTTATAACGTTTACTTTCTTGTAAAAAAGAAATAAAGATGGAAAGGTCCTACCGTTTGCTGCTCACTACTTATCGTAAGGTTTTCTAGCTCCTCGAATGTGTTCCATGTCCCAAAACGTGAGAAAAACTTTAACAGTTGTATAACGTGTCGGCTGTATTGTTCTACCTGTTCTGAGGGAACGAATGAGGACGCCATTTTATTTATTTTTATTCTATATTCAAAATACCTGTATTGCCTTGCCAGTTTGTTTTATGAGATACAGCAAGTAATGTTGCTGCACTTAGATAAAAGTAAGTAGTGGACGCTAAGTTTTAAATTTATCAAACGTTTTTCATAATACTTTAAGACGAAAAATAAGTCATAATGCAGATACTTAGTTTATCTGATTATAACGAGAGCAGCTTCTGCAACAAAACTCTTTTAAATCTTTTCGTATACTTCTTACTGATAACGACAGATTACGTAATTGTAAATAGGTATCAGTTTTTCTTATATATTTTTCTATATTCCTACCTTACCTTTTCTTATCTTTTTTCTATTATTGGCGTTTCTTTGTTCGCTTAGTTCATTCACAATAGGTATCGAAATCAAGGTTCGGGAAAGGGGGCTTTTATGTAAAGATACGTCTATTCAGGCACTGACGGCTGTTTCTTTTGTGATTACTCTATTTGATTAAATAAGACATTAGTTACCTTTACGTATTGTGAATAAAAGTGGACGAACCTCCCGTTAAGTAAAGTAAGTTACACCAATAAAATTAAGTATGTTCCTAATTTTGTAAACATTTTGGCGACCTTGTAAGATGCAAAATCTTGCGAAACTTGAGTTGCTTAGATATCGAAAATTCAAAGTTGTTTCCGTATTAAGATACGCTTTAATTCAGGGATATTTTCTCATAGTCCTAAGTATTAGTATAACCCTGTATGTATGAAGAAGTTTATCATTTTCTTTACCTTTATCTCAACCAAACACAAGATATCGCGATGGCTAACAAATTAGTCTTGCGGGATTTTAAAAGACGTTACTCGTCGCTCAAAATTTCTCATGCATGTATTCAGAAAATTGGGAAATGTAGGGAGGTACTCTACTACCCCAATTAAAACCTTGTAACTCGCATCCAGCACAAAGGCTCTACTATCTGACATGACGTGCTTTACCGGACTGAACGAAAGAACATGCATCTTTTGGCGCGTGGCCATGATCAGAACTAACGAGTGCCTTTTGATTTTTTACAATCCAACTTCACAAATATTTACCAACAACGCTCTTCTCTCGGTCACTCAAGCGCCAAAAGAATCATACAAGTCTGTTCTCTGATTCTTAACAATAGGTACATTGGGATTACTTATTGGCTACCAGCCAATCACTATGTCGGTAAAATGGTTTAATCACACCAATCGGAACATCAGCGTCAATCAAGACACGGTTATCAGTAAATAATGTGAGACGCATGTACTATGACGTCATACGTAAGCTATGCACCGCACATTACATTGCTGTTCTGTTTATTGTTGTGTACATTGGAAAATAACAAATTCTTTAATATTCTTTGGAAGTTAGGTGACTACTGATTCGATTCAGCTGAAGAAATGTATGCAAGTCTGTTTCTTACATAAAGATATATTTGACCTAAGTAGAAGCCAATCCATACTATCCATACTAATCCATACTAATATTATAAATGCGAAAGTCACTGTGTTTGTTTGTGTGTTTGTTTGTTACCTTTTCACGACTAAACGGCGGATCGGATCTTGATGAAATTTGGCAAGAAGATAGATTTCAACCTGGGGAATGCTATATGTCATCACGCTACGACCAATAGGAGCTGAGCAGCAATGAAAAATGTTGCGAAAACCGGGAAAATTTGACGCAGACGAAGTTGCGCGGGTCAGCTAGTTTCATATAAATCTGTAAATTACTAACTAATACTTAGACTATTATTCCACGAAAACCTAAACGACAATTTCAGTAAAACAAAACATTAAATTACGGCATTCCTTGCGACCACCATTGAGGCCATAACTTAGGTAATGCTAAGTACTTGTGCACGATTAAGAATATTCTATCCAACAGCCATCTACTGTCCTATAAACTTTAATTGTAACAACGCTTAACAATTGTAACATTTCAATTATAAAAATACCTTTCATTTTGCCAGCACTTAAAGTCGCTATACATATCCAAAATTTTAAGACGTCTTTAGTTTTAGAACTATTCATATTATATTAACAGACAGGAATAAAAGACATAACAATATTACATCAGATCACACTGATCAGCACAAAACTTGGTGTAATATTGATAAGTGTTAACCGACTTCTGATGCCGACTGTACCCTTGACATTAAAATTCACGTAAACTCATAAATTATCTCAGTTTACATTTGAAAAGAATTTTCCGTTATTCTAAATACGCGCCATTTTGATTGCGGCCGGTAAATTAACTTCAGCGGCAAATGGTAATTAGAATTCATGTTTATGATACGAATTTTAGTTTTACTGTTATTTTGTCTAGTTACTATTGTTGTGCCTATCGTAATGTGTTTTTCGTTTATTTATTTTTATATAAAGGTTGCCCCACACTAGGAAGTTCTTCTGTATCGTGGGTGAGTTAACAAACGTTTAAATTCACATACACAATCAGCTAGACCCGGAACAACTACCTGTAGGTCATACATGCGGGGATCGAACCCGCGACATGCAGCGCAGCAGCCAATCGCTTAACCACTGCACCAGCCGTGCGTGCCGTTCAAAATGTATTTAATGCGTAAAATGCTTTAATATTATGCAAATTATTAAGTTTTAATTCCTGGAAAAAGATCCAGGCTTGGATGCAGGATACAGCACCGCCATCCTGCCCGCAAAGGTATGCATATACAGGAAAACTTATTATAATTAACATGCCGTGCACCTAAACCTATTCTTTTAGCTTTATGTAATGATATAATGGCATGCTAATTAATTTTACAGTGTGCTGCATCCTGCATCTATATCTAGCCTACTTATATCTTTATCACGGAATTAAAACAAAATATTTTAGATTCGATTTCCGCAAAGTAACGCCTGAGTCTATAATAACTTATGAATATGATCAAAGCTTGTTGTAATCGTCTTCTTTCGTAATAGTAGCGGTCTGTTACTAGGGTGAAATCATCAGCCTATAACGTTCCCAGTACTGGGAACCTGGGACACCGGCGTCTCCTTTGTCGGAGGAAGTAGTCCGAAGTCGACCTTAATGCAGTCTGGGTTGGTGGATGTCACACATCTCCGATTCTTTAGTTCTAGGACTTGCTAGTTCCCTCGATCATTAAAATAAAACGATACAAAATCTACGTAGAAAGGATTAAAAAAACAACTTGTTGTCTATAAACACTAAATTCAAAACGCTCGTCTAGACTAGCTTTAATGAGAATGTCATCCAAAAAGTCTTCAACTTATTTGCGAGGCAAATAACTGCAGTCTTTGAACTTTGACTAACTAATTTCTATTTAGTTTTGAATATTCAAAACAGCTTCCAGCACGCGTAGTATGACCACTGTGGAAACTTGTTACCTGGTGTCGCCGGAAGAATCGACAAAATGACAGATTGTCATTGTCTATCTGTCATTTTGTCGATTCTTCCGTTGACATAACTCGTTTCCACAGTGTCATGCTACGCGTGCTGAGGCACCGTCCCGTCGGCACCGTCTAGCTTTTGTTTACTCCGTATCCTGTATATGTTTAGAGTATTTATATTTTATAAGGTGCTGTGGTGTTACACAAATAGGGTTACCATTCACGATCAATCCGGATTTATTTGGCTTTTTGGCTCTCCGTTTAGACTTAGTCCGGCTTTGTCAAAGAACGGCGTGCATTTTAAGGGACTTTCTTATTAAACTTTGACTTTCAAAAAGTGCTGACTTTTCGTCTAATTTGAATAAATGACTTTTGATTTTATTTTGGTCATTTGTTAGAAAACCAAAAAGTTAAACACTACCAAATAAGATTAAATGACAAATGGATTGATGTATCCTTCTTTTTATATCAGGACTTTATAGTTTTCTAAATGGTAGCCCTAGCTGCTGTGGTGTAGCACAGTAACCAAGCGCGGGCGCCGCCGCTGGGAACAGGACAGGGACGTTGAACTCAATCTGGTTTCCACTCCGTCGCTTCCGCACGTCGGCAGTGTTGCCACTATTCATTCACCTGTCGCACTCGATTATCATCTCGGTGTTACACGTAACATCAACTTGTTGGAACGTAATTCACACCTGATGGAACTTTAATGAGGCGACATTAGAAAAAAAATATCATCAATCTAAACTGAGATGAACATGTAAAAAGTTTAGGTAATGGAATTTCTGCACCTGGGCGTCTATAAAAAATATGCAAACTTACCGATATTCTATCGTGCTGTGTTCTTCCGTGTGCATTTCTATAAGTTACGTAAAAACGTAACATATAGAAATGCACACGTATTTATTTATGTTAGTAGCTGTATACACGCCACCAGCAATGCCCTTTATACATACATAAGAATTCGTCTTACATTTTAATGCTAATTACTTTTTGATATGTTGAGTGCCACAGTTATGAAAAGCTAATTAGTTACACATTTAAATGTTATTGCAATTCAACAGAACATACAGCTACTGGGTAACTGTAACTTTACTTTTAATATGACTGAGCAGCTCGATAATTTATCCATTAGTCGACATACCATAGCACTAACAGGTACCAAGGTACCAAGACCGTCTGTCTGGCTCCTAGTTGCCAGTGTTGTACCCATAAATAAATGCCAAGATGGCCGCCTTCTAACCTCAAATAATAAACCAAACAGTGGCATTATACCAACAAAAGATAAGATAGTTTAAAATTCAACATGTTAAAAATTAGCTAATCCCCCAAAATACCATGAGTTTTGTTATTAGATAATACCTTGGATAAGATACAATCTTGTTATTAGAAGATAACTAAGCATAACACGACACGACTTTCATGCGACCCATTACTTAATATAGTTTTCCTACGAAAACATGTTATGGATGTTGGGTAAACGTTAATAACGTATTAAAACTTTCTCGGTACATTTCCAGAGGACAGTAAAAGTTTTAGTTACTAAACTTCAGATATTATTGCAAACTAACAATCCCGAGTAACAGTTGCAGTTTCGTTGAACGTCCTCCAAATGGCTCATCAAAACTTAGTGCCTGGAAACTTCATGAAAAAGCAACAGTTTAAGTGCTTTCGTAATTATTTTGACAGCTGTTGTATGACAAAAGCTCGATTCAAACCTAAAGGCGATAGCAGACGAGGCAAGTCCAACAACATCAAACTTGAATACAGATCGGTACTTAGCACGTTCCCTCTCAGACCAAAAGCCATTAACATAACGATTGTTACGTACTATAGGTGTCCCATCCTGTTCATGCTCTCGGTTATTAAATATTTACCGCACATCAAAACGAAGAAACCTTCAAAGAAGCCGAATGGCGACCGCATCCGGAGAATGATCACTAATCACGCACTCAGACTAAACACTCCCTCACGTTCTTAGTAGCATTTATATCTTTTCACACCAAACCAATCTTACTACGAAGTAATTGTTTTGCGTGCAATTACACTAAAAGTACGCTGACTTTGAATTCTTTGGCAATTTTTCAGAAGATTCGGACCGCTGATACTTCGGGGTCAACTTAAAAATAAAAGAAAATCTCAGGAGCTGTTTAATTCAGGGCTCTTGTGCAGCTAACAACACTTTTTTACATATTTCTGAGTTTATAGTAGTACTATTGAAACCCTATATGGGACCCTCGAAATGTTAATAAATTCTGTTCTTGTTGTGTTATATGTCTGACCATACCTTTACTCAGACCCATCGATCGGTGGGCGGCACCACTTCTCATTGGCATTCAGATAACGCAGAAAGTTCCGCTCGGAAAGGAAATCTGTACGCTGTAGTACGCTAGTATTGTGTACATCCGTTTCAAGTGAATTGTGTTTAATAGCATCTTCGCTTCCTCATCGTTTGTGGCTGGTTGAAAGACCGTAAAAGGACTTTGAAGTTTTTCGTTTAAATGCTTTTTTATTCTTTTTATTGTTTTCTATTACCACGATTTTATTCTTCCAGCCTTATTGTTTTTTAAGATTTTTAAAACTCTATCTAAAAATAAGATTAAACATTTAAAAAAAACTTACAAAATAACTTATAAAAAAATAATTAAGGAGCCTGTTATTATGTCGAGTCTCGGACATATTTTTAAGAGTCCAAACAGCTACAAAAAAGGACCGGAATAAAATCTGTAACATTTTCCGACCTAAGGTTTATAATTAAGTTCTCGACCTTCACTTCAACCACTTGACGAAAGAAGCAGATAATAAAACGTTTATAGTTTATATCCATAGCCATTTTTGCCAGATTCTCAGAAAACAATAACAGTTTGCTTTATTGCCAACTTTTGGAACATAAAAACAAGATATTATTTATGTTTCATCCATCAACGTTAAGTTGTAAAAATCAGAAAGTCGATACGTTGAACGTAGACCTAAACAAACCCCACAGGTTTATCACCATCACATCAGCCCGAACTCACCCACTGAAGGGGTAACTCATTTCTGCCACACTTCCCAGTTCTGTGCATCCCTAACACAGTTTGCTAACACAGATTGTATGAGCTTTAAATTATCTCAAACCCACCAGTAGGCAAAAGCCCCCGTCTTAATTCTTTCTTTTCTGTCTGGGGTAAATACGGGCACCATAGCTTACCGTTGTCGCCACATACAATTTCTTTTACTCTTTTCAGTCTGGCGCGAAGGGGCCAATCCGCTCGTTAGTCTAGCACGTCTGTTCGTCCCGCCAGATACATAAACATAGTATATAACATACCTGTTTACATCAGTACAGATTTACGTAATGCAAGCAAAATACGTAAGAGGCATCACAATATCAGACTTTGCTATCATTTGTTGATATACTTACCTAATAATTTCTGGCTATGCAATGGCGTTGACATGATGTATAGAAATAATGTTTTGGTATACCCAACACTTGAAATTTGGTCGAAACTACTTTAATGTTTAGAGAAGCTCCGGATACACATGACGAACGAAACCATTTTTATACATAAAGATATTTGATTGGGTGTCTATGATTAGCAAGAACCCAAGAAGTTTCAAAGACAATGTGCTGAAGTTCCAACTTACAAGTTAAAGGATCTAAGGAGCCAAACTAATGAATAGTCCCTGACCTGGGATCAAACTGTTCCCATAACATTCCACAACTTCCCTTGACTTCCCATTATTGTTATTTGTTCCATATTTTCCCATACTTTGAGACGAATTCCTGCGTTGTTATTCTATTGTGGCATTCCCGCAACAATTGGAATGCCTTTTCTAATCTAATTTTGGCTTCCGACGGACTCGTATGAGGCCATTGTGTATTTAAGGCGGCACTTCTTTTTGTTCTAAGCTTCAGGATTGGAGCATAAAACGAGCTTAGCCTCCAACCGTTATTTTCCTACTTAAGCTCCAGTCGACCTCTTTGTTGTTCCTCATTTTGTTTCAGAAAATTGTGTTTCTTTTTTGTTTCTGTGTTATCCTGAGAAAACCTTGAGGTGTCCCTTTAATATAAAATGACTTTAAGACTTCGTGGAACACGAACTTTCTTATTTCCTTCGGAGAATTACGTGTGTTTTACGTATAGCTTTGGGTTGACGTGACAGCCCTTTGTCAATCAAGTCGCGTGATACGGAATTGCGTCTATATGAACATGATTTGATCCCCGCGTGTCGAGTAGGTCAGAAGCGTCGAATACACGGTGCATGCTGCATCCGCTTCGGCAGACAGCTTTGTACGATTCGTCCGATTGAATGAATTTGTATGATGATGAAACCTTGTTGCTATAAACAAAGGGTGAGTTTTCTGAATGACAGTCATATATGCTACGAAACTTTTTGGAATGTGGATTTGGAAGTTCACGCTCGCTAATGCTGGCCATTAAATAATAACATGTCATTTGTTTAGATTACGAAACACGTGTTTGGTAGAGAAACTAGACACTCCTATACTTCCTATTAAAAAGCAATAAATCATATTGTTATGATTTCAGTTGATACTAATTACCGACCTACCTACTAATCGCTATGAAATCCATGCATAGTTTCCATTGGTTTTT
This sequence comes from Cerastis rubricosa, assembly GCA_949152445.1. Lineage (NCBI taxonomy): Eukaryota > Metazoa > Arthropoda > Insecta > Lepidoptera > Noctuidae > Cerastis > Cerastis rubricosa. Next base: position 5,840,104 of record OX424532.1, read on the forward strand.
AAAATATACATGAATTTAAACTTCCGGAACGGCTACAATTTATTATCTACGTGGTTTTGTGCAATCCCAAATCGCTCGTTCCGAGTTTTACTACGAGATTTGTTTCAATAAAAAGAGTCGGACGTTAAGTTTTATTTCAAGAAAATTGTTTCACAGAAGACACTTTTAAACCCATCGCTACGTGTGCGTCTATGTGAGTAAAAATAAACTAACCATAGTCAAATATTCATTAGAACTCTCCCGGTTTGAGTGAGCCAAGTGCGTCATACCACTCGCGACAAGATTCATTGATTTTTTTCGTAATCTGTTTCTAGATTTGGATATATTTTTCATTAAAAGGACAGCTGTGACGCTGTTTCCAATTGTGGCATACCAAAAATCATTGTATTTTCCAAATATTTTACGTAAAGTTTCATAAAATCTGCACGCAGTCAACGACCGACAGTGACTGATTTGTCCTCTTTTGTATAAAAACTTAATTATATAGGTATTACCTATATAATTAGGTAATGTAGCAATGTGATGAAGCACAATATGCAAGATATTTTTATTCGTAATTTCGTATTCATAAACTTCATTTAGTCGCTTTATTTTCTTTTTGCTAATCGTAATTCCAAATTCAAATCGAACGTCTGCAGCGGAAATGTCAATATTATGTTTTTTTACGAAGCAAAACTCCTTTCTCAGTGATGTTTATAGGTCGCATACCTACAGGATACGTTCGTTCGTCACGTCCTCCATTTCTTGATTGTGTGGGGGGACGGCGACTATTTTTGTCAGACTACAGCTAATGACGGCAAATTGCCCCCTGCGTCTACCAGAATAAACCAACTGAAATAAACTTTGCGTGTAACCACACGAGGTAGCAGACAGTTCATTTACAGTTAAAGTTATCTTTATTTAATCTAAATCGAGTAATCTATGAATAGCTGCTAATACTGTTGAATGCAAAGGTTTTTTTTTTGTCGGAACAGGTCGATTATTTTTCGCATCCCACGTGTAAGGTTATTTGAAGAATACAGAGATAAACGTTTTTAAATTTTAATGACCTTTAAAAATAGCTTACCTTTCATCAAAAATAACTTCAAAGAATATAAAAATAACCTTGTAGCAAGTAAAAACCCTAAAACGTCGATAAAAAAAGAAAATATTCCAATTCCGCCGCTGCAACACGTAATATCGCGCAACATGTACACAATCCATCATAATAGAAAACCGTAACTTTGTCCACGGCCAGTGGATCGGAAACCACGGTTAATTGACGCAGCCGAACCGGAACTACCGTTAAGTTCCCGCCATTATTCTGTTGTCATGTTACCATCATGGCCGCCAATTGATTTTTTATAAAAGGAACGCTGGAATCTGGACATTGCAGTGGAAACTTTTATTTTCTCTTTACAACTAGATTTCAAAGTTACTGATTAAGCTATGCTTCAGATGTAAAACATTGCGGCATGTCAATACAATCAACCATTATTTCACTCATGAAATAACAAATAATGAAGTTGATAATATACCTTGCTAAAACAAACCCTCAGTGGGTTTATAGCTAGGTGAAACACGTCAATAATAGAAGATTATGTACCGGTTAAATCTTGTAATGTGAATTTGTGTAATGGAAATTTTAGTAAAAAATTAATTCGCCTTGTTCCAAAGTCCTGTCACGAGCCAAATAACAAAGCTAAAGACCTCTATTAGATGCCGACAAAAAAAAAGGAAATAACATCCCAAAATCCTTTTTGTCGTGTCAACAGCAAATCACAATTTATTGTGTGTGTATATTTAGGTTAGAGACGTGCTACCAGCATAGGGTCGCAAAGTCAAAAGGTCGCTGTGGAAAACTTGGCCGTTTTTCACAAAATAACTACGTCAAGAACTGAAAATAGCGAGTTCCAGTCAATGGCAGAGGTCCAGGCACATTGTAAACGTTTTATATATTTATTTATTCGTTTATTTTAGAATATGAGTCGCATTTTAATCTGACTGGGGACGGAAGTGACGAACGGTGGGTATAACATAATTTAGCGTCCTACACGAGTATTGTTCTCCAAATTGGTAGGGAGCGAAGGTACATAGGTATGTATATGTACCAAGGCTACAACCTAATATTGCTACAGACGACAAAGAATGTACAAAGGGAACAATTAATTATGTCTGTGCGTCCCATTGCTAACGTGCACTTTGTCTGTGGTTTTTGTATTATTTCTTGTGGCAACTCTGGCAACCACACCTTAAATCCAAGTTTCGGTAGAGTTCTCCGATTGGTAAATTGAGTTTTCGGTAGATCAATATTGGTCTGATAGGGACAGCTGTCCAATTTCCAACAAACAAAATTAACTTTATCATCGGTACAATCATTCCGTACCAAATTCATATATTTTTTTAATGAACTCATCAAAACCATACTAATCTAGGCACGAATAGCTTCAACAGTGGCTTAAAAATGAGCAATACTATAAATGTAATGCTTCCTATAACATATTGAACTATTGTATGCAAAACAGTCATTGAATGATATCCAATTATTGACGTCTGCATCCATTTAGAAAGTTAGAATTAATCTTTATGATAATCATGAACCATAGAGTCAGCCCAGACAGACAGTGCATACTCCTATGAATTTTGTATGGGATAGGTTAGGTTAGCTGGGCTGTTTCCGCACTTAGCCTACTTATTGGGCCATTGTACGTCTGAATATCCTCTTGTTACTTCAACCATCCCAGAAAGCTAGCAGCCTTTTCAGGCTGCTGCAGGCTTCCCGTAGCGATGCCGATTCAAGAGTCCGTTCCCGTTGTTCTGTCACGCTTCTGAAGTCCATGAGCACGTGCTGTGGTGTTTCTTCCGCCTCCATGCATCCTCTGCACAGAGGGCTGTTGTGTTGTTGTTTTATATGGGTTATAATAAGTATTCATTGATTAGTTTGATACTTATCTTCTTCCAAACCTTGACTGAAAGTAAAAATAGAAATTTCAACTCCAATTAAGTGTAATCAACGCACGTTACAAGTTATATCAAAGGTAATTGAGCGTCGCTTTGTTTTGAAATATTTATAGTCTCTATTTATATGTATAATTATTGAGGACTACGATGAGTTACGTTTTCGAGATGATTATGACGATGCCTATGACATCAGCAGTATAAATTATACATAATCAAAATATCGTGTTCAAAGTATGAGAGAAATAATGTGAACTATCAATTCACATTTCTATCTATTAAATAGTCAAACTCAACGTACGACATTAAATTTCCACGCAACAGTTAATCAATAAAACACGTTTGATGACGTCCCCTTCAAAATCAAACATAAGCGAACCGAAATTATCGTTTGCACTCTACAGAATTACTTCAGTAAATATCAATTCCTTGGAAAATGGTACTAAACTTTAAACAGTGACACATACAGACCGTTATATTGGCCAATAGTCGTATAACACGAGTTATTTTACCCAAGTTCTGTGCCAAACTCGCATCACGTTAATAGAACTCTCCACGTTGAGGGCCACGTGTCTCCAGAATTATTAATGGAGCACTTTTATGCTAAAAGTGTATGATTTATCACCTGTTGATGGCGGTCAGATGTGTCTAGCCGTAGAAGCGGCTAGCAATATACATGGACAGGAGAAACGGGATAAAATACAGCTAAATGTTTCAATTTCTAGAGGAAATAATGAAAATGGAGTTAAAGATAATAAAACAATCAAGAAAAACCTAAAACGTCCACGTAAGCTGCACGACACGCTAGAGTAATTTTACGCTTGCTTGAAGGTTACTTGCATCACACGTTAAAACAAATGAAGCTGTCTCCACAGCAGTAATAGGATTACACAGTATAGGTAGGAAGAGAAACAATTGAATCAGTCACTCGGATCAAAACAAAACAAGAGCAAGGTAACAACCAGTGACACATTCGATGATCCGCCTCGCTAACAATGTCCAAACAACATAATATGTATCAAGTTTGCATTAACACTCGTGAGAGCAATTTCCAAAACGTATATTTTCAAATATAATTTAAAGACGGAAAGGGTACTTAAAACACCATTACGGAGAACGATGATAATAGTGTTTATGACACTAGTTGTCTTCGCAGCAAGTATAATGTTCTTGGAAGATAACTTCACTAATTTTAGACCTAGGAATGAGTGGGAGCCGTTGTTTATTACTGAACTAAATCGTACCATATGTATGCCTAAGTAGTTTGGATTTAAAAGATTTATTAAGGTCTTAAAATATAACACAGCGACCAATCAAACAAAATATAAACTAAAAGGTTGTTAACATGACATCTATAGAATTTGAATACTCATATTTTAGCAATGCTCTTGTATGTAGATTTAATTTTTGCCACCTTGAGACTCATCTCAGACATTTCATTTCAAAACATTTGCTCTAACCTAGCATAGAATTTTCTGCAAAGCCAAATGATTAATGTTTTCATGTTGGTAACCTCAAAACTTAATGTTTCGGGAGCCGAGGTTAGGCCCGAGCTAAATTGCGCTCATTTCTCAACCTTAATAATCTGACACCATCCATGGATTATGTGGTTTTGTTCGGGCTAGGAGAAACTAATATTGGTGAAAATGATTACGTAGACTGTATCAATCGGAATGAAACCAGTTTGCCGACGTTATTTTGTTTACATAATTTGAATACTTGTCCAATAAATCAGAATCTCATTTCAATAGGGAAGATTTATTGAGGTGCAATGCAAAGTACAGTAAGACTACCAATATTTAGAAAGAAGTTAAAAATGATTAAGTAACAACTGCTAGATTCTTAAAATATCATTCAAATATTTGGCTTCATACTGAGATTCTGACACAAGGTAGTCTAAATACACAGTTAGTCAGTCAGTAGACAATTTGCGAAGGTGATGATGAGTTGCGCTGTAAAGCGCTCCAGCTCTTGTTCATTAGACGTTCAAATCCCTGGCTGCTTTCTGTTGTTTCGACTTTAATGACTTTTTACAAGTTTTTTTTTTATTAACGTCTTCATTGCATCTGGCCATGGTTTACGATTTGCTCAGCCTCGTAAAAACGGAACGCTGATAGATTAGCGGTTTAACTGTTTTTTGTCGTTTTTAAAATACCGTTAGTTCTTTTTGTTTTAAAGTTTATGTCATTTAAATAGCATTGAACTGTGTAATCTCCGGATATTTTATAAGTAAAGTAAATACTTACATAATGAAGGAAAATTGTTTTGAAGCAACCGTAGAAAAACCTTTACGAAATTCAAACTGAAATTGTAAGAATCTTTAATGAAGTTATAATCAACATCATGTCTTTATCACTATGATCTCAATTGGTGATTTTATTTACAACCAAAACTTCAACCTTTCCTTTTATAATATCATCATCATCAACATTTCAGCCCAAAAGACGTCCACTGCTGGACATAGGCCTCCCCCAAGTGTCGCAAAATTGACATTTTGGGAGGTTTTGCCATAATCGCCACGCTTGGCAGGCGGGTTGGCGATCGCAGTACGGTTGTTATAAAAGCACAAAGAACGCTGCTGCCCATTCTCTGGCAAGTCCCTTAGTCGCCTCTTACGCCACCCACGGGAAGATATGGGATGGTGCTATTCTTTATGTCCGACACCATACAGACTTATTATTTTATAATATGTATATTGTGAACCTCTCACGCGTCTTGAAATTTCACATATTCGGTAAACTCGCACTAGCTGGCATTTATTCAGTACGTAAATTTTTTCACAGTAATGAAAACTCTCTACTCTTTCAGGAAAAGCTAACAAGCAAAACAGAGCCGAAACTATAATGAGCAATGAAAGTGGCAATTATCACGAGACGGTATTAAAAATAGCTTGGTCCCTGGTCTACGTTGAACCTTCAAGGTTGAGACAAGATTACATTCGATATTTCCAACAGCGCCAACAAAATATTTGCTTTTGCTAAATAATAATTAGAGGCGACGAAATGTTTTGTCTCTATTGTTTTCGCTAGATTAATAGAACAAGCAAATAACGGGATCTCGTTTATGTTGACGATTAATTATGTCGGTTTAAATTGTTCAGGATTAAATGTGAGTGTTTGAATTTAAATAATTAGGTTTTCTGCTACTCGAAAGCCTTTTCATACAAAAACAGATAGCAAAAGCACTTGATCATAAAGCGATGTATAAACTTTTCGTTATCATTGTTTTGTTTTTTTTTTACCGTTTGTGTTTTGTCATGCATCAATAGACAGACACCAGAGCACTCATTTTAAAAACCGAACGTCATTTTAACGTTCTTTTTTTCTTTGTTGACAGGACTACGTCACCACCCGGGGAGCCGTTGGTGCGGGCCCCGGTGGGCAAGCCAAGATGTCCGCCAGCCATATCTCGTCTCCGCGTGGAGAAGGTGGAAGGTGGCCTGGCGGTAGCTGGCGTCGTGGTCGCAGCCAACTGCCAGATAGTACTGCCTATATTTGGATTCCTGTTTATGCTCGTCGGATGTGTTTTAACCGGTAAGTGTTTCATGGTTATTCAACAAGCAGGCGGTCAATCAGGTGTTAGTCACTCTAGCACCCATGGATCTGAAATACAGCACAGTAATTCTTGAGACCATGCTGAAAAGTCTTCTTATACCCAATTCCCATTCTTATACCCAAAAACCGGCACCTAAAGAAACGCTTCTAAACGCAACGGTTTGTTGGGGCAGTTAAAGAGCAGCTCTTTCGTGTCATAGATGTTACAAACATCACTCCATCCATAGACACATCTTTCGTTTTACTTCGCTTGAATCTTTTTCCTCCTAGCCAGACAAAATAGCCAGAATTGCCAAAAATATACCTTTAGTTCCAGCAAAAAGCTAAAACTGAAATAAAACTTAGATAACTGGTTCACATCAAAACGAAATTTTTAGGAAGCAATCATTCTTGTATGCTGAACTGTTTATTATCGTTTAATACATAATATTATTAAATAATAATTCATAATGAACCTGAACTTGAGAAACCAATAATGCAATGCAGCTCGATCATCAATTTAATCCAAGGTAATTGCTTCATACTTTTACCTAGACGTTTAACAGATACGAAAACAAAAATCTTTCAAACTCAATACTATAAATTTTCCGATTTCCGTATTTCAGGGTCGTAGCCACTAGCCAGATTAAATCAAAATAGAAGCTTTTATTCGATTTCATAACGATATTGGAAACTGCATCTTCGCCTACGCTTATTTGATCCGTCAGACTATAATTATATGATACCTAACGAACCAGAAAACCTATCAAAACTGAAAATAGATGTCCATAATGTACCTGCTCCCACGCCTATTCCGACTGGGCTTTACACAAAAGTACCTACCTAGCTATACCAATAATGAATCAATAAATGCTAAAAGGGACGGCCGGAATCCCGCACTCTAAAACCCGCTGAACATTATTGACATAACTTCCCAGTATTCCAGCACTTTTCCGAAATTTTTCGCAACATAATTGCGTCGTATCTGGACAAACATGACGTGTTTCACATCAATACGGTGTCAGAATGTTATGATACGAGCAAAACCACTATCGCTTCCCGTATATTTTTCACGTGAGCTAGCATCTTCACGGATATGACCGAGTAGGCGAGTACAACTGATATTTATTTCTTAGGAACTGTGTTATTAGCATAATGTTAGCTTCGGGCATATTCGTTAGACTATGCACTTTCAAAATTACATATATTATATCAAGGAACATAAGTCATAACAATACGTAGCCGAAATCGTCACGAAAACGGTCTACGAGTAGTCGAGTAGGTATGTGCGACTTCCAGAATATCTTTTCGCATTGCAGTGACGAGAGACGAAAGTGTCAATTATGGCGTGTTGGTAGAGTCAGTTCTTTGGATTATTGCGTTCAGAAACCGAGAATTTTTAGACTGATTTATTGCGTAACCTAGGTCCCTACAATATCTATATAACCCTAAGTGCAAATATACTAAAAGCTTTTGCCCGAGGCTTCAGCCGCTCGGGCTATTCAGTAATCTGTGGCTCGGGCCCGCGTGGTGTTCAAATATTATCCTACGACAATGTACACGCAGCCACACATCAATGTATACATTTCAGTATAACATGGCCTCACTTTCAATAGATTTCCCATACAATGAGACATATATAATATAGGTACTTTATTTTACACCAAAATTGAAACACAACTCTCTAAGAGCGTTAACGCCTTACGGCATTTCATACAAACTATCAAAGACCATACGTACATAAGTCAAAAAGTTACTAAAAACATTTTCGAGATGTGTAAATAAAAAGAAAATTGAAAATTTCTGTTTCTATAGATAATTTATAATCGTTCTAATTTAGCTGAAAGACAATTTTTCGAAAATGTTTTTCGTAACTTTTTAGACCTATGTATCCTGCTTATTATGCGTATGAAGTTTCATTTAAATCGGTGCAGTCATTTTGGAAAATAAGGACTTGAAAGTTTGTATGGAATGTCGTAAGGTGTAAACGATCTTAACAATACTGTTAATTCTATGGTTACAATGGCGGCTGAACTAAATGGTTTAGTATGGCTTGATTGGTCTCAGTGCGTACTGACTGGATTGATGCGGAAGGCCGAAAACTGGGTGTTATGACGACACATAGATCCTATGCCCATCGGTAAACAGTATTAAGCTAAATTAACCACTGAATTAGTACCGCACTTTAGTTATAAAGCACATAATGTAACATGGCTATTCTATTACAGCGGCATCGTATCGCGGCTGCGGTGAGAATGAAGAGCCTGACCACTATGCAGCTCGCATCGCTTTCACTGGTAACTCGCGAGTGCTCGGCCCAGTGTGCATCGTCGCTGGAGGTCTTATGACTATTGCTGGTATGTATTAGCTATATAAGGCTATTATTTAAATGATTAGATAAATGTTAAGGTTTTGGTCAGCTGCAATATCTTTTCAAATACAGAATTTCAGACGCTACTAGTGGGTAGCAAATAATTGTATGTTCATACTTACCAAGACTATGACTATTTATTTTGCAAACACAAACATTATGTACGTAGTACCTGTTTTTTTACTGTTGACAAAAACATAGCATGATGAGTTACCTACTGACTTAAATCTGATCTTTGACACAAACCCAATGTTTATGGTCAATTTTATTTCATTTGTTTGATTCACCCACCTTAAACGTGCTGCCGATCGCCTGATCGATGCTACTGCGTGTGGATAGCATTCCCGCTATGTTCCTCACTCTACCAAATGATGGTCCTGAGCGACAGAAAAAGGATCAGAGCATGAAAAAGTGCGATTCCACGCTGCCTGATGAGCCTCAGCCCTCCATCCTAACACCGCATCAAGTGTGCCTATCATGACTTTGATAAGAGTGGCTCGCGAGAACGATGAATCGTTAAGCTCTAATCAATCATGTGGCTTGTGGCCCCGCTCAGTGTATTTATGGCCAGACTATGAAGATAGCCTCTTTTGCAAGGCCATTTTGTTCACTGCAGACTGTAGTCATATTATTCAAGGTCGAGAAAACTTTTTTAGCGATACTTCGTAGATATGATGGGTAAAGTTATCTATCAAAACCGGATAAAACCATTTATAAAAAAATTGGTTGTCTGTAAAGTCGGTTTACGGACGATAGTTTAACGTGACAACTTCATAACAAAACATTGATGAAATGATTGCCTTTCGCTCGCTCGTGCAGCACTCTCGCTCTCGTAACGTTACAATGAGCGTAGCGTTACAATGAGTCATCCTTTTTCGTGCGTGCAGCCGGCGTTCATCGATTTATTAGACGTTGTCACAAATATATATTTGATGTTGAATTTAGGATCAATGACCGCAGATAACTTGAAAGGAGAGCAAGAGAGAAGCTCGTGGCTAAATAATAACTGCCGCTCGGGTCAATCTTAAGTTATGCTGCGCTTGCCTAGGTTGGTCTGTGGAAGGGGTGACCACCCATTACAATACTGAGTTTTCTCCGTGCCTCGGAAAACACATTAGTCCCGGCTGTCATTTGTAGCTCTTTGACAGTCGTTACAGTAGTCTGTGGCGCGAAAGTCTGTCAACCAGTTTTACTAATGGTTATCGTATTACCCAGTACTAACTGGGTTGTGGAAGCCAGATAGGCAGTCGGTCTTTGTAAAATACTGGTATTTAGCTGCATCCAGTTAGACTGGGAGCTGACCCCAACAAAATTGGGAAAAGGCTAGGCAGATGATGAGGTATATAGTTCACGATACCCATCAAATCTGAAGAGTCATTTGTTAATTTAACTTGAACTTGTACAAATCCAGCATCTTCACGAACTCATCCGTAAAAAAAGGACCAACGAGAGTGAAACCAAATTAGAGATTCGTGCAGGAAACACTTGCTAGCTTGACTTGTAAGTTAATTAACGGAAGCCAGTGATTATGGCAATCATGGGCGACAGAGTTGGCATGATTATACGCTACAGCCATGGTTAGACGTGACGTCATACCGTTTCAGACAGGCAGAGTAATTGGCTGAAAATATTACTGATTGTGCTAGCGTCGCAGATTCGTTAATTCGTTTTACTAATATGGGTAATAGCCGGAACAATAACCATACATAAAATGCTAGAATCAACACAATCAAAATAATCAAAAACATAACATCACGCATGTATTTTCCAAAAGAGTAGGCAGGATAGATATATAGGGTTATAGGGCACTATTTCCAATAACCAATACAGACTTATCGAAATCTCTCTTTAAAATAAAATAAAATAAAAATAAAAATAAAAATCGTTTATTTCAGACATAAAAGTCCATAGGCAAGGCAAGGTTGTTAGTAACAAAAATTTTGCTTATAACTAATGTTAGTAATTCAAAAGTAAAAATAACAAAACACGACAACACACCGTCTCCCCTGCACAGTAGGCTCATCGCTCTCGCAACACATGGAGTTCAGTGAACCTACTGAGCAGAACAGTATCTGTTCTCTCTCCAATCATCCTGAGGACGCTATTCGGGCTCCCCCGTACTCGTCGCACCACCGACGCAACTTTTTTACGCATAATTGCGTAGAAGTCATCTACGCTAGCGTCAGCAAACATGCCGGATGCGCTGCAATATCGAGGGAGCCGAAACAGAGCCCTGAACACGTTATTATACTGGACGCGCAAGGCATTGTAGGCTTTCTGTGTAAAGTTTGCCCACAGGCCGCTCGTGTAGAACGTCTGGCAGAATGCCTTGAACATCGTTATTTTAACAGGAGCAGTACACCGAGCGAACCTGTGTGCCAACATATTACCACGCACCGACAATGCCCTGCGCTCCCTCTCAATGTCTAATTCGTCACTCAAATTCTCAGTTACAATGTGACCAAGATATTTAAACTGTGCAACACGACTTAAAGGTACACCATTAAGTAATATAGGTGGTATAGAGATATTGTTTTGATTTTTACATTTAAATAACATGAACTCACTTTTACTTTCGTTGTACCTCAAGCCATGTTCCACAGCATAAACCTCACACACCTTTAACAGCTGTCTGAGACCACCAATTGAGGGGCTCAGCAGCACCATATCATCAGCATAACTCAAATTATTGACACATATGTCATCAATATGGCATCCAACATGCATGCTGCTGAGCTCCTCAATCAGATGGTTAACATAAATATTAAAGAGTCGTGGTGAAGTCAGCCCACCCTGCCTGACGCCACACTCCAAAGAGTATTCATCTGAGTATACATTTCCCCACCTTACTATGTTAAGCTGCTCACTGTACCAGTAGGCGAAGATATTCACAAGATCGGCTGGGACACCTGCACTTCTTAATTTTGTCCAAAGCTTTTTATATGACAACAAATCAAAAGCTTTGGACAAATCCAAAAAGCATGCATATACTGGAGTTTGTCTTTTTACATAATAATCAACAGTGTGTTTCAGAGATAGTATCGCACTTTCAGTTGACAAGCCCTCTCTGAAACCGAACTGTGTATCCCGCAATGTTACAAAACGTTCAAGTTTTCTATCCAATAACCCATCAAACACTTTTGCGATTATAGTTGCTAAGGAGCAGTTGCTAGTTCTTTAGGTCTGAGATTTTTTTTAAACTCTTTATTAACAAAACGGGGGTTTTTATCCATATAGATATACCGAGTCCATTTTTAGGGTTCCGTACCCAAAGGGTCAAATGGGACCCTATTACTGAGACTTCGCTGTCCGTCCGTCCGTCCGTCTGTCACCAGGCTGTATCTCATGAACCGTGATAGTTAGCCAGTTGAAATTTCGACAGATTATGTATTTCTGTTGATGCTATATCAACAAATACTAAACACAGAATAAAATAAATATTTTAGGGGGTTCCCATACAAAATAATGGTACGGAAGCCTTCGTGCGCGAGTCCGACTCGCACTTGGCCGGTTTTTTTTCATTCTGAGATTTATGAACGTTAGAGCACATAATAACATAATTTTGCTCAGAGCGGTTTCAGTCTAGCGTATTTTGTAGCGCGTATCAGCGCGTATTAGCTAACGCAGTTACACGCGCTCCACATTTTGCTCTTCAATAAACGTCTGTACCGTGTCGCGTGGGGTGAGCGGTGTGCACGGAGGCTGTGACGGAGGTGTCTCTCGCGGCTCACGCTTAAATACGAGCTTAAACCCACGTCAACAATCCTACGAGTCAAGCGTGAAACAAAAGGAGCGCGCTGCCAAAAACGAGCTTTTTACGCGCTGAATTCCTTTTCAAGCGTTATTCTGTCAAACTACAAGTGCAAGAAAAAGGTGCTTAGCAACGTTTTAAGATCCCCAGTCTTCAACACAGTAACCTTTATTTTTTAACCAAGGACCGCGGCTATTAAAGCCAAAGTGCTCTCAAAGACGAGGTCACAATGGACGTAAAGGGTCACATATCAGATATTGATCGCATATAGCCCTGTTTGAACTCAGACGATAATTAGCATTCGTTCGAGATTCACAAACACATTATTATTATAATTAAACCAATAATTATCATGTGTAAATGTTCTAAAGCCATGTGCTAACATTCTGTCAATGTTTACTGTGTACATTTGTGATTGTAATTAGTTTTTTCGGGCATGATTTGAATGCTTTAGCAGGATTGGGGCCCGGATTTGCCTCATGAGATTGGATCAATCAATGGTAGAAATATGAATGTGTCTTCTCTTCTTCTATCATATCGGCGATCCGAGGCAAATTTAAGAAAAGAATATATGCACGGTTAATGGAAATAGGCTCGCAACATAATAACTGACGAAATGTGGATGGCATAGACAGCGTCAATATGTGCTAACCCCTCAACACTCCGGCCGAGTAGGCCAAGGGGGTAACTACTTAATGGAGCTGTGTGTACTATTGATGTTTGGTAGAGGTCTACCAAAACCCACGGAGATAAACGGGCGTGATATTGATATGTTATGCGTAGGCACAATCATTCTGTATTTTTGCGGGGCTGAACTGTTCTGGGTGAACTTAAAAACTTCATACCGCTAATTATGAAACATCTTTTACTGTCTTATGCTCGACATAACGACGTACTACAGCTGGAAAAAAATGGTTGTCTGTAAAGTCGGTTTACGGACGATATTTTAACCTGACAACGTCATAACAAAACATTGATGCGGCGCAAGCGTACAATGAGCGTAACGTCTCCCTTTTTCGTGCATGCAGCCGGTGTTCATCGATTTATTATACGCTGTCACGGCAAAAAAAACTCTTCTAAAGAATTCCAACAGCAGTAACATAAATCAAACCTTATTTGACCTCCCTACGTATTGGCGCCATAATACTCGCTAATACAAAAGCTAAATAAAAGGAATGTATTGTCTATTCCAGGTATCGTGTTATGCATGCTAATGCGGGCAGCCCAACGCCGGCAACGAAGGTTGGCGTTCCACTGTCCCATTCACGGAGACTTCTACCCACTTAGCCCCCAGAATAGCAGAAAATATTCTCGTAAGTACTTAAGCTAGCTTTGAATATGTAATACCTTATTAGCTTAATGTTTGTTTTAGATTTCAGTTACTATTTTGAGTGAAGACTTTAATGCTTCTGAATTTTACCTACTAAAGTGTTTGGAATGAAGATATTTATGAATTCGTTTGTTAGTGAGCAGTTTAGAGCCTTAAATAAATATTTTGTCGAATGTTGAGGCAATACTAACTTTGCCTAAAATCTGGCTAGGACATGAACAAAGTTTTAATGATCCCCGAGAACCTGCCTTAAAATATAGCTTTTTCGTTTTTTTGTGGAAGAATTTTCCCAATGAAACTCATCGTTATCTGCACATTTACACTCCGTTCAAGATCTGATCGCGTTTAATTAAATTAGTGAAATTCGCTCTAAGGCCATGGTGCCCACCAATAAGATCACGAACAGAGCGAAAAGGAGACACGAGGAATTGACCATGCAATCACATCGGCGGTAATCCACATCGCGTATGTAGTCTTTCCCAGTATTGGTCGAATCTTCTCACCACACCGCTTGTCTCCGTGGAAACCAGACCAAAGCCTTATTTGAATAGGATATTTCTTTTTTGTAAAAAGTATAGTTTATGCTAAGGAGTCGTGGTGGGTGTTACAGGCACTCCGTCAGGCTTGTGGCGCTGGATGCGCAGCTGGTTGGGGATGGTGGAGGAAGGCGAGGCGGCGCGCTGCCCTCGCTCCACAGAACCCGCCTCACCGGCACGCGCCGACGCTCCGTGTCCGCCACCTTTACCTTTCTTGGTGCCATCAGATTCTGTCGTGTAAGTAACCCTATTTACCTTTTCCATCTTCTTATCATCATCATTCAATGCTTTACATAATTCTGTACAGTCTGCAAAGGAGATAAGTACCCAGGTTCTCACACTTGCAGTATTAGTGCCTGGTTACTTATCTCCTTTGCAGACTGTACATACGCCTTCCATATTCACGGATACTTTTAACTAACTTAATTGACTACTTTCTCATGATCGCATCGTCATCTTCAATCACTATTTGTACATACACCTCCTTACGCGCAGTACAAATAGTACTACAGCGCCATCTTTGCCTCAAAATTAAGAACTAACATCAAAATCCAAAATGCCGCAGTTAAAGTTATCCGATACTTAAGACGAAAGAAAAACCCGACAGCAACTGTCGGCTAGCCCACCAGACAACACTCATCTGGTCGGAAGATACACCCTTTTTTCAGGGTATTGAAGAACTTTACGCCCTGTTCTTCACACCCCTGGAAGAGCATAACTAGCAATGATGTGCTTCCCGTATTCGGATTTCGTGACCCTCATTTGGCATATGCCAGTAAGGTGGTCCAGGTGGACTTATACCCATTTCTCTGAAGAAGAGTATATACCGACTGCTCTACAACTACTCTGTACCACCGCTGATACTGCCAGGCCACCGCCAATTCCTGTGATGTCCTCTGTGATGCCCTCCCATACTTTAGTACTAACGCTGTAACAGAAATATTGTAAAACTAAATGATTTTAAAAGAGTAACCATGGAGTTTCTTGCCAGTTCTTCTCCATAGGAAACGGCCAACCCGAACCGAGCACCTTTTTGTCGACGTTTTATAAGTGCCCATGTAGGCCTATGTAAAATAAAAATATTTTGAATTACTGGTTAATTTGGTGTTTTCATCATAACGAAGAATTTTAATACGACATAATCTTTCTTTGTCGTGTGGTTGCCTAAGCTTGTGTCAGAATTTTATGCCACCAATAACGGGCCCCTGACTTGGCTTTACACGCCGCCGAGAAATGTCTGTCAGGCATGCTGGTTTAGTTTCCTCACGATATCTTCCTTCACTGAAGCAAGTGTTAATTATACGATACGCACATGAATCCGAAAAATCTGACGTGAGTGTCTTGGGTTTGAACTTGGGATATATGACTTGGTAGTCCGACGGTCACCGACGGCCACGGTCTTGGTAGTCGGACACCACAAAGCTATCACTTATTGTGTACGTAGCACCTATCGATTTCTAATAAATGCTCTCCATCATTACAGAGGTATGGCGTCAGTGCTTGGAGCTCCTCTCAGTCCTGAACAGACGTTCGGCTCCATCAAGTCCCTCGCGATATCACGGGAGGTCGCTAGCTTCCCTCTATCACGCTCGCCGACACCGCCACCATTGAGGTAAATATTTTGTATTCACTATTAAGTTTACTATTTGAATGTCTAAATCAGGACTTAGCGAAATCCAATTTCAGTTTTAGAGCTTTTCAGGGGTTGGGTCCAATTTGGAATGAAGAATTGTACTTAAAGTTACGTAAATGATATTGACACTCGTAATGGTACCAAATCCAAAATATCTCTAACATATTTTTTAATCGTTTTCAGTTGTCCACCTTTCAAAGAGGAGCCGAAATGTCTGGAGGACATACCGAACGCAGTGATCATACGTCCAGACTTCGACTGCGGCTCACCGACGTGCAACTACCGCGTGGTGGAGTGCAAGCTCACCACGACGGAGGAGGTGCATCCTGCCCCACACCACACTAGTGTACATAGCGCCGGCAAACAGATGAGACCCAACACGGTCTCTATAACGATACCCGACGAGGGGAAAGGTTAACGACACGTTTTAGATTAGACAATTTTTTTAATGTATTAATATTGTTCAAAGTGAGCTGGAAAGCGCTATTCGGAATATTTGGCGTAAGGTTGGCGACGACCAAATTGGGCGTATGTGTGTGTAATACTAGTTATATCCTCACTGTTGTTAGTCGTGAGCCCTCGGACATCCACGATACGCCTAGTGTGGCCGCACCCTGATAAAAAACGATGTACATATAAATTGTTTTATTTTGAGGACCACAATATTATTGTTTCTTAACTTTCGTCTGCTCAAACGATCACGATTTGTCTTCCGCTACTGCTCACTCGATTGGACACCTCGAAATTGATCACAGTAAATTCTTGATTGACACAAAAACTTGCTGCATTTAGGTACGTTTGTGCAGAATTTTCATTTATTACCTGTTACAACACAAATAGGGTGTGATGGTCAACTCTGGGTCGTGTATGTACCGTCCACAAAGGACCATGTTTTTCCCAAATATTCAGTCAAATATAAGACTACGAGTTGGATGTTTTACCTTAGTTTATTAATATCACAATCTACTTATCTTCATTAGCAATATATTGCGCCAAATATCATAAATAAGTGTAAAGAGAGATTGGATAATGAGTGTCTATGTCAAATGTTTATAAATGGTGAATGTTTAAATGTTATATTATTTTTCGCTTCCATTTGTTTTGAACTGAGCAGAGCATTTCGTTCATTTTATGCATGTTAGGTTTAATTAGCCTTATTTATGTGATACTGAGATTTATCGGAAGGAAACACAAAGGGAATCATCGATGAGTCAATCAACTATTTGTTGAATCAATATTTAGTAATGTCTTTGTCACCATGAGAACAAAATATAGTCTGATATAAATATATTTTGATAGCCAATCTCTTACGTGCTTTATCAATTCCATTGTATTTCAATAGGCATTTATGTGGAAATACACCTACCTAATTTATCTTCTTACGGTTCAAGTTCTAAAGTATCACGTAAATAAGGCAGTCTAATGATTATCCCAATGCTCATTGTGTCGGCATTCTAGTCGTATCGTTCTATCTTATATTTTGTTGGTGTAATTAATATACCTTACTCATATTATATGTACGCGATAGAAGAAATGTATTGGCTCAGTAGGATTACGGTTCCTTATTAAATAATATTTGTAGGAAATTGTCCATTACATTCATTTACACGTAATATTAGTGTAAGTATATTATGTAAGAGTACATACAAAACACGTGCCCTAGATTATAGTTCCGATTGTGATATTTTTTTAATTTTTTCATTCTTTGACGTGTTTACAATCGCAACTCTGTTGCCATCGCAGGAAACAAAAGAAACGAATGCAAAGAAAGAAGAGTTTTAATGTGTCCTGCGGCTATCATGATCAATATAATCTGAAATCATTTTGTACATAAGGTATATATTTAGGTTCCTCCCTATTTTGTTGAATCATAAATCATTGTTTTGGTGTATGAGCCAAAAGGAAGATGCCAAAATAAAGTTCGTCGCGTCCATGTGTCTCGTATGATCGTTTGTTTTCACACTAAATTAATTAATTGTGCTCAGAAAAGACAATTGTATAGGAAACAAGGATGTAGGTAAAACGTAGTCCACGTATAATTTAGTAACTATTGGTACGTAGGTACTTTATCAAGTTATAAGTTTGTGATGAGGCATTTATTGGCCAACAAGTTATTCGAAATTATATGGAATGTAATTTTTTATAATCCGTAGGTAAGTGCCACGCCTAAATAATCTATTACAATATTGTATTGTATACTTAAATTAAGCTTATTTAATATTGTTATAAATGTAAGGATGGAAAAGTGAAAATACAAACTTGAGTTAAAAACAAAGCCTTTTCTTTGAACTATAGTAAGATACTTACCTATATTCCCTAACCATCATCTGCTTAGCCTTTTCCCGACTATGTTGGGGTCGGCTTCCTGTCTAACCGGATTTAGCTAAATACCAGGATGTTACAGGGAGCGACTGCCTATCTGACCTCCATAACCCAGTTAGTACTGGGTAATACGATACCCCTTGGTATGACTGGTTTTCAGACTTTCGGGCCACTGACTACCTGTAACAACTATCAAAGATCTACAAACGACGGCCGGCATCAACGGCTTAACGTGCTTTCCGAGGCACGGAGGAAACTGGGTATGCAGGGTGTAACGGAAAGGGTATATACATACTTAAGGGTGTGCTGCAGACAATCAAACTGAACATGTTTCTCCACAGCGAACATCGCCATAGCGAAAAAAATTTCAGCTGCCCCATACAAAATTTCAATACCTATTCGACCCAAATGTATGGGGCAGCTGATAATTTTTTCGCTATTACGATGTTTGTCCGATGGAGAATCATGTTCAGTTTGATGGTGTGTAGCACACCCTTAAGTATGTATATAACCTTTCCGTTACACCCTGTATAATGGGTGGTCACCCATACATGTGCCAACCTGGGTAAGCAGCAATTAAGCACGGCTTATGGCTTAACCTGAAGATCGATCAAAGCGGCAGTTGTAATTTAGCCACATGCTCCTCTATCTTATGAATAAAATTGTTTTGTATTGAAGAACTAGCTGATGCATTCCTACCGACTACCTACCTACTTCTACTTATATAAATAAAAAGAGAAGTCCTGACTGACTGACTGATTGACTCATCAACGCCCAGCCCAAACCCTTGGACCTAGATAGCTGAAATTTTGCACAGAGGTTCTCTTTTTAATGTAGACAATGAATAAAGAAGTATTTTTCGAAATTCATCCCGTAAGAAAGTTAAATAGGGGATGAAAGTTTGTATGGAAATCAGTAATTTTTAAAGTTAGAAGCATAAAAAATCTTCTTCTGGTTAGAAATCAATAAATACGTATTTGAGCGTTTTTGAGAATCTATACCTGGGTTAAATAGGGGTTGAAAGTTTGTATGCGGAATCCGTCATTTTTTGAAGTAATAAGTATGAAATTAAATATTGAAGTTTCTGAGTAAAAAAATTAATATGTATTTCGTAGTTTTTGAAAATTCAACCCCAAATGGGCGAAAAGGGGTGGAAACATTAGTATAACAAAAATGGTCTGATCTGCTTGAAATTTACTATGTGTTTCTTGGTTGAATTGATAAACATGTAATTCAACGTTTTTGGAAATTCCACCCTTCAGGCAACAAAACGGGTGTTTTTTTTTTATTTTTGTCTTGATGTGTTAGCGTGTTTGTATGTACAAATACGCTATAAAAACTTCATATACATACTTCTAGGGGATCTGGGGCATTTGTGCGAAAGACATTTGCGCGTAAGTCACTTGCGGGAGCCCGCTTGCGCGACAAACACTCCCGCGACTGGATACTGGCGCTACTCAATGGCTTCACGGGTGTCGTTTTAGTGGTTTTCGGGGAAGCTGATAACGAAAAGAGGTCAAAATGAAAATCAAAGATGGCGCCGAGGAAAACTTTCGGTTTTTCCTTCACGGGTGTCGTTTTCGTGGTTTTCGGGGTCGCTTACAATTAAAATGTGGTCAAAATGAAAATCCAATATGGCGCCGAGGAAAACTTTTCGTTTTTCCTTCACGGGTGTCGTTTTCGTGGTTTTCGGGGTCGCTCATAACGAAAATGAGGTCAAAATGCAAATCCAAGACGACATCGAAGAAAATTTACTTTCTTTCCTTCACGGGTGTCGTTTTCGTGGTTTTCGGGGTCGCTAACAATAAAATAAGGTCAAATAAAAATCCAAGAAGGCGCCGACGAAACATTTCTATTTTTTCTTCATGGGTGTCGTTTTCGTGGTTTTCCGGGTCGCCGAAAACAAAATGAGAATTTTCTTCGGCGCCATACTGGATTTTCAGTTTGACCTCTCTTTCTAGGTGCAAATAAGGAAATTTAAAATACACAATGTCTCAAATTCCCCCCTCAAGGCTATGGCTGGCATTGATTTAAGTGAGAACTGTTTCTCACTTGGGCAGTTTTATGTTGCATGCTACGAAAGGAAACACCGCAAATGACATTTAAAAAGAGATGCTTGGATAATTCATTATAATAATAATAAGGAGCGGCGGAAGTGTGCAGCGCATGCGATGGACGCAAGCCATCAATGAAAATGTCATGCGGGCATACTATGGGGCTACAGAGGGAGGAAACAACCTGACCGCGTACCGTGTTCGGATGCTCTCTTTGTTTCAGGTGCTTGAGCCAGCTGTCAACGTATCGGCGCAACGACTGTCGGATCAGGTGCGAGTCATCCAGCGTAATCGTCTGTTGGTTGACACTGTACTTGATCGCCTGCGAACTGAAATGCAGAGTAGCCATGTCAATGCTCCGTCGGTGCAGGCTGTGGTACCACCACAGCCTATCATAACACAAAATAGCACTAACGACGTGAGTAGTGTCATGGTTACTAATGTAAGTACCCAATGCAGTGAGGAAATGAGGAATGCTTTGGAGGGTGCGATTCGAGAATATCGGTTCATGTCGCCTGAACTTGGGCCACGCTTACCTCGTTTGCCCATGCATAACAGAAATAGGGCGCTGGTGGCTGTTCTGGATCCGCAGTGGTCAAATTATTTTGATAACTGCGAAAACATCACTAATGCTCACTCAATCCTGTATTGTGTGGCTGTAGCGGCAGGTCGTGTAACTATGTCAAATTTTCTGATGACAGAGCTACACGACCTAAACCTGCCGTACCGTATGACCGTGACCGTATTAGTGGGGCCAGAACACTCATCGGCAAACTAATCTGCTTCAGGGAGGGCAATACGCGTCCTAGAGTGATACGCTTTGTGAGACGGGCGTTCTCGGAGACTGATATTAGTCCTCGAGACTATATTTCCCGTATCACAGGGCGTATCGACTTCCTGAAGCAGAAAGTGTATGCATGGGCAAACCGTATTCGTGGGTATAAGCGGCGGGTGGAACGATATACTTTGAATCGCACATTCCAAAGAGATGAAAGGTGGGTTTATAGGAGTTGGGAGCGACCGGACCAAGGTGTGGCTGACACGCGTCTGCTGGATGATGACGCCATGTGTTCGTTCTGGCGCAGCATCTGGTCGATGCCTGTGAGCCATACCGAGGGTGAATGGACTCGGGAAGTCGAGCGAGTGTGCGATCCAGTTCCAGAAATAGGGGCAATTTCTATCAGCCCCCAAGATGTAGCTCGTGCAGTCCGTCCGTTAGCTAACTGGAAATCTCCAGGGCCGGACGGGCTGCACAATTTCTAGATTAAGTGGATCCAAAGGTCGCACGCTCGCTTGGCGGCCCAGCCAAGCAGCAGCATTCCAGTCAGCCTTAGAGTCAGGGTCGCTGCCCGAGTTCCTGACTACTGGAATAACTCACCTGCTCCATAAATCGGGTAGTACTGCGGAGCCCAAAAATTATAGATCTATTACCTGCCTTCCGGCAATGGATAAAGTTCTTACATCCATTTTGAGAGCTAAAATTTGTAAACACATTGATGACAATTCGATCATGTCCGCTTCTCAGAATGGATGTAGGCACGGGTCCCGCGGTACTAAGGAGCTGCTCCTCATTGATATGGCCATTAACCAACAGGTTCGGCGTTCCCGAAGGGATCTGTCGACATGTTGGATAGACTACAAGAAGGCCTACGACTTGGTGCCACATACATGGCTCATGAGGGTGTTAGAATTGTATAAAGTTGATGCAACTCTGCGCACCTTCCTGATGTCATGTATGGGGCAATGGAGGACAGTCCTTCGCTATCCAGGATGTTGACATATTGAAAGGCATAGCGAACCGATACGGATAGAGCGTGGTATTTTTCTGGGCGATAGTTTGAGTCCGCTTTGGTTCTGTCTAGCCCTGAATCCTCTAAGCACATTGCTGGAGGATTCAGGTCTAGGCTTTCGATTGAGGAGAGGTGGTCGGGTCATATCTCACCTTCTTTAGATGGCTGATCTAAAACTCTTTGCCCCCAACAATTTGCAACTGATGGAGCTACTGAAAGTAACTGAAACTTTTAGTAGCGCCATCAAGATGGAATTTTGTGTGGACAAATTTGCGGTCATGCATGTAAAGCGAGGGGAGATTGTGGAATCTGTGGGAACCCAGCTCTCAGATTCCATTAATCTTAGATCCCTCTCAGCAACCGAAACATGCAAATATTTGGGTATGTCGGAACAAACAACACAACGGATCACCGCTGCACCAACCCATGTGAAAACGCACAACAGCGACCCACATAAACACAGTCTAGGCGACTTGCAATCATGCTTAGGATACTGTTGGTGAAGCCCCACACCCTGCGCAACAGGGAAGCGCACCTTTTACGCATTGTCGTGTAAAAACAATCCACATGCGCATCAGCGAACATCCCAGACGCACTACAGTAGCGGGGCAGCCCCACCAGCATCCTAAACGCGTTATTATACTGAACGTGGAGAGCACTGTACGATCTTTGGGTACATCTAGCCCACAGGCTGCACGTGTAAAAAGAAGTACAGTACGCTCGAAAGAGCGTGACTTTGACTGGAAGTGAGCATCGTGCAAACCTGCGAACCAACATGTTCGCTCTAACCGACAATGCCCTCCGCTCACGTTCAATGTCATCATCGTCTTTGAGGTCAGGGGTCAATATATGACCAAGGTATTTAAACTTTTGGACTCTCTGCAATGATGTGCCATACAACAGTACAGGAGGCATTCTGTCAGGGATTTTACCCCCAGCCTCAAAGACCATGACCACAGATTTTTTACAGTTATACGCCACGTTATGATGACGAATAACTATCGGAAATTTATTGTGAAGGATGGCACGGTTGACATATGTCGGGCATGCCACCGTCCGGGCGAATCGATCCGTCACATTATCTCTGGGTGTTCTCGTCTAGCTAACGGAGAATACTTGCATAGACACAACTTTGTAGGCAGGATTATCCATAAGCAACTTGCTCTGAAATACAGCCTTGTGGAATCGGAAGTGCCGTACTATAGGTATGTGCCCTACCCAGTTTTCGAAAATGGTAATATCACACTGTATTGGGATTAATCCATCATCACTGACAGGACTATTGTTACCAATAAGCCTGATATAGTGGTGGTGGATCGATCAGAGCGGCGCGCAATGATTGTTGACATAACGGTTCCACATGACGAGAACCTCGTGAAAGCCGAGAAAGATAAGCAAATCAAGTATCTTGACTTGGCTCGCGAGGTTGTCGAAATGTGGAATGTTGACTCAGTGATCATTGTGCCGGTAGTCGTAACAGCCAATGGCCTAATTTCCAAGAGCCTCGACCAATATCTGGTAAGGCTCTCGTTAGGCAGCTGGATCAAGGGCTTGATTCAGAAAGCGGTACTCCTGGACACGGCTCGTATCGTTAGGAGGTTCCTTTCTCTGGAGCCCTGACCGCCGGTAGCTTGGACCCTGTTCCCAATACCGGTGGGCTACTATTTTTATATTTTTTAATGTTTTTTATATCATTTTGTAAAAATATTTAAAAATGTAAATCTATGTTGTGTAAATGAATAAACGAAATAATAATAAATGAATTTATTTCTACAACTTCATTAAACATTACATCAGTGCGGTCTCAACCCCTGAACTAGGACAACCTGTATGACACGGGTTGAGGAATACCTACGCCGCCGGTTACATAGATCTGTATGTGGAAGCTGAGACAGTGCTTATTGCAACTACTATAGAATATTATTATAAAAAACTTAAAAAAAGCTATCAGCAATATAATAATAAGATAAGATAAAAATAAAGGTACACGATTTTAGAACAGAGGTAGCGTGTGTGTGGTGATGTGTGTTGAAGTGTGTGGTATGAGTATTTATTTCGCTAGGTTAGAGTACTAATAAGGGATTCAGTGTCATCGTAGCTATAGTTTTCCAGCCAAAGTATATTATTATTTCCTTTTTTATCTATGCTTAACTAGTGTGTACTGGCTAATTTTGAAGTAGAGGTGTGGTGCTAAACTGTTGTAGTATTTTCTGGTAAACTTGCTCCTAGCCCGTGGAACAGGATATCTGTCTGATCTTTTATTATTTTTTGGCAAGCAGGGGACCGTAAGTCGGTGGTATCTCCGTATACACTCATAAACAAATATTTTTCTAACACTTAGCACTCGTGCTTGCTCGTACACCAAACTGGTAGGGGTTCTGAAATTAAGGGACAGAAGGACCATCAGAACTGCACGCTGGGAACGCTCTATCTCTATCATCATCATCTGCCTAGCCTTTTCCCAAACTATCTTGGGGTCGGCTTCCAGTCTAACCGGATGCAGCTGAGTACCAGTATTTTACATGAAGCGACTGCCTATCTGACCTCCACAACCCAGTAACTGGGTAATATGATACCCCTTGGTAAGACTGGATGTCAGACTTTTAGCTCTATCTCTATCATATGAGATTATTAAAATAGTTTTCTGGGAGTTTAATAGTTTTGTTTACTCTGAGTATTTTTTTATTAAATAAAATTGTAAGATAGCTCATTTACACTATTAAGTATATCAAAAGGCATGGATGGATGACCGGGGCATTTGAGCTGCGGCATCGTAGCTCGGAAGACATGTATAAAGTAAAAAAGTAAATTCTACTTCAACCCATTTAGGTCACTAACAATCTAAAATAATAAAAAAAGCAGTCATCATCTGCTTAGCCTTTTCCCAAACTATCTTGGGGTCGGCTTCCAGTCTAACCGGATGCAGCTGAGTACCAGTATTTTACATGAAGCGACTGCCTATCTGACCTCCACAACCCGGCAACTGGGTAATACGATACCCCTTGGTAAGATCAACAAGGTCAAAGATCTACAAGTGACAGCCGGGACCAACGGCTTAACATGCTTTCCGAAGCACGGAGGAAACTCGATAAGTAATTATGGTCACCCATCCACGGCCCAACCTAGGCAAGCACGGCTTAACCTTAAAGATCGACCCGTGCGGCTGTTATTATTTAGCCAAGAGCTCCTCCAGTCCAGTTCCTCGAATAAAAAAACGCAGTATTTTTTTTCTATTCAGAATAAATTCACTGACTTCTTAGTTTGAAATTCACAGACTTTTACACAACTATTTATCCTATACTTGCACCTAAGCGCGAGCGAAGCCGCGGCCAACAACTATTATTATAACATTTAAATGACTATTTTCGACATTATTTTTCGGGGGAAACACACACGTGGGCAATTGTCGAGCCTCAAACTGGCGAAGCCGCGGGCATAAGCTAGTTTGGAATAAAACCCCAATACAATGCGCCCCTTCGCTGGGTATGACAATAAGTGTAAGGGTTATGACAATAGAAGTACTTACAGTAAGTAGGGTATGCAGGTATCTATTATCTACGTCCCCCAACCCCAAACAAGCACCTTGTAGTTACCTGTCCCCTGTCCCTGTCTCGTTATTCCATTTAGAATTAGGAAACAGGTGGAGACTTCAATAATAAGATCAAAATTAAAATCAACCATGAGAAATTTACCATTGTTCTCCATGGTTTTAGCTGCACCTACCTACATAGTACCTTTCGCACCGTGGGTGTAAGTTACTGAGCAAAATTGTGCAGTTAGAGCAGTTATTACTGACAGTCAGACACAATCTATTACCTCGACCTATGAATTTAGTAGGACTCTACTTCCTACATTTGGGATGCCTGGAGGCGTGAAGATAAAATTTGACATAAAAAACCGGACGGAAACGCCCAAACGTGTAGGTGTTGCCATATTGAAGATTTTATTGATCCATTATATTTTTGTTATCAACGAAACTGTAATCATGGGATTTAGCAAACAATAATTAATTTATACAAAAATTTGCATCACCAGTTATCTACAGCTCATAAAGTTCATTGGTTTGGAACAGGAAAGATAAGATCAGCAAAGGATATAAAACTAGATATGAGCAGCTTACTTGTTTCTTTCACGGACGTAACGCAGGACAGGTACCCAATTTAAAATATCTACCAACCAAATACAAAAGAAGTTTATATCATGAAAATAATTTTTCGTACTGGCATGTTTTGCTTTCTTTGTACGCAAGTCGAGCAGCGCCAGCGAGTTGAAATGTCGGCCATCTTGAATCTCATTTCTTAAATGGCATGTGTCTTTCCAAATATCAAGTGATAGCAAATATAGCAATCGGAGAAATAGTTAAAACTTACCATAAAAAATTGCATATTTATAAACTAAAAATTGATAATACCAACTGGTTTTTAACACTTCAAAAAATTAAAAAGATCACCAATAAACAAATCAGCTGTTATCCGTCAATCGATGTCAACAAAATTACATAATTTTGTTTAGAAAAACAGTGCAGCCTCCGTTTTTTAGTGTCATTTTGAAATAATCAAACATGAAGATTGGATCTATGTTTCAATGGGCAAATTGATAAAGTAATGTGTAACCAGCGGCTTATAAGTTTGGCGACTGTGATTTTTTGTATAATGTAGTCCGCTGAAATATTTTAGTTATGGATCACAACAATATTATTGAGTGCGGTGGATTTTATTTTATACACAACTTTGACTCTGGAAATCTCGGACATGTAGAACGAGTACCAACGGAGCTAATAGGTAAGCTCATTCTTTTGATATTAACGCGAAATCGCGAAGTCCAAAAACCTGCAATAAGTTTGGGAGTAGTTGCCAATTTTATGCCCTTTTCACGGACTTTTTGTTATTGTTGAGTGCTCGAAATAGATTTGAGGACATTTCAATGCATTTCAAGTGCCCTGGTGCAGCAACTCATTCAATATTGACTTGACACAGATAAGATGTAATGACAGCACAGCAAAGAAAGTTAATTTAATCAAATGGAATTTTCCAGTAAACTTGTTTATTAACGTTCCCTAACAAACCATCTGTTCTTTAGTGTTTTGTGAATTGCACCCATTCATCTATGTAAAATATTTGTATTTTTTTAAAAAAACAACATCTATTCAGAAGAAATACAAAATTTAGATAGTTCAACACCTTTCACATATTTAATCCATGCTGTTGTAATAATTAATAACTGTCATATGTGAATCCTCAAGCATTCTCTCTGTGACTTCCAAAGAAACAACTTTTTCAGCTTTAAACCAAACTGAATCATAGGCACAGCATCCTCATAATAATTGCTTTTTAGAATCTATCACTTTTTTAGGGTTCCGTACCCAAAGGGTCAAATGGGACCCTATTACTGAGACTTCGCTGTCCGTCCGTCCGTCTGTCACCAGGCTATATCTCATGAACCGTGATAGTTAGCCAGTTGAAATTTCTACAGGTTATGTATTTCTGTTGATACTATAACAACAAATAATAAAAACAAAAAAAAATATTTAAGGGAGCCCCCCTTAAATATTTATTTTTTATATACAAAAATAAGTTTTTTTTTTTTTGTTTTTATATATAATGGAACGGAACCCTTCGTGCGCGAGTCCGACTCGCACTTGGCCGGTTTTTTTTATTATTAACAAGATTTCTTTGTATCAGCTCCATCCGCAAACCCAAAGTCAAGTGCACCGGAAACTCCAGACTATGAATTCAACTTGTGGACTCGGCCTGACTGTGCGGGCACAGAGTTTGAGAATGGGAACCGCACCTGGTTCTATTTCGGAGTACAGGCCAGTGAATCTGGCGTACTGGTAATTATTTAATCTTTTTTACTATGCTGTGTTCAAATTTATTGACTACAAAATGTGCAAATGTTATTCTAAAATCCAAGACAATTATGACTGAATTTTAGCCTATGTTTACTGACTTGGAAAGTTACTTTTATTTTATTTATTTATTTGAAAACACAGGAAATGTTTGCTCATTGTTATTCAGGAAAGAATCAAGTTAGTAATCAAAGGGTAATGGAATCATCGTAAGAACATCATATATCTGGTTCATGTTATTGAAATAATTATTATACCTTGATTTTACATGATTTAAAATGGCTTGTATCATTACCTTTTGAGATGATTGGTACAGGAATGGTTCAGAATTTAGAGCAGATTTTTTGAATCTCAATGCTAAAGTTAAATTCATAGCTATTAATTCTAAAGGTCTGTTTTATTTACTGAGTATAAATCAAGATTATTTTGTCATATTATCAGATGCAAAAACCAGCATTTGGCTTGAGCCACCCTCGTTCATTTGGCGTGATTCTGCCTGCCATTCTCTGTCTGCCATTTTTACATCAATGGTCTATGTATTATTAAATTATGTTAACAGGTGCGGTTGAATCTCATAAACCTGAACAAGCAAGGCAAGATGTACAACCAGGGCATGGCACCGGTGACGCGGACGCTGCCGGGCAAGCCTCAGTGGGAGAGGATCAGGGATCGTCCTGTCCATTCGGTATGTACGCAAGAAAACAATATTTTAATGGCCCCCCAACACCGTCAAATTAAACTGTTTTCATCTAATACCTAAATCTAAACTAATATTATAAAGAGGAAAGATTTGATTGTTTGTTTGTTTGCATTGAATAGGCACCGAAACTACTGGTCCGATTTGAAAAATTCTTTAAGTATTAGATAGCCCATTTATCGAGGAAGGCTATAGGCTATATATCATCACGCTACGACCAATAAGAGTGGAGCAGCAATGAAAAATGTTGCGAAAACGGGGAAAATGTGACGCAAATGAAGTTGCGCCGGACAGCTAGTGTTTCAATAAGTGTGAAATAAGAATAGCAAGCTGAATTGGTTCAAAGATTAGTAGTTAAAAAGTTGATATTAAAGCTGATAGTGCACAGCACAGCATTACATCTAGTGAAGCACTTTCATGGGCAGAACTAAAGCTGAAATCGAAAAACTCTAGCGATCCTTCTATCGTACTTACAGCCAGTTATAAGCGCTATTCTGTGCTGCAACGCTAGTCAGATTCTTTCGAACTTGTCGTATACTTGCTATGCATCTCAATGATCGCATGAAGGTGAATATGAAAAGTCGCCATGCCGAAATAGTTAACCGTCAAAGTACAATTCTGCCCTCGTATTCACAAACACTCGGTTGCGATTTCGATTCGATAAGTCGTATGTCTATCTTGTTTTGGCATTACGAAAGCGAGCGAGATAGACATACGACTTTCCGAATCGAAATCGAATCCGAGCGTTTGTGAATAAGGGGCCTGACCCACTAAATCGCTTTTTAATAACAGACTGCAGCTACACGACTGTTTCCTATGTATATCCTCGAAAACCCTTCCATAAATGGTGATATTGCCGCGGTCTATCCTAGCAATGAAACGGATTCATTGCTGCAGTTTGCGTAGGAGCTTGTGGCTAAATAATATAAGCCGCTCTGGTCGATTTTCAGGTTAAGTTGCGCTTGCCTAGGTCGGTCCGTGGATGGCTGACCATCATTACATACCGCGTTTCAAAAAGCACGTTAAACCGTTGGTCCCGGCTGTCATTTGTAGATCTCTGACAGTCGTTACAGATAGTCAGAAGCCTGAAAGTCTGACAACCAGTCTTACTATGGATACTCAGTTACTACTGGGTCATATGATAGACCCAGTACTGACTGGGTTGTGGAGGTCAGATAGGCAGTCGCTCCACATAAAATACTGGTATTCAGCTGCATCTGGTTAGACTGGCAGCCGACCCAACATAGGAAAAGGGTAGGCCGATGATGTTGCTGCTGCTCGCAGTTGCGTGACTTTGGGAATTATACCTTCACTTGAAGACAAGCATACTCATCAAACTTCTGTTTCAGACGGACGACAACACCTTCACACTGAGCTTCAAGTACCGAACGCCAGAGAACCTGAAAGCGACCACATTCTTCGCGTTCACCTACCCGTTCTCCTTCGCTGAGTTGCAGATCGCTCTCAACTCCATCGACCTGAAGATGCTGCCGTTACCTATGCCGCAGTCTTTGGACGATATCTATTATACGAGGGAATGTCTTATTTATTCTCTGGAAAGTAAGATTTACTTTTGTTTAACTTTCTTCATAGTACTGTTAGTAGGATAATCTGTGCCAGTTGATATGACATCGGCAAAGGATACGGTACTGAAAATAATGCGAAACCTTAGAATTTACATGGGTGAAGGTATAGTTATTGCATTTCACCCGATTGTGTTAATGAGGAGCGGTGGCAGCCCCGACTTGTGAGGAGTAAGCCGTGGGTCCGAACCCAGGCAGGCGCATTACTTTGTGTAATCTATTTCATCACCGCTGCCCTCAAAAACGGTGAAGGATAACATCGTGAGGAAGCAGCATGTCTTACAACTAAAAATTCGCAGACATGTGACATCTACCAACCCGCACTGGGCCCACTCCCTCTCATAGAGAGGAGGCCTGTGTCCCAGCAGTGGGAACATTATAGGCTGATGATGTGTTAATGTTTTAGTTGAATTAGACTATCTTCATAGGGATAAAAATACTTCCTTACATAACTTGCTCTTTTTACAAATACATAAAATTGTACTTTTTGTGGCAAATAGCAGCGTCATTTCACATTAATTTTACCTGTGACTTACTACCTACACCTACTTGTGACACTGTTGGAATCAAAGTGATAATTATTCTTGGTTCCATAAGGTTGCAATTGGGCTGCTGCCTGTGATAACTCTATAAAAATTACAGGCATCTTTATTCTAGTTAAAATAAAGGTCAGTTTGTTGTTACTATCAGATGTAAACTAAGTTTGAATGGATTATGACTTACAAATACCACAACTTTGTTAGAAATTATTTTTAACCTTATTGTGATATGCTTAAACACTTTGTTAAATGCAGGAAGACGTGTGGATCTATTGACCATCACGTCGCACCATGGGCTGACGACAGAGAGAGAAACAAGGCTTAGAAACTTGTTCCCAGACAACCAGGAGAGACCATTCAAGTTCGCGAATAAAAAAGTAAGTCATCTCTATTATTGATGTATTATTATATATCTATACTAATATTATAAAGCTGAAGAGTTTGTTTGATTGTTTGTTTGTTTGCTTGAACGCGCTAATCTCAGGAACTACTGATCCGATTTTAAAAAAATCTTTCAGTGTTAGATAGCCCATTTATCGAGGAAGGCTATAGGCTATATATAATTACGCTACGACAAATATGAGCGGAGCAGCAATTGATAATGTTTCAAAATCGGGGAAAAAGTGACGCATACGAAGTTGCGCGGGACAGCTAGTAATATTATATTGTCTGACTGCAATACGAAGGTCTCATCTCCAAATGAGAAGACATGAGCATTGTTGATAACCATACTCGCTCAAGCCTGATTTATTTCGTTGGCAGATTTCAGACTTATATTAACAAAACCTGTCCGAATGTCTGTCTGTCTGTATTGGGCCCGGTTGATGGCAATAGGCTCGCCCCTTATTACAGGGGACTTCTGGCGAAATTTGGGTGTACTATTAGATAAACGTCTGCCTAAACCCTTCGGGAATTACAGGCGTGATGTTATTAATAAATGTCATGTGGTTTGATCAGACATCTGAGCCAGGTCCCTTCCCTAACATTCCATCCAGGTTTTGAATCATCGATATAAGATAACCATCTGTTCTTATAAAATCATTTTTTTTTTTCGGTTTAAGAAATTTATTTCTCAAACAGAATACAATTCACTTAATATGAGAAATACAAGATAATCTTAAAACTAAATATAAGAATTACTTAAAAAGAAGGTACGTAATAAATAAGCTAATTCGTAGACAAAAAAAAATCACAATGTTGCAAGTAAATAAAAGGACAAAGTTATTGTACTATTACAAATCGATTCTTGAAGACAAGTTATTAGCAATTACACATTGAACTTTATATGTACTTAAATGTTTCGAAAATACTGATTAGATATTTGTTATATTTCCTAGATAATTAGTAAAAATATAGTAACAAAAAATTGAAATACAGATGTAAATTTATGCATTTAAGCATTGGTCATAGGATACCAATCACCTTAGCCACTATTAGCCAGTTTTCCTAGTCAAATCTTGAATTTCATGGAAATATTGCTAAGACAATACCAACATAACTTTCCGGAGGAAAATAATGATCAAAATGCATAATTAGCATAAAGCAATTTTGAATCATTAAAAATATTGTTACCGCATTATTATGAGACTAATAAAATGAGAATAAAGATGACAGGTTTATCTATTGACTCTTTATAGCCAAAACAATTTCACGCCATATTAACTTATGATGGAAAATTCACAGGTTTAAAATCCCTCCTTTTTCTTTTTCTTATTTTGTGTTCATGTGAAAAAGCTATCATGCTATTGCAAAGGAACCCATGCAATTATTTTAAATGAATAGCAATTTATTGATCTTGGATGGCAAAACGGTTTGCGAAGTATTATGATATAAGAATAGTAATTTCTCACAATCGTTAGGCTGCCATTGTAAACAGTTGTTGGATGTTATGAATATGTCATGTTGATGTTTGTCAACCTGGCTTATTTTGATATGACAACATACATACACTTGCAAGAGGGTTTACGCCTTACGGCATTTCATACAAACTTTCAAGTCCTTATTTTCCGAAATGACTGAAACGATTTTAATGAAACTTCATATACATAAGCAGGATATCTAAGTATAAAAAGTTACTAAAAACATTTTCGAAAAATAGTCTTACCGCTAAACTAGACCGATTATAAATTATCTATAGAACCAGAAATATCCAATCATCTTTTTTTTTAAAAGATGTTTCAAAAATGTTTTAGTAATTTTTAAAACCTATGTTCTGCTTATGCGTATTAAGTTTCATTAAAATCGGTTGTCATTTCGGAAAATAAGGACTTGAAAGTTTTTATGGAATGCCGTAAGGCGTAAATGCTATAAAACACTGTATCTCTTAGTCCTACCTGATCTCTTATTCTAAGTCAGTAACAAGTGTGATTCCATGAAATACGATGCAGTGTCAAAATCTATGACTATATTTGTCAAAAGTGGTAGGTCACTAGGTAGCCTTAATTACTTCAAAGTTAGTTTAAAATCGGTATTAACAATTAGGAAACTCAAAGCAATAGGCATAGATAACACCTTAGACCGATTTCATTGCTGTTGCAATTGGTGCTTGGTGTGCCACAAAATTAACCTTATATGGAACTTATTAACGTTGGTTTCAAACTGGCATCGATTAATCAGCTTCCTTACCACACCATGAGAAAATTAGCCATACAAAAACGACATACCTAACAGAACAATTTCCAACAGGTGATCTTCATATCAGCCAGGGTACATCCGGGGGAGACGCCATCGAGTTTTGTCTTCAACGGGTTTCTCAATCTTCTGCTAACACGGAATGATCCCATAGCGATACAACTACGGAGGCTGTATGTCTTCAAGATGGTACCTTTTCTCAACCCTGACGGAGTCGCTCGGGGCCACTATAGGACGGACACGAGGGGGGTTAACTTGAACAGGGTATATTTGAACCCCTCGTTACATTTGCATCCTACTGTGTATGCTTCTAGGGCGTTAATAAGGTGAGTAATGTCGGCTTGTAGGTTTAAAACACAACCATATTAACACAAATATTTTTTCCAAGAACTCAGGACACATTTAAACATATTTGAAATTAAAGTGTAGCAAAACATAAACTGTCTTTAACTATAATCTTTGACCAATATAACTCATCCATTTACTTATGAAGAAGAGCTAAGAAAAGAATTCTTAATACATGATTTGTTACCATAATTAGAGGTAATAAATAACAATGTGATATTCTTGTATAGGTACTACCACTATGGCTGTGAGAAGGAAGACGTTTGTGATGACACCAAGAGTTTTACTTCGCATAGTATACAGAACATCAGCGAGAGTGCTGAGGTACACAATATTTCATCTTTTCTTTATTAAAACAACCTCGTGTATAGTTTTGCCGAAATACTACATGAATATAATATCTCAATCTAAAACTCCAGGCATAGAGGTGGCCTACCATGACGTCTTAAAGCAGTATTATTTTAATCTTATTCCAGAGGGGGAAAGAGAGGGCGCTAGACGTCCTCTATACCTGTGTCTCTATCCACACTGGAGTGATATTAAGACAATACTGATTTAAGACGTCATGGTAACCCCCTAAGTTGGCTGACTAGTGGTTTTTTATGCATTCGCATGATATGGGTATCAAATGAAAGGGTTTGCTGAGAAAAATACGAGAAATAAATTGTCGTCACTCTAAAGCGTGTTTTTTAGATTTATTGAACCGTACCATTGAGAGCAGCGGTGGCCTAGTGTTGGTAGCCACGTCTTACGAGCAGTAAGTCGTGGGTTCGAACCCAGGCAGGCACATTACTTTGTGTAATTTATTTCTTCACCGCTGCCCTCAAAAATGGTGAAGGGAAACACCATGAGGAAACCGGCATGTCCTAAAACTAAAAATTCGAAGACATGTGACATCTACCAACCCGCACTGGGCCCACGTGGTGGATTTCAGCCCACTCCCTCTCATAGAGAGGAGGCCTGTGTCCCAGCAGTGGGAACATTTATAGGCTGATGATGATGATGATGAACCATAATAATATTCACCTTCAACATACGACGAAGCGGAAAAAAAACTAAATCAATTAAACATTTCAGGCTACATTATTTCTTTTTCACATAATCTAAACTCATATCTCCGTCCCTTTCCCACAGCTTCTAGAAATAAAAACAAAAGCATTGAAGAAAGGTTCGGCCGCACCATACAAGGGAGGCGACTACTACAAGCGGGACAAGTCCGTCAAACCGATGACCAGTAACAAGTCGTCCACCACCATGAAGGCGACTTCCACATCAACGGATAACCCCAAGAAAGAATTCAAGTCACTCAGTGGCGAGGCTGCGCATTTGGCTGAGCAAGTTAGTATTGAAATATGTTTGTATTTCGTGTCATTGTAATTTGAAACTTATGTTTATATCTTTAAAGGTTACATGTCGCGCTTGTGATCCGCAACAACAGTGAACTATGATGCAGTGCCAACGATATAAGAATTTATTTGCTTCAGTAAATTATGAAAAACCCGTCAAGTGCGTGTCGGGCCACGCGCAGTGTAGGGTTCCGTAGTTTTTATAACAGCCAAGTGCGGGTCGGATTTGCTGACTGATAGTTTCGTACCATGCTCTAACTAAAAGCCAAACATGACTACCTACCTAATTTGACTTCCTATACAAACAACAACAACAAGTAACTGTTTTTTTTTTATAAAACTTATTTAGGAATGAAACATTAGTGCCATCTATCGACATTTCTATGGAGTTGGTTGAAATTTTCGAGTCAAATACAATTGATCGACTATTACTCGTAAACTTGTAAAGCCCACTTAAGTGTGATAGTTTTCCTTTAAACTTCGTTATATACAGGTACTACTGCCGTGACATTTGTATTTCTAACTTCAACCGTTTAGTTGGTAGAGGGGGTCCCCCCCCCTCTACCAACTAAACGGTTGAAGTAGAACACTTGACTCTAACGAAAATTGGTACTTTAAAGCTTAATAAGTCGCGAACGGTTTACTTAATCAAAAAACGGTCTTCCCAAACCCCTAAAACTCCTATTTTTGAAATACCTATCCAACCATATACCACACTATGTTATGGATAAAAAAAAACCATCATCCCCACTTTACATGTACGGGAGGTACCATAAATATTTGTTTTTTTTTCAAAATTTTATTTTACCACTTTTTTGGCGTCATTAACGTGTATACTCATGACAAATTACATTTTTCTAGTACCAATAGTTTTTGAGCTAAACCGCGGACGGACAGACAGACAGACAGACGGACATGGCGCAACTATAAGGGTTCCTTGTTGACTACAGAACTCTAAAAAAGCATGAATTTTGAAGGTATTGACTTTACAGGATGGAAGGGACACCAACGCTATAAAGGTTACCACATAGTCATCATTCTGAACCTGAATTTTTCGTCAGTTATTAAAAAAAAACTGCTGCTTCATACATTTTGAACGTGCAGGTGTTGTTTTGTAGGTAACAGCTGGTTTTTAACCGATAATCAATTGGATATTGAATACTACTTTCGTTATTTAGGTCGTTATTAATCATAAGATTTTAAACAGCTATGGCAAGTCAAGTTTCATCAAGTCTCTGATATTCTTCATGAAAATCTATCGTTTTTTTAAGAGTAGTGCTTATGTAACCAATCGTTCACCCTAAAGTTCGCCTTTAAATCCAACTGACATTTAGCTCGCGTGACCAATGCAAACAAATCGCAATTATTTTGACAATATAATAGCCTACACAATTGTGTATTTAAAACCACTGAATTATTTTAATACCCGTATAAACAATGGCACTCGCCCATAGTGATTATTTAAAAAAACAGAAATTGTTTTAAATTCTGGCTGCTGAAATGCTGTTGGCAATAAATAGTACATTGACTGCTTATTTTTTTGCCAAAGAAATGTGATTTCGTGAGCCGAGCAACTATTTCAAATATTTGAGGGGGGTATAAAATAATGTCTTGAATACGATTTGAGCCAGGGTAAATATTATTAAGGCGTATATTGAGTGTCTGTAATTTCAAAGTATCAGCTTTTTAATAAATGCATATGCAAGTATACAGGCTGAATTTTTCAAGTGGGTTTGGATGGCCAAATCCAAAGAAAAAAAAGGAAGGAAAGAAAAGGAAGGAAGGATATTGTAAATCCGAAACGATGAGGAATAGTAAAAAAATTAGTAAATAGTAAAAACACTCATAGGAGTCTCGAGCCCGGTTTTGATGAAAACTAAAAATCCATCATTGGTTTTTTGAAAAATCAATATTCCTAGTCAAGAATCGAACCCTGTATTATTACACAATCCATTCGATAGTTCGCTAGTGTTTTTCGCTATTCCTCATATCTTGGATTTGACCATCCACGCCCACTTGAAAAATTCATCCTGTAAGTATTGAGTATATTAAACTTGAGGATTACCGATAATTAATTTCAGCACGTTCTGACATTTAACTTAATCCTACACTATAATTAGTTTTGCGTCAAGCGATCCGTGAAAAGTGCATGAATTAATAAGTCATAAGCTTATCGACTCAAAATGGAATAAAGTTAACGAAGCGGCGCTAGAGCGGATTATGATATGATGAGAGCTTTCATATCCTCTCATTATTAATTAAAACACGATCTGGTTAACCTTTTGACGTAAGAATTAACCTTTACCTACCTACTTTTCTTATAGTGAAACAACAAAATAATTGATCAGATTCAAATTGATACCCCCACATTTCGCCAGTTTTGTTTTAAGCCCCATATAATAAAGGAAATGTAGATTATTGATAGGTACATCTCACACTAACACTTCGGGGGTCACAGGCGTGGTTTCTTTTTTTATTTTTTCTTGCCTGCTTTGACCCACACCTAGGCAAAGGCCTCCCTCCACTCCTGTCACTTCTCGCGAACCCAAGAGTCCCCGTTCGTGATGTTGTTAAAATTGATTTAAGGCTTCTTTGCTGGAAGCTTTGCTTCGAGGAAGCGCGGAGTATTTTGTCGCTTTTCAAAGGCTGAATCCTGGCAAGGTCGCCATGAAGTGTCGTGGTAAATGAAACACATCCGCTCTGGTTAACGTCTCGATTTATTCTCCTTTACATAGATTCATCGTACATGATGTTAGTATACTCGTATTGCTTACTTGGCTAATCCTAAATAAGGTATGGTTACGCACACTTAGGTACTAATACTTATGATACTTACTAACATACACTACAAGGCATCTTGAATGAAAAGCAGCCAGCCTTCGACAAAATAAAACAATCGCTATAGTTTATAGCAAGTTACGAGGTTACTTTTCGAGAAGCAACGTTGACATCTACGCGCAATTAATTCTGACATTTACAGGCTATAAACCCAAAGCTAGAGTCCCGTTTTATGTTTTCTACATAAGTAAAGTAGGCATGGCCTTATTTAGCAAGTCATCCTTATGTCCAGCAAGCAGTATTGCAGCGTCTTACGTGGGTGATCTAGACGCGAACGCGATGCAGTGCGCGCTCGTTGTGGCGCGAAAATAGTGGATATCCTACTCACTTGTTTTGATAACGACTGTTTGTTATTTTCGCGCCACACCGCGCCGCTTCGCGTTCAAGTCCTGATCTTCCACGTAAGACGCTGCGTAATGAATCGCGATATAAATACAAATTGTTTACCAAACCTAATTTCCCTCAGGTATACGACATGAAAATCCAAGAGCAGCCATCACAGACGAGCAACTCATCCAAGCCTTCAAACGAAGACACCGTCTCCATACTAAACGACAACATGCTACGCACTTGTTTGGGATCCCCGGTACACGTGAGCCCCAGTGACGAGCTCAACTTTCAGACTCCCAATCCGCTAAGACCGCTACGGGATACGCTGAAGAACAGTATTAGTCTACTTATGGAGTCTTCTTCGAGTGTTACAGGGTAAATATGAAAGATAAATCTTAGAAAACAAGCGGTCTGGCCAAAATGGATGCCATTTCCCAATATTTATAGTTGTTTGAATGAATCTACTTGTGTTCTCGTGCGTTGACATTCTTGAAAATATTGTGGTGTGGCAATCCATCGCCACTTATTTTGACGTTGGGCTTTGTGTTAGGTGTCTTCAACATTGCGCTCCAGTGTCGTACAGCATCGTTCCTGCCCGTCTCATCTTTTTGTACGACGCAACGCACCGTGTGGCATATAATGTCCTGGTTGACTCAGACTTATCGACGCGAAATCAAGTCTAAGGTTGTCTTCATGCAATTAGCCATGCAATATAAGCGAAAACAAACATAAGTCGCCTCTACAACGCGTCGGTCTTTTCGCCTTTATTGCTTCGACATAAAATATATTTGTGACCAACATAAACTGATTACGCGTCGAAAGGTGTGGTCAGTTCATTCCGTTTTCATTCGTTCATTTCGTTGCTTTTCCGCGCCGTTCACAATGCAAGGACGGCCCAAACCGGAAAATAAATAGTTTAAATAAACCCCTAATCGTTCACAGTGACAGCGTATCAGCCCGGGACTCTCGCATGTCCAACATAAAGATAGGCTGGTGTCAGGACTGCCGAGTGGCCGTATCCAAGTTAGAAGTCGCCATGCCCGGCATCACTAACATGGTGCCCGGGTATAATGTGTCTGTGGTATGTATTGCAACAACTATGTTGCTCGGAAGTTTATTCCGCCAGTATGATGACTATTTTTTTTTCTTTGTCTATCAGCTAGATTATTAGAAAGTATTTGACAAGTATTTTTTCTTTTTATATTTTACGGAGATATATTGAGTAGAAATGACTCATGACATCACGGTTGAGTAAATTTTATACCTTATTGTGACGTAGTGAGCCCCCACAAATCAACTTTAATGAGTAGTTAAAAGTAATTTTTCCTAAAATTAACGAAACAAAAAATACGTGTCTAATATTTTTGTATTAAGTACCTGACAAACGGAAACAGAATCTCGTTTTCTTTACCCAGTCATCCTATTAGACTCGGGTCTCGAGAGAAGTGAGTATGTAAAATATAAGGACCGAATTCCACCAGCGGATTAACGTTAAGAATAGTTCAGAGATTATATAGATCTTGCCAGTAAATTATATTTATATTAAAAAAGAATCCGAACGTAGAGACCGATCCTCACATTTTGCATACGCAACTACTTACAGCGTCTGCAATAAATCACAGATAGGCAGTCGCTCCATGTAAAATACTGGTATTCAGCTAAAACCGGTTGGACTAGAAGCCAACCCCATAATAGTTGGCAAAAAGCTTAGCAGGCAACACTATCATTACTCTGAAGAGATCTTAAGTCAACCGACAGAGTAAGCATACAAGCAATATTAAAATAGTGACTAGTATCCTCACAATCCCCGCATCCTATCCAACCCTCCTTTTCCCTCCCAGAATCGTCCAGAACAAGTAACATACCACACCTCCATAGACGAGTACAGAGTACACCAGATTGCGCAGACCACCGAGCAATTAAAGAAGGTAATTTGGACTCTGTTATCGTATTTTTAAGAATTTAAATAAGATTGCAGTTGGGTCTTTACCCAGCATTGGGACAGGTGAACAGTAAAAGCTCGTGACACAAAAAATGGCCCACGTTATTGCGCAAATGCTTAATGATACTGCATGGCTAATAGACATATCTCTAAGCATTTCCTTTTTGGGGTTTCCATTGCCAATGGCAAAAACGGTACCCTCATTGATTCGTCCGTATGACACAGACATTTTATTCCGAGACTGTTGGCACCAAAACAGCTGAAATTTGGAGAGCAGGTGTCTTCTATGAACCGCGACACAAAAGTGATGCGAAAAGGGGGACCCTCCATTGCGTGTCACACGCACACCATAAGAAACCCTTCAAAAAGGAACTTTATACATTATTCTCATTGTTTATCAGCAGAACCAGGATCCGGAACCTACGGTTAATAATGATAACATCCACTTCTGCACCAACTGCTTCAAGAGATACGTGATCTCAGAGGGCAACCAAGAAATCGTAAGTTTTTACTTTACTTCTTCTTTCATCATCATCATCATCATCAGCCTATAACGTCTCCACTGCTGGGACACAGGTCTCTTCTCTATGAGCTGGACTGAAATTCACCACGCGGGCCCAGTGCGGGTTAGATGTCACAAGTTTCCGTCCTACACACTTTAGATTAATCAGGGACATAAAACGATCATGTCTAAATTACTGAAGTTTTCTTTACCCTCAGTAAAAAGAAATAGTTTTGTCCAATATGGGATCCCTTTATTTAAATCCATTTTTGTTTGGATGTCCTAATTTTATAGTTGAATCCGGAAACGTCCCCTAAAATCCGTTCCCTTTCTAAAATCCGTATGTGTTGTGTGTTAAACAGAAGATAAGCTCGGTGGTGTCGACGCAGAGCGTGGCCGTGTCGGCCGAGAGCGCCGAGGTGCACGAGTCGGACTCCAGCTCCACGCCGGCCGCCAGCCAGGGCGAGGCGCTACCGGCTCACGTGAGTATCTAACACATACTGTCACTGATATCACTGAAACATTCTAAGGCACCTCCCCCTTGACGGGGAAGCAACTAAGTGTCGAATAAAATCATGCTTATAGCCTGCGCAGACGACGGATTTTTGTCCGCTAAAATAGATCGCTTCCAATTGTATCGAGTAACGCAAACGAGGGATTAAAAGTACCACGTACAAAAAGTCCCCCGAATAACCGAGGACATGCAGAGAGCGGACCGGACAAAAGTACGGGGGAGTCCCGAAAAAATTAGAACTGGTGTGGCTAGGTGAAGCAACGCACATGGCGGACTTTAGTCCGCATTGTGCGCTCGAGAATGACGTACGTATGCACGACGATAAACGATGACGCAGGAAATCGATTGTAAAATTTTAATAAGAGAAAGAACTTCTTTATATGATACGTCAAAAAAAGAGTATTACGACCGAAATTTAAAGAAAAAGTTGTGGTGATGATCGCACACCGTGTGCGTTGAATACGCGGTGAATCCGCGGCGGACTTTTTTCTCCGCCGCGGAGTAAGGTCCATCGTCTCCGCAGGCCTTTAGGCGGCGCTGTATCAACGCTGCGTCGTATTACATTTCTTTATAGTAACATGTCTCATCTTGCGTTGCGACGTTTGAACGGACGAAAGACGAAGCAGCGGGAGGGTGATGCGGTGCACTATCGGAACTCCGGTGCAACGACAAACAGTGTTCCACTGCTAAAGGGGTAAACTAGTGCGCTGCGATACCCTGTGTCGCCCTCTTGCGTTACGACGTCGTGCGGCGTCACAACGCAGGTGTGGCATACAATACGTTGATCCGTTGCGATGAGCCAACGCCCTAATGAGCCTACCTCGTTTAAATGGTAATGGACTGGTAGATCGGCCGAGTCAGTTTCACGCTTATTTTAACTTAGATGCCACATTATTCTATCCCCAGACCTTCCGCCCACCAAAAGCAGAGAAGCCCAAATCAGCACCTCCTAAGGCAGGCAAGAAGAAGGCCGCCGCACCGGTGCCTAGCAACAATACCAACAACAACTTGCCCGCAAAAGTCTCGACAGCACTGGGCCCGCCCAAGGAGGTCGAGTCCGGCCTGTACTTGTATATAGATCTGCATGGGCATGCTTCGAAGAAAGGTAAGGATATACTGCGACTTCCTTGTACAACAATATTCTTCAAATGCACCAAGTCAAGTCAAAATTAGCGAGCTCCATCCTAAGCCGCATCACCGTTCACATCAGGCGACTTGTGGCCTAACGCAATAC
This sequence comes from Cerastis rubricosa, assembly GCA_949152445.1. Lineage (NCBI taxonomy): Eukaryota > Metazoa > Arthropoda > Insecta > Lepidoptera > Noctuidae > Cerastis > Cerastis rubricosa. The sequence goes on from OX424532.1 coordinate 5,882,710, forward strand.
AGTATTTTAAAAAAAATCAGTTCTTTTCCTACAGTTTTTCTCTCGGATAAACGGGTCACTATTCAACACTTTCGGTTCTAAGCACTCAGCATATAAGGTCGAATATTTCGTTCGTGTGTCTTTCTATAAAGTTCCTACAAACTGATAATCAACCGTTTCCGCAGGTATATTCATGTACGGCAACCACTTCGACGAGCTGGAGAGCTGCGTCGAGTGCATGCTGCTGCCTCGCATCATGTCCATGAACAATCTGCACTTCCACTTCTCCTCCTGCAACTTTACCGAACGGAATATGTATCTCAAGTGAGTAGTTTGTAATTTATTTATTTTATTAATTAGCACTTACAGTAATTATAGTATGGTACCTGACCTAGCTTCGCTCAGGGGTTCTTGGTTTGATAATAAGAGCTGTATGGGTCAATCTTCAAAATTCATAACATATCATGGCCTTCCGTACCCCAGAAAATTGGTTAAGCCATTCACTCGACTGGGTCGTGCTAAAAGAAAGATCGCTATCGTTGTGCTCCTATATTTTTAATCATTTTGAATAGTAAAAAGTGTTCGTTTAGACTATTGAGCGATATTATTAAATAGTGAGTGAAGTGGTCGATCGAGTGGTGAAAACCGGACATCAAAACTCCCAAGAACTAAAAAGTTATGGGTAAATAACTTTCAAACTTTTTATAAACGGTTCCATACCCTGACCTACCTCAACCCGCGGTGTGCCCGATACTCCTCGCGCGCCCCGTGCCTCACACCCGCCGACGCCAGTGCTGTCTCGATAAAGTTTGGCTCAGTGCGTGACTCACTCGCACAGCGCGTTCGACACGGTTTCATTACCTTATATGGCCATAAATGAGTACGAGTTGGAGACTAATTACTTCGCACAGCAGCTATAGCGTTATTTCGGCACGCTCGCTACGGAGCTCTATAGAGTAGCGGTTGGTCGCCGCGCTTTGTATGAGAGTGGTCGTGCGTTCAAATCTTGCCTCAGACTAATATTGAAGAATTGAACTTTTTGTATTTTCCTAAGTTGAATCTGATCAATATAACAACATTCAACGACTTTTGGTACTGGACACGGACATTATGGACAAGTCTGAATTGGAAAATATTACTTTTCGCAAACCACCGAGGTCGAGTTCAATGGACAGCATCTTTAATGTCAACTTGAGTACAAACTCCACATTATTAGACACAACAATGATGAGTCTGCCTAATACGTCACTAAATGACAGCGAGGCAATTTTAAGCCTTAAAGACACAATTAATAGGCTAAATATGGAGCTAAAAAGTGCTCATATAGAAATTGAAAATTTAAACAGTGAAAATTTTCGCCTTAAATTGGATATTGGACAATATCAGAAGGTTATAGAAACTTATAAAAAGGTAAACGCAAAGAGTTTTACACCACGGTCTGCAAGTAAAAGGAATAAACTACGAACAAGCGGCTCCTCCACACCGACTAAATTATATCTCTCTCCTGTAGTGACTCACCTACCAGACTCTGTCTCACAAGCGCAAACAACAGGCGAATCTGTGGATGACTCTTTCAACTCAGCTCTGTCAATCGGCAGCTCAGAGTCAAGAAGACTCAATAAGTCGCCGCCGAAATTGACACAAAAGGTCTACTCAAGCGAAGATGCTAGTCACCACGACACTCAAAATAACGGGGTGTCAATATCTGCCCCGAACATTGAGTTGAAAAATGGTTTTCAGGCAAATAACGGTATAAATACATGCCAACCGCTAATCCCCAATGTAGTGGAACCCTCTAATAAGAAAAAGGATATTCACTCGAATTCTAAACAATTCCCTCAACAGACCAAAAATCAACAAGGCAACATCAGTGAACGGCACAAGCTGTGCATCTTAAGCAGTAATAAAAGCAACAAGATACTATCAATTGCAGAAGATTCATTCCCAAATTATGAAATTTGCCACTACTTAACACCTAACTGTGGGATAAAGAAACTTATCAATAACCTTGAGCACAAATTAAAAAACTATACAATGCATGACTACTGCCTAATTTTAATTGGCGAGGAGGATTTTCGCCGAACTAATAACTACGTCGACTTGACAATCTCCATACGTGAAACTCTTTTAAAAATACAGCACACAAATGTAATAATTTGCGCACCTACATTCAAATTGAACGATTACTCAACGATGTTCAACGGAAGAATAGAGACATTCAACAGCCTGCTATATCTAGATGTATGCACTCATAATTTTGCATACTTGTTCGATTCTAATTATTATCTTTCTTATGATTTCCAAATGTTTTGGAAAAAAAGTGGATCAGTTAACAATCACGGCATGTCAAATGTATTTGCAAATCTTAGTCTAATGATAAACGAATTTGCATGTTGTGATGATGAAAATATAAACCACTTAATTGACGCAGAACTTGGAGAGCAGCCACTCAATCATGCGAATCATTTTTTTCTTTTATAATCACATACATCTTTTGCATCAAAACATAGCTGGGCTTCTCAATAAATCGGACTTATTAACAGTACATATCCAAGAATTGTTACTAAAGAATAGAATAGATGTAGATGTGATCTGTATAACGGAACATTTTGTAATAGCTGGTCACGAAAACTTAATTAACATACCTAACTTTAAGATAGCTGCGTGTTATGCAAGAAAAGCACAAAAACGTGGAGGTTCCTGTATCCTAATTAAAAATAGCTATGAATACAAAGAATTAAAAAACATATCGAGCTTTTCAGTGACAGGGATTATAGAATGTTGTGCGTTAGAACTAATTAGGCATAAGTTAATAATTATATGCATATATCGTCCGCCCAGTATGTCTAACATAGGTCTCTTCTTTGATAACCTGGATTCTCTACTAAAGACACTATGTTCTAATTCAAATAAGAAGGTGGTTTTGTGTGGGGATTTTAACATAGACATAATTAAAAGAAATAAATTTACTTTGGACTTTGAATCTTTACTTCTCAATTACAATCTTAAATTGGAAATACATCAACCAACACGACTTATGAGCAAGACTTGCCTAGATAACATAGCTCATAACTCTAAGCAGAAATGTAATAGCGAAATAATAGATCTTGCGTTATCCGACCACACAGCTCAACTACTGAAAATCCCAGTTAAGAAAACGTGTATTATTAATTCTTGGCGCGTACAAAAACGTACGATTACAAAAGAAAATCTAATTAAATTTAAAAAACATCTACAGTGTCTTACTTTCTCAGACGTACTAGGCACCGAAAACGCTAATGAAGCATATGATAATTTCATAGACATTTTTTGTTTATTGTACAATCTTTGCTTTCCGATGAAATGGGTTATTGTTAAACCGGATAGAAAAATTAAGTGGGTATCTCGGGGTATAAGAATTTGTAGTCGGAAACAAAGAAATTTACTATGGAAGTACAGATTATCTCCTACGTGCAAAAATAAATATATATTCAAAATGTATTCGCAGAAACTCAAAAAAATTATTAGACTCACCCAAAAAGCTCAAAATAACTATATTATAAATAATTCTGAGAATAAGACCAAAGCAGCATGGCAAATCATTAACAACACTACATTCACTAAAGATCCGATTTTACAAATCAACAGCCAAAATTCTATTATTAAGGACCCTCAAGAAATTGCTGAATCTTTTAATAACTTCTTTGTAGACCAAGTACAAGATGTATCAAACGAAGACACAGAATCAGACAATATTACTAGGATAGGTAATAACCCAAACTCAATGTTCTTGCCGCCAGTAGTTCCACAGGATATAGTTAGAACAATAGGAACATTAAAAAATAAAAAAAGCCACGGCTACGACGGCGTATCAACATCGGTTGTCAAATTTGTGGCTGATATAATTGCTGTACCTCTATGTCACATAATGAATACAAGTATTAGCTCAGGTACCTTCCCCAATAGTCTTAAAAAAGTAATTATAAAACCAGTTCATAAAAAAATAGCAAAGAAGACATGGCTAATTATAGGCCAGTAGCTTTAATTCCAGTGTTTTCCAAAGTTTTTGAAAAAGTAATATACGAGTCAGTCTATAAGTTCTTAGCTAAAAATAAAATATTATGTGACGAACAAAAGGGATTCAGAAAAAACAAAAATATCAATATGGCAATTTACGATTTACTGAATAACGTCATGCCAAGTGTGGACCATAAAATGCCTGTATGCGCTATCTATACTGATATGACGAAAGCATTCGATTACGTCAACCATGAGGCTCTTGAAAATAAACTGTACACGTACGGCATTAGAGGAAATGTCCTTAAACTAATAAAGTCATACCTTAATAAGCGTAAGCAATACACAGAAGTATCAAGGATTTGTTTAAAGACTAAAAAAGAACATAAATATCTATCCGGTTGCAGAGAAGTCAAATATGGCGTACCGCAAGGTAGCGTACTTGGACCTTTACTGTTTCTATTATATATTAACGACTTGCCTCGCCAAATTCAACAACCTATGGTATTATTTGCAGACGACAGTACGGCAATAGTAAAATGCGGCAATAAAATTAATTACGAAAGCGACATTAATAACACATTAAAAAACATAATAAATTGGCTTAATAGAAACAATCTAATTATAAATATACAAAAAACAAAAGTTATGCATTTTCACCAACGTCGAAGAGCTGAAAATTATGGTGTTGAATTTGAGGGACAAAAAGTAGAATCGACGAACGTTACTAAATTCCTTGGTATTTTAATTGATAATAAACTGACCTGGAAACCACATGCAGAGGATGTATGTATGAGGTTAAGCAAGTCAGCGTACGTACTTTATAACCTGTCTAAAAAAGTTAGCATTCGCACCGTGCTGGAAGCTTATCACGGTTTAGTTGCATCCGTTTTGAGGTTCGGACTTATATTTTGGGGCAATTGTACTGAGAGAGAAAGGATATTCAAGGCCCAAAAACGTTGCTTAAGATCAATGACTAGTCTTAAAAATACCGACAGCTGTGCACCTGTGTTCAAGTCTCTAAAATTACTCACCTTTCCGTCTTTGTACATACTTGAAGTTGCATTATTTGTTAGAACAAACATACACCTTTTTACCCTTATGGACGATATTAGAACACGCCCAGGATCTGCTAGATCGCAATACAAAAATCTAATGTTTACAGGTAGGTACAAAACAGCATTATTAAGAAAAAGCTTGCTATCAATGGGGCCAGTCATCTATAATAAAATACCTCATGCCTACAAAGAAGAACCATTAAGTATATTTAAAAAGAGGCTAACATCCTTACTAATAGAGAAATGTTACTATTCTGTACAAGATTTTTTGAATGATAAGAATTTATAATGCTATTTTATTATTACAACTTGTTATATTTTATTTTATTTGAAATTTTATAATGTTCCTTGATGATGTAGGCAAATTATCAATTTAATCAATCATTTGTATTATATGAAATAAAGATTATTGTTTTTAATGTTTAGTCTATGTAGGAAGGATGTAGATTTATATCTGTATTTTACTGTGTTTTTTTTTCCCTATTTGTTTGATATTTTTTTTGTATAATTGAGTAGTTACAAAATATGTTTTACTTTTGCATGCCGTAAGGTAGAGTGTGTTGGAACTGCTTTTACAATGTCTACATCTTATTTTGTACCCACATTCATGGCAAATAAATGATTTCTTTCTTTCTTTCTTTCATTAGTACAAGCTATCATTGTCGTCAGAAGTTCGGAAGTCCGACAGCTAGTCTTAGCAAGCATCGTGTTACATCGTTTAACTGGGTTGTTGTTGGCTAGACTGTCGCTTAATCTAAAAAACTAATATTCAGTTGCATCCGGGTAATCTGGAAGCAGATGCACCTGGATAATCTGAAAGGTACAATGAGTATAACCTTGGGCCCGTGTGCCTTAGGGACCGGCGGGACGGCATGTCGCGCGAGGGCTCGGGGCGCGTGGCCGTGTACAAGGCCACGGGGCTGGTGCGCTCGTACACGCTGGAGTGCAACTACAACACGGGCCGCCTGGTCAACGTGCTGCCGCCGGCCGCGCGCGACGCGCCCGCGCCCGCCGCGCCGGCCGCGCCGCCGCCGCCCAAGTACACGCCGCACATCTTCGAAGAGGTAAACCCCTTCCAGGTTTGTGCGCCGCACGTCATCTAGGTAGATGTTGCCAAGCGTTGTGACCTCGGCACTGGGAGACGACGACACCTCAAATCATGTTTTACGACGATAGACAAAATTTTCAGTGGGTATGGTAACTGTGAAACTTATGGCGCTAGCATAGCTAGTTCCGAGCATTGTCATTGGTTGAAAACCTGTCAATGTCATTTTATAGTTCAAAATAGTTTGACCTCATTGGTCGAATTGGCACTTAGCTATGGTCCCGCCATCTACAAAGAGCCACACTTTCCACATTGAAAGATCTTGATTGATATTCGTAACTGAACATCGTTTCAGAACACCGATCTTAATTATGCATCTTTACGTGTGTTGTGTTTTTTTCTCGCAACAACAAAGGCTAGCACACACTTGGTAGAAAACAAATTATTTTTGACTGCCAAGAAAGTACTCATTGTGATTGAAATGAAGGCGAAAATAAATTCAATAAACGTAGGTAACTTTTAGCCCACGAGACGATTAAAGCGCCTACATTTTTGACTTCATTTCGATGCTCGTAATATCGATATTTTGGCAATGAAAACCGCACTACGCTACCCCAAGTGTGCGTCGGTCCTTACGTTTACTTTTCCCCTCCTTACTTTACTTACCTGGCTCGCTCGCAGTGTCGATGTATTGTACCTTTATAGTATCACCGTTAGTGTACTTGTAACTTGTAGAAACACACAGACAGAACCAACTTAAGCCCGTATTAATAAACCAGCCAAACTCTGAGAACTAACTTAGAAATATCGAAAGCAAAATATACTATTTTCTTTAGCAAAAAGTTTGTTCTGTAGTGAAAGCAGTTTATAATAATGCGTAGTCAGATAATAGAAGTAGGCACATCACTATATAACAATAAGACAAAGACACTCTTATTAAATCGAGTAGTAGGAGTAAACGAGACAAACATTTTTGTCCATTTCGTTCGCGTATGAACTTTTTTGTGAGGCTCTTGTTGTTCACAAACAACTGGAGTCCAAGTATCACCCGACTTATGATAGTATTTTTTTTTTAAATTATTACTGATTTTTGTTCTTCCACATAATCTTCTTTAGTCAATATGGTAAATAGCACGATGTCAGTGTAAATGAAAGCGTTAGTGACCAAGTCAGTTTAAAAACATATAAATCTTCTTTATATTCGCTCTCTATCTACATAATAAAGGGTTTCGAACCCCCTGAAAATATACCAAAAAAATCAAAAAACATCTTGAATAAAACTGCATATCAATCAACAATGCAAAACGTCATATTTTTCGGTTTATTGATACGGTCCTTGAGAGTGTTAAAACGTTTCAGGTAAGACAATGTCGCGCAAAGAATCTGGAGGTTTTCGAAGAGATACCCCCTGGCGAGGTTTGTCCTAAACCTTGTTTACGCTATCATATTATATTATTTGTACAAAATATATTATTTTAGTTTTTCCATAGGAACAAGCAAACAGTTTTACATTATAAGAACTTAAAACTATTTCAACAAAATCATACGGCGAAAGGGACACTGTCGCGAAAACGGTTACCGCATATTCAGTAAGTCATTCTAAGCCTCCACCCCTCCACACACACATAAAATTTTCATCGGTTATTAAAAAAACCGGCCAAGTGCGAGTCGGACTCACGCACGAACGGTTCCGTACCATTATTTATAAAAATGAGCAAAAAAATCACTTTTTTGAATGGGAGCTCCTTAAATATTTATTTTATTCTGTTTTTAGTATTTGTTGTTATAGCGGCAACACAAATACATAATCTGTAGAAATTTCAACTGGCTAACTATCACGGTTCATGGGACGGTGACAGACGGACGGACGGACAGCGAAGTCTCAGTAATAGGGTCCCGTTTGACCCTTTGAGTACGGAACCTTAAAAACAGCTGTGTCCTACAAAAGTACAATGACAGAAAGAAAGAAAATACGTTTATTTAGCACATGCCACAGTGCACACAGCATGCAATGCAGTCACGGTTTTTTAATAACCCTTGAACATTTTCGATGTGGGGTTGCAGCATGAAGTACTGAACACATGTGGTAACCGTTTTCAAACTCAACCCATCTCAAAGCACTCAATTAGACCATTACAGGCACTTTTGAGAGTCAAAAAACAAAAAACGCGAACCTACAGTCCCAGTCACAAGACATAATAACGTGTGAAAGTACTGTAGTTGCCCATTCCAAAGCGTAGATCTCTATGGAGAAGAATGGGCAAGAAGTGAAGTTTTAGCGTCGGTGTACCTTCCACCCAGTATATCTACATCATTTTCAATATAAATTGTAATATATTCGCTCGTATGTATTTGCTTTATGTAGTTTGAACATTGCTTTATACATGCTTTGTAAGATACCTCTTCAAAAATCTCCAGATTTTACATGAACACAATGCTGCTTAACTAGCACTGATTTTATTTTGAATTCTTCAAAATACCCTGAGAAATTGATAAGAGATACCGTGGCCCTGAAATACAATGGGCTAAGAAGGAACATGGATGAGTTTTAGTCAGTACAAGTCTGACACTCCTTTCCGCTCCGCCCAGAGCGGGAAGGGTCATCTGATGATTTCACACCCATAAAAAAAGGTGAGGGACATGACAACAAACAATGTAAGTACACACACATAACGTTACGCCCGAAATCTACGAAGGTTGAGGCAAAGGTAGGGTACACCTCTAGAGTAATAGATCTAGTGTAAATATCTACTTGACATACTACTATGTTATCCCAAGTCTGATCAAATGTTTGATAACTAAATCCATGATTTTTTTTTTGCTTTTTTTGTTATACAAAAATCCACGAATACAGATGATCCAGAGACATGGTATTCTTTATAATGATTCTCGATGCCTCAGCGTTAAAAAAATATTGGTTTATTTAAAAAGTCTTATAAGTTTTTTCCATATGGTTTACTGATGATAAAAACAGCCTATTATTTTTCTAAATAACCTTTTTTTATCAACACTTTCGGTGCTAAGCATCCAGCATAAATGTCGAACAATAATTCGTTCGTGTGCGCACAACCCGCCTACCGAGTCCTCGTTATACGTATAGCTATAGATGGAATGTAAATTAAGAGCATACAAGTAAAAAATAATTATTTGAACTTGGCAGCGAATGTCCTGAGATTTGATCAAAATTTAGACACCTAAACAAATCGTCAAAAGATTCACCTCTGTTGGCAAGTATACAGCAAGTTTCCCATGTACAGGTGGGTCGTTCCCTGGGTGCGTCTATCCTTGACCTGACCGGACAGCATCCCAACTCGCGCATCCCGTGCTCCGAGCACCGCAACCTGTCGGCAGTGCGCGAGTGGCTGCGGGCTCACACGCGCACCATGCGCCCACAGGTATGTACGCCAAGTGCTTTTGGGAAAACAACTTAAATTCACACGTATAACGTTCAATTTGCACTACAACTTGTAATGTTTTTATGACTTTTCAATAGTACTGTGGTGCAGGATAAGTATTGGGCCTAACATGTCACTACATACCACTACATACCAATACATACGCATTTTGGAAATGACACAGTCATTGATTTGTTTGTGAAACATTTTAAATTGTCAGTGTTTTAGGACCAAGTTACTTTTGTAGATTGTATTTGTTTAGCTGCGCACAATAAGTTTGTTTCCAATGTTTGCCGATACACAATACTTATTCTTTAGAGCTGTGCTAGTCATTCTAAAATCAATTTAGGTACTTAGCACAAAATATGCTTTGGGAAAAATCAAAACTCGATGTGAAAATAAGATCAAAATAAAAAAGAGAACAGCTATGTGAATGACGATTGCTTTTGGAAGACGGTTTCTGAATGATCGGGACTCTATTTTGGGTTAAATATTTGTATCCTGACTCCAGAAAAAGTTGCCGTCTCGACATGGTTTATTGTAACGGTCAATCAGAAACTTATCTAACACAATACTATAAATATCTGTACACATTCTACTTGCTCTGCACGCTTCTATACTTTACACACTTTTCTCTGTTGGTAACACAAGTCTTTAATTTTCAGTGCTAAACTACTAAACAGAACAAGCGATTTATACTAGTCGTGGTAAGAATATAATTGTGGGAGTGGAAGTGTGTCGTTCGATCTCTTCATTTAACATTCACTGACATTTTTAAATACTAAAGTTACGGAGTGGAGTTTTGTAGAATTCGTTATCATCAGCCATTTGTGAATCATAATTGCCTCGTGATCTGTAAATGGTTGCGTTTCCTTCTAGCTGGCGATGTATCGTTTGCGGCCGAAGACGTCGTCCCCGACGCGCGTGCAGCCGTACAACCGCAACGCGAAGGTGATCCGCGTCACCGAGGAGCGCAAGGAGAACACGTACGTGGGCGCCAAGGCCGTCACCGAGCGCAAGCGCAGCCCGCCCGTGCTCGCGCCGCGCTCCGGCCACGACATGATCAACCTCAACATGAAGTTCGGCAAGAAGAACGAGCCCGTCAAGACCGCGTCTCGCACCAGGTACCTCAGTGAGAACGAGCCCAAACCCAAAACGTTAGCAGCCAAGCGGAGGAACATTCTAGCGATACGCAAACCGAATTCTAGCAAGACGCAGGTGGCGGGCGGCGTCGTCAAGGCGAAGGTGAGCCGGCGCTCCGCCGACGACGCGGAGTCGTCGCGCGCCTCCGTCGTGTCCGCCAAGCTCAGCAAGCGCTGCTTCGCGCGCACGCTCCGCGCCTGCGCCGCGCGCCCGCGCTGTCGCGCGCTGGCCTCGTCCTCGTCCGACGAGCTGCTGGGCGGCGCCTGGGAGGACGTGGCGGGCGGCACGGCGCTGGGGGCTGGTGCGGCGCTGGGGGCAGGCGCGGCGCTGGGGGCCGGCGCGGCGCACGAGCTGGCGGCCGGCAAGCGCCGCTCCTTCGCCGCGCACAAGCCGCCGCACCTCAAAAAGATCCGCCTCAAGAACGCCCTGTAGCACGCCGCCCGCCCCGCGCCCGCCGCCCGCCCCGCTCCCGCCGCCCGCCCGGCCGCACGCGCTGCCCTCCCGCACGCGCCAGTCGCATCTTCCAGCCGAGACTGACGCGTTTTCTATATCACGATATAGGAGCAGGCGGCCGACGCATCCGGTAACTAGACCACTACCATTCGCTAGTTCTTACCCGATCATGTCGAACGTTGGCAACACTGTGTGGGGCGTCAGACGCCAGTAGGTAACTTATGCCATTAAAATTATGTGTGATGTTAACTCGACCTAGCTAGTAGGGTATTGTCTCGTTTTAATATTTAGGATAATAAAGGGCTTGACTGCGACTTGCCACCCGTACGAGTTTAGACAGTTGTTATATAACACTTATATTTTATTTTATAATTTATTATTGTTAGAAATATTTTAATGGCATGAGATATTAACTAATGTGAGCTATTGTTGTAATTTAAATTTTCGTTGCTAATAATGATAACTTCTTGTAACTCGTGATTATGTTGACTGAATGAACTAAATTTTTGTGTTCTATAGCATAATGTTTTCAATGTCAATTTTTATCGTTGACAACAGGTAAAATTTGAAGTCTGTATATTGTTTTAACTTGTGGGTTGAAATATGTTTTTATCAAAAATATAGATTTTACTGTAAGATTTTATAAAGACACAAAAACACATTGTTTGCAGTGAGTTATAAATAAAGAACATCCCAACTGTTAATGAGTTGACTCATTGAGCAGTGTTTTCAAGATGTGCTAACACACTATAATGTACTATTGATCTCATTTATGAAACTCAGCAGGAAGCTGGTTTCAAAGAGTGCTCATATCTATCCAATCACAAATATTTCTGTGCACTTGCCATGTTGCAAAAAAGGTTTTAAAAATTCGTTAAAAGAAAATGGAAACGGAAAAAACAACAGAATTAAAGTGTTGGTGTGATATTAAACAGCTACTTGATTATATAAAGGGTTTTTTTTAGAATAATGTATGTACTACTAACACGTTAAACATGTCTTGAAGAACAGTGTAAGGTCGAAGTACCCCCCCAGGGCCGGTCCGTAACAATTTAGTGCAATAAATGATATATTCTCTCTACCAATAGTTTATACAAACGTAGCACACTTCAAAATTTATAAGTTCTTATGTGTATAAAGTGTTTACGGTAGAAATGCGTAGTGTGTATATTTTAAAACAGTAACTATTTATTTATCTGAAATATTAATATATGGTTAAATAACATACAATGTTCTCACACTCATTTTGTTTTTGTTACCTATGTACCTTTCCCTGTTTGTTTTCGACATGAAAGGGTCCGTCCAATTCTATCACAAAGACGACGCTAAGCTATATGAATAAAATTCAATTGCCACATGTTGTACCTATGACGAAGCATCTCTTGAGTAAGGCTCGACCTAATTAGCTGTTTTATCCGGATCCGCTATCTAAAACAAAACTAGTCGGAAGCCCAGTTGTGCGACCAACCTTTCTTCTTGGTTGAAGCTTCTGCGGTCAAAAGTCGTGGTCGTGTAATGTGGTCCCTAAGTCAGAGGAACACGAAAACAGCCGCACACTAGCATAGCTACTTATCAATCAGAACCCGGAACTTGTGACGAAGTCTTCACACCACACTAATCTGCTTCGAGTGACGATATCAAACTAGTATTTTCATTCCGGTACTTATTTTGACATCTGCATCAGTGTCAAAATAAGTACCGGAATGAAAATACTAATTCAATTTACCGGAATGAAAATACCATTTCAATTCATTGTGATCTTTATTCCCATACTAGCTGCGCCCCACGGTTTCACCCGCCCAGACCGGGATAAAAAACGTAACTTAACGTAAGTATGTGTTAATCCAGGGTATAAGCTATCTACATACCAAATTTCATACAAATCTGTTCAGCCATTGAGGCGTGAAGGAGTAAAAAAAAAAAAAAAAAAAGTTCTTTATTTTCCAAATCAAAAATAACAACAATGCACAGTTCTGTATGATACATATAATGTACTTACATTCAGACGTGGTTACAATATTTTCTAGTGTCGGTACTTATTTTGGTTGTTAGCAGAGTGACAAACACACACACACAAACTTTCGCCTTTATAATATTAAGTGTGATAATTAAAGTTGCTTTTGGTTTGCTGCTTTTGACAAGTCTGTCAATAACATGATGATCTTTATTTGCGTCACTATAGCTCCAGCGCCAACCAGACACAGCACGGCGACAGCAGCTACTTAGCTAAACTAGTCGTAACAGGAAACAGATTAATACCGCGAAGGGGAAACCCCCTTGATGCCTTGGGTCGATAGCTAAACATTGGAATTGTGGCCGCTATTAATCATCTCAAAAACAGTATAGCAGTGGGAGCCGACGAAATACCCAGAGATAATTAAAACTATGGGAGACTTTGGCGTCGATAATGCACTGCGTACGTTCTAATGCCATTCTAAGGGATACTGGAGAATGGCTGACGGAATGGGCTAGATCTTATTTCCCTAATATATCACACAGCAGCAAAATTCTACTGCTTAAATAGGGAAAAGTTCGGAACAGGCTGGGTTTTGCCAAGGGTCGCGGCACTTGGGGCCCCTTTGGATCGTGTGGCCCTGGGTACGTGCCCAGTGTGCCCAGTTGAAAAGATGGCCCTGATGGCAAATGCTACTGGTCCAAACAACACTCACCGCATATCCCTCATGAGCACGATGGGATGTGTGCAAATACTTATCTTCAGACAAATCATTGAGAAAGCCAGAGTTCAATATTACGCCATATATCTGTTTTTATTGACTTTAGTAAAGCATTTGACACTGTCATCTGGTCCAAATTGTGGGATTATTAGTGGAGATGGGCATGCGTCACCATCGGGTACATCTTAGCAGAAAACTTAATGAAGACCGTACAGCAGGTGTGTGCTTGGATGGTGTCAATTCAGAATCCTCAAAATACATGCTGGTGTCAGACCAGCATGTTGCTTAACATAATATACGATGAATACATAATGCGGATTATTTTGGATAACAGATAAAGGTGTATCAGTCAGAGTTAGAATGATATCCGACTTGAGGTATGCTGATGATACGATTCTCCTGGCGTCATCTAAGGAGGATATCAGTAATTTGTTGCGAATTCTTGAAACCACTAGTCTAAAGTTTGGACTCCCCCTGAACCGCGAAAAACTCAAGATGATGAATTGATGATAGAACATAGGGCTCACGAAAACGACCCAGATATCACACCAGTTGCCAACTGTGAAGTCGTCAATAGTTACATCTATCTGGTCTCTACTATCACCAATTGTGGGGAGATTAGACGACGTTGCGGTGTCACTGACTCTGGCAGGGCCACCATCAATGGTGATGGTGGCCCTGCCAGAGTCAGTGACACGACGTTGCGCCATAACTCGATCGAGACAAAATCTGGAGACCGCCCGAATAAAATCTGTAACTTGTACTGTACCTACTCTCTGTGCAAATAAAGCACTATTAAAAACCTTATAAAAAAGTAGCAATGGGCCGGATACATGAACAATGCGAATGCAGGACCCACGCAAGATTGACGTCCTGGAAATGTGGTGTTGGAGACGCATGCTCTGGGTAAGCTGGACCGCCCATCGTACTAACGTGTTAATACTCAAAGAACTCGGGGAACGTGTTAAAAAGACTGTCGTCGCTTTGTGCAATTATGAATCCTCAGATTCTTTGGTTACCCATGACAAAGATTCCATGGAGTCGAAGGCACTAGACTACGTGGTTGATCACCAACCTCACGGACAGACATCAAATCTGACAAGATCCTTAAGGCAGAATGTACATGCGGCCAATAGACAGGTACAAAAGGATCGCACAAGCAGCGACCGCAGTTGTGGGCGACTGCCCATGACCAGACAAGAGTGAACTACTAAAAAGAGGAATACAAGGTTACTGGCTATGTATTACTTTACGTTGGGTAAAGATAAAATGCCTCTTGCCACGCCGTCACCGCCCACCGGTGTGCGCCATAAGCTTTCGGAATTATGGCCATGCCCTTAGGCTTGGGCATATTGGTATCCGAATATTAGAATTAGGTGACAGATACTTATCGTAGTACCCCCATGCGAAAAAGACATGAGATGTACCTATGCTTACAAACTTTTTATAAGGATTGATATTTTTTTTTAGTTCTTTTGGTGGTAAATACTGCTTCATGGTTATTATAGATAAGGTTAGGTTTCAGCAACCAGTGATGTTGTTTGATAATAATATATGGTAAATGGAATAAAGGGTAAAAGTGAGCATGTAATGCTTAGTAGACTAGAGATGCATGAATGCAGATTTTAGGCACCTACATTCTTGCAGTGTTATATACTTTTTAAAACACTAAATAGAAAGCAAATTTTTAAGAAATGATTACTTGGTTCCTTCTTTTACAAAGTGATGTTAAATTCTACTACAATTGGGTATACAGCAATGCTACTTAATCTTACACAAAAATAAAACACAAAAATACTGCAAACTTATTTATTTAAAGTCCACAGTATGCTTAAACTAACAGATTACAACCTGCGACCTCTTCGGCCACCCTTCCTGCGAGTAGAGTCTGAGGGCACGGGGGTAACATCCTCAATGCGGCCAATCTTCATGCTGGAACGAGCGAGAGCACGGAGGGCGGACTGAGCACCGGGTCCAGGAGTCTTGGTCTTGTTGCCTCCGGTGGCACGCAGCTTGATGTGCAGGGCAGTGATGCCAAGAGTCTTGCACTTCTCAGCAACATCCTGGAAAATGCATTAGAAAAGAAGTTAGTGAAAAAAACACCTAAAGCTAGTAATTAATTCAACGGGCCGATAGGGTGATATGAGTTTTTCATCCAGTTTAACCAAATAAATTATATTTGTATGTATTGTTTTGAAAACAAATAAATAACTCCAAATACGAGCCAGTCATACAATACAAGAAATTTGGGACAATTCTACAGTACTTATTAGTGTTATTCTATGATTTCTTTATTTTGATAACAGAATAATTAAAGAAATTGATAGTGAGTCCAGTTAAATGAAGTGCCTTTGGCCACTCATAAACTTCATGTAGGAATAAGCTAGACAGTTTGACTGATTTTCATCAGCCAAAACACACACCTAACCTCAAAATGTATGGTCACAAGTAAATGCTGCTATCATGAAGTACGGGTAGTAAACAAACCTGAGCGGCCAACATAGCGGCATAAGGTGAAGCCTCGTCACGGTCAGCCTTCACCTTCATGCCACCGGTGACACGGGCGATGGTTTCCCGGCCAGACAAGTCAGTAACGTGTACGAATGTGTCGTTGAAAGAGGCAAAAATGTGAGCTACACCGAACACTGTCTCGCCCACCAAGTGCTGCGGTCCCAGGGTAACCTGGACCTCCTCTTTCGCTACTTTGTTTTTCCTTGGTGCCATGGCTCAGCCTGAAAATAACAACACTGTCTTCAGAACCACTTTTGTAACCTTACAAAATCTGAGTAATCCACACACTGTATACCGCGTACGGAGAACTAGATAATATATGAGTGAATTAACTATTCATAACAGGGTTTATTTCTCTGTAAAACGTTATAATTAAAGCATTTTTTAATAAAACTCGAAGATACCTTTAGCTTTGAAAGCTGTCAAAAACTAGAAAGAAATCCGGATGTGAATGTTGCCAGCATTTTAGTACGAAAACTGCACTATTCACATTACATAAATAAAAGCCCCGGAAAATTATCATTACATTACTAAGATACGAAAAATCGGTATGGATTTAGAAATTTCAGAAATTATTGCACTTTTTCTTTTATTAAACGGGAAAATCACTTGGTAGTTATTAATCCTTTTACAAAATTACCACATCACTTCACAGTTTGAATGTGGCAACAAGCTTACTGATGTGTTCAAAATAATATTATAAAATAAAAAACCAAAATTATCTTAATGAAATAAAACTAGTTCTACTAACACATAAAAGCAGTAAATAAAAATGGTCTAGTGGTTCTATTTAAAATGAAATCAAGGTTGATAATTCACAACTGTTGAAGACCCGTTTCTTATCAGTAAGCAGGGCAAGGGTATAAATATTGTTGAGTTAGCGAAGTATTCAAGTATTTTGATAATGCTTATTAAAAGTAACGAAGATAAAGTAAAGATCATAATACGATTGATTGTAATTGGATAGAAATCTAAATAAAGGAATTGTAAATTAATTAATGCGTGATCACACCCATAGAGCAATGTGACAACATCCGGAAATAGCGTACGTCATTGCCAACAGATTCATATTTCATCGCATATTCCTTGCTGAGAAAAAACGTCGGTTTTAGCGACGTAACATATTGCAAATAAGTGTGAAATATTGTGATAAACTTCCTTTTAGCATTAGTTAAACTAGTTCAATTTTAAAAAGTGAGTATTTCTTTTGCGTTTTTGTGTAATTCAAGTTCGAAGTTTCAAGTACGCGAATGACGTTCTGTCATTCATGTTACTCAATTCAATATTGTATTCGTAATACGTTTTCGATGTCTCAACGAGTTTGATGGCATGTGTGATGTGCGGTGGCATTGCTCAGTGATATTCAACGGCTGGCTACTACGACGTAATTGATAACAAAAAGATTTGCAAGTCATTACTCATCCCATACGTTGATACGTTCTTTGTGGTGAAGGCGGAGATCTCCTGAAATAATATCATTTCCTACCTTCCAGATTCAAAATGTTTATCTTGGATTGGTTCACTGGCGTTCTTGGGTTCCTTGGTGAGTACTAATAAGAATCAGACTTTTGTAGTGTCTTCCTATAGCCATAAACCAAGATTCTAACAAACTGATCAAAATATTAAGACTTTCTGAAACTGCAGAGTGGTAAAGGACCTAATAAGATGATAAATAAATATCAGAAAACAATGCTACTAATAAAACTTCCTTAATGTTTGTGCTACAGTAATTGTTATTGGAAAACAAAAGTTACCTTAATTTCCTCAGGCAAAGATCTCTAAATGAGATCATTACTAGGTTGATAAACAAGAAATAAACATTATAAATGCCAGGGTCACATTATTGTGCTCAACAATAAACACCTAATGTTTGATTACTGTCTAGCCAAATGTGAGTGTAACTATCTGAACATACATTGTTTATAATAACATTTTTTTCTTTTTATCATGTCATTATTTTAGGTCAATTACACCTAACCTCAGAGAAAACTGCAACAATTGTAAATAATTCATAGACAATTGAAGAACAAACAAAGACTCTATTACTAAGTGTTGAAAACTTGAAGGTCGCCAGCAGTGAGCTTGACATGCTGACCTACAAACAATCCTTAGTCTTTTTAAGCTGACATAGTTTCCTGAACCAAAATATATGGCATCTTTATTTATGAAGCGGCAATAAAGTGTTTCTTATGTAATAATAAATTACAGTAACTTCATAAAGAACATTGAAGCAGAATAAACAATTATTGCATTCACATAACCAAGAAAGAGTTATTAAGTAACAAGTATGAACTAACTAATGAGGTTGGTTGTCCAACAGGTTTATGGAAGAAGTCAGGCAAGCTACTGTTCCTGGGTTTGGACAATGCTGGCAAGACCACACTACTGCATATGCTGAAGGATGACAGATTGGCCCAGCATGTACCCACATTGCATCCCAGTAAGTATGATAAATCATACTGTTGCACTATACCTACTCACAGATAATAGAATAGAATATTCTTTACTAATCATCTCTCATGGCTTTTTCTCTCTGTATGGTGTCGGACGTAAAGAATAGCACCATCCCATGTCTTTCCGTGGGTGTCGTAAGAGGCGACTAAGGGACTTTCCAGAGAATGGGCAGCAGCGTTCTCTGTGCTTTTGTAACAACGGTACTGCGATCGCCAACCCGCCTGCCAAGCGTGGCGATTATGGCAAAAACCCCCCATGTTATGTCAATGTGGCGAAATTTGGGGGAGGCCGATGTCCAGCAGTGGACGTCTTTCGGCTGAAATGATGATGATGATTCTTTACTAAGTACACCATACAAGAAAACATTTCACATAGGGACTATGGGTATTGATTATGGCCTGTGGATGGTGAGTAATGGGCTAGCTCACCGTCCGTCCGTCTTATGACGACAGGCCGTGCCGACGGCGCGTTCGTGTTCCACACACATTCAATTTCATGGCTAATGACCTGGTCATGACCTGCATTATTATAATAGGATATTATTATAAACCTGATGCAGTTTACTCCTTGATTTACAACCTAAATGGTTTTTATCAGCCCTGCTAATTGCCAAACATTTGCTGGTCTTTTACACCTGTTACTATTAAAGTTTTTTGGCTAATACTTAAAATACGGAAGGAATTGTAAAATACGGAAGGAATTGCAAAATAAAACTGGCTATCAGACCTTGTGCATTAATTCATTCTAATTTTATTATCATTGAAGATCATTCCATATTCTTTTACTTGATATTTTATTGATAAAAAAAGTTTTACTTCAAATAATTATTACATAATGGCACTCATAATTAATGAATGAGTGAATGAAATGAAATAAAAGTTTGTTTTATCTTTATTTTGTACCACAAGGTCATATTAATAAAACATACATATTCAATACTCATAAAAGTTTCACTTACAGTTTTCAATATACAATGAATGTCCATGTAGTCTGACAAACATAAAGTTGACATAGCTAAAATAACAATGTTTTTATTTAATACAAAACTCGTTTTAATCTGCCAGAAAAGAGGTCTTCACTTTTAATAATGAAGGTGCTCTCAAGGTCACTAAGCAGTCTAATTTCCTGTTTGAATCAATTAATTTTGCTAATATTAAAGGCAGCATCGTCATACTGAATGGCATAATTATGACGATGTTAAAAATAAGTACCTATTACGTAAATTGTAAGTATGTGTTGATATAATGTTCACTAACTGTAGCCACAGAACTTCGTTCATCCGCGATAATATTTTCAATATTATATAAATATTACTAAATGTGAAATTATTATAATATTTTAATCGGATATTTCTAATTTTTTTGCACAGAACCCTAAATTCATTTTAAAATAATAGTAGTCTAAGTTCCTTCTTATAACATCGGCTATCTGCCGCTAAAAGTCAAAATCGGTCCAAACATCGGACCCGCCGACAAAAATAAAAATAAACTTTTTTTTTGTTATAAGGACCGTATATGTATACTTTCATATGCATTGAGTAAAAAGCTGTTATTTTTAAATTACAAACAAACTTACATTTTAAGTATTTATTTGTAAACATTAAGTACATTGCACTGAACAAAAAATTTGGACCGTAATTTCGTAACACATTTAGTTTTAATCGATTTCCTGGTTATGACATAATATGCATCCTACTTGATAAACAAAAATACATAATTATATCGTGTATGAGTGTCTCCTATCATATCATGGAAAGTTATTGGTACTTAAATTACTTACTTGACAATTAATATTAATTTATACAAAGAGTATAAGATAGCAAATATCATGATGCACTGTAAAGTAAGTAGGACACATAAAATATTACTGTTGTATGCCAATAAAAGTGTAACTCATTGTGATATCAGGCTTCGAACTTCACGACTTTACAGTGAGTAAAGTGCACAGCGAAAAGACAAAAGACATTATTTTTTGTGCAAATGATTATGTATTTACCTCTGACGCTGTTTGAAAATGGATCTTATTCATAGAACTTCTTTAGTGGTATTTCTTTCTGTTTAGGACTTCTGTCAAGGCCCACGCCTAACAATATTTAATCAAAATCAAAAGGCTATTCAAATTAAGCTGATAATCAGCACTTTTTGAACGTCAAAATTATAAGAGACAGTCCCCCAAAACGCCCGATCTTCACCACTTCCTAGTGTTTTAGCTGGGAAGAAGTGGCGCCCTAACGAGGCCTAAATTACTGCCGTTTAGGCCTCTACTTCAGTTACTAGGCTGCTACTTTACTTACTGTACTTTACACGCTGAAAAAAATATTTTTAATTTTAACTTTTAACATTTTGTCGAAAGATAGCTAAAAATTCTCTCGATTAAAACACCTTTCAAACGACAGCAATTTTATCAAAATCGGTTCATCCGTTTAGGAGCTACGATGCCACAACAGACACACAGATACACACGTCAAACTTATAACACCCTTCTTTTTTGGTCGGGGTTTAAAAATTACATTAAGAATTTATAAATGTGTTGTCGTGGAATACAACATTAAAAACTCTCAAAAAAATAAATTAATCCAAGCGTCGTTGCGTCTGGGGTCCGCTTTGTTTTGTGCTTGTGCTAAGTGGTCTACTTAGCGGTCCCTCGACGCTACGACGCTTGGATTAATTTATTTTTCTTTTTTTAGAGGTATTTGAGTCAGGGGTTTTTTAAATGTTTAAATCATGCTTCTTAATCACGCCTGGGCATAGGGCTCCCCCATTCCTTCCACTTTTCACGCTGTTGCGCCTCTTCTCGCTAATTAACGAAAACAAGGAAAGGTATAAATAAATAAAAAACGTGCTTGTTAGTTCTGGACCTTTCTGGGGGGCTGCAACCCCTTCCCCCTGGAAGGGGTTGCAGCCCCCCAGAAAGGTCCAGAACTATCTCGAACTTTCTAGACATACTGGATCATTCTAGACTCGAACGTTATGCTAGAATGTTCTCGTAAAGTGGATAAGCGTAACAATATAAATGTGTCTCAAATAAAAGCAATATCCTCATTAACATACTATTATTTCCACAGCGTCGGAAGAGCTGTCAATAGGCAGTATGCGTTTCACGACGTTCGATCTCGGCGGGCATCAACAGGCGCGGCGAGTATGGCGCGACTACTTCCCAGCAGTAGATGCCATCGTGTTCCTGGTTGACGCCTGTGACCGCGCGCGCCTGCCCGAGTCCAAGGCCGAGCTGGACTCTCTCCTCACTGATGAGACCCTCAGTAACTGCCCTGTGCTCATTCTCGGCAACAAGATCGACAAACCCGGCGCCGCTAGTGAAGATGAGCTTCGTCAGTTCTTCAACTTGTACCAACAGACTACTGGAAAGGTTAGTCACCCATGTTTTCTTCTTTGATACAGTTATGCATAGTGTTTGCAACCATTCAAAAGCTATTGATCTATTTTGCCAAATTCCTGAGTACCTGAGTGCATTCTTATCGTACAAAAAAAAAAGAATAAAGCAAACCATGTGAAAGATAATTAAATGCTAAGTTATTCATTACTTCACACTATCATCCTGTTTAAAATTAACATACGTCCGACTGACCCAATTTACAATATTCTTATCACTGGAGTATTTTTATGCGACACACGCCAAATAGTCAATACTACACAGTTAAGTTTATTTTAAACGGCGAAGGAAACCGTTAGGTCCCAGAATGCTTATAATACAGCGTGTACCAGAAAGATGTGTTCATATTTGAGGGTGTGATTGAGACCATCAAATACAGCAATAAAACAGCTGCAGCAGAAAGTTGCTCAAACTTTCTCCATGGGACTACCACCGAAATCACGAATAAGAAACAGCTGTTTAGTCCAAAACTACAACACTTAATCGACCCAAATGTAAGGGACAGCTGATGACCTCATCTTTTTGGTACACGGCTGTATATCGCAATCTTACCTTAGGTAGGATGTTAATATCTAAATCTTAAGTAAGTAAATCAATCTTAATTCTGCAACGTTCTAATTTTAACATGGATAGATAAAATATTTCCGTATCAGTCAGTTTTGACATGTAACACAATGATACAATCTTTCCTACCATAAACACAGAACTCTGTAGACCTTGTCCACACGCATTATCTACTATTTATTTATTAGTAACTTTATCACATCGTAAATGCAGGAGCATACTCACTTTTTATCAAAGACTAGGGTTTTTTTTTTAAAGCTATGTTTACTTGCGATTATATCTTTAAATGGTTCCTTACATTTTAATTTGTGTGTATAATGTAATTGAGTTAGGCACTGAAATGTATAATGCAATATAATTATGTCATATTATATTATATTATTATATCATATATAATTAAAAAAAATATTTCGTTCAGTATCGTGGATAATTGGAAAAAAAATAAGTGCCTTAAAAAGGCTGATAAAATGCATGCATTTTTAAGTATTTTAATTGTTTACTAAAATGATAAGCATCACAGAACAGAGTTATTCGAAATACTTGTCACCATGACAACGCATTTATAACTCGAGCCTAGTTTTAATGATACATATTAGCATAATTGCAATATCTACCAGATACCCATTTAGTTGGTATGCAGTTTTGTCAAGGTTAATTTATTTACGTGAATGTATATAAATTCGGGAATGTCTAGACGCGATAGAACATTGATATATAAATCTGTATTGGACACATATTTCCTCCGAAATAATGTACATTGTGCATGTCTACCTAACAACCATCTTAGTGATATGGCTTCAAGTGCGATGTTCAAATTACACAAATACTTGCTACGGCTCATAAGATAGTAAACTTTAGTGCTTGAAAACCTCTTTAGATAGGACATAAAAACTATAGGGCTATTATATCAGAAAGCACTGTTTTGACTAGTCCAAAATCCACCTAAGTATCAGTTATTTGTTGGTTATTACCATGATTATAATGTATTGTTCCAGGGCAAGGTATCCAGATCAGAGCTGCCCGGGCGGCCCCTCGAGCTGTTCATGTGCTCGGTGCTGAAGCGCCAGGGCTACGGCGAGGGCTTCCGCTGGCTGGCGCAGTACATCGATTGAGCGCGCCCGCTCGCTCGCCGCCCCGAGGCTCGCTTCCACTCGCGTATGCTTCTCATATAAATGTCAAAACGTAGCCGCCCAAACGCAATAATATACTCTGTGCCTGTCTATCATTTTAACTTTAAATTATCACGTATTTTTAAACAAATTGAAGATAAACTGTACTTGATTCTTCTGTACATATTTTGATGACTGATGCTTTTCTTATCATGGCACTATTAACCAAACTTTTCTCTCTGAACTGCCAGTAAGTAACACGTTACGGCAATTTCGTTTCATATTTATGAGGCGAGTGTATAGCTAGAGAGCAATAAGCGGCTACGTTTCTCAGATCTATATGCTCGAAACGCGCCCGTTTGTAAGCAGCCTAACTATCGCTCACTAGTAATGCTTTATATGTTTGTAACATCTCGATATTGAGACTAGAGATATACTAAACAAATCCATTTGTTATTTTAGGGATCAACTTTCAATAAAATAATATTTATAAAGCTGCCTCTTTTTCCTAGGTTAAGTAACTAATTCGGCAGTGCCCTGAGTTGGGATCAGTCCTCTGTATGTTAAACAAAGAGGTTTTAAATGCAACTTCCATTATCGAAGCGAATATTGGAGATACTTAGTTACTAGCAATACTAGTGTTAAAGTACAAAATGTAAGCGCAGGCGAGACGGTGGCGTCAGCATTACTAGTCAGCGATGTGTATGTGATGCGGTCCTACGATATGTCAGCTACGAATAGCTGCTAGCTGTATTGTTCAGTGATTTTTGTTTTTGGCTGTAAACTACTGAAACAACAATTATAATTTTACGTAAGTCTAACGATTGCGTCAGGGGTTTCTTCAAAGTTCTTTAGGTTTGTGAAACCATATAAATTTGTGTCTATATAAATAAGGTAATGGTGCAAAGCATGGTAATTTTGGTATTATGTACGACTTCATAGCCAAATATCTTCATTTCTTGAGACAGAGCCGCACTAATCTGTACAAGCGACTTTGTCGTCTCTTATGTCCTCTAATCTAGTTATATAGCGATACAGACACAGTCTCCGTCTCATGTTCGAGTCGAGTGTAAGATACAATTTTAATTCAAATTATAATATTTATTTTCTTATTCTCATTCCAACTTGAGTGATAATTTTGACTCGATTATGTATTCATCAAGTAAAGCTCAGTGTGTTGTATGTGTTAAAAGTGACGAATGTTATATTTTTGTAAATTATTTCAATCATTTGAATTTTCGGAATGTTTAACTTTAAATAGACAATTCTAAAGAAACGGCTAGTCTACATTAGTGGTAGCTGAGACATGAAATGAATTTTAATACTTACTCAGTTAAGATTTATATTATACAAATATCTTCCATTAATGCTAATTGATGGTGCAGTAAAATGGTATCCATAACAGTATTTTATCATTTCAGTTTGTTTTCAGGCACTATCAATTTGATCATTATCAAACAAGAGATTTTGTGTTGAAGTGTTTAGTGAATTAAAGAGAAGGTCGAGACATGCTTGTCGCCTGTCGTTTCGCTAGACGAGCCGTTTCCAATCCTAACCTTGTTGCGATCAACGTGTGCTGGGTCTCCAGCATAACTTAGACAATGTTCTTTGGTATATCATTTGCAGTTTAAGTAAAAAAAAAAGTTTGTAATAAAATTTATATGAAATAATAGGATGTTTTATTTCATTTGTAATAAAATTCCCTTTCTTTGTAAGCTCTAGGTCACACAGGCAAAGTCAAACCATTAAATCTATTTCAATGAGGCCACCACACAAAGGCACTTTGGTACGTCAAAGTTTACACTAAAATAGTAAATTTTGTTGTCAAATAGACAATCAATTTACTATTTTGAATGAAGAAGAATGGGCAAGAAACTCAATCATTACTATTTTATCCGCAGGTATAATGTAGTAACAATAAGTTGAACTACGTAAACTGCCCTTAGCAATAAAAGAGCATTTACTGGTACAAAATAAAGACTCGTGTTCAAAGGCAAATTAAGCAATGAACGTTTGGTTTACTCTACAACTGGTGGCCATGACTGCTACGACTTTACAAGCTTATAATTTGTTGACCTTAATCCTCTTTACATGTCACAGTACTACAAAGAGTAGTACTATAAAGAAGACACCATTTTGTGAAATGTATTGAAAAAATACAACAGCACGTGCCAAAACACCCGACACGCACAGTACAGCTAAAGCAGAACGGTTTCGTCGCGTGAACGTATTTCAACCGTACCACTAGATGGCGCTGAACTTTTACGTCACGTTTCTGAATCGCGGTGTTAAGATTCTCCGCCGTTGAACGACTACCGCGCGGTACCGAAAAGAATTCATACTTACCTGGCATAGGGGAAACCGTGATCAAGTAGGCGGTTCCCCCAGGGCGAGGCCTTTCCATTGCACTGCGGTTGGGTTGACCCCTGCGATTATCCCTAATGTGGATAACTCGGATGCGTAATTTTTGGTAGTGGGGACTGCGTACGCGCCGTCCCCTCAGAATTTACAATAGACTGGTCTAGTTTCTGCCCTACCCTTTCCCATTAAAATTGTTGCGGTCAACGCTAAACATTTTCTTTTCACAAATTTTTACTTAGTTTCATTGACTCGTCTGTCTGTAATGGAATCTTGCAAGTTTTTAACACACTTCCCGGATTCCGATTGAGCTGAAATTTTGCTCGCATAAGTATATCGCGTGACAATGCAATATTATGGTAACATGGCGCTGGAAACTGGCCATAGGACAGGAACTCTGTAATGAAATGACGCAACCCCATTGAGTTTGGACTCGTTTGATTCGTGTAGACGAGTACTTTGGTCCTAAATGGTAAACATGTTTTGATGATGAAGCCGGAAGGTGGCCGTAATAAAACGACACAATCCCATCGAGTTTGGGCTCGTTTTATTCGTCTTTGTTAGTACTTTCGTCCTATTTATTATATGCATTTGCAACCCCATCAGATTTGGGAAAATAAGTTCGTTCCATTTGTTATGAATGTGATTACTATTTGATGATAGATGTATGACCCAATGCCAAGGTGAGCACATGCACGTGCACGGCTGAATGGTATGAGGGTGAATAAACATGTCATATCGCTAACGTTGCGCCTCAGGGGACCAGGGCGAACCTCTGGGGAGACTGCCGAGGCAAGAACAAACAAAGCAAGCTCGATTTTTCTCTGCACTTATTATGTAGATATCGAATGACATAATAAAAAATATGTGTTTTTTTAGAGGCGATCTTCTCTGATCAGTAGTAACTAGCTAAGCTAAATAATTGCCAAGAATTTAGGATGCAGGATGCAAAAGCAAGCACCTTGAAAATTTTGGATAAGTTAAATTTTCTTTACTTTGACAACTACGACACTTATTACAGGGACTTGGGGCCCTGGCAACTTGCTCAGAGTGCCTAATTGGGCACAATGATTGCCCTACGTCTTTTTTTATAAGTTTACTGATGAGGCAGGGTGGCGATTTAGTTACCTGCATTCTTCTAGGAAGTGAGTTTACCACTCATATTCAAACAGCTTTCCCAAAAGGAACTTATGGAATTATGAATACATTCATAAGCTGCTTCGATCAATAATAGTAAGTACTAGATTCCCGATGAGCGCTTCAAAAACGGCTCGAAAAATAAGACCACAAATATTTTTGTGGTCTTATTTCAAATTAGTATTGTCCAAGCATAGCCAACGTTAAGACGTCAAAATGCCGTAGTGCGCGTTCTAAAACTGTGAAAATAACCACCATAACACCTAGATTTTGGAAGGAATATCTTTTGTTCGGTAAGTATATAAATTTAAGTGTTTTTTCGTGAAATAAAAACAGGATAAATAGTCAAAATAATTAAATTTGCTGTAATATTATTGTTTGGCCAATGTTTGCAACAACACAAATCAAATCAAATCAAATCAAATCAAAATCATTTATTTCAAGTAGGCCAGTTACAGGCACTTTTGAATAGTCAAACAACAATAACATATTAAGCTACAGTCCCAGTCACAAGACATAATAACTGTGAAAGTACTGTAGTTGCCCATTCCAAAGCGTAGATCTCTATGGAGAAGAATGGGCAAGAAACTCCATGGACACTCTTTTAAATTAATAGCTTGTTACAAAAATCTTGGTTACATCATTCATGTTGAGATGGTAAATTATGTGAGAACGATGTAGCAAGACGTGCACGTTAAAAGTGTCCACAGTAAAAACAAAAAAAAGACAATTCAAAAATAAAATAAATAGTTCGAAATAAGCCGAGGCAACTAAGAGATGACCAGGCACAACTGACAGCGCCCGTTCACGAACATCACGCATGGATCAGCCATCATTCAACTCAACCATTTTGAAGGGAACTAAATGACCCGACACACGCGCCACCATCAGCGTGACATTTAAGTGAGCATGACATACTCTTAACCGCCAGGGCACATTGAAGTCAATAAAAGACGTAGGTTTCCAGTAAATGATAGCTTTCTAGTACATAGTGCTCACACAATATGGGCTGTGCGACTATACAATACTAAATTAATTGAATTTATACAATGCAAAGTTAGTTTATACAATCTTCAGCAGCTCCAACAATACTATTTAATGCTATCAATTCATGCGCCCCTGTCCTTGTGGAGCAGGACCGGCATTGAGCCAAGCATTATTATCAGCGATATAATCGTCCAATTTGTAATAAGCTTGCTTACATAGTGTGCGTTTAATGCATGTTTTAAATTTCATCTCACTCAGTTCAAGAATACTTTGTGGAATTTTATTATAGCATCTTAAACAGTACCCCATGAAAGATGAGTCTACTTTAGCGAGTCTGAAGCCTGGCTGAACTAATTGGTCCCTATTTCTAGTACTGTAATTATGTCTGTCACCTCTTTTACCAAAAAGATGCAGATTTTTTCTTACGTACATTATGTTTTCATAAATGTATTGACAATGTACCGTCATGATGTTAATGTCCTTAAACAGTTCCCTTAGAGAATCGCGCCTACGGAGATTATATATGGCTCTGATGGCTCTTTTTTGCAGAATAAAAATAGACTCGATGTCTGCAGCCCGTCCCCATAACAAAATGCCGTAAGACATTATACTGTGAAAGTAACTAAAATAGACCAATCTCGCGGTATCTACATCGGTATATTGACGGATTTTTCTAACAGCATATGCTGCTGAACTTAGCCGCCCCGCAAGAGATGTTAAATGAGAACCCCACTGCAGCCTTGAATCAAGCGTAATCCCCAGGAACACTGTATTATCGACAAATTCTAGTTTCTCATTATTCAATATTATATTACAATCACTACTTTTAACATTTGGTAATGAAAATCTTATGCATTTAGTTTTTTTTTCATTTAATACTAAATTGTTTGCTGTGAACCAATTATGGACCTGAAGTAGGGCATTGTTAACGTTATCTAGATTTTGGGCCCGTCTATTTATCTTAAAAATTAAGGAAGTATCATCAGCAAATAACACCATATTTTGAGGTTGATTTTTTAATAAATAGGGTAGATCGTTAATATATACTAGAAAGAGGAAAGGACCTAATATAGACCCTTGCGGAACCCCCATTTTTACTTTTAAACCCTGTGAATTAACACCATTTATTTGAACTTGCTGTTGCCTTTCACTCAAATAAGATTTTACCAAACTAAGTGCAAGTTTACCTAGTCCGTAATGCTCAAGTTTCAAAAGTAATGTGTCGTGATTTACACAATCAAATGCTTTCGAGAGGTCACAAAATATTCCTATGGCGTCTTGGGACTCTTCCCACGCTGTAAATATGTGCTTGAATAAGGTTACACCGGCGTCAGTCGTACAACGTCCCTTGGTGAAACCATACTGTTGATCGTGCAAAATTTTGTTGGTGTTAAAATGATTGAGCATTTGATTAAGCATTACCTTTTCAAACACCTTGCTAAAAACTGGCAACACGGATACAGGTCTATAATTATTAGTATCTTTACTGTCTCCGGATTTGAAAAGAGGGATGACTTTACTGTATTTCATTAAATCAGGGAAAACTCCTTGGTCCACACACAAATTAAAAATTAAAGCTAAGTAAGGTGCTATCGTCTCAACTATGGATGTACAAACTTTGATAGACATTCCCCATAGATCTTCGGTCTGTTTGATTTTTATTTGCCGGAAAGCTTTAATAACTGTCATAGGGTTTATGTGTTTAAATTTAAATTCAGCCGAGCAGCCAGACACGTTCGCCTTTAATAAAGCAAGTGAGACTTCAGGTGAGGAATTTAGAGCCTCAGTAGTTTTAAACGGTATATCGGTAAAGAAATTTACAAATTCTTGAGCTACTTCCTGATCAGAGTTTTTAGGACCATATTTTGTATCTAATGTATAGGTAGTGTTAACTATTTTTTTCCTGTTAGTCTCATTATTTATGACTTTCCAAACTGTCTTTATTTTATTTTCTGCGTTTTTGATCTTGTTGCTAATGTACAATGCTTTAGCAAACTTGCAAGTATTTCGAAATATTTTTGAATAATTAGCAACATATTTGTTAAAAGTTTCCGTGTTAATGAAAGGCTTAAGGCCATACAGCTCAAATAGTCTTTCCCTACTTTTTCTTATACCTGTAGTTGCCCAATCACTAAATATAAATTTAGGGCAAATGCTTTTCATCTTCTTTTCAAAAGTTTTATTGAATTCAGTGTGAACTATTGAAAAGAATTGATCGTAAAACTGATTTACATTACTAACGTCCAAATGGTGGCCCATAATACTTAACTTGTTCTGTAGGGAATTATTATATCTATTTAATTTGCTAGTTGTTATAGGTCTAAATTTAATCTGAACTTTTTGCACTGGTGTGTTACAACTAAAAGTTACCGTTTGGCCACTATGATCCGAAGGCAGACAACTTATTATGGCTTTATCTAAGTAATCACAATTGCAGAAAACATTATCAATACAAGTAGCAGACGATGGAGTGACTCTAGTAGGTTCTCTAAAAATGTTGGCTAAATCAAATGACTTAAAAAGATTTAATAACCTGCTGCTATTCGAATTTTCTTCCAAAATATTGATATTGAAATCACCACTGATAATTGCAGATTTATTACTAGCTGCAAGTTTTGCCAGGACATCTTCCATTATTGATTCAAATAAAGAAAAGTTTTGATAGTTTGGGGGTCTGTACACACACACAATTACATGCTTATCTAGCTCAACACAGGACAGTTCGACGCAATGTTCCACCGAGAGACCTACTATGTCATTACGTTGCTTAAATTTAAAACAATTTTTGATTAATATTAGGGAACCTCCACGCAGCATAGATTTACGGTTAAAACAACTACCCACCGAATAGTTCTCATAATTAATGAGCATTTGGTAATCCTTAAGCCAATGTTCAGTAAAACAAATAACATCTAACCTAGTCTTTTCTAAAAACAATTCAATTTCTAATAATTTTGAAGAAATACCTTGAATATTTTGGTGGAATAATTTCAAGGTATTCTGCTGAGGCCCTTTGTCATATTTAATTAATGGAGTGCAAGAAGATACCTTGATGTTGTTAGGTTTCACTATACAGTTAATCGTACCTTCTGTTGTCTCACTTTCTAGTTTAAATTAATATTAATGTTAGTATCTGGAGTGAGCCCGGAGACACCCGTGCCATCACCAGTCTGCAAAATCCTATCACTAAACTTATAATCTAACTGAGAATTTTCCATGGTGACACATGGATCCTCCTCAGAACAACAATTGTAAAAATCAATATTAGTAAAATTACTAACAGTGGCAGTGTTAATTATAGAACTAAACATCGACATACTAGTTATGTCAGAGTGAATATTAAAACTTAATAGCCTAGCTATTTCATGTCTAAATCTGATAGGGAGATACACTGTATCCCGCGTCGACCTAAGTTTATCAACCGAATTATTGATGTCTAAAAACATAAGTTTTCCACAATAATGACTAACCAAGAAATGTACATGGTCATTAAGCATGTGTATATAATTGTTCTCATGACTACATAATTTTTCAAAATAGGGAAAAGCACACAATATAATTTTACTGCAATTTAACTCTAACAACTCTGCTACACAGTCAGTGATGTCTTGTTTTTTAACATTATAACTATTACCAACAAATATGGTGATAGTGGCATTTGGGTTTAAAACAGTTTTTGTGACTGATGCCATAATCTGTTTGTAGGATGCCCCTGGCATACAATAATTTTGAGTGGCATAACTCAGGTTGTTACTTATTAATTTACCTAGCCCTCTACCTATACTATCAGAGAACATTACTGAATGACATAACTCATGACTGTTAGGAAGTACAAAACTACCAATCTCAGGCTGTGCTACATGTGAATCATGATGTATCATGTCAGGTATTGTATCTTGGCTGTTGATATAGGCCTGAGCACTCACAGCTAGGGACGGGTCCTCCGTTGCATCAGGCTGGAGGGCATCAAGACTGGATTCCCTCTGACAGATACACTGAGCGTTGCTGAGAGTTAGCAAGTCCACTTATTGTACACACCAACTATTGTTACAAACATCGCCTGTTCTGGAATAGGCAATGCATGGAGTAGCGTTGTTATTTATATATTTTTTTGTTTGTAAATTTTCTAGCGACCCATTTCGATGTGCAGAATACATAAACCTTATAAAAATTCGCGAATATGTTCGATTCATTTTTATAGTTTGGACATAACTGGAAACACGCAAAGGCGTGGATTACAAAAATCTTTTTCGGAAGAAAACTATACCTATTACTTCTATTGTACTTTAAAACTGTTTTCAATAAACCGCATATATGTTTCCTTACAGGCCACACCTTCAACAAGTTTAAGTTTTGAAGATACCACAGGAATACGTGACGTGCCTCGTTAGAAAGTATATGAAAAACATTGTATGAACTCTAAAAACTAACTGAACTATAAAATTTGAGGCTTTCGAATAAAAATAATTTTAAACATAGGTTTACAATTGATGCAGAGATCGGTGGACAAAGACACAAAATACAGTCGAATTGAGAACCTCCTCTTTTTTTAAAGTCGGTTAAAAATAGTACATACTACCTTTTTAATCGGTCAAAAAAATTTGCCACCGTACAAAAGGAACCTTGGCCTAAAAATATAATATATTCTGCAACTCTACATCTTTCAATACTGACTGTGTTCTGAGCATTGAAATGTAATACCAAGAACTACGTCTAGTTCTAAATTAGAGTAAGCACGAAATTGTCAACATCATGTTTTTAACATTGTCACTTAGATTTTAAGATTCATTTTAGAATAAACATTTTTGTACTCATGACTTTTTATTTTCAAGCGACATTTTAAATTTATAGCCTTTTAGCTTTCTTCGATGAAAGGACTTTAATAAATATTATTTTGCAATTATAATTAAACTTTATGTTAGAGTGTTAAGGTGTATAATAAACTGAAGTTGTTAATATTATTAAACTTTTTTCTATGAAATATACATGTTTACGTGTGTGCAAAACGTGGACACTTTAGCGATACATTTTTGTTCCTGATCCTTAATCTAGTACTATTATTGATCGAAGATAAGCTGCCTTATGATGAAACCTACTGAATGTAATAGTATGTATGTACGTACCATATTAGAGTTAGCACTCATCCTCCTACACACACTCCATTTTATACAATAATATTATTTACTTTGTATTTTTTAAACCCAAAGGGTGCCATTGCACCCTCTGTCCTCTCCCCACTCTCGGCGCCCATGTCTATGAAGATTTTCCTCAAGGGGATGTATTGGTAAGTAGACATATTGAGGAGTCAAAATAAAAAAAAAAAACTGGTTTATACTAATTAAAATTTTAATTATAGGAAAATAATGCAATAAAAATACTAATGTATAGAATATTACTAAAGTACATAATTTTACAACTTTCAAAATGGTCTCTCATGAAAATAATAATTTGAGTCAAACTATGGTGCAAAATGTAAGGGAATGCTTTAAATAAAATCGATAGGAAATATTTAATGAGGTGTATAACTGATTACAAAACAATGCATAAAACATACAAATTCCATGATTACATTAAAACTTTTCATCACTGATTCGCTTCGCTTCTGTCATATTTACATGCTGTACTCAAGACATGATATTGCACGTTTAACACTTAAAATTACTTTGCATGAATTCATAACATGGGTAGTCGGCAACCTGCATTACAATAATTCCTTGCGCTAGCTACATACACTTATTTAATATTTTCTCTTTAACCAGATCTTACAAGCGTGTTGAACGCACTCCATTGATTATACAACGCGTAGCGGTAACGCAACAAGCTAACCTAACAGGTTATAATGGCCACTACACAGTGTGAAGTTCACGCGAAATTATGTGAGGTAATATCACATTTGGGACTATGTATTAAATTTATTACATAAATAATTACACTAACTACTATGTGCACGTTGTTTTATTCACACCATTTAAATGAGACGGTGGCACTATGTATAAACCTTTACTTTGAGTAAATATTCGTAAAATAATTTCATCACTAACTGTCATGACTTCTCTCCAAAATATATATCAACCTATTCTTTTCTAATACATTCCCAGCTGAATATGTGTATGTTATAAACCATGTGAATAAAAGTACGCACGCGGACATTCACACATACATTCACTCAGCCAACAGGTATACATCCACGTCCACCGTCGGAAGGCGCGCTGCGGTGTCGTAGAACCAGGCTACGACGTTAAACAACAACGGGTCAGGCACATCGTGGCGTCTCGTGCCGCTCCATTAGAAATTATTATAAACTACCCTGTTCCATGAAACGCGTGTCGCCTAACACTGGGCCCTACATAATTTCTAATAAAGAGGATATTTACATCGCTAAATAAATTGTGCTCTATGCATACTAAATGCAGACTCGTCTATTTGGTAACTTAACCTACCTATTAGTCACTGCTGAGATTTTCAAGTATACATTCGGTATACGCAATATTGATAACTGACGACTTAGGTGCGATAATTCTGAAATAAATGTTCATTAATAAAAGTAATTTAAAACGGCGACACAAAACATCCATAAAATACGTTTAACATAATAAAATTATACTTAGCCTACACTCTACTCTCGTAAAACGTTCACGTCTAAAACATTTAAATTCAATAACAACTTCTATATCGATTTAATATTATTTACAAAAAAAGTTCCGATTGATTACCGCGGCAGTTAAATATAGTTATAAAATTCAAGATTTACTGGTAAAACTCTGTGGATATTGTCTTATTAGATGATCACACGACAGCTTTATCAGAGTGAAATCATAAATAAGTCTAATATGATTCATTTACTTACATGTAGTACAATCACTTTGGTACATAAAACTAGTTATCATAGCCTTTCCTACGCTAAAAGTCTAAATCGAGTGCGGTTGTATATACATGTATAGAAGCGAATGTGATACGTCTACACTTGAATATACAACTGTAGTGAAGGTGCAGTGTCGCACACTGGCTCTTCTTCTGCCCTTCGTTCAGTCTCCGGTGGCAAGTCGTCAAAGCTCGAGTCCTAAGTCTTCAGTTCATCCATTTGCGACAGTTGGGTGCGCCGCACATGCACATTATTTTATGAGCGTCGTCCTCAATGTCGAATTTGTAATCGTATGCCAACTGCAAATAAAATACACAAGATTAGCATCCTATGCCTTAAAAGAAAAACTATTACTCCATATTAATGTATTGGGTTTCAATCAGAAAGGATAAGTTGAAGGATAAGTTGTATGAATCGTGTTCTAGTTCAGTTAACCCGGCGAGGATGTGGAGGGGTCATTCTGACCCTGTCAATTTTTAATCGTGTGTAGTTTTTTATTCTGCGAACGAAGAGTTTTGAACGTCACAATAGCTGTTGCTAAGGGACTGGCGCGCGCGCCCCGCGCCCCTGTTCAGTCGGCCGCCGCCTGCGACGGGAGCAACACGTGCGTGTAGACAGAAAGGGTTAATATGACCCCACGACAACCGCGATGTAACATTTTTATGTAAGGTTTTAATTATATTTTTTACTTAATATTATTATAATTTTAGGTTTTTTCGTAGACTGTAAGTGCAACTAATTGATCTCAACGTATGTACCAAATTAAAAGTTAATCGTCTAAGAAGTTAGTTATTTTTTGTTGTTTTTATTGTAAGTTTAGAAAGTTTATGCAAAAGTTGATTATTTTGTAGTACTTTGCTAAAAGTGATTTAATTATTATATTTTGTACTCTAATCTGCGTTTTATTTCGATCAAACCGTAAAAATAACATATAAAATAAATAATATTGATTAATATTTGGTACATTAATATAAATTTAGATATTTTAAACCCAATTATATACAGGGTCAATAAGACCCTCCACAACCTCCACGTTACTATTTTCACCACATCCTCGCCGGGTTAACTAATAAACGAAGTAGCAATAAAAAATCTTTAATTTATTCACTCACTCACTTATTACCAGACAATATGTACAGATCAAACTGCTGAGAGTAAAGATAAAGAGTTGAAATATGAGGTTTTGCTTCAGATTTCCTTTTATTAAATAGCTAACTTTGCCCGCGGTTTCGCAGCCATATAGCCTACGGTAGTCGGGGATAGTGAAAATTTGGAATCGTATCAATAGTTAAGAAGATTACCGCATACATCCAAAGTTACAAATTACCTCTTTATCATATTCTCAATGTAGACAAAGTCGAGATTTTTTCTTAGAAAATTTCTTTCAATTGGTTTTGTAGGGGATAGGATAGCTTACCTCTTCCCCGCGCGCGATCCGTCGTTTGGCGAAGATGATGATCCTGATATGTCGGTCGACCTCGACTGTCTCGGCGACACAGTTGGGCTGGCACGAGTGGTTGATGTAGCGCGCCAGCCCGCCCGACAGCGTCGCGTCCACCACGCGCCGCTCGTCCAGCCGGAACATGTAGATGCCGCGGTTCTGCAAATATTTATTTATTTATTTGTGAACACACACTAAATAAAAAAGAACAAAAACGATGTAGGAGCTTGATGGCATTGTAAACGTTCATCATCATCATCTGCCTAGCCTTTTCCCAACTTTGTTGGGGTCGGTTTCCAGTCTAACTGGATGCAGCTGAATACCAGTATTTTACATGGGGCACCATATATTCCTTTATTATTGAAAGTGTTGTATCATTTTATTATAATGGGTTTTGGTCTGCCTCAACGAATCGGCAATAGGTTGCGAATGTGTAGCTGAGTCGCTCTCTATGAAGCACAGAAGGCAGGAGGTGTCTGATCTTGCCTTCTTTGTCTCAAAAAATTGGAGTAAAAGTGACCACTGACATGGATGTCACACATATAATTATTATAGGTGTCAGCCAGCTTGGATGGTGGAGGGGCACGTAATTTCAAATTACAAGCTTTGTATCTGTGTTATCTGAAAAATCCAGCAATATGATTATTGCTAGACTACAATGCAGTAACAATGCCTTACCTTAGCCTCATACTGTTTCTCCCGTATTTCCGATAGTTCGGAGCGAATGATCTCTCCAATGTACTCTATAACCATGGTGTGCTTTTCCAAATCCTTGGCTGCGTATAGACCCAACCCCTGGATTTTAGACCTAGAAATAATTAAGATTGGTTTATATGTTATTTAGCTTAGTGGCGCCCTTTGTTGCTGTAATCTTAACAGTTTTTTAGGATGCAAATTCCTATAGCAAGAACTAAAGTTGAGCATCAGGCTGTTGGTATTGACATGCTTTGTCCACACAGCTATTAAAGTATACATAACAAAATATTGTACTAATGTTTTTTTTTTATCATAAATACATAATAAGTATATAGTCTTAGTATAGTATATAGTCTTCCTCCGTTCCAGACACAACCACTTAAGGTGTCGTCCTGTAATCACGTGGGGTTCAAAGGGGATGGGGGTGATCAGAAAAAAAATCATGATAAATCACGATGGCGGTGATGACAATCTCGAGTATTTTTTGCTGTGATAAAAAAGAAAACGGGCGACGTAAATTTCTTTTTTAATTTTATCAAATAAGTTTCTAAAAATAACTAAGATTTCAATGGTAAACTAAAAATAAATACGTCTTGCTGGGAGAGGGGAGGAGGGGTGGCCTTAAACCTCACGACGTCTCACCAAGGGGAGGGTGGAGGATTATAAAAGTGGCCTAAAAATCTCACGTGATTAAAGGATGGCCCCGAATAAGTTCCAAGTGTCCGAAAAACACAAGCATTATCTACAGTTTAATACGATTTTATTATCCACCAATCACCAACTACCTACTTTTCACATATTCATCATAACTTCACAAGATCACACAAAACTCGGAAATATTTCGACAAAAGTTGTCTTGCTTTTTGCAGGCTTCACTTTATCAAAGCGCGATATAAACCACAAAATTAGTTTCTTTCCTCCTCTCATTCTTACCGTATATAGTTTTGAAATGGATTGATACTTAAAACTGTAATATTTGGTACTGCTCATTCGCTATGATTCCTAGATACGATGACGTCATTGGTTGGGTTCTGTCGCCTCTTGTCTTTTAATATGGCGGAGGTGACGGGTAAACTTTGAGTCCTGTTCTACGGGTTCCGCCTGTGGTGACTCCTCAACTTGCTGGCTGAGATTGATTATAATTTATTTACATTTTATATGGTCCTAGTTTTTCATGCAATGAATTTCTGTTTTGAAAATCATACTGCATGCCCTACGGTTTTACTAGTTTGTTTAGATAATGGTGGAATACTTATCAGGGATAGGTATCACACACAAGCTTAGTTTTTGTTTATATAAAGATCTTAAGGGTTTATAGTTCTCTTCATAATAAACTAATTTTACCAGAAATTCAGAAAGAAAATTCTTTCTCAATTTCTCTCGTCAAAAGGAACAGCAGATTCTTTTTTACCAATATTGAAATTCGTCTTACAGTTAAAGTTATTTAGTATGATGAGTACCTACCTTAAAAAGTTTTGGTCTACAAAAATTAAGATTGTATAAATGATCTACGAATCGAAGGTAACTCGCAGTATGGGATCGTCTTCACATACCTGGCGAGGTAGACGTTGTTCCGCCACTCGCTCTTCATCTTCTTGTACTGCGAGCTCTTGGTGTGCACGAACTGCTTGGAGTAGGGGCAGGCGGGGTGGTCGGCGGCGGGCGGCGGCGCGGGCGCGGCGGGCAGCAGGGAGCGGGTCCCCGTGCGGCGCCACGTGGCGCGCGCGCGGGGCTCGCTGCGCGCGCAGCCCGACGGGTTCACGGCCAGCCCGCCCTCCAGCAGCGCCGAGCGACCGAACTTGAAGCGGTAGTCTGTCAGCGTCTCTACGCCTAAACCCGACAAATAAACAAGTTTAAAACTAAATTGAAGACTCGACAATTTAGCAACAACTCTCAAATGCATAATTAGCCTACATTATGCCTATAATAAACTAAATACTGCTAGAAGGCCAGCTTCCTCTTTGTGAAAGGGATTGGGCCGTTATCCGCCAAGAAGACCCAATGCGGGTTGGTGGACGGCACAACTATTAAAAACTAGAACAGCCGGTTTCTTCACAATATTTTCGTTCACTGATATGGTAGCAGCGATAATGAAATAAAAGTTTATGTTTGGGTTCAAATCTAAGTACGATCTAAGTCGTCGGTACAAAGTCGCCGCCGTTTCAACTGGGTATTTATTTCAAATATAAAAAATGGGAAATTATTCCTATGGGTTTCTTGAAATATATGCTCGATAATATAAAATAAAAAGGAATAAATCTAATATAATAAATAAACAGTTAAGTTGAGCATTGGCTCAATTAAAATAATCATGACTAAATCAATTGACTTACCAGGTAAACTCTCTAGTACTCTCACTACGGCGGGCTCCGTCAGTCCAAACAGATCTTCTCCCGTCACATAGTTGGGCCACAGCTTGAGAACTCCGTCTTCACTTCGTCCTTCACGCAAAGCTGCCACTGCGTCTAATACCTACAGAAAGAGGGATTATTTATTTATAAATACATTCAAATGATCTGGTAACCATTACATTATTGTCTTCAATAAAACCGTTTAAAAACGATGGACAGATACAAATATTATCACTAGGTTATTAATATTAATTAACTCAACATCTCGGTATGGTCCAGAACAAAAAAAAAACACAATGACGGGGAGAACAAGTGTGCTTCGGCTTCGTTAAGGGTCTATTTACACCAATTTGTGGAGATCTGTGTCGGACGTAAAGAATAGCACCATCCCATATCTTCCCGTGGGTGTCGTAAGAGGCGACTAAGGGACTTGCCAGAGAATGGGCAGCAGCGTTCTTTGTGCTTTTGTAACAACCGTACTGCGATCGCCAACCCGCCTGCTAAGCGTGGCGATTATGGCAAAACCCCTCAAAATGTCACACGCACTTGTCTGTGATGTAGTGTGGTGTATACATACGTTAGCCCAGGCGGCGCGCGGCGTGGGCGCGGCGCACTCGTCCCGCGGCTCGTCCTGCGCGCGCACGTGTGTGATGTAGTGTGGTGTATACATACGTTAGCCCAGGCGGCGCGCGGCGTGGGCGCGGCGCACTCGTCCCGCGGCTCGTCCTGCGCGCGCACGTGTGTGATGTAGTGTGGTGTATACATACGTTAGCCCAGGCGGCGCGCGGCGTGGGCGCGGCGCACTCGTCCCGCGGCTCGTCCTGCGCGCGCACGTGTGTGATGTAGTGTGGTGTATACATACGTTAGCCCAGGCGGCGCGCGGCGTGGGCGCGGCGCACTCGTCCCGCGGCTCGTCCTGCGCGCGCACGTGTGTGATGTAGTGTGGTGTATACATACGTTAGCCCAGGCGGCGCGCGGCGTGGGCGCGGCGCACTCGTCCCGCGGCTCGTCCTGCGCGCGCACGTGGAAGCGTGGCCGCCCCGCCTCCTCCGTGATCCAGCACAGGTAGCGACAGCGGCAGTTGGCGCGGGACATCGACCAGTAGAACCGCACCTGCGAGTACACAACATCGATGAGTGACTAGGCAACGCCCTGTATGTGTGCATCGAGGAAGATTTAAGATAAAAGTCGGTGGTTAAAGGTCAACTTTAAACTCTGTTTTTCAGAATTCTTTGAAATCTCATGTCAAAGATCTTCTTTCATTTCAATTGGGCTCAGTCACCAGCCACGTCAATAGTAACGGCAATGGCGTTCATATGCTCCACAAAATTGTAGTTGTACCGACACTTACGAGAGTCCAGTATGTGGGTCATATTCTGGTCCAGAACTTCTGGACAATACCGACAGAAACCGTGAGTGAATGTACTGTTAATCTAAAGAAAAATAAGATGTATGACAAAGAATAATTCCACAACATACTTGAACACATTCAAACCAGAAACATAATACTTACAATTTTATAACCAATAGGATAGATATAGTTCGGTGTGTGGAAGGCCGCTAGCTGATGCGGCAGCAGATGTCCGGGGCTGAGGAATATGAGTCCGCCCACTCGTATCAGATGATTGGTGTCTGAGTGCAGCATCACTGAAGCGACCTGACGCTGTTCGTCGCGGGATATGTACACGCGCCTCTGTACGCTGAGGGTTGTTAGCTCGTTGTCTTTTTCATTCTGTATTGGGGTTAAGAAATGTTTTAGTGCGATGATTTAGAGAATAAATTATATTTTTTTAAAAGCAAACAAACGACGGTTATCCTTATTTCAATATTTCCCGTTTTGGTCAATTCAGTTTTAAGATAGTCTCGATATATTTAAATAATAGGAATCATTGACAAAATATACTAATTTTTCTGGAGCAGTCAGATAAAAAATCCATTGACGACATTTTTTATCTGACTGCTCCAGAAAAATGAGTTAGGACACTTAGCCCATAAACGAAGGGTTTCATTATATGCCAAATATGAAAGCATAATATTAAAAAAAAAAACACTCACCTTCGGCGCATGAGAAGCGCAGAACGCAGTCTTATTCTTATAGAAGACACAATTATCCTTGACCGCGCACCCCAGATGGTACACACTACCACAGCGCACCTTGAAGCACCTCACAGTGGCCCCGAGGCGGCGGCACACGGCACACGTCGCGTTAGAACCGGCTGCTAGCGCCGTCTCCACGTTCATCAGCGCTCCGCTCACAGTCTCATACACGCCTTCCGACCATAGAGCACAATTCAAGTGCACCCATCTATTTACATCACAGTTTAATAGTCTTGATACTCCATCAGCTACACCATCGCCTTGTATACCGCATAGTTCGCACCTCCTTGCGTCTTCATTAGTTACTGGCATGATAGCAACGCCAGTGCGGAATACTAGCTCAGTTAATTCCCTGTCTGTCGGTCGTTTGTATTTGACAGGTGGTCCAATGCAGCCGGGTGACCACGCCTTATAACGAATGCCTCTGTACTTTTCCCTCTCAGCTGTACTCTGGTTGCTCTTGTCGTCTTGCTCACTCTTTAGGTCTTCATCTAATGCGCTGACGTCATCGCCAACTTCCTTCATCAATTCGTCGTTGTCTAGAGAATCCATGAATGATAAGTCCATTTTCTCGTCTTTTATGTCTGGTTTTATGTCTAAATCGTCAGTCTCCATGCTTTCGGTGGATGCTGTATCAAAATCATCTCGTTCTTTGGACAGATTGGTATCAACATCAGACTTGCTATCTTCTTTGACGGCAGTCTTCGTCTTTCCATCTAGGATGATGTTGGTTGGGCGCCACGCGAAGCTTTCGTAACACTGTGTACTACAGAAGTATAGTTCTGAGTCACTGTCGCATAGGATTTCTTCCGCGTTACCTTTGTTGGCGGATAGTAGTGGGAACTCTGACGCTTTAGCCCTTACAACTGAATCTAAGATAACAACGTCACAATGTCGACAGAACTTAGCCGCTCCGTT
This sequence comes from Cerastis rubricosa, assembly GCA_949152445.1. NCBI lineage: Eukaryota > Metazoa > Arthropoda > Insecta > Lepidoptera > Noctuidae > Cerastis > Cerastis rubricosa. The sequence continues at coordinate 5,925,329 of OX424532.1, forward strand.
CAGTATACTTTGGATATCAATAGGCGTTCCTTCTTTCCCGTCTTTACCTTTGGACCTATAAAGGCCAAGTTTATGAGAAGGCGGTGTTGCCGTTCTTTCTATGATTTGGTACGACGTCGGTGGCGGTATGTGTAGAATTCCGGCGAGCTCTTTGAGTACGCCGAGAATATCTTCCGCAGCACCAGATGTAAGGGTGAGCGTGACGGTGACATTTTCATTATTGTCTGTGCTTCCCGGTGAATCCCCACCTTTTACCTTACCGGAATCTGTATCAAGAGCCTTCAATGCTTTCTGGTTGTCTTCGTCATCCTTCGATTGGTATAGCGATACCGGCTTCACTCTTATCGGCACTGGCGCTATGATGGGGATCACCGGTGATATCCTACCAGATGCCGAGTCGCTATCCTCGTCTTCCTCTTCATCGTCAATGAGTTTAAGGCCAGGGAATCTGTTAGGAGGTTCTGTTTCTAGGCACTCAGGACTTGAGCAGCTAACAATGCTGTCAGGCGTATCTGTGTCTCTCTCTTTACAAACGAAGTCCAGTTTCTTATCCTCTGGATCGTCGTCAAAGAGAATGGGCTGGAATTCTTGGTCATAGAACCCTCTTTGAGTCGACGCTGGTGGTTTCTCAGGCAAAGGTTCCTCTTCTCCAAATGGTTTTGTGTTGTAGTAGTCCCCAACGTTTGGAATTTTCGCATTGCCAAAGCCGCCAGCCAAGTCGCCTTTTAGCACATCGTAGTCTTTACTTTTTAATTTTGTCAAGTCGCCTGAGCCGAATAAAGGACAAACGGCGAAGTTTGTAGTCAGAGCAGGTTCTTGTATTTGCATGGCTGGCAGTAGACGTAACTGAGCCATGAGGTTATCTATAAACGTATCGTAGTCTTCCTCATACCGAGAACCTTTACGTGGTCTCTTCTTAGCGTTGGCCGCATTAAGATTGTTTTCAGCGGCCGCTTTCATGTTCATTTGCAACTGTTTTCGCTTTTTCTGTTGATATTCACGTCGCTTTCGTTTCTTAGCTTCGGAAGGAGTTTCCGGAGCATTCGCTTCGGATGACGTGTCCATGCTAACATTCTCAGGGAATTCTTCTTTCATTGGCTGGTCAAGTTTGCCCTGATCAGATGCGGTTGACACTCCAGATGTTGCAGACTGTTGAGAACTTTCATCAAGCAGTTCTTTTTTAACATCCATAGGAGTAAACGGTCTGTGCACAGGACTTTGTTGTGGAGGAGCGATCTCTTTTTTAATAGCTTGTTGCAGCTGCTGATTTTCAATACTCATTGGATACATTTGCATCGATTTCATAGTGGGTGAACTTTCTGGGATCGGGGTGGTATCTTCTTTGTGCGACATCTTGATGGGCGGCTTGCGGACATCCATCAAGGACTGTGTCGATGTTTGCGTTATCGTGGAGGAGGGGATACTCTGTATGGGACGTGTATTGAACGGCGAGTTTACTACGTTACTGGTCATAATGTTATGTCGCGGCGAATTCTTGGGTATTTCTACTTCTTGCGCTAAAGATAGTGTCGGTGGTGGTATTGAAGGTCTGGCTAGCTGAGCTTCTAGAGATGGTATAGTACCCAGTGCTGGCGCGGTTCTTTGTAAGTTCATCGGCCGTTGAGGCACGACTGTAGCTGCCGTGGTTGTAGTTTGTAGCAGTTGCTTTAACAACACATTCTGGGACTCATCATTTTTATTCGTATTAGCTGTTGTCTGCTGTATACTACTAGTGTGCTTGTTACCCGAGTCAGTGGTGGTTGTCGATGTATTTGGTTCATCTGTCTCCATAGGCTCTGACTTTACTACGACGGCTTCCACGCTATGTCGTTTCGTAGGTTGTATGTGACCAACGATAACTTCACTCTTTGGCTCATCGGTAGATTTCGACCTCTTTAGAGGCGACGTCAGTTGCGTATGAAGGAGTTTTGATGACGTGATAAAATTCATGGAGCCAGGTGGGGCAGGTTTAGCTTGAATCTGATTGATCCCTGAACTAACAATGCTGTGCGTGCGAACAGTTACGTTTGGCGCGGGTTCCTTATTCCCCATCATTGGTCTGGAAGTCATGACTAGCGCCGGTGGCTGACTAGTACTAATACTTTGCTGGTTGAATGGTAAATTACTTGCATTTATTTGCCTGGTAGGTTGTAACAACGTATGACCTAGAATACTAGTAGGGAGCGACTGATTCTTCTGGAATCCACTCATGCTGGTTGTCATGGTGTTACTAGAGTGCATCATAGTGGAAGGAATGGTCGAACTGTGTATTTTAGACAGAGCTGGCATTTGAATGATTTGAGAAGCGACTGAGGTTGGCCCTGAATCGTCCATAGGAGAGAAAGACTGGTTTGAGATCAAAGGTGCGGGCGATTTCATTAACGAATTTTGTAAACTAACTGGGGAGTTTATGGGTGAGATCGTAGGAGACTTTCTCATTTGTCCCATTGATGAGAGTGTGTTTACTCTTGAGCCAATTGCTTGGGCTGCACTCATAGGCATGCTATCAGAGCTCGGGATAGTCGCGGCTGGTTTTTCAATCCTCTGTATTGGCGACGGTCTCGACACTGCCACCTCAACTTTCGAAGAAGGCAACAAATTCTCAAAATTAACTTGTGTAGGCGCTGTGGCATCACTGTTCTTCCTCATCACAGGTTGAGTGTCTACTTTCGACGTATTAGGGTTAAGTGACGACATAATTGTTCGTAATTGTTGAGAAACGTTTGCCATGTTTGACGTCAGTTCTGCTGGCTGTGAGAGTGGTGACAGCTGAGGTACAGTTGCTGTCTGTAATGCAAGTCTTTCCGGTTCCCTCTTGGCAAAAGCAGACTGTTCTTGTGGCTCTTTGGGTTCCGGTTTTGGAGGATTAACATTTGGGTTCTGTATATTCTGGTTTCCTGGTTTAGGGTGAGGTTGTTTCATGCCGTATGTTTTGGCATCATCGCCGATATTCTCTAATATACAGAGCATGTCTTCGAAAGTCTCTACGTGTTTGGTGTTTTCCGCAGTTTCGTGATGTTCTTGCATCGTTATGTCATTCAAGTACCGTTCTTGTGACGGTGTTGGTGAAGGTATCGATATTTGCACGGAATCCTGTGCCATGTCTGAAGTTATCTGCATGTTCGAATCTATGACCATTTCTTTAGTTTGATTGGCTATTGCTTTTATTGTTTTTACAACATTTTCTTCTGGCTTGCTTTCGGTTATAGGAGGCGGTGGCGGTGGCTCAGATATACTCTTATTGTATGCCAGAAGTAAGTTACTTGGTATATTATCTTCTGGTTTGTCCTCATCATCTCCTTCCATAATATTATCTGGAATTTTCTCTGGTATGGGATCTGGACTCTTTATGTCAGCCTTTCCTAAGAGTAAAGGCGTTCTATCACTCAGACACAATGTGTGAGGCAGTTCCGTCTGCTGACTGATTTCAGACTCTATGTCAATGTCTTTAGTGGGTTCTTTGAATAGCCCTGGTCTTTGGTCCATCTGTGAAGATCCTTGAGAACTCATTGAAGATAATTGCTGAGAACTCATTGAGGATAGCTGTTGAGAACTCATCGATGATAATTGTTGCGAATTCATCGACGATAGATGTTGGGAAGTCATCGACGATAGATGATGAGAACTCATCGACGATAATTGTTGAGAACTTAACGATGATAATTGTTGAGAACTTAACGACGATAATTGCTGAGAACTCAACGACGATAATTGTTGAGAACTCAACGACGCTAGTTGCTGAGAGCTCATAGACAATTGTTGAGAAGCCGAAGACATTGGATTTGTGTTGATTTCCTTTTCCTGATTTTCGGACGAAACAGTACTATCAGGTGACGCAGCATCGTCCTGGAATATCTTCGCAGGGAGCGTTGCGTCATGCGTTACAGACAAACTGGACAGTTTCGAGTTAGACAAAGCGAGCATCATTGGTTTCTCTATGGTTTTCACAATTTTTTGTTTAATTTGGTGCTGTGTCAATATAGATACAGGTACGCGTGGCGGGTTTATGTTAGCTACCTTCGGTACATTCGATGATATGACGCTTATGACCGAGCTGATTGGCTTAGACAGCGGCGGCGTCGACATATTGATCGTCAAAGGTGGGTTTGTCAAGTTTAATGGCACCTTCTTAATGTGCGATTTCCCTACTCCGCCTACATGACTTGCGACGCTCGAGATGGGTACGGAGAGATTCTTCAGCACGGGAACTGAGATTGTTTGGTTAGCTATTGAAACGGAGGCGACAGTTGCTTGTGATACTTCGTCAAGGATTTTGGTGTTTGTGTGTGGGGAGAGCATAGTTGCGCTCAGTAGAGGTAGACGCGCCCGTGCGTTGGCGCCTGGATTGAGGATTTTATACTGTTGCACACTAGCCGGCTGTTTCCCAGTAGACAAACTAATAACAGCCACAGTCTTCGTAGTAGTCTCAGTACGTGTAGGAGCACGCTCAGTAGGCTCTTCTTCAACCTCATCATCAGGTTTCCCGCTGTCTATAAGCTCTTCGAAATCTTCCTCAGTTGCGATGCGTTCTTCGGGAGATATTGCGTCAGGTTCAACTAGTACTATGTCATCATCGTCTAGATGTTCGACTAACTCTTCTACGTCATCATCATCATCGGACCGCGTGAGTGAGGAACGAGGTTCATCACTTCTAGAGCTGCGTTGTCCGTAGTCTAGAGCATCGGGTGTGTATACTACGTAACTACGCGCGTCGGATGCGCTGGGCGAGTTGTGCGGGTCGATAATTTCCTCAGCATGATGGGAGGGGGTATTGAGGAGACGCGGGCGCGGTGGTGTGCGTCTTTTCAAGATGGATACTTTCGTAAGATGTGCGGGACGACGTCTGTCGTCGTCTCGGGGCGGCCAGCCGGGTGCGCCGCCGAATAGGCCGGGCTTGAAGTAGCGGTAGCCGGGGGGCAGCGGGGCCGGCCCGTGCGCGCCGTGCATGCCGCCCCCGTGCTCGTGCGGCGCGTGCGGCCCGTGCATGCCGCCGCCGTGCTCGTGCGGCGCGTGCGGCCCGTGCATGCCGCCGCCGTGCTCGTGCAGGCCGGGCGCGGGCGACGCGGCCGGGGACGGCGTGGGCGTGCGCGCCACGTGCGGGGAGCGCACGGACGGGGACGCGGGCGCGCCGCCCATCGGACTGTACTGCTGCCGTTGTAGCATTTGGTGACGCTATACAAACACAAATAGGATTAAAATTGTAGGAACTACGGGTAACAATAATGCTAATGATGATAATGATGCTAAATGCAATGTTCCCCGCACATACAGTCTAGCGGCCAGTCGTCCTCGCCGCGCTGGTGCAATAACTTGTGTGCTATTAACATTATGTAATCAACGTCACTGTAACTATTACTACTAGTTATCATCAATAGACTTTATACTGGACACAGTGATTTTATTTACGACCTTCTCCAACCACTTAACCAAAGATTCCAACAAAAATAATACGGATTGCTAAGATTTAAATCTAATAAAAAGTAATTTACTCAAATTAGGCTGAGATTTTGCAATTTTGAACATCAAAAATTACATTAACCCGAAAAACCCACCCTTCGCCATTTCCTAATGTTTTATCAAAATTAGGAAAAAAGGGACCTAGCAACACACTTTCCCCTGTTCAGTTGGAATAATCATATTTGATTTAATATCTCGTATCCATTTCGGCCAAAGAGTTAATTTACTTACAGCCATCTCATTAGCAGGGTTTCCAGGTGATGGTAGAGGCTGTGGACTTCCAAGTGGTGAAGTTTGTTGGCGACCTCCGAAAGGACCTCCCACTCTTATTCCTTGTTGATGGTGTGGTGGTCTAGCGAATCTCGTTGGCAATGGAGAGCAACCAGGCGCAGGCCGAGAAAACCTTCCTGTTGCATAGTCAACCTATAACAAAAACAAAACTAATTAATTAAGATGCCTGATTACGTTTTAAAATAAAACAAAAGATTATTTGATATCCAAAGTCGTTCTTACATTTTGCATTTGCGGTGAATGCGATGCCACTGGACTTTGAATTTGAGACTGTTGATATATCTGAAAAGGAACACAGTATCAATTTCTATTCCAAAAGTCCATAAACCACAATTATTAGTTAATTTGATTTAAATTAATTTTACATGCCTTAAAGTCAGAATGTACCAATACTTTCAAGCATTTTAACACCTGATCTGTAATACCTTATCTACATTTTGTGCAAAGAAAACATTATATTCTATTCACATTTACTTTACAAAAAATAAGGCCATTATACCTGAGGACTCCGACTAGGCGTCGGCAATTGAGGACTAGTCCTCTGAGCCTGAAGTTGTTGCAAGAAGTGTTGCGGCGACATCGAAGTCTGCATCGGCGATTGTTGCGTATGCATCGGGGACTGTTGCATATGCATCGGTGACTGCTGAGAATGCATCGGTGATTGCTGAGGCATCGGCGAATGCTGAGACATCTGCGTTTGTTGCGCGTGGAGAGGCGACTGCTGATGCATCGGTGACTGTTGTGGATGCATCGGGGATTGGTGCATCGGAGACTGCTGTGGATGCATCGGCGATTGATGCATCGGTGACTGTTGATGCATCGGCGATTGCTGCGGCATGTTCGTCTGCTGCACATGCATCGGGGACTGCTGAGAGTGCAACGGTGACTGTTGCGTATGATGAGGCGACTGTGTCGACGGGTGCAAGGGAGATTGAGACGTATGATGTAGGGGAGACTGTTGAGAATGCAGCGGTGACTGCATCGGCGATGTCAGGTGATGCAGCGGCGATTGAGGCGCCAAGGAATGTAGCGGAGATTGGGAATGTGGCGACTGCACGTGTAACGGTGACATCGCCGGTCGAGCTCCTGGTGTCCGCGGCGTTTGCGGTCCTTGCTGCATAGAGGATCTAACTCCACCCATCTGTTGCTGCCCAAATTGCACCATTCCGCCGACAGACTGCGGTCTTTCCTGAACCCCTGACAGTTGTCTAACAAGCTGCTGCTGTGGAGGTCCAGACTGCTCTATGACGAGGGTACGACCTCCTTGAAGCAGTCTTCCTTGGGTATTTAACGGTGACGTCACCAAGCCTATCCTTTGTTGAGAAATTGGCTGACCATCCGCACCGATCACTGTCTGTTGTGTCCGAATGAGTGTTTGTTGCTGCTGTATCGTAGTGCCTTGTAACCCCAGTTGCATTGGCCTGTTTATTGTTGCCTGCTGTTGCACCTGTTGTCCTTGATTCATGTTCTGATTCTGCGCAAATACGGTTTGATTTGAAGTGATCTGTTGCTGGTTTATTACAGTTTGTTGCGCTAATTGGGGATTCTGTTGACGTTGTTTTGTCTCGTATTCCTGGTTTAAAATAAAAATAATTAATTAATCATTAAAAAGTGCGTAGAGCGTTATAGTTATTATGTGGTGCTGTAGCATACCTGTATTAGCATGCTGTGTTGCCTCGCTTGCTTGCGTGCCGCCTCGAGATGCTTCTGCAGCGCCTGCTGCTCGGTGGACACACGTTGCAGCTCAGCGGCGTCGTTGGGCAGCAGCTCGTTGCCCGACTTGCGCAACTGACGCTGCTTGCTGTTCAGCGACTGCAAATCGAAAAGCTTCAAGTGTAACATCGGGCCGATACCGATCGTTTAAAACCCCCGAGTTAGTGACAGGTTCGTTCGGTTACCACTCGGCCGGAGTCGCCACCTGTAAAGTTCTACGCGGCCGGGAGGACGGCTCGCCACTACTAAGCTCACGAACACGAAAGCGCACTACTGCGGCTCACCTTGCGGATCTTCCTCAGCTTCTGAACCTCGACCTCGTAGTAGCGCTGCTGGTCGGCGGCGAAGGCGTTGTACTGCTTGAGCCACTGCTCGTAGAGCGCGCGCGCGTGCGGGTCGGGGTCGCGCTCGGCGGGCGCGGGCGGGGCGGCGGGCGCGCTGCCGCCGTACAGCGGGATGGCGGGCGCGGCCGGGGCGGGCGGCGCGGGGGGCGGGGCCGCGCCGGGCGCCCACTCGCCGCCCTCGCGCTCCTGCTCGCGCTTCTCCTGCTCCAGGAGCTCCTCGAGAAGCAACGGTTGCTCCTGGTTTACGTTCTGACGGTTAAAGTAAGCCTGTTGACGACGCCCGGCCTGCGCCGTCGCCGACACCGTTAGCCTCGTCACCGGTCGCGATGCTAGTTTCCTAGGGTTCCTAGTTTTGTCACCTAGCGTCACGTTTTGTGAATCGAGCTCGGTGCGTACGATGCGACATTCAATACTAATATCGATGCATACATGAATGGTTTGTGGCCGGTTTAAATGTTTAACTTTACCCGTCTCATCTTGAGTGTTGAGCCGAATGAAACAGTCATTTAAAAGCAAATAAGTTATTCTCTTATAAAATAAGATAAAAAATAAAAGTAAAAATTCTTGGAGATCTTTGATTACAATATAAAAATTACAATTTACGCATTTTTCAGTCGGCTCGACGAGTGAATTACTAATAAATTTTGAACAAAATTAAACTACGTTTACTTGTGAAGTGAAAAATAACTTCATAACAGTTTAAACTAGTAGATGTGACTTAAGAGATAGATCAACTAATAGTTCAGTGCGCATACTCTATCGATAGACTGGTAAAAAGTTACAAGTGTGAGATTACAACGCAGTGCTATAATAATCTAAGTACACTTATAAATTGTACTTTAATAATGGCAGCAATCTAATTAACAGAAGTACACTATTCAAAACTAGTCATCTGTCACTGTGTATGTGTGTTTTACATGAATGTTTTTATATGTGAAATATTGCTACAAATGATTCTTACTGATGTCCTTCGAATGTTATGTGTATGGCCTGACTAATTAATGTACATAAAATAACATCAATGCAATCCCTGAAGGGTTGGGCAGAGGAGCACCTAACACGTACACCTGACGAAATTTCGTCAGTTATGTGTAAATCATGTAATAGGGGGTGAGTCTATTGCCGTCAACCGGGCACAAATCCAGATTCCGTGGCTGCTACTGAGATATTCCTGATGGAAAAACCCAATAGCACTTCGCCCAACCCGGGAATTGAACCCAAGACCTTATGCTGAGCAATCGCGCTTGCGACCACTACACCAACGAAGATTAATTTATATATTTCCATTTAATTTGAAAGACAGTTTGGAAATAAGGGGCTGACTACTAGCAAATAACAATACCATCTCGTGGACTTATAAAAACTGCGACCAGTAATACCTAGGGCCAGAATCAAATTATATTACAACTCAGTCAGAGGTCCAAGTTTACTGATTAAAGATAATAACAGTCTTGTATGGATATTGCATACATTTGTCTTCATCATGCATTTATTATGAGCTTTCATGCTCGCATCATACTTTATTTCATCTTAGACCTCTCCTTTCTACATACTTTCATGCTTTTTTGCCAATTATCTTGCTTCTACCTACCTTGCTCAATAGCATCATGATTCACTACTCAAAGCTTACGGCCCACAACCAAATTGATATTGAATTTCCACCACCAATATATCATTAAAACAAGATGAGACAGGTAATCCAAACCTAACTTCGACACTGTCTTTTACAAAATAAAAAGAAAAGATATTTAATCAAACATTTTATTTATTTTTAAGTGCTAGTTTGTTTAGAACGTTAGTGTTTTTTGTGTTAGGAAGGATGCTGAAAAGGTACAAAGGTTAGTAGTCAGTACGCATGCGTGCCGCGAGCAAGCAAAGTAAAAAGCGTCAGACACAAAAAGGTGGTTAGCGGTGACAAGGCCCTCTAATCCGACTCGGACCCTCTAGAGACTATGGAAAGGAAATCTAAGGACGTAAAGGAAGAGGAGATTACAAACTTGAATACATTTACAGATTTATTTATTGACTTTTATCAAGAGGTATCTACATATTTCACTTATTTTAGAGAACGAATTTTCCAAGATTGAAATTTTTCGTTAACAAGGAAACAAACAAGTGTGTTAGATAACAATAAAGAACAAGACCAATATAGGAAGTCGACATTCTGTGTAGTATTTAATCTGTGGTTTAGGTACCAACAAGAGTAGAACATTTATGCTAAGTCACATACTATACAGCATTTACTACACAGTAAATGTGTAAACATCAGTGAGTTGTTGGTACGTATTCTTACTTACCACTAACAACTACGCTGAAATTGCACCATGGCCATTCTTTTGGCTTGAAGAAATTTGCGTCATAAGGCGTAGTTCTTTCTTTTTATAGCTACCATAAGACTCGACGAGTTTGGTACATTTTACAAAGGGTTTATGCAAATGGTACAAAATATGTTTGTTCGGATATGGTGACTCAACAAAAAATCCCTGACTCGTTGTAGTATAAAGGAGTGAAGGGGGTATATCTCGGGCTGCGCCTACGTGCGGGTGTGAGGGTGTGGGTGTGGGAGATGGGCCTGACCTGCAGCAGCAGCGGGCGGCGGTGCAGCCAGTCGCCCCAGTCGGGCGCCTCATAGGGCGCGCGCCAACAACCATCAACCACCGACATGCAATAAACACCGCCTGTACTCAACGTACATACAGCCTACGCGACACGGCCGAGCGCAACTCATACGACACATGATTTATAGAGAGGACCAATTTTGAAACTTATACCGATCATCATAAGGACGACTTTGGTATAAAAGGAAACATTTGTCTCGGTTTGTTTGAAAGGTCTGAATACTTGGGTCTTTATTATGTTAGAAGGAAGTGTTAACGCCAATGTTTGCATGGTCGTATGAATTGTAAGCGATTGCATACCCATGCAATATTAGTCTTCTAAGATTGTAACGAATGGAAACAAGCGACGACTTTCATTTCAGCGTATATTTACAATCGAAAAGAATCCGCCACCAATGCATAGACAAATTAATATTGCTTTGGATATGATTGCGCTCGTTCAACTTCACATTGTCTGCGATGCGATCAAATATCGAAGCGACTGATGAATATTGTTACTAGTTCACATTTATTGCAACTCTTGTGAGACAGTCCAGTGATAATCGACAGTGACTCGTAAATGTGAACCCAAGCTTACTGCATACATTTAAAGCAAATGAATTTATTTCGACACCGTCGCCGTGTCGAAACAAATTCATACAAAAAAACATGTAGATAAAAAATATTACTGCATGCACGACAATGTATCCAAAAATCCTCCAAGACTATCAAAATACTTAATATTAGTAAGATTACTTATTCGTAAGTTTTCATTCAGTTTTGCAAGTTCTCATTAATCGTATCATCTGGTAAGTAAATCATTATTAGGCGATTTTTGACGTGACACTTAAGTGAGATAGCTGACAGGGGTTGGGTTTCATTATGTTTGTTTCTTAAGCAAGTATTGAAAAAAAAAACAGTTAATATGAAAGTGGTAAAAATTTAGTTTCATGTTTGTTTAGAAATTGAAATTTATTTCATGAACAGGTTCGTCTATCTCAATCAATAAAAGTTGGGCAGTTATTTGACATAAAGAGATTTTTGTGTCTGAATGAACAGTATGCGTTGTTAATAAAGCCTATTATTGCATGTAGTGTCACGTCAAGAACCGGTGTGTCGGTGTGAGCACAGATGTAGTGGGGCCTACCTGCGGGTAGGGCGGCGGCGGCGGCTGCGGCTGGCGCAGCGTGCCCGGGTAGGGCGGCGGCGGCGGCGCGCGCCCGCCCGGCGCCGCCGGCTGCCCCGCCTGCGCAGCTACCTGCCCGCCTGCTACTGTTGCTGCAGGAATAATGTACTCGTCACAACACACTCGCGAAAACTTCACGCCTATGATAAACAATATAAGACCCTATCCACGCAGTTGTGAAAACATCGGTCCTATACCGACCGAAACACGATGACGTGATAGCACGTCATCGTGTTTCGTTTAAACATACTTGAAGAAAACTATTAATTTTGAATTTGCATAATTTGGAAACACATAACTTTAAATAAGTTTATTTAAACATGAAAAGCAAAAATAATAATTATTTACTCGAATTCTTAAGGACACTGTTACATTTTCGACAAACTCAAATTTAGGTATCTAAAGTCGCACACAGCAACATCACTCGTAGGCAGATTTTGAGCGCTCGATTTTATACATCACTTAAATAATCTTGTCTTTGATATTATTTTTTAATTTTATTGAAATATTAGGTTACTTGGAACTTTGAAAATGCATTTGCTGGTACTACTTAGTACCGTGTTGATAAGTAGGATAATATTTTCAACCGACTTCACAATAAGAAAGTGTATATCCGTGATTTTCTCAAAAACTACTAATCCGATATTAATGGAGTTTTCGTTGATAAATGCATGTTTTCCGGGAAGGTTTTATTGACATTTAATTTTGTTAATTAATCTAAATTAATTACTATTCATAAAACAATTAAAACTAGATAATTAAAACTAAAATAACGACAAATTATAAAAGGGCATCAAAAAACTCTTCCTCAACGCTGTCAGCTGGTAACGTGCACAAGAGACTGGCGGCGTTGCCACGTTGTATGGCAATACTTATAGCCTCTGGCCAAGGTAAAACCCAGCCCTTGGGTCACGGGAAGCGTCAATGTTTTATTGAATAATATATTAGGGTCTGAAATCTTTGGAGATAGAGAATAGAACTCTTCAATAACAAACATTTTGCTATTACATGGAACATATAAAATATTATTATCCAAAATTTTACAAGCATTACTTAACGAGCTAATAACATACTAGCCTGGTAACTTAGTCAAAATGTTTAGTAAAATAAACCTCGAATCCTGAATGATCTTCTATGAGAGCGTGGTGTAGGTTCAGCATTTTTGATAAAATTTAAAACACACAGAAGTAGTAAAAATCAATAATATATTTAATAGCAGCCCGCCCCGGCTTCGTAAGGACCCACTTAACAAAAATTTCAAAAGTAAAAATTATAATACAAACAAATACACGATTATTTCTTGACATTGATTCGCCTCCCGTATGGCCCGTACCCAAGTGACGCCTACATCGCATAAGGTGCTGCCTAGCTAGCTAGCTGAGTAGGATGAGTGGCGACCACGCAACTTTTTTCTAATACTTACATTTTTAAATTCGTGTTAACTTTCGAAAGGAATGTCCGAATTGGATAATTCAAAAAGTTATATAAAAGTATTGAAGCAGTCTTGAATATCAATCTTAATTTTCTTAACCATGAAAATTATACCCATGACGAAAAGTTATCAAATCTTCGTCGGCGCCATCTTGAATTTTGGTTTTGACCCCATATTCGTTATTAGCTGCCCTAAAAACCAGGAAAATGGCACCCATGACGAAAAGATGTTAAAAATATTTTCGTCGGCGCCATCTTGGATTTTGGTTTTGATCCTATGTTCGTTATTAGCGACCCCAAAAACTATGAGAATGACACCCATGACGAAAAGTTGTCTAATTTTTATTGGCGCCATCTTGTATTTTGGTTTTGACCCTCTAATGATCATATATACATACATACACACCGGTTAAAATTATAACACTCCTCCCGCCCATCCACTTTAGAACCTCACCACAGACAGCTTGACCTTACCTATTCAGATCCTTAACTTACTAAAAGCTTCTTAAAACCCCCCATCCTTTTTCCAACCTTGTCAAAAACTGCTTAACCCCACCCATCCCAAACCCGATCTTACCAAACATAATTTCTAAATCACATTCTAATAAAGTATGAAACTCGTACTTACTTTTATTTCTGTCCGAAAAAGTATCAACTCCTTCCGATCGCGATAGACGACGACGAAGATACTCACACGCATGCACACTACAATCTTTTCTATTACTTTTATCGTTTTTATTTTTTGCAAGAGACGGATACACCCGTCCTTCCACGAACGCTTCTGAGCGCGGAATGACGAACCGCGAGTGCAAAATGTATGAAGAAATTGACAAGTGTTTTTATTTTAGCTAATCATTGAAAAATATAATGATATAGATACAAAATAATTAGCTGAACGTTTAAAGGACTATATAAACCGCAATTAAATATTATTTTGAAGATAAAATATGTTGTAAATTTACATAAAATGGTACCAGTTCGGACCCAACTTTTTAAATTGTCTGCGGTTATTGTGATGGGAAAAACGTATTTGTGAGAAAAGTTTGTATGACATCATACATTTTTTTTTATTCCAATCTCGATATGTATATATTATCTTTAAATAAAGACCATGATATCTTCACATTTTTGATTGCATTTACATCAAAATGGTACCTGAAAACTACGGTTATTTGTAGAAAAATGTAAAAGCGTCCTTAACGCACTAGATGAACACATGGAAACTGCAAAAGTAGGATGCATGGCAGAAAGTTTCACAGGACATGTCTTATGCCGGCCGCGAACGATCACCTGCGCCGTCATGGCGCTCACGATGAACACGCTCATGTATAGTACTGACCAGCATAAGGCAGGTGCGCGAGCGCCACAGTGCGGTCGGCGCGCACGACGCCCACGGAGCCGTCGGCCGCCACGAGGCGCGTGCCGGCCGCGATGCTCCGGCCGGACGCGAACGCCGCGTTCACTTGCGCCGTCATGGCGCTCACGATGCTGGCGGCGCTGGCCGGGATACCCGCGCCTACGGGGTTCACGCCACCCGCGTTACCCTGGAAACAAAACAAAATATGAATGGCAATATCGAGCAGTTAGTTGGCCCTCGACATGTACAGAAAATGCACTCTGGCAAGGAATAACCTCTCATATTGCACTTGTAGTGCCGCTAAACGGTTTTGTTTAAATACATGACACGTCACGCATGTTAAGAAAGTGTCAGCAATATTAGCTGTATTCCTATTCAAATCTACACTGGAGCATAATTCAACGTGAATTAATGAGTATTCAAGAATCCGGCGAACCTGAACTGGTACCAGGCAAGTACACGGTGAGGGAGACGCAAAAGTATTTTTGTCAAGATATGTATGCGACACAGTAGAGGATTATAAGCGTTGTGTTAACATGACATACCTGAGCGTAGTGCACATGCTGTGCTGCCGTGAACTGTACTTGTGGTCTCTGCACGACTTGCTGACTCATTACTTGCTGTCCAGGTTGGAACTGTTGTGGACGCTGTTGCTAAACAAAACCAATATTTGTTTAAGAATTAATGTGATAATAAAAGTTCATATTCAAATAGCTGGCTAAACTCTTTAGACGAGTGTCGAAATCTAATAAAAAAAAAACAACTTTCTAAACACAAACAAACACTTTGTGTTTAGGTTTTTGTCTAATAATCCAAAGCTGCAGTCATATTGGGCAAGCTTGGAATAACATCGAACGCCAAAAATTTGTGGAAATTAAAATGACAATGCTCCTGAATATATTAAATACCTGATGATGTAACTGTAGGCGTTGCGGTGCGTTTGTAAACATTTGCGTAAACACAGGCCTTTGCGGTTTATCCTCGTTTTCTAGTTTCACTTCCGATTTGATGGCTTGCATTGCATTCTGTATAAAGAAGAAGATAGAAGAAGCGTTTAATACAATCGCCAAACAGAGTTCAGTTAGCGGTCGAACGAAAGCCTATCTAAAAAACAATACCCTTCTTTTGGGTTTCGTAGCACCCTAAAGTAAATAATTATCTAATCTTTTCCATTATTCAATAACTAAGTGGAACATAATAGGCTATTAACAAAACAAGACAACATCGACACAACAAGACAATACTCATCATTCATCATTTCAGCCCTTTTAACGTCTACTGCTTGACATAGGCCTCCCCCAAGTGTTGC
This sequence comes from Cerastis rubricosa, assembly GCA_949152445.1. Lineage (NCBI taxonomy): Eukaryota > Metazoa > Arthropoda > Insecta > Lepidoptera > Noctuidae > Cerastis > Cerastis rubricosa. Next base: position 5,941,014 of record OX424532.1, read on the forward strand.
CACATTGACATTTTGGGGGGTGTTGCCATAATCGCCACGCTTGGCAGGCGGGTTGGCGAACGCAGTACGGTTGTTACAGAACGCTGCTGCCCGTTCTCTGGCGAGTCCCTTAGTCGCCTCATACGACACCCTCGGGAAGATATGGGATGGTGCTATTCTTAACGTCCGACACCATACAGAACAAGACAATACTGTGATATGGCAATACTGTGATATGGACAACTTATTTTTGAAAGAGAAGTATCAAGGCCGGAGCATAATATTGAGGTGGATGTGTAGTTTGACAAGAACAACAACACAGTAAGCTTTCAAACTTCCTCTAATATACTCATAAGAGGAAGTAAGGAGGAAGGATGGGGGAGAAAGGGTATATTAGAGGAAGTTTGAAAGTTGCGCCAGTGACAGAAAATTTGAAAAGGAATCGATAGTCACGGTATGGGCATGTGATGAGAGGGATGAATCGCATGTGACAAAAAAGTGATGAATACAAATGTTGATGGATGGCGAGAGAGAAGAAGACCAAGGAAACGATGGATGGATTGTGAGACGAATCATCATCATCATGATATGAGAGAAAAAGGAGTAAATGATAGTGTGACGGTTGACAGAGGAGAAGTGAAGAAAAAAACTTGTTGCGGCGACCCCAGGCATGGGACAAGGGCAGGAAGATGATGATGTTTAAAGGCCGGAGCAAACCATAGCGTGCACGTGGCGTGTGCAAAATACATGAGTAATGTATGAAATTCTATAAAAGACTGATGACAAATCGATTGCCACGCGTACGCATTTCGTCTGCTCGGGCATTAAAAGCAAAAGGTTAATAAAAAAATAAAATTGAAATAAAAACAACAAAAAAATTGGACCATTACATAAATACTAGCCTGTAGCGCCATCTGCTGGTTCTGCGTAATAACCCTCTGCACAGGATCGTTGTACATCGGCTGCGGCGCGGGCGTCGCGGGCGCTTCCAGCTTCACTTCCGGCTTTATATCCTCGATCTCTGACTTCACTTCCGCTTTAGACTCTATGTTTTTAACGGCCTTTTGTAAGTCATTGTACATTTTGTTGTCTTGTGCCTGCTCGTGTTCATCACTGAAAAGATAGAATGAGGATAATATTTATTAATCTTGTCTAAGTACAACTCTCACTGTCTATAAGAAAGGCAACAAGGCAGCAATATCTCCATCAATAAAGTGTTTTCAAAGATTTACATAGAAAACACTTGTGTTGCTACGGGCTACCATTGTGGTGGCTTTAAGAACTGTACCTAAATTCTTGAACTGAGACATTGGCAGAGAAAATATGCCTGTCTACCATGTATTCATATATTACTGATGACTAGTCTCCGGCACTGTATCATTACAAACTAATGTGTCCAATACAGTCTTAATAATGTAATGGGTTTTAGCTTTATTGTATTAAAGTTTAGGGATATGAAGAACAGGGTGTAAAGTTTCTCATACCCTTAGAAAAGGAAAAATCTTCGATAAGACGGGTGTTATGTCTGGTGGGCTACTGCCCGACAGTTGCAGTCGGGTTTTCCTATATAGTCTTAAGTCGAGGATAACTTTGCTTGCGAGATGCAGAACATGTTAGTTCTTCCGCAGATAGATGGCGCTGTAGTACCATTTTGATCCAAGTAGCTGAAGTACTTTATGTAGTGCCGCTACAAAAGAAACAAATAAAGAGACTCACTCTGGCTCTCTCTTGGCATGTCTCTCAGACAGGCCGTCATCAGCCAAGTCCAAGCCGTCCAGGATATGCTCGGCGTCATTCAGCGCAGCAAGTTCTGGGTCAGCGTACTCCAGGATATTGAACTGTTCGCCTATCTCTGCTGTTAACGTCTCGAATAACACTTCGTCGTCCTCGCCACCCAGTCCCGTCAAGATGTCTCCCACCTATAACGTTTGAGGTAAACAAATCATCTCAAGATTTACAGGGCTACAGGTTACTCAAAGGGAAGGGTGCCTGAAACAGCTTTGCGGTGCGGGACGGGTGTTGACGCCCGTCAGCAAGCAAATGACTGTCAAAACATCCCTTTCACTCACCTCGCTATAGGTCTTTTTTTTCAGGCACAGACTCAGTTAAGCGGTAGACGTACAAAAACAATAAACAACAATGCAGCACTATTGCAGCCAATAAAAAAAAAAACTGGTTTTGGCGGCCAGTGAAGAAACAAGTGTCATTTGATAGAGTAAGTGATTACAAATAAAAAATGTTCAGTGATGAATCTCATAAGTGATACAGTTTCAGAGATATTATAGTGCAAAAACGTGAAAAAACAACGCATTTGTTATTTATTTAGTTTATCACAATTTTGCGAACGTCATAGTGCCCCCACCATCCACCATATTGTCTGACGTTAGACATTCGCATTTACTAACGCGAATTTTATACACTAAATAAAAATAAAAAAAACTCTATTTTTCACGTTTCGGAACTGAAATCTCTCGGAAACTATACTACTTACGAGATTCATCACTGAACACTTTTTGTTTGTAATCCTTTACACTATTGATTGACTTTTGTTTCATCGCTGGCGGCAATATGCAGTTTTTTTCAAAATGATGACGGCGTAGGTATGCCAGGTCCCATACAAAAATGTCGGAACCCCTTTACAAAATCGAATCCCAACCTAAATATTGTTTTTGAATTTTATATTTAGTACAAAATACGATTTTAGTAAGTGAAAGAACGACCTGTAAAGCAGGTAGATACACACTGCTTAATTAAATAACAAGAATGTACACTAAGATACGTCACCTCTCCAATGTTGGATCCATCTTGTTCAAGTTTGTCCATGTCTCCCATATCCATCTCATCAGCGCCTTGTTCTTGATTTGATTCTTGTTTGTTTTCATTACTTGGAGCTGAAAAGGAAGATCACATTAGTAATATTTATAGTTATAAATCTTTTATCTTTATACCTGTGTATAAAGATAAAAGATTTATAACTATAAATGTAAACGGCATCACCAAGCCAGTTACCATAAATTCAGCATTCTAGACTCGTTGAGTAGACATTGAGCTTTCAATGTTTCATACAAGACTGCAATAACTGAGCGGTTAAAATTTAAGAAAGCCCTTTTTAATAAACACAAAAAAATCAAACCTTGTATGTCCAGCGAGAAATTTGTATTGAATCCATAGTAATGGTTCTTTCAGTTCTTTTTAATAATAAAATGTAGGTAACCATATATTTAAATCAATGCCAATTAATTTTAACATAAAGTTACGGGTAAAGATTAAAAATAATAATAATTACCAAATAATGTACTCCATCATTAAAACAACTTGATAATGCCTTAAATCAACTTGCAGAACGTTTGTGGAGATAAAAAATATATTAATAACAAGACAAAAAGTTTCATTTTTACCATTATTTTGGATATTCTGTTTCTGCTCAACCATTTGTTGCGCGGCGGAATTCTGTACATTTTGTTGCTGAAGTTGACTGTTGTCCGCATTTACCAAACGCTGCTGCATTATCACTGAAAAAAAAACATTAGATTATAAAAGGTGGTGGAGTTTCAGGATGATAAAGGAGAAACCGGTCAAGTGCGTGTCGGGCTACGCGCAGTGTAGGGTTCCGTAGTTTTTATAACAGCCAAGTGCGGGTCGTATTCGCTGACTGATAGATTCGTCATGACTACCTACCTAATTTGAGTTCCTATACAACAACAACTGTTTTTTTTTTATAAAACTTGTTTAGGAATGAAACATTAGCGCGATACAACTGACGCTTAGCACCATCTATCGACATTTCTATGGAGTTGTTCGAAATTTTCGAGTAAAATACAATTGGTCGACTATTACTCGTAAACTTGTAAAACCCACTTAAGTATGAAAGTTTTCCTTTAAACTTCGTTATATATAGGTACTACTGCCGTGACATTTGTATTTATAACTACAACCGTTTAGTTGGTAGAGGGGGGGACACTTGACTCTAACGAAAATTGGTACTTTAAAGCTTGTTAAGTCACGAACGGTTTACTTAATCAAAAAACGGTCTCGACAAACCCCTAATATTTTTGAAAGACCTATCCAACGATATCCCACACTATGGGAAGGACGAAAATAAAAATTATCAACACCACTTTACATGTAGGGGAGGTACCCTAAATAATTTTTTTTTTTCAAAATTTTGTTTTTCCACTTTTTCGGCGTCATTAACGTGTATACTCATGCCAAATTACAAATTTCTAGTGCCAATAGTTTTTTTAACTAAACCGCGGACAGACAGACAGACAGACGGACATGGCGAAACTATAAGGGTTCCTTGTTGACTACGGAACCCTAAAAAGGAGCAAAAAATCGCCTGTGAAATATGTTAACAAGTTTTATACAAAAGAAGTGACATAAACATGTTGAAATCTTTACATCAGACAAATGAGGTTTGTGAAAGTTTCGCCAGTGCAACTGCCCGGTAGGCACCCCTTTGTAAGTTACGTTTGGAAAGTTACAGGTGAAAACATCCTTTGTATAGATAGATAGCACACTCTGTATTATGAAGAGTAGAAAACGTAGATATTTCCATACAACCTTTGGATGATTTGACTTACGAATTATAGAAAAATGTGTGGTTCGGTACTTACGGTGATGGTCAGGGCGGTTAGCGTGCATGAGAGGCGCGCGCGCACGCAGAGTGACGGGCAGCGGCTGGCGGAACGGCTGGCCTTCACCCACGGGCGACGGGGATGATGCCTCGCTATGTTCTACAGTCAACACATTCCAGATTAGGATACTTATCATACAATAAACTAAATAAATAAAACATATTCGGCTTCTACTATACCCCGATGCCAAGCGACAGACCGCTCCAAATATGTAAGCTTAGTGCAGAGTTTGAATCTTTATTTTGCACTTTGCCATACATACCGCCTTACACAAGACACCATTGGCCCGCGCTCTTAATCAAAACTAGAATTCTATTTCTCAAAACAATTTCAGAAAAGTTGACTTAAAACGACGTCGCTTTCTGTGTGTCACTGAAGGACCAAAAGATACTTATCGATCATGTGTCTGGCGCCAGTAATAAGCAGATCAAAATAAAACAATAAATAAACTCACGTCCCGGCCACATCTTCTCTGGATGTCTCTGCAGCAAGTCTCTAAGCTGCCTATTGATGTCATCATTGTTCCCGTAGTGAAGCGGGAAGCGCTGCGCGGGGAAGGCGCTGCGAGGGGCCTCGGCAGGGGGCGCGGGAGAGGGTGGCGGGGCCCCGGGCATGGGGGGCCCGGCCAGAGGGGGCCCGGGCATGGGGGGCCCGGCCAGAGGGGGCCCAGGCATGGGCCCACCGGCCCCCGCACCTGGCGGGGAGCTGCCGTCCGGCGCACGTAACCGCTGCATGGCTGCTTTTGGGTCGGATTTACGTGCGGGTTAGTGCGTGTATAGTGGACACTATCAGCGATTTATGGGATTTAATTATGATATTTTTGAAAAAAAAAGGCAACACTACGGATTTCCAATAGTTAACTACCACTTGGCACATAAGACTTAGGCTTATCTATAATTTACTCATTAACGTAATAATTATTGAATTACTTATTTCACAAAATAAATAATGATTGTTACAGTTCCAAGAAACAATCAGGCAAAATTAACTACGCCGGACGGTAACAAAAGCTTGTTAAAAGAACCATAAGACATTCTCAATTTTAAATAACTATTATTTAGCTTTGTTACTGATCTACCAGCAAAAGTATGCTTCGCTTCGTTCTAATTCGGGAATAAGAATATTACCGAAACGTATAGTTTTTCTAGTGTCTGCATATAATTACTAATCCTAGGAATCCGAATGTAGCCGAATCGAAGCCATAGGGAATTCCCTAATCGATGTAATCTGACGTCATACGTCATGACGACAAACGCGCCAGATTTAATATTTTTATTTCCAACCAAGCCATTGGCAACAGTGGCGACCACAAGAAAAGCGCTGAGGCAACGAAGCTAAACGAGTACCAGAGAAACTATTAAACTTTCATCGATCCCGTAACATTTATGAGAAAAAAACAGGGAAAGAGTAAGAAAAAACTTTACTAACGTAGTGTGCAGGTACCTTGCATCCTCTGATCATGTATAATCTGCTGCTGCTGCTGCGTCTGCTGCTGGCGCTGCTGCTGCAGATGCTTCCACGCGCGCTCCTGCTCCGCCTCGCGCGCACTGCGCTGTTGATTGCACGCCCGCTCTTGCTCCTACGTCACACGGCACAGGTTAACACGACACCACACGTAAGCACACGGCAATCAATTGTCATTGTATATGGACAAAATTAAACGGACGTATTCAAAATTAAACGCCCGATTTAAAAAAAAAGCTATTTTTACATAAAAATATCTGATCTAAGCATTGTCTTTCAAGCTGAGGCTTCCATCAATAAGAATTTTCGCAGAACAGGACGACGATTTTCGTCGTCCACAAGACGCATAACAGCGAAATTGTTTATCGATATAAATCCAACTAAAGAATAATCTTAGAGCAGATACATTTATGTCTTCAGCACATACGTCTTTCAGTGCGATAAGTTTATTATATATTTGAATGAAACAACGCACGCAGTCCAAATCCACATGAAACGCATCATCCAATTCCTTCTGCATGGCACCATCGCGCCAGACTGCGTTCGGTGCGTGAAGCTCCTAAGAGATAATACTAAATATTAATTTTAATACTTTAATACCAAGTCGCCTCACCACTAAGATAAGATTAATTGCAACCTATACAATGACAATCAGTTCCGTGTACTTGTTGTCTATTAATTGTAACATGCTGTATCTACGCAGGCAATTTTATTTGAACTCTAAGTATCTTATGACAATTTACATTGTTTGAGAGATGAAGTTAATGTTTTCAATGATTATTTAGATTCTATTTACATTATTATGGGTCCTTTTTATACTATTGCTATTTCTTTTATACAACTCCGAATGTTTTATCACTAAGGCTCTTCATATTAGCACATAAACTTCTATTGCTGAACATGGGCCTAAATTGATTGCTACAGTAAATAGTTCTGAAATCACTATGCACTCAATTAATTTAAATCAAAACTACTTCTAATAAAATTGCAATTTATTTTTATTCTTTTTATCTTTTCAACATGTCTATTAGTATGTAATGCTTCAAATTACGGAATATCCATGCTTATGTGTTAATAAAAATAATGCCGAACTATGAGATCCATAGTATACATTAAGTTTAAATAAGTGTAGTATATTTTTAATAAATACTCACAATTATATAAGCTTTGTAAACTTAATAGATACTAATGTATGATCCCACAATGATATGTTACTTCATGTTAATATTTTTACTATACACAATACCAAAAATATAATACTGATACCTAATAATAACTACGATTTATACAGAATGTATTTTAACAGCTTTATCTGTAAAATAAAACCTAATCCTAATAGATTATTTTGCATAGTATAGAGTTTGATAGAAACAACTTAACATATATACCTGTGAACTTACAAACTACTTCACAAAGCTTTATACAAGAGCGTAACGACGCAAATAAACTGTGAACTACATCGAACTGTGTTAGAATTGTTAGCACACCACAACCAGCCACCAACAGCGTCCAATGTTAAAGCCAACACTACCAAGGCAAAGCGAAAATAATAAAATCAAATCAACATTACGGAGACAGGGGACACGAGTCCAGGAGGCTTTCGGGAATCGATGGGAGGGTAATGGTCTCGAATAAAAAAAAAGCTTAAAGAAAATTAACAAAATAATCACACAGCGTCCAACGCCAATTAACAGCCAAGATTATTGTTGGGTGATGACTGAATTTAAATAAAATCGGAGGAAGTGCTCAGGATCGCGTGGTGCGACGTCGCGCGATCACCCAACAAAACGAAACATGTCTCGCATATACACGCTACACGGTATGTGTTCGTGTGTCAAGTTATGTTGCGTGTAACAGATATAACGAACACGCGAGTGTATTTGATCATTCCACTCTCGCAAAGAGAGTATAAAAGTATGTTGTTTTACATTTTCAATAAGGACGAGAGTTCCAAATAATTGCATGTAACGTGTGTTGCGGAATTTAGAAGTGAAGACTGTGTAGTATAGGTGTAGGTATGTGTGGTGTGGTGCGTAGTGTATATGCGAGCGTCGCGTGTCGCGGTACCGTGTGTCGCGGCTTGTGCGCGAGGCGCGGCAGCGTGCGCATGATCTCGGAGGGAGTGAGCACGCGGATGTGCGCGTCGGCCTCCAGGAGCCCGCCCGCCGTCACCGTGACGTTGGGCGCGCGCACCCCGCTGGGCGCGGCGGCGGGCGCGGGCGGCGCCGGCGTGCTGGGCGCGGGCGCGGGGCTGGCTGCGCCGGTCGCTGCTGCGCCGCTGTCCGGTTCGCTGGCGCTGCTACTCGAGCTCTGTCGCGCCCCATTTCACTTCTTAGTAACAATTCGAGTGTCCCGGGCGAGACCTCGTGGTCGCACGCTCCCGTCGAGTCGCTCCCGGGGCTTAGGCCATCCGACCGCGTCGGTCGAAGCTCGCTCAGGTGCGCAATAGATCGATAGGTCGGTCGGAAGGAGTTCGATAGTGTATCTGACTACGCGGTGGGTTCGGGAATCTCTAACCTACCCTCATGTGTGAAATGATTATGATATTGAGATGTACTAGCAACGGTAAACAATGTTCATCGTGGCAATAGGCGGCCCTGAACCGACGTGACAAATATTATAATGTGTTTTATTAATGCGTGCACGATAACATCCTGGCTCGTACGTAAATATAATATATAGATGAATAAAACAGTGCTAATCGAACCCGTATGCGTATCCCATTAAGTATATAATAGAATGCAAGTTTCAATAAAATACTATAGAGCTAAAAGAAATAAGTATTTCGAATACAGAGACCATAAAGTAACTACCCCAAATTCGCTAACACAAGGTGTTTGCCCAAAAGGAGTGGTGGCTAAACTATAATGGCAAGTACTGTAGATCCTCTCACTTCGATGTTCAACTGCTAAGGCTTTATACGAAACATAGAACTACTACGGTGTGCTAGGTGTATCGTACAGTCGCGATATGTACACTTGTGCTAGCGTTGACTCAGGCGACAGAATCTACAGCAACCGTGGTATTAACAACAGATAACACTTCCTAGGACGACCGTGAGCGAGACAAACCATAGGCGGACACTTTACTAGACAATTATACTAGGACAATGATACGTTTTTCAACGCACAGTGAAATACTTGAGGTTCTAGATAGGCCATACTAAGGGTTAGTTCAGTATGGCCGTTCTAGCAACCCGTGTGGTTGATACACAGTATAAACACGGTGGTAAGTGAGTTGGGTTAGCACACACCACATCTAGTGACACACAAGGGGACATACCTGCTGAGCCTTCTTCATGCGGATGGCGCTGCGGTTGTCTCTGGCGCGCTGTAAGTATGGCGCTTTTTGGTCGGACGGTAAAGCGCGCCATTTCTTCAGTATTTGTTTGCAGCGGTCCACCCAGTTGGGGAACTCGGTTTTCCATTCCGGATGGTTCGTGTTAGCGTATAGGACGGCCGAAATTGTCGCCGCTGAACCTAGACCTAATGGGACGCATGGTACAATGTTGATCTAATTAACGCAATTTTTCAGAGTTACAGATATTTTGGCCAGGGGCGTAGCTACCGCCGTATCAATTATACGGGGCCCTCGGGCCCCCGACGTGCTAAAACTAAAGTCATTATCAGCTATAAATTATTTAATAAATCAGTTTGCCGAAAAAAAGGCTAGGAGAGTGTAATATTTAATTTGAATAGTTTGTAAAAAATTTGATGAATAAATATTTATTGTCATTTTATGCAAACATTTTTTTTATGTTAGAAATCATTACCCTTCTCTCCTCTCTTACTCCTCTTTACTCTTCTACCCCCTACCCTTTATAAGGGCCCCCAAACAAATTTTTATACGAGGCCCCGCCAAGGTACGCTACGCCACTGATTTTGGCGCATTTAAATGACTATATAATTATAGTCAGATTTGCTGGTTTGTAAATTCTGGCTACAATAGCTGCCAGAGATTTTTGTCAAGCCCCATATTCATGGTACGACTAATATGGGAAAAGATGCAACTTTTGTCTACCGTGAGTATGTAACTAGATCAGGTAGCGAGAAGTTGCTGGAACAATGTAGTGTCACTTTGTATCCCATAAATACGGAGCTTTGAGTATATACTTGTTAGTTGTACGCACGACGACCAATCAAGCTATACAATAGTATATTTCATTACGAGTACGGAAAGCCTGTCATTGCAAAGAGTTCCGACAAATGTCTACCCGAGCCGAGGCGCAGCCGAAGGTGAGGGTTGACAGTCGGAACAAGTTGCAATGACGGTTCCGCACGTGTACTGAACAACTATTTTTAATACAGTTGCGAAAAAATGAAGCAATTTAATAAAGAACATTTTTGGAAAATGGCGCCAACCGTAAAAGAATATAAGAAGAGATTTTTTTTGTTTTCTTCACCCATTCTGGGTAGGCAAACGGAACTATGCCCATACAGCCAAGTCTTCAGTAGATTTTTTTTATTGATATGAAATGAAAATGAAATGAAACCTAACCTAACTCATAGAATCAAATCATTAAATCTGATATTGAAACAAATTAGTAGCTTCTTTTTAGAAATGTTTGCATGAATCATAAAAACATGTATGTTTTTTTTTTTGTAATAACTCCTTGGTTGGTTTTTTTCTTTTTAATAGACATTATTTTGACAGTTGGGAAAGAGAACGCACGAGTTCGGAAAAGGTAAAGAAAAGCTCGAGTGTGTAATAGCCCACATCCCGAACGCTATACGTCCCTGCAATAAGCCACTTTTTGAGTAACTGTATTAAAAAACCATTTTATGCGGATCTCTCATTGTATGGGAAATCTATACAAACCGCGGCCAAGTTATACTGGCAGTGTTTAGGTTGATTTGTCGCCGTGTGTACGTAAAGTAAATGTTAGGCAGTACGTACTCTCATCCGCGCGCATCTTGTCCGCGCTGCGCTGGTTGTACGAGGGCGGCGGCGCCTGCGCGTCGGACCACGCCGCGCCGCTCTCGGAGAACAGCGGACTCATCGCACTGTTGCTACTGTACCAACAAAATAATGTTTATAATGAGCACTTTCGCTTTGTAACTTAACTGATATAAGTATATTTTTTGGCAAAATGAATACAGCTAGATGACTCGAAGAGCTTAAAAAGTCGACCAATACAAACTGGACGCGAACCAAACGTGAACTAACCTGCTGCCGCCAAACTCAGGATAAGGCGAGGTATACTCCATGGGGCTTTGAAGTTGCTGCCGTTGTTGCGAGTAGGGCGTACTAGCCATAGAGTTCACATACGATACTGACGACTCTTGCGATTCCTGGAGACAAACTCATATATTAGAAGGGTTTTCGCATGTTATATCATCATATGGATTATATCATTCACTCCATTCACCATTCGTACTAGGAGACTAGTACTTATAGTATAGAAGTGGTGGTGTAGTGTAGTAGTAGTTGTTCTAGTATGACATAGTATAAACTATAGTACAACAATAATAGACTTGGGTAGCTCATTAGCTATTTATAGAAAATAGCTAGCTCTTTTTGGTTGACATAGCTCCCGATCACTCACTCGCTCGCTAACTAACTCACTCGGACTCAGCAGCTCAGTATCGTCTTACCGAGCGCGACACTGCAACGGATTATTCGACTCGCTTCGGAAAACGGATTCGGATCGCATCGCTATTCCATATTGTTGTTGCTGTCAGACGCAAAACGCCATTTCAAACTTATCATACAACATATGTCACAGCAAATCTATCTTAATTGACCTTGAGTTAAAGTAGAAAATAGTTTGGCACATTATCAAAAGGAACCGCATTGTTTATTTTGTGTATTGTCACGTTAAGTCATAATATAAACAAACAGTAGTACTTAGTATTTTTTTGGTTTGTTTTGACGAAACCGTTCTTACTATCAAACACCACCACAAAAAAAAAAGCAAGATATTCTATAACGATATCCGTAGTAATTCGCTTATCGCTACGCGTGTTAATCAGCTAAAGAAGCATAAAGAGTCCAAACTTCCAAAGAGCTATTGTCTATTGAGCAAGGCGACCCGTCTCCGTCGACGCGCGCGCGGCTTGAGGCAAGTAAGCTAATAGTCGGCGTCTGAGCCACTGAGTCACTGAGCTATAGAAGAGCTAGAGAGCTAGAAGAGTGATATAGCTGTTTAGAGTGAAATCTCTTTTTAGGGTTCCGTAGCCGAATGGCAAAAAACGGAACCCTTATAGATTCGTCATGTCTGTCTGTCTGTCTGTCTGTCCGTCTGTAAGTCACAGCCACTTATTTCCGAAACTATAAGAACTATACTGTTGAAACTTGGTAAGTAGATGTATTCTGTAAACCGCATTAGGATTTTCACACAAAAATAGAAAAAAAACAATAAATTAAGGGGGTCCCCATACTTAGAACTGAAAACCAAAAAAAAAATTTCATCAAATCCATACGTGTGGGGCATCTATGGATAGGTCTTCAAAAATGATATTGAGGTTTCTAGTATCATTTTTTTCTAAACTGAATAGTTTGCGCTAGAGCCACTTCCAAAGTGGTAAAATGTGTGTCCCCCCCCCCCTCTAATTTCTAAAGTAAGAGGAGGAAAATTCTGAAAATATTTAGGATTGTAGAACGTAAAAAAAACTATCAACGAAAATTGGTTTCAATAAGATATGATGTTTAGTTTTTGAGATATGGGACTTTTCCATCAAACTGCAGCAGTAACTTGGTTTTTCATAAACATACTATGAAAAACAAATTTAGTTTTGCGGTTGTGTGGAAGTTTACTAACTAATACTACTAACTAATGAATGACAGTTCAAAATATTGTTATTATATTGTTTGGAGCTATGGAACCCTGTGTGCGAGTAAGACTCGCACTTGGCCGGTTTTTTTCTTTTCAGTGATCTATTTCGCCCACATTTAGACAACAAGTAGAAGAGAATTAATTAAATAAGCCCCACAAGAAGCAATGTTCACTATCGGGATCACCATAGACCTTTCTTTGTCATTAACACCTCGCTGGTGAGGCTTATTTAAGAAAAACTCCAAGCCAATTAATTAATAGAAACTTTTGACACTAAATCATGTTACAAACCTGTGAATCATCAGTGAGAACTCCCTTGAATATTTCGTCGACATCGTTGCTGTCCATGTCAGGTAGACCGTCGCGTACCATCGCGTCTAGATTCACGCCCAGCAGTGACAAGTCGTCTTTAGGAGATATTGTTGATGCTTGCGATGAACCACCAGTTTCTACAAGGAATTATGCAATGTAGCTGATTTTTATCTTTATCAAGTATACAGGGGTACTGATATGGATCAACGGAAGCCGATGGACCGCGAAAGAGAGACTCAATAGTATATTTAAAAATCTTTTATCATCAGACCACATGGGCCATAAAAAGATCAAATGCTAAAATTGCTAGCTTTTAACATCCGGTTTTGCGAAAGCAAAAATCAGGCCGATCTGTTGCTCCGTTGCTGCATAAAAGAGGAACTAACTATGAAATCGAAAAATACACTCTTGCAAATGTGATAACTTAAAAAATCTACAAGATCGACTGACGTAATTAATGGACGGCCCCTAAGAGTAGAATTTTTACACTCACCACTAGGCTCAGTCTTCGTACTATGCACGGTGGGTATACTCTCAGTCGCGACCGTGGGCGGTTGTTCAGCCTCCGCAGGCTGCGGACCTAGTATCGCATTCTTCAGCGCCGTGGAGTCTTCAGTATGTTTCAACTGTCCATCGTCTATCTCCGTCTTGATCTTCAAGGTACCGTCGGCATTGGCAGTGGAAGACTCGTTCTTCTCGTCTTTCGGTTTGAGGGAGTTTAGGATTTCTACTTCGTCCTGTTGGGTGGAATAAGGTTAGGGTAGAAAAGGTTTTCAAAACTATATTTTTAGATATCGCTATCAGCGATAAGACCGCCATTGTCTTATGTTACTGAGCCGACTGATATTATTGTCTTTTTTCTATGAAATAGACTTCAATTTTTTGAATGACGAATGTACTATTATTTATATTAAACTAACAATGAATTATGTTAATATTGAATAATTTTATTGCATTTTTTTATTTATATTTTGTTCATTTTCTTAGTTTTGTATTTGACGTGAGATAATAGTTATGTTGTTAATTTTTAATTGTGTTACTTTAATTACGAATGTTTTTTTTTAGCCTTTATTATTATTTATGTTATTTCAAACACAATGTAAATTGTTTGTGAATAAAATTGAATTTAATTGTAACAATAAAATTAGCAGTAATTGTAAAGCCATTGTTTTAATTTTGGTGTACAACAAAGTATATTCTATTTTTGGCTGTTTTGAAGACCTTACCATATAGGGAGCTTGATGAAACTTCGTATTTGAGAAGTTTTTATGCTCCAAACAAGACAGATAAATGACCCATTATGTTTAACAAATTGCCATGTTTAGAACAATTGGAAAAGAAAAATAAAAACTTATTAAGTTCAGGAAATAATAGCCAGGTCACAATAAAATATGGTTCAACGTTAAAACGTAGACAAAGAACTTACAAGATATTTGCAGTTTTAGGGCTTCGTTTTCATGGCCACATTGGCACATCAACATCCAATAAGTTTCAGTTATCTTCATGGCAAATAATTTCATACAAACCATTCCCATTTTACTATTCATCTTGCAGATCAAAATAGAAACAGATCCCTACACATTTTCAAACAAAGTTTAACAATATCATCTCACCGTATTCAGCGATATAATGACAGACGCATCATGATCGTTGAAGCGAGTTAAGGCAGTGAGCACATCCTCTCCATCACTGTCAGAGTTATCGAGCTCCCACTTGAAGTCTCGCAGCTCACGGTACCCTTCCGGTGTAGCGGGGCGTAGCGTACCGCCTGGACTTTCTGCAGGATTTGCTGGAGAGAAAAAACAAGTTATAGACTATTTGTATTGGTAAGCCAAGTCAGAGGCCCATGGGCAGTACAAAACCCTGACACCAGGGGGGCTACTATGTCGTTTTAAAGCAATATTGTTTTATTCTTATTTTAGAGTGGGAAAGAGATGGAGCTAGACGATCTGTATAGCTCCGTCTCTTTCCCATTCTGGAATAAGAATAAAACAATACTGCTTTAAGACGTCATGGTATGCTACCAGGTTAGTTACTAACCACACGATAAAGGAAGATTGGCAAGGTTTCATTGTTTTAGGATCTTTTTGGTCGAGTGGTCGCAAGCGCGACTGCTGGTCATGGGGACCTGATTGCAATTCCCGGGTCAGGCAAAGTGTTATTGGGTTTTTCCATCAAAAATTTCTCATTAGGAGTCTGAATTTTAGCCCGGTTGATGGCAATAGGCTCGCCCCCTATTAAATGGGACTTGAACATAATTGGCGAATTAAGGGTGTACTATTATGCTACTTAAGTCTTCGAGAATTACAGGTGTGACATTATGTTAAGTTTGAATTTCTCGTCACCATTAAACAACAATGGACCCCCAGACGGAAATCGTTAAATGGCCCCTCTCCCACTCTGGGCGAACGAAATTGAGTGTCAGACTTGTACTGACTAAAACCATCCATGTTCCTTCTTAGCCCTTTGTGTTCCAGGGCCACGGTATCTCATTCGAACATTCCCGTAGCCCCGGCAGGAGGAGTGTCTGCCTGGCCTGGCTTTGTGACCTAAAATATAACTGAAACAATTTCTGATCACTTTTTTGATGATGTTCTTACCAGTAGAAGTCACAGCTGCTTTGGTCGGCTCCAGTAGATCTTTGCCGAAGAAGGCTTCTTGCATATATGACGGGAACTGCTCCATCAGCTTCGATCGCGGTTTCCTACGCGGCTTGCGTTTGTTACTCGGTGATTCTGTGTAAATAAATACTTAAAACTTTGTAGACAATAGAAACTTCCTCATGTATCGTAATTATGAGGTCAATCAAAAATAAACGTTTTGCTGCAGCATAATAAAGTAAAATTAAAAATCCTTCACCTCCAACTTTATAACAAACCATTTGGTCTAAACTGAACGAATAAAAAAGAAAATAACAGGAAATTATTTAAAAAAAAAGTATTTTTTAACTGCTGTAACTTATAAGCAGGCAAGTGTTCCTTTCACATGTGAAAAAACTCACGTATGAAAGCAACTTCGAATTCTGATATTTGAGAGATTTCATGATTATAAAATCGTTACCGTAAAACAAAATAACCTAATCAAACCACATCTCACCTCCAGAAGCCTGTGTTCCATCTCCCTCCTTCTCTTCATCAGCTTGCGCCTTAGCCGTCGTCTGTCTCTGCCTAACAACGAAGCCGCCGATCCCAAGCTTGTTCAAGTTTCTCTGTCTCTTTCTCCGCAGGACCGTGAGGCCTGAGTCTGTAGTGTATATGGTGAAACCTTCAGGAGGCGGGCCGTCGTTCGCGACGTTCCATAGAATGCCTTCCTTGAAATTCGTGTTGGCTACACCTGTTTGATAAAAGGTTAACAGTCAAGCTACGTTTTCACCAGTTTCATTGAGGATTTATTGTGTTTTGAGCTAATTTTAGTATGTGTTTCACAACTTATAAAGTTCATGCCACTTGAGTGTTAAAGTTGAAAAAAGTTCGCGATCAATCATTGATTTGCAAACATAGGCGACTTTTACAACGTACGCGTTAAATCTGGAAATTACTATTCGCGCAAATGATTTTTTGGTTGTTCGAGTTTTTGGTGAAAACGCATCTTAATTTCTCTTTCGAGGATATATTGTGACTTTCTCATATTATCCGGATTTTTCAAATTTGGAAAAGTAAATCCGGGATTCCCTCTACAGTAATTGACGAGAGCTTTATAAAATGTATTGACTCTTATAAACTTACGCTAACTTGGATTCTCTTCAAATAACTTCCTAATAGTAGAAATGGTGAAGGAACTCACCAGGTTCTTCCTTAACTTCGGCCGTGCTGTCTGGCTTGGAGTCGTCGCCCATCTCGACGTCAGCATTCTGAACCACTGTTTCAATAGATGCCATTATTTCTAATCCAAAATGCCAGCGTCGAACATACAAAAACTCATGTTAGATACACATCTTACATGTACTAAGCAAATATTTAAATAATAATTTACATAATATATCTACATACAGCAATCCTAAAAAGAATAGATAAGAAGCATAGATGTAATATAGAAAGAAAAAGAGATCCCATATTTGTATAAAGCAAAAATACTGGCTGGCATTGCGGAATAGAGCATAAAGGTTGTATAAAAAGCGTATCATAATATATCAATCCAAAATACCTACTATAAATTAAATTAAACATGCAAAGCTCACACACACACAAAAAACACCGGTGCATAATCACCTGCGTCTTTCTCAGTGTTCTCATTCTTGAAGCGTCTCTTGCGTCTTGTGTGGGTGATGCCCATCTCGGCTTCGAGTTGTTTCATGTGGTGTGCGCCGCGCTGCGAGAGGCACACGTCGTCCACGTAGTACTCGCCCGCCAGCCCCAGCGACTGCGGCGTCGGCCGCGGCAGCGGGCGTGCCACCACTGCCGCCGCCGCCGCCGCGCTGGCGGCCGCGGTGCCGGCTTCGATGGCGCGAGCTAGGTGTGGAGGTGGGAGAGAACTGCCTCGACAGAGTACGCATTTGTATCTGCGGATGGAAAGGAACAATTTCGTGTTCAGGGAAAGACTTCGAATATCTTTCCCATACTAATATGGATACCCCATATATTTATGAAGACCTCAGGGTCTTCATAAATATGAAGTAAATACTCAGAGCGCACACATCTGAATAGCAGGAACTGGGTTGTGGAAATCAGATAGGCAGCCACTTCATGCAAATACTATAATTTAGCTGCATTTAATTCAACTGAAAGCTAACAACAACAAAGAAAGAGATCGCCGGCAGTCATCGCACTGTGTGCTGAGCTCGCCGTCCGAGCAGGGTTCCGATTATGGAGCACATTCTGAAAAGAACAAGATCTTAACTTGTATGACACTTACCCGGCTCTACAGCATACTTCGGCGTCGTTCTCGCTGCGTATAGAGTCACAGGACGCGTGCAGCCAGCGCCGGCAGCCCTCGCACTGTATGATGAGCTCGCCGTCCGAGTAGGGCTCCGAACACACGCAGCACATCACTAGTGACGCGCATGGAGCACATTCTACAGGATAACAAAAAAAATAAGTCAGTCTTAGGCTCGTGGCTAATTGATAACAGCCACATGGGTCGACTTTAAAGGTTAAGCAACTAGATAGGTGACTATCCATTCCACCTCCGAGCCCCAAAAAGCACGTCAAGCCATTGGTCTTGGCTATCATTCTAAGATACTTTGACAGTTGTTACAACAAAAACAACATATATTTATTTGCAGGCAACTTTGGCCCATAGATATTACGGGTACGGGGTTTGTTACGGGTAGTAGGAGTAAGAAAAAAAGTTAGACAGTCTTGCAAAGGCGTATGAATATACCAGCCCATTAATGTCCCACTGCAGAAGTTACCGAAGCGCATAACCTTTCAGGTTGATGTGTACCTGTATAGTTGTCGCACCAGGTGAGCGTCTGCCTGGTCCCGCACACGAGACAGCGGCGGCAGCGCTCGCAGCGCCAGGGCCCGCGCGGCACGTCTGCCAGCGTGGGGCGCGCGCAGTACGTGTGCCACGTGGTGTCGCAGTCGTCGCACAGCAGCAGCAGCGTCTCGTCGCCGCGCGCGCCGCAGCCCTCGCACACCGTGCAGTCCAGGCAGCGCCAGCCTTGCGTTACTATTACTTGAGATACCTGTTTGTAAGGGTTATAACTTATTTTACGCCATCTTTTGTGTCAATTAAGACAATTTTGTGTCGCGTTTAATTTTTGAGGTTGGGGCATTTTTTATCACGGGGATATGGGACAAAGAGCACAACATAGAATTCTAGAGTGCATGTCATGTTCATAATTCCCGGATTTTAGACGAGGTATTATGAACTTCCTTTCTTGAACTTTAGGTAAATTAGCTTTACTTATTCCAATCTCTGATCATGACTGAAAGCTGAAATAAATGCTATTATATTCTATTCTGAAATAATACATTATTCCTTCGTGAGCTGTAAATTACCGTCGGAAATCATGATGAGCTGAGGACCTTTTAGCATTTGAGTTATTTTTTGTTGTAAGCTTGAGTTGTCCCACTCGTAGGCAAAAGCCCAAAAGTCTCCACAATGGTTCTTACACCTTTTTAACTGATTTTAATTATCATGGCAATAATCCCTTTTTAGGGTTCCGTAGCCGAATGGCAAAAAACGGAACCCTTATAGATTCGTCAAGTCTGTCTGTCTGTCTGTCTGTCCGTCCGTCTGTATGTCACAGCCACTTATTTCCGAAACTATAAGAACTATACTGTTGAAACTTGGTAAGTAGATGTATTCTGTAAACCGCATTAGGATTTTCACACAAAAATAGAAAAAAAACAATAAATTAAGGGAGTCCCCATACTTAGAACTGAAAACCAAAAAAAAAAAAACATCAAACCCATACGTGTGGGGTATCTATGGATAGGTCTTTAAAAATGATATTGTTGTTTCTAATATCATTTTTTTCTAAACTGAATAGTTTGCGCTAGAGCCACTTCCAAAGTGGTAAAATGTGTGTCCCCCCCCCCCTCTAATTTCTAAAGTAAGAGGAGGACAATTCTGAAAATATTTAGGATTGTAGAACGTAAAAAAAACTATCAACGAAAATTGGTTTCAATAAGATATGATGTTTAGTTTTTGAGATACGGGACTTTTTAATCAAACTGCAGCAGTAACTTTGTTTTTCATAAACATACTATGAAAAACAAATTTAGTTTTGCGGTTGTGTGGAAGTTTACTAACTAATACTACTAACTAATAAATGACAGTTCAAAATATTGTTATTATATTTTTTGGAGCTATGGAACCCTGTGTGCGAGTAAGACTCGCACTTGGCCGGTTTTTTTCCTCTGATCCTCCACGATAAACAACTCACCTTAATATTAACACAATAAGGGTGATACGTCTGCCCGCACTGCGCGCATGCAATAAGACATCCTTCAGAATCTGTCCCGATAGCGCCGCACATCACGCATAGATCTTGTGTTAGTACGAATTTGTCTTTACTCGAACATAGCACTAGTTTATTCTCCACACCTAAAAGAAAATAAAATAATAATTATAATTGCTGACAGAAAAGTTAATAGTTAAAAGGCTGTTTATTTATGTTGTTTTAGGAAGTGAATTTACTCGTCATATTGAATGTCTTACAGTACTACGATTTACATAATACGCTTCGGCAATAAACGTCTTTCAAAAGGCGCGATGAATATTTTTTCTGAATAGTTGACGTCGGAAAAGTAGAATAGAATGATGGCTGGAATCACCTAAATGACAGCCAGCCTGGACAAAAATATCTTTAAAAAAACTGTTGTTACCCGGATCATCTTCAGGAGCCTTATTATCAGGTGCCTGCGGTCTTTGCAGTCCTAATCCTGGTACGCCAAAAACTCCCCTCATCTTTGGTTTAGATCCTCTCTTCCGCCCAAAGTCCAGAACATTCCTCTGTCTCTTCTGGAAGCCCAGTTTGCCAGCCGGAGGGAACCCGCCCTTTAGCTTGTATCCACCTATCTTCTTTTTCGCCACTTTCGCTGAGACTGTGAATGGTTTACCCTTGCCAAGACCGACATCCGGCTAAAGGAAAAAAGAAGGTATAAAATTGAGTACTTGCGACTATAAAGGGTAAATTAAATTCGCTAGCGAAACTGTACAGGGGGTCTACTCTCTTTCTCCGAAACGTAACTTCGGCAACGAACGAATATTAAACGTAGTTACGTTTGTGACCCTTATCTTTATCGTTTGCGGACGCACACAAGAAGTTCGAATTCAAAGACAATTAACGTGAACTAATGTATTAAATTTTATTTTGTGCGTCCCCAAATGATATAAAATAAGGTCACAAACGTAACTACGTTTAACTTTCATTCGTCGCCGAAGTTACGTTTCGGAGAAAGAGAGTAGACCCCCAGACGTGATACGTATTAATAATTAAACTTAAGAAAATATTAAATCTAAGGATTCTAGGTAGGCAGCTAATGGCCTCTTCCAAAAGATATGAGGCATCCTTGTAAGCTCAAGTAAAAAGTTATATTAATCTTAATGCAAAGGTGACTGAAAACAAAGCTGGCAAGAAATTACCTTAGGTTCTATAGCAAGAGGATCCTGCTCTTGCTGCGAATTTTCATCACCAAACGATGAGTCTTGGGATGTTGAGGCAACTGTGTCTTCGTCGAAAGCTGATAAGAAAGAAATGGGTATTTTAATAAGTCATTACTATTGTGCATTCACGGAAACGAGTTAGTATAGCGCCTTCTCTGTCGCACATTATCATACAAATGACAAAGACAAAAAAATTTTTTTTAGGTTCGGTGGGCGTTAACAATACCTTAGAAATGTAAATGCGCGTTAACACTGCGCTTCTTAAAAGTTCGCTTAGTTTATTGCGGCTTCATCAGTCGTATAAATTGAGAGCCATTTATTTGGTAAGAATTTTTTATAGGTATTTTTTTATATCTAATAGATATGAAGGAAAGCAATAAAATCGTGACGAATTAATTATTAATTTTAGTTTATTATAATATACAAGTTATTAAGGCATGTCATCACTCTCCGACGACGTATCACTACTGTCGTCGTTTCCTACATTTATTACGAATCTTTCTGTCATTACTTCCACATTTCTATTCATAGCATCCATTTTGGCCTCAACTATTTCTATGACATGCTTTATACATTTTTTCCATTTTTCTGCATCAATATTTTGAATAGATTAATTTAATACAATTTTTATTAATTCTGCCGATTTATGTGTTTTCATGTGTGAAGCTACATTTCCTTTAACTTGAGCCCACACTAGTTCACTAGTTGAGCATACAGTCACAAGTAATCACGCACGTCTGCACACTGCACAGTACGAGAAGTATGAGTAGACTAAAAAGTACTCGTACTGTGTACACCGCCTTAGCGCTTATGACTGACCAATTGCAGTTAAAAAATTGTGTGAGTGAGATAGCGCTCTACTAACTCGTCTCCGCGAATAGACTATAGTTGTAGCAAGCGCACATCGTGTGACTTCTTTGTCATTGACATAGGGTTTAAATTGCAATGATTGACGGCCACTAGTGCGTAAAAGGCAACAATTGTAGGGGTTGTTTTGTTGAATACTTACATGTAGATTTAGAGCCAGTCAACTGCATCTGTGCCTTACATATAGGACAGCTGTACTCATATGATGGATTCAGTTCTTTCTTCTGTCTGTATTGCTGAGGTTCCGCGTCAGGATCGCACATTCCATGCACATACCTATACCAAAAAAAAAAAACATTATTACCATATTTATGTTTGTGTTTAAATGCAAGAAGAATGTTTAAAACATGTATTTAACACCAGAAAAATAAAATAATGTTGTTCGTCAGTTTACGTCAGAATAAAGTGTGTGAATTACTTGCTCCTTTCTTGCTTTATAATATGGGCAAAAATGAATCAAAATGTTTATTTTACATAGACATACAACAGAAGCAACGTGATTTGAATTGGTCGCCAACATACTAATACTGTTAGTCTGCGTTATCCCACTGCTGGGCAAAGCCCTCTCCCCATAACTTCCATTTTATTTTAACCCACGGCCAATGTAGACTTCAGGTCGCTGGTTTTGTCGAGCCGTCCCGTCATCTTTGGACGTCTTGTATGGAAAATAAGCAGCAAGAAAATCTGCTGTTACCCTAAGCTCTATGGTAAAAGTGACTGACCTCTTGCAGAGTATACATCGTATCATATCTCTGTAGGCGGCGGCGCGGTAGGCCCTCCGGCACAGCGGGCAGCACGAGCCCTTGTTGCGCTGCTGGTAGCACGAGTCGCACACCGTGTAGTGCGCGTGCCAGCGCGACGACGGACCCGCGCCCGGCGACCGGGAGCCGCAGTCCGAGCACACGCGGCAGCACTGGTAGGGAACACCACAATTATATTGGAGAAGCTATCATGGCCCCTACCACGACGTCTTAAAGCAGTATTGTTTTAAAATGCGAAATGTGGGTGTAACTACTATTAGGTACACCTCTGCCAAGCCCTTTGGGGATTATAGACGTGATATTATGTATATCTATCATGTATTCTAAGACTTGAACTGTAGAAGTATTAGAAACAGAATGGCAAGTTCCTCACTCTGCATTGAAAAGGAAGGATCCAACAACCCGAAGGGCACTGTAGGAGCCAATGATTGTAGGCACCGTACACTATCACAATGTTGATGTTGGTTTAGTTGTGGAGCAAAAGAGTTTTAAAGTTATATTAAAAAGAAGTTACTAGTTAAAGTGGTAGCGATTCTTTCTCTAGACAAGTGGTTAGTTCCACAGTTGTTGTCTGACTCGCTCTGCCTTGCTTGAGAAGCTACAATTATAGCGTAATATTTGTGACGCACGACATCCAAGTAGGTTGCTGCGTTCGCAAAGTAAATGTACGGTTGATGAGACCGTACAGGCACTGTTAGGTTACTGGCGCGGATAACTCTGATAGCGCGACGTAAGATTTTGCGAGACGTCAGGAATGAAACGTAGTTCGTATGTGGTGTTGCAGATGACGCCACACTGCTTCATTCTTCGTGGATTAACTCACCTTACACTTCCAACCATACTTTGGCACGGTAGCCATGACAGGGCGCAGACAGGTGGCGTGGTACACCTTGTCGCAGTGCTCGCAGGTCACGGCGCGCGCGTCGTGTCCCACGGGCGGTAGGCCCGTCGCGCCCGTTTCGCCGCGACACACCTGGCATGTTCGGCAGGAACGACATGACCAGCCCGAGCGAACACCTGGTGAAATAGGTATGGGGATTAGGCTTATTTAAGAACATGACCGGCCCCGGTCTTGTAGTAAAAGATGTAAAGTGACGGTCGCGTGACGGTCGCCCTGCTTCGTATCCATAGTTCGTATAAGATTGTACAAACTAGTCTTTACTAAACAGAAGCCACTTCAAGCACATAAAAGTTTAAGGCAGGTACGATAGGTTTTCAGAATAATTGTACATTACGACAGATAGAATTACAAAATTTGACAAAAATTGTAGGTGACTATAATAAACCACCACCCCAAATTAGGCATGAAAGTCATACAAACAAAATAAGTAGGTACAGTCAGCCTCAAAAAGAAGTCACCTAAAAGAATTTATTTAATCGTCTACAATTTGTTTTCCATAATATTGTAACAATATTTAGTTACAATGAAGAACCCAGTGTGTAAAATATTTTCTGGCTACAAATTGATATAATATTATGACACAAAGATTGCCGACAGTCAAATGATCTAGTCAATGTTTACATCTTTTTGAGGCTGACTGGAATTTTTGGGCTCAAAGACTACATTTGCTGCTACATCATCAAAATTACAGTACCGTAACCTAACCTGTTTAGAGCCCAAATAGTTGATGTTAGAACAGTACGTACCTGGTAACTGCGCGAGACCAACACACGTCCCGTGGTAATGCGCGCCGCAAGTGACGCACGTCATCAGGTTAGCGATATCGCCGATTGTTCTACATGTTCTACAGTCTATGTCTGCAGTACCTGCAAATTAATACACTCGTAAAAAAACTTCTTAAAACACATTATACTGCTATCACAATTATTTTACCTCGAAATGTAAATACCATGGAGTCAGGGACCAACTAATTGGGTTAAAAGGTTAATCGGTTGGACCTACGAGGGTCCATGCGAGCTCTTACTACAAAACTCCAAAAACTTGCGTGAACACCAGACACGCTGCTGTTTGTTTTTGTTTTGTATTTTCTTCCAAACTGACTTATTAACTTGATAGAGTTTGGTAAAAATTATGAACTCTGTGCTTGAACTGTTTATTATAGGCTGATTAAGCCTATAAATAATAAGGGTTTACCTGTACTCTAGGGTTTTTTACCTAACCCTTAATAATAACCAGATCAAAATTCCAGGTTTGGTATTGGTCCCTGCATGGAATATATTTCCATAATTTATTGACTGATTATAAACTTACACATAAGAGGCACTTGATAAAGATGGTCCTTGCAAAAGGAGGATTTAGTCTGGAAGTCCACAAATCCCCCTGTAGCAAGTACACATGGCAGATGAAAATATTTGCTGCAGCTCATCTGTAACAAAAAACAACATTATGATAAGTAATGCTACAGTTCCTTATATACAATCCATGTTTTTAGAAATTGCACTGTTTTGCACATATTTAAAACTCACTTTACAAGGTATGCTTGCACCATGTCTGCTACAAAAGGCACATTTCCTCATCAGAGCGGTTGACACAATCCCTTTGACCCTCGCTTCTTCCAACTGGTCTTTATCCTCTTCAGAATTTGTGGTTGCAAACACATGATCCTGAAAAGGCGGGCTGAACTCAAGGCAGCACCGATGGACATACAATGCTCCAGATGATACCACCCCTGATAACTCTAGCACATCAGCATGGCCAATGATTGACAACTCATCTGTGTGTTCCATGTTATATAGAGGAGTTCTGTAGAAAGAAAAACATATGAAAAATATCTAGAAGTGTTGTGAACGATGTCATCTATGTCTATTCGAGAAATGAGGACAGTTGTTTAGTGATTCAATACCTTATCATTACCTACTTCCTGGTTTATGCTATCAGCTAAACTTGAAAGACGTATGTTGATGATGACTAAGACAATTATGTAAGGAAAGGAAATCACAAAAAAAAAAAAACAGAAAAGCTTTCATTTACTTGCACTTGTTGAAAGCCTTTTGACGCCTGCTCAGAGGTAATGCTAGAGGGTGTTGGTTGGGGTCCACAAGCTCAGGCGGCGGGGACACCAGCCCCGGCGTCACCGGTGTGCTGGGGGTGCTCGACGGCGTGGTGGCGTTAGTGGGTGTGGCCCCACCAGAGTTGCATATCGCTGGGGTGCCGTCTCCTTCGCCTAGCTTGCACGCTATCTGCCGCATCTCTCCTTGCCCTAATTGACTGCGTTCGCTTAGGTTGCATAGGGCGCATAGTTTTCCAGGCCTAGATAAGGATAAATTTGTTATAGTATGTTGTCATAGAACACATTAAGCTAAATTGATCTTAGGCAAACAAATAATTGGATTTCCAACTTGAATAGTTAAATTTTTACCATTTCTCCGGCATATAAGGTGGTTCTTCTGGTATGGGTGGAATAGAGAAATCGTCATCATCCATCATATCTTCGAGGGAATCATCTCGACTCCCACGGTGCCTCTTAGCGCCCCTAAGAGATCCTGCATTACCTCCTCTGTACCTGTTAATAAAGTTTGAAGAGCTTTAAAGAAGAAATGAGAAGGCTGTGACGTGAAACAGGAAATATGTATACAAAAATTGAATACAAACAAGAGGAGCCGGAGTTTCGCCAGAAGCCGAAGGTATCTAGAAAGCTCCGATATTGGACGAACTGTTACGTTGCTCGATGGAAGACGTCATGTCTTCGATTGAGGCAGAGGCCAAAAATTTCGAAGTGTTTTTAATTGACAAGCGTTAGACTATTGTAATGATTTCGTGAAGTTTTTGCTGTCACAATAAACTTTAAAAAAAAATATGAATTGAATTTCTTAGGGTTATTCTTCAGCCGAAGTTTGTGGCGATAGCCAATTAATCAGCTTCGTCTACAACTGGCTTTGGCCAGAATTATCCTTTGGTTGGATACTACAAATAAAGTAATGGAAAACTGACATGTAGTTGAAAGCGACAGGCTGATACATAGACAAATTACATCTCTGCTCGAGGTTGGAATTGAGTCTTGATTCAGCTGTGTATAGATTGATTTTCGTTCTGGAATAACAAAGCTCAAGTGATTCTATACTTGAGCTGTGATCAACCTATTGAAGCGAAAACTTGAAAAATATTCTGTAATATGGACCTTAGAGGTGCTAAATAAATCTTTTTGAGGTGTATAAAACCTCTTGTTTGCAATACATTACTCATAGATAAACCGAAAGGAAATAAGCTAGGTAAATGGCTAGGTTGGATAAAATGGTTCATAATTGTTGTATTTTTTATATTCAGGGTGTTACATCATTTCAAGAAATGGTTTTTAGAGAAAAGTACTGCATGCGTAGCATGACCACTGTAGAAACGAGTTGTGTCTACAGAAGAATCAACATAATGACAGATAGACAAATAATGTGTCAGTTTGTCGATTCTTCCGTCAACATTCATTCGTTTCAACCGCGTTCATGCTAAAGCGAAGTAGCAAGAAACTTAGTTCACTTTGAAAATATCTAAAAGCATGATTTTCTACAATAGAGTTTTGCAAAAGATTGTGTTTTTTATCAACTATTACCCATTTATCTAAAACATACAAAAAGTACTGTTCAATCTTAATATATCATTGATTTTATATTACCTTCTAACTATCTTGCCCTCTCGAACCAACTTAGGACCTTCCTTCCTTGGTCGACCTGGTCCCCTACGGCCAGAGGTAAAGAATGGCCGTGTATAGGTTTGATGATGGAAGAATGCAGGTTGTGACACACCGCCATGGGGAGAAGCTGGTTCCTCGCCCCTGGGTGATGATGCACATGATGTTGGGGTTGATCCAGGTCCTGTGTAGAAATCTAAAATATTTTTTGTAATTTTATTTTTATAATATTTTTTTAGAACATATAAACACATAACACACATAATTATGACATATAATTATTTTTTATCTAACCTTGGTGACGTTTTACATTAAATTCATTCCATTTTATTTGTATTTAATAAGCAACATACAAAATACAAACAAAAAATAAAATTTACAATCACCACACAACCTAAACATTTATTACATTTTTGCTTTAGCCAAAGTATTTAGAATTCATACAAGTAGAATAAATAGAATGTAAATATCCCAAAGAATTTCTATACAAAACAAGGGAAGGACTAAGGTTCACAGGGCAAAATCTAATAAACAAACAGTCAGAAAGTTCCATTTTCATCAAAGCATGTTTAGATAATTATTTATATTCTCGATACCAATTTAAAGCACTTTTTACAATGAGTTAATTAATATTAAGCTATTCTTACCTGACGACGGCGGGGCTTCGCCTTCCTCTTCAGACCCATCGTCAGCTAACAAATCAACGTCCAAAACGTTATCGTCCTGTACGTCCATCTAAAATGTGGAAATATAGAATTACAGACGCTATACACTCCACTTTATGTAAATGTTTTGTGGTTATGACGAAATTATTTACAACTCGCATCGAAACGAAGTAATGAGACCGCCATAATGAACGAGAACGACAAGTGTATACCAAAGTAAACTTCCAAACTTACCGCAACACGCTGCGATGGACACAAAACTTGTCAAATTTAGGAAATAAAACTTAAATACGGTAATAAAATCATTTTTCTATTTATAATTACATTGAAAACACAAAAACAGAAAAATTATACGACTCGCGAAACGCGAACGAAACGAAGCGCATAATAGTGATGTTACTCCTACCGTATATTTTAAAGTAAATCGAATAATTTTTCGATTTTGACATTTTAAGAATCGATTTACAACGGGAGTCTAATGCCGGCTCCACACACATGGTTATCATCCACGTTTCTAGAACACAAACCATTACGAATTAAAACAGTTCGGGTGGAAGCGACAGGATGGACGGCCGTGTATCATATTTTATTCAACATAAAACCTGTCAGTGACCGGCCAATTGCAAAAATTTAAGAAAAAATGGAATTTCGCGACCACTCTGCCACTTCCACCTTAAGTTGCGTAGGAAAAATTGCATTTACAAATCCGAATTGTCTGGTATTGTCAAGAATATTATCGCCAGATCTAACCGCAACTACTTTTTAACCCCCGACCAAAAAAGAGGGGTGTTATGAGATTGACGTGTGTATTTGTGTGTCTATCTGTGGTATCATAGCTCCTAAACGGATGAACTGATTTTGATAAAGACTGTTTCGTTTGAAAGGTGTCTTAATCGAGAGTGTTCTTGGCTATGTATCTAGAAAATCTGCTCAGCCATTTGAAGATCATCACCTCTTTTCATTTTGATGAGGGGATCTATACAACTTCCATTCGGTCGATCGATTGATTCGTAAATTGGAAATTTTGCCACTTGTCACCATGGGCATCGCCAGGGGGAGGGAGTGATTGCACATACCGCCCCCCCCAAGGTTCAGTTTTTTTTAACTTTCCCTGTTTCCTGTAACTGGCGAGAAGAGGCGCAACACCCAAAAAAAGTGAAAGGAATGGGGAGGCTTATGCCCAGGAGTGGGACAGTCAAGGCTACGAAAAAATAAAATAAGTTTAAAAATCATGAAATGAAAATTAAATTAAATATTAACAAAACACCCGACACAAAAAGCCCAGAAAAAAAAAATCAAGCGCGTCGTAGCGTCGGGGGACCGCTTATCAGTCTGGCTTATTTTTATTTTTTTCTTTTTTCTGGCTTCGCACGGTTTGTGCATTTAGCCAGTGTCAAGTTATTTAGATTGAAGGAGACAAAGTTCAGTCTGGCTTAGCTACTTAGCACAAGAACAAAACAAAGTGAACCACCGACCCAACGACACGTGGATTCATTTTTTTTAATGTTTTGTAGAGGTTTTTTTTTGTCAGGGGTTTTTTTTAAATTTTTGTTTAGTAGTTTTGGTTCTTAGAAAGACTTTCTATCAATTCTACTTACAGCTTGATTCAACTAACCAATTGGGTATAAATCGATGCTTTATGTTCTTGAGTATAGTTCTATAAAACCGGGGTATTGTTTGCTTTGGGTCAAAGCAACAATGTATCTATATTACTATACTCTTTGCAACAATGTGAGAACTTGGTTTTATCGCATGCTAAACGAAGTTTATATAAAAACTAGCTGATACCCGCGACTTCGTTCGCGCGGAAATTTTAAGGTGTATGTGTGAGACTGCCTCGTTGTTAGAGTGATCGCAAGCACGACTGCTGAGCTTGAGGTCCCGGGTTCGATTCTCGGATCGGGCAAAGTGTTATTGGGTTATTCCATCAGGAATTTTTGAGTAGCAGCCACGAAGTCTGGATTTAATGTCCGGTTGATGGGGATCGCCCCTTATTACATAGAGCTTCAACATAACTGGCGAAATGAGGATGTACGATTAAATACACCTTTAGTAAGGAATGATGTTTTGTTGTTATGTGTGAGAACTGACGGTCTGATCGTAATGTGATTATGTCGGTGATGACTACAAAGGGCGTGCTTTAGGGTGGTGTAATTCTGGGTGGCAGAGGTCCGAAACAAAATTAAAAAGCGTTGAAGCGACACTATAATATGGCTTAAAAGTTGGAACATATTTTTTTCAAAGTGAACAATACGGCGCATTGTTGGGCACTATTTATTGCAAAACTACCTGGTAATCAAAATTGGATTGGCAAGTTATTTGGAATATTTGGCATGCGTCGAATTAAAACGCTCTCTCCTTTAGCAAATCCTGTAATAATGGTGGTTTAACGGTATGAGAAACAGGGTGTAAAGTTCCTCAATACTCCATCGAAAAGGGAGGATCCTCCGACCAGACAGGTGTTGGGTCTGGTGGGCAACTGCCCGACAGTTGTTGTCGGGTTTCTCCATAGTCTTAAGTCAATGTAAACTTTGCTTGCTTGATGTAGGCAATTGATGTTAGTTCTTCCGTCGCGTCATAAAATCAAAAACAAAATATTTTATTTTACATAGGCCTACAGGGGCACTTATAAAACGTCGACAAAAGGGGCACGGTTCGGGTTGGTTGTTTCCTATGGAGAAAAGCCGGCAAGAAAGTCCATGGTTACTCTTTTAAAATCATTTGGTTCTAAAATATTTGAATGTTACAGCGTTTGTACCTAAGTATGAGAGGACAGCGTAGGCCCGACAATAAGTCGTCGCTTACAACAAAAGGTAGAAAAAGATAATACGTGAAAAAAAAGAAAACAAAAATTACAAAGCCTACAATGTCCACACATTCACAAAAAATATGAATGAAAAAGAATCAATTAAAAAGTAAAAATAAATAAGAACAATAACTTAAACAATTGACACAAATGTCATAGATGGCGCTGTAGTACTTTTTGTAGTAAGTTGCTTTTTGTAGGTCGCTACATCACTCCCCTCCGGAGACCGGAGGTCGATAGTCGAATGAGACAGCTTGTAGTATTATGCTGTGCCAGTTGGAATTTCGTTGCCGCATTGTTCACGGTGAGTCGGAACAGACTGTGGTGGTGAGGCGAACCCCAGTGAGTCGGGGCCGGCGCTGCGTTTGCTTCAGCGCGTCGGACGTAGTGCAGCGCTGCGATGTGGCAGACAGCTAGAGAGGTGTCGACCGGGAGGTAGTAGAAGCTCTCGACCGGCCGAAAAGGCAGTGTGCTGTGCCAAAGTCGCTTGATGAGAGGCTGAGGGTGCTGACCAGGAATGCGCTCCAGCTGCATGCTGGTGGTCAGGAATACGCATTTGAAGCTGGCTGGCTGTGAGACTCGCTAAACTAAAGCTTGAAGGAAGTGATGATGATGACGTCACGTTGCTCGAAGGCTGCGCTGACGTCCATTTCTGGGTCACCAGTTTAGCAGTTTGAGGAACAGGGTGTAAAGTTCCTCAATACTCCATTGAAAAGGGAGGATCCTCCGACCAGACAGGTGTTGTGTCTGGTGGGCAACTGCCCGACAGTTGTTGTCGGGTTTCTCTATATAGTATTAAGTCGAAAGCAAGTTAAACTTTGCTTGCGAGATGTAGGCAATTGATGTTAGTTCTTCCGTCGCGTCATAGATGGTGCTGTAGCACTTTTTGTAGTAAGTTGCTTTTTGTAGGTCGCTACAGTGGCTTTTATAATATTACTGCCAAGCTTTGTGATACGAAGCCTGGTGCCGTTGCACAGTTTTGGTACATCAAAGTTTCTCATCAGTAGAACTAAAACGCCAACTTTAAGCTCCATCTTATGGGAACAGCACGCCCGTTAGCTCCAGGGAGTTGAATAATTCAACGGGGTCATTAGCCATCACAGTGTCTACGGATGTGTATACTTTAAAATCGCCGACGATCATGTCTTAAATTTCGTTTTGTTTATGACCCAATCGTTCTTTAATCACTATTTATTTTGAATGGTTAAAAAAACGAAAACTATTTTGTAAATGATTGTTGTGATGTGTTTTTGAAAATGATTTGAAAATCATAAAGCATTATAATAAAACAAAATACCTAGTTACAAAAAGAGAACACCCCGGTTGGAGATCGAACCCGCGTTGTTTTGGAATACTTACAGCATTAAAAAATTACCACAAAAAGTGCATACTGACTGCGGATACGAACTCGATACCTTTTGCTTGGCAGGGCGGTCATAGAGCCGCCAGGCTACTTACTTTGATGACAAATGGTTTTGAAATAGCCGGTTTATTCTAATGCTTGTCATGACAGTTGTCAGTTGTCAAACAGTTGAGAAATGTGGACTAAATGCAATATTGCTCATCCCCCTAAGTTATTAGCGCGATAATATATAGCCTATGTTACTCGGTAAAGATGTAGCTTTCTAATGGTGAAAGAATTTTCAAAATCGGTCCAGTAGTTTTTGAGTTTATTCATTACATACAAAAATACAAATCTTTCCTCTTTATAATATTAGTGTAGATAAAAAAGAAGAACATTTACTTACTTTTGTAAAATGGAACGTAGGGTTTCACTTGCTTTGCTTACGTGTTTTTATTTTCATTGGTATGTATGATTATTATTTTCAAGAGATAAGATTTGTGAATGTGTGTGTAAATCACTGTGTTCATACACACTGACACTTTAGAGTTGGTTGACTTGTTTGTTAGTGGGTGTCCACCACGATACGTGTCAGATAAGTCATTATAACTTAACATTGCACTTAATAGCTTAATACAGGATTAATTACAAATAAAAAACCATGAAGTATAACTTGGTTTCTATAATACTCTTGTTAATATTTAGCATTTCATGCGAATCTTCGATATTCGAAAGTGATTCTTGTTATTCTTTTGGAAGCGGCAATGTTTTCCCCGGCGGTGCTAGAAAGATTGATCACAAATTACAGTTTACTAAGGCAATGAGTGAGTATTTATTAAAGTTAACAGTAAACAAATATATGGATAAGGTAATAATGGCACGAAACTGCTAAACATTTCGTTGTTTTCTTACAATTTCTAGTCTCAAAACCGGCGCCGGAATGGGAAGCCACGGCAGTTGTTAATGGGGAAATTACTCAACTTTCATTATCTAGCTTCAAAGGGAAATACTTGGTGTTCTTTTTTTACCCATTGGATTTGTAAGTAAACCTCTCAGACATATTTTGGCTATTGATATCTAATCTTGTAATTTTAGACGACTGAAACTACAGTGTATAACTAAACAAAATCTTAATCTACTATATGACACCCAATCAACCCATACATTAATTAATGACCATTTTATTGTTCAGATTGCCATACATTTCTGACCTAATAAGTAAAACACAGTTATACCTGTCCACATCTAGTTAACATTTTTATTTTTGTTTCAGCACTTTTGTTTGCCCTACAGAAATCTTGGCATTCTCTGAAAGGGTTGAAGAATTTAGGAAGATTAACACAGAAGTGGTAGCATGCTCAGTAGACTCTCATTTCACACACCTTGCCTGGATAAATACCCCACGTAAGGAAGGAGGCCTTGGAAAAATTAATATTCCACTATTGAGTGATTTAACTCACTCCATTGCCAAAGACTATGGTGTATATCTAGAAGATGTTGGTCATACTTTAAGAGGACTGTTCATTATTGATGAAAAAGGCATTTTGAGGCAGATAACGATGAATGATTTGCCTGTAGGACGATCAGTCGATGAAACTTTAAGGCTAGTGCAGGCATTCCAATACACAGATAAGCACGGCGAAGTGTGCCCAGCTGGCTGGAAACCTGGCCAAGATACGGTATGTATGAAACAAATAAATTGATAATAACAGATAATGTTTTAATCTATACTTACTAAGTGTTTCCAGATAAGCTTTTAATGTTTAGTATTTTTTATCAATTGCAGATAATACCGAACCCAGATGAAAAGAAGAAATATTTCGAAAAAGTAGCAAAAAATTAAAGGTGTAAGTATTTTGCTAGGATAGATCAGAGACAGATCATATGTTGGCATACATTGTGTTCTTAATATTCACAATTTTTTTAAAATTACAGCTACTGTAAAATTTATATCACAAATTCAGGTATTACTTGAAAAAGTTAAGTTAATACAAACATATTGCTTGTAATATAAACTAATTTCAAATTAATTAATACTAAAATTAGCTGAATATTTATTGTCAAGTATCAAGTAATTTGATTGACTGTTATTTCAGACAGAATCACGGCAGCAAACAAGTGTTTGTTAATTATGTATCTTGTTTCCATAAAATCCACTAAAAAGAGTTAAAAAGTTGAATTTTCTTGCTCTTTTATCACTAAATAAAAAATGCTTTTATTATTACTGGTTTGGTACCATATAAACTCAGCCTTAACAATTTACTCAGAACTAAATTATGAATGTGCCTTAATATACAAAAAGGCGAAATTTAATTCTATGATTGTGATTGCTTGTTAAAGAAAACAAAAAATACTCTTGAACAATTGTACTCACATTGTTACTGAAATTAAAAACCTGTGTTAACATTACTATAGATAGGTATGTACCTATAAATATCATAAGCTGAAATTATCTGGTTTTTGGAAAGAAAATAATCAATGGGTCTAAATAAAACTTAAGTCAAGTGATGTGATTGCCCATTGATATTTTTAAGCAATTACAGCTGATGATTTGTAAGATAATTGTTGTGTTGATTGCAGTTCTAGAAATAAATCAGGCATTAAAGCTTTGCAGTAAAATAATGAAAATTAAATCAATATTTTTTTATATTGATCATCACATCAATATGATTTTATCATCACAGTAAGAAGACTGAATAATGTGAAACTTAAGATGACTTTGTTTGATAATTTATATTGTAGGAGTTTAAAGTAGGTAGGTACTTACAAATCAATAACAGAATTATGTGGGATAGATTATTTTTGTAAAACTTAAATTAAAAAAAAAAACACTTTCTTAATAAATTGATGAGAATTAATAAGATTAATTTGAATA
Organism: Cerastis rubricosa; assembly: GCA_949152445.1. NCBI lineage: Eukaryota > Metazoa > Arthropoda > Insecta > Lepidoptera > Noctuidae > Cerastis > Cerastis rubricosa. Next base: position 5,976,132 of record OX424532.1, read on the forward strand.
CCTCCTTCCCCTCCCTACCTACAGCACACAGGGCAGAAAGAAAATGCATAGGTACAGTAGATGGTATCGAAATACAAGTAATAATTAATATAGCACAGATGTGCGGTTTATTCTGCAATAATAATCGGGTGATATTATGCCACTACTACACTAGGTGTTGGCAGATAATATAATAAAGTGATCTCAAAGCTTTTCCTGGTTTGTTGCTATATTTTAATTTTGTCATCTCACTCTACAAAGTATATCAGAATCGACCCGCGATGAAAAGGCGCCGTTTGCAGAATTGGAATTTTCTATGCAGGAGATGATTGTTTCGCCTTATTTTCATTATCGCCACCCTGTAAGTTTATAAGAAAATGTGAGGATAATCGTGTGTATGTATTGTCCCACAAGCTGTTTCAGGTTCTATTTGGTACATCTTAATGAACTAAGAACAGGGAGGAGTACTCGGAGTACCTCCAAGCGATTCCCTACTTACATGGCACATGAATATATTATACCTATGGATTGATACAAAAAAAAAAAACACAAACATGAGATGATGACTCATCTGCCGAGCTTTTTCCCAATAATGTTGGGGTCTGCTTCCAGTCTAACCGGATGCAGCTGAATACCAGTATTATTTTATATGGAGCGACTGCCTATCTGACCTCCACAACCCAGTTAGTACTGGGTAATAAATTAATATAAGGTACCCATGGGTAAGACTGGTTGTCAGACTTGCGAACCACTGACCACCTGTAACGAGTTAACGACTGTCAAAGATGTACAAACCGGGACTAACTGCCGAAGCACACAAATCCTAGGGTTAAAGCTCTATTTAGCTTCGGAGAGACCATGCTTATCAACGCTATATCTGTGGGATATGATATTCATAATAGTCCAATTCGTTTTCGGTCATGGCGCTCAAACTCAGCGTAGATTAGCCAATGGGACGGCACAATGATCGACCAATGTTTTAACATAACGAACCTACTTTCTGCTTAGCGCGTGGGTAACATACCGCTAACTTTGAAACTCCGGGCTGATACTGAAAAAACCCTAAGCGTTCCTGCACACGATGCTGTCACCGAGCCGCCGCCGTCGCCGCGCCGACGTCGGTAAATATTTATTATTTTCATCTGCTCGCCAATTTTTAAGTCATTTTATGTTTTTTTTTTACCTATCTTTCCTTAGTTTCTGGCAAAAGATTTTGAATAACTGTATTCGCCTCGTCTTTAAAAAAATCTGGGGTCAACATTTCAGAATCACTTGAACTCATCTACACTAATATTATAAAGAGGAAAGATTTGTATTTTTGTATGTAATGAATAAACTCAAAAACTACTGGACCGATTTTGAAAATTCTTTCACCATTAGAAAGCTACATCTTTACCGAGTAACATAGGCTATATATTATCGCGCTAATAACTTAGGGGGATGAGCAATATTGCATTTAGTCCACATTTCTCAACTGTTTGACAACTGACAACTGTCATGACAAGCATTAGAATAAACCGGCTATTTCAAAACCATTTGTCATCAAAGTAAGTAGCCTGGCGGCTCTATGACCGCCCTGCCAAGCAAAAGGTATCGAGTTCGTATCCGCAGTCAGTATGCACTTTTTGTGGTAATTTTTTAATGCTGTAAGTATTCCAAAACAACGCGGGTTCGATCTCCAACCGGGGTGTTCTCTTTTTGTAACTAGGTATTTTGTTTTATTATAATGCTTTATGATTTTCAAATCATTTTCAAAAACACATCACAACAATCATTTACAAAATAGTTTTCGTTTTTTTAACCATTCAAAATAAATCTACACTAATATTATAAAGAGGAAAGATTTGTATTTTTGTATTTTTGTATGTAATGAATAAACTCAAAAACTACTGGACCGATTTTGAAAATTCTTTCACCATTAGAAAGCTACATCTTTACCGAGTAACATAGGCTATATATTATCGCGCTAATAACTTAGGGGGATGAGCAATATTGCATTTAGTCCACATTTCTCAACTGTTTGACAACTGACAACTGTCATGACAAGCATTAGAATAAACCGGCTATTTCAAAACCATTTGTCATCAAAGTAAGTAGCCTGGCGGCTCTATGACCGCCCTGCCAAGCAAAAGGTATCGAGTTCGTATCCGCAGTCAGTATGCACTTTTTGTGGTAATTTTTTAATGCTGTAAGTATTCCAAAACAACGCGGGTTCGATCTCCAACCGGGGTGTTCTCTTTTTGTAACTAGGTATTTTGTTTTATTATAATGCTTTATGATTTTCAAATCATTTTCAAAAACACATCACAACAATCATTTACAAAATAGTTTTCGTTTTTTTAACCATTCAAAATAAATAGTGATTAAAGAACGATTGGGTCATAAACAAAACGAAATTTAAGACATGATCGTCGGCGATTTTAAAGTATACACATCCGTAGACACTGTGATGGCTAATGACCCCGTTGAATTATTCAACTCCCTGGAGCTAACGGGCGTGCTGTTCCCATAAGATGGAGCTTAAAGTTGGCGTTTTAGTTCTACTGATGAGAAACTTTGATGTACCAAAACTGTGCAACGGCACCAGGCTTCGTATCACAAAGCTTGGCAGTAATATTATAAAAGCCACTGTAGCGACCTACAAAAAGCAACTTACTACAAAAAGTGCTACAGCACCATCTATGACGCGACGGAAGAACTAACATCAATTGCCTACATCTCGCAAGCAAAGTTTAACTTGCTTTCGACTTAATACTATATAGAGAAACCCGACAACAACTGTCGGGCAGTTGCCCACCAGACACAACACCTGTCTGGTCGGAGGATCCTCCCTTTTCAATGGAGTATTGAGGAACTTTACACCCTGTTCCTCAAACTGCTAAACTGGTGACCCAGAAATGGACGTCAGCGCAGCCTTCGAGCAACGTGACGTCATCATCATCACTTCCTTCAAGCTTTAGTTTAGCGAGTCTCACAGCCAGCCAGCTTCAAATGCGTATTCCTGACCACCAGCATGCAGCTGGAGCGCATTCCTGGTCAGCACCCTCAGCCTCTCATCAAGCGACTTTGGCACAGCACACTGCCTTTTCGGCCGGTCGAGAGCTTCTACTACCTCCCGGTCGACACCTCTCTAGCTGTCTGCCACATCGCAGCGCTGCACTACGTCCGACGCGCTGAAGCAAACGCAGCGCCGGCCCCGACTCACTGGGGTTCGCCTCACCACCACAGTCTGTTCCGACTCACCGTGAACAATGCGGCAACGAAATTCCAACTGGCACAGCATAATACTACAAGCTGTCTCATTCGACTATCGACCTCCGGTCTCCGGAGGGGAGTGATGTAGCGACCTACAAAAAGCAACTTACTACAAAAAGTACTACAGCGCCATCTATGACATTTGTGTCAATTGTTTAAGTTATTGTTCTTATTTATTTTTACTTTTTAATTGATTCTTTTTCATTCATATTTTTTGTGAATGTGTGGACATTGTAGGCTTTGTAATTTTTGTTTTCTTTTTTTTCACGTATTATCTTTTTCTACCTTTTGTTGTAAGCGACGACTTATTGTCGGGCCTACGCTGTCCTCTCATACTTAGGTACAAACGCTGTAACATTCAAATATTTTAGAACCAAATGATTTTAAAAGAGTAACCATGGACTTTCTTGCCGGCTTTTCTCCATAGGAAACAACCAACCCGAACCGTGCCCCTTTTGTCGACGTTTTATAAGTGCCCCTGTAGGCCTATGTAAAATAAAATATTTTGTTTTTGATTTTATGACGCGACGGAAGAACTAACATCAATTGCCTACATCAAGCAAGCAAAGTTTACATTGACTTAAGACTATGGAGAAACCCGACAACAACTGTCGGGCAGTTGCCCACCAGACCCAACACCTGTCTGGTCGGAGGATCCTCCCTTTTCGATGGAGTATTGAGGAACTTTACACCCTGTTTCTCATACCGTTAAACCACCATTATTACAGGATTTGCTAAAGGAGAGAGCGTTTTAATTCGACGCATGCCAAATATTCCAAATAACTTGCCAATCCAATTTTGATTACCAGGTAGTTTTGCAATAAATAGTGCCCAACAATGCGCCGTATTGTTCACTTTGAAAAAAATATGTTCCAACTTTTAAGCCATATTATAGTGTCGCTTCAACGCTTTTTAATTTTGTTTCGGACCTCTGCCACCCAGAATTACACCACCCTAAAGCACGCCCTTTGTAGTCATCACCGACATAATCACATTACGATCAGACCGTCAGTTCTCACACATAACAACAAAACATCATTCCTTACTAAAGGTGTATTTAATCGTACATCCTCATTTCGCCAGTTATGTTGAAGCTCTATGTAATAAGGGGCGATCCCCATCAACCGGACATTAAATCCAGACTTCGTGGCTGCTACTCAAAAATTCCTGATGGAATAACCCAATAACACTTTGCCCGATCCGAGAATCGAACCCGGGACCTCAAGCTCAGCAGTCGTGCTTGCGATCACTCTAACAACGAGGCAGTCTCACACATACACCTTAAAATTTCCGCGCGAACGAAGTCGCGGGTATCAGCTAGTTTTTAATAAGATATTAGTCTTAATCCGACATTTCGATACAGCTTACAAAGTTAGTATCCCGCCAAATTATATATTCTGTCTATTTAAAATTTTAAGTATGGAACACACCGCCTCACTGTAGCGGGCGAACACGCTTAGATTTTTTTATTCACACTGGCCTTTTATACACTCACAAAACCTCAGCATTTTTTTCTTAATTAAGTATATTAGATTTTTTTACAGCCGACTGCCTAAACAAATCAAGTTCTATTTTTAAAATGTATTCCTACCCTAGAAAGGGAAGCATTTACTATGAGTTTTTCCCGCTCAAAGGTGGGAAGTAGCATCTTCCACTCGTTACTCGGATCAAATAAACACTACTTTCCGAGTAGGTATGAGAAATGAAAAGTAACTTTTTACAAAATTTTAATAATCTTGTTAATGTGTTTCTATCTAGTGGGGCCAATCGAAGAAATATAAGTAGCTGACTTAAAGGAACTGGTGGGACAAGACACGATCAGTATGTTTTTTTATTTAAATTATAATCCAACAGAGGGTACCTCTAAGTATATATTATATAGTGTGTGGATAGTATATCTCGTGAGAAATTTCGTGTGATAGGTACCTACATTAAACAAGCAATCACTTGCTACTAGTAGTAGCTTGAGTATTCCCGCTATTTAGAAACACGTTTCGTGCTACATATTAATTAACAATAATTATTTTGCCATGGTACACTGCCATATTCAGAATTAAAATACTCCTTATATTTGTCACGTATATTATTAGCTGTTGTAGGAACTACTTCTGTTGAATCAAATGACAAAAACTTCTCTAATTCACACCCGCTTAGAGATTCTTGCACCCTATTACGACCTCCCTTTTGTGTAAAAAATTTTGCAGTAAACAACAAGCTTTCACAACATCAACAGCCAAATCCAATGATACATTTAAAGGTCGATGAAAAATTTGCCAGTATCCCAAAGGTACATTCTACATATCGCCTCGCTCTTGTTAACCGATACTTAAAAACGGATTTTTCTGCATCAAGCTGTTGACTATTATAATTATGGGCTGTAACAACGTAAAGTCGCGTACGCGATTGCCGCCGCTCCAAGCTTACTTCGTCCGACGCCGCCTCGCCCGCTCGTACAAGGTTAAGCGTCCCGCACCCCGCTGCCGCGCGCCGCCCGCGTCGACAGTCGGCCTACCACCTCGCTAGAGAGTGCGCATGCTCAACTGCGTGGCGCCGATACCTAAACTATCGAACGTGAGCCATATACCGCGTTGTCAAGTAGTAGTAAGCTAGCCTGTTAAGTTTATACGTTGTGTGCCTGATTATATACATTATTACCATCCCGTCGCTTCATTTCTCTGCCCGCTAAAGCTACCGCCGTTATAAATGGCGCCCAACGTGGGGCACGTGCTCCGACGCGAACCACGCTACTGAGTTATACCTACTCGACCGTGCTGCCGTTATTATCATCTTGGTTCGCTGCCGAGCGTCATCGACGAGAAGATGCCGCCGAAGACACGCCGACACGCATCTAAGGATAACCACGATGTTTCCAGTAGTGACGAAGAAAGCCACGCGGTTGCTAACCCCGCGAGTACGAGCAGTACTGTGACGCCTACACCGACAACGGGTGGTAATATAATCTCCATGTCAAAAGATCAACTCACGCGACTGCTTGCCAACGTGATGCGAAGCGTCGTGACGCCAACGCCGAGCCCGCCAACCGGCGAATCAACAGGACCGACTCATCCCACCGCTACACACACTGGATCGCCGACGCTGACCCTGCATAGTAACTTCACCCGGTGCACGGCCCGCTACGACGGAGCCGCACGCGGCGCGGAAACCCTAGAAGCTTTCGTCGAGAGCGTGCTTATATACAAAGAGTGCGCAAATGTGTCCGACGAACACGCTCTTCGTGGTTTGCCTATGTTGCTGACAGGAGAAGCCGCCGTGTGGTGGCAAGGCATCAAATCAACCTTGGAGACCCGGGACGACGCGATACGCCGACTTCGGTTCATGTACGGCGCCCCTCGCCCCGCCCACCGGATCTTTCGAGAAATCTTCGCACGAGAACAAAGTCTCGAAATGTAAACAATAACCCTCCGACTGCGAACGTTATTCAAAATAACCCTCCGCATGCCACACCCAACTCTAGTTCGAATAATTGTAGTGACGCGAATTCGAAACGTGTTAGACCACGCTGTGCTTTTTGTAAAAAGTTTGGTCATTCGATAGATGGGTGTAGGAATAAAACGAAATCGACTGATAGAAATGTTGATAACGCGCCATTGTCTTGTTACGGTTGCGGTCAACAAGGAGTAATACGCTCAAAGTGTCCGACGTGTCAAGGTACATCATCCGCTGACAAGGTGAGTTTCCAAAGTGCTGTCACCCATGAATCTGACCTGTCGCACCCCACAGTTAAGATAGGAGTTGCGTCTTTATTAGGTGTCGCAGTGTTAGATACTGGTGCCACCGACAGTCTCGCTAGCCCTGGACTATATAAAATCCTCCTCGACAGCGGCGTCACATTCATGAAAACGCGCCGAAAGGTATGTCTCGCCGATGGAACGCAGCAGGTACGCGAATTGTTGATAGGTTCCACGAACGTCACAATTCAGGAACGCGTTATCCCCACCACTTTCCTAGTGATACCAGAAGCGAATAATAGGACCCTTCTAGGACAAGATTTCATCGCTAGAGCAGGTATATTGTTAGACCTCCAACATAAGTGTTGGTACTTTTCTGATTCCCCTGGGCAGAAGATCACTTTTGTGAAATCATACAGCCTCACATCCACCAGCGACACAGGGCTGACGCAGGTCGATACCACCAGCCTGGCACTGAGAAAGGATGAAGGAAAGAAGCTGTCACTTGCCCAGAAAACGCAGGTCAACCAGCTCATCGTAAATAGAGCTGAGCGCTTCACCACCGAAGGACCCCCTACAACGTATGCCACTCATCGCATTCGGGTTGACGAGAAGCAGGAGACGACCGCTTCACCACCCTGTAGAATGTCGCAAGGTAAGAAACAGTTGTTATACGGTGAGATTGAGAAAGATGTCATAGAGAACGTGAACGTGATTGCTGATGCACTAAGCCGCCCAGCCTGTTGCGAGGGAAACCCAGGTGGTTGCGAAGTAACCTTAGTGACAGTAGATGTGCCACTCAGGAAACCTGATGATGTTTGCACTAACCAGCTCAAAGACCTCGAGCTGAAGAACAATTTAGAGGCGACTGACGTTCCCTTCAGGGAGAGGGGATGGTCAAAGGGAGGGCGGCCTCCCGATTATAAGGTAGGTGATCTTGTTTTGTGCAGGACGCCAGGGATGAACGATGTTAGCCCCGGACAGTCTGCGAAATTTATACCTCGTAGAGATGGCCCGTACCGTATACGAGAAGTCATAAGTCCCACTACTTACCTAGTAGAGGGAACCGTCAAAGGTGAGCACATTGGACGTTACCATGTCTCTCATCTGACACCGTTCATCGGTGATGTTGAGGTTCCGATTAGGGAAAAGCGCAGACGTGGTCGACCCCGTAGATACGATTGCTAGTCCGAACGCGAGGGCGCCATGTTCGAACTAGAGGGGGAGTGTGTAACAACGTAAAGTCGCGTACGCGATTGCCGCCGCTCCAAGCTTACTTCGTCCGACGCCGCCTCGCCCGCTCGTACAAGGTTAAGCGTCCCGCACCCCGCTGCCGCGCGCCGCCCGCGTCTACAGTCGGCCTACCACCTCGCTAGAGAGTGCGCATGCTCAACTGCGTGGCGCCGATACCTAAACTATCGAACGTGAGCCATATACCGCGTTGTCAAGTAGTAGTAAGCTAGCCTGTTAAGTTTATACGTTGTGTGCCTGATTATATACATTATTACCATCCCGTCGCTTCATTTCTCTGCCCGCTAAAGCTACCGCCGTTATAGGGCGCAATAAATTCTGATGTAGTGCAAATGCTTCATCGCCTACGAATACATATGGCAACGCAATGTTGGTATAAGGTAAGGAAGCAGGTCCTGGCAAGTTCAAAGTATTGTTAATCATGATGTGCCAGAAAGGTGTATCTTTAAAAACACCTGTATCACAATCCTTTCCATAAGCACCAACTTTGATATAAATAAAGTTGTAGTCACTATCGGCGACTGCCATCAATACAATCGAGAAGTAATGTTTGTAGTTCAAACATCGATCCACTTTTATTTGGTTTAATTACTCTGATGTGCTTTCCATCTACAGCACCGACACAATGAGGGAAATTAGCAGAAACTTCAAATTTATTTGCTACTAGCTGATACCCGCGACTTCGTTCGCGCGCAAATTTTAAGGTGTATGTGTGAGACTGCCTCGTTGTTAGAGTGATCGCAAGCACGACTGCTGAGCTTGAGGTCCCGGGTTCGATTCTCGGATCGGGCAAAGTGTTATTGGGTTATTCCATCAGGAATTTTTGAGTAGCAGCCACGAAGTCTGGATTTAATGTCCGGTTGATGGGGATCGCCCCTTATTACATAGAGCTTCAACATAACTGGCGAAATGAGGATGTACGATTAAATACACCTTTAGTAAGGAATGATGTTTTGTTGTTATGTGTGAGAACTGACGGTCTGATCGTAATGTGATTATGTCGGTGATGACTACAAAGGGCGTGCTTTAGGGTGGTGTAATTCTGGGTGGCAGAGGTCCGAAACAAAATTAAAAAGCGTTGAAGCGACACTATAATATGGCTTAAAAGTTGGAACATATTTTTTTCAAAGTGAACAATACGGCGCATTGTTGGGCACTATTTATTGCAAAACTACCTGGTAATCAAAATTGGATTGGCAAGTTATTTGGAATATTTGGCATGCGTCGAATTAAAACGCTCTCTCCTTTAGCAAATCCTGTAATAATGGTGGTTTAACGGTATGAGAAACAGGGTGTAAAGTTCCTCAATACTCCATCGAAAAGGGAGGATCCTCCGACCAGACAGGTGTTGGGTCTGGTGGGCAACTGCCCGACAGTTGTTGTCGGGTTTCTCCATAGTCTTAAGTCAATGTAAACTTTGCTTGCTTGATGTAGGCAATTGATGTTAGTTCTTCCGTCGCGTCATAAAATCAAAAACAAAATATTTTATTTTACATAGGCCTACAGGGGCACTTATAAAACGTCGACAAAAGGGGCACGGTTCGGGTTGGTTGTTTCCTATGGAGAAAAGCCGGCAAGAAAGTCCATGGTTACTCTTTTAAAATCATTTGGTTCTAAAATATTTGAATGTTACAGCGTTTGTACCTAAGTATGAGAGGACAGCGTAGGCCCGACAATAAGTCGTCGCTTACAACAAAAGGTAGAAAAAGATAATACGTGAAAAAAAAGAAAACAAAAATTACAAAGCCTACAATGTCCACACATTCACAAAAAATATGAATGAAAAAGAATCAATTAAAAAGTAAAAATAAATAAGAACAATAACTTAAACAATTGACACAAATGTCATAGATGGCGCTGTAGTACTTTTTGTAGTAAGTTGCTTTTTGTAGGTCGCTACATCACTCCCCTCCGGAGACCGGAGGTCGATAGTCGAATGAGACAGCTTGTAGTATTATGCTGTGCCAGTTGGAATTTCGTTGCCGCATTGTTCACGGTGAGTCGGAACAGACTGTGGTGGTGAGGCGAACCCCAGTGAGTCGGGGCCGGCGCTGCGTTTGCTTCAGCGCGTCGGACGTAGTGCAGCGCTGCGATGTGGCAGACAGCTAGAGAGGTGTCGACCGGGAGGTAGTAGAAGCTCTCGACCGGCCGAAAAGGCAGTGTGCTGTGCCAAAGTCGCTTGATGAGAGGCTGAGGGTGCTGACCAGGAATGCGCTCCAGCTGCATGCTGGTGGTCAGGAATACGCATTTGAAGCTGGCTGGCTGTGAGACTCGCTAAACTAAAGCTTGAAGGAAGTGATGATGATGACGTCACGTTGCTCGAAGGCTGCGCTGACGTCCATTTCTGGGTCACCAGTTTAGCAGTTTGAGGAACAGGGTGTAAAGTTCCTCAATACTCCATTGAAAAGGGAGGATCCTCCGACCAGACAGGTGTTGTGTCTGGTGGGCAACTGCCCGACAGTTGTTGTCGGGTTTCTCTATATAGTATTAAGTCGAAAGCAAGTTAAACTTTGCTTGCGAGATGTAGGCAATTGATGTTAGTTCTTCCGTCGCGTCATAGATGGTGCTGTAGCACTTTTTGTAGTAAGTTGCTTTTTGTAGGTCGCTACAGTGGCTTTTATAATATTACTGCCAAGCTTTGTGATACGAAGCCTGGTGCCGTTGCACAGTTTTGGTACATCAAAGTTTCTCATCAGTAGAACTAAAACGCCAACTTTAAGCTCCATCTTATGGGAACAGCACGCCCGTTAGCTCCAGGGAGTTGAATAATTCAACGGGGTCATTAGCCATCACAGTGTCTACGGATGTGTATACTTTAAAATCGCCGACGATCATGTCTTAAATTTCGTTTTGTTTATGACCCAATCGTTCTTTAATCACTATTTATTTTGAATGGTTAAAAAAACGAAAACTATTTTGTAAATGATTGTTGTGATGTGTTTTTGAAAATGATTTGAAAATCATAAAGCATTATAATAAAACAAAATACCTAGTTACAAAAAGAGAACACCCCGGTTGGAGATCGAACCCGCGTTGTTTTGGAATACTTACAGCATTAAAAAATTACCACAAAAAGTGCATACTGACTGCGGATACGAACTCGATACCTTTTGCTTGGCAGGGCGGTCATAGAGCCGCCAGGCTACTTACTTTGATGACAAATGGTTTTGAAATAGCCGGTTTATTCTAATGCTTGTCATGACAGTTGTCAGTTGTCAAACAGTTGAGAAATGTGGACTAAATGCAATATTGCTCATCCCCCTAAGTTATTAGCGCGATAATATATAGCCTATGTTACTCGGTAAAGATGTAGCTTTCTAATGGTGAAAGAATTTTCAAAATCGGTCCAGTAGTTTTTGAGTTTATTCATTACATACAAAAATACAAAAATACAAATCTTTCCTCTTTATAATATTAGTGTAGATTTATTTTGAATGGTTAAAAAAACGAAAACTATTTTGTAAATGATTGTTGTGATGTGTTTTTGAAAATGATTTGAAAATCATAAAGCATTATAATAAAACAAAATACCTAGTTACAAAAAGAGAACACCCCGGTTGGAGATCGAACCCGCGTTGTTTTGGAATACTTACAGCATTAAAAAATTACCACAAAAAGTGCATACTGACTGCGGATACGAACTCGATACCTTTTGCTTGGCAGGGCGGTCATAGAGCCGCCAGGCTACTTACTTTGATGACAAATGGTTTTGAAATAGCCGGTTTATTCTAATGCTTGTCATGACAGTTGTCAGTTGTCAAACAGTTGAGAAATGTGGACTAAATGCAATATTGCTCATCCCCCTAAGTTATTAGCGCGATAATATATAGCCTATGTTACTCGGTAAAGATGTAGCTTTCTAATGGTGAAAGAATTTTCAAAATCGGTCCAGTAGTTTTTGAGTTTATTCATTACATACAAAAATACAAAAATACAAATCTTTCCTCTTTATAATATTAGTGTAGATTTCTAGCCAATCGTTCATACATGGCATTTTCATATATTTTGGGTAAACTTCAGACCATATTAGAGAACACACTTCTCGTATGATTACGCTTAAAGTTGATTATCCCATTCTAAAACGATATTCAAGATCGGCTAATGAAGTTCCGGTTGCTCAATACCTGCAATTGAAAAAAAAAACATTATAAAAATAAATTGGATTATTAATTATTTCAGGTAAACTAATATCTCAGAAATGGAAGAATATAAGAGATGCGTGGATAAAATGCGACAAAAAGATACGTGAATCGAAATCTGGATCAGGTGCAAAACCAGTTCATAAATAACAATATTATGATAATTTACAATTTTTGAAAAAAATAAATATCCCACGGCCACCCTTTTTTTATTCATCTCAGACGGCCACCCCAATCTGGATCAAACATGCCGGAAGAAAAAAAATTGTTACTAATGTCAACAAACGAAAGAAAACCGAAGAAATAAATCCTGTAGATAAGAAGAGGAAACGTTAGAAAAAGATGAGGATAGTAGAATGATGTCTTTTTTTAGAGGTATAGCTCCTACCGTGGAACGCTTCAAAGACGAAGACATTGTTGAATTCCAGTATCAAGTATTGAATATTATAAGAAATATTCAATATAAAAATAGTTATAGCGCTCCACATCATTCACGCACAGCAGATGCAATGGACACCCCGGCACACTACGGTTACAATACTGCTGCTGGATCCAGTACGAGAGTTCAATCACAGGCTACGAATTATAGCACCGAAAACGATTCATTACAAAGCATCCCAAGTCCATCTACTTCAAGCTTGATTGATTTTAATGTAACAACCAATCTCTCCTTAGCAGATTATACTTGCTCGCATATTTGTATTTGTGTGTTGCAGTTTGTTCTTTTATAAATCTAATAATTTATCAAATGTCTTGTATTTCATTTGAAAATAATCACAAAACAAAACTTGGCCTCGTCTTTTCGGAGATATTCGTAAAGTGTATGAAATACACCATATTGCTCCCGTGCCGACGGCATAGGATGAACCCACAACTTTCTAACTCGACGTTCTTTTTGCCATTTTCTATACATATAGCAGTAATAGCATTACAAGCTGGTCAATGTACACCTCCAAAATATGATCTTAACTTGATTGAGTTACAGGAACCGAATCTTAAATGTTCATTTCTGCTTTCTTACATTTAAGAGAACGGAAAAACATCTAGATACTGCTATAACTCTTGTTTATTCAACATTTTCTCTGTCCAGGATTATTAGATCGTAAATGGTCAGACACGTGAAATGTGTCAGAATTAGTTTATATATCATTGGTCATAATCATATCAAGCTGATGATCATTTGGTACCTACCTACAATCACTCGCTTCTTAGTCCCCAACTGTCTGCCACTTGCGACCTGAACTTCTTGCCTGAGATATACATGTGTTATTAGATTAAAAAAGTCGGCTATAGAATGATTCGTAATAAATAATAAGCATCATTTTGTTGTTTTACCTATTCATTATTTACGTAACTTACTCCATTTAATATCGAGTCATTACTTAAAAGAGAAGTCACCAATCCTCTTCACTAGGTATACATACTAGTTGCGTTGGCAGCAGAAACCACAGCTCGCACCCTTCGTGAATTACACGTCACAGGCATGATGTTATATTTTATGATGACTCGTGTTTGACCACTAGCTAGACCAACTTCTTTTTCATCAAACTTGCACGTAAACAGTATCTAAACATACACGTTAACTTGGCCGTAAAGCCCCATATAAAACCATCGAGCTTTTTTTTTGCTATGAAACCCTAGGGCGGTAAGTAAATTTTTAAATTTTGTAGCAGAGTGCTGAATATGCGGTGAAGCGTCTCAAGCGAAACTCAGGGTTTTGTAATAGAATAATAGAAAATATAATTGAAGAAAACGTATATTAGAGAACAAACGAAAGGTGACAAGTGACACGACTTATAAAAAAGTAATTATCTCACTGCAGCTGAACAAACAACAAGGAGGCTTTAACACTTTCCCTCAGCTGCTAGTCGGCCGTTTGAATTTATCCTTCAGACCCAAGTTCTGAGCTAGTTCCTGCAATCTGGGTCTGGGCAGGGCCTTAGTTAGGAGGTCTGCTAACTGGGTAGCAGAGCTAGTCCTCTCAACCACGATGTCGTTTTGAAGCACAAGCTCCCTCACGAAGAAGTGCCTCACACGAATGTGCTTGGTGCGACGATGAAACTCTGGATTATGTGCTAGTTTCACCGCTGCTTCGTTGTCCACAAACAAAACTGGAATTTCTTTTTGGTCATTCAAGTCTTTGAACAGTCTCTTTAGCCAAATTAATTCCCTTGCAGCTTCACTTGCTGCCACAAGCTCAGCTTCTGTAGTGCTAATGGCGACTGAAGGTTGTCGTTGGCTCATCCAGGAGATAGCTCCTCTTGAAAACAAACATAATACTCCAGTGGTAGAACGTCCTGTTTTCAAGCATCCAGCATGATCAGCATCACTGTAGGCTTTTATTTGGTTAGGAGAATTTGCATCATGAACATACATTATTCCTCTTGATAATGTTCCTTTCAAATATCTCATTATCCGCTTAACCATACGCCAGTCGCTAGAAGTTGGATTTTCTAAGCTCCTCGAAGCCATTCCTACAGCATACGCCAAATCAGGGCGAGTGCCCACCATCAAGTAAGCGAGCGAGCCTACTGCTTCTCTATAAGGAAATGACTGTGACTCTTTGTCAGCTTTCCCTTCTTCGATAATTCCTTCTTTCTGTAAAGGAGTCGATACTGGATTACAGTCTTTCATATTGAACCTCTCCAAAATCTTATTTGCGTAAGCTTCCTGCTTTATGAAAATCGAGCCGTCCTTCATTTGTTTTATCTCCAACCCAAGATAGAATGATTTGCTAGTAATCATCAAAATCTGTTTTAGTTCAGAGATGAAACTATTTGCAAGGTTTTCATTACTCGCTGCAACCAAACCATCATCAACGTAGAGTGCTATTAAGATTTTCTTATCTCCTACAAATTTGGTATATAAGCATGGATCAGCGTCGCTTGTCTTGAAGCCTAAAGATTCAAGTGTTTCTGCAAAACAGTAGTTCCAGCAGCGCGGTGCCTGCTTCAATCCATAAAGGCTTTTCTTTAGACGACATACTCTGGATGTTCCATCTTCAAAGCCTTCTGGCTGCTTCATGTAAATCTCTTCAGTCAAATTTCCGTTTAGGAAGGCTGTTGCAACATCAAACTGAATAAGATGAAGTTTCTCTCTTGCTGCAACGCTGAGCAAAGATCGTATAGTTGCTAACCTCGCTACTGGGCTAAAGGTTTCGTTGTAGTCAAAGCCCTTCTTCTGTTTAAACCCTTTTACAACCAGTCGAGCTTTATACTTTTCTATTGTGCCGTCAGGTTTGTTTTTGACTTTAAAAACCCATTTACATGGTAGAGCTTTTCGATTGCTCGGTAGATTTTGCAAGTCCCATACTTTTAATCTTTGCAAAGAATCGATTTCACTTCATGGCTTCTAACCATCTATCTTTACTTTTTCCACTTGATACTGCTTCCTTATACGTCGAAGGTTCTTTTTCAGTATCGACTAGGAATAAACTATAGTCATCCAATTTACGTGGAGGTCGTAGAGTACTTCTGTCCCTGAGATTATATCTTGGAACGTTCGGTAGAGAAACGTCTCCCGCTAAATTCATCGGAGTCTCCACATAGGTAGGAACAGCATCTACGAATTCTTCTTCAGTTTCACTATCTGAAAATGTGGTTTCGTTTTCTATAAACTCTCCTTCATTTACTCCCTCTAATTGGACGGACTGTCTTTGTTCATTTGATTCATATGCCTCTATTGCTGTCTCAATAGGCCTCATTGAATGTCTATCTTCTAATTCCTCCTCTAATAGAATAGATCTCTGTTCTGATCGGACTTCCCGATTCAAGGGATTAGCGATTTGCGAATGATCTCTTCTTGAATAATTTCTTCAGGAAATGCGTGATATGATACGGTCCAATCTTTCTCAATTGGTTTTGGGTCACATTTAGCATTTTCTCCTGAAGTTTTAACTATAACTTCAACCCCTGGAATAGGTGTGTCTTCGAAGACAACATCTCTAGATCGGATTAGATTATCAACTTTATGTTGTGTTTCATACCAGATACGATAACCGTCATCATTGTCGTATCCTATGAGAATGCCTTTAGTTGCTTTCTTATCTAACTTCTTACGTTTTTGTTTCGGAACATGAGCGTAACACGTGCTTCCAATTATTCTAAGGTGCTTTATGTTGGGCTTCTTCCCAAACCATAATTCATAGGGTGACTTGTCCTTCTCTCTAGTTGCGCTTGTTCGGTTTAAAATATACACAGCTGTCATTATTAGTTCTGCCCATAATGCTTTTGGCAGTTCTCTCTGAGCATTCATTAATGTTCTTGCGGTTTCTACTAAAGTCCTGTTTTGGCGCTCGATACAGCCATTCTGCTCTGGCGTGTACGGCATAACAAGACGTTGTTTAATTCCTTTTTGATTTAAAATATCTTTAACTTCTTTATTGTCAAACTCGGTTCCGTTATCACTCAACAACGTTTTGATTACATGTCCTGCGACCGTTGCTTCTTGTAGCATTATTCTCAATTTGTCTTTGACGTCGCTTTTGTTTCTAATGCAGTAACCATGCAGTATCCGGAGTAGTCATCTTTAAAAAGTACATAGTAACGATATTTTGTAAAACTCATAGGGAAAGGACCACAAACATCTGTATGAATTATGTCTCCTGGCTGTGTAGATCTCTCTCGTATGCCAAACTTTAATCTATGCATCTTTCCGTAGATACAAGCTTCACACAACTCTTTGTTTATTGGAAGAGACAATCCTAATTCTCTTTGAATAACTTCCTTAACGTGCCTTTTGTTTTGGTGCGCTAATCTCTCATGATACAGCTGCATCAAATCACTTGTAGTAGTGGCAAGTACAGGTACTGGTGGCAGGACATTGCGAACTTTCAACTTAAAAAGTCCTCCACAGTTATTACGTTTGCCAACAACTGATACTTCCCCATTCAAAATTACTTCGCAAGTTTCCGGGGTCGAGATGAACTTGCTATTTTTCTGTTTATCGTGCATAGCTAGCACTGAATACAGATTTCTCTGGATCTCTGGCACATACCAAACGTCTGTGAGGGCTATGTTCACAATCTTTCCTTTGACATCTGCTTCCAAATAAATTGTTCCTTTGCCTTTTGCTTGAACAATGTTACCATTCGCTATAGTAACTCCTTGGATCTCGTGAAACTCATGGAATATTTGGAATAGGTCACTCCTGTTGGTTACGTGGCTAGTCGCTCCATTGTCCACGTACCATGACTCTCTATCTTGCGGTATAAATGCCATAATATCCACGCTCATAATAGCCATATTCGCACTTTGACTTGAAGATGGCTTGTCTTTACTGTCTTTTGGCGGGCGACCATCTTTCATCCACTTTTGGCAGGATCTTACTCGATGTCCCATCTCATGGCAGTAATTGCATCTCATATGCTTATCCTTATTCTTCTTGTCTTTACGAATCGTGCTATTCTGTGTCGTCACAAATACCTCTTCACTCGATTCACCATTCTTCTTTTCAAGTGACTTCTCGTGAGCGCAAAGGTGACTTGTCAAACCTTCTACTGTCCTCTGCTCTTTGGCTAACAACAACCAACTAGATTTAAACTCGAAATACTTCTGATCTAATGTGTCAAGAATTTTGCAAATGTGGAATATTTCTCTCTATTCAACTGACACCAGAGAGTCTTCAATTTGCAAATATG
Source organism: Cerastis rubricosa (assembly GCA_949152445.1). Classification (NCBI taxonomy): domain Eukaryota; kingdom Metazoa; phylum Arthropoda; class Insecta; order Lepidoptera; family Noctuidae; genus Cerastis; species Cerastis rubricosa. The sequence goes on from OX424532.1 coordinate 5,994,083, forward strand.
TGTGACCATATCATCAGAGTGATTTAACTTAAATCCGAAGAATTCTAAACAAAGATTATAAGCTCGATTCTCATTATCTCCGTCGAATAACCGATGTAGTTCTAACCAAACTTCTCTAGGACATGTGAATGACATTACCTTTCTAACGGTATCTTCGTTTAAATTTGTTGAAAGCAGGATCATTGCATTGTTTTCTGCCTGTATAAAACGCGCTAGTTTCGTTTTAAATGCAGTAACTTCTGCGTCTCCTACACCTGCTGGCAACACGGGTCTCTTACATTTTCCGTCGACTATATCCAATGCATCGGGTATGCTTCTTAGAAGGATGGATATTTTATACTTCCATGTATCCCAGTTACTCTTTCCTTGAAGTGGTGTAATATGTACCTTTGTACTTAAATTTTCCACTTTTTCGATCGTTTCCATTTTTTTTCCGCTAGCCCATAACCTGTAGCAGAGTGCTGAATATGCGGTGAAGCGTCTCAAGCGAAACTCAGGGTTTTGTAATAGAATTATAGAAAATATAATTAAAGAAAACGTATATTAGAGAACAAACGAAAGGTGACAAGTGACACGACTTATAAAAAAGTAATTATCTCACTGCAGCTGAACAAACAACAAGGAGGCTTTAACAAATTTTTAGCACGGCACATATAGGTCATCCAAGTTCAAGCAAGGAGTTTACACGCAATTGAAAAATTGTCTTAAAATGTTATCTAAACAGGAATTTCATTGCAATCTCGCTAAATGTTACTTAAATACTCAACTAATCCCCTAAGATGACGTACTGACCAATATTTTAACTGATAGTTATTTTGTATCAATAAGTCGATTTTTTTTTTCACTCCTTCATGCCTGTGTACCTACGTATTTGCCCTTAACGTTTCTGAACGAAACATTTGTATAATCTGTGGTGTAGGTGGAGCCCGCCAACCGCTTAAAAAAGTTCACGTATTTCGTAATAATAGTTGTGCTGACGCGTGTATTTATAACATCAAACAGCTTTACTGGACTACCAATTGATTTGACAGATGATACCGATAAGCCAACTGAACCTAGACCACCGCCAATTGTCCTTTATGGAGTTGAGGAACTCAATAAACTTACTGAACTCCTGGAAACTGTTAAGCTATAATTCATAATTATTTACTCACAAATGTGATGAAAAACATTGTATGTTTCACGGGCGGTACGGGATTTACGAACCTCGCCTCAAAAAGCCCTCAGTCTTCGACTTCCGGCTTCTACTAGAGCCTCGATCGTAATTCCTTACTTACCGTCCGCGTCCTTAATACACAATGTACTATTGCGGCAGTAACTATTTTCAATACCAATAACCCATTTCAAACACGATACCCTATCCAGACTTTTGAATTTGGGAAGGTTTATCGACGTTTTGGTAAGCGTGTGGGGCCGGCATTAGAATAGCTGCTGTCAGACTGTGTGTCAGTGTCCGTGACAAGCACAGGAGACAGGCCTTTGACAGATCTATCAAAATTGACAACCAGCTGAAAATTAGTTCTCTTGTTTCACGTTGTTTGTTTTGTTGTGAATGTCGTCATCGCTGAACTAATAAAGCAATGTAATTCATTTTTACTATTCATTAATTTATTCCAGATTGATTTATCCTGGTAATGCATGTTTTTAGACAGTGGGTGAAGGAACTTAGCGATTGCACGATGTTTTCAATCCCTACAGCTCTACTTTCTATTAAAAACGCTGTTACTACGCTGAACACACGTACGTATCTGGGCAGTACCAGTGCTTATAGAACAATAGGAATAAGTACATACATTTTATTTTACTAAAACTATCGATTTACCAAAACAATGACCTCACTCTTTAATAATGCATGAATGGCCTTTGTATTATCGATTTCCCATCAGGTGTTATTACATGGTAGTCCCAGTATCTCTTAACAAAGTCACATTATAATCGTAGCGTTCTCGGGACTAACACGAAACTTGCAAGTTTTACGACCATCAATAAATCGGAATATTTTATGTTACACGTGTTTGTTAGCATCTAATAAATTCCAGAATACTTCACTATTGTATTTACCATTTCAATATAAAGTATACAGGCTGTTGTTTTCTAGCCAGGATGGGTAAGTTCTATGAACTATAGGTCATAGAGAGATATAATAAATGAAAAGAACTATTTCCAACAGTTAACAACTTTGTTTAATTTAATTTTGATCTCACTGTTATGGAAATAGTAATTTAATGTTGTAGGTTACTGGCAGGCTGAATTGTTTATGGGCTCTTAAGAAGTTTGGTTTGTATTCTTGAACGTTCTATTCAAAAAGAATGAGAGATGACACTTGAGTTTAAGCAGTTTTGGAGATAACATGTCGTGTTGATTTTTATAGAATGTATATTTGTTGGAAATGCTCTGAGTAATTATATTGAAGTGAAATCATTTTGGAAGTTGTTATTTAATCTGAAGGAACACCCGCAAAAGGTTATGGGCCCCCGTACGTTTTGTTGAGGTAAGAAGCCAGAAATGTATGGAGAAGAGATTTGAATTTTTTTTTTATTTAACGAATTTACAAAATTATTAAGATGGCGGAAGATTTTACAACTATTTCAAAACTAAAAAATGAAAACGATTACTTTTTGTGGAAGCAAAAAATAATATTGATTTTGGCAGCTAAAGATTTAGAAACAGTTTTGGATAAAACAGGAGATACAGATAAAGATTTCAGGAAAAAGGATGCAAAGGCAAAATTGATAATAATAAGCGCACTCAGCGAAAAATATATAATACATGCTATCAACTGTGAGAAAAGCAGAGATATAATTAATAAATTCGACACGCTATTTTTAGGACATACAGACACACAAATTTCTTTATTACTAGAAGAATTTTATAAGTATACAATGACAGGAAAGGACATCATGACGGCAATAGCAGAAATTGAAAATAAAGCGACCAGAATCAGAGAATTAGGATATAATTTCGACGACCAACAGATAATGACGAAAATACTATCGAATTTACCAGAAGAACTAGTAAATTTCAGAACAGCATGGGAATCGACAAATAGAGAAGACAAAAATTTAATAAATCTTATATCAAGGATAAATTTAGAAACAAAAATAAGGAAAGAAAATAAAAAAACAGAAGAGAAACAAATGACTTCTTGTCAAAATGACTTTGAAAGGAATTATCATATCAGGAACTGTTACAGATGTGGTAAAACTGGTCATATTGCAAGATTTTGTAGAAACAAAGATGATACAAGAAAGAATACATGCTGCTATAAATGTTTAAAAACCGGACACATGAATACAGAATGCAAATCAAAATTTTGCTGCATATATTGCAATGTGGATTCACATTTTACTAAGTTCTGTCTAACACAAACAGTAAGTAATTTTAATACAAGTTATATTACAGAAGAAGAGGTGGAATTTATAATAGACTCAGGATCAAGCAGCCATATTGTAACATCAGAATGTTATCTTCATGATAAAAAACAAATAGATCACAAAATAATGACAGCAGATGGACATTTTCATAATGTAAACATAATTGGAAATATTTATTCAGAAAACATGACTTTGAGAAATGTTCTTTGTGTTCCTCAATTAAAAAAGAACATTATTTCAGTATCAGGTCTAACAAATTATAATTATTCTTTAAAAATTTTCAGAACAAGCTGTCAACTCAAAAGTGAGGACTCTGGATCAGTTGAAACATGTGAGCAGAGGAAAGACGGTTTATATTATTTAAAATTAAACATAAATATGACAAGGCCAGTCGTGCATTCCAGGTCAGACAAAACTTTTTTAGTAAATACTGAATTTTGGCATCGTGCAATGGGACATGTACCTGTAAAGAGTACAAAAGGCATTGTTAAAGGCATGCATGGAAATTTAGTAAAGGAGGTCGACATCTGTGAAGTCTGCACACAAGCAAAATTATGCAGAAAACCTTTTAACACATGTAGGCAAAGAGCAAGTGAACCACTTGAAATAATTCATAGTGACATTTGTGGTCCTATAAGTAATGAAACATGGGATGGTTACAAATATTTTATTACATTTTTGGACGATTATACACATTTTGTAAAAGTTTATCTTATTAAAAATAAAAGCGAAGCATTATCAAAAATAATAAATTATATTAATTTGGCAGAAAATCATTTTAACACAAAAGTTAAAACATTTAGATGCGATAATGGCGGTGAATACAATAACAAACAATTTAAAACCTACTGTATTAACAAAGGTATAAATATTGATTACACAATTCCTTATTCTCCACAATTAAATGGAAAAGCAGAAAGATTAAATAGATCTTTAATGGAAAGAACAAGAGCATTACTTTTTGATATGCTCTTACCACTTAATTTATGGGGAGAAGCGGTATTAACATCAGCATATTTATTAAACAGGACTGCAAATACAATAAATATTAAAACACCAGCTGAAATGTGGTTTAATAGAATACCGAATTTAAAACATTTAAATATTTTTGGTTCGTTGGCTTATTATAAAAATAATTACAATTTGAATAAACTTGACTCCAGAAGCAGTAAAGGGCTATTAGTAGGGTTTACAAATAATGGTTATAAGATATGGGATCCTTCAGATTTTAGAATTATTTACTCGAGAGATGTGGTGTTTAATAATAATAAGAGTGATGTTGCAGAATTTTTAAAAATGAGTAAGTGTAGAGTGAAACAGAGTGATTTGGAGAGTTTATTTAAGGAGTTGGTTAGTGATGTTTTTAGTGGTGAAAGTAATGATGGGTTTTGTAGTGATGGTGATGCAGAAATTGGTGATGCGGATGTAAGTGGTGATGAAGTTATTGACGAAGGAGTTTTTAATGATGAAGTTATTGACGAAGGAGTTTCTAATGATGAAGTTAGAGTTGAAGGAGGAATTGAGGAAGATAATGATGTTTTTGAGGACAGCGTTGAGGAGATGAGAGTTTGTGTTGAAGAGGATAGTACTTTGAGAGGGGAAGTTGAGTTTGAAGATGCAATTGAACCAGTAGTTGGTGATGGTTTGAGAGAAAGACCGAGAAGAGAAAGGAGAATGCCAGCATATTTAAAAGATTATGATTTGGATACTTCATTTTTAACATATACAGATGTTTTTAATAGTTTTGATAAGGATTTATGGGAAAAAGCAATGAAAGAGGAGAAAGACTCGCTAGAGAAAAATAAAACTTGGGAAATTGTAAATAAAAGTCAAGGGAAAAATAGAAAGATTATAACAAGTAAATGGATATTTACAATAAAGCCTGGTGGAAGATATAAGGCGAGATTAGTAGCAAGAGGTTTTCTACAAAAATATAATATTGACTATAAAGAGACATATAGTCCCGTTGTTAATGCAAGTAGTGTTAGATTGTTGTTGGCGATTGCAGCACAAAAAGGTTTAAAAATTAAACAATTTGATGTTAAAACGGCTTTTCTATATGGGGAGTTAGATGAGGAAATTTATATGGAAATACCATTGGGATATGAGGTGGAAAATAAAGAAAATAAGATTTGTAAACTAAAGAAAAGCTTATATGGATTAAAACAAGCACCACTTATGTGGAACAAGAAATTAACTGAGGTTTTGAAGAAATTAGGATTGATACAATTAAAATCAGATCCATGTGTGTTTGTTAATAAAGAAAAAGAAATATATTTGGCTATTTATGTAGATGATGGTATTTTAATTGGTGAAAGCGAGATGGAATTGAATAAAATTCTATATAAATTGGAAAAAGAATTTGAAATGAGGAAATTTGATAAAACAGAAAAATTTATAGGATTTGATATTAAAGTAGAACAGAATTTTATTAAGATTTATCAAGAAAGTTATATCAATCAAATTTTGGAAAAGTTTAAGTATGAAAACTTAAAAGATAGTAGTCATCCAGATATTTTGGTAGATGCACATCAAGAGGGGAAAGTGGGAGTTGATGATGTGCATAAATATAGACAATTGATTGGTTCATTGTTATATTTGGTTAATAAGACAAGATTGGATTTATCTTTTCATGTTGGATATTGCAGTAGGCACCAGGAACATCCTGGTTTAAATGATTTTAAGAATGTCAGGAATCTCTTTAGGTATATAAAAAACACAGTTAGCAGTGGGATACAGTATGTTCGTGGTAAAGATTTATCTTTAAAAGCTTATTGTGATGCAGACTTTGCAGGTGATCCTGATACTAGGAAAAGTACGACTGGCTTTGTCATATTTTATGGTGGTGGTCCAATTCATTGGTGTTCACGTAAACAGTCAGTCACTGCTCTTTCAAGTACTGAGGCTGAATATATTTCTGCAGCCGAATGTATAAAAGACCTATTATACATTCAGAGTCTGATCTTTGAGTTGACAGGTAAACTGCCCAAAACTGAATTGTTTGTTGATAATCAATCTGCTATAGTTTTGATTAAGAATGGAATTCTAAATAGAAGGAGCAAACATATTGATGTTAAATATCATTTCATTAAGGAGAAAATAGATAAAAATTTGTTGGAGATTCACTATTGTCCGACGAAAAATAATTTGGCAGATATATTGACCAAACCTCTTGATAGAACAAAGTTTTTGAGATTGAGACAGTGTATAGTGAGTGACACTTAAAGAACATTGTGCAATGTGATGTGTTAAGTAAGTTTAGTAGTTATAAGGTTGTTTGAGAATTAATTTGAAATTGTTATGTTTATGATAGTTAAGTAAGGTGTTTAGATTAATTAATTCTAAAGTTTGTTTGTAATAGTTAGTTAAGTTGGGTGGGTTAATTAAGTTAATTAAGTTGGGTTATTAATGAGATTAATGAAGGTTTTATAGAGGATGTTGTTTATATTATAATAGACATAAAATTAAGAGGGGATGTTATGGAAATAGTAATTTAATGTTGTAGGTTACTGGCAGGCTGAATTGTTTATGGGCTCTTAAGAAGTTTGGTTTGTATTCTTGAACGTTCTATTCAAAAAGAATGAGAGATGACACTTGAGTTTAAGCAGTTTTGGAGATAACATGTCGTGTTGATTTTTATAGAATGTATATTTGTTGGAAATGCTCTGAGTAATTATATTGAAGTGAAATCATTTTGGAAGTTGTTATTTAATCTGAAGGAACACCCGCAAAACTCACTTGTATTGTTTATAGCTTCTTTTATTTTTCTCTGAGACTTATATTTCAGAATATACCAAATTTGAAAAAAAAAAATACCTTGTATGCACACAACTGTGTCTTTAAAAATTTAATATCTGAGTTCTTGTAGCCACCTTCGCTTGTTGTACTAATTATTATTTTTGTTTTGGGATTATACTCAGTGGTTAGTAAACTTATAACATTAATTTAATATTTTTTCACAGTTTGAACAAATTTTATATTATCTGACTATTGTGCCAATATACATGTTAAAAAGTTATGACGGTGTGTTTTATCTTTCACACATTCAATCTTTTCTTTTTACATTAAATTCAGAAACAAAGAATGATGATCGATCGATGAAATGATTTAAGAATTAACACAAAATAATATGGTAAAGATATTTTTTTTTTTACTTAGTTTTTTTAAATATTAATTGAGGTATTTTAAATAATATATTTATATGCAGACACACACACCCCATAACTTTAGTGATGGTAAGTTCATTAACACTGTAGTATTGGCACTTTAGTTGGTGTTTCATTATAATTCATTAAGAATATTATTTATCAGCAGCAATTAATTTATTATCATTAAACCAGCAACTCACATTTTATCAGTTCAAAATTTATTGCAGACTCACTGTACATTTGTATAGCAGGCAGAAACAATTCAAGTTACCACAACCAAAACGATAAAAATAAAATGGTAGACCCTAAGAGAGTATTAAGTTATGAAGACATGTTGGAAGTGGTCCATGAACCAAAGAAGGTAGTCATTGATGTCCGAAACCCTGATGAGGTGGCCAGCACCGGCAAGATTCCATCCAGCATTAATATACCATGTAATTTTTTTTATTTTATTCTTTCATTCGTCATATAATAATATGGTGTTTTCCAAGTCTGCGCTTTTATCTAGAAACTAAGTCAAACAATAACAGATTTGTGAACTTGTTAGGAAAAACTAAAAATCTGCAAGGTTTTGGTGATTTTAAATATTTGATAACTAATGTTGTCTGAAAGAGCCCGTAACCTTGGTTTTTCACATTACCTAATTAGCTACTACATTATAAAAAGATATAATCGTTGAGTAGATAACTTACTCATTTTTTATGAAGTTGCTTAGAAGACTTTTTTTTTTTCTATCAACAACAGTCTAACAGACCAACTCAAGAATTACGTCATAATAACCCATCATTAAACAATTTGATATTTTTGTAAAAAATGTCATGACTTTGTAGAAGTATAAGTACAGGTATAGGTAATTGAAAAAAAAAAAGATTTCTTTGATCACTGTGCCAGGTATTGACACCGACCTGTTGGCCAAGTCTTAAGTACCAATGATGTAAATACGTCACTGTCTAGTACAGTTTTTCCTTACAGTCACATCTAATTTTTCTACAGTATCAATTGTCGACGACGCTTTAGCGCGCATGTCAAACGAAGACTTCAGGCGCCAGTTTCAACGCGATAAGCCGTCGAGTAATGATGAACTTATCTTCTATTGCCGCTCCGGCAGACGGTCTTCTGAAGCCCTAGACAAGGCACTAAAATTGGGCTATACAAAGTAGGTACCTTACAGAGCAATTAATATAACAATTTTGTTTATAAAAAAAATGATAGTTCGCTAGGTCAATTTTGCAAGATCATCATTTGAAGATCTTTGATTGTGGGTGGTCTGAAGGCCGCAAATCTGACAACCAAAACCAGGGCGGGTAACATCAGGACGTGGGTGGTGGATGATACTGGTATTCTGTTAGAAGGCACGGTTGGTACAGTGGCCCCGTTGTACCTTATGCACCATCGACCTGCACCATCAATGGTGCATAGGAGACTAATTAGTTTCGTTTGCACCATTAATATTAATACGACTACTTCACCATACTTTCCTTGTCGTAGGTAAAATAAAAACCAATAATAGGCCATATTTTGTTTGTGTGCGGAACTTTTTAACCGACTACAAAAAGAAGGAGGTTCTATGTTCGACTGTATGTATTTTGGATTTTTAATGTATGTTCACAGATTTCTCCGCCAATAGCGGACAGATTTTCGAAATTTTTTCGCAATCCTTTTTAGGCCTTCCCATTGTTACCAGAATCTAATGATGGGATTCCAGAAAAAATGAGAGGCCACCCTAGAATTTTATAGGCATATAACATACAATGTTTTTCATATACTTTCTAACGCAATTCAGACTTTATGCCTGGTATATTATCATCTCATGTTGCTGAGCTGATGATGGAAGGTACAGGTCGGGATCTGATGAAAACCAAGAAAAACCAATAGGAGGAGGTTTTCAATTCGTCTGAATGTTTAGTATGTATGTTCAGCGATATCTTAGCCAATTGTTAACCAATTTCAATTTTTTTGTTTGTTTGCTAGAATATTATTCTGCACCTGGATGTTTATTGTCTACACAATATCATAACATAACATCATGCCTGTATGCTCTGGGGCCGTACGCAGATGTGTACAGTACACCCACATTTCGATAATTTATTTATGTAAACTTCACGTAGGTACATTGGTGGTACCTACATAGGCGGACTCATTGTAATTTGTTCTATAGTCTAAGCTCCAATTTTACAATTATTGACATAAAATTACATAATTAAAACAAAATAGTTACCTTGTCAACACTTAAATAATATTAGTACATGCAAGGAAGGATATACTTTGAGGAAATACCTACAACCGCATTGATAGTATAGTGGCATCTCAATGGTGAAGATGAAACCCTACTATCAATGCGGTTTCGTTTGCACCATTCTCAATGGCGCATATGAGACCAAACTATCAACGCCTTTTCATTTGCACGATTATGCAAACGAAACTTATTAGTCTCCTCTGCACCATAGATGGTGCATCGTTTTACCGTATGCCGAGTGGCTGAGAGATTGGCTTTCGCGCTGCGTTTCACGGCACGGGTTCGATTCCCTCACGGAACAAATATTTGTATGGCCTACAGGTAGTTGGTCCGGGTCTGGCTAAAGAGAACGCGTATGGGAGTTTAAATGTTTGCATACGCACCCGTCAGGCTTGGCGCAACACGCCTTTTTTCCTCCATTCTACTCTGTCATTCGTCATGCTATCATTAACTCCTTTTTCCTTCATATCATTTTTCACACAATACATCCATCTTTTCTCTGGTCTTTCTCTCCTTCCATCCACATTTATATTCATCACCACAATCCCAGGATCCCAGGGAGAGGCAATTAAAAAAAACTGCTAGACTGGACGCCGACCCCAATTGGAAATTGCTGTGCAGATGATGAATTCAAGTAGCTTTAGGACAGTTGTGCTAGAGTCTTTACACAGTAGGTCCCTGGAGATGGGCGTACTCACGCGGGTACCTACCTCAGAGAGTCCGAGAGGACGCCCGTCGGAGGGATGAAAGATCTGGTTACACTGAGGCCAATAGAAATATCATCTGCATAAATTTTTATTTGCCGATTACAAGCTTGTAATTCGATTTTTATCACCTATTGTTATTGAGTGTGAGTATACATGTATGGTAAAACATGGCCGCATGGTCATATGTTTGATTTGACTCGTTATTTTTACGAACATTTTATATGCTGGGCTAAATTATAGTGCTGACGACACAGAGACATTGATCTATAATAATTTATTATATTTCTTTATTTTCAGTTCTAAAACTTATTTGGGAAGCTGGGATGAGTGGTCAAGCAAGAAGAACAAATGAGTTTCAAGTAGTTATTTTTTAGTTAACATTGTAACTTAATGTGCAATAAAACGTAATGTTGTATATGTTTAGGTATATTTTGTCTTTTATTTTTTATCAGATAGAGTTAGTTTGGAAGGTTTGTAGGGTCAGTTACAGCATTGTTGAAAGGGAGATGTTTGACTCTGTATGAGCATGTCACAAGGAACGATTAATGCATGAAAATAAAGGATTTGTTATGAATATACAGGGTGTTTGGTGCATCGTGTGCCAAATTGAAATGGTCGACTGGGGGGGTCACCTGCTATCCTTTCAGCCCCCTAAACAATTCTCATGCTCTGTGGATATTTTTTCATCGAGTTTTTATTGTTTTATTAAAAAAATACCCAAATTTTACATTCAAATACAAATTTAAAAAAAAGTATAAGTCGTAGACACAGAATTTTAATTTTATTTAGATGTGTATTGTATTCCAGTACTTTAGAATTCAAAATTAGTGACATTAGCCACCTAGATTTTTTTAAATTAACTCGCAAAGTTTCGGACTTCAATTAACGCTGTCCATGTTACAGCTAGTTACATGGTTTTTTAAAAAAAACGAAAAGCGACCGGGATCTTCCAATTCCCTCAAAAATTCTCTAGTCTATCCTCTTGCTAGTGATGTGCCACATGCCATAAAAATCTTTTTACAACTTTGTGAATTCGCTAGAATTGTGAATCAAGTCACAAAAAATTAAATTCCAAATTAAGATTTAGAAAAATATTTTTGCTTAAATGATACCTGAAAAACTTATTAAATCTGTTATCCCACTCTTATAAGGTAAAATCTGTCTCGTATATCTCTTTTGGGGGAGAAAGGGGGGTTTTAGAAATAAAAATAATGCATTTTAAACATTTAATAATTTTGTGTGTTATGTGTTCCTCAATGCGTGGATTGGTTGCGATGGCCCTATTGCATGGCCGGCACGTTACCCAGACCTAACTCCGCTAGACTTTTGTCTGGAGACGTGCCAAAGAGCTGGTATACGCCACGGAGGTTCCGACTAGGGAGGTACTACTTCAATAGGGCCATCGCAACCAATCCATGCATTGGGGAACACAACGTCAAACAAAATTATTAAATAAATTTAAAAAATACATTTTTTTTTCATTTCTAAAACTCCCCTTTCTCCCCCAAAAGAGAGATACGAGACAGATTTTACCTTACAAGAGTGAGATAACAGATTTAATAAGTTTTTCAGGTATCATTTAAGCAAAAATATTTTTCTAAATCATAATAAGGAATTTAATTTTTTGTGACTTGATTCACAATTCTAGTGAATTCACAAAGTTGTAAAATGATTTTTATGGCATGTGGCACATCACTAGCAAGAGGATAGACTAGAGAATTTTTGAGGGAGTTGGAAGATCCCGGTCGCTTTTAGTTTTTTTTTTAAAGCCTTGTAACTAGCTGTAACATGGACAGCGTTAATTGAAGTCCGAAACTTTGCGAGTTAATTAAAAAAAATCTAGGTGGCTAATGTCACTAATTTTGAATTTTAAAGTACTGGAATACAACACACATCTAAATAAAATTAAAATTCTGTGTCTACGACTTATACTTTTTTTTAAATTTGTATTTGAATGTAAAATTTGGGTATTTTTTTAATAAAACAATAAAAACTCGATGAAAAAATATCCACAGGGCATGAGAATTGTTTAGGGGGCTGAAAGGATAGCAGGTGACCCCCCCAGTCGACCATTTCAATTTGGCACACGATGCACCAAACACCCTGTATATTGTTGCTGGATGAGTTGTGAGAGGCTTGATATGAAAGAAAAAAACCGGCCAGGTGCGAGTCGGACTCGCGCACGAAGGGTTCCGTACCATTATTAATAAAAATGAGAAAAAAAAATGTATGGGAGCCCCCCTTAAATATTTTTTTTTTCTATTTTTAGTATTTGTTGTTATAGCGTCAACAGAAATACATAATCTGTAGAAATTTCACGGTTCATGAGATACAGCCTGGTGACAGACGAACGGATGGACGTACGGACGGACAGCGAAGTCTCAGTAATAGGGTCCCATTTGACCCTTTGGGTACGGAACCCAAAAAACTGCAAAGACTGCTAACAGGGGAGTATGGAAAAAAAATGACGGGCACTATCATGACACAATTATGTTTGCATTTCGATGCTTTGATATGAAAATCAATCCGCAGACAGTGATATTGTAGACTCAAAATCGATAATAGGAGAAGAATACATTTTTAATGTTTACCACAAATAAATAAAATAACATCATTTAAAATTTTACAGCACCAAAACAATGTCAGCAAAATGTCAAGGACAAAGTAACCATTCTACAAACAGACGACTAGTTATCAGTTTGTCTCACTGAGTTTTGCTAGCCCAGTCATTAAAACTTCCAAGATAGTTCTTTGCACTGTAATAAAACAAAAAAAGTTTAGTTAATATACCTAAGTACAGTGTTATACATAGAACAACTGAACTAAACATAGACATCTATCTAAATGCCTGGTAACAAACTCCTTTAGTTAAAGCTGGCAAGGCATACTACATTTCATAGGTTTTCTCTTTACACTATCAACTCAAAGAATTCTCACCATCACTGAATGTACACCAAATATTATACAATGAATTGAACTTTACTCAAAGTAGTGTTCTCTACCAGCTAACAATCACTGAAGCATGTAAATGTGACAAGTTTTCACAATACAGACTGTACACAAAACTTTGCCCTTCTATTGTGTCACGAAGCATAATGGACCGATGTTTGTTTAAAACTTGTCTCATGTTACAGAAGCTGTCTACTGCATGTACAAGTTAGTGTGTTGAATAATAACTTACTTCTTGAATCCTAAGTTGATAGCATTTTGTTGTGCCATGCCAGACCTCTTCCCGATCATACAATAGAATATGATCTCAGTATCTTCTAATGGCTTCGGCCTTTTATAGGCCTTCTCGAACTCCTTATCAGGCATTGATCCTAGTACTGGTGATAAATTGCCCACTGTAAAGATTTTGTTTTCATGAATTTGACGATGTTTTATAATTCATTGGTATCAAACAAATTATCAATATTGACTAACTTTTTATAATGAATTGTAATAGTATGGAGATAATACTTCAGTATGGAAATAACATAACAACCATTGTGCTGATTCAATTTAAATTGCTATGAACATGCTATGAAGAACAAAATAAAAACTTACATGGGATATTGACGCTGTTTGGAATCTTGCCATGTTCCAGGATTTCATTGGGTTCCCTAACATCAATTATTAAAGTACTGCTGTTTGCTGTAGCCTGCTTTACATAATCATAATCTACAGTTAGCTTATCAAGGTTCACTTGTACGGAATAGGAACGCACTGTAGTGATACTTGGGAAGTGGGAAGATGGAGCAAATTTGAAAATACCTGCAATATTGCATATAAATGTAAGATTATTTGTGTGGTTCTGTGCGCAGGTGCTCCTGCTACTTAAATATATTAAATTTCTATATCAACATAATATATCTATTGCCCGTGTACTCACAAGGCATATTCAATCTTCGCAAGCATTTTCTTATATTTATAGTTCCCGCCGCCCGTATTGTCTGACAAGAAGACGGTAGGCACCGCCGGATTGCCCGTACTAACGCTAACATTTTGATATAATTTAACCGACCAAGACTCGAGCAAATTTTAAAAGCACTTCTTCCGTTTACGTGTTAAGTTTTTGAAGCCTAGGAGCAAAATATAACTTCACAATTTTCGCTGATTTTTATCTGATTTTATACTTTTTGACGGAATTTTGATACCTATATGAATAATTTATGAAACTGACAGTGACAGTCAAAGGTGACAGTCGTTTCACTTTTGTTTAGTTTGTTCATCTTGGTTTCGTTCGGTTGAAGACGGTTTTCATTTTGTATTTTCATAATCTAAAAAATAATTCAGTAATTTTAATTACTGGAATATTACTTATAAATATTGGAAATTGCATATAAATACATAAATGCTAAAATAAAAGTATGCACGTTACATTTACATTCACTAAAACATTTTTATCAAGTGGCAACAAAATGTAAACTTTCGATTTTGACATGGTATTCTCACTTAATTTTGACAGCTGACCCCATCCATCAAAAGCTTTCAAGCTTGTGCAAAAATATTTTTAATTTTTCGTAATTTACATCTCCTCATAAGTTGTAAGTGTTTGTGTGTTAGATAATTAATCAATCGAAGCTATAACTATAAAATTTTCACAATATGGACGACTCGTAATGTTGAAACTCGACGCATCCTCAATACCTTGTGATTTTTATTGTGTTCTATTTCTATGCGGAACAGCAGCATGACAGTATCAATAAACATCAGTAACTTATCTTACTTCCAGATGCTATACGCATAACATACAGGAGTGTGCGAGTGTAGTGTTGGGCACTGGTGTGAAATGGTTTCATGTTGAAATCTATCAGGTCATTACGTTGCAAATATGGGGTCCATGCGACCGACGGGAAGGTTTCTATCGTTCGCCAACAACATCCAGAGGACACAGAAACAACCTGGTAAATATGTAACTTTAACTTGTCAATAAACTGGATCACATACCTATGTTATGAATCATAGATTCATAAATGTCCTTGTTTGTTTTTGCAAAAGTTATTACAAATTATGTATGTCAAAATCGCGTTGTTGACCATATTTTTAAACAGAATTTAGCACTTTCACTGTTTTTTCTATTCTCACATCAAATAAGTTTTTTGATAATATTTGGTATGCTAGAAAATTGTTAATGTATAGTCTAAATCTACATAGGTTGTAGTTAGGCAGTTCCAAAACGACTCCAGTATTAATTGCCAAGATGATTAGACAAAGTGTAAACAAAAAATATTTAATAATCATGATACTATTTTAACATTCTGTCTTCAATTATTTTAAAACTCATATCTTTGTCTAGTGCCAAGTGGTTTCCCTCAAAGCCTATCAGGTAGTGAGACGGATGTGTCAACATCAAATGAGAACCTGTCCCGAGAAGAGCGCTATGTTGTGCGTCACACAGCCAGGGTGGAACCACAGGGACAGGAGAATCAGGCTCAGCCTAATAACAATAACCGGAACTCCCTCAAGGTACAATACACTTTTCATTACTGCTCTTCTATATTATGATTACTAGAGATCAGAATAGGTAAAGTTTATTTGCCTAAACTGCAAGGAAGTAATTAACATATGGATCCTTCCTCCTCTCTCTATTTTAACAGTTTTATTTTAGAACTTATAAATAATTCCAGGTGTTTAAAGGGAGGTATTGTATTTATATGTACATGTTATTAACTTCCCTAAAACTTAGATAAATAAACTCGACTTATTCTAATCTCTGATGATGACTGTTCTGCTGCTAGGCAGAGGACTCCTTCCATTCTTTGCATTGCTCTCACAATGCATCCCGCCATCTCTTTTGTGGTGTCCTGCAGCTCAGTTTTGAAGCATTTCCGTAATTATGGGTAAACTTCAAACAATTAACTTAATAAAAAAATAAATTCACTGACAGATAACATAATTATGTATAGCCTAAACCATAAGGTCTTGTAGCATTATAAATTGCAGAAGTACCATAAGTAAGAATCATTAGTAGAGGAAGGTTTTGATAGTAATTAATACATATAGTTTAACTACCACTCTTACACGGTATCTCTGCAAAACCTAATTGTAGCCGTGGAAGGGGCCTGGCGATATGTAACACAGGTTTTTCCCAAAAAAACCTATACCAGGCACCAGTTTCTCACAGAGGTGGAAAACAGCAGAGACAATTTTGTACATATTAATTTTAAGTTACTATGTACAAAATTGTAAAGAGAAACTTTGGAAAGGAGAAAATAAATGATAAATCATTATTAATTAAACAATATGTCCAACCCGGATTACAGCCCACTTCCTCTCATAGAGAGGAGGCCTGTGTCCCAGCAGTGGAAACATTATAGGCTGATGATGATGATATAATACCCTAAAATGGGTCAAAATTAAACATTGTTTGGAAGTTGTATCATTACAAAAATAAAAATAAGAAATGTGGATGTTGATACTTACCCGTATCTATAAACAAGTCAAAGTGATTACTTATGTTCAAGTAAATTGATCAAAGTTAGAATTGTCGAAGGTTAGAAAAATGGTTGCATAAGTAATTGCTTAAACTCAAATAATTACATTAACTTGACTGTAGATACGAATGTTAGACTTCTGTTTATAAGTAAAAGTAAGTTAAATCTTCATTATTTGGAAACTCATCCCCTAAAGCTTCTGAGAAGTGGGCAATGGAATATGTCATTTTCTTAATAAACTGTAACACCTATTGTATTTGTAGGAGAGTGTAACAGGAAGCAATCGAAACTCCCTCAAAGACTCAGTGGGCGGCGGCAACAGCAACCGAAGCTCCTTAGACGTGTCCTCATCTTCATACAACACTCTCATCATACACAACCAGGACGACTCCTGGCCTCCGAGGCCTACACCTATCAGGTACTAAATTTCATATAGTACTAGTTTTATAGATCTACAGCAGTTCTGGTGATCTTCGTCTTTGTGTCGCTGGCATGATTATTTTTTATTTTGTTAGCCCGGATGTTCGCAGGTTTCACTTTGGCTGTATAATTTGGGCTAAGAGGGTCGTAGTATTAAAAACCTTTTCAAATAGTCCAACCTTGAAAAAAGAACCTTTATAATCACTTTCATGTTCTGCGTGAAATTCTTTAAAGTCTTCGAATAAGCAGCATCTGCAGCAGATTAACATCCAAATTAATGAAGAATGATTTAAAGCTCTGGTCAATCGGATGGTGCGGGGTGCGGTTTGATAGCTTTAATTATGTAAACTAACTTCCAAGGAGGCGTTCAAAATGGCGCAGATAGTTCCGCCTGGGTTTGCTTCAGTTTGAACAGTAACTATCACAATCCTTATAATGACCATCAACAACCACTTTTCTCTCCAACAGAGAACACGAACGAACCAGTAGTGAAGTGAAACACCCAACCACACAGTCGTCCCCATACCATACGCTGAAAAAGAACGAAGGACTAAAGAAACCTAGTGGGATACCTGTTCCCAAGTCGCATAAAGAACAAAATGTGACCATGACTGCAAACTACATTGATATTGGAGGCCAGAGGATTTATACTAGCCCACCTGACCATGGTGTTCAGGTAAGATTAACAATTGTTGTAATAGGTAAGGTGTAATTCTAAAAGCGACCGCAACCATAAACTGAAATGGTCAACTACGTCACGAACACGACTGGTTTCCTCAATAAAATCGGTTCCATAGATGGCCTATTGCCGTTTTTATGGAGTTCATAGAAACCAGCCGTAAGGCTGTGGTAGTGTGGTATGTCATTGCGATGGAGCAGCTTAGTTTATTATTTTAAATGAAGGTAGTTATACATTTTTGTTATGAAATGAAAAAAGGAACAATGGATGTTTTAGACATAGAATGAAATAATAATATATATAAGCACTCTGAACGCATTCCTTGCTTTTTATTCTCCTACAGTTTAGAAAAAGCTACCTGTTTTTATCGTTCTGTTCAGATACAATACAGTTATCGATACGCGATGTCTTCTGTGCAATTCCATATTTATTTTTGATATTTAAGGTTTTACTAGTCTTTATTATATTAACCAGGAGATAACAGAAATCCCCGACGACTTCCTCAACCAATCGTCAGTGTTGAAGCACCTAGCTAAAGAAGTGGCGCAGTCGCCGACGTCGCGCGGGCCCACCCCGCCCGCATCTCCCCGTGCCCCCGCGCCTCCCCGCGACGACTCGAGGAAAGCTAAGGGGAAATGTTCCAAAGCTAAGCTGAGCAAGGAGAAATTGAATCTGTCAAGGTCACAGCCTGATCTTACAAGGTGAGTCGGAAATTGAAATAGTTATTTTTATATATGCTAATGAACTACAAGTCATTAGTTCGGTATCGTACTACCTGGGCTGTGGAGGTCAGATAGGCAGTCGCTCCATGTTAATTCAGCTACATACGGTGAGACTGGACGCCGACCCCATCATAGTCGACCCCGTCATATTCATCATGATGAACTTCAAGTTCACAGGTCTTCCCAAATAACTATCACAATCTGCTCAGCCTTTTCCCTACTATATTTGAGTCAGCTTCCAGTTGAAATGTTGTGAAAAAGTCTTGAAATGACTGCATAACTGACTTCCGCAACCCAGTTACTGGGTAATACAATTCTGCTTAGCAAGACTGACTCCCAGTTCAAATAAACGATCCCAGTAAATACTCCAGATCGTTACAAATTTACTATAGTACAAGGAACCCACTCCTTACGTTTGGCGTCACGTATTTTTGACGAATACGATATGTAATGTATCGAAATAATTTACAGAGAAACGGGATCATTAATTCTTTATATTGAGATAACCTTGCTAGGGGTCGACGAACACGAATAGGGGTTATGACTAAGTAATACATTAGCCACCTGTCGTGACTTCGCGCGCTATATAAATATGAATGCATCATACACTTAAATCTTCCTGAATAAATTATTTGAATAATCGTGAAATCCCCTGAGAATGTACCTAACGACGTGGAATAGGCTTGAGTCGGACTGAAAGAGAATAGAATAGAATATAAGAATACAGTGTGGAATCGATGCATAAACGATTACCCACGTATTCAGTACAATCATTCAAGGAAAAACGTATGGAACAGCAGTTTTTTTTTAAAATTACCGATTATAAATTTCTATGTGGCCCCCCCACAAAAGAGTTTTAGTTCGGAATTTACTGAGACAGTGGTACTGGCTGAGACAGTGGTACTGTTAGCCGTTTGTGCGGCAATGTCCCTTCCAACCTGCATACTTTATTGTACACCAAAATTGAAACACATCAGTTTTACAATATTCCTAATTCTGAGAAAAGTTGGCCAAGTCTACTCTCATTTTCTTTATTCGGGCGAGGTGTCTCGATACAACGGTCGACTGTTCGCTTTTATTGCAAGGATAAAGCTCTTTCTGTCGGCTCAAGCGAATCACATGTCGATTATAGTGTGATGATAACTCCCTAAATCATCAACAAATTGAGAAATTAAACCGACAAACGGCGTTTTATATTATTTAGAGATGTCCAATGCAATTTGCTTGGGGTCAGTGTGGGCGTCCGCGCGGTGCCGGGTGGGTCAGAATCCAGTGGTTGGTGCAGCGGCGGCGAGGGCGAGTTGGAGGAACCAGATGACGCATTCACAGCCGTACTCGACGCGCTGGCTGCAGAGAACCATCAACTCAAGAGACAGCTTGCTGATGCCTGCGAACGAGTCGCTAAGACTAATAAAGTGAGTTATAGTCATTCTTCTTCATAACTTCCCACTGCTGGCAAATAGGCTTTCTTTCTCTGAGATGGAGTGGGCTGTATACCACCAAGTGTGTCCAGTGCGTGTTGGTGGAAGATTTGTAAGCGTGTCACAGGCAAGAAGTTTAAATATGTTTGGTCTTCGAAATTCAGCCGCACGAACTCCGCTCGCTGATATAGTCAGAAGGTCATCAAGTGGCATGTGCAAGATGGAAGGTGTGCCATTGTCTATAGGGGACGCTGTGTACGCATTTGAGATCTGAGCCGTCGATGAACTTAAACGATAGTTAACCTAAATGGAAATTCAACATCTAATACAACGCAACCGCATGTCTTATGCTAGCTTCCGATGTCACGCGAGTTTATACTGGATTTCTAAAATCATAAAGATCGAAATAACAGGACGTGGGCCGCAGTCGCCCACCGACCTCACTGTGCCAATTTCTGATTCGATTAACTGCGTTACTACTTTTAAATGTGACACTCCACTCTCCAGTGACAATGACCTTCAAAGAAATAGTGAACGCGCATCTTTTGTTGAATGGACATATTTTATCTGGTTCACTATTTTTTACTGTCGTTTCTCTAAATACCTTTGTCATAAACATTACATGACGCCTGCAATCCCCGAAGGATTACACATAGGTGTACCTATAATCTATCGACATTTGGGCAGTTATTTTAAGTCCCATATCAAAGGGGGCGACCCTATTGCAATCAACAGGGTACTCATCCAGATTAGCGACTGTGATTACTAATGACAAAACCCAATGCACTGCTCGACCTGCCTTCGCAACAAACGCTTCGTTGCGATTTCGATTCGACAAGCTGTATGTCTATCTTTTTTTGGCAGTACGAAAGCGAGCAAAATATGGATACGACTTTACGAATCGAAATGGAATCGAAGCGTTTTTGAATACGGGGAATGGAACCTATGAGCTGAGCTGTTCCATAGTATTGCTTGCGACGACTAGACCATAGAGGGACTTAGTCATCTTTAACATTTGACTTTTTTGTAGCTCGAAGAAGAAGTGGAAAAAGTCCGAACCGCTCATGAAGAGTTAGTTGGTTCATGCGAGCGTCGGGAGCGGTTAGAGCGAGCGGCGCGCGTTCGTCTGCAAGCTGACTGCCGCAGGCTGCATGATCTTAACCGGGCGCTAAAACAACAGGTAACTTGTTAGATGATTTGAAGACACGATTGTTTACCCAAAAATAATCTTTGGAGGACAGGATAGGCATTTGCATAAATATGTAAATGCTTAGCTAACTTCAAAAGCTATTTACTCATACAGTATTGATCTTGGAATCCATGCCACTAAAAAAAATCACGTGTCTCATAGTTTTAACAGTTAATTCACGAAAAAATATCAGTTGATTTTTCTAAGTTTACATATTTATGCTCGTGAATGTACGGTGTTCCGGTTTCATTCTGGTTATAGAGAAATGTCATCATAGTTCCATAGCAAGATTTCAGCTATACAAGAAATGAGCGCCATCTCTTTTTCGCATTGGAATGACGATTCTAATCGCATTAAAATGTTGTATTTTAGGTGGAGCTGGTATCACAAGGTGTGCGCACTGAAAACGAGAGCAATGCTGAGGCGTTGCGCAAGGAGTTACAGAACAGAGAGATGCTCATCGCACAACTTATCACACAAAGTAAGATTATACCCATTTTAAAAATGGTATTAAAGACTATTTGTCGCAAATAGCTCGGAAAAATCATGAGACTGTCTCTGGGTTGATTGTTGCAAAGTCATAATTTTTGGGTTCTGCGAGATGTCATATCTAAATATGGCAACTTGCAGGTTAACCCGGGATATAATCGGCTATTTAACCGGGCTATCCTGCGGATTTCTTATTTAATAAAATTTTCCGATCAGAGCAAAAATCTTAAAAACTGAGGCGTGCTTCGGGCACTTTATGTGAGTTCAGCCTTATGGATCTCGGCTGGGGCGTGCCTCGGTTGAGGACACCAAGCGAGAAACTGGATTGATGCTTATATAAGGGACGACATCGTCATTCATCCTTGTCCGAACTTTAGAAACTCGGTTCCGCTATTCTCACCACCGCACCGTTCAACTTAACCAGAACTTTTATATCTTTGCCGTTCTATGTGACAAAAAAGATTTAAAACAAGCATTTATTTTGTGCAGATAAAGAGTTGGCATGTGCAAAAGAGCGCCAAGAGATCGAGATGGCAGCTCAACGCGCCACCCTGCAGGAACAACGCACGCACATCGACATACTGGACACCGCGCTCACCAACGCACAGGCTAACGTGGTCCGCTTGGAGGAAGACGTGAGTATATAAACTAATGATACTTGTTGGTGGTAGGCAAATACCATTATCATCATTTTCTTGCCTTTATCCCAATTTATTTGGGGTCAGCGCAGCATGTCTTCGTCCATAAACACAAACTCAAACCGTTTATTTCAATTAGACCATTACAGGCACTTTTGAAAATCAAAAAAGCAGAACAAAACGCAAAGCTACAGTCTCAAACACAATGGCTTGTGAAAGTACTGTAGTTGCCCATTCCAAAGCGTAGAAGAATGGGCAAGAAACTCCATGGACACTCTTTTAAATCAAAATATTGTTACAAAATCTTGGCTACGTCATTCATGTTGAGAATTACAAATATGTAAGAACAATTTAGACATACGGGCAAGTTAACAGCGTCCAGAGTAAAAGATTAAATCAATAATTAAAAGACATACTTCTTTATTACTTGTCATCAGATGCCTCTTTTCGTGCCATATCTTTTTTCTTGCCGTGGTAGCACCAACTAAAATGACTGCGTGGACACAGGCCCCTTCTCTATGAGGGAGGTGTGCCGTAATCTACTAAATAGACCATTTAGCTACAATATAATAATATTCTTCGATATTGTGTCTATAAAATTGACCAGAAATCTTACCATAGCAGGTCATGGTTAGCCGTGCAAAAAACTTTCAACCTTTGATTGACCATTAGAGCCTATAAAAATACAAAATGTGGCATTTTTTGCTTAAATACTGCATTGATTTTTCATGTTGCTCTGGACTGTACACTTTAAATTAAGCATTTTATGTAAATTGTTATAAAACTTGTGTTTCTTAAATATATTATTTTATTAGGTTTACCAACAACCCCACATGCACAAAACCATAAAGAAAAATAAGCTAACTTACTAAGTAATGTGTGCCAATATTCAATTAAATTCAACTTGAAAATAGTGAAAAACTGAAAAATAATAAAAAACATGCATTCTTTTTTCCAGTGTCGTCACGCCAGTGGGTACGTGGAGCGTGTTATGGGTCTTCAGCGTGCGCTCGCGTCGCTACAACAGGCGTCCGACAGACGAGAGCATACGGAGAGGAAATTGCGCGCTCAGCTAGAGAAGGAGTTGCAGACTCTCAGGTACTGGAACTTACATTGTATTTATTTACACTGACAGTTGCGGTGACCCCCATGGCAGCCCTGACTCAGGCGTTGTAAGCCGTGACTGAATTTTTGTGTAATTTATTTTCATCACTACTACTGCTGGGTCCCACGAAAGGAAGCTCCCCGAGCGACGTATCCACTGAACTACTATACGTCTGGCGCACAGGTAGTCAGCAAGTCCCCACGCTGACTGGCTAAACCTTTCACTACGATGACAATACCAAGTCCGAGGAGCTCGTGGCCAACTAATAACAGCTTACTAGCTTACAGCTAACAGCAATTTTCAGTTTAAGCCACAAGACCACCGCTCGCTAGATACTCGCTTGACGGAGGTTTCTGATAGATTTGTCTGTATAGGAAACGTGAGTGCAACTGCGGCGGCGCCAGTATGGCGGGCGCGGGCGGCGGCGAGGCGGAGCTGCGGCGGCAGGTGCGCGAGCGCGACGAGCGTCTGCTGGCGCTGGAGGGCGAGTGCGCCAAGTGGGAGCAGCGCTACCTCGAGGAGGCCGCGCTCAGGCAGGCCGCCGTGTCCGCGGCTTCCATCCCCAAGTCAGTCGCTAGTACAGCTGTAGCCATAGACCACGGATTCATAGACACTAGCGCCATCTCTTTCCCACGCTCGAAAAGGAGTAAAACAATAATATTTTAGGACGTCATAAAGTAGTCTTATTTTAACCTTATTCGGGAGTGGGAAGAGATGGCGCTAGACGACCTCTTTAGCTCGTCTTCTCGTCTTTCCACACTGGTATACGATTTAAACAATACTGCTTTAAGACGTCATGGTAGGCCACCTGATATAATATGTTCTCGCTAAAATTCCGGTCAAAATCTCTTGTTAAATAATTTGTTTGTTTATGTTCCCCAAACAATATTACACAATAAATTGAGGGCTATGTCGAGCAGTACAGCAATAACTTTGAATATTTTATAACATAGTAATAATTTTTATTGAAAGGAATACCTTAGCGCCTCTTTTGTTTTCAACAACCACCCAAAAGAGTTTTCCCCAAAACTTTATAAAGAATCAGGAAGCATTTATTTTAACATTTTAAATGCTGCTGCCAAAAATGTAAAATCCACCAGTTATTATTATACCCACTCCATGCAACATGAACCTGATACTATCGCTTCTAACCACAACAGAAGTACCATTGTAACTCAAAACAGTTCCGTTTTCAGGGACGCCAAGATCGCGGCGTTGGAGAAGACGTCGGCCGAGTCCGAGCGACTCATGGCGGAGGCAAGGAACGAGAAGATACGACATATGGACGAGCTGCACTCGGCGCAGAAGAAACTAGCTGATCTGGAGGGCAGGTGGGTGAATTTTTTGACCAGGAGCTACGAAGGTCGCATTTGAACTGGCCTCACAATGGGGCGAAACATCTGAATTTGAAATTCATGTGTAGAACAAAAAGAACTACAGCGCCATCTATGACACAAATATCAAATTCCTAAATCGCGCAGTTGAAGTTATCTGCGACTTAATACTATACCAGAAAACACAATAACAACTGTCGGACTGTAGCCCACGAGACGCAACACCCGTCTAGTTGGAGGACTTCCTTTTCTATGGAGTTTGTATGTATATTGTTGTATATTTTCTGTTCTTCATACTCCTGAACATGTCTGCATTTCTACGTTGTAAATGGACTATCACTCAAATCCAGCTACGCTGGTTGTGGTAGCAAATGCTACTCCTGGCAAAGTGCCATGAGTATGGCAGAGTTGGGATTTCCATCAGGAATTTGTCAGTAGCAGCCGGAGTCTAGACCTGAACCCGATCGATGGCAATTGGCTCGCCCCTATTTCAAGATATACATTACTGGTGCAATAAACAGGCATATTGTTACGTCAATGTTATCACTCATAAGTTTATTCATATCCACAGAGCAAAGGAGTTGGAATCTAAAGTGGCAGAACGCGACGCGATGATCAAAGTCCTGCAGAAGCACACCAGCGCCGCGTACGACAGCGGCGCCTCGCTCAGGAATAACTCCAGTCGGGAGGAACTTGGTACGTTATATCTGTTAGGTTTAGGAAAAGACTACCACTGCTCATTGTTCATAATCAAGAAATAATTTACTTAAACTCAAACTGCCGTAGAACTGCGGTTGTTCCCGGCTGTCATTTGTAGAGCTTTGACAGACTTCACAAGTAGTCAGTGACCCAAAAGACTGACAACCAGTCTTAGCAAGTGGTTTTGTATTACCCGTACCAACTGTTGTAGAGGTCAGATTGGCAGGCGCTCCATGCATAATACTGGTATTCAGCTGTATCTGGTAAGACTGACAACCGACCCCAACATAGTCGGGAAAACGCTAGGCAGATGATGAATTAACTTAAACTGAAAAGGCGGATGCACATAATAGTCAGGTCGGATCGCATATCGTATTTTATAAAAAAAAAATACGGTTCGAACCCGCTGTAAACGAAACCGATACGACAAAAAGTCGCACGACTGGCAGTTCGACGGAACAGTTTCTACGGCAAATACTGTCTCAGTCAAAACTGTTAATTAGTCAAAACTACTTTTGACCGGTTAAAACTATTTTAATAATGACTAAAATTGACTTATAAATTCAATAGGATTTTTAGGTTATTTTGTGACCTTTTGAAAAGCATCGTGTTGTAGTAACTCTAGATAAATATAACGAAGGCGTTTTTAAGAAAATATTAATATTAACTTTTGATATTTTTTTTAAAGAAAACGCCATTTTACTTTATAAGGGTTTTGACGGACAGGGCAATATTGATTTTGATTGTAACATATGTAATAATGCGGATTTAATAACATCTAACTTCCATTGTGTATGTTCCAGTGGGTCTATCCTCTGGGGCTTCGTTCTCGAGCGCGGAGGGCGTGGGCAGCGGCAGTGTGACGGGTCGGTACCGACACCTCGCGCGCAGGAACTACTCCCCACATAACGACAACTCTAGCGGTGAGTGACGACTACTGATTTTAAGGATGACTTAATGTGACCAATTTATTTGGAAAACCTTGTGATGATGTATGGGAAAAATGGGACCACTCGGCATGTAAAGTTGCGTTGTAGCTCTATAAAATTATAAAATAACTATATAAAATGAAATTTGTTCATTACACGGAAAGGTATAACTGTACCTTTCGTGTAGTGTTCAGCTATAAATCAGCAGTAAACTAATAAAGCGATAAGAATGCTTGTCTGGACGTATTGCTGGTTGCCACGATATTATTTGGTAACAATCGTACAAGCTGCGTAGGCCCGCAGCCGTGACTTCAGTTCTTATTGAAGCGTCGCGTCGTTATACCTGTCCTCTCGATTTAAAAGTCAGAGACTGGTTTAAAGTGTAATAATAATGCCGTTGCCGTGTCCTCCCGCGTACTAACGCTGTAACAGAAATATTGTAAAACCAAATGATTTTAAAAGAGTAACCATGGAGTTTCTTGCCGGTTCTTCTCCATAGGAAACGACCAACCCGAACCGAGCACTTTTTTGTCGACGTTTTATAAGCGCCCCTGTAGGCCTATGTAAAATAAAAATATTTTGATTTTGTTGTATCCCCAGGCTGCGGCTTCGACAGCACGTCGCTCCGGCTGGACGAGCAGCTGGCGGCGCTGGAGTCGCGCCTGGAGCGGCCGCCCGTGCCCGCCGTGAGTTACCTGCCGCCCGACCAGCGCGCGCATGCCACCCGCGACTACTACTGACACACGCATAACACTCCGCCAATATAACACAAGCGTACCAACCCTACCACATGAGTACTGACTTCACACAAGCGTACCAACCGTACTATACTCGTACTTTCTACAATCCTGAGGGTCTAGACAATTTACAGTCGATTTCAAAAGCTTTTCATATTTTTTTTAATTTCTTTGTAATACTTTATTGTAAACCAAGATTGAAACATAACGGTTATACAATACTGCTTATTTTATGGTTACAATGACGGTCTTATTGCTGATATCTTCCAGACAACTTTTGGATGAACATTACGGACATACAATTAAAAGGGCTCTACCGACTTTAAACAAATTTAAAATTATCTTGTCATCCAATACTTTTTATCTTTTCCAATAATAAAGAATGTGACTTGGTCTAGGCCCTCTTATTAGTAAGAAGCAAGCACATATTAAAGTCGCATCGATTCTCATTGCCATACAAAAAAGCTCGGGGTGTGCAATGGTTCATACAAATAAGTACATACTTGTTTTTGTACACATAGTTGTTTTTGCGTTGCGTTGCAATGCAGCTTGCATAAATATGTGCAAGTCTCTTTAGAGGTATTGTCAAATACTCATTGAATGATTGACATTCACAAATTCAAAAACGAAAAAATTTACGACATAATCGAATCGACCGTTCAACAAATCTCTCGATCTACGCATTTTATCAAGTATTTACGTGCAAGTAATGCGAGTTTCCAGCTATAATAAACATTCCTAAACTCGTAGGATTCCGCTTACTCACACAAACATTCCGGCGATGTACAAATGTTCACGAACTACGCTTCGTTTTTGTGTTCCGTGTGATTTTATATTCCAAGTGTTTACCTAACCCTAACCTTTAGCATAATCAAATTGTGAAATTCACTTCTAATGACAAATTCTTTCTACTCGACAATGACCATTGCGACATATGTTTCAAAGTCCATTTTACGGTAAACAACCCAAAGCGATGAATTTTATCGAATTGGAATCAAAATGCTGCGTTGATCTAGTGGTCGTAAGTGCCACTGCTGAGCAAGAGGTCTTCGGTTCATTTCTCAGCAGCAACTCACTTTCTGGATTTGGTTCCGGTTGCTTCGCCAAATATAATCCTTCGAAGATTACAGGCCCTTATTCACAAACGCGCAGATTCGATTTCGATTCCATAAATCGTATGGCTATCTTGTTTTGGCATAATAAAAGCGAGCTAGATAGACATACGACTTTCCGAATTGAAATCGAATCCGAGCGTTTGTGAATACGGGGGCAGGTGTCTGTTATGTTAATGTTTAATCAAATCAAAGATATTGCCGTTAAGAGTAAGTTACACAATTTTGTATGCTCATTGAAGACAGTAGTAAGTCTGAACATTAGTAACGTGATGTGCCTTTAACCGTGTTTTAACCGTGAGTGTGTTGGTGCCACATATTGTATAAGAATCTCTGTAAATATATATTTACAACTGTTTTCTTACACTCCACTAGTAGCAACCTAGTCTTATAAGGATAAATGTAAAGTTATCGTGTCGGTATTTTAAGTTACTTTTAAAAAGAAGAGTTCGTATTAATAAACCATTCTTAATTTGGGGCAAAAAAAGCATAGCATACGTATAAGCACTGCACTGGATCTTGCGAGAATTCCATACTGTGACGCATACTTGTTAGCACCGTTGTTGCTATCGCCTTGGATCGGGATCAGCTACAAAATGTGGCATGGTAATGCTGATCTAGTACCCCGCTACGTCTATAGGATGCAGACCTTGTTGAACGGATTCCTGTGTAAAATCACGGGAACCCCCTTCTATGTCCGAAATGGCAGTCTACACTTAGACCCCAGAAGCTTACCATTCTTCTGTTCATGAAGTCTTCGGCTCTGCCATAAGGCATCGAAACCCTCTGATCGCATCGGCCGAACGGCCTTATACGAACAATCCTGAATTCCTGTATTAGCAAGATTCGCCGACCACAGCATGCCTTAAGCCGGGGCTCGTACCCCACAGGGGGTGCCCTTAGCGAGTTGTCGCCTAGTTTATAAGTTTTATGCCCTGGCTGGAGGCCTTACCCTCAAGTCATCCATGGAATACTCCGGTTAAGCAGAAGACAGCCTCATTGGTTGAACTGCGAAATACCATTAAAAAAAAAAGATGCTTATCCAGTGCCGTGCTTATACGTAAGTTTGACATAAAGATACCATTGGTTTGAACCGTTATTAATATGAACTTAGAACTTCTACCCCTATGCTTAGTTTCTCTTCAAAATTGTTAAGCTAAACTGTGAAAGACTGCAGAATTTTCAAAAACAAGGTTACTTGCCAAAATAATGCTTTCATACATTAATCATCTGCGTAGCCGTTTGGGACGGCTTCCAGTATAACCGGATTCTGCTGAATACCTGTATTATACATGGAGCGACTGCCTATCTGACCTCCACAGCCCAATTGGTACTGGATAATACGATGTAATAATGCTTTCATACATTGCAATACAAAAATATTATTGGACAACTAAGCACAGAGGACATGTTATTATTCAAAAATAAGGTTTACTTTTTGTAACAAATATTGTACAAGGTGAAATGGTAAAAACTTAATGATAATTACTTCTTATGATATTCGTGTGATTCTGATTTTATATAGAAGTAAAACAGGCATTTGTCACAAAAATATGCCAAAGTTAGTACCTATAATATTATTTTTTTCGGCCCATTTATGAAATGTACTCCTTAAAATTAACATAGATATAAGAATTACGTTATTTTTTGTATTTATTTTGAATTAAAAACATACTAAGGGATTTGAAATTATTATTGTTTTGATATAGGTCTGCAAGCTTGATTTTGCTCCTGTAATTGAACAGGACAAGTCTTATTGTATCTTTAGTATATAATAATTAATTGTCTCACCACTTATAAGTTGCCTCAAGACGGTGTAGCCATAAGTGAAGCCGCGTGATTACTGAGAGATTAACCTAACATAATTTTATCTTTGTAAAGCGTTGATTAGGAATATCTTTCTTCTACAAACACTTCTGCATGCTCCTTCAAACGTGCTACGTGAATAGGCTAATAAACCGTGCAGCTATATTATAAACGGATATTTTTTCCTATTGTAAATCTCATTTATTTAGATATTTAAAGCCTATTGTGGTATTATTACCAATGTAAACAATTAATATAGAGCAGCAGGTGCTTATGAACATTTAGTTTAGAAGAACATAATCGAACCGTTCAACGCAAAATTTTATCAGATTGTAAAGACGAACGACAATACTAGAAAAGAAATCACATTTTGTATTGTTTTTATTCAGAAAGTATAAAGTATACAGGGTATAAGAGACGTCGACTAAACAAAACTTACTATTAATTTGGCACATGATTCTATATCCCACAGCGAAGAGCTAAAAAAACAGCTGTCTCATACAAAATAAAAGCACTACCAAAATGTATAGAACTACTATTTTTTTATCTTTGTGCTAGTAGTTTGCGCGTCGATGTCTTTACCCTGTTTAGCAGGCCTTATAATTAAAACCTTTTACCAATATCGATATATTCGCCGATATTCCCGAGGCTTTATAATTTAAGTACTAAGGAATTGTATACAGATATATTTTTGTAAGATTGTATTCGATGTAATATTAATCATATTTTTAGAAGCATGTTTTAGAATAAACATCATGTTTTGTTTGTTGTGGTTTTAATGGCTGTTCCTAACACGTAGCGGCTTTGGCAGTGTTTTACCCGTTTCTGACAGGCTATGCAAATATTTATTGGCTGTCTAAGGCTACGTGTGCAATGACAGGTGCTTAGCGTCTAGAACCTAGCGAGTACCGAAGTGAATCGAACATATGACTGCACGGTTGGCGCAGTGGCTGAGCGATCGGTTGCTGCGCTGCGTGTGGCGGGTTCGATCCCCGCACGGACCGATATTTGTATGGCCTACAGATAGTTGTTCCGTGTCTGATTGTTTGTGTATGTGACTTTAAATGTTTGTGAACGCACCTACGATACAGGAGAAATTCCTAGTGTGGGGCAAATATTAAAAAAAAAAAATCTTGCAGCACTGCGCGCTAAACGCCTTCGCTATCAAGTAACCAGAAATTAACCCACTAGGCTCTAGGCGCTAAGCAAGGCACCTGTCAGTGCATATGCAACCTAAATGTCCTAGGTAAGGTAGCCTAGCTAAACATTTAAGAAGAGATTTGACAAAAGATGAATTACGTATTCAGATACTTTATACGCCTTCCAGAAACCGGGTTTATGATTTTTCCCTAAAGGCGACAATAAACAACGAACAATTTGCCTCCTCATAATATTAACATTAATGTATTCGCTTTTGTTTGGAGTGTTGCAGTGATAGCCTACTGACACTGTTATAACAAGACTGCTCTAAATAGGCCACTTTCAATCTCACACAAGTACCTACAATCCTACATAATACTGATACAGAGTCTTCTTTCACTTAACATTGTATCAAGTGTTATTTGACTGATAACTGCGGGTCATACAATAGCTGAGTTTAAGAGCGTTTACGCCTTACTGCATTTCATCAGTCATTTCGAAAAAGGACTTAAAATTTTTTATGAAATGTCGTAAGGCGTAAACGCTCTTAAACTAAATTGTTGTAGAGTATTGACTATCAATTCATAATTAACAAAGTTAATATAATAATTTATTATTGCATTGAGTGTTTTGCTTTGCCAATGGTTGTCTTTTAATGGTCCCTCATACTGTGATTCCATAGTGATATCTTAGGATGATTAAAACCTTTTTTATTTATTATTGGAGTGGTCTTAATAGAGTGGTCACGTTATAACTTTCTTCGGGCAGCGCCGCTTCCGCAATGAGGTAAGAATCACTAATTATTGGCGTTTGATCGTATTGTTCTATTGTGCCAGTTCATTAACTCGATAACAGTGTTACCATTACCACATTTGAACCCAATTCTTTTTAGTTCATTTGTACTATACTTATACAAGGTGTAACTTAATAAATGCAAGACCTCCCGTGTGGTCTCTCAGACCATAAAACTGAACAACCTTTGTTCTAAGAGTCCTTGAAATCTGCAAAATAAAAGATTTTCTATAGGAACTGACTCAATCAGTTGATCAAAATGCATGGTAAAACTAAAAAAAAATATAGATCAAAAAATCTTCGGTTTCATGGTCTGAGATTCCACACGAGAGGTTTGCGCTCAGTATGTTACACTCTGTTTCAAGAGTTAATGTTTGGATGTAGGATGTAATCTACGAAACTACTCATCTGATTTAAAATAATCTTAAACACTATAACTGAGTACCATACTTAGATTATTTTTCTTCACTGCGCACGATTTTGCAGGCAGAAGCTGGTCTTGAAATAAAGAAATACCTAATACTTACAAGGTTTTCTATACAAAGAACGTGTGAGATATTTTAATGATGTTGTTAAAGCAGCCAATCCTATCGTCGAGTCTTAACAAACAAGTAGGTAAACAGAGCAACGTATACATTAGTTACGTCACCAGAAGGCGTGCCTCTTGCATATTAAAAGCAACCATACTTCTGGGCGAAGGAAAACATCGTGTGGAAATTGGCATATCCTACAGACCTAAAATATCGAAGAAAGGTGACATGATATCCACGAACCCGCACTCGGCCTGCATGGGGAAATGTAGCTCGATCCCTCCCGTATGTTTGTGTCCCAGCCACAGCTGCTGCGGCTGATGATTTATTGTAGATATTATATGATTCTGTGAGAGAGGGTCCAATTTTCAGAAAAGTTAGCTGTGCAACCTTTTCGATACAAAATCACATGATAGATAATTATAGGTTGTAGTATTTATACTCGCAAAAACGTCGCTCGAGCCATAAATACAATAAAATGTCAAGGCTATATTGAAACATAAAAGATTTACAATTGGGTCTACTATGCAGTATTTTAGTTTTTAGGTCATTGTTAAATCTGGCGAAGTATACGTTCGTAACTTGGCTAAAAGTTTAGTAACAAGTGATGCATTTATTATTTCAATTTTAGAAAGTAGAAGTACACATACCGCATTATTTTAGCGTTCCTCAATCGATGACTCACCTAAACCAGTGTTATTTTACTTTTTAATTGAAATTAAGTCAGTACCTATGTAAATATGTATAGGTATACAAACAATTACGTTGAACTAGATCGAATCGGCAGCAAATATAGAATTTCTAATTTTCTATTTTTATTGTATCTTATGTAACTCCCCACCGAAGTTACTTTTTGCAGTATGACACGATAACAAAACATTTTTGTCATCAGTCGTGGCCCTCTTCACACTTGCTCCTCAAAAAGCAACTTTGGTGTGGGTGCACCTGCAACCTGCATACGGCCATACAACGTTAGCATCTTTAGAACAGATTATAAGAAGCTTACAACCTCCACAGCGTGGGCTGTGCTGCTTCCCCGGGCTAGGCACAGTGGGTGCTCGCGGCGGTGGCGGGCGCGGTGAGGAAGCACTGCTACTGGAGCGCCAGGGCCGCGCCTCGCAGCAGACTCGCTCCTCCAGCCTTCCACCACCGCCCTCCGCCCTTCCGCGCCCGCCCAGGAAACCGTCTGCCAGGAATACAAGATACGATCGCTTGGAACATAGAGATGCTCGTAAGGTAAGGGATTGAAGAGAAAATATTACTTTACTAGTCATACATGACTACGGAGAGTTCAGTTTGAGTTTGTAAACCGATCATATTGATTGGGGCGTGTGTGACGACTGCTATTTTTGTCTCTGAGGTGACTCGAAAGATTTC
Source organism: Cerastis rubricosa (assembly GCA_949152445.1). Classification (NCBI taxonomy): domain Eukaryota; kingdom Metazoa; phylum Arthropoda; class Insecta; order Lepidoptera; family Noctuidae; genus Cerastis; species Cerastis rubricosa. Next base: position 6,028,083 of record OX424532.1, read on the forward strand.
GTGCTCGTGTAAACGCGCCTTTAAACAGGGTTAAATTAATTAGCCACCAAAACTTCTTAGTTCGCGGAGTTTCGCTAGTAATTTGACCTTGTGTTTATACCAAAGTACGGTGCAATAACCCAATAGGGGATAATACTGGGTAAAGAAAACGAAATTCTATTTTGCCCGTCAGACAGGTAATACAAAAATATTAGACACGTATTTTTTGTTTTATCAAAATATCAAAAAATCACTTAGTTAAAACTCATTGAAGTTGGAGAGTGGAGTGGAGCCTCACTACGTCACAAGTAGGCATAAAATCACCTACAAGTGACGTCATGCGCCATTTCAACTCAATTAGTGTTGGGATTTTATCCGGATAAATACTCAAAATGGATAAATACTCAATAAATGTCCGTTTTTACTCGAGTATTTATCCAAAAAGCGGATAAATACTACCTATAGTTTTAGTTACGTTATCTTACGTAAATGTTGTTATTTTACAAGCAAAAGGATTGAAATAAATGAAAATCGGAAAATATAGATTTGTACCGTGCTTTATTAATCACTTTAATAATAACAAAAAGCCTGTAATACTCAATCATGGATATTTTCGTCAAGCACTGTCAAAGTTAGATAAAGTTATTAATTTGTGATAAATCACAAAATTAGTTACTGAAATCATTGTAATATTAAGAAAATGACATAATAAGTAGAGAAAAATACTAAAATAACAACAGACCCATACAATCATAATCTATTTCGTGATGAAATATACATTAGTGCGTTACTTTAATCACTTATAAAATACAATAAGACAATATTGTAATAACTATGGCTTCACTGCACTTATGAATATTCTGCCAATTACTGATATTTTCTTAAATGAACTTCTATCACTATTAGACGCTTGTTCACCATTATCAGAAAAGCAATTTACAAACTGGAACTCACTTCCCGATTCTCTCAAATCCAATGATTCTTCATCAGTATCTGTCTGTACTGGACATGGTGATGGAAAGTCTTCGTCGTCATTGTCGCTGTCTGCACTCTCTTGGATAGAAATAAACATGCAACAATCTACACTGATTGACACAACTGTAAATTGTATTGTCATCTAATTCTAAGTTATGTTCGAATTTACAAGTTTCTAGTTCATCGGGAATAAAGCAGGTTACAAATTGGTAAGAGTTTGTAAAAGTATTTTTAATTACACAATAAACATAGGTTTTCAATCACTATAACACTACCCAAGTAACCATTTGGATTAGCACAATTCAAATTATTTAACTTACCTTGACACGTTATAACACAACTTCAAAAATAATAAACAAGCTCGTAGATATTATGTTGTTGTAAAACTTACATGCGTGTGCGCTCTTTATGACGCAAACTTGGGCGCGTATTGCCAAACTGTATTTTACCACAGACACGGGTTATACGGGTATTAGAGCCAAATACGTACGAGTACAGACAACCACAATGACATTTTAATGTGAAACTAAAACCAAAAATTGTACATTATGCAATCCTATTAAAGCAAACTCCAAACCACAGCTCCAAACTAAGGCGTTGACGACGTGAGCCCCGCGTAGCGGGGCTCGTATTTCTGTCTGCAGGGTTTACAGTAACCTAACACGAAGGGGATGTCGGGGTCTTAGTTCGCTCGCTACGCTCGCTCACTAGACCCGGCCATCCCCTTCGAACCTAACCTGTCCGATTTGGGGTGCCCAATGTCCCGAGCTCGTTTCGCTCACTCTTGCATCCTAAGTTCTCCTTAATGTGTTTCACTACACTGCCAAATCCTTTGTTCTGCACTCGTACGTAGTTTGCTTTGAAAATAATGAGCATAATGTACACTAATACTTTGATTTCTGTGTTGAAATACATTTGGCTCTTTAGTGTAACGACCACTAAGCGGTCCAGCACAGACTATGGATGTCTGTGGTAACATACAGTTTGGCATTACGCAACAATACACGGACACTATGCGGCGCGGGGGTGGAGGGAAAGATAAGCAAAACAAAAGAAACGCGACAAAAGGTGGCCGGGATAGGGTATAGTAAGAACCACGTTGTTTCGTTTTGACATCAAAAGTAATAATGTAATAGTGTAGTATTTTGGAAAGCCCAAATAACAAAACTAGTCATTAAATTAAAAAAATAACCATCCGATTCGCAAAAAATATAAATATCCATCATTTTGAGTAAATATCCGATAAAAATGGTTGAAAACGAGTATTTATCCATTTCGGATAAATACTCGAGTAATTATCTTCCGAGAATTTATCCACCGCCCATCACTAAACTCAATTTATTTCCGTAATATTAAGTATGCCCACGTGAAAAAACAAAAAATACTTGTCCAATACTTTTCAATAATCTACCCGAAAGACAAAGAAAAAAATATTGTGATCATCCCCTATTACTCAATTTTTTTTTTTGTTTTGTTTATCTACAATAATTATTTCTGTAAAACCCAGAGTCACAAAAAAGGTCAAAGTTATCAAAATAGACCTTGTAGGTAGGGGAAGTTATTGTGATTATCCTTATTGTTGCCAGCCGGAAAAATATCGCATCTGACTATACACGGTAGTTTTCCTCATATCCGCCATAACAAGTTAATTTTGTCTGGTTGATAAGGTATTTTGTGATGGCGGGTCTTTTGGCTGACCGCGAAGCAGGAAATAGTTACTAAAAAGCTACTGTCCTGTTGTAAAACGTATGGGTTGCGTTTGCGAGCACTGACCAGAGTTCAAAATATGTTATTCAACGTGGAAGCGCCAGGATTGACCGCGAAATTCAAATCATAATACGTTTTTTTGGAATTTGCTGGTCAGTGTCAGCTGTCTGTTTGTTGAACAAAATATGATTGATTTGTATACAAACCATAAATAAAATAGAACGTAGAGGGTTGTATTGATGATTTTAATGATTTTAAATGTATCTCAGTATTATTTACAGTAGCGTATTCATATTCGAACAAGGGGGGATTTTTTGAATCTACATGGAAATGCATGGGAGAAACTGCATCATAACTTTATTTTTGGTGATTTATTGTGACACACTACAGTTCAGTGCTCGGGAACTTAAACTTGAGCGAAATACTTAGGGACAGTGATATAAAATCAAACAATGACTGCAAATTGTAAGTTTAGGGTTGAGCTTCATCGTGGGCCTGTGGACAGTGAGTAATGGGCTAGTTCACCATCCGTCCGTCTTACGACGACAGGCCGTGTCGACGCCGACGCGCCTCAATGTGTCAGCAAATCGGAAGGGATCCGAGAAGGCCGACGCCTTCTGGGGCTGCGGGACTGTTCGAAAGAGAAACCGTGGCCCTGGAACACAAAGGGCTAAAAAGGAACATGGATGGGTTTTAGTCAGTCTGACAAGTCTGACACTCCCTACCGCTCCGCCCAGAGCGGGAGGGTCATTTGATGATTGCAATACGTAAAAAAAATAAAACTAAAAAAGTGTTTAGCGTCATCTATCAGCATGGAATCGCAAATTTTCATGCTCTATCCTTTCCTGTCGCTCAGAACCGTCATTTGCTAGAGCGAGAAACAGACCGTGCTGCCGAACGCATCGTCGATGCTGCGGTGCTGCCGCGTGCGATTAGCACTCCCGCTTAGATAAGCTTTGTCGGGGGTCGTCGGAGTTACAGCAGTGTAATGGCCTAGCGAACATTTTCTTTTGACCTACTTTAAAATTCTGCTATTTATGATTTCTTTTATGTTTTCGTAATCGTGTCTATAGATTCGTAAAATCACGATTTTGATTGAGACTGTAGTTAGTTTAACACACAGATTTAGTTTTCGCGCCACACTACAATACTACAATTTTCAATTGAACGAGATCTTATTCTTTGCGTTTCGATGGTAATCTAAATGGACTCTGCTCCGAATTTGGGTAGGAGTTCGCATAATTAGTATGCATGGGATTTTGTTTCAAAATTTCCCACTTTTCTGATACTACATATTTTAACAATTTAACAGCTGGACCCAAAAATGCTATCGTCCTTTTCACTTATACCCACGGAAAAATAATCTTCGAAATAACTAGGTGTTCGTAATATAAACAGCCACATTTAATTCGAACAGTGGTGTTATTAAATGTATGTACTACGATTAATTTACGTGTGGTTATTTTAGAAGATTTTAACATTCCTGTTGGTATGTAGGATTAAATAATAAAAAAGCATAGTGTAAGCAAACAGTTTTTCTTTTGAAAGCATTGTGATAAAATTCACACTCAATTCAGAAGTGCACATTTTGCATCCAGTGCACATTTTGCAAAGTGCACATTCTGCGTCAAACCCATCACCTCTCCTGCTATATAACATTTTATTTACTTACATCATGCATCGTTACGAACGTACCCTCCAGAGCAGAATTATTATACAATTCAAAGATATTATTACTTGTCACTTTGCTGACGACTCTTCTAATACCAAGAATATACCCGTCTCGCTTGGCTAGCTATCTAAGTACCTCCTAGTCAGTTACTAAGTAAGTCATTAAAGTGGAAGCGCTGTTCACTTACTTTCCAGGTGGGTGATTAGAGAGTGTCGCTTGCATGTAGGTACCTACCACTCTATAACCTAACCTAACCCAACCTAAATTCCCAAGTGCAGAATGCTGCTCAAGTCCGCGACAGTTGAATGATAGGTCATTTTCTTCACTCAATTACGTATGATGAACGACTTCAAGTGAACTAGAGTGCAATTCTAATCCACGATGTTCTTAATTTGAAACTTAGTTGCTAGCAGCTATCAATATTGTTTTATGTACTTAGGTATAGCTAGGTCTCTGACGTCAAACCAGTCAAACGCTCTCGTCTGCGTTATTTTTAGTTCAACCGCAAATTGTGACAACCTGAACAAGCGTAAACAAATACCTACAAGTTCTATTTAAAGCTACAAAAATTTTAAAACAAATCCTTCCTAGTTTTGTAGAAGGCAAAACTAATTTTAGTTCGCCAAAGCTCACTGCGTCGTGTATTGATGTCATTGCCCTGTTGTAAGCCAAGGTCGCTTTACGGTAACAACACGATTATAATTTATCGCATTATTTTATAATGTTAGCAGTAGGTATTGTTAGTACATTGCTCTAGACAACATCGAGTGCATTCTTCAGAAATTGAATTGAATTAGTGCTAGTTGTCTACATTGTGGAGCAAAAGAGGAGCTCGTGGCTATTAATTACAGCCGGGCGGATCGATCTTCAGTATTCTTCAGTTTAAGTTGCGCTTGCCTAGGTTGTTCCGAGAATGTGGGACCACCCATTACATACCGAGTTTTCTCCGTGCCTCGAAGAACACGTTAAGCCGTTGATCTCTAGAGGTTTGACAGTCGTTAGGTGGTCCCGAAAGTGACAACCAGTCTTACCAAGTGGTATCGTATTACCCAGTACTAACTGGGTTGTGGAGGTCAGATCACATAGGTAGTCGCTCCACGTAAAATACTGGTATTCAGCTACATCCAGTTAGATTGGAAGCTGACCCCAACATAGTTGGGAAATGGATAGGCAGACGGTGGAGGAGGCGAAAGTGTGCTTGTTGTTAGTTCTTGCATTTTCGGTATATAGCGGTCTTACGGTCTTACCATCGCTAACCTCGTTAGGTTTCTGTTAGATCTTTTCTCGACAAAATCGCTCTAAGGTTACATATTTTGATATTGAGATGATAGAGCTACGTGTATGTCGTGTATATCGATGATGGCTAAGACCTAATTCCCTCATAATTTTGAAAGGCTGTCCAAAGCGATCCCAGGCGCTATCAGATCATCAGTGGAACTTAATTCTTATGCTTTTCATGTGGCTCTAAAATACCAATTTGTTCCAGGACTCAGACGGCTCTGGCTCCATCGCATCAACTGCATCACGAAGCTCGCCACTGCCATACGACACGGTCCGCAAGCTTCCATCCGTCCCGACTTCCGCGTCCCTCCCTGCGGCGGAGTCCCGGGAATCTCTCGTACGTCCCCGGGACTCCAGCCTGCCCTCGCCCTCCAAGTTAGCGGTATATGCAGCAGCCAGGAGACGGTCCGCGGAGTCTGCCAAAGATAATAAACGCACACATCATTATAGGATTCAGTTTTAATCCTGGATGGAAGATGCAAGACGTTTTCTAGGTCAACAAGTATTCAGACATAATTATATGTCGCATAAAACATTAAACATTCTGAGTTATTCACCTAAGATAAAAAATAACTATGAGAACATCACACCTCAGTAATATGAAAACAAAATAAAGGTATATTCAGATGGTACATTAATAATACGTACAATTTAACATGTCCTAAACACACACGCACGCCCGCTCACGCGTGAGTCCTGAATACCTTTCATGAAACCTGATATTGACGTATTTATTTTAGCGAGAACACTGAAAATAAAGATGCCAATATCATGTGCTTGTGAATATAACATCCACGGTATATTCATGAAACTAGAAAAACGTTTTATGAAATGCCTGAGTTTTTTCCTTTAATTAAGAAAATTAGATTTCCTCAAACACGTTTACAAATGAAAAGTGTAGGTTACAAACGGTTTGACTTGAAAAGCATTAATTTATGTCGATAGTCTTTTGTTTTGTTGGTAGGGCCAACTATTATTTATTCTGTGCTAGGGATCGAAGTTCAATGAATTCGACATGACATACCTTTGACCTACTGACTTATAATTGCTATCCAGAGCCCGTTTAAGAATGAAAATTAAAGTAGTTTTTGTTTGTAACGAATCATATTTCCCTGTAAATTGTAATTATCTGCAATGTTTTTTGCGTAGTGGAGATCTCAAGGAGAGTCCTGATTCCGTGTATGAGTAGGTAAGTCTATGTACTAAAAAACGTGTTCACCTTTTTAGTATAATGCGAAAAGATAACGTAATGACAGCTATACTGTTGTCTATTTTGAGGATGCCTAAATAATTAATTAATACAGCTTCCCTGTGTAGGTGTAAGCCCACGCAACGCCAAACTTATTTTAAAGAAGCCCACGGCACTTAACATTGAAACTGGGCTTGAAAGTAGGTAACACACTTCGGTATCTATTGATATATGGGCAATAACACTTATTTTGATACGAAAACACATACGAATTTAATATAAAAATACGATGCATAGGGCCTGTTTCACAATTGCCGGATGGACACTGCCATGAAGATAAAGAAAATCCGGCCAAGTGCGAATCAGACTCTCACGATGGGACCTCGCGCACTACGCGGCCACGACGAAGGGTTCCGTACCACCGCGCACCGTACTATATTTTTTTTTTATATGTTACATAGGGCCTACAAACTAAAACTTTGCAAAAGACAGGCCTATAACTGTCTGATAGTCAGCGAAGCTATAGAAATAGGCTCGCGTTGGCACTTTTTGGATGCGGAACCCTAAAAATGATCAGAATGTAGGTAAATGAATATCTACCACATAGGTTACCCGAACTAATCAATGTTGAAACAGGCCAATATAGTTTTAACGAAGAAATTATGAATAGGTGGATGTAGAGTTTTGTTAGTGTTTTATAGGTCATAAACATTACGTTTCAACAACGATATGAGTAATTATTTACTAAAAATTTCATCGTAATGACCGCTGTTGACATTTTTTATTGAGTAGGTACGGATTAGTAGGTTGTGTTTGCGTGTGTAATTACTGTTCAGAGTATATAGCTAGTCGCGCTTAGATATTACAGACGATACAAATTATAAATTTTTAAACGCGACGTAGGTTGCTGTCCAAATAAAGTTTTAATCAAAAAGAACGACGTAGTTGCATCTGTAGCGAAATATTTAAGTATAATTATGTTTTTCAGACCGACATACATTTGTAATTTTGTATATCAAAAACTGAAAAATCCTGAGAGTCCAAATGCATAAAGGGTGGCGCTTTAATCACTGCACGCAATCAGAATGGGTCATGCAAAAAAAAAAAATCGCTATGAAACTCATATCCAAGGCGTGTATAAAAAGTTTTTTACAAAAATAGGATATTAGTTGACGATCGCAAGTGGCGGAGTCACCACCTTACGATCAAACATTAAAGTACAAATTACAGTAACAACCTAAAAACCATTTTCAGCATTCAAAACTTGTGTAATAAAGAATTAAGTAGTTTATAATGATTGCTTACACATGATAAACAATGTATATTTAATATAGTTTAGAAGTTTCAATGAACATTTCTCCAATGTTTGAAATCTTTTATCTAATAAATTTCGCGTTGGTTTAAATAAATTGTGAGTCAATCAATTCTGACGAGGAAGTCAAAAAAGGCACTAATAACTAGTTTATTTATGTAAAAATCCAAGCAGACTTAAATAATTGTAGAAGCTCGCTATAATGCTCGTTTTACACACACTAGGTAAACCAAAAAGTGCATTGTTGTATTTGCAACGCTCGGCTCCTCGCTGAAGGTTGGAATTCCAAAAGTGCAAAATCACATAAGGGGGAAGCGCCTCGGTAGCCGCAAAATGCAAATTTACTTACGTTATTGCAATTTGCTGGTTTGTGTCAGGTTGTGTATTGATTAAAATATAATAATTAATTCATTATTTATTAATCAAATTACATTGTTAACATTAAAAATTAACATATTTAAGTGCACTTGACTTAATGCTAGTTAAAAAAACAGGAAGGTGTTGCAACCAGCACCCTTACTAAGTTATTAAATAACTTGTATTAGGGGCAGATTTTATAAACATTAAAATACCCTGGCGCTTCCACCTTAAGTATTCATTTGGTTGTCAATTAGCGTTAGTGCAAACGGGCATTTAGTTATTATTTAAAGTGCTACCTATGGACGCACTACAATATATGGGTCATACTCAGAAAAAGTGTACATTTGGTATCTTTTCTTGTCCCGCAGCTTCATAATCAAGTAAATATCTAATATTATGATATATTTTATTTTTTCATCCCCTTGCTGTTATATTAGTCTATTAATATGAAGATATTTTTGGTATTTAAACTTTAATTTTCATTGAAAGAGTATATTTTTTGAGTTTCAAAACATTGTTATAAATATCATCATACATTTTTTTAATGTCCCAATGACCATTACACATTTTCAGAGATGAATTGTTACGAATATTCATCGCTTTACTTAACATTGACTGTGGCTATATTATTCCTGATGAATCAAGTAACTAAATAGGACCAATTTTATTCGTTAATCATTTATAGAAGAAATAATTTTAATTATAGTAATTTTGTCCCAAAATTATGAAGTTTCGTTACTCAGGATTAGTAACACGCAATAAAATTTAAAAACGTAATTATTTAAAGTGGTATAAATATATTTTCCTATTCTGGCAATACTATTACTTATGTCAAAATTCTGTCACGGCAGCCATTATTTTTTCGCCGTAGTCGTGAAGTCAAGACGTGTATCAAGTGAACATTTACAAAAAAATCCTCAGGGTGATAAACGACTATTATTGTGGTAAGTTAGTTATATTTTTTGTTTACTAACTATGTTTTTTTCTTATTTTTTGTATTCTCTGAACGAATACGCTCAGTGCTTGCGTGGTAAACACACGGTTTACGTAAAAATATTTTTAGAAGATAAAATTTCTCAGATTTTATTGTCAGTTTCGTTATATTGCGTTACGATACGAAACTGAGAAATTGTTAAGCTTAGTTCACAAAAACAAAAAGTACGTAACTATAGTAACCGGCGCGTAAGTTGGCCCATATCTTCCCGTGGGTGTCGTAAGAGGCGACTAAGGGATTTGCCAGAGAATGCAGCAGTGTTCTCTGTGCTCATGTAACAACCGTACTGCAATCGCCAACCCGCCTGCCAAGCGTGGCGATTATGGTAAAACCTCCCAAAATGTCAAAGTGGCGACACTTGGTGGAGGCCTATGTCCAGCTGTGGACGCCTTTTGGGCTGAAATGATGAATGATGATGATGAAGTTGGCCAAAGATTTTGTAGTGGGGGAAGCACAATATATTTATTATTTTCTTGAAATCAGTAGTCAAATTGCGTGCCGGTAACTTTAATTACCTATGTACATATTCATAGGTATGTCGATGTGGTGATCACAAATACCTAACTAAGTTTCTTGTATTAACTACCTTTACTTAAAAAAATAACAATGTCAATAAAAACTTTAATTTATAAATAAGTAAAACAAAAGCATAATTTGTAAGACAAATACTAAACCACTTATGTTCGTTTCAGTAAAACACCATGGCTCCTGTGTCAAATGCCGAAAGACAAAAAAGATACAGAGAGCGTCTTAAACAAAATCCAGTTAAGTATGAGGAAATGCGAAAAAAACATTTAGAGAGAGTTATATGAAATAAATTAAGGAGCAGAACCAAAGCCAAAAAGAAAAACCACGACAGAAGTGGAGAGAATACTCTAATCGCTACTATAAAAGAATAGGGATGGGAAAAAATATGGGAGACTGTGATTTAATACTCTTAATATACGATTAAGAAGCATAATATTCTCGTAATAATAAGAATTAAAACTCGTTTTGATATTTTTCAATAGCTATTTACTTAATTTTATATAAACAATTTTTAATTTTCTAATTTAATTAGCGATGTTTATTATTTATGTTTCTTTAATTAATTTAAATACGACTGATAAGCCAAAGATGACCAAACACGTGTTTTATTCGCCCAATCCATGTGTACTATACCTTATGACCTCAGTTTCGTGACGGAGATTCTCAGTATCGTTACCTATCAGTTTAGTAACAAATTTAAAATGTACACTTTTTCTGAGTATGACCCATATAACGTCGGTTGAGACGCCCGCGGTAATTGGGACTAATTAAACGTTAGTTTACTTTATTGCCCGCTAGAGCGCTCTGCCGGCAGTCCATGAGTCCGTGCAACCTTATTATATTTCACGTTTGCATTGCATTTAAAGTCTCAATGTTAAAATATTATACAAGGTTAAGTTAGATTGGCTAGGAGAACTCCGCAGACGCGAAAAGTATTGATATCTCAACATGATAAAACAACTTTTAACTTACCTATATTTCAAGTAACTGAGGTCGTTGATTAAAAGAAAAATCTAAATAAAATTCATTATCATCATTTTCTGTCTAGCTTTTACCAAACTATGTTAGGGTCGGCTTCCATCTATCCGGACGCAGCTGAATACTAGTACAGTCAGTGAGCAGCATTACTTGACCCATTTGCCTCTTTTTTGCTTTGTGAGATGGGTCAGGTAATGGTGCAGGGCATTGTAGTTTACATTGAGTGACAGCCTAGCTGACCTCCTCAACGCATTTTACTGGACAACACGATATAAACCAGAGTAAAATGATCTGTTTAGATATTGATACTCATCACGTCTGCCGAGTTTCCCTAGCTATTTAAATTAAACCCGATATGAAGCTCAAATAGATGTTTAATCAACGCTTGTTTTTTTCTTAATAATTAAACCTCGATGATCGTTGCAGCTATTTCGGTAAGAAATTGTTTGTATTACGTCCGCGTCGGGTCAGTCGACAGTTTGCTTGTAAAGCCTTTTTCACACGTCACCGTTTTACCGAGGGAAACTTTTTAATTACTTTTAAAGACAGCGGAAAATGGGCGTGAAATAGCCTAAGATTCTATTTATACGGATTTTGTTAAGCTGCTCAGGTAGTAAGAGGGGAAAATTGGTAAATGCTACCGCGCATTGCTAACTTTCTTTTTAAAAGCAGGTACCTATTATACGGTATTAAGCTTTTCCGAGAAAAACCTTGTTACCAATTTACCTTCACGGTAAATGGCGTACGTGTGAATTGGCTTTATGATTTTGTGAACGATACGCACCGGTAGTTCTGACTGGAAACTTATCTATGTCCAAACAATTGTTTTCAGCTTTAAGGGTATTGTACCGAATATAAGAAGTTATTAATTGCTAATGATCGAATAAATGAGAGCGTTGCTACATATTTTGTTCTAGTTTTATTTCTAAAAATATATTCTTGACAATTCCATCATCATCTTCCTGCCTTCTTCCCATGTAACTTGGGGTCGGCGCAACATGTTTTTTCATCCATTCTCTTTCACCTTTTCCTCTCATACCATCCCTCACACAATCCATCCATTGTTTCCTTGGTCTTCCTCTCCCTCTCATACCATCAACATTTATATTCATTTCACTCTAGTTAATTCCATATTCCTAGAATTTCGCTAAATCTGATTTTATTGTTACCTTAATAGGATCCATTAATCCTGGCCTCTGAATGCTCATTGAATCTATTTTTTAATCTCAAATCAAATTATTTAATAGACTGCTGTAATTTTTTTTAAATATATTTACTGAAATTACAATACAGATTATAGGTGTTACTTAAGATTAAACTCGCCAAACTTTTATGTTTGATGACGAGAGGCGCTCTTTTATATAACAATGAACCACCTTATGTATATACTAACTAATTATATATTGAACTTACTTATTGTAATATTATGTTATGGCTAAATCTTATTCAATGTATATTTATAGTTAAACTTGTGTTTGCTAGAGTTCCAGACTTATTCAAATCGTGCTCTATGTTTAATAGCTCTGTTATCGAAAAAAAGTTAGTAGACCAGTATTTCATTTAGACCACTTTGTATAAACTACAAAGGTATGAACAAAGCAGTAACAGGCAATAAGATGGCAAGCTTTACGACCTATAAAAGCTTTTGTATGTCTCTTTACAAATTGAAAAGAATGCAGATGTTGCCAGTTACGAACTTACGACATGAGCACGTGGTGCGATACCTATTTAAATCGTAACTACACGATAATGCAATATTGATTGCACAACAAAGGACATCATTAGGCGCCTCGTCCTGCACTTTGACCACTTCCAAGAAAAAATACTTATACAATGTTTACTTCAAGCATAATTAAGTAACGTACTTATTAACCTTATTTGTTTAGGCTTTATAGCAAACTTGAAAATTAAGTTTAAGCTGGCAGCGTTTAGGAAGAGCTTTTTGATGCCCTTTTATAGTTTGTTGTTAGTTTATTTAATAGTTTTTAATTGAAAAAATGTAAATAGTTTACTCCCACTTACATAAGAATAAATTCCTGTTTGAAGTGTGAGAAGATTATCTTAAATTGAGCTTTATATCGCCTTTACTTAACCATCCATCACCATTTGAGTTTTCCGTTAAAAAGAAAATCATGAGGAACTTCGCAAGATTTCGTACATCGTTTATGTAGCCCGATAATAAAATCCAGTCAGAAAAGAACTTCCAGTCTGCTGTTGTCAGGAGAAAAACAGAAAAAAACTGAAAAGCTTTTATTGGTTAACGGTTGACCTTTCACAGGAATGACATGTCAGCGAGTTCCTGTAAAAGAAGGTGAAAACACACTTTAAATTTTTTTTTTATTTTTTTTTTATTGGTAAGAGTAAGTAATAGAGTATTGGCAAATTTTGTATTTGTTACGCCTATGCCTAGTCTTTACATTCTTGTTATTTTCAGGCTTAAACAAAAGTATGTATACAGTATGGTAAGCAAAATATTAAACATGAATAAGATTGAATAAATTCTTGAATGTTCATACAGCGGCCTTGATCCTGACATTTGCGTACCTAACGAGAATGAGGCCGAGTGGTGGCCTCGCGCGCCTGACCGGCTGCGTTTGCGCAACTACCACCGAGCACTGCCGAAGTGCCAACCGGCGACCGATAGCCGCGACCACGACAATGTGACAGAGATAAACGACCACCCTCCATATCGATATCTCGTTTCAACGCTCAGCCCAACCTTCGTTTAGTGACGTGACGCGCTATCGATACCTACAGAATGAGGACAATCAAACAATTTACTGTACACTTATCGAACTGATTTGATTAAAGATTTATATCAATCAACTGCCACTCAATTCAGAGGCTGTTGTAAGTCGGTACAATACATTAATATTGATAATGATTCCTAGGGTTTTCAATTAAGATAGAGATCGGGCAACATCATTCGTAACCTGGTAACTTGAGAATATCTACCACTAGCAAGTTGTCGACAGCAGAAAGCTGAGTTTGAAATATACTTAGCCTTTTGTCAAAACAGTTACAACACTTCTGAATCAAGTTCATGAACTTTTTCATAACGTACTATCTAGCTAGTCGGACATATTGGTGTTTACTCACGGATAAGAGTTAGTGTGTTCGGTTTGTTGTATGTTTCAGATAAACAAGTGAAAATCGTTCACATGTCAATAAAACCGCGGTGGTGTCACAAACAACGTTATCGTTCAGCGACAACATTTTATGGACAAACTTCTATTGAATTGAATAGAAAATGTGTATTTAGTGTTCAGATAAAAGTTATATCTGTTATTTTAAGTAGGTACCTACCAAAATCTATTTTGAGATTTAAAGTGTGCATTTCTATTATATGATGAATAAAGTTACTTCTTAGAAAATTTATTATTTTGCAGGATAACTTTCTTCCTTAGATCGGTGATTAATGATTAATTCATCATAGGTGTAGTAAAACACATAATGTAATGCATTTTTGATTCTTAAATGGATCTTATAGTTATGCTGATTGGGATGAAGTAACTATATAGAAACGCACTTATGTTTTATCCTTATCCCGTATCATTAATTTATCTGCTCCTCAAATAGCTGTTAATTTCCGGAGAACACGATAATGTTCGCTGAAGTTCGTGTAATTATAGTGTTTGTTAATCGATTTAATGAGCGGAGCTGAGCCGTGGGCGGGCCGCAGTAAATCACTCTTTCTGAGGTACAATCGACTGTATCTTGACATGCGAATTGTAGCTTAGTGTAGCCATGGTACTGTGGGATCTTTTGACATTATTTCACTAAGAGCTAACCCTCTGGTCCCATAAATATCTGTAAATAATCCTGTATAAAGAAGTGAATGTGGTAGTCTGTGTTTATTATCAATTTTCGATCGACTTAGTTTTCTGATTTATAAAAGAGTTGATCTTAGTGGTCTGCCCTGCGAAAGTCCATACTAAATATGCTAGCGTATCACAGCAGAATTTTATAACAAATCGGGGTAGCATATTTGTAACGTCTAGTCCTTGGAACCAATCAATATTGTTTATGCGAAGACCTCTCTGCCCATTGATTAAAGCTGGGAACAGTAACCGTATCAAACGACTTCGTAAGTTCATCATTAAATAATTTTAATTTAAAAACATTAAAATGGAGAGTGATGGTCATACACAATACGGTGTTTCTGACAGTCGCGTGTTTTCAGTGGTGGTACCTGATTGGTGAGGCTTGGTATCGAAACCGGTTGTAAGCCTTTTTGCGATACCGACACGACAACGTGCAACGGTGCGCGCACGCATTCGTTATATTGCAGTTTTCAATCAAATTTATATTAAACCTGTGTTCAGTGTTCTTGTCTTAAGTTCAATAGGTACCTACTATAATTAAGTCGATTTGTTGTGTTTCACGGTTTTTCTCCTTAATATTACTGTTTCATACACAAAACATAATAAATTTAGGTACCTATTAATAATAATCACTCATTAGATACGAGGTTGAGGAAAAAGGGGAATTAGGAAGGTAAATATTGGTTCTAAATAGGGTATTGTAAAACATTGTTATTTAGTGAGTCTCCTCCATAGTAAAAATATACGAAGTTTAAAAAAAAACAAATTGGTAAGTACATATTTCTCTTAAAGTAAGGTTTGCTGTATGAAAACCCAATTCTGGGTTAATCTCGCCATTGTACATAAGCTATATTATTTGTATATCCTATAAAAGAATAAGAAGTCACAAACAAATATCCACGTATTTAACAGCAGATAGATCATCAACAACGACGTAAATATTTACTACTTGGTATAATACCTACTTATGTATTTACGTGTACAATTACAGAGTAAACAGATAAATATAATTATCGCATTGTCACAGTATTACTCAACTGATACGATTGACCCGGAGCGTGGTATGTGAAAATAAAACGAAGAATGTACTGTAAACGTCTTCTTCGCATTGTCAACGGTTCACTTAATTACTAATCTAACAGTTTTTTTATGATCCGAGAGAATATCAAAGAAGCGTGTCGATTGTTCTTTGATTTAGTAATGCTTATTAATTATACGTAAATCGGTATTTATCTGTCTAATCGCATTTATATCTCATGTTACTATGTTACTGACCTGCATTTTATGGCTTTCACACATATTACGATACAAACTTTTGGGTTCTGAATCTATGTATATTCTTTTTGCGAAGATATTATGTAGTTAATAATCATTCTTCTTGTTTGTTATTCATTGTGTAGGTATCCTTCTTTGTCATATTATGTTCATATGTTAACGTTTTCTCTATCTTTTTATACTTAATTGTGATAAAGAATTTAGCACCTATTTCTCCGAACACAATGTCGTTAATAAGGTCGATAGCTTTCGACTGAGTCATTTAACTCATATGACGCATACAAATTCCCATCGTCACACGTAGAGGTAAAATCGTTAGCGTCCTTTTGACTTCTGAGATTAAGTAGGGGTTTACCCTGTAAAATGCCCTCTCGTATAACCTTATTGATATTTTAATAAGAAGAGCTCTTCAATTATAAAAAAGTCAAGTGAACCCACAAATGTGTTTCTTAAGCATACTTAAAATTTTAAATAATTCTTTGTTAGCCGTCTTCTGTTTGATAGGCTGAGCAGTATAATCGACTCATCCAACTCTAACATCTAATGTATGGAACCAGAGTAGATTCACCTGTTGTCTGAGGATTTAGTTGTAAAGAGAAAATATTCAGAGAAGGAAGAAGAAGAAGAACTTGCATGTATTTCTATAGTGGGAATGCATATTCCCACTATAGAAATACATGCAAGTTCCAAATAAAGAATGCCATAGCCAGAATCAAAGAGAAACAAATCTTAGTTGTTAGTTAGCAAAAATCGCAAAGTCAACAACCTTCCTAATAATTACGAAGGTAAGTATATAATGGAAGTAAAGAAGGAAAAAAAATATGGAAAATCTCGTTTTCTCAGCACGATGACCTTTAGATTAGAGTATTTACGCAAATTATTTCCTTTTGTGTTTATAATCAAGGTCAATACAAGTTTTAAATGGTATTGTCTGACTCTATAGGCTTTACGTATCGGCTTTAGATTTATCATCAAATTGAATGACACACCTTGAACTCTCTTCATCGTGTTTACCAGCTATTTTATAAGTTGATAATACCTATAACAACTTTTAAAAAGATAGGAGTAGTAGCTACAACAACATAAGCTCTAGTTAACAAAAAACAGCCTACGATCCAAGCACCTTTATCAAGATCATCATCATCATCATTTATTTCTTCATATTCATCTACAAACGTGGCGAAT
Organism: Cerastis rubricosa; assembly: GCA_949152445.1. Lineage (NCBI taxonomy): Eukaryota > Metazoa > Arthropoda > Insecta > Lepidoptera > Noctuidae > Cerastis > Cerastis rubricosa. Next base: position 6,045,342 of record OX424532.1, read on the forward strand.
TCCCTTCACCGTTTAAAAAAGTTTCACCAAAAACAATGGGTAAAACTGTTTAAAATTAAAATTTGTATTCAAACTTAACATAAAATAGTGGCAATCAGCTTGCAGCTTCACGTTCAACTTCGCACTGGTTACGTCAATCCCTTCCGAATAATTTAAAATTGTGCCTAAATCCGGCAGCCCCAAAAACCGCTCCACTTTGATACCACTTACTAATTCATCGGATCAGACGAATAGATGCAAACGAGGTTGTTATATATCGATTCCTCTTGACCTAAATCCGTGCGGGTCAAAGCCATGTCAGAGCCTAGCCGGCCGGAATAATAATGTCTGCTAGGACTTGGATTTTTAATAAGCTGTAAGTCTCCGAGGCTTTTTTGTGTGCTTTGTGTCTGACCTTCATTGAGACTTTCATCTTCTTTGTTCCCTTCGTAAATAGTCGCATAATTAATCTTCTACGCGGACTTAGGTACTATATTTTGTAAATAGTTCTCAGTCTGGTCCTTGTGGATGATTATGGCACTCGGATCCTCAAAAAAAGGAGTAAACTATTCCTGATTGGCTTATTATGGCATGGACCTAATTAGATAATCCTGGAAGAGTAAAATTAGAACTTATCAGTTGATGATTTAAAAGTGTACTTCCCCTCTTCGGTGGCGCGAAATGTGGTTGTGTGATACACACCTCTGCCTAACCCGGGGAGTATAGGCGTTATGTTATGTTACTCAAAAGTGTCATATATAAACTAGCAACAGTAATGTATTTCTGCACAAACAATCCGAGTATAACGTACCTTGACTGCCTTATTTATGCAGTTGTCTCAGTTTGAGTAGGTGCTAAACATTTTTTGGCAGCCGGTGTGTCCACGTGGCGGTAGTTGTTTACCGGCCAACAAGCGATACATATTAATAGTTCAGTGCACTTAGATACTACGATACATTTGTGGAAATCACTAAATCGAACTGAAATCCTTGCTCATAATTATCATTTACTCCGAAAGAAATCGACTTCTGGACCTCTCGGGTAGGTCTCCCAAGCATCGCCATAACGACCGGGGTTTTTCTTCTCACAATCAGCATTTTCGCGTAACCTTCCAGAAAAATCATTCAGGTCTTAATTTTAAAAATTCATTTAGGGGATGGTCCAAGTGTAGATGATTGCGGGACGGTTGACAGGGGACAATGGAATAAAAAAAAGTTTAACGCCGACCCCAAGTCCCCAAGTAACATGGGGCAAGGGCAAGAAGATGATGGTACAGGATAGCCCAAAAACGAATCGAATAAAAAAAATAGAAGCGTCTCGCCAGGGATATATGGTCTTCCATACCCATGGGCCCCATGTCTATTCCGCGACTATTTACCCATAGTTTTATATTCGTTTTCGGATAATTCTCACCTGAATTACGTGCTAGCCTGTATGTCATCATCCGAGCTATATTAATTTGGTACAAGATAAGAATCACAAGGATATCCTCACACAAGGTTGTTCCAATCCTGTGCGCGATGAATTCACAGAATCAGCTGTTTTGATGCGCACGATTGTCGTGATGCACCGACACTGCGCCGGCGCACTGACTGTTTCATTGCAATTTACTCTTAACTCTGTAATCATTGGTTCCCCGTTGCTTCCTTTCATTTGACTGCTGGCACGGGTTTATGATTAGCTAGCTTTTGTCTACAAATACGTTTGCCTGTAAAAATAGCATAACCACTCGGGGATAATGGTAGTGAGCGAATTTTCGGAATCGCATTTGTAGTTCTGAAGATTACCGCCTGCATCCAAACTTACAAACCTCATTTTGGGTCTTGGTAACTTTAGCCCTATATGGTCCAAAATGTGGGCCCTGTAGTACTTTTAGTTTTATTTCCTTTATGTAGTGATATTATTGCTGTACACAAACTTATTCTATTTAAGTACGGTTTGACACATACACACTTTGACACACAGTATGAAACTGTTTTACGTCCGTCGCATCACTATCACAGGTCCAGTTGAAAACCAGCGTCGGCCAGTCTAGCTGCTTGGCACTTTGCGGAACTGCCTATTTGGTGTCGCCGTGAGATACACAATAAAATTATCTCTCTTTTTTTTTTTGTTCAGATTTAAGTATTTTTTGTTACTTTTGTTTAATGTTGTGTGCACTTGTGGCTTGTGCCAAATAAAACTATTTTCTTTCTTTCTTTTCTTTTAGTAGTAAAATCACTGTCAATTTTTTTGTATTGCTATGGGCACTGCACAGGTGCTGGATCTGCACAGGTCAACAATCATCATTGCCAAGGAATATACAGTTTCGTTGAAATTCGCCCTTACAAATATTACTTCCGTACATGCAAGGGTCGACACCAACCCTTCCACGAGCTCAGCTGTTAAGCTACTTACTAATAAAATAGTAGCCGTAATGTATTAAATATTAATAGCCTTCCTAATGGAAGCTGCGTTTTATGTAATCGCAAAATTATTATCGTAATACAAAAACACATACTGTACTTATGTACGTGGGTATATGTAGTTGCAGTATCAATTATAGCCTTATTATTATGTTATCCGAGTGCTCATTAATATGTGGTCATACTCGTTTGTTGACAAGGAAAATAGAAAATGGCGCCACCGGCACCGTTCGGATAGTAATGCAGCCGGTAGGACGATTTTCGTAGCCAGGTTTGTTTACATTTACGGTTAGTGTATAATTATCATTATGCTTCGGTGAATGAAAACATCGTGAAGTAACCAGCGTGCCTGAGAGATATTTCTCGATGGCATGTAAAGCCAAGTCAGAGTCCCATACAATCTCCGACACCAGCTTAAGCACTGTACAAATTCTTCTTATTAATCGTGTGGTTACACGATAAATAAGAAAAATTTGTACAGATTAGTTCCACTCGTTAACGAAAAATTCTGGTCATACTTAAACTAGGTTGACGATTTAGTCAACTATTTTTACGAATTGAAATAAGTTTCCAAGTGAAAGTGGTTTAGTATGACGAGTTCAACCAAATTGTCCGCTGGACAGGTGAAGGTGGCTAGATCATTCGCCATCTTGTATTTTGTGATGTCAAACTACTTTTATGAAAACATTGCACGGATTTTGGTTACTGTTTATCCAAGTCTCAATAAATAATTTGTTACAAACGATACCGTATTAAAATTTATGTAATTTATTTTCAGTACAACGTATCTACTTTTATCAATTTTAGAGTCAAATAAATTCTGATTACATGAAAGTGACATTCTCATTCGTAAACAAAACGAAAGACTGCTGATTTATCAGATGAGTTGCTAAATTGCATAACGTTATGAAATTGTCACTGTTATTCGTATTGAGTGTAACTAATAGGTCTTTACCTATGAAATTGCCGTATTGCAGTACAGACTTTTTCAAACAAAAAAAAGTTTAGATTGGCTATGAGTTCTAAATTCAAATTAATTTTGTTTTAAAAATATGACATTCTATTTACAAAATCAGTCTTTTGTTTATTGATTAGCGTTGTATTTTCATTACATTTCAACATTTTTCCTCATAATGGATACTTTGAAATTTCGTGTAATTATGGAATATGAGTTCCGTCGTGGCACCAACGCGGCACAAACGACCCGTAACATCAACGACGTTTACGGAGAGAACTGTACAAACGAACGCACAACCCGTTATTGGTTTGCTCGGTTCCGTTCTGGGAATTTTGACTTGAAAAATGAACCTCGTGGTCGTCCGGAAACTTTGGTCAACAATGATGAATTAAAGGTGATTGTTGAAGCTGATGAAACTCAATCTACAGCTGAGCTGGCAGCAGCTTTTGATGTTAGCATTAAAACAATATTGGTCCATTTGCGACAGATTGGCAAGATAAAAAAGCTTGATAGATGGGTGCCCCACGAACTTAACGATCGCCAGCGCAACGTACGCGTCGAGACTTGCCTTGCGCTGCTTAACAGGCACAGAAATGAAGGAATTTTGAACCGAATTGTTACGTGCGACGAAAAATGGATTCTTTTTGACAATCGAAAGCGCTCAGCAAGTTGGTAAGATCCTGGTTCGGTACCAAAGCAATGTGCAAAACGAAAAATGACCCCTAGAAAGGTGATGGTCACAGTTTGGTGGTCTAGTGCTGGTGTGATTCATCATAGCTTTTTACAAAACGGCGAGAGCATTACTGCAGATGTGTACATTGAAGAACTGACCACAATGATGGCGAAACTCGCACTTCTGCAACCAGCTTTGGTCAATCGGTCGTCTCCACTGCTACTTCACGACAACGCGCGGCCCCATACTGCACAACAGACCGCCTCTAAGCTGCATGAGTTGGGTTTGGAAGCTCTCCCTCATCCGCCATACTCACCAGATCTTGCGCCTTCCGACTATTACTTTTTCCAAAATTTGGACAACTTTTTAGCGGGAAAAAAATTCAATTCCCGAGAGGCAGTACAAAACGCCTTTGAAGAGTTTGTTGTCTCCCGTCCAGCTGATTTTTTCAAGAAGGGCATCCATAAACTGCCACAGCGTTGACAAAGATGCATTGATTGCAGGGGTGATTACTTTGAATAAAAGAAATAAATAAGTTCGAAAAAAAAAATACTTTAACTTTTTTCAAACAAAACGGCAATTTCATAGGTAAAGACCTAATATTATATTATGAATATACGTTGAGTTTAATGAGTCGATTAGATTTCATTAATAGATTGATTAAAAAAATATTCATCCCACGTTTACACATTATTACGAAAGAATTCAGTTTTTTTTTTAAACGTTCTGTGAAAATCATAAAACTGCTGTTATATACATTTTTTTTTCTAGCTTTGGAAATCCTCAATGGATGTCCTCCACCCTGAGGAGATCGGAGGGGTCTGTTAGACTCGTACTGACTAAAACCACACCGCTGTTCATCGCACACTTGCGTCGGTGGCCAGCGGGATCCAATGCGACTTCCGCTGCCCCGAATTATTAGCCCTGCTTAACCTGCGGGCGTCGTAAGGGGGGAGTGAGGTGTAGGGACCATAACACTATAATCCAAGTAAAACTTAACTTAGCTTAAATACCGAAAACGTTAAACGAAAACGGGAAAACGTTGACTTCACCTCATTCTGTTCTTAACATCGCACCTCTTACTACCCACAACCCGAACTTTCTTTACCAGAACAAGAAAGCAAAACTTTCTTTCCAAGCTCCACCTTCCAAGCGGCCATTTGCAACATGGTGAGCTGTCCTTGTACCAAAAAGTTTTATACTTAACCAGAACATGCCACAAGCTGTTGTATAACCGTAGGTTATGCAAGAAACCGTCATTTATACAGAAACGGTGATTCCATCTCAAAAGATTAGCTAACAGTAGTGATTATTTCTGATATATTTGTCTTCACCTTAGTTATTGAAATATTTTCCGGGTTACCGGTAGCAGACCTATGTAATGGCTGATATTTTCATTCAGCATTTCCGTTTTCTGTGATTTTAACAATTGATCTGAACACGATCAGCACATGAAAACTGCGTTCACGAACTATCTATCAACAGAACATAACATCACGACTGTAATCACCGAAGGGTTGGCAGATGTGTAGGTACAGTCAGCTCCAAAGTAAACTCACCCCCTAGAAATGTTGACTTGTATGTGAGCGGGGTGAGTTTACTTTGGAGCTGACTGTACCTAAGAGGATCGACACCCACATTTCGCAAGTTACATTTTAGTCCCATGCAATAGAGGGCGAGCATATTGCCATCAACCGGACACAAATCGGGCTAGACTCCGCGGTTGGTGGCCCAGTGGTGGCAGCCCCGGTTCGAACTCAGGCAGGCGCATTACTGTGTATTAGTACATTGTTACCCCAGGGGTAAAAGTAACTTATTTAGTCCCGAGACGGGGAATAATTCGAGGGACTAAATAAGTCTTTAACCCGAGGTAAACACAGTGCTTTTCATTACGAATACAAAGAAAGTAAAAATAAAAACATGAATTAGCTAAAGAAAAAATTAGTAAATGTTAATTCGGATTGCCACTTTGACATCTGTCAGTTGAAAGCGATTCTCCCTAGGGATGAAAAGTATTACTTTCATAGTAATGAAAAATTTATTTCATCACCGCTGCCCTCAGAAACGGTGAAGGAAATCATCGTGAGGAAACCGGCATGTTCTAGAACTAAAAATTCGAAGACATGTGACATCTACCAACCCGCACTGGGCCTGCGTGGTGGATTATAGCCCTCTCCCTCTCATAGAGAGGAGGCCAGTGTCCCAGCAGTGGGAACATTATAGGCTGAAGATGATGATGATGACCGCGGTTGCTACTGGAAAATTCGCTAACCCATTGCCCGACCCGGTAATCGTACCTAGGACCTCATGCTCAACAGTCGCGCTTGCGATAGTTGATTGCCTCTTTGGTATATTGATACCAAAGAGGCAATCAACTATCTGTCAGTGTCAATGATTATCATGGCAAAGCTGACACTAGTAGCTCTTAAACTTAGTTGAAATGTGCCGATTGCGTTTAGTTGCCGTGGTGAAATTCACGATTAGAAGTAAGGAATTTGCATGTAAATAACGTTGTATGTTTACTGTTGTGTAAACATTCGTAACAAGGCTTTCTTTCATTGGAATCCTACTTGCATGGCATTAAATCAAGCATCCTACCCTCAGTCACTACATTACATACGAGTATGTATGTATTTATGACACCAAAATTGTAAAACAGCTCTTTTGGAACAATGGAGATCTTATCGTTATTAGGGATACGTCCAAGACAAAATAAAGAAGTACACAAAAGTTCACATTATAACAACAATAATAAAGCCATACTAAAATTAACAAAAATAAAAACGCCGTGCTTCGACGCATGCGCGGTGCGAGCGACGCGCGCGCAATGCTAACCCAATTCCAGTGGTATCGGCTTTCACAACGCGTTGCATCACAGCCCCACAATGCAGAGATGTGCGAACTTGTCTACGTTATATAAAAATAATTACTCTATTCTATTCACCACGAGATCTATTAGATTTTAGCTTCAGATGGAACTGGAAGTTAAAAAGTGGATATACGCGTAGTATGTCATAAACTGGTTACGATTTCTCTTTTCGCAAATATTTCTAGAAGTCGAATAACTCGTGTTACTTGTTTTGGGGCTGGTTAAAATATTCGCCTATACGGAAAACAACATTCATCAAATCACAAAATACCTGCACATAAGTCATAAAGCATTCACCAAATCATTTGCGATATCTAATATTTTTGTCGAAACAATATGTCGTTGGCCGTAGACATCCTGTAGGCTTCGTAGGCCTATGCGCTACGATGTTGCTACGAATACGGAAATGTGAAATTGTGAATATTAGAAAGTTACGATTGTTTATTACCCATTAACTGAGCCTATTTAAAATTTGAACTAGTTTAAAAGTAAACATTTTAATAAACGTTTGCCAATATTTACGTTCGTTATTTGTTCCATAATTATTATTTTGTTTCTTCATCATAATTATTACAAACAACCCAATTTATATTCAAAATAATTAACTTATAACTGTACCTATTTAAATGAACTATAATCTCTTTTATTTATCTAAGACTATACTTAATTACATCCACGTATAATTTACTGGAAAAGTGATTAAGTTAAATACCGTTTCAGAAACCCACACTCATGTCTTGTTCTAAATAATAGCGTAATTATTCGCCGAGATATTCCTAAGGTATGCTTTTTATGGTACAATTTACACACAACCTGTTTTCTAGGTCAAGTAAGCCACGAAAACGTTCCATTACCTTCCTATTCACGTACAATTTGTATTGTTTACTCACGGGCTGCAGCACGATAACCTAAATATCCTTAAGTTACGACTTACGATTATGCTAGTACTGTAATAGATCTAGATTGTTTGTTAGGTCACCTAGTTAGTATTCAGTAATAAATCAATGTAAAGAGGTTTTATTTCGTAGGAAATAAAAAATTACCTTGGGCTCTAAATTAAAATTTTGGATAATCAAGGCCATACACAGATGAATTATAAATTAATTATGTTAGGTTAGTAGAATAGAAATAAAAATGAAAGGTCAGCCATTTTTCTTCCCACGCAAAACGTTTGACTTTGAGAAATGGGTTACTGTGATTGTGGTGGGCGAATAATCTTTTAGAGGTGTCTCTTGTGACTCTGTTTGCTTTGACAGTGATAAAAACATGCGATAACAAAGATATTTCTGTACAAAATAACGACCACAGTAAATGGAAGCCCAACACCCATATTCAAAGAGCCAATCCAAATTCATTTTTGATTTTAGTCGATAGAATTTCTTGGCTGCAACTGGCGGATCTTCGAATAAGGTACCTCCTCAAGGTACCTCCTCCAGCTACCTACCTTTGTCAAACCCAAAGTTGCATCCTGCTTCAATCAATGCTAAAAATGTCATATCTCACTTTAATCAATGTTAAAGATGTGTATAATTAATAGTTTTCAGGTACTTCAAATTTGACAGATGAAAAGTAGGTGTTTATCTGTCAATTTATCAACAAACAGGGCGAAATGTAGGCGTGGTTTGTCCATCTTAAGTTCAGTTCATGACTATAACTCCGTACGTCTACACCATTTAATATTTACAGTTGTTCAACCATTCATCTATATAATTCAGTTCGGTAAGCGCAATACACCTTCATATAAAATAAACGAGGTTAAAGTTAAGCCATCAATTCTAGATTGTATCACGCAAACTCGAAGGAATTTTTAACGACGATCTTAATAACGAAACAGGTTGTTGGATAGATTAATTCATTAGAAAACTAAATATACATAATTATGTACTTATAGGAGAAGACACCCTGGCTCGTTGGTCCTCGTTGGTCTAGTGGTTGCAATGGCGACTGCTGAGCATTACAGGTCTTGGATTCAGTTCCTCAGTAGCAGACATGGAGTCTGGATTGGAGCCCGTTTGATGGCTCTGTATGGTGTCGGACGTAAAGAATAGCACCATCCCATATCTTCCCGTGGGTGTCGTAAGAGGCGACTAAGGTACTTGCCAGAGAATGGGCAGCAGCGTTCTCTGTGCCTTTGTAACAACCGTACTACGATCGCCAACCCACTTGCCAAGCGTGGCGATTATGGTAAAACCCCCCAAAATGTCAATGTGACTTGGGGGAGGCCTATGTCCAGCAGTGGACGTCTTTTGGGCTGAAATGATGAATGATGATGATGGCAATAGGCTCGCCCCTGACTACATGGGGCTTAAAACATAACTGGCGAAGTGTAGGTGTACTATCAGGTACACCTCTGCTTTACCTCTCGGGGATTAGAGGCGTGATGTTATATGTGTTAGAAGAAGACAGTAAGCTTACATATGTATTGCGTACGTCAAAGAAGTTCAAAAGCTTATCTTTAAAAACAATCGTAAAAATAAAACAAAGATCTCAGAAAGGAGGTCACAAGTTTATTGCTGTGTCTATGGCAACAAAACAGAAGTTTGTACACTGATACACTCACATTCTCGTAAATATTTATTTATACAGTTCACCAGCTGTGGTTTATTTAACTATAGCAGTTATATAATTGTGCGGCAGGCCTTTTAAACAGGAAGTAGCATAATATAAAGCAATCGTGTTGTATTTCAATTGACCGCGCGGCCTTGTGGAGTCAAGTCGCACTTGACAAGATTATCAGATAGGCAGGAAATGTGGCTGTTAAAATAATATATCACAGCATCTCGAGGTTGTTCTTTTATGACCTTATTTTCGTGGCAATAGACTGGTTCAAATTTTTTTCGACCAGTTGGAGCTCATGAACTCCTAGTCTCCAATCCGGGTCTATACTAAATAATTGCTTCACCATAATGACTAAAACTCATATTATTTATATTACTTTTGTAGTTATATTACATATTATTGCTCGTGTTTGTTTATTTTCTTCGATGCCGTACATAAGGAAAATCATTGTGAAGGTCATTGGCCTTACGCGTAAGAGTCGTTATTGATTATATGGATGTAGGTATTTTCAGATGTTTTTATACAATAAACGTAGGTAGATATTTTCCTTCTCTATCCATACTAATATTATAAATGCGAAAGTCACTCTGTTTGTTTGTTACCTTTTCACGACTAAACGGCTGATCGGATCTTAATGAAATTTAGCAAGAAAATAGATTTCAATCTGGGGAAGGACATAGGCTATATTTCATCATTCTACGACCAATAGGAGCGGAGCAGCAATGAAAAATGTTGCGAAAACGGGGAAAATGTGACGCAGACGAAGTTGCGCGGGGCAGCTAGTTAACCATATTATAGTCTGTTATTGCGCTATACAATAACACCATTCTTATAATCTACATTCCACAGCCACACACAACTGTGCCAAATGGGAATATAAACTGTTTTCTGGGACATGTTTTTACTCTACATATTTCTTACGTATATCTGCTTCCATTATCATATCACTTTACGATATAATCCCATCATTTATTCTTGTGATACCATAATAAACATAAATAATGTAAATGGTACCTCGAACGCGGGTATAAAAACGCCAATTCTTATGAAACCTTTTCAATATAATGTGTTTCATGTGCTAATGTAAGTAATACGAAGAAACGTGAAGAAAAACGCATTGAGACGAGAAAGTGACGTGGTCGGTGATACTGTTAATACATTCCGAACGTGTGTGTGTGTAACGGTGGTAGGTGGCACTACATGTCATGTTTGACGTCAAAAACTGTAACTTCGATTGTTACTACACTCATTCATCATCATCATTTCAGCCCAAAAGACGTCCACTGCCGGATATAGGCCTCCCGCAAGTGTCGCCACATTTACATTTTGAGGGGTTTTGCCATAATCGCCACGCTTGGCAGGCGGGTTGGCGATCGCAGTACGGTTGTTACAAAAGCACAGAGAACGCTGCTGCCCATTCTCTGGCTAATCCCTTAGTCGCCTCTTACGATACCCACGGGAAGATATGGGATGGTGCTATTCTTTACGTCCGAAACCATACAGACAGAACAGTTACTACACTCGACAGCACATTATTACTGCAAAGTATAATTCCAAAAGAACGAAATAACTTGTATTTTACTGGTAAGATGTGACCTACTAACGTTTGTCAGCAACGATAAAAACTTACCGTAAACGGCTATCTTTTTAGAAAATGAAACACGTAGGAATATAAACGATGCCAGCGATGACATAGATTTGCAAATGTTTCCGAAGCCAAATAAGGTGAAGGACGCATTTTCAGGAAACTAGCTGATGAATTCCGGAAGAAACCTCAATGATGTTATGTAGAAAGATTATAAATAATGATTTAATATCTTTCCTTGCGAAATATGCTATCTTTGAATAACACAAACAGAGCTATGTCGACTAATTAAATAGGCCAGTCCAGAAGGTCGTGATCTATATTTTCCCGAGAGCAGTTCTCGGAAAACCACTTCATAACCAGTTCTAAAACGTTGGGTTTCGGTTCGGACTATTTATTTACTATTTGTTTGTTGGTTTGTTGTGTAAGCAAGCCCTTATCGCAAACGTGAGTAATGGGTTAGTAACCTGTCAATAGATATTGCGGTCTTTAAGCTCCCACGTATATGTATAGTCTATTTGTTTTCGTATCTTCGACCCAGGACGAAAACAAAAGGACGTTTAACCGCTTCAATATTTGTTGTAAGAAAAAATTACTTGATACATTTTTCGGTTATGCGTCTAGTGGCCTCAAGCGCTACTGCTAAGCATTATGTTCTAGGTTCGGTTCTCTTTTTCCAAGTCACGTGATTTTTTATTGGGTTTTTCAACGAGGAATTTCTCAGAAGCAACCGGGGTCTAGATTTGTGGCTTGTTATCAGCAAAAGGCTGAGGGTCGCCCCCTATTACATGGGACTCACTTAACTGGCAAAATGTGGGTATGCTATTAAATACGAGTATAAGGTATAACTCTGCCTTCCCCTTCTGGGATTACAGCCGTGATACTATGTCAATACTCGAGTAAGAGATAAAGCACTGAAACAATTTCTTTTTTAAAATTTTTGATGTGTGTAACACGAGTCGTCAGTTGTTACTACACTCGTAGTAGCTCGTGTATCTTGTATACAAGCGCGTCACGTGGCTCCCCACGTTGATAAAGCATTGTTGTGGACTCGTGATTGACGATTACAAACGTTAGGATAGATAATTATGTCATTCAATTACTTTATCTACGTGTTTGCGGAGGGTTATGTGGGGTTTTTAGTTTAAATCTCATCCTGATTATTCAACCTCATTCGAGTTTGAAGATCAACTTTAACTGACTTCTGATCAACTTGACTCAAAACTGTTGTTGTTAAGGTCAACAACAGTGCAGTCATTGCACGTCTATCTTAATGTCAGTGTCACTGCCACCTGTGATTATTAAACAAACTATCGACCTACGTATAACTATGTAAACTGTTATCTACAGACGAGGAATTTGAGCAAACAAGCGAGATCGTCAGCAACATCAAGGAGCTGCTGGCCTTTCTCGGGGAACTAGGGTGGATCCAATAATAAATACTGCGCAGGTTGTCTCTACCAAATGAAAAAGAAGCCAAGCAATCACGGAGTATTCGATAAAATAGGTAAAAAAAGCCGGCCGAATACATTACCTCCTCCTTTTTTGAGGTCGGTAAATTTATTTTTAACAGTACATTAATTCCTGGTTTACTGTCAGCCCGTTTCCTCCTACTACTGGGAAAAGGCATCCTCCCGTGACTTTCCGATCTTTCGATTTAGGAGCCAATATGTACCATTTATAGTACGTTTTGTCCAGCTCAGTTGATCAATGCTCAGCTTAGCGAGTCGAGCCAATCATCTTGACTTCCTAAAAAATCCACGATCTATAATAACTCTCATACACAGTAATCACCAATCCCCACGCTGTCAAAGAAGCAGGACAAAAGCCTACGACTGTTTTGATGAAATACTTAACAACAACACAAGTTACTCATAAAGACCAGAAAATCAAATGGAAATGGAACAAAAACAAAACCTTCCCACGTGTTCCCAGAACAATGACATCGGAAAGTTGTGCGAACGAACGAGCGACAGCGAAGAAAGTCGACGGAATACATCAACCAACATTTTATTAAGTGTTAAAAAGAGTTGACGCTATACAACAGTACTAGTCACTCTGTCACCCTCTCACTCGCCTCGGGGATAAGTAACGAGTTTCCTGGCAATACCGCGGAACGCGATTCAACCGTGAACTGTGCAAAAACGCAGCGCGCAGAGAAATTTGCTTCATGTTCAAGTTTTTGTTGCATGTTTGATTGCTACATAACGGATTTGTTTTTATACTGAACGATATACTGTTGAAGATATTTTGCTTCAGTATCAAAAACAGACCACTACATTACTAAAGTACCTATAACAAAATATTACTCTTTCATTAGACTGCCAATCAGGAAAGCAAAAATTAAACTATAGGTATTAGTACAATCAAGTTATGAAAACAAAGATTTGTGTAAAACAGTAATTTACAATTTAACAATACGACAATACTTAAACGGCTCTACATACAACCAAAAACCAAAATGGCCGTAAGAATACGGTACCAACTCACCCGTAAAAAATAATGGCTATAACTTTACTTTGTTGAGGAAGAAAACTTTCAGCTGAAAAAGAAAATTGTTACAAAACGTTTTTGTTCGATACTTTAGTTGGTAGTTTACCACTGTCTGCAGTGCGGGCCAGTCTGAGATCTTTTTTTATGGATGATTCCTTTTCGATCCAATCACACGAAATATGTGTCAATGTCCTTTACGCCACAGGTCCTGCTGCACTGGTCGCAGGCCGTCTCCGTCGGCTGCACGCACGTGCACGCCCCTGCTGCGATCTCCCGTCATGCCGTAGCGGTGATAGCGGGATTAGCGGGTGCTCTTCGGCTCGTTTCGTTACCTTTCGGACTGCCTCGCGACTCGCTCGCGTCCCCAGCTTGGACGTGATTGCGAGAGCGAATGAGACCTCGCCCCCCCTCTACCCGCCCGGGGACAGTACCTACTTGACTCAGTCTACCTCGAGCCTCGCCCGTGTGTGGACGTCTTGTCGCTCGCCAGAGTGATTTTGGCCGTCTCTTAATTCGTGTGTTCTCTTTGAATAACCTTAAAAAGTCTTGGAAGTTGTTATAAAAACTGGATGATACGCTTCGCAGGAGCGCTATTAAAGTGACTAAAGTTTGTTTTGTGGTGAATCGGTGACAGTGAATTGGAGCTGGTCGCGCTACGTCCGTCGTCGTGCCTGAGTTGGCGTCGTCCCTCCGACTCTCGCGAGGTAATGCCGAGACTCCTCTGATGAGAGCGCATACGTGGACAGAAACCGGATTGCGGTGTCGTGCTTTTAATGAAATCTATTTCTTAAAAAAAGGTTAGTGCAAAGTAATTGGATTCGCTTCTAGCCACGATTGGCACGGAGCTGAACGTAGTTCGAAAGACGTGTACCGTTAGCCGACGTCGCGGTCGATGCCTGCTCGTGGAGGCTTTGGTTACTAATGCTCCTGGTTTATACGAACTTTATCAAAAGTTAAGGCAGAAGTGGAGCTGTGATATGCCACGATCAGCGATGGTGTGAAATCGGCGATCGCTGCCACTGCCTGAATTAAAATAAGGAAATGTTTACCGTGTTAGCATGTTTCAATGCCATTATCTTGATAAAGACGGTTACGTATGCGGAAACGGCGATGAGCAACTTTATTGTTCCTTAATCAGCGAGTGTTGAACATCTGGCCTTTGTTAGATAGAAAATTATGAAATATGGAATGTGAAGTGCTAAATAGGAAGCATGGCTGCAGGAAGAGATAAAAAAATGAGGATAGCATTTTCTAATTAGGAAGTTAATTAGACGAAACTGGTCAGGTTAAAATTGTAGCCAGCTCCACAAATGGGCGTGGCAGGTGGCCAAGTGCTTCAAGGCTCTCGGGGACGGGTTTTTTAATCGTGCTCTACGAGTGTGCCCACTTGAGAAGTTTCGACATATCGCAGACGAGCGTTGGGTCACCAGACACTCGAGCTCTCACGATTCTGTTCAATCTGTTAACCATTTGCCTGACGATAAATTCGAAAAAAAAAACGTCTTCTCAAATGTGTTTCAGCAATAAATAAACGCAGTTTATATTTTTTGTGGGTGTAACCAACACTATCTCTATCAACAAAAAGTCTGAAGTAGGCGGCAACGACGAAACAATTGCTCAAAGTTCTGCACTCACCCAAGTAAAACTTTCTAATAATTTGAATGGATGGCGATGACTAACGCGAAA
This sequence comes from Cerastis rubricosa, assembly GCA_949152445.1. Classification (NCBI taxonomy): domain Eukaryota; kingdom Metazoa; phylum Arthropoda; class Insecta; order Lepidoptera; family Noctuidae; genus Cerastis; species Cerastis rubricosa. The sequence continues at coordinate 6,060,549 of OX424532.1, forward strand.
TGGGTTTATATTAACTTCTTAGGTTCAAAAAAGACTTAATATTGAGCATGACAGTGCTACTTTTTGCTAAACTGAATACGTTTAGAACAACGAGGACAATTTTTGCCAATATTTTATGACAATGACAAACGTACTATGTGTTCTCGCAAACTTGATTTGATTCTCGATGTAAAATAACAGGAAAAATAAGCTGTTTATACTCACTCGTGACAACTTTGATTACTCGTTGAAAACTAATACCGGAATGATTCAAATTAAGATTGGTACGGTAATTAAAAATGTAACACTAGGTTCGGAACTTAGGACCAATATCAAAGTTAGACAGAGAGGCGACGAAAGAACGACATGATTGTATGATGTTGGTCGTGCTTTCTCAACATTACATCTATTTTTAGAAGGATGCCATGCGCGATGAGCTGGGGCGGTCGGTCTGCGCCAACTAACTAGGTCGCGATATTTGCGCGCGTACCTGAACATGCGCAAGCGGTGCGTAGTCAATGACACTGCACGAAGGACGTGAAAAATATACCACTAAATAGGCCACCTCAATATCAAAGCAATAAAAACAAACCCCACATCAGTCTTGATAAATTGGATTCATTCTGACAAGATTTATTAGTAGTAAATGTTGAAATATTATAAGACGTCTCCCAAATGCGTAGGAATGTTGGATTAATCTTCGTTATCGGAGATGAATTTCGAAGAATGCTCTCGACTAAACAGGTCAAACACCCAAAATAACGTGAGCAACCGGAAGTTTTTGTGAATCACGCTTGCAGTTCGATGTCTGCATTTTAATTACTGTTCTTGATGTTATGAAATGTACTGGATGCTTGTTTAAAACAAAGAGTTTTGCGTGTTGATTAAAAACAAGTAAGTGAATATAAAGATTGTGGAGTTGGGACCAAAGATCAAATTCATGAGAATGTCGACAGCTTACAATATAGTTGGGTGGCCCTTTGTCGTAGTTGGCAGAATGTCACTTGTTACCGTGACGAAGGGCGGAGGCAGTGAACGACCGAAATATGGCGTGAAAGATAATTTCTCGCGGTTGGACCGATGTCGTCAGCTGATAGCCGGAGGTTAATGGCCTCGACTTTGTCTCGGGCGGTGCTCACGCTCGTATCGTCCTATTCGACGGAGTTAGGTCGATGGGTTATCGGATTATTATTTTTCTTGATTCAGTAGATTTGAATTGATTGAACGATTCCGTGAATTCATTTACGGAAGCTTAAAATCGAATGAAGTAATGAAATCTGATGCTAATTCTCATAGAATACCAAGCAATGTTGCCACAAATGAGAATGTAGACTTCATGCATCAGATGTTGGCCTTAGTGGAGGTTAAAACAAGGAAAAATAAGTTCGGTGATACAACAATATTGTATTGTAGCTCGAGTTATTTGCCATTGACCTTGAATTTTAAGTTTCGGTATTAGCTGAAATTGCAGACAGATGTCATAAAGTCTTAACCTTGATGCAAATTGCTACAGTCAAATGTCCAAATATTGTAAAATTGGCGCTTGTACCGTAATCAATAGTCACAGTGTAAAAGGAAACAGACATTGTGATATCGGGGCCCATGACGTCACATCCTCACGAACAGGCAAGGTTAGGCGTTCGGCAGTAATTGAGCAAGATTGCCTTACAGGCGTCCATGATTCATAATAATTCATCGCAAGAACCGACGGTTTGTCTGATTTATGTCCATTAATTCGCAAGTCTAGAGGATTCTGCGGTTTGTCTCGTAAAATGCGTGAAAAATTTCATTTACAGCTGAAACAATCGTACCCTTTCCGAATATAATATCGAATTTAAACACAGTCTGTTCCAAAGCTAACAATGTTCAATTTTTATAAATCACGTCGTACATTCATATGGTAATTGTTTTGATTGTCAAGATGATTTCTGCATATTGAAGAGTCAATCGACTTGAATCGATACATTGTTCGGAACACATTACGTAAACATTACGTTGTTTTTCGGGATCATGATTATTCGAAATTTCATCGAGAGCTGTCTCTGATTTGTCTAGGGCTAAGCACAAAATAAACGGACCAAATAATGGCCCTTGAGAAACACCTATTATTTATCAACAATCGGGAATAGCTTAAACAATATGATTTGAATGGTAAAATACAGTTTTTTATTGAATTCTCCCATTTCTCTTTTTTATCCAAGTTTCCAATGAATAAGTTAACATCTGTAATCCTATCATATCTTCTTTGACGATCCTTTATATATATAATATATAATAAAAAATAACTTTTTTCTTAACAGTAAAGGCAATTATTTTATCAAAGGTTTTTGACGTCGATCAGGGCCTTCAGACGAAAGGCAATGAAGGGAAGGTATCTTTAAAAAATCTATTAGGCGCACTTTACAGGAGTACCTTTAGCGTTTGCTATCGCCGGGAGCAACTTAGTTATCGATGTTTCAGACCAGACTTAACCCAATAATGTGTTTTATAAATATCTTTGTTTTGTTGCTACCTGCCCGCTGTCCGTGGCTTCAGCACTTTATTCTACTTTGTAAAGGTAAATTGATTTGCCATCAAAGTGAGTACAAAAGCATGTAATCTCGTTAAGTCAGCTGTATATTAAAGAGACGTAGTTTATGATTCTGCCAATGTTTCACACAATTATCCACATCGCAATGTTTGCAATTGTCATTCACATGAAACGAAAATAAATACTGACGTTCATCTACATTCACTGTTATAACTCCGAACAAATGAAAGTGTTGCTGGCAGGTTCCACGGAGTTTTATTGGCTAAATACTTGTTGCATATTTATTACTCTGCTTTATATGCGTAAGTAACAGATTAGATACGTAACGTTGCGTTAATGCTCTTCCTTGTAATGGCCACAGGTACAAGTCTATTTGGCCCCTGATGACCATTCGCAGTAATAAACATTTCAATACATATATTGGCAGTTAGGCTAGTAATGATATTTACGTAATGTTTTATATTAATATTAGACAGGAAACTAAATTCTCCATGTAACAATAGTTCGCGTGATCATGTATGTAGGTGATACAGTTCGGAGCGATGCAAGTTCCGGATGCGAAGCGCGGGCGCGCGTTGCGAAACCGTCAGCGGCCTCAATCTACGATCAGGGTCAGCATTATGGATTGCTTTAACAAACAATATTCGTTGACATTGGCTTGCTTTATTGTCAAGTATATCATCGTCGCATGATTCTTTCTTGCCAAAATTTACGTAGCTTCGTAATTCATTTTAGCACTGGCGTATTTTAGCAAGGTAGGTTAAAACTAGGTCAGGTCAAAATTAACAGAAAAATAGACTCAGTGGCAGTGTTATTGGTCTTATTAAATAAATAGGATGAAGTTGCAGATTTTTTTTAGTCTAATACCTAATTTTGCAACTCATGTTAAATTAAAAAGCGTTACAACTATGTAGCTTGAAACTCGCCAACTTCACAGACATACTGGAGCTTCAAAAGCGAGCAATTAGCCTAGTATTAGTTATAACAGTTAGAACAGGTTGTGCAAAGATTTAACGAGGCGACGCCGACGGCTGCGACCATCGGCCACCGGCCACTTTCACCGCCGCCATCTTGCGCTGCCATGTCGTGCGCTTGCGCCGTTCATTGACGAATTGGCACGCTTATTGTTGCACGTGACGTCACACGCGTCACTGTTTTAGGAAAATCGTTAGACTGTCTTCGTCTTGGCACGGTATTATGATATTATGAAACGCCATAATGAAGACTGGTCAGTTTACAACATCTTACTCTACACGTGTTTTCATAGAGTAGTCAATTTTCATCTTTGCTTGTCGTAAGTATCTTATTATCGTCACTTGTAAAATATTGTGTACAATGTTTTACAAGTATACATGTACCTCTCCCATACTTGGAACCAATAATCCAGGCAGTCTTGTCCAGTTCAATAATGCGTTCAGGAAACTGATGGGGTTGCCATGGCGTTGTAGTGCGTCAGGAATGTTTGCGGCGGCGCGAGTAGATTGCTTTTACACCATTATGCGAAAGCGCGCAGCATCGATGGTAGCTCGAGTCATGGCCAGCCCCAACAGAGTTCTAGAAATGATTGCTGACAGAGTGGACTGTCCATATGAGGTTCGCTGCTGTCAGTTACATGTGTCACCGTTTCGTGTTGTTTACTAACACTTAGTTTTAAGAATGTGTGTTACTAAACCTATACGAGCCTCTGCTCGAAATAAAGATTTGAATTTGAATTTATGAGCCCAACCTCATCTTTAACACTAAGATTAGACACGATATTACAAATTGAAACTTGACTCACATAGAGATAGGCCCTTAGCCCCTTGTCTAGACTGTTCAATACTCCCGATTACCTTTTCAAGTAACCCATAGCGATGCTCATATCAACCTCTTCTATAATAACAGTTGTAAATTGTCGTCGTTCAAGCAATGTAGAATCTTGATGAAGAGTGTAGCTGGCACGTTCTCCTGACCTCTAAAGGCTCATCGTTTAGCGTCGTATGAGACATCGCCCGTAAAGGACATACGTGCTTATACGGTCAGTCTCGAAGATAAAGAAAATACAACAGCATCAGTTATGGAAACGGGCTGCATTCCACAGTGTTCCCAGTGCCAGTGGGTTAACATGTGGCTACTGGTTACGGTTAAGTTCGCCAAGAACAAAGCTAAACGAAGTAGGTTCACACTGGTAATTAAGATCATACGAATGATGAAGTAATAAATAAAGTTTTCTTCTACACTGCGGGAAGGGCTGCATTTGAATCACGGGCGTAGCGTAGTTATAGCTCTGTAGTCCGCGGTGCACGGTGTGAGCCGAAAAACGTTTCGCTCCGTTCCCAGTGTGGCCTGTCCTTCAAACATTAACGCTGTGGTTAACTCGCTATTTATATAATTTTGATTCTGTTTAAATCAACGAAAGCTGTTTCGTTTCATATTGACAGTCGGTTGCGAAAGATTATACATTTAATTTACTGAGCACTCACCTGATCTGTTGAGTATCGGGATTTAATACTCGGACCATTTATCAAGAGTTAATGATATGACATTGGGAGTTCTGCTGTAGATCAATGGTTCTTGTTGTGTATTAGTTCTATTAGAACTAGAGACGTCTTAGCAAATAAGACTTTGAAATTCTGTGTTGTGGTTGCGACTCGTAGGTTTCTAAGGCTTCGCATTTTGTTTTAAACAATTTGGTCCACGTAAACCTAGATCGTGACCTGGTTTATCCTAATAATACGTTCACGTTGTCTTGGGATAATTACCAATTGCTTAGCGGGCGAAGCTGCGTGACAAACCTGAGAATGAAACTTTTAAGATCAAAAAGGTATTTACAGCCCAAAAATCACTTAAGCTTCGCTACTTTATTCGTTTTCCGAACGGTCAAATAAACAAGAATTCCTCTTGAACATTTTTAGCATGTTTATGTAACGTTATTACGTTTTGAAAGGATATTAAATGCCAGTAGAAGAGTAGACACAATTACTTACATTTCATATGAAAATAATGTCTTCCAGATACTTATTACGAAGATGTTCTTGGAAATATTATATACAGTTCTGGTATTTTCCTGTAAAACTAGGATTACTGACAATCGACATAACAAGCAATCCTATGAAATTGATATCAGCTGGAGTTTACAAGTATCCATGAACCGAATTGCGGAAAACCCACTAAAAGGATTTTTCCTTGAATCTATGGGATATCCTTGTATTAATAGGTAAAACCAGTAACTAAATGAGTATACCAAGTCACATTTAAATAACTAGACAAGCAGTGATAGCCTAGTGGTGGGACCGTCGGACTGCCAAGTCACAGGTCTCAAGTTCGATCCCAAGACACGCATCTCTGATTTTAAGGATTCACATACGTATTTGTATAATTATCACTTGCATCGGTGAAGGTAAACATCGCGAGGAAACCAGCATGCTTGATATTTCTCGACGGCATGTTAAAAATTTTAACATGCCGTCGAGAAAATCTGAATTTTAACTTAACATTCTGACACCACGTTAGGCACTAACCGCGGGCCTGTGGACGGTAAGTAATGGGCTAGTTCACCGTCCGTCCGTCTTATGACGACAGGCCGTGCCGACGACGGCGCATTCGTGTACCACGCGCGCCTCAAGGTGATGTCAGCAAATTGGAAGGGGTCCGAGAGGGCCGATGCCTGCCAGGGCTGCGGGACTGTTCAAAAGAGATACCATGGCCCTGGAACACAAAGGGCTAAGAAGGAACATGAATGGGTTTTAGTCAGTACAAGTCTGACAGTCCACTCCGCTCCGCCCAGAGCAGGGGGGGTCGTGTGATGATATGCCATCCGTAAAAAAAAAAAAATAGATTAGGCACTATTACCGTACAATAAAGAAAGAATATTAATTAGCTAAGGACTAACTCCGTGCCGTCATTGCTCAAAAAATATCATCGTATCCATTTTGTTTCACCGTGTTTAGATAACGATACCCCTCACGTCTGCAAAGTTCTGCTAGTTAATTCAATTTGACCCAGTATTTCGCAGAGTGAGCGATAACTTCATCAATAACACGTGTACAGGTTTTCAACCCTAGGGAGAAGTTGAAGCGGTCTATTTCCAGCAAAATGCTTGATATAATATACATATAGTGTAGCGCATTATTAAAGTTCTGTGTGCAACTTCCGAAGCCACGTGTACGTAGGGTTGCCAATTCGGAATTTGAATGTTCCTGCCAAAAAAGGGCACTCGCAAAAAAAGTCCGGACATTTAACTTTTTAATATTTCTTTTAACAGTGGTTGGTAATCATTTAACTTTTTCCACTTTCTAAGAAATCGCTTTACTCGAAAAGTTCTGACAAATGACAAGGCCGGACTAGGTCCACGCGGAGGGCATAAAAGGTGGTTAAGTCCGTATAAATCCGGACGCATAATCACATTGGGCACGGTTGGATACGGGCATTGGTAACAACTAACAACCCTACGCGTATGTGTACTTATGGATCATATAACGTCGCCGTGTCGTCTGGTCCTTTCTTTTGGTTTGGTAGTAATGGAATTTGCTCTAAGTTCCTATCATCCATAGATATCTATCTAAACTTCTAAACTAATATTATAAAGAGGAAAGATTTGATTGTTTGTTTGCATTGAATAGGCTCCGAAACTACTGATCCGATTTGAAAAATTCTTTCAGTGTTAGATAGCCCATTTATCACGGAAGGCTATAGGCTATATATCATCACGCTACAACCAATAGGAGTGGAGCAGCAATGAAAAATGTTGCGAAAACGGGGAAAATGTGACGCAAACGAAGTTGCCGGACAGCTAGTGTTTTTATATTTCTCTGCTATCGTCCAACTAAGTTTAAAATAAAACTGATTAAGTTAACGAACATATTAGGCACTTACTCGTTTTGGATTTTATCCATATAATCATAAATTCATATTAGACATCATGATACTTATTAATTTGTCATCCATCATACTACGATAACTATTTAGTATTATCTTAAAACGCTAATCAATGAGTAATCGCTACATTACTTACCAATATTATAAAATATGAATATTGCTTTTATAATAGGCAATATAACGATGAAATACCAATTTGGGCCACCGCGTAATATTTATTTCTATACAAAAGTGTAAACTGCGCAAAATTATACATTCAGCAATATTTGCGCAAAACACTTTCTATCATAATAATCATCTGCCTAGCCTTTTCTCAAACTATCTTGGGGTCGGCTTCCAGTCTAACCGGATGCAGCTGAGTACCAGTATTTTACATGAAGCGACTGCCTATCTGACCTCCACAACCCAGTAACTGGGTAATACGATACACCTTGGTAAGACGGGATGTCAGACTTTTAGCTTCTGACTACTCGTAACGACTGTCAAAGATCTACAAATGACAGCCGGGACCAACGGCTTAAAGTGCTTTCCGAGGCACGGAGGAAACTCGATATGTAATTATGGTCATCCATCCACAGACCAACCTCGGCAAGCACGGCTTAACCTTAAAGATCGACCTGGGCGGCTGTTATTATTTAGCCACGAGCTCCTCACTTTCTATCATAATAATACCTACATAATATTAAGGATTTTGAAAGAAATTCCTGATCCATCACTTATGTTATTATGTTTGTAAAATATATCTGCTCGACAAAATAATAGTGCAATGCCATTGCCATTGTAAGTGTATTACGCAATCACCCAGCTGATCTTCAGAGGAAGGAAGGAAGAAATTTGCGTAAAAATAAAATAAAATTTAATAAGTGACCTTCTATAAATTACAGTTGTGAGCCTGTTGTGGCCCACTGCAGGGCAAAGGCTGTCCTTCCTTTTTAGGGTTCCTTACCCAAAGGGTCAAACGGGACCCTATTACTGAGACTTCGCTGTTCGTCCGTCCGTCTGTCACCAGGCTTTATCTCATGAACCAGTTAGCCAGTTAAAATTTCTACAGATTATGTATTTTTGTTGCCGCTTTAACACATGTACTAATAACAGAACAAAATAAATGTTTAAGGGATCAAAAATGATTTAAGGGATAAATAAATATTGAAGGGAAAAAAATCAAATCATGTATGGGAGCCCCCATACAAATAAGTACTCAACTATGTACAAAATAGTATTTGTAGTACGTAACTACAATTACTACTTTGTAAAGCTATTTTAACTCCCTTATTTAAAATAAGTTACAGTTACTGTGAATTTATACCACACCCTTATAAAATGTGTCCGAGAAGACCTATAACAATCTACATGTTCAAGATATATTATGAAAACACAATCTCGCAAAAAAATGCCAAATCTTAGCGGTTGGCACTTCTCCCAGTCACCATAAAAACTGTGGTATCTCATTATTTCTGTGCCACATGTCAACCAGATGAATGAGTTGTAAATTGAAAAAGGAAAGCTGATTATTATAATAGGAATAACTGACTTCAAAGTGTTTTGAATTCTTTCTCAAGAAACGGTCTAGAGGGCACTGGTAAAAGCTGTGGCTACCTAAACAAGACATACTAACAGACAGCCTCAGATTCGGGACTCATCATCTGCCTAGCCATTTACCAACCACATTGAGGTCGGCTTCCAGTCTGACCGGATGCTGTCATACCCCTCCACAATGTAATACAATAGCCCTTGGCGCAGCTGGACGCCAGACTTATTTTGTTCATCTGCCTTACTAAAATGTTGCCAAGAAAAACCTAAGCCTACTTAATTTTTATACAGTAAAGAAAAAGGGCAAAAGGACGGTCGTTGTCGTCGGCCGTCGCGTCGTTAGTAGAAAGCTAAATCTACTTTTATATTACGATGTAGGATAATTTGATTTGTGATAGTAATTCTCTTTTACTTTACGATAGCTATAACATAATTTTGCCAACTCAACAAGTTGACTTTATTGCGTCCTAAGTATAACGCGGCTACGATAAAAAAGGGAGGCTTTGCCAAAGCGTAGGCTTGTCGTAGACCGTGCTTAAGCACGGCGTAGAATGTGCGTACGCACGGGCGTAGACCTTGCGCAGGACTGCTACGAGAAGTTTATGCGTAGCCGCTTCGTAGACGCTGTACCCCTATTGTTGTATAATATTCCGTTTTAACTGAAACTGTTATTTTTTGTTGCAGATTAACAACTATTTTGCCGCATCGATATTGCCAGACAAAGGTAAGCTAAACTTAAAATAATCTTGAAAATATTTTTGAATTTGACAGAGTGACCATAATTATCTTATTTTATCAGAAAATAACCCGTTCAAATTGACTATGACGGATGCTTATAAATAACTTCCACGGTCGACCTTCAAGACCTGAATGTTCATTATCATTTATACATAATTATCGTGTACTTAATTAAGTATTTTATTAAACCGATAGTAAACACACTGGCCTTCAAAAGGGTCTAAATGTGTTACCTCGAAGAGTTGAACACTAACTTTTTGGTTTAGTGAACAGTTTGCGACTTCTGTAACTTACATAAGTTTGCAAGTTTTCGGTTAGAATCGCGAGTTGTGGCAATTGCTCAAATACGTTTCGTAAAAAAGAATGTTTTGACCTCGACTGCCAGATGCTCAGTCGTTTTGCCGTGATACATGTTAAACATTCGTACATATTAGAAATTCATCCGTCCAAAATTCCTCGAAGAGCCTCGAACCCGTATTATAAATTAAATAAGTTTTATAGAACCGCATTTTTGGTACTAGATTAGGATGGACTAGATAAGATTAAAAAAGTTTAAGAAATGAAATGAGAACATAACAGGAATATTACTTATTTATTTATTCGTAATACCTCTATATCACGAATAATAATAATCTCTGAGTATTTATACATAGATCTATTCGTGTCCAAGAATGCAGTGGATTCTTGTTACAAAACCTCATAAGATTCTGTTGTCGCATGTATCAGCTGTTTACGATTGTCCGACGTCTGTCGCCAGCAACATTTCGATAAGCAAGGCTGTTCTAACAATGGCCGCTGTATATTCACAGGACACAAGTCCGTAGAAAGCTTTTACTACGTGCAAACAATAGCTTTACGTTTATGACGGTCGGCCCGTGCCTCTGATATGCGGAAACGAAAAAAGTTTTTTCTTCTCCTTTTTATATCAAGGTACGTACTTACATTGTCTGTGCCTGTTTAAAAATACACCAGCGGATATTTTGGAACGGGTGCAGCCGTTTGATTTTCCTTCCTAATATTTTTATTGGAATTCTTCGATAGGTGCTTCGCGTTCCTTTGTGTCTTCCTTGACATTTGTAAATTGTTTTGTTGTTTTCCTAATTAAAGATAGAAGATCGTTTATTTATCTACGTATTTATGACTGGCCTATTACGTATGTGTATGTCAAGATCCGGTAGGCCATAGATACTTTTATCTGTTGATAAGTAGTCTAAACTAATCTAAACTAATATTATAAAGAGGAAAGATTTGATTGTTTGCATTGAATAGGCTCCAAAACTACTGGTCCGATTTGAAAAATTCTTTCAGTGTTAGATAGCCCATTTATCGAGGAAGGCTATAGGCTATATATCATCACGCTACGATCAATAGGAGTGGAGCAGCAACGAAAAATGTTTCCAAAACGGGGAAAATGTGACGCAAACCAAGTTGCGCCGGACAGCTAGTTACTTATAAAACTGTAAAGTGTTTGAAGTTAATTCCAAGGCTACAAGGTGGTGCCTATATTAACCTTATAGCCTAGGAATTAACTTCCAACACTTTGTATTGCATCTTAAGAAAGACTTACTTCCAAAATACAAGCTGGACTTAGTTTTGGAGTTGGTAGACCATCTATTCACATAATAGATGGTCATGCTCATGCTGTACATCCATCAAACATCTTTATAAATTCTTTTACAAAAAAAAAACAAGTTCGCCATAAATACATATTTATGATACGAGATTCGAATTATAATAATATTAACTATATGTACCGTGTGTATGTATCGTATAAAACAGTCTAGTGCCGATCGTAAAACGATCGCAAGCTGTCTAGAAAAATTCATGGCCATTTGGAACGCAGAAAAACTGCTGTTGTTATAGTTAACTTTAGCTTTATTTTCGTAGGTGACAGTATATTCGTTCAGAGGTTTCTGACGATTTTTAACACGAATACGATGATATCGTACGCCTACAGATAAAGAGCCAGTGACATCTGGCGTCACCTTGGTTTATTTATATTTTGTAAACATCATTGTGCCGCGGTTCTGCTTATGAGTTTTATGACGAAGTTTGATTCGAAAGAAAGTGAGTAAAGTTTTATTGGTTTATTTTTATTACCGTCATCAATGAAGAATCAGGAAATGAGGACGATTGAAATGTTAAGTAGCGAATACTATCGTTAATTTTAATGTGAGCTATACCCGGCGTCAACTTTGTCACTTTATAAATATTTTGTTTAGATTATGGATGAGTTTCAAGACACTCACACTGCACTTGTCAAAATTATAATTAGCGCGATAAAGGTAACAGAACTGACAGACAATGACAACGCCATCACTGATGACAGTTCATTGACGTTTGACAGAAAACATTCATTGCGTTATCAACATAGTTGAGCAGACATTCTATCTATCTTAAGAAGCAATGGATTAGCAATTTACTTCAAAGCGAGTTACGTAATTGGGGTGGGGGACTATGGGTACAAACATGATTAATAAAACACATTTAATATGTAGGCAAACGAGCCAGTTTTCTCGACCCAATTTTTAACTAACTACACAAAATAGAAGGTTATCCGTCCGACCCGCAAAATATTATTAGAAACCATCGCATCTGCTTACAGCTAACATATTTGGTTTTCGTATTAATATTTAGTAAGACTGTTACCCATCTGAAATTCATATTGGAATCTGTTTACCTACATTCTAAAATAAACATAATGTTTTGCGTTTACCCCGTTTCACATTAGCATATTTAGACTACCGATATTCTATAAGGTAGATATTATTTTGTATTTTGCCTTTTGAGTTATTGACGAATTCATACGAGTTTGAAATTGTACTATGAAAGAATTTGTTTTCTAGCCTTGATCTATATACTTTTCTTTCAGACCACTATTAATAAAATCGTCTGTAAATAGAAAAAAAAAACACTTTCTAGAAGACGTACTTTTATTTTTAGGACGAAGTATTTCTAAGAATAGGTCTGAGATTCGAGGCTTAGATTTGAACGTTCTCAAACAAACACCTGCCATTTCTTTAATTAGTGCATCCGGTCAAATGCGCTATTGTTTTATTTCTAAATAGCCTTCTACTGTTTTCATGAGAAAATCTATTATTAACGCATACGTTTCTGTTGAAGGAAATGTATTGACTGCAGAAAATCTAATAGAAACTTGTAAAGCGCCGACGATGGCAAAGTGAGTTTTTATACCCGCTCTTTAGCTATTTAAAGAATACGTGAAAGTAGGATATGAAACCATTGAACTGTACAATCTATCAGATATGCAGTTTATCTTGAAGATATGATGGGAATCGGCAGATAGTGTGACAGCTTGATGATGGTCGATGCGTGATAAGAACGTTTGAAATTACAGGTTCTCGGAAATATTCAATACTAGCTGTCCGGCGCAACTTTGTTTGCGTCACATTTTCCCCGTTTTCGCAACATTTTTCATTGCTGCTCCACTCCTATTGGTTGTAGCGTGATGATATATAGCCTATAGCCTTCCTCGATAAATGGGCTATCCAACACTGAAAGAATTTTTCAAATCGGACCAGTAGTTTCGGAGCCTATTCAATGCAAACAAACAAACAATCAAATCTTTACTCTTTATAATACACTAGCTGTCCGGCGCAACTTCGTTTGCGTCACATTTTCCCCGTTTTCGCAACAGTTTTCATTGCTGCTCCACTGCTATTGGTCGTAGCGTGATGATATATAGCCTATAGCCTTCCTCGATAAATGGGCTATCCAACACTGAAAGAATTTTTCAAATCGGACCAGTAGTTTCGGAGCCTATTCAATGCAAACAAACAAACAAACAATCAAATCTTTCCTCTTTATAATATTAGTTTAGACTAGCTTTTGCTTGCGGGTTCGCTCGCGTTATGTTCGGAAATTTACCCACGAGAGTGTTTTAAATGACTTTCGGGGATAATGTAGCTTATGTAGCTTTCCGATAGTGAAAGAATTTTCGGAATCGGATACATAATTCCCAAGTATACCCCCTACAAGAAAAACCTACAAACTGGTCTCTTTATAATATTAAGTATAGATTAACCAACAGAGATCATCCAATAAAACTCACATCATATTATATTGTTGAGTGTATTGTATTCTTTTAAAAGTCAAAATGTCTGGATTTTAATAACTTTGTATAAAAAAGTAATATGCCCGTAACGACTGTTTAAAAGCTTTTAAACTTGAGTTATTTATGTGAATCACCTTGACATTTTTCTAAAGGCATGGTTATGAAGGGTGCCTACCTACCTATTAACGCTTGAGATTCTCCCTCTGTGTATCTATTCATCCTCAAATAATGAACTTGACCCACTAGGTCGGGTGGCGGGCTAGCGGGCTTAATGCTCACTTGTCTCGCCCGGACGACCTTCGAAAAAGTTTTTGTTACATTTCTACGATTTGTTCCCAACTGTACGATTCTCGGTGAACTTATTGTTGCCCAACTGAATTTATACGTCTTCTGATACTGTTTGGTGACGTCGCGTGCGATCTAAGGAAACGTGTTTGTGAATAGAATTTCTTTATACTTGGGACACATTGTTATTGGTAATCGTTCGCTGCGGACTGCAGGGGGGACTGGGGGTCATATTTAACGTTTTTTTTCGTGTCAATAAAGACTTGTGTCAAATCAATAAAGTCCGGTTCTGGCCTTTGAACTTGTCCATAGAAATATTTAGACCGTGAGCAGCTTTGTACAAGGAGTAGGGGACGAGCTCGTGGCTAAATAATAACAGCCGCACGGGTCGATCTTCAAGATTAAGCCGCGCTTGCCAAGATCGGTCTGTGGAGGGGTGACCCATCTATTATATACTTAGTTTCATCCGTACTTCGGAAAGCACGCTAAGCCGTTGGTTCCGGTTGTCATTTGTAGATCTTTGACGGTCGTTACAGGTAGTCAGTGGCTCAAAAGTCTGACAACCAGTCTTATGAATGTGTACCTCCACAACCCAGTTAGTACTGACTAACTGGGTTGTGGGGGTAAGTGGGCTGTGTAAAATACTGGTATTCAGCTGCATCCGGTTAGACTGGAAGGCGACCCCAACATAGTTGGCAAAAGGCTCGGCAGATGATGATGAGTACTTTGTACAAGGGTTTTGAACTGGGTCATCATCACAACTAACTCCTGAAATGAATGCAAATAAATTTCATCCTCATCAACAGCCTGAATTCATAACAACGATTTTACTTCAGTATCATTTAACTACGAGGTACGTCGACACTTTCGGTCAAAATAAAAATAAACTGTACCTAAGTAATAAAGGTGATTGAACTTAATTAAATATTCAGGGGCTTATCGCAAAATATATATCCATTAATTAACAATGAACCGTTTCCGCGAACCTTGGCGACGGGCGCTGCGTGGCACGTTTAAAAAAAACTTTTTTCGCAGTAAGTTCCTGCTTTAATACAAAACTTATTAGTCTTATTACCTAATTCTTTGAAGTGGAGATGACTTCGCACCGAAATACTTAAAGTTAGTATACGTGTGAAGGGAAGAAAAGTGGCTTTTCAGCCGCTTGTCTCCAAAAGCAAGTTTCTGGGCTAGCAAAAAAGTGTCCGCTACATCGAATTTGATTCGCAGTGCAGCGACACAATGAAGTTACGGTGTCGCGGCTCACGCCCGGGCTCCGGGCCGGGGGCCGGGGGCCGCGGCCGCAGGTCAATGACGCCCCGCGTCTGGGGCCCGCAGCCCCTCTGCGCCGCCCCCGGCCCCCAGCCCGTCTGAACCAGTTCTACATGTAGCTTACCGTCATCTCTATCTAGTTTACACCGAGTACCTACTTGCTTACCTGCCGAACATTCTCCTTAGTTTGCATTCTGCTAGATCTACTCTTATAAAGTATCATTAGTTACTAACACCCCACGTTCAGGTTAAATGGGTCAAGTCAGAACAATCGCAGCTCTTTCTTAGAAACTTTAAAAGTGAAACCTGATAAAGTATCTTCGCTTCACTTTTGAACTAAACCAGTATTATTTTCATGTCCTTTATTAATTTTTCTTCTCTTTTTTTATATTTTTACCTGTTTATCTGTTTCTCTTTCTCAGCTTTCACAAGGTTTTCGTCATGGTAACATCGACTATCATTGCGCGGCGCGCTGATCGGTATATCACCTAGTGGTGACATAGTTGTCAGGGTTATTGGCAACAATAATCCTGTCAGTAATGATAGGCCGATCCCAGTACAGCGTGACATGGCCTTTCTCGAGAACTGGGTCGGGCACATACTTGTAGTACGGTACCTCGGAATCCACAAGTTTATATTTCAAGGCAAGTTGCTGGTGAATAATCCTGGCCACTTGGTTATCACATTATTTTCATAATTATAATGAAATGTGACAATTTATTTAAGCTATTATTCCTTACTATTATAACTTGGTTTCATCAAAGCGAACCCTTTATAGGTGTCATAATTTGTAAATATTATAATTTATAATAAACCTGGGTATTTATTATCTTCCACAAAATCCAAATTATTATTAGACCAGAATTTTATACTAAAACAAATTCAGCCCATCCAAGTCACAATCCACATGATGACATGACACATGTACACACGATGGAACACATACACGTGATACGAATAGTCATCTCGAATTCTCTATAATGGCAATGACATTCACAAAACAAGCGACGTAAATTGAACAGAGACATCCATCAGTCACGACTTTATTAATTGCAAGTTCACAACAAAAAATAAGATTAATTATTCTCAATTCAAAATGCGATCGTGTGCGGCCAGTACTTGCAAAAACCGTAAATGATCAACAGATTGTTTCCCTTGGTTATAAACCTAAACTAGTGCATAGGTCTTTCGATTTTGAATGACATTGACAGGAGGACGCTGTTGGTAAACATTGATGAATTGTATCTCCTTTTGTTTGTTTCAATGTACGGTACATTGAAACAAACAACCCCACGAACTCCTGTTTAGATTAAGTCAGTTAAAATATTCAGCATTCTCGTTACTTCGTTTTTATTTCCTGCACGATTCTTTAAAACATATCTGACATTGGCAGATGATTTTTCTTTATGGCAATTGGTGCCGATGTTGTTGACATCGGCACCAATAAACATAGAATTGAAAAAAAACCGGCCAAGTGCGAGTCGGACTCGCGCACGAAGGGTTCCGTACCATTATTTATAAAAACGAAAAACAAAACACTTTTTTGTATGGGAGCCCTTAAATATTTTTTTTTTCAGTTTTTATTATTTGTAGATAAAGCGTCAACAGAAATACAATAGAAATACAATAATCTGTAGAAATTTCAACTGGCTAACTATCACGGTTCATGAGATACAGCCTGGTGACAGACAGACGGACGGATGGACGGACGGACGGACGGACAGCGAAGTCTCAGTAATAGGGTCCCGTTTGACCCTTTGGATACGGAACCCTAAAAATGAAAAGAAACAAGATGGCAGCCTTAGGTCCGATTATAACCAAATCAAAAGAACCGTGCAGCACTATATCGAGGTGACGAAGTAGGTAGTCAACTCACCAACTGTCAAAAGCCAACGCGGTCCGGTTCGGCGATGTCGCAACAAACGCTTTCGCAAAATTAAATGGTTTCGTAACACCGAATGCCGAAAATAGTCGAAAGTTACTTCATGTTTTTTTGTCTCCTCACGCACGCCTCGCTTTCCGGCCGCTCTGTAAAATGATTTTCGCGGTTATTTTTTAGCTGACGACTTAGATTTTGAGGTTAGCTGTAGACGCGGAATCAATTGAACATTGAATCAAACTAATGTTGCGGTAGACGATTGGTTGTTTGTGCAAAACAGGTAGCATAACTTCTATTCAATTCTCTCTAAAATTATTCAGGAATTATTCTGCTCATCGCGAAATCTCTAATGATACTTTTCCAAGGATATTTATGTTATTAAATGTGATAAATCTGTAATGTTCGTGAATTTTTTCACTAGTATTTTTCGCTCATCAATCACTCGCACGTTGCTTCTTTGCCGATTAGTGTCTTATTATAAGTAGTGATGGACTTCAAGTTAGCTACAGTAGAGGAAAATTTACCCACAGCGTGCCTCATAGACTCAAGAACAGCTCAGTTGAACACTCTTCTTATTGTAAAACAAAAAGCCAATATTCTTTAAACTTCGTTTTCTAGACAACCTTGAACATTCGGAACAAAAATATGAAAGAACGATTGTAGCCAATGAATTATTAAACTTGCAAGTTAATTAATACGTTTGCGGAGATATTACAAACAAAGTTCAAGGCCTGTCGGCGGCTGTTTCAGCTGTTTGCGTTTGCGATGAAACAACAACACTTGACTAAGCGCCATAAGTAAAGTGCTCGTTTCAATCTACCAGGAAGGGAAAAGTGATATGTATACGTCAATTTTCCATAGCGGGAGTTAACAACGGTACGTATCCTGCATTTCCAATCGTTGCCACAGGTAATGATGTGTACGCTCAGTGGCTTGCATAACTACCGCTTCGTGC
The DNA here is from genome assembly GCA_949152445.1 of Cerastis rubricosa. Lineage (NCBI taxonomy): Eukaryota > Metazoa > Arthropoda > Insecta > Lepidoptera > Noctuidae > Cerastis > Cerastis rubricosa. The sequence continues at coordinate 6,078,646 of OX424532.1, forward strand.
TGTGAACGTCTTTTTAAAACAATGACATGAGCTATCTAATGATATAACTTATGCATTTATGATTCTTCATTCATTTTGAATGCTCTTGTTCCAAACGTATCTTTGAATATTTCGGAAATTATTTCGAAATAAGTGGTAATCAACGTCTGTCGGACATTGTTCAATGAGTTATTTGAAATATTGTAATTCGATAAACGGTTGAATTTTCGTCTCTCTCGTCATTGATACATAATTTTACGTAAATATGTCATGCTGATTCGTGAAAAAAGTTTTGTGGCTAGTTATTTACTGCCTTTATCGAATTATTTCAATGAAAATTGATATTTTGATATCCTAATAAGTAATTTGTCTCTGATATTCTCTAATACAAAATGATGTCCATAGGCGGACAAAACTAATCCAATATTTAGAAGGAAAGAAAGAAAACATGTCCATTCGATGATTCACATTCGAGGTCCAAATATGATTAATATGTTTTTATTTACATTAGGAATGTTACTATTAACATTCCTAATTCTATAGTCACTTGACACGATAATGTTCCGATTCCAATCGTTTGCACACAGATTTGCGAAACCAAATAAATCTTTTACCTGCTTCGGACGTTCTCCTCGTTAAGTGGGCAAAAATTTGGCCAAGCACGTGATGCTGTACTGTCATCAGTTCTATTGATCACATTGATTACTACCAATGAAACGAGTTGGTAAACAAGCGTTCATTGTATGTATGTAAAAATAAACAAATTACGCAACGATTGGATCATCATCAATCTCCCTTCGCTTGTTTCATTGCGTACGTTTCTGACTCTGTTCCACTGTACAAAGTTTTGCATTATTGTTGAAAAACGTCTCAAACAAGTTGCGGTGTGGTTATTAAGATTCCTCTCTTACAAATTCTTAAAAGGGGTGCAGGAAGTTAAACACAGTATTGTTATTCGAATTTCTTGCATAAAGGAGCTCGACATGCCTGTAGCAATACAAATTAACATGGGGTGCCAACTGCCAATTGTAACAGAAATGTGTTGCGAATGCGATCCCTCTCCGCAACAACGAAACAATGTGACATCGTCTAACCTGCCCTACACCTGTAAACAGAAGACCTGTTAGAGATAAACAAGACACCATTACTACTGTAGCCCACTTCACTTCAAATACATTGTAGTCACGAACGAAGAAGAGTATTGAACTAAGATCGATCAGATTCATTACAATCACTTGTTCCTCATTAAACTCATCAAATTCCAAAACAAACACTGTCATCTCGCCATGACTTTTAAAACCTCCGTTTTATTGAATCATTCGCCTGTAAACAACCATTTTAAAGTTTATTTCCAAGTGTTAGATATACAGAAGGGAAATGCAGTCACCGTTTGTCAGCAATATTGGCAAGAAGCCAAGGTCAACGGCTTTTAATGTTTTTTTTAAGGTTGCATCGGATATTGATTGGATGTTCTTATCATGAACCTCACTTACAAAAGTAGAAATAAATTATAAATGGAATTTCATGAAACAATATTCTATTAGTAATGTTTTACAATTCCCCATGTAATGATAAAAAAACTGTATTTAAGAGCACGATGGCCGACGACTCGGCCTGTGTACACACGGATGTGGCCGGGGGGGGGGTCAACGGTTTTCCTTGGAGGGGTGTTCACCTTCCACGACCTCATTCGCTGCGTATTGTACTCGATTAGGTAAATTGACGTATTCTGCACACTAATCACAACTCGATTACTTTTCTATTGAGTGTGCTGAAAATAAAGTTCCTGTTGCAGATGAAATAGTACATTGTGTGTAGTTGTTTACTAACTATTCGTAGCTACACAATGACTATTGTTTGTAGTGTAACATAGATAGAGAGATGCGTATCTTGGTTTTCTTTGCATGTCTCGAAAATCTGAAAGCCGATAAACTTTGTGTTTGGATCTACAATCGGGCACAGCACAATGTAGTACAACTAACACGGTACAGCTCAACGTACTCGTGTCGAGGTAGTACTTTAGTTACTTATAATAACAGTGCCAACGTATTACTTTACGACACCGACATGAATCTCAAGCCCGTGATTACATCTTGTCGCGGCCGGAGAGGTCCCGTTCAAGTATTTACACGAGAAGATTGGCTTTTTCGTCACGGTGACCTGCGCCGGCGACTGAAGCTAAACAAACTGAACCACGTGTGCCCACACCGCCACACCTGTTGTTTTTTTGTAAATACTTACTTGACTTACCGAGTTTGTTTACAGTCAACTTCAAACTCGTTAAAAATCGTTTGTTCAATTGATCATTTACCGTGGTGAGTTTTTCTTGACGGATTGATATTGAAAAGTGGAGCAATAAAATTCTTATCTTCGAGATCTTTTTGACTTATTTGGAAAAAAACACCTGTGGAAATATGCTACGGGTGCCATAGCAACAGGAACCCGTATAGTTATTGTTGCTACGGCGAGGGCGCATTTAGGTGACTAACTTTCAAACTTCAGGCTGGGATTGAAGTATCCGTGCTTATTATAGACCACATTTAGACATACAGGACCTAAGTAGGCAGTTTAAATAGTCGTTAAAGATAACAATGCATGAGCTATACAGCTTAAAGTTTTATTCAATGTTTGATTATACTGTTTACACAATCGTTTACATAAACCCACCTCCATCACCTTCACAGTTTGTTGACATTTTGTGACCCCGACATATTAATATATTTTCAAGAAAGACGAGTTTCTGCACTTTTTGCAAATCGAATCGAGCACCTTGGGTTTACCAATTCCGCCAATAAAGGTCACCGAATGACAGCGAAATATGGTTTGTTGTTCTCTGTCTAGAGTCGCGTTCGTAATCGAAAACAGACAGGTAATTGGCAAGCGAATGTACGATAAGGTCTGGCTGTTATACTAAGTTCAGTACACTGTGAAGGTAGGTATTCAATCGCTAATGGAAATTGATAAATAATTTAGATGTGAACTCAACGTGGGTAAGGAAGCATTTAAAATATTCAAGTGAATCGAGTGCGAGCAGGCGAGCAAGCAGCGCGGCGTGCTCGCAACCTTGCGGCGCGCGGCGCAGGTCAGAATTTTTCGAAGGTCGATGACTCGCCGCCTGTAATCGCTGCGAGTTATTATTATTTGTTAACCAACCCACCCCGGGACTACGAATAGTGTTTCGTATCGCAGCACGTATCGATGCGTGCAATGGGACTGTCCCCTTTCGATAATCTTGTATGGGTTCATTTATTATCTCTCTCCCCTAACCTGTTCGTTCAAATAGTTCGCCCGATTACATTTACAATGATTAGTTTATGGCAATTTTGGCGAAGCTGTTAATCAAATAAATTGTTTAGTAATTCCTTTGACAAGTGACTGTAAAAAATTGAAAAATTGGTCGGATGAAAAATTTTCATAAATCTGCACGCTTCAAAGTATAATCTGTTGTACACGAAAGAGTCACACGCTGCTAATAAATTAACAGAAGTCGTATAATTTAGGTGAACAATAAACGTTGCCGGCAACACAAAATAGTACGCGACATAGTCAGCGGCCTTCGGGTTGCACAACATCTGTGGCCATGCGTTACACGAGATACAAAAAATAAAGTTAATAGCTTTGAGAATAGGGTATTGGTGATGATAATGCGGTCCAAGTTGTGAATTGGGACCAGTTACGGGAAGGGACATGTAATGTAACACATTGATATAGTATACAAAAAAGTACTACAGCCGCATCTATGCTACAAATCTTTCTTTGTAAATAAAATAATATGGAATAGACATCAATTACGCTATCGTACTTCTTCCTATATTATAATCTCAAGTCGCAGATAACTTTAAGTGCCTGGAAACTACGACAAACAAATACCGGCAAAAACTGTTGTGCAGCAGCCCACCAGACATAACACCCGTCTGGTCGGAGGTTCCTCCCTTCTCTATGGGGATTGGGGATGAAGAACCCGTTCTTCATACCCCTACAGTTCTTTTGGCGCTTGAATGTCATTTTTGAATGCTGTTTGTAAAAAATTAAATTGTATTGAGAAAACAAGATGACTTTGGTTCCGACTACGGGTACGGCCAAGTTTCAAAAGAACCTAACAGCTCCTCTATACAGCGTGCAGCGTATCATGTTCGTGCAACGCTCCACAAACGTGTGTCGTGTCATGCGTGACAAACAAATACCGGCAAAAACTGTTGTGCAGCAGCCCACCAGACATAACACCCGTCTGGTCGGAGGTTCCTCCCTTCTCTATGGGGATTAAGGATGAAGAACCCGGTTCTTCATACCCCTACAGTTCTTTTGGCGCTTGAATGACATTTAAGAATGCTGTTTATAAAAAATAAAATTGTATTGAGAAAACAATATGGCTTTGGTTCCGACTACGGGTAAGGCCAAGTCTCAAAAGAACCTAACAGCTCCTCTATACAGCGTGCTGCGTATCATGTTCGTGCAACGCTCCACAAACGTGTGTCGTGCCATGCGTGACGCGTGTCGGCGTGTCACACTTCACTACATAAGCGTGGAGCACACGCGTGACGCATTCAACGATTTATCACTCGCGAAACGGGAAAGCCGCAATTTTGCTTCGTTTTTGTAATACTTATATTTAGAGGGATAGCTCACTGGGATCAGTAAACTGGCCAGTATGAACCTGGGTTTATATTCACGCCCTCGATCGCAACATTGTGCTGAACTTGACGTGGGCGCTATTGCAACTCAGAATTATTGATTGTTTGTTGATGTTCATGTTCAATTGAGAAATACGGATTTGCAATTAGCTTTGGGTAATCTAAGTGGTGTTGTAGCTATAACGAGGGTATTTTCAAACGTTTCATAGATGACTATACTTTTATAACGACAAAGATAATTCTAACAAACAAAAATAATCTTAGAAAATGTGATGTGTGACGTAACCCGAGTTTTTATTCTATCAATAGTAAATCACCGGCGATAATACAAAAGGGCAATAGATTGTAAAGTTTTTTTGTAAGTTCAACAAAAAATACTGACATCCCTTCCCTGGACCTGTGTAAACGAGAAGTCAAACTACCTGCTGCGGCTCCGATCACGAATAAGGGAACCTTTACAACTCATGTCGTAGATATTTCACAAAAAAAACATACTGGAAAAAAAGTTGTCGTTGGCGTTCTATTATTAAAAGCAGCGTCTGCGCTCTACAGGTTCGTTTGATTAAAGATCGCTTATAAGAATTCCCTCAATGCTTCCAACTTCGCAAGACTTCCAATTAAATTTTAATTTTATTATTAACGTAGGTACTTATCAAGTTTCTAGAAATTATTTTCGAAGCAATAACATCACTAGTTATCGGAACATTTATTTTAGAACTTGTGTGAAGGATGTTATCGAAATAATTAAGTAGGTAAGGTGCTTCCCACGTTATCTGGCTAATTATTTTTGTACGTACCTATGCGAATTTTCTAATACTTAGTTTAAACACCAACGCGTATAGCCATGAGCACAATTTATACGAATTCGCAATGTAAACGATAATCGAGTCTAGCCGAAGGTTGGATTCGAAGGTCAGGCAGTTGAATGGCGCGGAAGCGGGATCCGAGCGAAACGCACGTTTGTCTACAATTGCCTTTATCGTAATATTAATAAAAAAATAAAAAGTGCGGTTTATGTGGTCTATGGTCACGCTCGTTCGCCTTTCGAAGTGCGTTCGTTTTGTTACCACAGGTTATTGTGCACACTGAAACTATAATTTTTAATTCAATTATTAATTACTTTAGCAATTCTTTTGGTGAGTCCTTTATCTTCTTAATATTATCTTTATTTTTTCGCCAGGTCATATAAGTCTTGCCAAAATAGACAACCTTGTATGCATTCGTTCTTTTCATGGCTCTATCGTGGTATTTCCTTTTTATTCAGAAAGGTGATTTCTAACATTCCCAAGAGGCTTTGTACTTTGTGGGCACGACAGTCATTACAAAATCATTTTATACAATCACAATTACCTACCACGCTATTTCTCCATGGACTTACTGGCTACATGATTGTCATTTTGCACACGAAAATCACAAGTTCTAGTTTAGAAAATAATCTTGCGTTACCTACAGAATGATTACGACTCACTCCAATAAAAAGATCTAAAAAACTAATTAAGTTTTATTGAGATTAATTGTTATTAAAATCACTAAACACGTCTTTAATTGCAATCGTTTGAAACAAGACGTTCGTATTATCGATTCGTCATTTCGTAGCGTTCATTTGTTTAATTTTTTTTCGCTGGTCATTGACACAGGTCTTATGATTGCTAGAAACACTAGGTGTAATGTTATTATTAGATATAAGCTAGCGATTGTCTATTACGTAGGGCATACGCAAAAATTGCTTACTATTACTATTATTATTCACTTCTATTACTATTCACACAAATATCTACAAATATCTAACGTTTCGATTTTAATAAAAAAAATGTCAATGAATCTAATTTATTATTGAAAGCAATAAAAATGCTTCTTACTTTATTTCCCTCGCAAACTGTCTATGATTTAATTTTAGTGAAAACTCTAGAACACCAACCTTCGTGGTAAACTAACTTAGCGATTGCACAGAGTTATTAAAACCTGCTAGGGTTGAATGCGGAATTCCTCGTACCAATTACATACTCAGTAACTTCCCATCTCCATAAATCCTGTCTACCAATAAAAATAAAAGTAAATAGTCCCGTTGTTGTGTAGTGTTCCGAGAGATTTGTAAGTCTTCGTTATTTCAAACCAGGAACCGAATGAATATTTCAGGGTAAACGGTCCTAAAAATAAATTCACAGGAAACCGCCCTACAAATAAATTTGTAGGTATTAAATTATCGAGTTTTCAGCTCTCAATAAATATCTAGGTAAAATTAAATGGGGCATGCCAAACGTCATTTATTACATTCCACGAAGAATATTGTAGGTACAATTTTCCAATTATGTTTTAGTCCCAAGTATCAAATAGGGGTACGGGGGTGAGTCTTTTTCCATCAACCAGGCCCTAATCCAGAATACGGGTAGCTTCTATCTGCTGAGAATTTTCGGATGGAAGGGCTCTATCACCTTTTATTCATTTCTTTTCCTCAGTGTTACATCATAAAACTCTTTTTCGTATCTATTTATGTGCCAGATATCCTAGATACCGTAAAAATAATGAATTTAAAACAATAAATTGGAGAACTTAAGGCCACTATTTCACCCTCCCTCGATTGTTTAATAAACAATTGAATAGATACTATCAAAATAGGTTCTAGTAACGGAAACGGAACAAGGTTTAACGTTAAAATTTAAATGTAATTTATTTATGGAACAAAGTATTATGCGCATGTTTTGCAGGCACTTAATATTAATCTAAATAGTTTTCTTGTGTTACTACAGCACACGTCCTCTGACCTTCTTCAAGGTTTTCAGTCGAGAAACTTGCATGCATAATTAGTATGAAGAAAATGTAATAAGCCAATAATAGGTCCTATACCTACTTACTTTTAACTGATGGATCATACTCAGTTGTTGAAAATAACATCCAACCCAGGTACATTACTGTTCTATTTTGGATCGAATGTATAAATTAAAAATAGATTATTCCAAATTCAAGAAACCACAAAGATTGACAGCTACACGTCATAGTTTTAGTGCTAAACACAATGGGTACCTTTACGAATCATTAAAAAAAAAAGTGTCAGTCACTTGTCGTAGGGGAATGCAGCGAGCGAAAAAGCGCAAAATCGCTGACCCAGTGACCTAATTGTGGTGTCCATGAGCGAAGCAAGGTCAGCCCGCGCTCTTGTTCGCTTGTAATCACTTTTATACCGACCACTAAACTCGATCGCCTACTCACCTACATTATACCACCTCAATAGATGTGGAATTGTTGATTTCTGGGACACGTATTGTAGTTTGATGCTAGGACTAAGTGAGACTAATAAGTACTAATTACTTTTATAATCCGGCTGTCTTTCCTGCCACGGTTAAGCTATATAGCGGAAATAAAACCTCATAAATAAATATTTGAATACGATAAAATAAACTGCAAGATGTAAAAACGAAAATACATTTCCATCGCTACTAACTTAAAAGACATGTTGATAACAGATTTCGCAACAGATTTGTATCTCTCCACCCTAGTATGAATTTTAAAACTGAAACACAATTACAAATCCGTTGCGAAGTCCATTAGCCCACGAAACGGGCTGGCTGTCAGTGTCAATGTCAAATTATTGTCAACAGCGAGTCCAACGAAACTAGTGAGAAACAATCTCTAGTATACAGATGACGCTTGCAGAATAGCCGACATCGGCTCAGTTGCCAACGAGAAAAAAACTCTACACAAGATAAAATTTTCGTAGACTAATGAAACGGAGACAAATCTTTATCATACTCAAGAAGACGATAGCCGTACAAATCAATGTCAATTTATTCTAGCACGTGATCTAATTCAACTTGAAGTTATTAAAGCGTCAACACACCCAAAGTCAGGGGCAACTCCTACTCATTATAATCAAGGTAATCAGTAATATTTAGGCCGTCATTTGAAACACATTTATATATTTGTCACCATTTAGATAATGTAAATAGCAAATGAATACAGTAATTTGATAAGGAAGTGTCATTGAACGTTATTTACTTAAAGATAATGCTCGTTTATTATCTCTGTTAACGTTGATTAAGTGTAACCAACTGTGCAGGCTCTAATGGTTTGTGTGTCATACGAGCATTCTGCTTTACTGGTTCTGATTTCGGCCAAGCAAACACGTCTGAGATTTTAATAGGTCTGGTGGCTAAGACACTAAGGACACAGTCTGCCTGGGGTTCCGAATATTGCCGCGTGTTTTTAGTAGATTTTGGCTGTAACTGAGAAACGATATCACCTTTATGCCGAAGGTAGCGTCTAATGATGCTGCGGGTTGTTCGAAAGATACCGTGGCCCTGGAACACAAAGGGCTAAGAAGGAACATGGATGGGTTTTAGTCAGTCAAGACACTCCCTTCCGCTCCGCCCAGAGCGGGAAGTCATTTGATGATTTAAAAAAAAAATGTAGCGTCTAATGATGACAGATCATAATTACTGACTACCCAAGTCATCGCAGATATGACTGTTGGTAACCTACGTAGTATGAACGTGTTTGTAAACTATAGAGTGACCTTTACACCTAAACATTTATCCCACGCATGTCTGTAGCGTGTCATACCGTATCAGTACGATTAAGTAACTAATTAAGTACTTAACCCACATCCATATCACTACAGCATCTGTCAAAAGGAAAACAACGACATTCCTAATGACGCAGTGCTGTGACATCATAATAAAGTTTGACCGCACGTGTGTAGCCGTGTAACTCAATAGTGAGTGCGACACCTCACCGTACGACCGTAATTTTATAAGTTTGTATGCTGCCTGACCCGTGCAACGTAACATCGCGTATCGTAGCGGCTCGAGAGACCGTTTCGAATAACGGAAGACAAATACCAGCGCACTACGTCGAAACACTTTTATTTTGTACTCTTTTAAATTCATTGTTAGTTTCTCCTAAATTTTGCTTCCCAGAAATCGGTCTGCAGTGTGAGAAAATTGTTTTAGAGCTTTTTCCTTTATGATTTTCCAAGCTATTGAAAGAAGAATGCAGCTCTACATGTGGATTACCTAATTACCGTCTTTAAATCGTTTGGAAAACTTCCGCATATTGCGAATGTTCTATCATAGACACCGACCGAGCGCGAGCTGTCGAGCTGCATGCGACGTGACATTGTGACAATTATACTTTTGTTATTTTCTTCCCATACGTGCCAGTTCATCAGTTGCGCAATTGATCGAAATAAGTGAAATTTTGTTGCTAACCGTAACGGAGATAATTATGACGAACTTTTAACGCGACCTCATTACGCAAAAACGGGGTAACGATATTCCGCTAGAGTCTCAGTAACTTGGCGCGTACGACTCGCCGAAACTCAACGACCACTTGGAAAGTATCCGCTTGGAAACGGTCACTTTCTCTAGAACAGGTCCCAGTCTTGATCCGACCGCGGAGGTACGTGCTCACACGCATCGCAATCACTCTACCAGCAGTGCAAATAAGCTTGAAAATTGTGAAATACGTGATATGCGCCTGACCGGTTACTCACAATGTTAAACTGCCGAGCCTGAGGTAAACTGTGTGTGTGTGGCTTAACCATATAGGTTTGAATTATTGACCTTGCCGGTTTTGCAATAAGATGACGATTTTGCAATATAACCGAATATATCGTTGAGCGAATCGAATTGAACATTTTTACATTGCTAAACTCGTGAATACGGTACATTATAAATTCTCTGTTCGCACGAATGTCGATGGTTATTGGCTTTGCAAAATTTTGTGTCGGCGAAGAACAATTGTGTGTCCCGTTACTTCTATTTGAAATCAGAATTGAGTGCAGAAACTGATAAATACTCGACCTACATTTTACATTGCGAAAAGAAGTTTCTTTATTATCTCTACAATTCTACATCTATCGTCCACCGCTGTTGTTGCAGAAGAAACCAATACAAGAACCAGAATAAGTTTCATAATCCTTAGAAGGCTCTACATTCTTCTATACTATATTCGAAGTATCGGAAAAATATTTCCGACAAGAAGCCGTTTTTGAAAACAATTTGGAATTCCGCCATGATGTCGCCGATATAAATTTGCAATCACAATATGTACCCAACAGTAGTACCAGTGAAAGGTTCGTAAATTTTGCCACGAGTTAAGCTGCTGCCATTAAAAATAAATAAACTGGTAAGGCAATGACTTGGCATAGGAATGAAAAAAACGATCAAAGCGCGAGACAGAGAGAGGTATAGAACCAAACAAGTGCGTTACCCCCACGAAGATTATCTGCGTATTTATTTTTATTTATCTCTGTGCGTAGCGGTCCGAGCACTACTGCAAGAGTTATTGTTATTGCATATACATCATGTTTATATCCAACTCTAACATTTGTCATTATTACAATTTCAAATGAATTCATGCTTGTTACCGGTTCTGTTTCCTCAAACGAAACAGAATTTAAATTCATTAGTCACCAGTAACCAACTTCAGTTTATTAGATAATCCCTAAGCCCTAATAACCCTTTGTCTATCTAATCTATGGTAGTTATGTAATTGCCATGGACATTGTGTTCAGGAGATAATTCTGTAATAGTTAACATTAATGAAACGAGTTATTAGTGTCCCAACAGGCCTTCGCTGCTTATCGTGGTTGGAATAGGTTTGTAATTAGTTTGTATGTAAAATTAGCTGAACCGGTTTGCGTTTATTTCGTTTTGTCACCTTCATAATGACTCGTTCTGCTAGCTCTATTAGCCTCTACTGAGCGTATATCTTCAACATGAAACTTAAATTCAGGCTGTTAACATTGTTACAGCTGTTAATTTATTCGGCGACATTGTCTGACATTCTAGGAGTATACTGAACTGAATGCATCTAGCTGTACTCATATTTCCATTACAAAACATACCGAATATAATTCAGAAGAAAACAATGGCTTCTCCAAAACATCAAATTTTGGTAGAAACGTATGATTAAACGAACAGGAAACATTTAATCGCCATAAAGATTGTTTTCATGCCCCTTACAACCTCAGCTAACGTTTATCGGTTTTTATCGGCAGTTATCTCATTGAAGCAAGTTCTTCATTTGTCGCCGATAACTTATGGATAGCTATTGATATCTCCCCGAGTGAATATTCCAAAAAATGTTGTGTTCGTTAACAGTTTTAGTTAAGCAATTCGACAAGCATTGTTATTTGCTGTAGCAACTACGCGATGACCTTTACGCTCGGGCGCCTGACCATGAGAAACTCTGAAGGTTTCGTCTTCTCGGATGGCCGCTTCGTTAAAGACTTGAAAAGACTTATCTCTTGGTCTAACATCACTAGTATCTCAAGTAGAAACCTGTGTGGCTCGTGCAGCTGCTAAAGTAACTCCTATCGGTTCGAAACCATAAGTATAGTGCCGCACTGCACAAAACAGCCTACAATCTTCTGTCTGACATTGCTGCTGTGTGTGTGTCAAGCCAATAGGTCGACCAACCAGTCGACCAGACGCTCTCCCTCCCTCGCTTTGTCCTCCGTCTGCCTGTTCCCCCCTCCCCCAGCGCCCCTCCATTGCGCCAGCCAGTCAGCGTTTGGTCGGCGGACAGACTACACGTTCCGCGGCTCCGCTACTACTGACTTCTTTACGTCATAGTTAATTTTGTGCTCATTTTAAAACTCACACAAATCTAGTAAGTGCCACGTGTCTTATCATATCGCTCTGTATTTAAGAATGTAGATTCATCTTCGGTGATTTTCAACTAAAGTCATAAAACTTACTACCGCTTTGTCTTGTTACAGGTACCTACTTGGAACTGGGTGTGAACCCAGATACGGTGTGTGTGGTTTTATGTAATCTCATTTATATACTGTTATTGAAGTAACTCACAGTGGAGTTCGTGAATTATCCGCTCAGTGTGTGTGCAACGACAGAATTGTAGCGGAGCTAATTGATTTATAAAAAGTGCAGTGTACACTTCACCGACAGTTCTCTGATTGTTATGCTCTGTAAACAAGTGATTTGTGTCATTATTGGATTGTTATCTATTTGGATTCTCAGCAGCTAAATGGCCATTGTAAGTGTTTTTCTTTTCTTTATCTACCTTTATGTCAAATTCATTTTTATTGCGATGCCTCTGTACGTATCTGAAGTTATCATCACGGAATGATATTTTACTATTATTCTTAGTAATCTCGACAAGGTCAGGTTAAGGAATCTCAGAATATTTTATTTTAAGTGCAGCATTTAAGACAATCAAATTCATACAAAAAAAACTAGTATCTTTGTCATGAACTCATCAACATAACACGGCAATATTTTGAGCAAAGTGAGGCATCTTTATCTCTGCTACTATGTACGTTTCATTCCAATAATGAGAAGGAGTACAGACATCATAATATGTATAATCAATAGCGTTCATCTAAATAATACGGAGGAAGAAGAATTGCTTGGTATCCACAAAACAAAAGGAAATGAATTAGAAGAAAAAGTCAACCAGTCAGTTTCGTGCAGCCCAAGATTTTTTCTGTCAGCAATAAATTATGATTCGGAGAGTTCAGGCAGGTGCAGTGAACATTATACGGATTCTCACGCTCGCTCGCTATGCTGGCCTTCTGAATCTATTTGCTACATGTATAAATTACTCATTGTGAATTGTTGAGCAAGGCTGCAAAGCTAATGAGACATCGAGATTGCGAATATACGGGCGCCATCTTTACGATTTGACTGACGCGCATCGCGACCTCGTGAGCAAGTTCACTAAATTTAGAACATGGTTGACATTCTGTGCTCCCGATGCTTGTTCAAATTCTTGAATCACTGTTTACTACCCATATAAAGTGTTAATTCTTAACTGCGTATGGCTCCTATTCTTTGGTCCATCCCAGAAATCGGCAGGACCTGAATGATTTTAGTTAAAACTTTGTGAAAATATCATTTGATCTGTTGAGCAAACGATGTCAGCTCTCCTAAATTTTGATTGCGGTGTTCAAGTGATTTTCTTCATAGTTTTCTATTCTCCTGGGCTAGACGAGTGACTGAAAATCGAAGTTTTAAATGACTGCTTCGCAAACATGTGGTAGCGAGAGCTTGGTTCGCGCTCATGAAGAGGTATATAAAGTGGGTCAAGGCACGCTCGCGGGCGGCCCGTGTTTCCTACTCGTGCAGACACTGACGACACTACAAGGAAGGCACTCGTTATTCGCACTTTAAATCAACCTCCACCACTGATATTAACTGCTTACGACGAATTATTACCAGTAAACTGATCAGGTGATTAAGAGTCCATTGTAATATACAGAATTCAAAAAGATTTAAGTTCGTATTTAAATGTCTTAAGGATTCTTGGTAAGCTGTTCAAGGAGAAAATGCTTTTATGCTCGTCATTACAAAAAACGTAACAATAATGCTAATGATGAACTTGACAAAAAATGCATGCGAAATGTGAAATAAGCTCATTACTAAACTAGTTATGAAATTGGCAATTTCTAAATTGGTGTTACAATTTAGATACATAGCTTTGTTACGAGCCACTTGATCATTTGGGTCAAGGATTCTATAGATAAACTCAATTACTGCCACCTACATTGATAAGAATCGATTGGACCGCTTTCCTTTCAGCGATATTGTGGTTCAGATTTGCAAATGAGCATTTGACTGTTTGTTGTGTACACAAACAGAGCTAAGTACGTATTTAGCAGATAACAGCAGTTTGCACTAGTTAGCGTTTGCGCCAAGCACCGACCCACTTAGATACCGACTATCACTTACCGTTACGATAACGTCCGACCACTTTCTCTGCACGCTCCATTTCGTGAAATACCTCGTCCTCGTGTTTGTTTACTCAGTACGCTAGTGCTAATTATGTATCCACATTGACTTTGTCCATAATATCAACATTTCCTCTACTCTCGACAACTGGTTTATCTTCATTATTACTTAGGATGGTTTTTACTGCTTCGTCTGCTAATCATTAATAGGCCGTTTCATCATCATTGACAATGGTAGTAGCAGTATTTAACACACATTTTACAATATTCATCGTTTGCGTTAATGGTGCAAAAAGATTTTCGCGCAACGCGAGAAAATTTAGAGCTCGGGCAAAACTAGTAAGCCGGTTGCTTTAACAGATTTAACGGTACAAAGTAACGGGTACTCGCGAATTCCGCCTGCCAGTCATCATGTGTGTCTCGAACAGCACGATTATCGAATGTAACATTGACTTTCACATTTGTGTCGTGCATGTGGCGCTGATGTAACGCGCCCGCCACAGCGCCCGCGCCGCCGCCGCGCCGATGCGATTAGGTAAACGTTGCGCGCAGCTTTCACCCCACTTTCACCTCTATTTCCGCGTTACTTGGAGTTGCTCATTGGCGCTCATTTATACAGATTATTATTGCATTTTGCAACATTTTTATGGTCTTTTTATGTTGTAGCACGTTAGCAGGTTTGGTTCACGCGGGCGTTGGAATGTTTAACATCCTACTTTTTGTTTTCATATGGCAACCGTTTTAGGTTTCGGCTATAGTTTTGACTTTCAAATTAATGAATTTTTTAATACAGTTGCTCAAAAAGTGGCGTATTGCAGGGACGTATAGCGTTCGGGATGTGGGCTATTACACACTCGAGCTTTTTCTTTACCTTTCCCGAACTCGTGCGTACTCTTTCCCAACTGTCAAAATAATGTCTATTAAAAAGAAAAAAAAAACAACTACGGAGTTTTTACTAAAAAAAATCATAGATGTTTTAATGATTCATGCAAATATTTCTAAAACGAAGCTACTAATTTGTTTCAATATCAGATTTAATGATTTGATTCAATGAGTTAGGTTAGGTTTCATTTCATTTTCATTTCATATCAATAAAAAAAATCTACTGAAGACTTGGCTGTATGGGCATAGTTCCCTATGCCTACCCAGAATGAGTGAAGAAAACAAAAAAAAAACTCTGCTAATATTCTTTTACTGTTGGCGCCATTTTCCGAAAATGTTCTTTATTAAATTGCTTCATTTTTTCGCAACTGTATTAAAAATAGTTGTTCAATACACGTGCGGAACCGTCATTGCAACTTGTTCCGACTGTCAACCCTCACCTTCGGCTGCGCCTCGGCTCGGGTAGACATTTGTCGGAACTCTTTGCAATGACACGCTTTCCGCACTTGCAATGAAATATACTATTATTCAATTTGCAATTCAGTTTACAGTTTTAGCGTATAATTAAATAATAAGAATATTACTTACGTAGGTGAGGCCGCATTCGAAGAATTCAGTCGTGAATCATTTTAGTTTTAGCTAACTGGGAATCTTTCTAGCAGTATTAATGTTTCGGAACGACTTATCTTTTGATACTGACGTCTTTATTTATTTAAATGATTGACAGAAAAATCACTGTGAATTGGTGTATCAAAAACGCGTAAGTAACTAAAAACTGATAAATATATTATTTACATTTATATAATTCCAGAGCACTATGCTACAAAGGTTATCTATTTAGATAACAAAGCGCTTCCTATATAATTACGAGTAACGTGGCGAGTATAGAGACATACGTAAACATAAATATTACATAGAAACGTACGATACGTTAAATGATATTCTTGGAATTTTAAGTTGATTTGCTCGAGTTCACGCGAATATCACCTGCTTACCCATATTTATTTTGATTTCACTTTAAATGTAACTCTATGTTCCAAAACTTAGATTAGATCATCCATTTTCTTGAAAAATAATGGGAATAAGTACATCGATTACTTAAAAACTACCATTTCAAATATTTTCATTAAAATACTCAATTAGAATTCAGAGTCATAAAGTAATCATGGAGACATAGTGGATTTTAATTCAAGAAAGCGTTTTTGAAATTGGAATGATTAAACAAATTGAAGTAGTGCAGGAATAGTGCCGTGACATTGGCCTGGTGACCGATAGAGAAGTTCATTCGTCCGCCATCGCCATTCATTTGCACAACTGCACTAGTGTTCAAACTCGGCACACACATCACTACAATCTGCCATAGAGCAGCGCTATTATACATAGAATCATGCGAAAGATTATCATAGGTACGAGTTATGTAACCACAACAATTACATACTGAATTATATACAATTCTATCGCATGCAGGAAACGCACTTTGTTAGGTAATCATCGTTCTGGTCATAGACTTTGTTGGCACACTTTTTTCGAATTTCATTCAACTCGAAAAAAATATTTGGGTCGAAAAATTGTTTAGTAAAAGGTCAATTTATTATTATATTCTCTTTTAAATAGGACAGTGAGTTATATATAAGAAGCTACGCTTTAATAATAGTAAGCAGGTTCGTGAGTTGTTTGCGAATTGTACGGTTGCAGCCAACTATTGACCCACTGACACACTAACTGAAGGAAAACAACTTAGTCGAGTGTCACAATCGACCCGACGATGTAACTATCGAGATTGCTTTCGTTTACGATAAACGATGCCAATTTTAAATTAAAGCAATTAAAACGAGTTTCGCTTTTTTACGTAAATTAATACGGAGTTCAAAATAATGTTGCCATATTTTATGTTTTTCTTTTTTTGATCTAATCCAATATAAATTTGTATTAGGGCTTTAATTTTGTAAAATTTGTGTATTTCTCTATACATTAGGAATATTTAGTTAAATATATCTAAGGAATAGATAAGATGCCAGAGATCGGAATCATAGACAAGACACATCCTAACTCCACTAGTACCGCTCCGCGGCGTCTGTGGTCACGTGGTTTGCGGTGTGAAAATTAGATTCGTCTTACCATTTAACACATCCTTTGACATGCCTTATAATATGGCAACATACTACAGCAATGTAATAGGACGAGTTAACCAACGATGTGACGAAAATTATGAGAAATACGAGTTGGTGAGGAAAACCGTTCAATGAAGCGTTTTCCGCAACGCAACGCGCTCTATACCGGATAGCTGTTAAAAATAACCAAGCCATTTTGTGGTCGGCTTCCAGTCTTACCGGATGCAGCTGAATAGCAGTATTTTACGTGTAGCGACTGCCTATCTGACCTACACAATCCAGTTAGTAGGTACTGGGTAATACGATACCCCTTGGTAATACTGGTTGTCAGACTATTGGGGCACTGACTACTTGTAACGACTGCCAAAGATCTACAAATGACAGCCAGGACCAACGGCTTAACGTGCTTTCCGAGGCACGGAGGAAGCTCGGTAAGTAATGGGTTGTCACCCATCCACGGAACAAGTTGGCAAGCGGGGTTTCGTCAGAAGATCGAACGGACCGGTTTTTATTATCATGCCACGAACTCCATTTTGTTGCTTCAATCAACACAATTTCACAAAATGTTTACTAAATACGCTGTCAGGAGGGCGTTGTCATACAAGTGTTAAAATAACCATGTAGCAGTTTAGGTACCTACATATTATATTGATATTTACATTTATTTATATTGCTTACAATGACGTACCTACATAATCTTATTATTAAATACTGTGCATGTATACGACACGCGTTCTACGTTTGTTTTATGTGACAACATAAAATCATAAATATTATTCATACCGACATGCATGCTCAATAATTGGATGTCAAATATACGTGGAAACTGACACTGTGTGCCCATGTTCTTGGAAGTTGTTCAGAGAAATTATAAAAAAAAAAAACGTAAATTCATTGTAATTGGAAGGTTCAATCTGATAGCTAGACGTGTTGAGAAATCGCACAATACCCGAACGTAGATAGAAACGGTGTGTTCAACACCTCTTCTATCTACGTTCGGGTATTTTTTTTTCATATCACTCACTGCGTGCGATATATTAAAAATAACGTAAAACGATCTTACAGTACTTCACAAAAAAGAAACCTCGTGATAAATCGAAATCCATAACTTTTTTATTTCCTTATTATCGTTTCCATTCATTAACTTTCCCTACCTTTGTCAATACGTATTATGCAAACCGGATTATTCGTAAGAACTTTCGGTAAACCGAAAAAAAAAAATACGAAAAATATTTCCCGAACTTTTTGAGAACTTGAGAAGTTTACGATACGGAGTATTTCCTCCTCGTAGTTCGGAGGCAAGGGAACACAACAAAGGGACGATCGCGCGATCTTTATATTGTTTGTGAATGTTGGAGACACTCCAAATCGTCGAGCTCTAGTTGTTACAACTCTTAAAATAGACCCTGTAGGTATTTTATCTCAACCTATTTATGAGAACACACAGCTGTTCGCTCCTGTAAATCGAATCTTAATGAGAAGTAGCAATGCAACGGTTAAATGATGGGGGTCAGCTGGATTATGGAAAGCGTAAGTTGACATTTCTGAATCACTATTATTTTAGCAACTTTGCATGTGTAGGATTGTTTTGTTTTTGCGAAATCGTCGACGTTTTCCCTGAAGCCTACGGTCGGCATTTTTAAGGTTAAGTTCGTAAAGGTCAAGCTTCCAAGAATAATACGAAGGATTCTTCTACGTGTTAAAGTTCACTTAGACTAGACGTTACTTATTCATACTTGTTTTGACTCATTTTACGATGAAATTGGAATTCCTGTAGACGAATACTAAAATACATTCATTTAAACGAATAGTACCTCTACCTATCCATTATTACGCATTCATTGTAGTGGTGACGGTGAGCTATAATTTTCCGTATTTACAACATAAACAAAATTGTTGGGCACCCCCGTGACTGAACAACGTTTATTGTGTTATGTCATGTTATTCCACTTTATGTATTGTTTTTATAAAGACGCCGATTCTGTTTACTTTTTCATCAGTAGGGTTCTCACTAAATGAACTCATTCACTACGCTGTGTTTATCGGTTTTTATTGTTCGTTTTAAACAAGAGTTTCGATGCATATATAACAAGCATAGTTCCTACTGCTCTCTAATTAGAATACCTTTTATCTAATTAACACGCAAATTAGATCAGAAACCCAGAGGTGGAATTAAAGGTACATAATTTGTTACAAACGAAAATAAATAGGTACTTACTCTGAAACTATGCAAGTAATGCGCGAATTGATGTTATGCGTAGCGTAGTGCACAGAAGATGAAAACACAAGATTTCATAACAGAAACAATACAGGAACTAACGGCAATTGAAACTGGTCGATGTTAGTCGGTCGACGGCCATAAACAATGCGGATCTAATAATAGAGGGCGCTAGCAACACTGATGAAAAATAGAACACGCAATGTGGGCCACAGCGGCACAGCCGCTCCCGCGCCACACCGGTACAATTTTCTGTACCGGCTCACTGGCTGCCGAGATCCTTTGTGATCTATTCTAATCTCTAAAATTGTTAATTAGAAAAATGTGGACACGCAGTTCTTCTAAGAAATTATATATTGTCTTTTTAATTCCAACTAAATGTTGCCAAAAATAAACAAAGTGTGAGGGATTAGTCGCCAACACCAAAAAATAATTGTAAAATTAACTTTCGTTTTTTTTTTTGCTGTTTGTAAATGATAATTAACACTGAAAATATGTCATTGTAATACCTTGCCACCACTTTGGTTTGATTATGATATCTAAATTTTTTGGTTTTCAGCATTAATTATTTTTATATTAATTATATTAGACTCAATTTTATAACAATAAGAAATAGGTGCTAATGCTACATTGTGCCACAATTGTATTTTTTTACAATATTTCGGACCTAAATGTTAAATAAGTAGGTTACGAGACGTTTTAAAAAGATCCTTATTCCTAATACCCTTAGCTACAAAACTGTTATATTGTTTTATTTAAGGCAAAACGAGGTGTTTGTTTAAGGAATCAATTAAATATGACCCTATAAGGGGCTATGGTGCTTAATCTGTGCTATGGTGTAAAATGGCTGGAGATGGAAGGGAGAGTCGATATAATTTTCATTCCCCTACACATCCCCTTTGGCCATTATTTGCCGAGGTTCCGTAGGGAGTGCACGTTGGTATGATTTCTATACGAACATGACGTACTAGGGTGTGGGGAAGATTAATTGACTCTGAAATTAGTTTGGTGCCTTTATTTTATGACATTTTTATTGCAGATGGAATTTAAGAATGCAGTGTGTACTGGCGAGTGTTTATTACAAATGTGCAGGCGTTGTTAAATTTTGTCCCGATATTAAATGAATACACCCTTCTTTTGTCATGCACGAATGAACAAATATTTAAGCAAACGGAAAACCAACGACTCTTGCAATATCGATGTAACCAATTCAGTTAAATAAATAATATTAATGTCTGTGTAAGTCTTTCGCTATTACACCAAGTAGGTACCTACTTATTCACACAATCTTAACACTAAAATAAGATCTCACCATTTTCTTGTTGAGGAGCACTGGATCCCCGCAGCACTTTCGTGGGAAGAAGAATCTGGAAACCCCGCCTCCAATTTGATTTCGAAATTGAAAATCTTTAAAATTACAGAGGCATCAGAGGGAAATATTCTCAGAACACCTCATTAAAATCGTCTTAGAGTTCGTAAGTAGGTATCCACGCGATGACTCGTAACCGTCGTTACCTGACACCTACATTGTAACACCACTCGTCTAGTGATCTCATACAATATTATTATTAATAGAAATTGCGAAACAGTAGGTATAAAAACGTTTTGGAGTCTCATTTCAATAATGAAGGAGACAAAAAGTACAGACATTACGATTCACCTTATTTGCGCGCCCCGCGCGGGGGCAATGACCCGCCACAGCTGTATCGCGCCTGTGTACGACTGTACGTAAATAGTGTTTCAAGTCAAACACGCGCGCTGTTGTTGAAGAAAAATTTTAGTTTTTCGACGTTTACGTACGTCAATGATGGTTTCAGATAGCTTTAGTTCAGTTTTATGACCGTATGTAATCTTGGATCTTCAGTAGTGTAGTTATAATAATGTAAATTATACAAAGCTTATATCTCGATTGTAGGAATCTAAATAAATTGTACCATGTACCCAACTACGTGTCGGACGGTACCTATCATGAATATCATTAGTCAATAAACAACCGACTTACGGATCTGTTGATCTATTGGATTTTACGTATACTTAGATCACGTTTTATAGACAGTGGAGGCTGCAGCTTGAAATGTGATTCTATTCCTGTTCTTTCTATCACTTCGAATGAAAGCGTTTCAATAAGTCTCAAAAATAAAAAGTACCTGAAAGATTAGGTACTTAAAGTATTCTACTGTTAATGGAAATTAATTTACTGAACATCAGAGAGGCAATATTCTTTGGCTTCCACCTTCTATTGACGTTGAAATAGGATCGCAAGGTGCAATAAAATTAACTAATTACCGCCGCTTTTTATAGGATGCTGTTGTACCACAGTTTATTTACCGTTACCTAGCTGTGCTATTAATTTGGCTTGCTTTCTGTAGAAAAATATGTCATAGATTCATTCAGGCTCTTTATCAATCTACTAGTCTATCACTGGTATTCGTAGTTATGAACTGAATTTTAGTCGGACTAACCAGGCCTACTTTCCGCCCTGTCGTTTATAAATTGACATATAAACGCCTACTTTTCATCTGTCAAATTTAAAGTACCGGAAAACTATTAATTAAATACATCTTTAACATTGATTAAAGTGGCATAATTATGACATCTTTAGCATTGATTGAAGCAGAATATAACTATGGGTTTGACAAAGATAGATACCTTGAGGAGGTACCTTATTTTGAAGATCCGCCACTTGCGACCAAGAAATTCTATGAATACGATTTACTGGACGTTTTCACCGGTTGTCATAGCAACAATGGTCGACTACGTTCAAAATTGGATTTGGGAAGGCTTTTAGAATATAGGTGTAAGATTATTACCTGGTGTTTACATAATCCTATAGTATACACGCTACACAAAAGAAAACGCGTCATTCGAAATCAGAACATGCTTATTGTGTATTTTTTTATTCAACCAAATCGATTTAAAAGTCAATTCGAGTGATGTGCTGAATCGCTTGTCAACGGATGTCGGATGTGGGTCAATGTCCATTTGGTGCATCACTTACCTAGCTACCTATCTGTTTGTGACGTCACATATATGTGCACACAACTATTGATAAAGTAACTAATGTATGTTTATAGAACATCTTATCAATAGTTCGCGGTGATAATGTTACTTGATTTATCGTGTTCAAGTTACTGCGTATTTCTCGTCGTGTTACTTCTTAAGAAAACTACCTATTATTTCTGTATCTTAAAGAATAATAGTGTTTCCCACTTTTCTAATAAGCCTTATCGCCCTAAAATAAAGTAGTGAATTGAAGCTGCTGTCAATACTAGTGTCACCTATTCAATAATAATAAAATGATTGTTATAATAAATGACGTAATCTTTCCTAGACCACTTATGTAATGTTTGCTCTTAAACCAATAACCTTGAATTTGCTGTGTGTTAATAGTTATACGATTAAATATAGTCCGGGTATTTACTTGAAGTTCTCTCTTCAGATATATAAAAAGAACCTTAATTGTATTGCAATTTCGTACCACGTAGTTTACAACCTGTCTAGCACAACACATGCCTTTATGCAAATGACTATGGTCCTACCAAATACTACCAATGTACTCATCATCTGCCTAGCCTTTTTCCCAATTACCACGTTGGGGTCAGTTTCCAGTCTAACCGGATGCTGCTGAATACCAGTATTTTACATGGAGCGACTGCCCATTTGACCTCCACAACCCAGTTAGTACCTACTGGGTCAATATGATACCCCTTGCTAAGACTGGTTGTCAGGCTTTCGGGCTACTGATTACATAACGACTGTCAAATAGGTATCTACAATTGACAACCCGGACCAACGGCTACCAATCTACTACAGCCAACAATCCTCCTGTTGTTATGTATGTAGTAAAGTATCAAAGTAACTCAATGCCTGTTTCCTTTAATTTCAGATCTTCCTGAAATTGAAGCCGGAGACATGAACGCGCCTAGAAGTCGCCACTCTCATCAAGCAGGGTAGCCATTATACCACGTAAGTTTATTGCTCCTGTTTTAATTTTTATTTGGTTTTGTTTACCTACTTCCTATTGTTTATATGTTGTAACATCAAAATGTATTACTTTACTAATGCATCTATGGTGTTGCAATCTATATTTTGTCTTTGGTGAAGTATCCGTGTATATTCGAGTTACAAATAAATAGTCATTGATTAACCGCAATTGCTTTTTAATAAATGCCATATTTGTTATAAAACTCTGCCTAGAGTTCAGTGTTCTGAACGCGTTATTTTTTGTTCCGGACAATTTAAATAGACTGAAAACATCGAGATAAACTACATCGTATTTGTTATGGACTAATTTTGTTATGTAGCACTGACGTCATTTAAGGAAAAGTCAAAGCTCTGTTTAATTAATATAGATTTGTTCATTCGGATTAGGTTCTTACTTTAATGATTTGAACTTTAAAACTAACGACTTTAGATTGCCCGAAATTCCAAATTTATTCCATCGTAATACTAATAATAGTAATAAATTGCTTCTGTGATTCTTTTGACGAATCTTTTGGCGCGGGTAGAGTGACATTAAAAGATTTCTTAATATCAGTAGTTTTATAACGTCGTTAGATTTCATAATTCTACGTAAATAAATATAGAGCTGATAATAAATAAAAGCTGTAGAAAGCATGTTGAGAACGGCCTTTGTTTGCGTTTTAGTTGATTCACAAAAGGACCACAGCACGGCACGAATTTGTTTTGTCGGAGGTCAAAATGAGTTTTACAGAGATTTACAAAGGCACAAACGAATTTCGTGTTGCTGTTGTCGTCCTCATGCGGTCGTCTAAGCATTTCTGACGATGCCTCCAACTGTCTGACTGCTGAATGATAATAACTATTAATTGAGTGCTAAAAACCCGTTAAGTAAAACAAATTCCGGTATCTTTCTATTACATACCTAAGTAGATTTTCCAGTGGGGCGTTCTCATAACGGAATCCACATAAGTGCAGCACGAGTAATTGCATCTTGCAACGCACCGATGCACACATGCAATTATTTCGCTTTAACACAACGATTTAACCTCTGTGATACATTAACCTTTGTTGTAGGTTGGTCCGTGGATGGGCGACCACCCATTACACATAGAGTTTCCTCCGTGCCTCAGAAAGCCGTTGGTCCCGGCTGTCATTTGTAAATCTTTGACAGTCGTCACAGGTAGTCAGTGGCCTGAAAGTCTGACAACCAGTCTTACCAAGCGGTAACGTATTACCCAGTACAAACTGGATTGTGGAGGTCAGATAGGCAGTCGCTCCATGTAAAAAACTGATACTCGGCTGCATCCAGGTAGACTGGAAGCCGACCCCAACATAGTAGGGAAAAGGCTAGGCTGATGATGATACATTTAACTTTGTAATTAAGAAATCTAAGCTCAACATAGAAATACATAAAACTGGTTAAAGTTTCAAGTTTCAATCGTCTACGAAGTTGAGTCCAATTCGAAAGCAGTTAGACGTTTTCTTTCTGTTTACTTTTTGCGTTTGAATGTAATTTTATAGCTGAATCCACAAAGCTGAAGTTTTTGACGAAGTTCCATCTCTAGAACTCTTTCAGAAAAAAACACCATTTTGTTTTGAATACGTTTTAGGAAGGTAGAAAGACAGGTAATTTTTGTCCAAATCCACATAGACGTGTTTCGAAGTTATCTGTTTTATTTTCGTAGTATTTATTATGGACCGTAATCAGTTAAAAACACACAGATAAGATAGAAAGCATAATATTTCAGGTTGCTTATCGCTCCGATTAGAAAGGACTAATTGAATAGTTCGATCGACAGATATTTGTTTCAAAAGTTCAAATATATTATACATAAGTGTTGCCAGTTAGTGTGTCTAAGAATTTCGTTATCTGAGATTATTATTATTTCGACTCGTACTCGTACAATCATCTGACGTGTTATATGCGTAGATAGCTATGTACGATAGGTAAATAGCGAGTCGCGGGGTCATTAACCCCGTATCTTACAGACGGTCGGGTAGGTGACATTGACCTTTCACGAAATCATAAGTAGAGTAGAAGGGATCGATCGGTCTTTCAGTAAATACCCTAGGGATTTACTAACATAATTGAACCTTAGATTAATCATTTAGGAATATTGCTTTTCTGCAGACTGGATTTAGTCGTCTGGTACTTACTAAATTAATTATTTTTATTACCTATCTCGCTGTTTGTAAGGGTCAAATAAATTTTGTAGTGAAATTTAACTGGTTTATTTTAGTAACCGTAATAGGAAAGTTGAAAGTTCAAAACCCAATTAATACTTTTAAACTAGAAAAACAATTCAATTGTTACAACCACATTTTACTTTTTGTTCGTACAACAAAAACAATAGGGTATTTGTTAGGTATGTAAGTACATAAGTATTAGTGATATTATTTACATGCATATACTACAATACCTAGGTATGCAATTATGTTTGGTATATACGTATGCTATACTTACCTATACTTAGTTTTGTTGTATAATCAACATATAATGTATAATTTTATTAACATGGATAGCAGTGGCGTAGCGTGCCTTGGCGGGGGTATAAAAAAATATTTGGGGGCCCTTATGAAGAGTAAAGATTTCTAATAAAAGAACAAAAAAATGTTTGCATAGATTAAAAGAAATATTTATTCATCATGATCTGTCACATTTCCAAAATTTTTACAAACAATTCAAATTAAATATTACACTCTCCTTGCCTTTTTGTTATCCTTGGTTATCTAAATTTGTTAAAATAAAACTTGTTACCGATATCCTTAATTATGTTAGACTAACAAAATTACTGTAACTATGGTTTAATATTTATTCTTATATTTTTTTTTTCGGCTGATTTATTAAATTATTTATAGCTGATAATGACTTTAGTTTTTCTAAAGGTTTTATTAGTTTTTGCTTACGCACGGGGGGCCGTATAATTGATACGGCAGATACGACGGTAGCTACGCCCCTAATGGATAGAGATTCAATTAATAACTTTTCCTTTTTGTATCGCTATTTTGAAGTACCTATACTGATCATTATATAACTTACTCTACAAGAACAAAAACTAGTAACAAAAATGGGTAGGGTGTTGTAAATTAACCGCGTACGTAAAATATTCGATATCAAAACAAAAGCATGTTTATTTATATTGTTTTAAATACCTTTGGTCGATTCTTAATGTGATTTGACGTCAATGCAACCGTTCGGATAGTTTTTCCGAGGCTTGTAAGCATCGCATCCGTCACCGTTGCCAGGGCTCGCTGCAATCGATCGAGCTGCGTCGCTTGGAGACCATCTTCCGTCCGGGAAGCTTTACAAATTGGTATGTGTTCGGAAACGCGTAGCTACAATATCAACAACAGACACGGTTTATGATACCAGTTAGTTATATGAGAATCCAATAAAACTCCAATGTAAACATACATTGGACTTTTACACTAATCGTTCCTCTTTCAGTGCATAAGCACTTGGTAAATTAACGACAAAACTTGAACAATAAAATTGAAGCTTAGATAAAAACATTTCTTTGTTATCCGGTGGTGGATCGAGACAAAAACAAAGTCTCAGCTTTTTTATTTTCCGGATGTTTTCTTACAAAGATACGTGGAAGTTTGTAATGTAGCGTAAACAAGCGGAAAACGTTATTTTTCTTAATAAGTATCTTTGGGAGCTTTGTAACATAACATTTCTCCATAGAAAACATTTATTATTATCTACATTACTTAGGTATGAACCTTTTTGTAGAAAATCATACGAGTGACGAGCACCTGTCTGCATTTAAAATGTGAACTTCAGTCAGGGTCGTCGGTACCTTAACTCGAAACAAACTGTTGTCAACCCTGACTGTCTTCATTTAGTCGTATAATATGTCAAGCGGGAAATGAAAATGAAGATTCTTGAAGCCACTTGCTGACTGCTAATTAACATTCGTTATTTCTTGATAAGTTATAATTACAGATAATTAAAGAAAAACGTTAAATGAAGGCTATGCTGAACAATCATTGTTCATCGTTCTCTCCTAAATAGGCATGCGGCACCAACTGTGCTGTTATTGTATTCTGTACAGAACGTGAAATAAAAGATGTTCTGTGTGTCTAAGATTTACCTATTTTTCTTAGCATTTAACTGAAAACTTCTAGGTCCACACTATTTGATCTTATTTCAATAAATGGAAATATGTTGTTTTTTTTTTTGTTACTTATATCTAAATAATATTAAAACACGATTTTGATGATATACAAAACGTAAATTGTAACTTGTTTAGCAGGAATTGTGGCCCCAAAAGAGAATCGCTAATTAATTACACGGGGTTTTTGACATTCAATCGAATGAAGGTCAGTTAACTTTAAGCAAAATACTCATGCGGAAGTTGCCACAGTGTGTGTAATATTGCGAATGTATACAATCGTGCGTATGTGTGTGTGCGGGGGCGAAGTACGCTCAAGGGCAGCCGCCGGGTAACGACCCAACCACGCACCTTCGACAAGTCGTGCGTTCGATATCGATATCGGCATTTACTCGCTCACTGCGATGATTGATGAATATCGCTTTTATTAGCATTGCGTGATTACATTAGCAAGCACTTGTCTTTCTTGATACGGGTTCTTTTTAAATAAATTATAAATAATTTTTGTTTGCTTTGTTTCAGGTAGTAACTAGAGGAGACGGAGTATGGACGTGTCTTTTAACAATGTACTGGAAGGGACGCGCCAGTACTTTATGGGGGTGCCGAAGCAAGCGCAGGCAGACGGCTCCGGTCAGCCATGGCCACCAACCGCTCCATTACCAGAAGAAGGAGCTCCAGCGCAGTCCGGGGCGCCTGCTCCCTCGTCACGTCCGCCTTCTGCCGCCGCAGCCCCACCGTCCGCGCCGAGCTCGACGCCCATCGCAGTCCCACCACGCCCGCCTTCAGAGCCTATTGAGCCTGAACCGCACATTATTCACAAGGCTACCGTAATGCGTGAGGCGGCAGAGAAGCGACGGGAGCAGCCCGAGATCGAAGATGATGAAGAGGGAGCGGGTACACTATCACCTCCATCGCACATAATCCGCAAGCCGCCGCGAACGCTGCCCTCGCCCGCGCCCGCTCCAGCCGCTCCGTGCCCGTCCCCCGCGCGGCCGCCATCAGCCGCGCCACTGCAGCCTCCTGCGGCTCCAGAATCCCAGCTGGAGGCTCCGGCACAGTACCGTCAACCTGTACATCGAGCGCAAACGCCAACTGCTAGGCAATCCGATCACTATGCTCCAGGTCGACCGCCAGATCCGTATCCTACGTCACGTCCACCAGAACCTTATGGGCGGTATCATTATGACGCAAACATGTCAGAAGGAAGAAATTCTCACGGGCCGGTAGCTTCACCTCAACCTTCGACAC
This sequence comes from Cerastis rubricosa, assembly GCA_949152445.1. Taxonomy (NCBI): domain Eukaryota; kingdom Metazoa; phylum Arthropoda; class Insecta; order Lepidoptera; family Noctuidae; genus Cerastis; species Cerastis rubricosa. The sequence goes on from OX424532.1 coordinate 6,107,484, forward strand.
ATTCGCGTCATAGCCCACAAACGTATGCAAGGTTGTCGGGGTCGATGCCGCAACACACAGCATCGAGGTTACGCGATGTAGCCGCGCAAAGTCCACCTACACAACGATACCAAATGCCACCTGCGCAACCACCGCCTCCACCCAACGATCGCGTTCCTCCTATTCATCATCCGCAGCCAGCTCCTCCGGCCCAGAGGCACTCTGCTGATAGCAGATCAGCACAAATGCAATATGCATCCCTACAGCAACGTCGCGACCCGTCGCCGTACGGACGAACCTCGTCACATTATGACAGGCATCCTGTGCTTCCGCCGCGGAAATATGATCCTCAACAAGCATATCCGAGCTACCGACCTGCACCGGTCGCGCAGCCTGTTCAGAGTCACCGTGTAGATACGCACCACCAAGTCCAATATAAACACGCACCAATGGATGTCATGACTGCACATTACTCACCTCGACCACAAGACCGGTCACCAGTGCCAATCCCACCGCACCCACATGACGCTGCTCGCTTGCCACCACGTGCTGAATATCCTAACTTGAGTAGACCTGTAGATACTAGAAGCGGGTACCACTATTCGACACCTTCAACATCAACGTCTAGGTACGGACCTAGTGCACCTGTTCCAATTGGTCAAAACTCAACTCAATCAAGATCTGTTTATGTTCGTCCAGCAGCTGCACCCAAAACCAGCTATGAGTATACTCCGGCCGCCCCCGTCCAAACATCGCCCGCGCGATCGACGGTAAAACCTGGTTACCCTAATCAGGCACGAATGACGGTCTCTGTAACGACACTCGTAAATCAAATGAATCAAACTAAACAAAAGCAAGACCCGCCAGTCGCAGTTACGCAGGTCAGTCAAAGTAAGCAGAAACGAGAATCACCTTTGGATTTATCAGTAAAAACAGTGAAAAATTCAGCCGACTCGTCGACAACTCAAGACGACGCAGTGGATTCTGCGGCAGAAAACAAAATGATTTCATTGCCTCATCGCCCGACTTCGTCCAGTAGCCGTCACGCACATCTACCAACCACAAGCTATGCATCTCATAAAGTAGATTTTGCACCAAATTTTACCCAATACGGAGATAGGGGTGCTGCGCATGCATACCCGGCACCGTCCCAACCGGCACATCCCTCAATGCGTTACAACGGCACATATGAAACGCGTCCGGTCAGACCACTCGCTGAGGCATATCCTGTTGAATCTCCGCATCCTTACCCAGAACGAAATATTCCAATGAGAGCCGAATACGTTCCAAAAATTGATCTTACAAGATCGCTTGGCGAGCAACGTCATCCTGATAATAGAGTTCGTGACGACCGACACTTTATTATCGAAGAAAGAAAGCGTCCTGCAGGGCCAATTGCTAGTAACATTCCGGAGAAGATAGTTCGTTATGAAACCTGGACAGCAGATAGTCGGATAGACCATCTTAACCAATCAGCTCGAGAACAACGTGAGCTCATGAAACAGCCTGTTTATAGCTATAGTAGATATAAACAACAGTTGGAAACTTACCAAAACGAACAAAAACGTCCGCCCATGCCTGGCGTCTATCGGGAACATCATAGTCAAGCAAACCGCAGATACTCAAATAATCCATATCAGTCAGATCTAGCTCGTGAAACGAGTGATTATCACACCCACTATATTGACAGGAATCCGTCTGCTAATAGCCGTCATCATGTTATACAAAAAATTCCGAGCCATAGAGATATTCATCCGCATCATTTTGATCCTTCCAGTGGAATACCTGCTGATAAAAGGGTGCTAAGTATACTAAGAAACAGTTTAGAAACAAAACAAACAGGCTTTGTAGAGCCACCTAGACTAGCCAAGCAGGTTCCAGACCTCATTGTAATAGACGATGCAGAAGATTCTGTTATAGATATCACAGATCTTACGAAGGAAAATGAGGCAGAAATAGCATATAAACACTTCACGAAAGTTACTTCTAACCACATTACTCCAAACTTACATCAACATATCCAAATGCCTAAAGCTGTTGATTCGTTACCCCGCGACTCGGATTACAACAACAGCCCGGATCCAAAACCAATATCGCCAGAAAACGATGTTGCATCCAGAATACGAACAAAAGCAGAATTAAAAGTAATGCCGCCATCAGACGCCATGGCGAAGGTTGAGACGAAACAAATAACACCACCTGAAAATGAAAAGCTAAAATTACTTCCTAGGAAGACTCATTTATTCAATCAAATAAGGGAAGACAATCTAAGGCTTGAATCTGTGATCAAAAATGAGGAGCCCCCTGTATCAATTATTGCAGAAGTTAAAACAGAGCCAATGAACATTGAAGAAATTGAGAAAGATGCTGAAATATCCATCAAAACGGAAAATATTTTAGAAAGTTTAGAACCAATAGGTATAAATGAAGTAAATGAAGCCCCTGATGAAGACCTAGATTGGGCATTTGCATGTGATAGTTTTATGGAACAGCTAAAGGCTGGTTGCCATAAAAAGAAAGTGAACAAAAGACGTATTGATACCCCTGAAGATGAAAATGAGAGTAAAGTTGAAAAGTTAAGCCAAGTCTCCGAATCTAGCTCGCATAAACCTGAAGATGAAATAACACCTTCCGCATCGGAAATCCCGCCTGCAACAAGTATCACGGCACCTTCGGAACAGCCCACTCAATCCATGGCAGAGATCACAAATCCTGCGGAAGAGACCACGAGACCCGCGGCAGAGGTCACAAAACCGAAGGCAGAGACTATAAAATCCGCGGCAGAGACCACAAAACCTGCGGAGGAAACTACAATACCCACAGTCGAGACCACAAAATCCGCGGTAGAGGTTACTAAACCCTCAGAAGTGATAATACCACCTATAGTTATAAAACAAGAGCCGATGGATGAAGATGACATCAGGGATGAAACCGAAATGTCACTTGAGTTAGAACCACCTTCTGTAGAAAAGCAATCCAATAAAAGTGAAAAACACAAAACTGATAAAAAGAATGATAAACAAAAAGAGAATGATAGACCTAGTAAGATTAGGGCAAAAGCGAAAGTTAAAATTGAAAAACCTGATAATTCATCTTCATTTCTGTCATCTAGAAAGGAGCTTAAAGAAAAGACACCCATTAAAACTGTGATAAAAGAAGAACTGGAATCTACAGATGATGATGAGCCACTTATAAAGAGTAAGATTTTGAAAGATAAGGAAAAAAGTGATCGTCTCAAATATCAATTACTAAAGGACTTGTCAGAGAAATCTGCTTATGTAAAACTTGAATGTTGTGATGTAGATGTAAATAAAAATACCAGAAAGTCACTGGATTCTACAATATCAAAGGAAGGAAGTAAGGAAGAAAAGCAAAGCAAGGGAAAACTGCCTAGGCAAATGTCGAGATCAAAGGGAAAATTGTCAATTGATAATAACAAAAATGAGAAACAAGATGTTAATTTAAGTTCCGATAGCGATGATGGTGATCTTGGTGTAGCAAGAAGACTCCGAATGCGGAAGAACACAAAAACTGAAGATAACAAAACTACACCTAACTCAAAGACTTCAGTGAAATCATCTCCTTTGAAAAAACAAGATAGTAGTAGTGCAAGTAACAGTTCTACGCCTGTAAGGAAACCAACATTTGGCGATGGTTCATACTTTCATCCAGGTTGGGAAGAAGAATTGTATAAATATAAACGTTCTCTTCGTATGCCAACTAGACTCATTGCAATACCACGTGGTCGTTCTGGTGGGCCGTTTGTTAGAGGGTCAGGTGCTATATTTACACGAGGTTCGACATCTTTACCTGATTTGGATCCCGCACCTCTTTCTCCGGCCCCTTCTTCCGCACCATCAGCTGCTACCGATGATTTGTATGCACGACGCCCTGATAAACTCACCCTTGATAGTGATTTAGATTCGAATTCTAGTTATTCTACACCACATAAATTGCAATATGATTCTGAGGCATCCACATCCACCGTGTTATCATCAACGATTCATAAAAAGAAAAGCAGTTCAATTGTTGATGTGTTGATTCAAAAATGTGGCAAAAAGGAAGAAAGTAAAAAAGAGAAAAAAAGCAAAGATAAAGATGACAAAACACCAAAAGTTATATCTAAAAAATCTACGAGTGAATTGCTGCCAACACCTAGCTTAGGGTTGGTAAAAAACGGAAATAAAGGCAGTTACAGTGTGAAAAAAGAAAAATTAATGGAAGATATATTTTATTTAGGAGCATTTAGAAAAGAGACTGTAACTGCGTTTAGAAATTCATTCATTAAAGACACCGATGGTCTGATTGGTGCTACTGAAGAGTTCGTGCCACTCGTTCTAAAACCGAGGACAAGAACAGAAAGTCGAGTTCTTAAACAACGAGCAACAATCAAAGAAGTATTTGGTGACGAAAGGCCAGCTTCCGCACCTCCAACCTCTTGTCGAGAAGAAGATCTTCCCGAAGAAAAGGAAGTAAAAGTTGTGGAAATAAAGAAAGAACCAGAATCAAAGCCCAAATTTAAACCTAGAAAGATCGTAAAAGACAAACTAAAAAGAAGATCTAGTTCGATCAGAGATGGACTAAGAAGCACCAAGTCACTTAAAAGGAATGACGCTAAGGGTCGACTCATGCGTTTAAAAAAAAGGAACAGCATAATGAAATCTCTGAATCACAAAAGGACGAAAGAATTGTCTGCAAATAAACACAAAAATGAAAATTCTCCTCCAGAAGATAAAGACAAACCGAAAGTAGAAGGTAGTTCTTTGGTTCCGACCGAAGCTGTGACTACAAAAAGACGTCTAAAGCGTCTATTTGGGAGAAGGAAATTTAGTTCTGGATTTGATTATATCAGGAAGAAAAAGAAAATAATACGAAGAGAAGAAAATGCTACTAAAATTCGTAGACCAGCAGTGAAACCTAGTCCTGAATCAGTCCACGATATTCAGAAGGAGATCAAGGGCTGGTTCATCAACAAGAGTATTGGAGAAACGCATCTCCACAGAGCTGCTAGATTGGGATACACGGTAAGAATCGAGTACATCCAATGAATGCGACAATATAAAACAATTTTGAACATAGCTCATTAAGATTTTTCTTTATTCACAGGATTGCGTCGCCTATTGTTTGGAGAAGTTGGAATCTGACCCGTCGGCGAAAGACAACGCAGGGTTCACGCCTTTACATGTGGCATCTGCTAGGGGTCATGTCAGAATAGCTCGACTACTGCTGCAGTACGGCGCAAACGTGTCTGCGGCTGCCCAAGGAGGAATCAGGTTCGTTGAGTTTCGATTTCTTTCATTTCTGAGCATTACAAAACACTCGACTTTTTTTTTGAGAAACTAGCTAACGTGAAACATTTAATTTTCAGACCCTTGCACGAAGCTTGTGAGAACAGCCATGTGGAATTGATTCGTCTACTTCTTGCGTACGGCGCGGATCCACTGCTCGGTACCTATGCGGGTCAGACCCCTGAGGACCTGACGGAGGGCCCTGCTACCACTCTGCTGAGATTACACATTGCTGATGTTCAGGGGAAGGCTATTGAACCCTGGCGATTTCCTCCTCCTACTGAACTGATAGGTAAGAAAGAGTTGGTTTAGACCCCTGTATTGATCTGCTAAAGTGTGGGTTGTGGGTGGTTTTTGAGCGTTTTCGCGTTTGAAAACACAAACGTGATAAAGGGAGAAGAGATACTAATTACGTGCGGTTAATAGTTTAAAATCGCGTCATGTCGTCACGGCATGGTAACTAGATCGTAATTAAGTATGTCAACAAAGGCCTTCACTCGTAAAATTGCATTTGCACGGATGAACATTTGGTACTTTGATCTTGATATTTTCCAACACGATGCCCGCACCCCCCAATCAGCCAGTAACTCTCTGAATCATAGGAAAGTTCGGAACGATTGTTTGTAGGGCATATAAATATTAGCTCAGTGCTGGAATTGGATTCGCGAATGCGTATTCACCACTCAGGCCTGCTGTACATATGTAAACGATCACTTTGTTGACGTCGCAGGTCGCACGAGGCATACCATTCTACGTTAGTGGCTAAACAAAGGTTGTCAGGTTATTTTGGAAAGGCAACGGAAGTCTAAGCATTAACTCTTTCTCCTTCCAGATCGCGAGGAGATGGGTTGCGACGCGCTGTCGTCGCCGCCCCCCGCGACCCCGCCGCCGCCCCCGGACTCCATGATCGAGATCCAATGCACCGAGGCTCCACTGCCGCCCTTCTACAGCCTCAGGACACCCACGGGCCAGCCGGCTGACGGGCTGTGGTGCTTGCTGCAGGATATTACTAATTTATTACAGGTAAGATTTTACTTGCTTTTCATATTTTGCCTATAGCATCGTCCATTCAGCTGCTGTCGTGGTTGTGGTTTTATCTTGCCTGAGGATATCTTTTTCTATGCTTGCCGAAATTAGCCGTGTCCGTTCACGTTTACCTCAACCGTCATCGGTTCTGACTTCTGCGGTATATAGGGTCGCTATACTTTTACAGGATGTTAACAAAATTATTGCCTACGTCTAGTTCTGTACTAGTTACAGTCATAGCCAACAAACTCTTTCCATCTTGTGGTACTCATGCAAACGTTTCTCAATTTCCAGATCAAATCAAAGGACAGTCTCCTAAAGCAGATCCACTGCGGCTCTGGATCTCCCAAGGAGTTGTTGCGCGAAATTCGCACGCAAGAGTTTCTGGAGCGTGCACAATGCCACCAGCTGCTCGGTGCCGGAGAGAAGGTCAACGTGCGCGCTTCTAAAGTGGCCCTCGTCAGGGTCACCGATAAGCTTCGTCAGCTCCTCAAGATCGAGACCGTATTGGTTAGCTGACACTAGGACAAAAACCTCGGGCCGCAACGATCAAATAACCATTTCACTCTCCACGGAGGAGAGGCCTAATTTAAGTTAAAGATGTCACAGTGCCCCTCATTTGTTTTAAAAGCAGTTTTTAATGATTCATCGCTATCAAATTCTTTTTTAATGTGATTATTAAAAACGACATTATGTTTTGCAGTGCCTATAGTGTCTTTAAGACCCTACAGCCCATAAGACAAAGTGACTTTAAATTATTATTCTTGCTACTGGATAGCAATTCGATTCAATTATGAGACATGAATACTTCATGGCATAGATACATATAACATTGTTTTTAAATAAACACATAATACACGCGTTTGATTGGAGACGGCTCAATAACGAGATCTTAATACCAAGCTTGACTGATAATTGTAACGTAACATGTATCTCATTTAAGAACAATATTACAAACATATTCGTTTTATGAGACTGTGTATTTTAAGGCAGCCATTTCATAATCAATTAATTTTTGTCTCACTCTAAACTCTGGCTTGTGAGATGTTGTGTATACTAATGAACAACCTGTGTAAATATTGTAAATAGTTTAGTTTTAGTTAATGCATATAGATGTTGCTTTAAATGTTCGATATTCTCATGGGTGCTATTTAACGTTGGTGTACGGTGTATTGGGTAGATAGGCGAATAAGTAACGAGCGAGGCGAGATGATTAGTGTAATTATATTTAATATTAGGAAAATAACGACATGTAGTTACCACACTGTTAATTGTAAGGCGTTAGCATAATCTTATACTGTGTGTGCAATAGTATACGTGGTTATCTGGATAATTTTATTAAGTATTCTGAGTGAAGGTATCAGTCACAGGGTTGGATGGCCTTATGCACGCGACTGTTGTACTTAAGTGATCGACCATCGAGCATGGACAAGTGCAGTATCGTATGCGAGTAGATTCTATGAACATTATCGTGGGCTCCTCGACTAGTTCTTCTATCTGGTTGACCAGAAAATATTTCGTTATCAATACAATACATCACCTATGAACTGTTATATTCATGTAATGTTTTGAGATTATGCTAGTAACTTCTTTATCAATTTTTTTATTTTAAATATAGCATTTTTTGTTCTTTGTTATGTTTGCTAATATTGTCACCCCAAAATATTTTTATTAATATTGTACAATATTTTACATTAATTATAAAATGAGTTACGTTTTTATATTTATAGTCCTGTAAAAAAATTGGAAGAAATATTAAATCATAATACGCATATCGCAAAAATTAATTAACAATGTAAATAAGATTAAACTGTAAACAAATTATTTTTTAACTTATTTTGGAGCGGCAAATATCTGTGTTAATTAATGTCAATGAACTGTTTTATACAATAAATAGATGTTGTCCTCATTTGGCATTATTTAGTGCAGCACACAAACTTCTGTAGGTATAATATTTTGGGACTCTGTACGAAAGTAGGTAGCAGTTTTATAGGCAGTAGTCAAGGCCATGTTCCGCCCTATCTATTTATTTCTTTGTGAAAACACGAAACGAAGAAGTACATTATTAATCTGTGATGAAATATTATTAGGAGAAATATCTTGCGCGCGGAAAAATGGTATGAAAAATAATGATAATTTTTGGAGTAAATGTAACTAACGATTTATACAGAATTGTATACTTTTCTGAATGGTTTCGAAATCGTGTAATGTTTTATCTGGTTTAGCTATACTTACAGTATAAGTATTACTATAATTATTGACTCTTATTTCTTGTTGATAACATGGAAAATAAAACCGTGAACAATGATAAATTTGCTTATTTTTTTACCAACCCTATTCAACAATAGGGTCAACACCTCCTGTCTGCCACGCTGAGGGCTCAATGTGAGATAAGTAGGTGGTTACAAATATAGTATGAGTGGACATTCAACCGAATATGAGATGCTGATGGCGATGCAATCGTTAGGATTAGAATAATGATGTTCTAAGCAGTTGAGTAAGTATTTGTAACGCTTTCGCCAACGATTGCACATTTCCATTGCTAACCGTAAGCTTCAAGCAAGTTCCGATAACTTCGGGAGCAAACTGTTTTTTATTTCTCCGACATCTACGCGATTATGACTGAGATCAATATGCGTTTGCATATCCGTTGTTCACCTGCTGCTCTTCATTGATAGTAACTTTGGTAATATAACGTAAGCTAACTTCCAAGCACTTCCCGTCCATTTCGAAATTCAGTTAGTAAGTTTTCAGTTCTAGTTCTAAGAGATTTTTTTCTACATTCACTGTACGAGTGTGTATATCTAAATATTCATTAAACTATATAAAAAACCTTCAACAAAAAGTGTTTCAGATAAAACTACTGAAATTGTCTTAGAAATATTTTAATTAAATTTTCTTTTCTTACATGTCAATATTGAAGTCACATTTTTTCTTTATACAAATCAATTTTCAAAAATCATCAATGTCTCATTTAAACTGCCAGCAACATACTCCTCCTCGCTCGACCCTGACCGTCGAGCTCACACGGTGGCAGCTGGCCCCACTGCTTTCATTAACACCACCAACTTGTTTACCGGGCGCCGTAGCACAGCACCGCCGCGGGTAGCCACATCTACCATGCGGACACGGCAGTCCCGGCCTGGCAGCGTGGCGACAACTCGACCTCTAGGCCACACATTTCGAGGAGATGTAGAATCTGCAATTAAGACTAAGTCATTAAGCCCTACCCCACACCCATCATCGTGCGTCCATCTCGTGCGCGTCTGTAGGCTGGGCAAATATTCGCGCATCCATCGAGACCAGAAATGGTCCGCCAGTCTCTGGCTTATTCTCCATTGCCTTCTTAGGTTTCAGCTTCAGCCATGAGAGTGATAAGGACTTCCTCCTTGGACGCTCTTGAGTGAAGGATCGCCGAGAGAGCCGTCTTGACTAATCGAATGAGCCTCTCCCATACACCTCCCATGTGTGGTGCATCTGGGGGGTTAAAAGTCCACTCAATGCCTAAGTCCGCAGTCCTGTTTATCGCTTCTTCATCTATCTTCAGTAGCTCTTTGTTTGCAGATCGAAAATTAGTGCCATTATCTGAGTGGAGTCGTTTGGGGTATCCACGTCGCGCCGCCATCCTTCTAATCGCCATAAGAGTCGAATCAGTGTTTAATGACGATGCTATTTCAATGTGCACGGCTCTGGTATTCATGCAAGTGAAGATAACACCCCATCGCTTTTCTTGTCGTCGCCCGATGGTCACTGACATTGGACCGAACATGTCGATACCGCAGTACGTGAATGGTCTGCAGTGGTGTTCGAGGCGCATAGTCGGTAATCCTGCCATCATTGGTTGCTCGCAGCGCGCACGCCGCGCTTTACAGATTACACAGTTAGCAATTAATGATCGCACTGCCGCCCGTAAACGGAATATGTAGTAATCTTGTCGAAGCTCGTTTACCAGGGTCGCTGTACCGTAGTGTCCTAATAATCGGTGCTTGTATTCGATAATAAGCTTAGTCACATTGTGTCTTGCGTCGAGTATAATCGGATTTTTCAACTCAAGCGACAACTCTCTTCCAGCCATCAAGCGACTCTGAACTCGCAGCACACCGTCGTCGTCCAGTCTCGGATTAAGTTTTCTTAACTTACTTTGCAGTTTTATCGTATTGCCTTTCTTAATCGCAGCGATTTCATCATAAAATAACTCACATTGAGTTTGTCGGATAATATGAGTTTGAGAACGACGTTCATAGATCGGTGACATTCTAGTGTCAAGTCTTTGACATTTATTTATGAAAAGCAAAACGTATGCTAAACTTCTTGTTAGTCGGCGCCAATTTGAAAAACGAGTATGGTCAATAAGCTATAGCTTCCGAGACAGTCAAAATAGTTGTAGGTGGCTCTATCTCCTCCTCGGTTTCGGCCGGCTTGAACCTAGGCCATGCATCTTCTGAGAGGTGAAGAAAGTCAGGTCCCGACACCCATCTTGACTTGTCCAAGTCGAGGACTACATTGGCTCTTGTGGCTTCATCGGCGACATTCATGTTTCCAGGCAGCCATCTCCACTCTTCAGGTTTTGTGAGTTCGTCTATTTCGGATAATCTGTTAGAAACGAAAACGTTAATCCTTCGTGGATTATTCCGTATCCATCGCCATACAGTCAGAGAATCAGTCCAATAGATACATTGAGAGATTGTCACGCTTTGTTCTTGCTTGATTGTCTGTCCCAAGCGTGCTCCAAGCAACGCAGCTTGCAGTTCCAGGCGCGGTATTGTCGTGCCTGCTTTTAATGGGGCCACGCGGATTTTTCCAGCGACAAAGGCAATTTGTGTATCACGGCGCAGGTAGGCTACCGCTGCATAAGCCTGCTCAGATGCGTCAACAAAGATTATTAATTGAAATTTGTCCATTGCAGAGAACCCGTAGTGTCGTGGCATGGAAAATAACTGACATTTCTTCAAGTCTTGAAGCCATTTGATCCATACTTTAGCGAGATCGTCATTTATCTGTTCGTTCCACTTTGTCTTGTTTCGCCACAACTCCTGTAGCATTATTCTCCCTCTAATCAGGAAGGGACTCAATATTCCAAGCGGATCAAAGACTGACATTACCACTTGAAGCATCTGACGCTTAGTAGGTATTCTAACACCATTGGCAATGTCTTTGTCAATTTTCTTCATGCTGAGATCAAAACCCAAGGTGTCTAAAGATGGTCTCCAGTTCAAGCCCAAGGTTCTTTGGACTTCATCATCTCGTCCGAGTAACATGACAGGTTCTGTTTTTGCTTCTTTAGGTAGAACATTTGGTCGGTTTGATGCCCATCCACGAATATCAAAGCCGCCCGTCTTGTGTATCATCACTACATCTTCCACCAGTCGCTTCATCTCCTCCTCATCATCAAGGCTGTCAAGGTAATCATCTACATAATGTCGTTTCTTGATGGCTTCGACGGCTCTTGGGTGAGAAGAAGCGTATTCGTCAGCATTGCGGCGAATGATGTACGTTGCGGTACAGGGCGATGACGTGGCTCCGAAGGTCATCGAAGTCATCTTGTAGGTGCGCGGTGGTTGCTTTCGCTCCATCCCTCGCCATAGGAAGCACTGGGCGTTCTGATCGTCTGCGTTAATCTTTACCTGGAGGAACATCTCTCTTATGTCCGCTGTTACAGCGACAGCTCGTTCACGGAATCTCAGCAATACTCCTAGCAGGTTGTTCAACAAGTCAGGACCAGTAAGTAGTTCTGTATTCAAAGAAATACCGTTAGTTGTAGCTTTGGCGTCAAATACGAGTCGTAGCTTTCCAGGTTTGTTTGGATTGCGGACACCAAAATGCGGCAAATACCAGACACGACCAGTAGGTTTTTCTTGGGCTTCTTTTGCATAACCTTTCTTAATGAAGTTGACCATTTGCTTTTCGTAATCAACGGCGGCGATAGGATCAGCGTCCATCATTCTCTCCGTGCTTCGTAGTCGATGTTCAGCATTTCGGCGGTTATCAGGCAGCTGTATGTCGTCGCTCCGCCATATCAAACCGGTTTCCCATCTCTGCCCTATCTTTCGGGACTTCGTGTCTAGGATGTGAATGGCTCTCTTCTCATCTGGGGATAATCTGGGCCTGTCAAGACACTTGACGCCAAGGCTGTCCAAGTGAAAGTAGTTTTTCACTAGCTCGTCCAACCGATCGTCTTCGTCTAGGCGTGCATGAAGCGCAAACTCAGGCATAATATTGGATGCTATAGAAGAACAAACACCATGGAGCACCCATCCAAGTTTTGTCAACGACGCGACAGGTTCATCTTTACCACCTTCTCTTAGTTCTCTGCTCACGATCAGGGGCCATTGGTCCTGGCCGATGAGCATAGCTGGTTGACCTTCAAAAGCATAGAGGGGAAGGTCTTTCAGGTGATTAAAGCTCTCGATATGTTCTCTAGGAATTGTATGGAAGGGAAGATTCAGCGCTTTAACCGTTCGTACTCGATCTAGCTGATGAAGACCCCAGGGAGTTCGTATCGTCAGCGTTACCATCTGACTTGCTGCGCTGCTTGTTAGGCCTACTACACCATGAATCTTCAATTCTTTTTCAGGACCAGTAGCTCCAATCTTTTCGGCGATATCGCTTTCGATCAGACTTATTGTCGATCCTTCGTCAAGTAGTGCATAGGTCGTAACAATTCCTGATGGACCTTCAATCTCAACCGGCAGCACCTTCAGAAAGACCTTATTCTTTACAGACCATGTATTTGCTGTAGTCTCGGGCTTGTCCCAGTCAAGTCTATGTAGAAGCGAGTGGTGACCTCTCTTGCACGTTTTACATCTGACCTTGGATTTGCATCGTTCGCGGCGGTGGGTGGACTTGAGACATCTAAAGCATAATCGGTGCTTACATGTCCAATCCCATCGTTGATTGATATCTTCATCAGCGAACTTGGGGCAAGTGGTAATCCCATGGCCCTTATCTGAGCAAAACGCGCATTTCTTCTCTGTGGGTGCTTCGCATGTTGTCTTAGGCACCACGACGTTTGTTGATTCCTTGTCAGGTTCGGGATGGCTTTCATCCTCCCCCACATTTGTCAATAATATTGAACGCTTGGTTCCGGTGGTCTTAGTCTGTGCTGACTCCAAAGCTCCTCTTAAGCAGACTTCATGAGCTTCTTTCATCAGGTACTTGGCCAATGCTGGCAGCTGTGGGTCACGTATGGTGAGACCCTTGCTGTAATCTAACCAGCGGAAGAATATTGGCTCCGTCATTTTGTCGATAATCATTGTCATCAGGTCTGGACTGTATAGGTATCCGACGTGATCCATGGATTCTATAGCCGCGACGCAATTGTCCACTTTCGTTGCTAGTGATACTAGGTCCGTGCGTGCCCCGGTCAGCTTGGGTATCTTCCTCACCTCGCTTATAAGTCGGTGTAGCACGAGGTCAGGTCTACCAAATCGCATTTCCAAGGTCTTGATAATCTCGTCGGCAGAGGTGACTGTGATGAGTCTGGCGGCTACCGCTTCCCAGGCTGGACCATGAAGACAACGTTGTAAGCGTGCTACGTTTTCCTCATCTGAGTATTGGCCGATTCTAGTCGTAGATTGGTATACATTTTTGAACCTCAGCCATTCGATCGGGTCGCCCGTGAAGCTTGGTAGATCCTTTGCCGACATACGGCCTAGTAATTTATCGGTAGTGGGAGTGGTGGGGTGGTGGTGGGTGTGAAGCGATAAATAAGACGACGACTACTAAGTCGTCGTCTTATTTATCGCTTCTGTGATGGCACGCGTAAGGTTAACGATGTCTTTGTCGTAACCGCTGCGGTAGTCGTTGACAGCGGTGCGGTAGTCTTGGTGACCTCGTTCCTGTTTATAATCTAAATTTACCTCACGTTCAGCGTTGTAAGTCTCATCCACCCACTTATGAACCTGAACCGATTTCACAGCCTCTGATACAGCGGAGACGCGGCTCGCCGCATCTTCTTCCAACAGGGCCGTCTCCTCGGCGAGTCTGGCCTTGACGATGGTTCGCTCTACTTCTAGCTTCCGCAGATCAATCTTCGCTAATTCTTTTGCGGCGCGAGCTTCGAGAATGCGCCGCTGTGATGCACTAGAATTATTCGATCGTGCGGACTTTAGCGAGGGCGGTGACATGGTACGATTTGGGCTTACTTGCTTATGTTCGGGAACAGGTTTATTTTTCTTCGATATTCTTTCACTTCTTCGCGGCAAATCCATTTAGTCGTTCACTGTTTCTGATCCGGCTCGAAGGACCAGTTGTTTCAGATAAAACTACTGAAATTGTCTTAGAAATATTTTAATTAAATTTTCTTTTCTTACATGTCAATATTGAAGTCACATTTTTTCTTTACACAAATCAATTTTCAAAAATCATCAATGTCTCATTTAAACTGCCAGCAACAAAAAGAGTCTGTACAGTTTTTTATCGTTTTTTCAGTTAACGTCATCATTCTCTTGCCCTCATCCCAATTCATTTGGAGTCGGCGCAGTACGTCTTCTTCTTCCATACCTCTCTATTACTTGTCATCTCATGAGATACCTCCTTTCTAGGAATTTAGAATGTAGGCCTTATACAGCTAGTTGTTGCAATAAATTTAAAAATAATATAGCACTTAAAGTTACACCGTCAATAGTGGATCACGAAACTCCTAATAAAATTTATGAAGCCCTTTTTGATGTTGTTCAAAATGAATACCAATCTATTTTCAAGTCTAAAACTATTAACATTAGTGGGCCTTCCGCTGGCTTCAACCAATGGGCTACACCAGGTATTTATAAAAGTAGAGCTAGATTATACGAGTTATATGGTCTGAAAAAATACCGGTTTGATACAAGTTTTCTTGCGTATGTTAAAAATTATTCAAAATTATTTAAAAGGATTTGTGTTATTGCAAAATCAAAATTTTTAGGTGACACTATAAAAAAATCTAATAATAAAGTTAAAGCCACTTGGAAAATTATAAACAATGAAACGGGTAAATCTGTTAAACAAGACAATCAACTTGAAATCATGGTTGATAACAAATTAGTTAATAATCCAGCCGACGTTGCTGAGGCATTTAATGAGTATTCGCCGTCTAAAGCTGAAAACCTTTTGCATAGTAGCGTGCCTAAATGTGGTCTCGTATTTAGTTTTGAACATGTAACACCTCGTGATATAGTTAATGTTTTTAATTCACTTAAGTCTAAAAACACAGGTGATTACTGGGGCATTTCCATTAAACTTTTGAGTAATATAATAGAAATCTTAGCCCCCTATCTTGCTGTTACTTTTAATAAATGTGTTGATTAAGGTACTTTGCCTGACCTCATGAAGAGCAGTAAAGTCATCCCTCTATTTAAATCAGGCAATAAGAATGATATTGGTAACTTCAGACCAATTTCTATTTTACCTGCATTTAGCAAAATTTTTGAAAAGTTAATAATTAAACAGTTGCTAAGACGTTTTAATCTAAACAACCTTCTTCACAACGATCAATATGGCTTTACCAAAGGTCGCTCGACTACAGATGCGGGGGTTGCTTTGTTGAAACACATATTTAACGCATGGGAAAACGCGCAAAATGCAATCGGTGTTTTCTGCGATCTCTCGAAAGCTTTTGATTGCGTACACCACGACACGCTTTACGGAAACTAGTTTATTACGGTATTCAAAATGAAGCCCTGAATGTAATAGACTCGTATTTACAAAATAGATTCCAATGTGTAGATGTTAATGGCGCGAAATCAACCGGGCTACCTGTTCAGCTAGGTGTACCTCAAGGCTCAATACTGGGACCGTTTTTATTCTTAGTTTATATTAATGACTTACCATATTATTTGAAGGGTATTTGTGACGTTGTACTATTTGCAGATGATACCTCTCTTATCTTTAAAATAGATAGAAATAGACACGATTTCGGAGACGTAAACAGCGCTCTATCAATGGTCACGGATTGGTTCACAACAAATAACCTTGTTCTTAATGCCAAAAAAACTAAAAGTATTAAATTCGCTTTACCTAATGTTAAAAATCTAGGTCCCAACATTGTTCTCGGCAATGAGGAGCTTAAAACTGTTGACTCAGCTGTGTTTCTGGGTATAACAGTAGATTCAAAATTATAATGGGGTCTACACATATCAAGCCTAGCTGGGAGGCTTAGTTCGGCCGCATACGCCGTCAGAAAAGTCAGACAATACACTGACGTTGATACAGCACGGTTAGTCTATTTTAGTTATTTTCACAGTGTTATGACTTATGGTATTCTGCTGTGGGGCAAAGCCGCTGATATCCAAAATATATTCGTTCTTCAAAAACGAGCGGTTCGTGCAATTTACCAGCTGGGTGCACGAGTATCTCTGAGAGATTTTTTTAATGAGATTGGTATTCTCACGGTGGCTTCACAATTCATCTTCGCTAACATTTTATATATAAGACAAAATATCCATTTGTACAGTAAAAACAGTGATATTCACAACATAAACACTCGAAATAAGCATAAACTACGTGCTCCCTTTCACCGGCTTCATAAAGTTCATAATTCATTCGTAGGGCTTGGTATAACCTTTTACAACAAGCTACCATCTTCCTTTTTAGACTTGCCATTTAATGCGTTTAAAGCTAAAGTAAAATCTAACCTTTGTTCAAAGGCCTACTATTCCATTAACGACTATTTAAACGATAAGAATAGTGTTGGTCGCTGGGTTGAACTCAAGACAATGTTTATGTTCTTTCTCCAAACAAGCTTACTGATTGTTATATAACTACATGCATAGATTTTCTACTTTATTTTTTATTATCTTTTTTTTATTTTACTTTATTTTTATTAATTTTTTTTCGTCTGTATGCACGTGTAAGCGGGCGCGCCCTTTATGTTTTAATAATTCTTGTTTTGTTTTAATATTTTATTATTGGTGTGTGCTAGCTGACATGTGACATTAATTAGAATCTTTGTTTATATGAACTTGAACACTATTGTGTAGAATCTGGTTCTTCTAACCTAACCGACAGATGTGTTGCTGGGGAGTTTGTTCCGCCACTTCTTCTTCCCAGCTAAAACACTAGGAAGTGGCGAAGGGCGGGCGTTTTGGGGGACTGTCTCTTGTAATTTTGACGTTCAAAAAGTGCTGATTATCAGCCTAGTTTGAATAAATGACTTTCAAAATCAAATCAAAATATTTTTATTTTACATAGGCCTACAGGGGCACTTATAAAACGTCGGCAAAAAGGTGCTCGGTTCGGGTTGGTCGTTTCCTATGGAGAAGAACCGGCAAGAAACTCCATGGTTACTCTTTTAAAATCATTTGGTTTTACAATATTTCTGTTACAGCATTAGTACTAAAGTATGGGAGGACATCGTAGGCCTGACAATAAGTCGTTGCTTACTACGAAACGTAGAACGAAATAAAAAGTTACCAAGGATCTAGGAATCTATAAGGCCTACAATGTCCACACATTTACAAACAATCGGTAAATAAGAAAAAGAGTCTATACAACAACAAAAAATAAATAGAAAATATCACAAAATGACTAGATCAAATAAGTGACACAAATGTTGTCATCCGTGCTGTAACTATTATAAACAAAAGGTGTAATGATTTAAAAACTATTGTAAAACATCTGATTAAAAAGAAAGGATAAAAAAATAAGATTGGGAATAGTTAGAGACATCCACACATTTGTGCCGTTTATGAGCTACCAGGGAAGCCGCATGTGCGAAGGGGCTAAAGCCAAACTTCTCTATCTTCAACGTAGTCCTTAATTATGTAATATGCTTTTTTAATTAGGACACGTTTAATATAATTTTTAAACTTTCCATCGGTCAGTTCTGTAACTGACTTCGGCAACTTATTATAAAAGCGTATACTGTTTATAAGAAAAGACTTGCTAGTTTTGGTTAATCTGAATTTGGGTATTACAATTTCGTGTTTACTGCGTGTATTTATATTATGGAAGTCGCTTCTAATTTTGAAAAGTCCTCGGTTTTTGCGGACATATAAAATACATTCTAAAATATAAAGTGAAGGCAGAGTCAGTATATCGATTTCTTTAAATTTTTCTCTGAGGGATTCACGAGGACCCATTTTGTAGATAGCGCGGACTGCCCTCTTTTGCAGTATGAAAATTGAATCAACGTCTGCTGCCGATCCCCACAGCAGAATGCCATAGGACATAATACTATGGAAATAAGCGTAGTATACTAACCTAGCTGTGGCTATATCAGTTAACTGCCTTATTTTTCTGATTGCATAGGCAGCTGAGCTTAACCTTCCTGAAAGAGTTCTAATGTGCGCGCCCCACTGCAGTTTTGAATCGATAGTAATCCCCAAGAATACAGTTTCCGCTATAACATCAAGCTTCTTGCCGTCAAGATTTAAATTTAGGTCACGTTGTGGTACATTTGGCAAAGGAAACTTACTTGACTTTTGATTTTGATATATCATTTTTCACACAGTCCATCCATCGTTTCTTTGGTCTTCCTCTACCCTTATACCCATCCATATTCATACTCAAAACTTTCCTCACGACATTTTCCTCATTCCTCCGCATCACATGCCCATACCACGACAACCTATACTAGTCCTTTATTTCACTGTAAAAAATCATAGTCTAAGATCCGGCTGCAGAATTAGTGCACTCGTATTTGTTAAAAACCAATTTTTTACGCATATTTATGATTAGGAGAATATAGTATATCTACCAAGTTGCCTATCAAAATTTGGCCGATAATATTTTTAGTAAAATTATTGCTAATTTATTTTTGACAAAAATTTCATTGACTAGTTTTTTAAATAAAATATCGTCCACTTCACGGCAATATACATAAAGACTGAAAAATCACGGTTGCCGTTGCGCACTTGGCCGCACCTCTTCGCAGCCAGGTGTAAACAGGTATGATTTTGATACATTTATACGTGCATAACGTACAGTTATAATTTATATATCAAATGAAAGCTATTTTTTTCTGTTTATTATGATATACGGTTGCTTAATTAAATTTGGCCGCAAAAAAGGGTTCCTGGCTGTTAAAGATGGTAAATATATGATATGAGTTGCTAAAGAGTAGTGAGATGGTAGAGTGAAAGAGAGCTAGCGCGTAACATCACTAGTCAGACGAGGATAAAGATTGCCAGCTGTACGACGCTTTAAAGCCATTGCGCATGCGTCTAATGCTGTTTTATTAAAAATATTAGCGGCCAAATTTTGATAGGCAACTTGGTAGATATATATTCTCCTAATCATAATTATGCGTAAAAATTTGGTTTTTAGCAAATACTCTATGAGTGCACTAATTCTGCCGCCGGATCTCGTACTATCATTCTCTATACGCAGCAATCCAAATATGTGAATAATACAGCTAAAATACAAATCAGCAATACGAGGGCGGTTTGATATGTCCGTGACTTTTAGGGCTCATTTACGGAGATGCGGCGAAATCTTGCCTTATAACGATCAGACTAGCAGCTTCAACAAACAACAAAATAAAAAAAAAATCGTGCAGAGGATAAATATACTTGCGTGTAATAAATTTACCTATACATCCACGGATATTTTTGTCAACAACGTTTTAATGTCGTGGGGTACTCTGTTACGAGTATGTTTCTGCCTGATGTTTGCAGGGTTGCAAAATCCAAGTAATTAAACGTCAACGTAAAATTCAAAAAACCGGAAACGTCAAATGTGAAATCACTTAGCACATCACTAAAGTTGAATGAATGCTTCTCCCTTGAATGAATTTATTCGAGTTGGGCGAGGCTTCATTTCAAGGTGTTTGTCATCATCAAGCTATTTTCAAATAAGAAACGAATTTTAAAATGAAACTGTGATATAAAAGCCTGTAGAAAACACGTGTCCATCACAACAAAGCCTTTCCTGTCTGTTAAGTGAAAATAATGTTATTTATTTCTTTGTTTTGCAACAGAAAATGAAGCGTGTTTTGATATTACTCGCGTTTGCGAGTTGTGCCAGGAGTCAAGTTCCTGAGGCTAGTGGTACGTTCAATCCAAACTATAATCAACAAACATACCAGGATAATAATCAGAATGGAACTCAGTATCGTCCAAACTCACAAGTACCTTACGGCAGCTTCCCCGTAAACAGCAATTATCCTGTAAACAACAACGACTACAATTCGGGTCAGAGTTCGTTTTATCAGGATAATTTTAGCTCTGATAACTTCGGCACCAATGACAATGAGGTCGATCCACAAAACACGGCGACATATTACGCCGGCTTGGACTACGAGGAGAGATACAGGTGTCCGCCAAATTGGATCAGATTCCGGGAATCTTGTTACCGCTTTACTAAGTCTCCCGATCGCCCCAGAAATGAGGCCCGGAAAATATGTTTGGCTTACGAAGCCGATCTAGTGGCGGTCAATAGCCCAGAAGAACATGGATTTATCATCACAAACCTGATGAGATTAGACCCTCAGAAAGGAGCATGGTACATTGGCGCTCATCAACAGTCACCAGGGTATTGGTCCAATGATGCAGACGGGTCACAGTTGACTGGATTGGAAAATGCTTTTTTCAATGATCATTCCCAAATTTACACAAGTTATAACTTATTGCCTCGTGATTACTTAGTGTACAAGTTCTCACATCCCGATGGGCGCTGGGGCCTTTCTCCTGTTGAGGGTACCCAATATCATCACTTCATATGTGAAGGACTAACACAAAGACTGCACTATCTTATTGAAGAGGAAAGATCATTTACATATGGACTGGATACTTTTGACCCTGAGAGGATTCCTAGGGGACCTTACTTCATAAAGGAGCCAGTAGACACTATCTATGACCCAATGAGAAACTATCATGTCCAGTTGACCTGCCTCGCAGGAGGGTACCCTGCACCCGTGTACAAGTGGTACAGAGAAGATTACCAAGTTGACAGCCCTATTTATATAGAAATTGATCCTTTAGTTGATACTAGGTTTGTTCTCAGTGGAGGAACTCTCTTGATTTATGGCCCAGATACTGATAAAGACAACGCTAGGTACCACTGTACAGCTTCAAATAAATTTGGTACAATAAGGTCCGAGTCTGTGCGCTTGTCCTTCGGTTATATTAGAGAATTCAATCAAAAGAGATCCGTTGAAAGTGGTAATCAATATTGGGGCAAAGTAATGTACTGTGATCCACCGTCTTACTATCCGGCAGTAAACTTCTTGTGGGCTCGCAACTACTTTCCTAATCTTGTGGAAGAAGACAAGCGAGTATTTGTGTCTTATGATGGAGGCCTCTACTTCTCTGCTTTAGAGACCATTGACAGAGGCAACTACAGTTGTAACGTCATGAGCAAGGTATCCGATGCAGGCCGTAATGGCCCATTTTTTCCACTCTATGTTTATCCTCACTCAGATTATCAGCATCTGAAGTTTCCAAATAATTTCCCTAAAGTTTTCCCCGAAGCCCCAGTAGTGGGACAGGAGGTTCGTCTTGAATGTGTTTCGTTTGGTTATCCAGTGCCTCATTACAATTGGACGAGAAGGAATGCCAATATGCCAAAAAAAGCACGTTTGAGTAATTATGATCGAGTTTTAACAATACCTAACGCTGGAGTAGAGGATGAAGGAGAATACATCTGTGATGTGAAGAATGATCGGGCGCACATATCTAACAGTGTGTTCCTGAAGGTACAAGCAATGCCCAACTTCACTATTCCACTAGCTAATAAGCACATGGACAATAAGGGTGAGTTACATTGGAATTGTGAAGCTTTTGGTATACCAGATGTAAACTATACTTGGTGGAAAAATGGTCAGAAACTTTCAATGGATACTTTAGAGCCCGATGATAGAGATCGTTATGTTATCCAAGACAATGTATTAATAATAAAGTACTTAGATCCTACCAGAGATCCAGGGATGTACCAGTGCCAAGCTAAAAATCAACTGAAGGCAAGCTATTCAACAGGACAGTTGAGGGTGTTGTCCTTGAAGCCAACATTCAAGAAGCATCCTCTTGAATCTGAGACATACGGGTCAGAGGGTGGAAATGTTACATTAAAATGCAACCCTGAAGCTGCCCCTAAACCTACATTCACTTGGAAAAAAGATAATATCGTTATTGGCGCTGGTGGCAAAAGATTTATTGCTGAAAGTGGAAACCTAATAATCCGGCAACTGTCTAGAGACGATGAAGGCGTCTATACTTGTGTAGCTAAAAACCAATATGGAACTGATGAAAGCAGAGGACGATTAATTGTACTGCGCGCTCCACGCTTCCTTGAGCGACTGCCACCGCGAATCACGACTCAAGTAAATCAAGTGGTCTTTTTACATTGTAATGCTGAAATAGACCCCATGTTGGACACTGCTTATCTCTGGCACCACAACGGAATTCGCATGAAGGAAGCAGCTGATCTGTACGCTGACAAAAGAATAAAAATTGATGGAGGTGAACTTACTATTTTAAATGTTAGTTTATCAGATGTTGGTGACTACGAGTGTATTGTTAAATCTGCTATCGGACGTATTTCATCCCACACTCAGTTGCGTATCGAGGGACCGCCCGGCCCACCTGGTGGCTTACAGACACTCAACATTCAGCGTAGCTCTGTCACGCTTGAATGGACTGACAGCAACTCAAATGGTCGCGCTATCACCAGCTACATTGTGTCTGGTCGCACACACTGGAACTCTAAGTGGTACACAATAAGCGAGAATGTGGCGAACGTGATAGAGATCGATCGGTACAATGGTCGTAAACGTGCGACTATCACTACGACTCTAATGCCATGGTCGATTTATGAATTCAGAGTCCAAGCAGTAAACCTTTTGGGAGCTGGAAAACCTTCGGCACCGAGTCCACAATTCTCTACTCCAGCCGATAAGCCATACGAAGCGCCTGCCAACGTGGGAGGAGGCGGAGGAAAAACAGGCGATCTCACAATCACTTGGAACCCGTTGCCATCGTCTTTACAGAATGGACCTGGAATTTACTACAAGATATTCTGGCGTCGCAACGGAACCGAGGTCGAATTTCAGTCGTTGAGTCTCAAGAAATACGGCAATATCGGAACGTTCGTTGTTCATATATCGACAACTTATTTCTACACGCCATATGATGTGAAGGTCCAGCCTTTCAACGAAATTGGTGCGGGTCCGGAGAGCGAGGTGGTAACGATATACTCTGCGGAGGACATGCCGCAGGTGGCTCCTCAGATGGTGTACGCGAGATCGTTCAACTCGACGTCTCTGAACGTGACGTGGAACCCCATCGACCAGTCGCGCGAGAGACTGCGCGGCAAGCTCATCGGACACCGTCTCAAGTATTGGAAGCAGGCGAACAAGGAAGAGGAATGCATCTACTACCTATCTAGAACGACGCGCAATTGGGCTCTCATTGTTGGATTGCAACCCGACACGTACTATTTTGTTAAGGTAATATTTATGATATATTTTTAAATATAGTTAACTTCAATAACAATCGCAAAGCCAAAAAATAATTAAGGATATTAATTAAAATTTATCAGTGCACCAACTAGTTGATGCCAAAAGAAGTCGGAACAAAACCACGAGAGTTTCTGTTTTTATTTTTTTAGGTAATGGCCTTCAACTCCGCGGGCGAGGGTCCAGAGAGCGAGCGCTACCTGGAGCGAACGTTCCGTAAGGCGCCACAGAAGCCCCCGGCCTCCGTCAACGTGTGGGCCTACAACCCGACCACCGTGCGCGTTGTGTGGCGTTACGTGCAGCCCACTGATGAGGAGGAACCTTTGCTTGGATATAAGGTATACTTTTACTGTTATTCGTAAGGAACATAGAAATAACTGGAGAGAATGAGGTCCTGGGTTCAATTATCAGGTCGGGAAAACTGGAAAAGTGTTAGTGGGTTTTGCCATCAAGAAATTCTCAGGGGCATGGCAGCCTGGAGTCAGGACTACTCTTGTTCCTGGTGAATGGCAAAAGCGGCACTATTATTACATTACCCATGACCCTGATATCTAAGCCAGACAATGAATAGGATGGACTTGCTAAACTGAGCCATGTTGTAGGCTAAGTATCCATCGCAACGATAGCTATGCGTCGGGTACTTATCGACATAGTTTAATATCCCTAAACTTTCATCAGCTCTATTCAATAACTCATAAACAATTTTCAGGTTCGAGTATGGGAGATTGATCAGGACATGAGCACCGCAAACGACACAATAATTCTAGTGGAGCAGAAACTGGAGGCGTATGTCATGAATCTCACCCCAGGCAAGTCCTACAACCTTCGAGTCCTCGCCTACTCCAACGGTGGTGACGGGAGAATGTCCTCGCCAGCCATCACCTTCCAAATGGGAGATTACCACACAGACTCATACGGGTATTCTGCTAGAAGTGCAGCCTATAAACAATATGTACAAACTCTTTTATTCTTTACCTCTTTTCTTTTATGTTTCTCTCTTAAATGGGTAATCTCGTGATGTATGTTTTACACATGTTGCTGACAGCTTATTTTATATATGATTATGTATTTTTACTAATGTTAAGCATTCCGTTTTTTTTTGTTAACTGATTTTAGGTTGTGATACGCATCCGGCCATTAATTTCGCTCAGAACTGTTTAAATTGATATTTTATTGATATTTATAATTTTACTGAATATAAGCTTGAACTACTTATTTAGAAACTTTTTAGGGCTTTAAGTTAGTTTAACTTTTTTGTCTTTATTTGTCCGTAGATGTAACTTTTAGACTGTTTTTTTTATTTTTTTTATTGAATGACTTCTCACTGCTTTAACTCAGTAGCACAAAACACCGCGATGTTTTCATTGATTTCCAGTAATACGACTTTTCTGTTAAACAGGTTAAAATACGTCGATAGTTGTAGATAGTCCATAAAGGTTACTGATACCAATTAAAAATAGTTTTACATCTTTCTCATATTAATATGTATATTCTACTATTTTTTATAATTATGTAATGATCTGTCAATTTTTATTGACAATAAGTAATTTAATAACATTTGATATTACTTATTTAATAAGCGGAATTTAATATAAAATTCTTCAATAACTAGATCCATATCACATAGGGTAGATTAAGGAAAATATTTTGTAATATGTAACAGCTATTTGTAATGTAGCTACCACCAATCCGAGCCATTATAATCATTGATCTGATTTATTTTTGAATATAAGCTTATTTTTTATATTTATACAAGTGTTCAAATACAAGTTTAGGTAAAACATGACAATTCAACATCAGCTTGTCTAATATATTTTGAAGGCTAAGGAAATTAATTACAATTTAACTTTTTAATTCATTCAGTCATTTAAAATCAGAGCTACAATCAGAACTAGTATTGCTTTACTATATTATTTTAAACTCAAGTCATTTTAATTAAATATCATACAAAAAGGGAATAAAAACTGCATGTTTGGAAACTGATTACGGAATATGGATAGCAAATTAGTACACTAATCCCGCCTATTGTAAGCCTGCTAAATGAATCTCAATATTTCTGACTGTTGTTGTAGTGTACTAGATTTAAAAAGATATTAAATGCCTTATAAATGTTAAAATTATCATTGTAATATGTATTTGTTTCCAGTAAAAATCTAAAGAAAACTTTGTATTTTATTTCTTTTACTGTATAAAAGTGTTATGGTCCACGCATATGTGGATGACTCACATTTTGCATGTCCTACAATAATCAACACAAACATAAGGCGTTCGAATTAAATGGCCTGCCTAACTTCCGGCATTTTTTTTTCAAAGTTGTGGCCACGCGTATTACCTTTATTAATCGATAGCTGATATCAATACAAACTAGTCTCAGTTGAGACACAATCCTCTAAAGCGTCACGTTTCCGAGATATGCGCTACCAAAGTTCAAATCTATTGTCCCGTGTCGCCTCCCTACCCACTCTTCCAGGATCGGCTGCATAGGCTCCACGGCCCAGTGCCCTGCACTGGGAGTGTCCAGCCTCAGGGTTTGGGTTTAGACCTCCTTAAGCCACCTCGTAACCAGTACAGTTGGCGCGCGTCTGCGAACTCTCCGCCTGCAGGTCTGCGCCTCTAAATCCCACGGGGGTGTGCAAGAGTGCATGCCGTTTCCGCAGACACATTGCGGTATTCTTGTATGACCCTGACTGCCATGACTCTCTGGGGCCTCCGCAGTAGAGCCTTGTTCTGGGCAGACAGGGACTCCGCCCACACCGCGACCCCGTAGAGCGCCATTGAGTGAAATACCCCCGTGTGCAGCTGTCGGCAAACCACGTTGGGTCCGCCCAGGTTCGGCAACAGCCAGCTGGGGGGTGGACGCCGTGCCGATCAGCGTGCGGCACAAACTGAGCAAAGTGCTCGCCAAAGTTCCACCTCCGGGCCAAAACCAGGCCCCCCAGGTATTTCATGCTCTCCCGTACCGCTAATAGCACCACCGATAGTGAGGTGTGCGCCAGCCAGTGGCCAGCGTCGGGATGCATGAAATACCAGAGCCTCCGTCTTTTCGAGCGCCAATCTGAGGCCCAGTGCCTCGATTCGTCCCACGACGTGGGACGTGCCCTCGACGGCAGAGTGTGCCGCTTCCTCGTAAGTTCTCTCCCCAAGCGGCACACTGACCACACTCACGTCACGGCCCCCGGGCCGTGATAGAGTGTGATCAGCGTAGTAAGGGCCACTGTCCACCTAACCCAACCTTTTCGCCACGGCGCCAGATCAGCATCGTCTCCACTCGAACCTTTCTTGTATGAAACTCCATACCGCAACCGCTTGCAGCTCCGCGCTTGATCAGAACTTATATAGCTAGGTACCGATTATTGCAGTAAAGTGACTTGCCGATGGCACTGAAACGAAAGCTTACGGATATGTGGGTTCTTCCAGACCTACGTTTAAAATGGTGCTGATCTTAAATACGATGTAAGGGACACCGACGCGAAAACGCTTACCGTATACTCGGACTACATCATTCCGAGGCTCAGGCGCAAAATGTTGCTTTCGTAAAATGTCTCTTTCGCAAAATGTCTACTTTTAGTAAAATATCTCTTTCTCATAATGTCGCTTTCGCAGAATGACTCTTTCTCAAAATGTCGCTTTCTCAAAATGCCTCTTTCGCAAAATGTCGCTTTCGCAAAATGTCGCGATTGTAACTTAGACCAAAATTTTGCGGTTAGTGGGTCGTCTTAGGGGCGGATTTGTAGGAGTTGGATTATATGGTTAGGGGCACTATGACAAGCAAAGAAGTCAGTCAGGCTCTACGATTGAATATCTTGTAAAACTTGTAAAGATTGAATACGAAATTGAAAAAAAAAACAACCTTATTTTAAACTTGGCAAAATTTGGTTGGAGTGCAGCCATAAGGGCGCTATAGCGCGCGGACTTAGAAAAGTTTCATCTTTTTCCTTTTTTCTCTTTCTTCAATTTTTTTTTCTCAATAACTTTCTGGATATATTACACTATCTCATAGTTTTCCACTAGAGCAAGTTTTTTTCCAGAAAAAAAAAATCATCTGAGCTACCATTTTGGAAATATAGAGCGTTTTGGACAAAAAGTAAAAAGCTCATGCGCAAGGCCATGCTTCTCAGAACCTAAATGGTTTCTATGGACAAGGGTAGTAAGGTTCTGCAAGAAAAACGCCCGAAATGTGTCAGATGAAAAATCTTCGAAAATTTGTGTCTTTGCCCCTCACGATACGAAAGATCGGCCGACAATTATAATATTTTTTTATTTTTTTTCTTTTTTCTTAATATTTCTCAGTTTCTTTTACACCACCTCATGGATTTCTACTAGAGCAACAATTTCTTTCCAGAAAAAAAAATCATCTGACCAACCATTTTGGAAATATAGATCGTTTTATAAAAATTAAATAAAATTCGGAGGCCTATAATTCGGAAACGGTGCGTCTTGGTCCATACTTCTCAGAACCTAAATGGTTTCTGTGGTCAAGGTTAACCAGAAACTGCATTTTTTTTCAAATGTCCTTTTTTTTTTGTTTTTTTGCTTGTCATAGTGCCCCTAAGCATATAATCCAACTCCTACAAATCCGCCCCTAAGACGACCCACTAACCGCAAAATTTTTATCTAAGTTACAATCGCGACATTTTGCGAAAGCGACATTTTGCGAAAGAGGCATTTTGAGAAAGCGACATTTTGAGAAAGAGTCATTCTGCGAAAGCGACATTAGGAGAAAGTGATATTTTACTAAAAGTAGACATTATGCGAAAGAGACATTTTGCGAAAGCGACATTTTGCGCCTGAGCCCATTCTGAATCCCACCATATATATTCACCTGATAAAAAAAAAAGATGAAAAATTTATGAATGATTTTGATCTACCGAGTAGGTACATGATAAGCGTTTTGCGTTGGTGTCCCCCCTTACCCCGTATGTAAGATATTTTATGTTTGAGTTCGTATGATAGATTGCATTGTCATACGAAATAAAACATTACACCATGATATTTCATTCTTTATTATAATTCTAAAAATAATGATAACATTTTATCACAATTTCTTGTATTTTACCTTACGTTTTAAGCATTTAGCGTCTACATTTTCTAGTAAATCAACACCTATCGAATTCTTCCTTTTCAATAAACTCCCCTCATCAGTCTGTGGCACCTTGTTTAGGGGAAGCAACCCGACTGCGAATGGTATGTTGTTCTCTACCGAGGAATTAAGATTGTCAACATTCGTACTAGGTTCTTCATTTTCCTTATTCAAAACATCGCTTTCATTCAACATGTCTCCCCATTGCTCGGTCTTGTGATTTACAGACCGGGTCAAATCTATCACAGAATGGTCAAACTGTGATTCTGACGTCATTGCATCGTCAATCTGATTTTCATTACTGGTTTGATGTTCGTTATCCTCGTTAGCGTCATTCTCACCGGGGTCCTTACTACTCATATCTAGATTATCCCACTGCAACTCACTTGAGGTTAATGTTGCAGACAAATCTCCATTGCTGTTCTTCGAAGAGTTTAACTCTTTCATATTCATATTGTCAGGGTCATTGTCGAACACGCTAGGAACATTAAGAGAATCCACATTATAATTTTGCATGTTACAATCAGGATTAGAGTTTAAGTTATGTTGTTCATCTTTAACAGTTGAATTTTGTTGTTGTGCCATATTCATTTTATTCTCAATGTTCATCAAATCTTTTATTATTTCATCTCGCTCTTGTGCTCGTTGGTCGAGTTGTGTGCTGTCTTCGTAATTATTTTGTTCGTCATCAACATTACGTTTCGGCGTTGCCATTAGACAATCTAGAGGGTCTTCTTTAAAAACGGCACTTTGTGGAAGTTGTAGCCCAAAGTCATAACAGTCTTCGTTTCGTCGAAGATCTTCAGGGTTCAGAGGATTATATTGCTGACTTAAATTTGAACCCAAATGAGAACTTTTGGTATCGAGTAAAGAAATACTGAAATTGGTATCCAAGGAAGTACTTGCTGGACATAATTGGTCAATAACTCGAGTGTCATGCAACTGTTGATCTTCGTAATATTTTTTAACGTCATCACTCATAGATTTCGTGAAGAATTGCATATCTCCATCGATGCAGG
Source organism: Cerastis rubricosa (assembly GCA_949152445.1). Taxonomy (NCBI): domain Eukaryota; kingdom Metazoa; phylum Arthropoda; class Insecta; order Lepidoptera; family Noctuidae; genus Cerastis; species Cerastis rubricosa. The sequence continues at coordinate 6,137,244 of OX424532.1, forward strand.
AGAAGTCATGAGCATTTACATGATCCATTGAATTATTGTTTTCTTGTAGGCGCGGATCTAATACCACGTAGTTTTGCTGCTCTTCAAAGGATTCCAAATTGTCAGGTAGTATTGCGTTGAGGCTGTTGATAGTGTCCTCGTTACGATTGTACTGCGAAGAATCTTTATCGTAATCAGAGTTTGAGCCGTAACCTTTATTACCAAGCAGCATTTCTCCTCGTTCTATAGATTTTGATAGATCATCGATGCTCTTGATTTCACTTGGGTCTCCTACTTTTTCGATAATATTGGGTTGTTCTATAACCTCATATTGTATTTCGCTGCTTTGTACCATGTCCAGTAGTACTTGTTCGTTCACATTAATGTAGGAGCCATCACCGGATTCAAAGAGTATGGGTAGGTCGGTAGGGAGGCCAGCGCTTTTGAGCGCGTTGACATATTGTGACATGGCAGTGCTGATACCACCAGTTGACGTGTCAGCAGAACTGATAGGGTTAGTGTTCGAGTAGCTGGTGATGGTTTCGTTTCCCAATGAGTGTTCTTTATTGTAGGAGATGGTGGGATCGAGCACGTTGGACGAGACCGTCTGATCCATATACATGAGGTCGTTGTCAATGTTCATGTAGCTGCTGGAGGATTCCGGGCCACAAATGCTATTAACAGCTTGCGAGAGAGTTACTCTGTCCATGTAGTCCTGTAACAAAACCAAACAGATTTTAATGCGCAATTATACAGATTTCAAACTTAATTTATTTTATTGAAACTTTCTCATTGTAGCTCTCTAGCAGTCGAGGGTTCTGAATCTTACCTGCATATGCCTCGTCTGCAGATGTTTCAACTGGTGTATAGCTTTACGAGAATCCTGTTCGCGTCGCATGAGGGCGCGTTCAGCTGCGCGACCCAATGCGCCAGTGCTGCCATCCCACGTGCCTGATCGCTGTAACCAAGAAAACATAAATCAACGCTTGCTCGCTCGCTCGCTTGTCGGCAACATTGCCAGCAATTACAGCCAGGCTGTGCAATATACGACAATATTTTAATTATAGACGGGCCGCATAAAAGCAAAGTCCACCCACTGAGTTTTGAATGTGGCTTCTGATTGGTCGTTTTGAGATTTTGTAGGGGTATCATTTAAGCTATCACCAATTTAATTAGTTTTGTGTTTCTTAAATAATAGGGTTTGTCCTCAAAATAGTAGATCTGTCACCAAAATGTAGTCACCAAACAATGCAAAATCAGTTCCACAATAAATCACCTAAAATCCTGAGATATAAGGTCTAGTACCAAATAAATGTTTTTGTATGTATTATAATAGGTGTGTCCTAATAAGTATTTAAGCAAACTAATTTAAAGAGATCACCAATAAATCATATTATGTTACTAGAAAAACTAAGGCGTTGTCGACGTAGCCCCGCTACGCGGGGCTCCTATTTCTGTCTGCAGGGTTTACAGTAACCTAACACGAAGGGGATGTCGGGGTCTTAGTTCGCTCGCTCCGCTCGCTCACTAGACCCCGCCATCCTCTTCGAACCTAACCTGTCCGAGTCGGTGTGTCCAATGTCTCGTATAAAGCATTTCTTCATAGAAATAAGGAACTGATCTATTTATTTGGTGACAGATCTACCATTCCGAGCACAAAGCTATTATTTAAGTAATAAAACTATTATTATAAGAACGAAGTTTATATTCATCTAATGCACTACAATTTTATTGGTAATCCATCTCTTATTTTACACATGTATCAACATTTATTTGATAATTCATACCTGGGAACACTTTTTGTTTATCTGAGAACGAAAATATTTCGTGGCGATAGATCTATTTACTAGTAATACAACTTTGATGACAAATATAAATTTTGGTGACAAGAAATATAGTTCCCATTTTGTAGTAGCTGCCAACATTTTTTTGGGTAGTTTCGATCTTTTTTAGTGTGCAATCTCACCTAAATTTCTACAGTCATCGGAACGGCTCTGTTTTGATTTGTCACGAGTTTCCTTTTCATCATACCTACTCATAGTTCTCATCGATTCGATGGTATATTATTTGAACCGAGTTTATATCAATGTTAGTTATTACCTACTGTCTTACTTAGTCTACTTACTCTAACACTGGGTCTACCGCGGCGCGGCTTGATAGCTCGCGGCGCGTCTGGGTAGTCCACTGCAGGGGCGCTGCCGCCGTTCTCGATGTCGAATGGAATACGCACCACCATATCCTGCTGTAGCATTGTAGGAAATAGCTTAGGTGCAATAGTTGTCAACAGGCACTGTAGATTACAAGTTTACAACACAAACAATACCCTAAACCGTAGCGAACCGAACGTGTAGGTATTGCAGATAAGTTGGGTTCGGCGCGTCATTCGGCACCGGCAAATTTATGTTTTTTTTCGGGAAAATACCGCCCGGCTGGGCTGAGATGGGGAAGTGACAATATTTATTTTTTAAATTTAGATTACTAATTTATATGTGAAACAAATATGTGAAAAAAAATATATAAGTATTTCTCAAGAAATGAAAATCGAGACTGTAAAGTGGCGCTTGTAATGATGTAAAGCAACGTCACTTTACCTGATTACGTTATATAATGTTGATGTGTGGTTAGGAAACAAACTCAGTTCTTAGATATACCTATTCATATCTGATACCAACCTTGTTGTTATTCATTCTATTATCCACCGGTTGGCTAGTGCTGGTCGCTGGAGCCATCTGTGCGGACTGCGGCGGCTTATTGTCATTTTCCTTAAAAATAGTAATTATTTTTGTATTTTTACACAAAATAAAATGCGAATTTAAATACCTGGCTTTTTTCTTATTTACCTATCCATTTAGCCATGAATTCCTAAGGAGGTATGGCTACGAGCTTTTTCTTTTCTACTTTATTAACCAAATTGTATCGAGATAGGAACTTAGTGAATGTTTTGGTACCTTCTCTACGACTCAAATCAAGGTGGCTACGATTGTGGGAAAGTAGGGCACCGAGTTTTAACTTTGCTTTAAAATAAAGTAAGTAAATGGTTACCTGAGAATGCATATCAATAAGCGATTGTGGAGGTCTGTTTATTACCACTGGTGGAGTGAAGATTGGCATTTCACCTAAAATTTGAACACATAATAATTATCAGATATCCAAGATCGAATAGGTTTTGTTTAGGAATTTCAATTACCTACTTTGAGAACTTTAAATAACAAAAACAAAGTCTCACTTACTGTTATTAGCAATGCCCAGACCTTCCTTAGTGACTTTCGATAGCCCTTTTATCTTTAAAAACTGTGCCGCAGACACCAGTTCATCTAAATTCTCTTCCAAACACTGAGTTTTCCCACAGTACATGAATTCCACTAAACATTTCAAAACACTAAAGCGCATCTTTAATATTATAAGTGGTTCCCCTGCTTGCTTTTGTAGAACCTCCTAGAAAATGAGACTATGTATTTATTTGAATTAGAAAAATTCAAGTCGGTTTGGCGGCAAAATTTTTGAAGGTTTTGTAGGAAATTAATAACTAAAAAGAGTACATATTTAGTTACCTGAAAGTAAGCACTACTCGCAGCAAGTACAGCTTTATGAACGCGCAAAGTGTGAGAGCTACACATCAGTGTCATGTCGACTAAAACCTGCATTTGTAAGAGTTTACCAAATCTCGACATCAAATGCTCAGAATAATCTTCATAATGGAGACTGTAGCGTATAGGAGCCATTTTTCTAATTATTTATGTAAAATTATCATCGCAACAAACAAGCAGTTCTTTGACGAAAAAATGACAATATTGATAGGTTATAGAAAAAAAGACAATCGAATAATAATTGAATGTCATTTAAAAATAATTTATAGAACGTGTTTATGCCCACTAAAAAGAGGTTTATTGATTAAAAGCACAAAGTTTAAAAAAAAATTATGATTGTTTATTAAAGAGGTTGTCTTTTACAAATGATTTTATAAATGTTATAAACGCATAAAGTAATTGTTATTCCTCGAAGGGTTAGGCAGAAGTGAGTAGGAGGCCTGCCACGCCAGGTACGTGCTTTTGGCTGTTAGTATGTATATGGGTCGAGCGGACTGAGTATAAAATAATAGTCATTTATATTGTTGGAGTCTTTTTTAATCCATTAAAAATGCAGAAAAAAATAGTAAAATGTTAGAAAATGAATTTATTACAAATTTGTATTCATGGTGGATACTTCCAATGTTAACGGTAAATATACAAAATTAACAAAGTTCGAAGAACAACTTATAGTATGATGAAATTGTACAAACGTAGGTATTCTATCACAGACTAATTAAGTACTCAAAGGTTGAAAGTTACACAACGATTTACAATTATTGTTGCGGTCAGACCAAAATTTTAGAGTAACTTAAATAAATATTTTTAGAGTAGGTACGTATATTTTTAATCCATAAAAAAGAGGCAGTAAAAACTAATAATAGGCATACAATTTGGAATGTAAGTAGGAATGTAATGATTTGTTCATAAGGCACTTGGAACAAATACAGTGAGATTATAGTCAGATGCGTAAATATCAAATAACATCACAAAGTTCTGTATTGTAAGTAAATTAAAGATAGTTTTAATTAGAATAAATGTTGTTTTAGTTCATTTTGGAAAGTGTTTTACCAACTATAAAACCATTAAATAGATGTATAGAATCTAGTCACATTTAATTATATAATATCAAATTCACAATTAACATGTACTTAAATCGAAATTTTTATTAAGGAAGAGTTCATAGACTTATACAAGATAAAACAAACTCACTCAAGACGAATAGATTTATAGAATAAATATGTTTAATGCAAAAATCTAGGTATAAGCTGTTGTTAGTGATTCAGCATTAGTGGCCACTTTCCTACAGATATCCTCACAATTATCCACAGTATTTTTATAAAATACAAATTTGTAACATTTCCAATACTTTAGGATCTTCTTAGAAATCAGTTCCTATACAATACAATAGCTTTTACGTTTTACCCTTACCTCCCTACGTCGAAGCTCATAAACGCTGTGCCACAGCTGCAAAGCTTTCGCACGACTCACGAAAATACTGGAACACATTCTGATTAATATCTGAGATAGAAATAAAAACCATTATAAAATATATACATACACCTTTGCTGCACCTATACCTAATAATTTATTCTGTTTCTTGAAATGATATTTCGCTGGGTCAGCATGTGTCTGACGAGTCGTTGTATGTGTAGGTAGGTTAGTAATCATTTTTACTGTATTTCAATTACAATAAAATAACGGATACAAAATACGTGGAATTGAAAAATAAGTCTAATATCTCTCATATTTCTCAAAAATAATTAACGATTATTTGGTAGCAGTTATTTTATTGCAATTGTTTTTAATCACATTATGGCATATGACGGTCGTATTCAGACCACCCCCTATTCACAAACACTTAGATTCGATTTCGACTCGACAAGTCGTATGGCTATCTTGTTTCGCCATTACGAAACCGAGCGAGATAGACATACGACTTTCCGAATCGGAATCGAATCGAAGCGTTTGTGAATACGGGGGCTGATTTATTTGATAAAAGTAATAATTTCCTACCCAATCTTCTTTGGATAAAAAAAAATCATAGACAAAATTAATTTATCACAAGACCTAATTTAGGCGGGAACTTAATAAAAACAAAACTTTTTTGTACCTAACAACTAGACAGCATTATTATAATAATTACAATATTTCGAATAGTTATTATTTACTTACATTATGCACTACCTAAGATATTGTCATAATAATACGTGAATTAACAAAATTACATTCCATCCCAGATATTGCAGAAGAAAAAGTGTAAAGAACAAAGTTACAGCCATGAGTTCGTTTACGTACAAGTCTGTCATTTATTTCGATTATTAATCCAATACGTATAGAAAAATATTTTTATCAATAAAACCGTTTTACGTTCGTTTTTATTTATTGTTATAAACAACAGGATTTCATAGGATTCTATCATGTTCCAGGTAGGTAAGTATTGTTTGTATCTTCTTGTATTTCAAGAGTTTTCAATAAGACATAAATTATTTTTATGAGCTTAAAGAATTGAAGCAGGATCTTTGTACCTACTAAAAAGGACGCAGGTAAACTTTGAATATTATTTATTTTAGTGTTAACTGCGGTAAGCATAAAATACAAGCATGCCATAATTTGTGTGCTTGTATTTTGATAAGCATTCATGCATATGGTGTGAATGAATGTAAACTAATGCAAATGTATTGATCAAATGAATGTATTTAATTTTCATAAGGTATCGCAATTTATTTAGTAATCTTATAATAGAACCCTATGTCAGCCTTGATTTTTAAATTATAGTTACTTTGTATTTTGAATATTATGGTTAGGTACAGGCAAAATTCTTAAACAACTATATTGTTAACAGATTGACATGCTAATTGACAGCTATCTAAATAAACAAAATGTTAGAAAACTTTAAAAGAAATATAAAATAAAATTCGAATTACGTAAATTATTTTTAAAGTAATTAAATAATCTTACATGAACACTTTACATAGGTTTGAGTAAATTTGTACAATACATAGCATGTAGAAAAAATAGAGATTCATTTTATAGAGATCGTTCAGTGAAACTAGATCATTGCCAGCTGCAAGTACTACTACGCCAATTCTTTATTTGATAAAGGGATATAAAAGGAAATAAAGCAACAACATTAACAGTTGTACCAATGAAATTAAAAGCAAATTATTTTTTTATTATTGTTCTAATAAATGAAAACGCATGTTATGGCTTAAAGTACTTACTACTCTCAAAATTAGCATAATTAAAATTAATGTACTTCTGAAGAGTATTATTGTTCGTATGTACTTCATAATCATAATTCTTTGCAAGAATGTACGATAATAGAGAAACTGAGCAATGGTCTGTTTCAGTGGCAGGTTACATTAGTACTAATATTAAAAGCAAATTACAATATTTACACCAGCCGACAATAGTACATCTTGCAAATAGGTATCTAATATACACGTTAATTATTTGTTCATATTTTAAATAACCGCTCGAGGTTATAATACGCTTACGAGTCCCCAGTTATACTTAATTATCAATTATTTTTAAGAACTCCTCGGGGGAGATGTGGACGTCTTCGGGGGGCGATGGGTCGGTCGCGTTAGGGACGGTGTTTTTGAGTTCACCGAAAGTGTAAGTCGTTCGTTTCTTATTCCTAGAGTTGGAGCGATGCGGCGGGCCAAGCTGGCCAGGCGGGCCGGGCTGACCCGCCAGCGACGCGGCGCAGTCCAGGCTGGCTCGCTGGCTCCAGCAGAACGCTTGCCGCGGCTCCGCGCCCGCAGACATCGGCATCGCCAGCTGCACTCGAGACTTGCACAACTCGTTATCACTTAACTGTCGTTTTAACTTATCCTTCCCCACGACTAGCTGGAAGCCCCTCAGCCCGCTGTCGCCGTGTGTCTTGGCTAACTCCACTTCACTGAGCTGTCTTTTGAGTTTCAAAGACTCAGTCGGACTGGACCGCGACGGCTTATCGACTAGACTGTTTTGACGCGAAGTTCTGCCTCCTTGCCTTGAACTCGAACTGTGCATGAGTTGCGCACTGTCGTGTCGACTGCTGCCAGATGAACTGCTCGTATTTGTGTTACAAGTATTGGCATCACTGGCGTTATTTCGTCGTAGCGATTCGATAACATTGTAGAAGTGTTCCAGTTCAGATCTGCTGCTATTTCTGGATCTGCTTATATTGTTTGTACTATGTCTAAGTGGGCGGATTTGAGCTCTAGGTAAATGACCGTAGCTGCTCTGTCGAGCTATCCCGGCGCCGACACTGGTCTGTCGCCGAGGCATGCTGCAACTCTTAGGAACAAAAGCGTCTTGTGACATCACTACATTTTCATAAACGTGAGCGTTTTCACAATCTTCTTGTGATATAAGATTTTGGCGGCTCTCAGTAGTTTCTTTCTTTTGGCCAACGGAGTTACTCTTTTTATGTCCATTGCGAACTTTAACTTCCGGTATTTTTTTAGTTAACTTACAATCACTGGCACTTCGAGGTAGTAAATTAGCATAACCATGAGCTTTGTTTTCTTGGTTTTGTAATTTATCTATTTTAGGAGCACTGGGTGTTGCAGCGTTATCTGCAATCCTCGTAGAGTTAGAGAGCTTGGGGGCTTTGGATAGATTGGGTTTCGTAACATCCGCAGGAGCTGGTTGAGGTACAGTTTCGTGTCGTTTTCTGTCCACGTCGGGTTTAGAAGATTTGTCTAGAACGACTTTCGTCTTATCACTTTTGCATATTTTGACACTGAACCTAAATGGAGGTTTGAACACGACTTGTAGCCTGGCCTTCTCGCCGGACAACAAGTTGGTGGCGCTCTTGGACGGTCTAGTTTTTCTGGAGCCTTTCTGTACTTGTCTTTGTGTTCGTTCTGTGAGACCAAGAGGTATGGATTTAGATTTAGGTATGGCAGCAGGTTGCGGAGAACTGAGCAGCCACCGTTGCACCTTACTCAAAGCTTCGGTGTCTTTGATGGGAGAGGCGGGGTGTTTCTGCATAGAACTATAGTCTATTATTTCTTTCTTCATTTTCGTCTTTCGTTTTTTTACTTTTCCTTTGTGTTTGGAAAGTATCACATGTTTTGGCGATTTGCCTTCGGCGTTTGTGACGATGACTGTGTTTTCTTTTGCTATTTTAGGAACATCTTCTGATTTTGCTTGACTATTCGGCTTCTGTATAAAAAATATTAAACGTCAAATTTTTGAAATATATCCTTCGATAAAACGAGTATCGTTTGTAATTTTATTAGCGACTTACCCTCTTTTTATTCGCACTGTGTAGCGGAGAGGCTTTGTCTCCTGATTTCTTGTGGTCCTTCTTATTGCGATAAGCTCGAGTTCGTAGAGCTACTTTCTTCTTAAGAGGTAGTTTCGACCTGTAACATTATACGGCAAGTAGTTAGTTGTACGAACTACAACCAATCAAGCACACCAAAAATTATGTAAGTAATGATTCTGAATGATTTTCTTAAAAGCATTCTTGCGGGTTTCCTTTAAAAGTACCTAGTGATGGTAAAAATAGCAAAAGCATTAATTTAAACTCACATACACAAACAGCCAGACCCGGAACAACAATCTGTAGGCCTTACAAATATTTGTTCCGTCCGGGGATCGAACCCGCGACACGCAGCGCAGCAATCAATCGCTTAGCCATGGCGCCAACCGCGCCGTCAAATTGCTTTTTTTTCATTTCATTGCATATTGCAGCAAGCTCCATTACCAGGATCGGAATAGGTAGAGTATGAGTATGTTTCCTTTGCTTTAAGCAAATTAGTTACATGGGGGTAATAATTTCAATTCAATTCAATTTCACGATGTTCCACCGGCTGTCGAGGACAAGCCCTAGGTACTTCAGCGTCGACTCGATGCCGATGGGAACCCATCCTACCGTCAGTATGGATCCCGACGGTGGCGCATTCCGAGGTCCATGGAAGCACATGGCCTTAGACTTGTGCAATGCCACCTCGAGACCCAGTTGCCGGATTCTCTCCACGACTATCGCAACCCCGCGTCTCATAAGTTCGGCCGCCGCCTCGTGCGACCTCCCTTGTGCCAGCACCAGCATGTCGTCAGCATAGCAAACTACGCTGACACCGCTAGGGAAGTCGGCGCGCAGCACCCAGTCGTAGCCGACGTTCCACCAGGGTAGCCCCAGAACCGATCCCTGTGGAACACCGCACGACACCTCTCGCCGGTTCCATTCTCCGGTGCAACCGGGGTAGATGACGGCACTATCCGTCAGGTAGTCCCCGATCACACGACGAAGGTAGGTCGGCACCCGGTGATACCGGAGTGCCTCCCTAATGCAGCTCCAGGGCATGGTGTTGAAGGCGTTGGCGATGTCAAGAGACACCGCCAAGACAACCCCACCCCTGGACACCGCATCCCTCGTTGTGAGAGCCCTCACGCGCATGATGGCGTCCACCGTCGAGCGCCCTCTGCGGAAACCAAACTGGTGTTCCGCAAGATCCGGCCCCATGGGGCCACAAGGTGCCCGCCGAGGCGGTTGGCAATGACTCTTTCAAAGAGCTTGCCCACCTTGTCGAACAACACAATGGGCCGGTATGCGGACGGAGAGTTCGCAGGGCGCCCCGGCTTCCGGATGAGGACCAGTTTCCCCGTCATCCAACGAAGCGGGAACTGGCCTCTCTCCAAACATGCGCTTAAGAGCCCTTCCAGTCGGGGCCCGAGAGCCTCCGAGGCCCGGACCCAGGCTTTGCTAGGCAAGCCATCGGGTCCCGGGGCGGTATTTTTGGCTTTAAGCCTGCCTACTGTACCATACCTGGCCCAGGTATGGTACAGTATGCAGGCAGGCCAGGTAACCTGGGAACCTTCTAGTAGATTTTGGACGTCAAAGTTCCAAGTTTTACACAAGTTTTTTTTTTTTTTTTTTTAATTTTGTATCTGTATTTTAAATATCTCCATGACCCGTTTACTATTCAATGCATTCATCATCACAATGTTTGAGTGCGTTCCCCCCCTCCCAAAAATCATTACCCTGCAAGAATTTTTGCATAGGGTTACTTAGTTTGATTTACAGACTGCTTGGCTTCGTGAAGGGTCTGTTTACACCTTGTATATATACTCTCTATTTCACGATCACTGTCCATGCAACTAATTAAACGCGCAAGATATTTCTACACTTGTATTAGCATACTTGTCTAAAAACCAAACTGCGTTTTGCGACGAATGCTTGAAGAACTAAGCAAAGCAAGCCTTGAAGTTGGACTGAAGATAAATATGATAAGAATTTACGTTATGGATACCAGCACCAGTATACCGGGAATATAAATATTATCTTCTTGGATTAAGTAGTAAAATAGCCAGTCGTATTTGGAGTTGTAACTTATAGAATTACTTCATTACATGGTTAGTTCTATCTATGCAAATAAATAAAATTTAAGTGAATTTTTGTAATTTTAAATAACAGCTTTTTAGGGCCTTTTACAGGCAGATAGCTGATGTTATAAGAAGTACCGTAAGCTACTTTTGATTTTGAAAGAAGAATTAGGGTTCCATGCAAAAAAATTAAAACCCTTGAAATTGTAAAAAAAAAACGATTTAAATAGGGAAGTAATCATCATCATCATCATCATTTCAGCCGAAAGACGTCCACTACTGGACATAGGCCTCCCCCAAGTGTTGCCACATTGGAAGTAATATTTTTATTATAATTACGCGGACGAAGGTCACGATAAAATCGTGCTTGAAAACCAAGATAGCCCGATAGATAACAAGATTAGGTTACCCAGGTTAAATGGAAATGGGCTGGACATGACACATGTAATTTGTAGTATAAATATAATAAGTGCCCTAAGACCTTCAGTCACATGGTGGCAGGCCACGATGATGGCGGGAGCATAGGGCCGGACTTCTAGAAAACTGGAATACAGTACCAACGGGTTGGATCCAAGTGGAGACCCATGAAATCATGAGAGACCGTTGTCCAATAGGGGGACCAACGTTTCTTAATATCTCTATTTAAGCTGTCTGCTAGTAGATATAATAGGTTATATACCTGACAGCCGTATGAACGATCAGTCCCTGGTCAGCAGCGTCTGGCAGCCGGACGGTCTCGGTGGTGGAGGAGTGGATGATGGTCACAGACTTCAACTTCTTGCCGTGGCGGCCCAAGAAACGCGTACTCGCCACCTAGATGAACACAATTATAAGATAGGACAAGTTTTTACAGTAAGTCTAGGTGTAGATGAGTTTGAGTAGCTAGTACACGGCGACACATCAAGGTATACATTTCCAGTATAACATGGCCTCGCTTTGTATAAATTTCCCGTACAATGAGAGATCCGCATTAACTAGTTTTGTATAGCTTGATTGATCGCCGTGCGTACTACTGCTTTTATGTTGAAGAATGATGATGGTTATAATAATTGTAGTGATATGAATACTCAAAACTTTTTGTTTAGTCAAACACTAGCGTAATTCCTGTCAAGAAAATGACAAACAAAACTCGTGCAGACTTCAAGCTATACATTTCCAGTATAACATGGGTTGCTTTTTAGAGATCTCCGGTACAATTAGAGATCCGCATAAACTGGGTTTGCATAGCTTTATTGGACGTTGTGCGTACACTAGCGAATATATTCTTAGTGAAATGAATACGGGCTCAATCTTTGATTTTGATCATTGGCTAGCAATACCGGTACAGAAAATGATTGTCACACATACACTTCTTTTAGCTTGCAGGTAGTACATACTGTCGAATATATCTAGCATACTAAAATAAAGTTTCGGTAATATACCTTCCCAGAGGAGTTATACCTAAGGTAGGCACTAAGACTTAGTGTCTATTTCTATCGCAACATCAAGTGCGTTGCAGCATAGCTAAACAGAAAAGATTACTTTTAATTTCGTTTGTCCGCAGGTATGGAAAAGCTCGGCTTAAGGCAGAACCTCTCGCGATCGAGTCTTCAATGGATAACCTTCATAGGCTTAAGACAGCTGGGAATGCAGATACTTCAGTTCGGAAAGCCTTCTTCCATGTACGAAAGAAGAAGGTCACTCACACTTCTTGTTTCATCAGAGCAATTCGCGTTGGTTTAATTTCTCAAACACTCGACCCTAACTTACATGCAAGGGCAAGATGAGTTACCATCTGTAACTGGTACATACTTTTTGTGCAAATAAACAACTATTCTATTCTAAAAACGAATGACTCACCAGAAGTGCGATAACCGCCAACAATATGAGCAGCACCGCATACCAGTGCTTGAGCACCCAGCGCTTGAAGCCGGCGATGCTCTCGTCCGACAGCAGCAGCTTGCGCAGCGTCGCCAGCGGACCCGACGGGTCCACCTCGCGGCAGCGTTGGAACACGTCGCAGTACCTGGAATTATTATGGTGAGTTTAGTATTATTCTTCATGAGAAATTGATCTATAGCCATATTGGTCCATTTTTAACCGTCTAAAAAAAGGACGTTTTCATTTCGAATCGTATACAAAAAATATACAATATTTGTATAAATATTTTTTTTTTTATTCATGGTATGGAAGAACTCATAAATACGAACAACTTTTATTATGGGTACGATAAAACAAACAGGTTTGAAAGCCGAATCAAAACAAAACACACACTGCTGTTACGATTGGAGCAACTAAAGAGCCCATCAAATCACTTGTTTTCGGCTTAACAAGCTGCTTTTTGTGGTGATTAGCCTTTTAAAAACCAGTTACGTGGGTGTACTCGCAATCAAAGTAAGGTTTGCTGTAAGGAAACCCGACCCCGGAAAAACTGCGAATCGGCGCGATGCGTATTCGCAACGCAGAAGAAACTGTAACTGTTTGTACTGTTTGAGCTCGTACATTTTTACGATATGACGTCGCATTGCAGTTTTGTGTACAATCCTAGCTCGCCGTTGTACTTATGCTATATATTGTGTATAAATGTGTGTATATCTTATGTGCAATAAAGAATAAGAATATATATCTAGTAAATATCTGAGGTTGTGATCTTTCAACATAACTCACCCATTATAATCATTGCAAGGCGTGCCCGGCTTGGCATACATATCGGGCACGTCATAGGGCGAGGTGTTCCAGTTGAAGGAGGACTGGCACTCGCCGCCCGGCTTGCGACAGCACAGCTCGCACGCCGAGCGCGGGTCGTCCTTGCGCGGCCCGCACTGGCACGACTCCAGCCCGTACGCCAGGCAGATGGATCCTGTGCACTCCTGGAAATAGAGAAGGAAGACGTGATTATTTAATGGTCCACTACTAGCCTATAACGTTCCCACTGCTGGGATACAGGCCCCTTCTCTGTGAGAGGGAGTGGGCATAATTCACCAGTATGGTTTGGTTTATAGTAGATTATACAACAAGTGAAAAAAAAAACATATTTTAATTGGAGGGACTAAGTTGGATCCCGAAAGCACCGAAGGATTCTAGAGTAGAATCCCGAGCGTAGCATGGAATTCTAGATTAGAATCCTGAGCTGAGCGAGGGGTAGAAGGACCGAGATGATTTTTTTTCACTAGTTGAGTACTACAATTTTTATTAATGACTGCGAGAAAATAAACAGTAGTATACATAGTATTTATATTTTTGCACATAATTCGTATAATTTGTGCTTGTTCCTAACCAAATTGTTTTTATGGCAATGGTAAAAATGTAATGGTATGGTAGTTAGTGTTGTGCCAACCCAGTGTATAACCGTTTCCTGTGCGGTGTGGTTGTGGTGGTACGTGTGGAACGTGTGGCACGTCTCACTACACTCGACCTAAATGTTATGTTATTAGTTTTCATGTGATTTTTTATTTTAATTTCTGGCATGTTCGAATTACATTTTTTTTTAAAATTTATTTTTTATAAGTACTTCAAGAAATATGTTACCCTAATTTTGCTGTGTCCTGACTCCTGACAGGGTCTACAACGGTTCTTAGCTCTAAGCCATTTGTTAACACCATGTTTTTACCTTGTAGAATGCTTATGAATAAATGAACGCCTAATTAAGTAAATACATATTATAGTCTGTGTCGTCTAGTGTTAGTGAATATGGAATTAGGCTTGTTGTTAAATGTGGTTCAGGTTGTTTTATGTAACCTTTGGTATCATGTGAGCACGTTCCGTTTTTAACAAACTAATACTCACTCCCATATAACACACGAGTTCCTTATCGCATCTGGTCCTGTTCGGCTTGTGTCGGCTCTGGGGACAGTTGGCTCGCTTGCCGTCGCAGAAGGCTGCGTCACGACACCCGTTGTCCGACCGACACTTGTCGCCGAACTTAAGGGTGCACGACGCAGTGCAGCATGGACCCTGAAACACAGATATGTATTATCAGATGCAGTCACTCCATGTAAAATACTGGTACTCAGCTGCGTCTGGTTAGACTGGAAGTCGACCAACATTGTTGGGAAAAGGCTAGGCAGATGGTGATATCAGTTACAATATCCTATGTTAGGGTTTTTTTTTTTGGTTGGATTACTTGGGTTGAAAAGTTAATAAGATCTTCATATTTTCTTTTACGATACAAGCATCAGAACTATATAATTGAGGTTTTACGAAATTTGTTATCGTTTAAAGTAAAAAATGACATAAAACAAGTTAAAACGCAGATAGTGTTACTTATACAGGGTTATTGGTAAAACACCAACAACCTCTTAAGAGGTCATTCTACTCATCATTATGACAACAACTTTTACTATCAGACCAAACCTGAAATCGTGAAAAAAAATCAGCTGTTCCGTACTTTATGTTCACATAACTCGTCAAAATGTAGGGAACAGCTGATTTTTTTTAAGAGGTTGGTGTTTTACCAATAACCCTGTATACGTTAATAAAAAATCCCTTTTCAATTAGAACAGGGATTTTTAATTAACGTATATATGTACAACTTTATGTTTCAATAAGTACCTGACTAGGACTGCACACGCTGTGTTCGGTAAGCGTGCAGGGCTTGTAGTGCGGCCTGGCGGCTTGCGGGCGACAGCACACGTCCGTACACTCGGAGGCCCAGCCACAGTCGCATTCCTCGCCCTCTTCCACCACACCGTTACCACAGATCGCTGGTTGAGGTTCTGAAAAAATATTTTTTCCCATGATTATTTGTTCCACTTCGGCACTCCAGGCAGTATGTAACCTTTTTCGTTACTGTTAGCCTGCGTTATCTCACTGCTGGGAAAGGGCCCGGGTTTGTCTCCACCGATCACGGGATCGGATGATCCCGCCGATTTGTCCCCATGACTTTCAGTACTGTGGATCGAGAGCTAATGTGGGCCATTTGTCGTTGATTTTCTCCAGGTCATCCCTCCATCATCTTATACGAGGTTTTCCCGACGCCGTCAATACTGTCTTGAGCTTTGACATACACAACACACTATCGTAGATAACAAGGATACCCAATATATCACAAGGTACAGAGTCAAACAAAGCTCAACCAGACAAGCAATCGATGTCAATTGATGACAGGCACTTTCAGCCAGTATCCCATACCGAACCCACATCAGAATTGCTTTCCATGTGGAAGAAAAGGAGTTCTTGAATTGTTGGATATAAAGTGCTCCGCAGAACTTGATTCGCATATAACGTAAAAAGTAATATGTTCATACTTAAGCGCATATTAAGAGTGCTTAAGTATGAATACTTACTTCAATGAAAGCAATAAACGACGTTTTGCAAAACGGACTTTCTGCGTCAAGACCGAAAATAGTTCTGCTTAGCTTGAAGGTTCTATTGTTGCTGTAAGGTCTTACCAGTAAAGCATCCCTTCGGCGATCTCGCTTTGTTGTTTAGCACCGGGTCGATGGCTCTGAGCGAGCACGGAGAGAACTTGTTGTTATTCTTTCTGTCGCCGCTGGTTGCTCTGGCGAACATGATGTAGTTGCCGTCTTCGCCGAATGGAGTGCATACCTCTGGGTCGTGCTAGAAGGCCAAACATTTTTTTTTTGTCAATAGATGCCGTGCCCCGCGGAGGTAAAGTTGCATTATGGTATTCATGCCTTTTTCCTTTGCCTGGTGCATTTTTCCACTGCACGCAGAAGGTTTTCCTATTTTTACTTCTATAAAGAGTATACAGAAGAATATGTATAGACATAGATACTTATAATGTCTATAGATACTTAAGAATCTATAGAGATACGCAAGTACCTATAGACATTTATAAATTTATTGTTCTGTATACTGTTTCTGGATAATTAGGCAACGTCATATTATTTTAACATTATTATATGTGTCAATAATCAAGACGATAGGTTACTTTAATGTCTTATTAATTAGTGACTATTTCCTTTGTATTTGACATCAAAATGGTACGAAGCGAGGGAACAATGAAGCGTTTACTATTTGCAAAACTACATGTAAATTTGAAATGATTTAGTTGCTCCGTTTCTGTATTTCTAAGAATGGTACCAAAGTAACTTCATGCGAAGTGCAGTGCAGTTCTTAGTAAACTATGTGTCTTGAATCAAGTTAGCCGTAATTTAACGCAAGGTTGGCAAATAAAGTTTGCATATGGAGATGGGAACTATTACACTAACAAAATGACAAATACGACGTCAGTATTTCCAGATAGCATAAAATGTGCAAACTAACACTTTCATAACTGTATACCTTGAACGAGAAACACAAGGTTTTCAGTGATGTTGAAAGTTAAGAGCCGATAGTTACCGGTGATCCGAAGTTGTGTCCGATCTCGTGAGCGAGCGTCACGTGGCTGACCGCCGGCGGCACGTGCTTGCCGTAGTTCAGCAGCGTCACGATACCCGTGTTTAGGGACTTCATGCTGCCGCGGTAATGCTACCAAACAAATTAAAACTTATAAAACGATTCGATTCCCGGGTCGGGCAAAGTATTATTGGGAAGCCGGGAACTTCTCAGTAGCAGCCCGGAATCTTGATTTGTTCCCGGTTGGTGGCAATAAGCCCCTTAAATGTAACTGCCGAAATGTGGCAGTATTACTGGTTAAACCTTTATCTAACCCTGCGGGGATACAGGGGTGATAACAAGGAATAAAACAAAATAAAACTTAAAATATAGCTGTCAAAAGTCACACTCACCCCATTCTTCTCACAAACGCCACCGGCATTTTTCAGATCCCCCGTCCAAGCCAGCCCAAGCGTTCCCATTTCGAAATCTCGATAAGTAAACATGTACGCCAAACAGAAGGCATCATAATCTTCCTCTGAAAGAAAATTATTCAAAATTAACTCATCTCTACAAAAAATTAAACAAGCCTTCCGCTTCCAAGTATTTCTAATTTATTAGTATAATAGCTTAACTTTGTGGAATTGCCCTCCGGAGAGCCGGCCGGTCTTTTGAATACGTAATTGAATATTGATAAAAAAAGGCAAACCTGAAAAAAGCTCCAAATATTTTTCTACCCCGTAGTTGTTAGGAAACCTATAGGCAGGATCTTTAAGTGCGTCTAGTGTGTGGACTTTAATTCTTTTGATCATGAACGTTATGTTGTCTGGTTTTCCATCTTGGTTGAAATCTGAAACAAGTTTTACCATTAGTAAGGAATAAAGTTCTAAAATATACTTAACTCGGCGTATCTTGAGCAAAGTTAAGGATTACCTGTCACTTTGTATATTGCGTTAACTTTCTGGACATGACGCGTCATGACTTCGATACACGCCTCCTCTGAGCCGTATCTTTGATAGAACATGTGATCGGCCTGCAAGTACACGAGGCACGTAGTTTTCCTCGGATCTACTGTCGCTCTCTTGTTCACATGTCGACCGTCGTCAGTCGCATTCGCCGACAACACTGTGTACCCGACTGGCTCCTTCTTGACTATGTCCTTACTTACAGTTACAACTCCCGCTTTCGTTTTTATCACTTCGACGTGCGTCTTTGGGTCTGGTCTCGATTCTACCGAATCGAGTCGCACCTTAGTTATGAGGTTACTTTTATCGATTTTGGTTTTAGGTTTTCTAGTGCTTAACTTATCGCCCGGCTCGTTGTTGCTGGTGTATGGAAAGTCTAAGTCTAAAGGTAATTCGGGATTCTTCTTTGGCTCGTCGTCTTGCATCTCATCTTCAGGGAGCCATCGTTTCTTGCGTCTATGTATTTCGCTACGGAGATCTTCAGTAACATTGTGAAGGGATGAGTCTTTAATGTTTCGTTGATCGGTAAAGTTAAATAATTCAACTTCTTGACCTAAAGTTCTTTTCATATGGAGTAGATGTGATGCGCACGGTGCCCCTTCACTTGTATCATGTGGGTGCTCGACGTCTGACCTTCGATAGACAACGCTATGCATGGAGGGATGGTCGATGTTGTACCGAGATACAGGCTCCACGTAATACTCTTCCGTAGTAGTCCAAATTGTTCCATCGAAGAGACCCTCAGCTGTGATAACACCGTAGACGTGAGACGATTCGTCATCTAAACAAAAGTTACATTACTTTATTGTTTTATTCAATTTACATTTTAATAAATAAATAGTTTAAAATAAATTGAGACTTTAAATAAAACGACTTCGGGATCTCAAAATAAGCCTTTGAAATACAAACAACTTCGGGCCGCTCAAATAAATGGCAGGCGATATTTTATGCAAACTAATTCGAGGTGCAAAAAGCCTCGGGACTCTGAATGAATTAAAATCACAACTTGCAGTCGCAGTGGGGGAGGGATTGAAACCGCTCATAAATAACGGTAATTACTACTCTCACCTACACTCCGTTTCTCCTTCATTCATTTTCTGGCGACGGGTAATAGGCAAAATTCGGTTTGTAAAACAACCGCGTAAGCTTGTAATGGACCTGATACCTTCTGATAAATGTTTTTAATGAGGTCTGATGTCTTCAGGGATAAAATCAGAGGCTACGTTATTACGGGCGGTCGAATCGCTGGATCAAGATTTTGAGTAATGGTGAAGCGTAATTTAACGGAAGCCACCTGCCCCAATTCTTATGGGATTTTGATCTTTGTTCGAGTATAACGAACAAAGGCCGAATAATTTAAAAGCGAAGAATTTTAATAATTGGATAAAATTTTTGAAGGGCTCGTGATTTATGAGCCTAAACTTTTTGCGTTTGGAATTTGTTGTTGTTATTTTCCCTTGACCTTTATAAATATGATGAATTCTAGGTATTTATTATATTTCGTATACCTAAGCAAAAATACAAATTTGTGCGAAACATACTTCATTAAACTTAGGAAGTAATTTGTTCAAAATTCACTTTGTCTCCAGCGTTCCAGATGGGTCGCAGCACATAATTTCCTTTTATTAAGTTAGTCACAGAATGTAGAAGTTTCTTGGGCTCATGTTTAATTGGTTGTTTCAAAGACTTGGGAAATAAGTGAAGGGTTGGAGTATGTCTAAAGTACTCAACTAAATTATATTTTAATTAAAGCAACACGAAATTTTGTACTGAAGTTACAGACAACTGATTTGTTTAATAACGCGATGTTTATGGTTTCGTTTGAAAAATCTTTGTAAGAACACTTTTAAAAGTTATCAACGCAATATGTTATCGTATACCGCGTTGAAGTAACTATTTTACTTTGTAAGATTAAAGTTAGACGATAGATTTAGTCCCACTCGCAAGCTAAGTTAAAATATCAGCCATTCCAGGGAATTGTAGGTCACATTCATTTGTGAACTTATTAACGATAATGAGGAAGTCATTTTAACAGGACTTTCGCTCGTAATTAAAAGAAACCTCGTACAAAGGAGTAATCCGTTTAAGGAAAACAATTTAATTCCGCAACCCGCGAACAATAAAATTAATGTTGGGTAGGAATAAAAACGAATGTTCAGAATTGCAATGATGGAAATTTACAAATCGCCTCGTTTGTCTGTCGAGTTTATACGAATTGTGGATTTGAATCAAAAGTACGTTATTTATACATGTAGAGATGCTGCTTCAACATTGTTTATTAACCATTTTATTCTAAACAATAATATTTCATAGAATTTACAGTTTCAGGAAAGTAAGTTGAAAACTTTTCTACCCAGACCATTATTTTTCTTTATAGGGTCTGTAGCCAAATGGCGAAAAACGCAACTCTTATGGATTCGTCATATCTGTCGTTTGAAAGATAGACGCTTCCAAAGTAGTGTGTCAAATTTCTAAAGTAAGCGAAGGAAAATTCAGAAAAATGTAGGATTGTAGAAAGTAAAAAAAAACTTTCAATGAGAATTGGTTTGAATAAGATTTGATGTTTAGTTTTGGAGATATGGAAGGTTTCATAAAACTGCAGAAGTAACTTTGTTTTTCATTAACATACTATGAAAAACACATTTAGTTTTGCTGTTGGATGTAATATAATATTAATGAGCCTTCAAATTATTTTTATTATTTTGTTTGGTGTTACGGAACTCTGGTACGACTCGCAGTTGGCCGGTTTTTTATTGGTTATAATAACAACAATTGCAATGTTTGTTATCATAAAGGGCCAGGTCGCCATCCTGAAAGAGATATATGTGGCTTAGGTTTTTTGTGGAAATGGCTTAATTAACATAACTAATGTCTAATTATCCTTATAATTACTACTCTGTGCCAAAATCAGAAAGCTATTACTATTCCAGGGACGTTTAACGTAAATCTGGTATTGGGTGACAACATCAAATCTAGCTCCACATTCCTATGAATTTAAAGGCACTTAACATCGGTTAAGCCATCTAAATACCTCTCAAGTAGTATGCTAACGATCCAATATACCTACACCAGAAATTGCCCCGACTAGCTCGGGTATGTCCGTGGAATTCGGTAAAGTATTAAGAGCATATAGCCCTGCCTCACATCATGTATCCGGAGGCTGCATGAATTGGCACAAACGAGTCGGCTCGCACGTGACTGACTTTGCAACAGTTCCTCATTATGTTAGGGTTGACGAATTGCCGCTTATGGTAATGAGCTCCATAGACTATAATTTATTTTCTAAATGGCTTACATCATTCGTATATTTTACGAAATCCAGAATAATTGAAAGGTCTTTATTTTTGCAGACTTCTACGTTTGAAGAACATTAACCAAAACTCGCCTTCATTAGGTTCTAAAAAATATCAAGAATCATCTTAAGCCTCTAAAAAGCGAGGTAATGAAAACTGTAATAAAGATATCGTCGTCTCCGTCATTTTAATTAAATCTTTTAATTATATTACCTAAGAGACTCAACCTCTGAAACGGGAAAATAAATGAACGGTAACGCAATTTTCCCAGTAGTAAAAATATTCCATCAAAACGATCCCATCGTTTGTTGTACAGTCAACCCTGCGCAGTCATCTCTCTTGGCTAAGACCCCGGATTACATCACTAATGCTTATCTGATGCCGCGGCTAGATTATGTGATGTTTTATTGTGTTCATCGCTACAAGTCTGTGTATTTAACGCGGCAATTACTCTGGTTCCTCGACCGTTATTATAATATCGAATTCGTATTTTAATTACTGGGTCGGCTGGTAAGATTTAACAACAGTAATGGTTTATATTTAGTAAGACTCCATTACATTTAATAATGCCTTTGACGTAACGGCGAAGCGATTGATTCGACCTGAATACACACTAGACTTAAAAGGTTACCAAGTTAGTAAGTAGTAACTAAGTACAAAGCCTAACTCTCTACTGAAATTAAATTACAATTCGGCCCTAATACTTTGTGTTATCAAGTTGACCTTAAATTAGAATTAAATGGCCCGTAAAACCTCTAATATAAAATACCGCTCACTTTCACGTTTAACAGGTTACATCATATCAAGAGAAACTTTTAGGCTAGACTGAACTTTGCGCTATAAATTTAAGCACATATCTCACATCTAACGTTCATTTTTACGAAAAAGTAAGGGAGCATTTCTTTTCGGGAGGAAGAATTTTATAAAGAGAAATAGCCTGGAAATAATAGCTGGCTTTGGTGAAAACTTTAGACATGATAAGGTTGTTTAAGTTACCTAAGGGCTGATAAGACTGTTGAAGGCTTGCTTGTGATTGAGGTTCTGGATTCGACAGTTCGACAAGTTATATGGATATTTAGAGGAATCGAGGAATAAGATTAAAAATGCCCACTTTTCAGTAAATAACGACTTGTTGAAATTGTATGAACCAGAAGTGAATTATAATCCGGAGGTTGTGATCAAACGTGTCTTGTAGCGTTAATCTTAGGTTTAAATGCAACAATTTCACTAATTAATATGGCAAGTTAATTATGTCACCACAATAGCTAATTCCCCCACAGTAATTATTATAATTTGCGCGAGATGCGAAGCAACTTTGCGTTCTCACACTTATTTTTTTTTTTATATAAACCGCCGACCTCTTTGGTGGTCGTTTTTATGCAGACTGGTATAATGAGATTCTTAAACACGTCCTGAGATTATTAAACATCCTGATCTTCACAAGTGCAGAGACGTATTTATCTATCTACATCATCATTCTTTCTTTGAGATACTAACCTTCGAGCTTCCCTGAGTAGACCTTGGCAGGATTATACTCCACCTCACCACTCGTAGAATGAAACTGGACGTCGTCTGCGAATACTGAGCTGGGGTCCGGTCTTAAAACCAGCTTGAACTCTCTGTAACATTAGAAAATAACTGGTTATTGAAAGTATCTAAGCTTTAAGTCATTTTGATGTACAGACTATTTTAGTTTTCACTATAGTTCCAAATATCGGGTCTAGAAATAAGACGCCAATACACAACACTGCAAATATCATACATCATAATAAAGCTGGGCTCCTGGATTAAGACCCAGTGAGAGGCCATAGAAGCGTTTTCTAGCTAAGGACGATACATGTAGCTAAGGACGATACATGTACAAGCCGACATTGCAGCCAACGCTAGCCTCTGTGGATGCCTAAGTCCGAGCAAAATAGAAAAGCCCAGACGGTAAATGTACTTGGGCAACAGGATCATTATAAGAAGAAGATTTGCATACGACTTTGGCCCATACACCATTGATCAATATTGCCCCAAGAGCAACAACTCCCAGCGTTAATGCAAAACTGCTCTTTACCGTCGCAGCAATAAGCTCGCGGAGGTGAAGTGCGCAAAGTTTCGCTATTGCACGTAATACGGTCGACCTCATATTATGTTCATACAGCACGTACAACTAATTATGATTTAATGCTATTCACACTGAGTTCAAACTGTTCGTATTAAAATGTAGAGCACCAGTGTAATGGCCAATAAATCAGACGCATAATTCTGATATACTGGGCTTTGTGCCCTTTTAATGTTTTTAGTTGGGTAACTTTTATTTAAGGTACGTTTTTATAATGTGGATACTGTACGTACGTAATAGCGCACTCTCGGACATGTTACCCGTTACACCGGATAATGATGTCTGTATGCTTGAATTTTAATGACACATGCCGCGAACCTGGGGATCGCGTTTAAATCAAATTTCCGGACTGAAATAATGTTAGTTGTTGGACGAAGATGCGACAGTTCGGAGACTATGACCCATAGCTATGTTAGAAAACAACATTCTAAGGATGACCTTACGGAGGCACCATTATTAATGTTAAGAGCTACAGAGCGACGAGGAAATAAAACCGAAGTCCCTTAGAATAGGGTCCTTCAACGCCAACAGCCTGAATGGGCAACGTGATGAGATCGCCAACTTCCTCCGCGACCATCACTTAGATATCCTGTTAGTCCAAGAAACCTTTCTTAAGCCTTCGAATCGAGATCCTAGAATAGCCAACTATCGCATAGTTCGCAATGATAGGACTCGTTGTCACAAGGGTGGTACCCTCATTTACTACAAAGCATCCCTATACTGCATCCCTATGGACCCTCCTCCCCTGACCCACCTTGAGGTCTCTGTCTGTCGGCTTGGCATGACGGGTCATCAACCCATCTCGATCATCTCTGCTTACCTTCCTCCTTCCGGTTCCCCGGCGATTAACGCCGCTCTCAGAAATGATCTCGGCTCGCTTCTCGGTCTCAGTGATTCCGTCATTTTGGCGGGAGATCTGAACGCCAAACACCCCTCCTGGAATAGTCGCGTGACTAACACCAGAGGTAGGGTTCTTTTTGACCTCTGTAGTCCCCTCAACTTTGATGTCATCGCTCCGATGCATCCCACCCATTACCCACTCGACATCAATCAACTCCCTGATGTACTCGACGTCGCGCTCCTTAAGAACGTCAGCCTACGGCTACATTCTGTGGAAGCGATCGACGAGCTTAACTCTGACCACCGTCCAGTCATCTGGGAGCTTGCTCCTAGATTAGGCCCTCTCGACCCCTCTCGACCCCCTCCCACCAGAGTGATCACGGACTGGGGGAAAGTAAGCGAATTGCTGAAATCCACAGACTCCCCTCACCTGGATAAGATCCCCTCCAACATAGAGTCCATCGCTGACACGGAGGTCGCGATCGGCTCGCTCACGGAACACGTACAGTCCGTCCTGAACGAATGTTCAAGGGAGGCCCCAATGACGAGCGATCGTCGCTGGAATCTCCTTGACGACGTGCGTGAACTGTTGACCGAGAAGAACGCGGCTATCCGTGCCTTCAGAGCCTTTCCTAATGACAACAACAAAGCCTTTATGCGTAGCTTACAGCGTAAACTAAGCAAACGCGTCAAAGAGCTGCGTGACGGTCAATGGGACAAGATGCTCAGCGAACTCGAACCAACCCATCTGGCGTTCTGGGAATTACAGAGGAAACTACGCGCCTCTGAGATTTCCTCTATGCCTCCTCTCATCCGTCCTGACAATAGCGTCGCTTTCGACGACACCGATAAAGCCGAATGCCTTGCCGACAGCTTAGAGTCCCAGTGCTCACCCAGCTCTCAACCAGTAGACATAGCTCACCTCACTGAAGTGGATGCTGAAGTCGAACGTCGAACCTCTCTCCCACCCACGGAGGATCCGGATTTCCCTCTCCCCCCCGTCACACCAGACGAGGTAGAGGAGGTCATCAGGAACCTAAAGCCTCGGAAAGCCCCTGGCTCTGACGGAATCAACAATAGGGTATTCAAGCTCTTCCCCGCTGCCCTCATTGTACTCATGACCGCTATCTTCAATGGCGCCATGTCCCACAACATGTTCCCACAGTCGTGGAAACAGGCCACTGTCATCGGTATTCCCAAGCCGGGCAAGCCCAAGTCCAACCCTAGCAGTTATCGCCCCATCAGTCTCCTCAACGTTCTCGGCAAAATCTACGAGAGGCTTATTTATAAGCGCCTCAAGGACTATGTCGAAAAGAAGAGCCTCATTCCCGAAGAGCAGTTCGGTTTTAGAACCCAACACTCTTGTGTCCAACAGGTACACCGTATAGTCGAACACATCAGCGCCCGCTACCAGCGCGGGATGATGACTGGTGCCCTGTTCTTCGACATAGCAAAAGCCTTCGACAAGGTCTGGCACAACGGGCTGATATACAAGCTGTATCAGCTCGGTGTGCCTGATCGTCTCGTACTCATTCTACGTGACTTCTTGTCGAACCGCACCTTTCGGTACCGAATCGAAGGTGCGCTTTCCTCCCCCCATCCTATTCGCGACGGAGTCCCCCAAGGGGGAGTCTTATCCCCACTCATTTTCACGCTGTTCACCAGCGATATTCCCAATAACCCTAAGGCTGAGTTAGCGCTTTTCGCTGACGACACAGCCATTTACTGTTCTGGTCGGAGCCCAGACAGTATCGCTCGTAACCTCCAATCCTCCGCAAACGCCTTAGGCGATTGGTTCCGGAAATGGAGAATCGAAGTCAATCCCGATAAGAGTCAGGCGGTTCTCTTCTGTAGGCCACGCCAAATCCTCCCACCCACTCCCATCCCGATCACCATGTTTGGCAAGCCTATTCCTTGGGAAAAGCGAGCCAAATACTTGGGGGTAATCCTTGACCAACGTCTCACCTTCGGGGAGCACATAAAGACGATGCGTTCGCGCGCCGCTTTCGCTCTCGGTAGACTCCATTCCTTACTACATGCACGCAGCAAATTGTCCCTTAAGTGCAAATTGCGTATTTACACCGCGTGTATTCGTCCCATTCTGACCTACGCTTGCCCAGTTTTCGGACAAGCTAAGGCATACCAGATTCATAGGATGCAGACCCTCCAGAACCGTTTTCTCCGAAAGGCCACGGGAGCACCGTGGTTCGTTAGGAATGAACAACTTCATGTTGATCTGAAAATCCCCACCGTCAAGCAGGTCATTAAACGCCTTTCAAAGCGTTTCCTAGACTCTGCTGAGAAACACCCCAACCCACTAGTGGTGTCGGCCGCCCGATACGTCCCCACCAAAATAGGGAAGATTCGCCGACCTAGGCATATCCTCGTTGAACCCGATGACCCCATTACCCTCCTTCAAGAGAGCAGTAGGGAAACTAGCACTCTCCGTAAAAACAAAAACAAAAACCGATCCGTGTTCCGGCCTCGCCGCCGAGGCCCCTCGCGACGCCCTTGTAACATCACCCCCCCCCGACCCTTGCTCGACGAGCCAGCCGGCGCCGCTGAGCATGTAACGTTAAATTCCCTAAATAATAATATTATGACCCAGCCTGTCCCTTGCTGCCCACCCCTCAATGACGCCCTAAGCCGAGGTCCGAACCCCACAGGGGGTGCCCTTAGCGAGCGGTCATTTAATTGTACTTAGTTTGTAAGCCCTGGCTGGGGGCCTTAAATTCATTTGAGGTCACCACAGGATTGCCCGGTTGAGCAGAAATAACCTTAGCAGGTTGATCTGCGAGTGGCCATATCAAAAAAAAAAAAAAAAAAAAAAAAAAAAAAAAAAAAAAAAAAGCGACGAGGAAAACGTATTCACTATCGCCGTGGATTACTTTACTGATGATTTTACTTACAAATGTCTAGCTTAATTTTCATAGATTAAAATAACAAAGGCGAGTAATCTTATAAAACCGACAAGATTAAGATTGAAGGATTTGTTAAACAATCCCCGGAGGAGTCACGAGTCGCTTTGACAAGTTACCGCGAAAGCAATTCTCTTATACTGTAACATGAGACTGAATACAATAACGTCTCATGATAGTATTGTTATCCTACAAAGGATTCCCTCCAAATACATTTATTCTTAGTGAAGCGACATGAAACATTTATTTGTATGACTCAAGTGATTTTATCGTTATTTGTAGACAAACTCCACGTGAAAAGCTAAAGCTTTTCATGTTGTTGGGTTTCGGTTTCAACCGTGAGTGTGAAAATTGCGTTAGTTTATAATAGGATTCAACTAATAAGTAAGAGGACAACATTGAGAAAGTAGTATTCTTTTAATCAAAGTCAAATCCAATATGGCATTAACTCATTACAAACTAGATCAGCAATTGAATCAACACAATAATAATATATATATTCTCTGTTGAACTGTCGACAGTCGAGGTAATGAAGTAAATCGCATCACTATTTACGAGGCAGATCCGAAGATGTTAGGCGTCTGTAACTCAATAAAAATTTCACAATTCTCCCAGATTGGACGTCAGAAGCGGCACTAACGAGCGGTATCTAATGATGTTAGACGAATAGACGGTGGGATGTCGCTCCTGTTTGTCTGATCTAACTTCGTTATAGAAAAACTTGCTCTGATTCCAATCCAACAAAACCGATGAAGTGTTCCTCTCGACGGCGGAACGAAGTGTATTCACGGTGGTGTGCGTTATCATTATTTTCAGCACGATTTTTACCTTTGCCCAGCGACATCAGGAATTCCAAGTGATATGCGACATTAATATTATGTGGTGTGTTGATACTCGTCACAGAATGTCAGATTTAAAAATAAAACCTAGGTTAATATCAGCATCTTCCTTTCTAGCTACTTCATCAATCATGATACTTATTTTTTTCGATTAAAAGGGGAAAGTTTTGTAACTGAGAAATCCGTTCTAGTTCCAGTCAAGATAGTGCTGTAGTCGTTGTATAGTAGAAGTGTAATGATTCACTACCTATATGTTTCTTTCATTATTATTTTCATAGACGCTTTCATACTTCATTATTCAGTACTTGAATTTTTATGAGTGAAGCTAGTTAAGTGTTATTATTTTCTTTCCAAGAAAAACAAAATTATGTAAGATACATTTCTACTCACATTTTTACCGATAAATATAAGAAAACTTTTATTTTTTTCCTACGTCTGAATTTTCTTCCTCACACTTACATACTCAGTGATTTTTCTTATTTTGGCTTAAATATAGGTATTCAAAAACTATTTTATAGAACTACGTTGGAAAAATGCTTACTCAACTTATACTATTTTTTATTTAAAAGAACGTTTAGCTACCGTAAGAAAGTTTCAACTTTGCAGACGCAAAAAAAATATCGGCTTGGGTTTAAGTAGCCAGCAGCAATTACCCTCTTAGTAATTAGGCAGATATTTATGTAAAGCCAAGTATTGAAAATGGCTAACGAGGCATAAAAATAACTTTTTCATTACAAAATTGAGTGAGCGCGTCGGAATTTCGCCAGGTCTATTGTTTACCAACCGGATTTCTAACTTGATTAACGAATTAATTACCTGAGTAATTCCATTGGTCCTGCGGAATTAACTTGAAATAGTGTCAGGAGTAATATTTAACTGAGACTCGGGTAAATATTAATAAATCGAGAACTTATATTTGTTGGGGTTTAGGAAAGCCGTAACGAGATTGGTGCGGCTATTGAGTTAGCACACTTGATGAAGTACCTAATACGTTATTTATTTGTATATGGCAGGCCCGAAGGCACCTAAGAAGCCGATTCCTGCCGGCTTACCTTTGAGAACAAGGCAATGTACGTAGTGTCTAGTGTCTACTGTAGTCAATTAGTAAATTATGTACACATCTGTGGTTATCACAATAAAGTACAGGCATTAAATAAATCGGATTGAAAAAAAAAAATTATACCAACATTTTTCATGTCAACAAAGAAAGCTACATGTGGCGCCAAAAGCCGGAGCTCGGGTGTCAGAATTCAGAACTAAATTCGTATGGACGCGGACACGTGACTTCGCGGCTATCAGCAGCGTTTTGTAGGGACTAGGTAAGCCGAAGTTTATCGAGTTACGACAGTGTTTGTATGTATAGAAAGTTAAATTATAACCACTTCCCGACGTCGGATTGAGCTGAAATTTTCCACACACCTTTGTTTCTAAAATTAATACATTCTTATGACAAACATAACTTAATCTTGCAGTCAGGGTCGTCTCCTCACGAGGGAACTCCTCAACGTTTAATAGCACAGACACGAAACTTTGCATACAGGTTCATATTTGGTGGAAAATCACAATTTGTATCATGAACTCATCCTAGCGCCAGGATCGTCTCCTCACGAGGGAACTCCTCAACGTTTAATAGCACAGACATGAAATTTTGCATACGAGTTCATATTTGATGGATAATCACGATTTGTATCATGAACTCATCCTGCAGCCAGGATTGTCTTCGCACGAGGGAACTCCTCGACGGTTAATAGCACAGACAAGAAAATTTGTATGCACGTTCATATTTGATGGATAAACATGAATTCTATCATGATCTCATCCTGCAGCCAGGATCGTCTGCTCACGAAGGAACTCCTCAACATTAATTAGCACAGACACGTAACGTTGCATACTAGCTCATATTTGATGGATAATCACGATTTGTATCATGAACTCATCCTACCGCCAGGATCTCCTCACGAGGGAACTCCTCAGCGGTTAATAGCACGGATATGAAACTTTGTAAATTTACGCGTTCACTTTTTATGAATAAACATAATACCTGAAGCTTGTCGCGTGAATGGTAAATGCTATAAAAACTAAACGCGACAAGCTTTTGTGAAAATTATCCTACATCGGTTTAATTTTTTCTAAGATTTATTTTCTTCTTTTCGGTTCATATTCATAAAAGCTTGTTTCAAAAAGGTTTTTATATTATATTTTTATTCTTTTTTATACAGTGTTTTATGTAGTTCTTGTGCATTTAATCATTCCATTACATAAGTTATGAAAAATAGATCAAGTTGGATCCTTCGAAAATTTTTGGTACTTTTATCATGGGTGACATTTTATTGGTTTTCGAGGTTGCTGATAAAGACACCAAAATTAAAAATAGCGCCGACGCGTGACGTAAGTTTCTGTTTTTTTCGTCATGGGTGTCATTTTCGAGGTTTTCGGGTTGGCTGATAATTAAAACGAAAAAAATTAAAATTCTCATTTTTTTCTTCGGCTTCCCCTTTCAATATTTTCACCCTTCGCCACTGGTATATGGTAGTGATATATTAGGCCTGTTTGTATGATATTCTACAAAACATAAATTGATTGAATCAAAACTATGCGTAAGTACTTAAAGAATACGCTGAAAGAAACGTAGAGTTTTATTTCAGAATAATTTGATGGAACTGAATACAACCTGAGACAACGTATTTTGAATATCTTAGTGGTTGTAGGAGCATCTACCTAAACAAATAGCGCCAGTAATCATAATTATTTTCCAGGACTAAAAGCTGGTAGGCAAACGACGGAGACGAAAAGAAAATGAAGTAAAATTTCTTCACGAATTCACATCTTCAGAACGCAAACAGAGTCGACAATGATTAATAAACAAGGCGTTTAAGTCAAAACAAAGTGACAGCGAAAATTCGGCCTTAACTTTTATTAAGAAGTTGGTGTACATCAGCGCTCGTCCATCCCTATTTGTTGAGGGTAGATCAGACCTGAAAACTCTGTAAGAAGTTATTAGCGAAGGCAATTTCCAGAAGCCATTACTCATTTCTGGTAACAAACAGGCTTGGAGGCGGCCTGGAGGCTTCCTCGCAGTGTAATTGTGGAAACACGAGCTCGGGAATATTAAGTGACGACGTCACAGGGAAGTGGTTTCACGTACGTTCACCGCTGTAATTGAACTGAAGCTGAAGCCTAATCTTGTCTTCTCAAAATAGGTTCCATGTAACTTAGGACGTATTATTACAGTTCCCTGAATTTACACAAACTGTGTTGAAGGGCGGGCATATGCGTAAATTGTGTTTACTTGTGGGAACTCTGTTTTACTTTCATTGCTATGGAGCCCTTTGAAAATGATATTTAACATAGGATGAAAAACGAAAAACCCGTTAATGTATCATATAACAAAGGTCAACATACATAAAAACCGGCCAACTGCGTGTTGGACTCGCGCACGAAGGGTTCCGTACCATTATTTATACAACGAGCAAAAAAATCACTTTTTTGTATGGGAACCCCCCTTAAATTTTATTTTATTCTGTTTCTAGTATTTGTTGTTATAGCATCAACAGAAATACATAATCTGTGAAAGTTTCAACTGGCTAACTATCACGGTTCATGAGATACAGCCTGGTGACAGACGGGCGGACGGACGGACAGCGAAGTCTCAGTAATAGGGTCCCGTTTGACCCTTTGGGCACGGAACCCAAAAATGTACTTACACATAAAAGAACCGTACCGATCAACAAGGATTCATCAATTTGTGAGAAAGAAAACTTTTACTGTCTTTCGTCTAATGAAAAGTTCTTGGGATTGCTGAAACTTTCGGATGGTCAATATCTAGTTTGAAAAACACAATTAAACTTGTGGTCAGTTCGACAGTTGTTAGAGGGTATTCCGTTTATGTTGATACGTTTTGGCAAATTCAAATCTTTGAATTAGCATTTTACATACTTCTTCCAAAACGAGAACTGAAATGTTTAAAACAATGTCGAATTGACGCTCACCTTTAATTGATAGATTATCTATTCTTCTAGACCCATATTTTAAATATAATATTTACATTTTTATTGGGTACCCATTTCATTGGGAGGATTCGTAATAATAATGATTCAAGTAAGTAGGTCCTATGTGATTAGCTTTTACGCTAAATACTAAAGACATGTAAGTACAGGGTTCGCTGTTCTCATTCTGCCGAGGTCATCAACTAAATGAGTTGCGACTCTCTAATAAAGGCTAGGTACCAAGTCATGAAACTCAACCCAAATCGAAATTATAATGTAAAAGCTAAGGTAACATGTGGTTAGCCAGACAACGTTTAGGTACACTGTCTACGACCACCTAGTTAGACGATGTTTTCACTCTGGTCATTAATTACAAAATTAATTTATAGGTCTACTACCTCTAATAGAGGTACCGCCGGTAATAGAGCTTCAAAATTTCGGTCTACTTTCAACCTTGATAATCGTTACGATATTTACGTTACAGTTTAATTAATTAATTTTGGAAACTTACTAAAGAATAATTTGAATAATCTACAAATAAACTGGGTCTCGTTATAAAAGTTAGGTGGGATAAAGCGTCCGCGGGGGCTGTTCATTTCTATATTAAAATTTTAATAGGACTCAGAATCCAGAGCTTTTGAGATTAGATGGCGGTGTACGGTGCGCAGGTTTAACCACGATGATGAAGGTACGCTCGGTGACACAACGCTTACCCGAACGAAAAATATATTTATGGTCAATTTTCCGAGATTTGCTTTTAATTAAGTTCGGGGATTTTATAAAATTTTGGTCTACGTTATCGTTTTTGTATCGTTTTAGGAAAATATTTAAGTAACTTACTTACTTTATTTAAAATTAGAAACAGTCAGCCTTTATCCGCCGGAATAAAGGATAGAAAAAGCAAACAACTATGCGATTCTATTAAAAAAATTGTCATCCCAATTTGCCTCTAAATTGAGCACACATTTCACCGTTGAGTGCTGTGCTCGTACCAGTTCGTACAGACATCCACCTGTCCATATTAACACAATTTGAGTTTGACAGCGGCTTTATTTCGTAGCAGTAAGGGCAATTTTCGTAGATCGGCTGCTGGTGCGGTTGACCGTACCAGCTCGTACACTTGGGCAGGCCACAAATCACATGGTCTTCAGCTTTATGTTCCATTTAGAGCCGGCCTGCGCAGCCGGCCACGCTACGTTTATTTCCGCTCTATAACACTCTGTTACATTATTAATTCCTAACTAACTGCAGTTGTTTGTAAACATTTAGCTTAAGTAATATTGCACGATCGTACTCGTAAATATCGTTTCGTAACTTTTCAATTATTATGTCTACACTATCTTCACGTACTGCTGAGAGACCAAAAAGACTTGCTCTTACATAAATGTGATTACTTAGATCTTATCTAAACTCAAGGTAAATAAATTCGTGGACTTCGTGTAGCGCCAAAAAACAGACCGTTTCATAAACGGGCCAGTACGGTATCATGCGTAAATCCGGTTGTAAACAAGTCACGTAGTAGTGTTAACAGCTAAACTCTAAATTTTGGTGTGGTGTGTCCACGTCCACGCCTGTCGCATTTCATGCTGTGCACACAATACGCACTGCGTTGCGTTACTATTACCATATTAAAATATGCAAAACGTATTACGACCGAAAAAGTTGTAATTCTAGTATAAACAGAGTGTGGTTGAAACGTTTGTATGAGCCAATAGTTTATGATCCGTGTGTTACAAACACGAAATGTTTCATTGTAACATTAATATTAGCTGATCTGTGAAAAAATATACCACCAAAATCAGTTCTCAATGTGCGAAAAAAGCGAAGCGTGGCTCTAGCGTTTAATTTGATTAAAAAACATAAAATATTCCTCCCTGCCATACCTAATATATTCAGGTGTGTGTTTGACAAACATCACAACATGATTTAGGATTTCAGTAAACACGCGTGCCCAGTCTACCAGTTTATTTAACGAAAAATCAATAATCACATGTCTGACGGTTTTCACGCTTATTTATATAAAATGTACAACGTATTTTGTGGTTGGATGTGCCGCATTACATTAATCTCTTTGATGTTACCTGTGAAGCGTAATTTAAATTTAAACACCTTTCTGTACTTTTGTCTCCGTTTGTGGCGACTCTCGTTGCGACCCGATGGTTTGCTCCAATTTCAAGCTTCAATGCGGCTGAATGCGTGGGTACCTTAACATCACGACGTCTTATGTAACTAAATCTGCAGCCACAGCATTTTGTTTACACATTTCGTACATTGAAGTTTCATCATTTTTGTGTTTAAAGTGAACACAAACAATGCTATAGAACTAGGTATTTTCTTTAGTTGGATTCAAGGAATTTGGTTGTGTATACCTGCTTCATAATGATTCTAGCAATACGTATAAATTGAATTTGGCTTTAGAGTATCAGATTTATTTCAGCAGTAATTTTAACTACTAATTTATCAAAACAAAATGTATAAAAATACATAATGATACACGTTGGTGGGTCGTCAACTCGTCACGCCACATTTTCTAACCGTGGGCAAAGAAAGAAAATGCGAGGGGAGGCAGAAAGCTAATTTAAATACACCAGGCAGAGGTAAATTCCTTTTACGCTACGTATTTCTTGAGGGTTAAAACCTCATCTTGGGTGGATCGTCTCCGTCAAACTATGACGTCCGCCTTTAATACGGAGTCAATCGACCGCGCGTACAGGATTTTCCCTCTATACAAATGGAATTATCTGACATCCGTGTACGATATACGAAGACTATAATTTGTACGAGTATATCTATGTCTATCTTAGTAAGAAAGCAAAAGGTTCGCTTCTTATATGATTGATTTATCTTTTACTTTATCAGAGACGACAGGAAACTATGTTAGTAAAACCTTCGAACTTCTTTCATTTTACCGCAAACTGAAACAATAGATTTTTTTTACAGATCGTTAGGAGAAAGATTAAAATATACGAGGAACAAATAAAAAAAGTAACATTATGGTTTGCAAAAATCTGTGGCAACGTTGTGGTGAATAATTTGAAACGACAGACTAGATTAGTATGTGCAAAGCGGTGGAACAGTTTGTTAGCATCTGGATACAGACCCCAGTACACGGCGCGTCACGTCCCGAGTGCAACAACATCAGATAAAATCTAGCGGATTTCACACTTCGCAACGAAAATTAAAACGAACTTTGTTATCTGAAGTTTAATCTCGCGTCGTGTTTTTCTCGCCCATTATGATAAATTAGCGTGTAAACAAATAAGTTGACTTTTACTCGTTGGGCAAATTAGAAAGCAAAGTTTAATTTAGGATAATGGAGTCTTTATAGAAATGCTTTTAACGACTTGATGGATTTTATGTGTTTAACTGTTATATCCTTGCTTTTGTAACATTTAATAAGGCACGTTCCAGAAGTCGAAACAATCACCAAATTAGTTTATAGATCCATAACTATTAGTAATAACTATTTAAGTACCTAAAACTACTTAGATAAGTAGGTTTTCCTTTCTAGGTCGAGGACTAACTATTTATCGCACAAGTTAAAGTCTAATAGAGTAGGTACCATTACTTGTTGTCATAGACGCAGGTGTTACGAAACATTATTCTAATTACTAAAGTCGAGCCAACTTTGTGATAGAGTATTTCGAGCCACGCTACGAGTAATTGATCGGGAAAGTGTTGTTTGTTTCTAAACGGAAAATGCTATTCTATTTCTTAATGAAAAGGTGTTTCTGAATGAGGAAAATTGGCTTTTAACGTGATGATTTTCAACCTCCAATAAAATTCTTAAATTGTCACATTTTAGTTCTACCCTTGTTAACAACATTTTCGAATTTAAATTCGATTCGAAAATAAGTTGTGGAGAACCGAATACCTATCCAGTATACAAAACTTTACCGAGCGTAACGTTTATGCCAGTCGATCCTCCCGTTGAGTTAAGTGGTGGTTATTCTTAGCCCGACGTTGCTGGACCGGTCCAGTCCGTGATTCCAGCACAGCCGTGACGCGGCCATAACATTATGTGATCATTGCAATTCGTGATGTGGACCGCAGCCGTACAATTGGACCGTAATACGATTAAAATGGAGTTTCGGTGTAACGGCAAGCTATGCGTGTCGTTACTTCAAATTATTCTATTAACTGGCTCTGGTTAAAACGGTTTCAATGTCTCACTGAAAGTGTTTTGTGGCCTAGGTATGATTGTGGTTTTAAAAATCAACGGTAAAATTTTTAACAGCAATAAGTGCTTACCTATTAAAATCGTGCACGTAAAGTATTCTAAACTAAAAGCTTAAAAGTTTCCGAACGTTATTTATTTAGTTTAAGTTCACAAAAAAAAACAAGCAATATCTATGAATATGAAAGACTCAAACTAGCACGCAGCAATCAAAAACCATACTCTAGGTACTAACAATTCAAATTGACATCACTCACGACTGCGCCGAACAGCCGAAGAATAAAGTTGTTAACATCAATTGCAATCGGTTGTATCCTACTTGTCCCTCTTCCTATTTGAATAGATTGACAACCAATCATTTCGTTAACAAAACGAAACATAAAAGCCAGTTCCTGTTGTGAAAAACATGGCGTGCAATGAGGATTTCCTTAGGTATTCATGCACGCATTTAGGCACGACATTGGTATGTAGAGATGAGGTTCCTATCGCTACGATGCACTATTATTAAATATACCTTTTCCCTAGCATTTGGTCTAAAAGCTAGCCTTTTCTTTTACTAACTATAATCATTAACTATGCAA
The DNA here is from genome assembly GCA_949152445.1 of Cerastis rubricosa. Taxonomy (NCBI): domain Eukaryota; kingdom Metazoa; phylum Arthropoda; class Insecta; order Lepidoptera; family Noctuidae; genus Cerastis; species Cerastis rubricosa. The sequence goes on from OX424532.1 coordinate 6,174,079, forward strand.
AATAACGTTTCGTGGATGGAGATCAGATATTTCAGCACTCGAATTTGAATTTCTGGCGTTATAGTCACAAATATTTAATTTTGTAGAACAGCAGTGTCAGCTTGACTTTAGTTTTAAAGAAAAGCTTTCAAAAGCACATTTGTCCGCAATTAGCTGTGTCTTGCAGCTCTATCCTCGTAGTTGGTTTTAATTTTCCGGACTGGAAGTTCCCTAGATCCTCCTTCAGGTAACTATCGAGCTAGCTCAACCGATCATCTATATTGGTTACTATGTAGGTCGTCAAGTGTACATGTATTAGGTCTCTAGGGTCGCTTTGTACACACTGATTAATCCTACGTAGCTACGATAACGAGACAAATTGACTATCATCGCCTACAAAACAAGGGCTAAAACAACACCTTACACAAAGAATCAAAATTACCTTAGATAAGTAAGAAACTAATTTACAGGGTCAAAGTAAAGTTCACAAACGTAACGGGTATCGATCGATATCTTAATTTGTTGAAAAAATAAAACGAGTCAAGTAGGTATAGTGCTAGCGGTCGTTTATCCCAACAAAACACCAAATAAGTAGGTATATATGAATTAGAAAATCTTCTTTCATATTTTATGGTGCTACTATCACTCCTGTGGAGTTTCGCTAACTATTTTAATTTGATCGTTTGGTTTTCAAACCTAAAAAATCAGAAAACCGTTGAAATTATAGCTCCAGTACTTAAAGGATATGAAATTAACTGTACCATAGTAATAAATATTACCTACTATGGACCGTCCCTCCATATTGTCTTTCTTTAATACGACTGTGAGGTCCATCAATAATGCCTAGAGCCTGGACGTAACTCAAATAATATTGGAGCGGCCTAAAGAGGCCTGATGCCTTGAGAGGCAAACAGTATTGATAGACACGCTACTCTTATGAGACTCTTTATTTACTGCGCGATACTCTTCAGGGAATGGTAAGAGGGAAGTGGAAGTAGTGCGCCGCTTTGTTGTTTATTGACATGATCAAGGAGTATACACTATAGAGGAAGTATTCAATAGCACGCATATGGCGGTGTTAGGAGGTCTGCAATGAGTTTTGAAGCACTCTTTTGTTAATATAAGCTACATTACAGTGTGTTACGTAGATGTATTGTTTAAAAACTAGTTATAGTAACCTCGATCCTATAATAGTTTGCAGTAACAGTAACCTATAACCATTTACATAATATGGCTGTAATTGAAATAGATAATTAATGCTCTCGCCCCCAATAATTGCCCAAACATTAACGTTTTAGTTAGTCAGTCCAATTCAGAATGTGTTCATGAATAGTTTCAGATAACAGTTATTTAGTTGGATCAACAAATTGAGTGCAGCGAATCAACTTTGTGACCGTCGCTTATCATAGAGCGGTATCATTGAACATACGCGATCGTCACCAGAGATAATCTAGAATCGTCGGCGTAAAGGGCAAGTTACACTATATTGGCGGAGGAACGGTTTAATTAAGGGAATGGAGCGGCCACGGTTGATGTGCACGCTCGCCGTACACAACTTACAAATGGATTAGTCTGAAACACGTTCAATTAACTTATCTGAGGCGATGAACTGCTACCGAGCGCGAGCTTCCTTTCAACTTCTGGATTGAGTGGACACTATATTTTGTGGGGTTGCTGTGATTTTCAATAGAAACGCTAATTTGCGTGAATACGTGACTTCGTTTTCACTGAAGGTAATGTACTCTACGCAGTCTCTTATACTATATATGTTCTTGTCAATTTAAATATGTCCATAAAGCAGACGCAAAAACGTACGAGTAGGATCCGGAAAATGTTTCGTTTAAGGATTAGTTAACTGAACTAAATTTTTTCATCATCTTTATATGTATTTCAGATGGCGAAATAGATCGTAGTGTTAAGCACAGAATAAACATTGGATGGATGAAATGGCGGCAGGTCACGGGAACTATCTGCGACTCCCGCATTCCCCTTAAACTTAAGGGGAAGATTTATAAAACAATGGTTAGACCTGCTGTCTTGTATGGATCAGAATGTTGGGCCACAAAAGTGATGAATGAAAGGCATTTGAATGTGGCTGAGATGAGAATGCTGAGGGGGATGTGTGGTGTTACGCGAATGGATAGAATAAGGAATGAGTACATTAGAGGAAGTCTGAAAGTGGCGCCGGTGACTGAAAAGATGCGTGGTAATCGGTTGTCGTGGTATGGGCATGCGATGCGGAGGAATGAGGAAAATGTCGTGAGGAAAGTTTTGAGGATGAATGTGGATGGGTATAAGGGTAGAGGAAGACCAAAGAAACGATAAATGGACTGTGTGAAGGATGATATGGCAAGAAAGGAGGTATGTCATGAGATGACAAGTAATAGAGAAGTATGGAAGAAGAGGACCTGCTGCGCCGAACCCAAATAAATTGGGATAAGGGCAAGAGAATGATGATGATGATATAAGTATTTCAGTTAAAGACACACTGAATTGTAAACAAACATAAGTCCGATCAGTATTCAGTCTTCATAACAATATTTAACTAATACATACATTCAAATAGCTTTCAATGTTAAGCTCGTGTCCGTAGCATTTGCCAAACAACTCGTATCCCGGTATTACGAACGTCCTAATACACACAGATATAATGGCATGCCCTAATGCTCATTTAATTGGATGTGAGCTGCCATTACTCATGTACAATAGCCACCCGCTTTGAGCACGACATACACATGGAGATGTATTAATGATTAATTTCCAGTCATATGCTAAGTTGTGTATTAACCCTCCGTAATTTTGATATAGGCAGGATTTAGAAGCTAATAGAGGAACTGTAAGATTCAGGGTAGATTCGAAGATCTTGTTTATTTATAGCACGACGGAATATTTAGGTACAATGTGTACATTAACACAATTTGTTGCCTTTGTATTCAGAATTTCAAAGAGATAGTTTGATTTGTTTGCTTACAGTAAACACATTTTATTGAGTTTGTTCATAAAAAGAAAGACTAAAAGAAGAGCGTGAATCATTCCACTATACTTAATAAATGAAAAGATGTAGAGTTTTATATTTTTTTATTTATTTGAACATTCATGTGCTCTGTACAACTGTTCAGACAAACTTTTTCTCAAGTGAAATAAGTATCTACTTGCTTGAAGCTAAAAGTTTTACTTAAGCTATAAAACCTGGGTCCTGGCTAATTTTTAACGTACGGAATTAGGCGCAGTTTGCCGAGTGCCAAACTCTTAACGTCGTAAACTTCAGCTTATATTTTTTATCTCACTTCAAAAGCTAAAAGAATTTCCAAGAATTTTACTTTAGCAAGCCATTTAAAGTTTTCTTGAGGTAGGAAAGTATTTTTAGTCTAAATTGCGGTTTATAATCGACTCTGGTGAGTGTTGGTAAAAGGATATGTTTTTATAGAGTCACGAAATTAATTATTATTTAAAAAAAATCTCTTTGTGATTATTAAAGTAACAACAAAACACGTTTTAATAGCAGGTTCCACAGTTACGCGTAATTTGTCTATCAACAGAAAACAACCATTAAAATCGTAATTTACGGTACTAATATAAACACACAAGAGATTAACGGTCCACAAAAAAGTCCACATGGCAATGATGATGTCACATAACTCTTAAGACATTGGCCTCGGAGAAAAAAAAATATTGAGTAGATTTTTACGATACAATCTAACATTGAGTAATCGATCAGCTCTGGAAATCACTTAGCCGTCATGAGTCATTAGTCAACCTGCCTAGTCACACATCTACTTCACCGGTTTAATGAATTTCGTGACATACAATTTGCTCCACTTTGGTTTTGGAGTTCCGTGCTTTCATGCTAGCGACAAACGTGTATTTTTGGAGTATTTTAGTGAAGTAGGAACTAGTAGGCAAGATATTGCCGTGAGGAAACGGATACCGGCAAATCCTAGATGCTGCCACTTCCGGTTTAAGGCCAAACCAATAGTGCTGTACGATTACTTTTTTGAACTACAAATGGTAATTGGTTTTCCAAATCATCAAATCCAATGGCTGGGTGAAAGTTGCTTGAATGACTATTGAGTATCTGTACGACGGGCACTCCCTTAAAAAATGCCCCTTGCAGATAAACACAGAGTTTCAGTTGTGATTTGTTTCACTTACTTGTTATGAGCATGGAAGGACAGTCGCAAAGGCGGTGGCGGGGGCTCGGGCGGCGGAAGCGCGGCGCGTTTCAGCCGATGTGTGCCCACATGCGCGTACGCCGCCGGCTGCCAGTGCCGCATGAATGGGGACAGCGACAACCCTGGAACAAGGAGATCACAGCTCAGAAAGGCGATTAAAGTGTCAAACATCAGAAGACAGAGTGGTCTGGAAGCAGCTTGTCAGCGACTCCCTCAAAGCCTTTCAAGATGGGATCGACCTTCAGGAAATAAGAAGCGAAAGCCATAGTTTTTTTTTTAATATGAAATATCATCAACCCTGACCGCAGCCAATTTTTATAAAACATCAGAACTTGTCTAATTCCAAGATTCAAGCCAACGCTTTTAGAGTTTGTGTTGGAGACAAAGCTTGTTATTTCCATACGACAGCTAGAAAAAGTTCTGTAATCTTCGAACAAATAGCTATAAAGAATGCAGAATGATTGAATTCAAAAGCTCACACAGTTCTCTCTCTTCACTCTGACCATGTGTTTGTTCACTTCTGAACAAATACATGTGAGTTAATGTTTGTAGTTGATGTGTATTTGGTTTAGTCCCAAATTAAATATAGTTATAGATGTTTCAGCTAGACAATGACCCGCAACTATGGGTTAAAGACATGGGTTACAGACGGTCAAATGTATGTCTAACACAATAAACCAAATAATATGTAGATTCTATTGTTGACCCTTCGTAAGCCTTATCTTTAAAATAATTCAGTATTCTAGTTAGGTATTTAGAGAATGGCCTTTCAGAAACATTATCATATTTAAAATTATACTAGGTACCAAAACGAATTTCCAATTTTAAAGTTAACTGTTTCAATAATAAAGGTTGTCCACCGACACACGCACTTGATAATAAATTCATCGCCAACATGACAGGTGTAATGAACATTTACATAAAAGTATCGTTAAAACGCAGCCCTGTAAAGGATTTTTAATTAAAATTTTCCAACCGATACATTTCTGATAAATCTAAAATGTTTTAATTAAAATGCCGTCAATCACTATGATGATTGAAAGCATTTTAATTGAAAGTGTTGTTGTAAATTTTCTTTCTATAAGCAAAATGGTTTAGTAAACGAATGAAAATGTTTGAAGGTATTATTGAAGTTCATACTCTGGTTTCCTAATCTGATATGATTTCTGATGGAAAACCATAAAAAAACACAATAAACCTATCCCGTAAAACATACGAATAAATCCTCTTTTCTTTTTAGGTATGACAGCGAACCAAGGATACATATACACAAAATAAATCTAAATCTAATACAGATTAATCGAAGGACACAAATTAATACCAAGACGTGCACACTTTAACAAGATCGCTATCAGATATCTAACGCTGCAATTTATCACTCCAAACGGAAATATGAGTCTCACCACCGACGTAATTGGAAAATCAAGTGCAATATATTTCCTAACCCGGCTTCCCCCGGGATTTTCCTAGGATTTACACGCGTCTAGGATTCAGAAGTTAGCCTAGATTAGCACTGGCAGGATCGGAACGGGATTTATTGGGACTGTGTGCTAGCTACACTACGTATGTCCGACAGATGAAACTAAACTATTGTATTTGAATTATGACTTTATGAGTTCTGTTGTGGGTAGGTAGGTTCCATATTCAGAAAGTGAGATTTTTAGTTTCTTAGTTGTGTTTAAATAAAGGCTAAGTATTTCAACGTTTCCAAATTCTCTGCACGTAGAATCCAGACTTTTTGACAGTTTGTATAAATAGATTGTTCTAGATGTAATTTTTGGCGATTTGCAACGCTAAAGTAGCAGGAATAGAAAACTAGAAAAGAATATAGAAAGTATATTTAAATAATATGAAGGCAGTTTGAAAATATTGGCAAATGTAATGCACTCGTATACCAGCCTCGTGGTGAATGCAAAGTATATAATTTTTCGCGCCATTTGCCGATGAGCGCGGGACGTGCACTAGATGGCGCCGGCGCGAGGGGACGTGACTCCACCTTTGCTGACTACCCAACACTGTAACACAGTATGCCAAACTTCACCCAAGTATGTACAACTTACCTAATTTCCAAGTCCTTTATTTGTTTCCGAATGAAGTCAGCCAAACTGTTCACAGACCCAAATAAACAGGAATTCTTTACTGCGTTTCGGATGAAAATTTTCAAGTTTCTGTAAAATTAGCAGTCCGTGCATACTGCCGGTTCTCGATAGAGCCAATAAGATGGATCTTGGATGTAAATAGAGTTTGAGTTTGTTTAATTTCCAGTCGTCCAGTTCCTTTAAAGGATCTTTTCTTCACACTTTCCGATTTCGGGGACGCAAACATTCTTCGGAAAGAGGACAGGGTCATTTCAGGCTCACAAACGTCTCCTTCCCTCCATTGACGTTTTTGTGTAAGGAAATTGTTTACATACAGGGCCTTTTCATTTCGTTGACAAAGATGAAGAAATGTTTTATATTCAAGACGTATTTTATTTGCTAATAAACATAGTAAAAGTTGAATCGTGATTTATGATATGACATTGAAGTTTCATTCGAAGCATTGTATTCAAAGTTGTTCGATTCATAACTGCGACGTGTAGTAATCAAACGTTACATATTAAAACTTTCTCTTATCTTTTGTATCTTTGAGCTATTGTCAAGTCAAAATACCAGTCGGCATAGTTAAGATATGCACACGTAGGTCTGTGTGGTGTGATAAAGCGATGGTATTAGTAGGTACTTCTCACATTCACATCGATTTATGATCGAGTATTTCATTAAAGGGGTTTCATTTAACTAAGCATTGCTGAAACATTTCTTGTTATAACCAACAGTTGGTTGAACTAAATGGAAACAGCAAATAATTTCAAACTCCTCACAAACAATATTCCACGAAGCCTATCAGAATTTTAGTTAACGAAAATTCATTAAGCATGTCAATCTTCCGTTCCATAAATTCACGATAGCGCAAGTGTACCTACTAAACTTTTGACAATAGGGGAAAACTGGGAAATTCCACCATTCCATGGCAACCGTGCTTTGCATTCACACTTATTTTATAGCAGAATAAATATTGCAAAGCTCTGCAGGTGAACACAGCGTGGATGAAACAAGCACTTTACGTTATGTGAACATGTTGGTTTACTTTATAGGGATTCAGTTTACATATCCGCAAGGTAATAAATGTTTTAATTGAAATATTGCACTTAACGTTCGAAAAATAACCCCTACCGTACTATTAAAATATCTGTTTTATATTTTTTATTAACGTGCCGTTGGTCATGCCTTTATGAACAGGCTCTATTTTCAATTAACTTTCAAGCGTTAATATGGGAATGTTCATATTAATATTGTTTACGATGTTGTATAAATGATTGATAAAAATACCTAATTTGACGATACAAGAAATGTATTTTTTTAATCATAATAAAACCCATTTACGTACGTGTAAAAATTATAAATATCATTAAAGAACCTAACATATTCGTATTTGTACCTACAATTTGTAGGTTGCATAGACTCGGATGTTGAGCTTTATTAATAGTGACCACGGTCGCCGCCACGACAAAGAGTACTACAGTGAGGCTTCTTTTGAAATCTCGCCGTTTTGTGGAGAATTACCTTTATTAGAGCTGAATAAAATCAATAGCGTCTCCCTCTGGCGTGCCTTAATGAAGGCCGCTTGAATGCTTATTGGCTTCGCTCAGTCCAAGAAAGGTTTAATGGAAAATCGGATTCTGCGCCGGCAGCCTGCCGTGATCCAGATTACTGCCAGTGATTAATACAAGCTGCGGCCCTCATATCTCCGGACTGTCAGGAGCAGATGAAAAATGCGTCCGCATCAAGTATCAAAGGGTTGATCTGGCAGCAGATGACTTTGTAACCGGCCTTTGTTAACAGCCGTTTGTTGTCGAACATTATATAGCTGTCATTTTTCACTTTGATTGTTTAGAGCTCAAAATATATAGAGTATTACTTTGACCGTTTTCTCTTCATTTTGGAAGCATGGTTTCTTTCTGTGAGTAATGTTTTTTTGAGACAGCCTTAAATTGTTATCTTGGTTTTGTTCATTGTTATTTATGAGGCAAAGCCTTTATCTTTACAACAATAATCCTTTGCTATTAAGTTTGGTGGCATGTCATAGTTAATTTTATTAAGACAGAAGACTTCTAACTGTTTTTGATGCTCGTAAAATATTAAAAATCGATCGTCAACTGTAACTATATTACTTCAACGTTCAGTGACAAAGGATCACTCCAACAAACTTCTAAAAGAAAAAATATTTTTAATGTCATTTATTCATTTGCGAATTTATCGGTCTGGCGATTCTGTCTCGCATTGATTTGAATAATCTTTATCGAAAAAAGAGGACTTTCTCAAACGTTAGTAATCATGAATTTTAAGTACTGAAGCTTTTCAAAAGAATATACGAAGGTTTCTTTTACTGTGACTCGTAAACGACCTGTCAGTTCATTGGTTCCCCTATTTCAGTTGAATACAAGTGTTTTGTTGCCGCGGTGAGCGGTATAAGAGTAAAGGAGATCTTATTAGGGTAGCGGTAGTGCATCAGGGTTGCTACGGTTACAAATAATGGATTTTTCATTAGATGCTGAATGCAGTACTTGCCAATAGAAATAACACGCGAGGGGCGGAACTATGGAGCACTGGATTTCAATACACCTCTTATTGAAGAGCATGTGTAAATCTTATCATCCCCCAGGCCTCTGAAAACGAATTTTATTGAAGAAAAAAAATGTTATATAAATTCTGTTACTTAACTGAAACATGATATTTTTTGCTGTTAACTCAATTGCTTTTCTGAAAGCAATAACGGGTGTATTTAAAGCAATTAATTTCCTTTCCTTCCTGCTGTAACAAATTTTTAAATGAAGGTTTTAAAACAAAATTGACGAGCGCTGTATCAAGTTTAAAAAACACGCAGAATATTTAAAATACGATATTTATAAGTAAATCGTGGAGTAAGGCCTTTGTAAATTACAGAGTAAGTAATAAAGTATTAATGATGGCGATAGGCCGAATTTATTACTAATTGAATTACGGTAGCGTTTATGAATATCGTACTTTATATTAATTTTATTCAATCCTCGAATAACTATGAAAATTACGTTGTAACTTGTAATGATGGTGAACCTCTAATTTATTGATGTCTACGCTGATTAAGTTCATTAACAGTTTAACAAACTTCTCTATCTTGGATTTACGAGTATTTAGGTAAAATATGTCAACCTCACGTACGCCCACTAATCCTATTTTAATCCTGGGATTGTTTTTATTTAAGAGTATATAAGCAGGTTCTGTAAGCGGAAACTGTATTCTTAGGCCTTACTATCGATTCAAAACTGCAGTGGGGCGCGCACATTAGAACTCTTTCGGGGAGGTTAAGCTCAGCTGCCTATGCAGTTAGGAAAATAAGGCAGTTAACTGATGTAGCCACAGCTAGGTTAGTATACTACGCTTATTTCCACAGTATTATGTCTTATGCAATTCTGCTGAGGGAATCGGCAGCAGACGTTGATTCCATTTTCATATTACAAAAGAGTGCAGTCCGCGCGATCTATAAAATGGGTTCTCGCAAGCTCCTCAGAGCAAAATTTAAAGAGATCGATATACTGACTCTGCCTTCACTTATCTCTTAGATGTCCGCCAAAACCGAGGGCTTTTCAAAATTAGAAGCGACTTCCTTAATGTAAATAAATACAAGCAGCAAACACGAAATTATAATACACAATTTTAACTTAACAAAAACTGGCCAAGTGCGAGTCGGACTCGCGCACGAAGGGTTTCGTACCATTATTTATAAAAAACGAGCAAAAATCAATTTTTTGTATGGGAGCCCCCCTTAAATATTTATTTCATTCTGTTTTTAGTATTTGTTGTTATAGCATCAATAGAAATACATAATCTGTGAAAAACTCACTAACTATCACGGTTCATGAGATACAGCCTGGTGGGAGACGGACGGACGAACGGACGGACGGACGGACACCGAAGTCTCAGTAATAGGGTCCCGTTTGACCCTTTGGGTACGGAATCCTAAAAACTAGCAAGTCATTTCTTAGAAACAGTATACGCTTTTATAATAAGTTGCCAAAGTCAGTTACAGAACTGACCGCTGGAAAGTTTAAAAATTACATCAAACGTGTCCTCATTAAAAAAAGCATATTACAAAATTAAGGACTACTGTGAAGATAAAGAAGTTTGGCTCTAGTTCCTTCTGCTCAGGCGGCTTCCCTGGTAGCTAAAATGTGTGGATGTCTATAACTATTTCCAATGTTATGTTTTCTATTCTTTTAATTCAGATGTTGTACAATAGTTTTCAAATCATTGCACCGTTCATTCGTTGTTCAGAATAGTTACAGCACTGATGACAACATTTGTGTCAATTATTTATTTAGTCTTTTTATAATCTTTTTATTTACCGATGGTTTGTGAATGTGTGGACAATGTAGGTCTTGTAGATTCCTAGATGCTTGTTTTCTTTTTATTTTGTTCTACGTTTTGTAATAAGGAACGACTTATAGTCGGGCCTACGCTCCCACACTTAAGTTCTAACGCAGTAACATACAAATATCGTAAAATAAAATGATTTTAAAAGAGTAACCATGGAGTTTGTTGCCGGTTCTTCTCCATAGGAAACGACCAACCCGAGCCGTGCACCTTTTGTTGACGTTTTATAAGTGCCCGTAGGCCTATGAGAAATCAAATTATTTAGATTTTGAAAAAAAAACCTCGCCCTTTTGACGAATCTTTTGGCATTTCTTAAATCGTGTATTGGTCTGCCAGCTAACACAAATAAATAATGTTTTTTTTTTAAAACATCGTGCAGCTTCTGTCATTTTCAAACAATTGACAGAGAACGACGTTTAAAACGCATTCAGTTATTTGCGGTGCAAGTGGTTCTAAGAATAGAAAATAGTTACACTAAACGTTTTGTTGCAAGAAAAACATTTCTATATTACAGTGATGCATTGTACTACAGTAAAGCAGCTATAAAACAATAATATTCCGAAGCTCTGTGATATATTGCGTCAAGAACTACGGCTCGTAGGCCCGATGAACTCTGGTATGTGAACTATTGCTAGCTCTTATCTTATCAGCGCTATTTCCTTTACTCGTATTTCCTTTCACGTTTAGCTTTTCAACTTATGGTTTATCTGTATTGCACAAATTTCCTAAGACTTCTAGGAAAAGAAAATCTATTTACCTTTGTATAAGGTGCTGTAAACGGCGGATCTTATAAGAAGCCTTCAACCAAACAACGCAAAAAATATTGCTGGGAATCGACTTTTTTGGGGTGAAGAATCAAGGTTTTATGCTAGGACTCCATGTCACACACTCATATTTTTCTGATGATGTATTCATTGAATAGTCCAGGGTTCATTGCGGTAAAATAAAGTAAAGGTTAAGGTTTAAAATAAAGTTATAACATTACTAGCACTTCGCCCGCGACTTTCTCCGCAAAAATTTTGATATAATATAGCCTCGGTAAAGATGTAGCTTTGAAATGGTGTAAGATTTTTTTAAATCGCGCGGGTAGTTTTTGAGTTAAATCGTAACAAACAAACAAACAATCAAATCTTTCCTCTTTATAATATTAGTTTAGAAAAACCGACACCCATTATAGTTTACGTAGTCATTATAACCTGTCTCAGCTATCTTTAGCATTCTTGCTCAAAAGATTTTCTGTAATATTTTCTTTCTTTCTTTGTGAATGTAAGAAAAACTTATAACTTTGTTTTTAGCACACACTACTACTACACTATTTAAATTGCATCTAGGAATTTAAATATGCAATTTGTTTAATAAATATATTATTTCGTGACACTTATTATTTAGGTATATGATATTCATTACGATCTACTAAACTTAAGTATACCTACCGTTTTTATTTCTCATTTAAAATGTAAAAGAAAATCTGTTTGACGCGTTCCTATATATAATAATCCGATCTCAAAAGAGAACTTTTATAAAGTGCTTTCTCATCTAATTTGTGTGTAGGCTTCTAAATCCAATTATTCTTGTCGTCATCATCTCCTTTAAGGAAAGGGGTGACTAACCTGGCTGTCGACAGCCGGGTGAGCAACCCGCGGCCCACGCGCTGCTGTGATCGTTAACCCATCAACCAGACGTGCCTATGATGCTGTTGAGACGTGATTAGTGTTGGCAATCATAGTGGCCCACGTTCGACCATTGTATGTTGGAGCCACACATTTGTGTCACATCTTTGCAATCTTTACTCTCTTCAATGCGAATAAGAATCAAAATGAGAGGTAAACGTATGTTTAGTTTATTTTTAGGGTTCCGTACCCAAAGGGTCAAACGGGACCCTATTACTGAGATTTGGCTGTCCGTCCGTCCTTCCGTCCGTCCTTCCGTCCGTCACCAGGCTGTATCTCATGAACCGTGATAGTTAGCCAGTTGAAATTTTCACAGATTATGTATTTCTGTTGATGCTATAACAACCAATACTAAAAATAGAATAAAATAAATATTTAAGTGGGCTCCCATACAAAAAAGGTATATTTTGCTCGTTTTTTAAAAATAATGGTACGGAACCCTTCGTGCGCGAGTCCGACTCGCACTTGGCCGGTTTTTTTCAATACCTACTTATTTGATTAACCCTGTTATCACCTAGGCCTAGACACTAGATATTGTACATGTTTATAGGACGTGTGTATACTTAGATAACTATAATTAGAATATACAAATATCAAAGAAGTAAAACGAGCAATTGCTGTCTTTTTGTCATTTAACAGTCGACGAAATTCTCAGTATAGAAAGAACTTATGCAGTAAGAATAATTGAGTATTACCTACATACGCCGTACTCGTAGAATCGGGCTGCGAGTTTCAAATTTCCCTGATGGCTTTTCGAATTCAGTAGTTAACTGGCACATTCCTACAGAGAATCCTGTGCGGCGTAACAGATAAGCGAAGTAATATTGTTCGACGTGTTTCTAATACTTTGAGAGAGGTAAAATGTTAGAGAAGATATTCCGGGAGTACGAAATTCAGTTTTGAATGATGGATTTTTAACAGAGCTTAAGGAATTAGATGTTTTGTATTCTAAATTAATGCGAAAAAGAAAGGAGTTTAATTTTTCGATAAAGAGAACACGAATAATTGTCACCTGTAAATACGATGCAATCCAAAGTACCTGACATTATAGTTTAACCGAACTCGAAATACTCGAATCAACATTGTGTTCCACCATGAATACATCTAAGACGTTGCACCACAGAAGTCAGATAACTACTCGTTCCTACACATAGCACTTTGTCACTTGTTGGACCGCCTCTAAATCCGATAGCTCGCAAAGCTTCCAACATTCCCCATTCAATGGGTGTCTGCAAAATGTTCTAGACCCCTGGCAGAGTTTCGAATGGCTCCGACCGGTCGATGCATCGCTTTTTATTAACCACTCGTACTGCGCTTAATCCAATTAAAGTTCGAGTTCGGCCGTCAGAACGGCGGTCTGCTGTTTCATTAAAACTGTGTTTCATACAAGTGGATCTGCTTAATTATTCTCTCAGTGCACATACCATGTTTTTAACATTGAAATACGTAAAAACAAAATTTTACATTGACTATCAATTAAGGAATTTTAAGAAGTCCTTTCGTATTTCAAACAATTAAGCGTAAACATAGTTAGAACTTTCAATTTACCATACGTTATACGATATCAAAGTACTGTAAACTGTAATCCTAAACATGTTTAAAGGTAAAACTGTCCAAGTAGTCAGCTATTTAGAGTACTTATCTACCCTTAATCGCGATATATGAGTACTTGGAAATAGTTGGTGGAGCAAGTTGGAATATATCTAGTACCTAACAATTACAATACAATGAATTTGCGAATAAATTTAATTGGCTACAAGCTTGCTAAGGTTGCAAAATACGATGCAAAAGTAACTTAGAATTGTAATTGAAACAATATTTCGTTAAATAAGCAGCTATGAGCTAACTAATGTTGCCCTATTAAAATTATGCAACGGGCAATCACTGAAACAACTTTTGAGGAAGTACGTATCTATGTTAAAGATGTCGTTCCCCTTGAAATACACCCTGTATTCACTAACAGGAAAACATGTACGAGTGAGTAAAGCATAGTGGGATTGATTATTTATAAATTCGACCCATGCAGTGTCTGTCCCTGCGGAGAGTGACATAAACATCTGTTGTTTATTCATCGTGTCCTCCGAATATCACTACACTTCTCCTTTCCCTTTACGTGTCTATTTTTGTTTGTAAAACGTGTCTTTCTAGAGCCTTTCGTACTTGGAGATAAAACAGAAGGAAAGCAATCACTTGAGTTTAATACGAAAGTCCTTGTATACATACATGTTTTAACAGTAAAGCCTACAAAATCCCGAATTCGGAGTGGGGCTTAGTGCAAATCTTGAATTTTAATTGATAAATAAGATTTCATTCATTCGATGTTGTTGTTTACACAGAAATTAAACCTTAAAAATCCTTACAGATATCTCAGCCAACTTTGTATGTACGCAACTATTTGTACCTCGTCCAACCTTTCGAGAACTATGGATATGTCAGCTATTCGAATAAGGCAATGATCGAAACGGAGGACCAACTGGCATTCCATGCACGTGGAGTGGAGGCAGGTAATCAAGTGTCATTGATCGAGATGAATGCTTGGCACTCGCTGCATCCTCGGCTCAACCCTCTACGTACTTCGGGTTGAGTGTGTAACATGTAGGTAGTACATATCCTCTCATGACTATGAGACGACACATGTCATGTGACGTTTGTTACATCTATAGAAGTTGTGTAGGTGTTATACATGGAGTGGTGTATGAATGCGCTGGTCTCTTTACGATGTTCGAGCTCCTTTAGTGATGGAAGCTAGCCATAAATATTATGGTATACTATCTAAACCAGGATAAGGCGGGTTTATTACTTTTCATTGACTCCCTTCAATTTTGTTGTGAGGAAGCTGAAAATCAAATCTAAATCCCCTTTCTCAACCCCGAAAGAAACAAAATGAATCTGTAGCCTACTCTATAAACCAGGTCAAGTAGGATGACAACAAAATGTCTGGAAAATTTTAAGACTGAAAGATTCCTCCATCGTTACGGCTTAGGTAGTAACCACTTACTTAAGTAAGTATATCAGTAATTGTTGGGAAAATAAACGTGAGTTAAGCAACTTTGTTAAAGCTAAAATAAACCAGTTTGTTATTATTAATTAACTGTTCCTTCCTGATTAAAGTTTCCGGTACAAGGGTAAATATACACGTCAACTCACTTAATAAACACAACTGGAGTTTGGCAGAATTCTAAACTCTTATCCATGTGAAATTCTATATTGTTTACTTTGAGGATTGTTTTTCTTTTCTGTTTGGGTGATCGACTATTTCCATTCCACTGCGAAATGAAAATAGCTGGTGGTAGCGTGGTACAGTTTTCACTCTACGAGCTTTGCTTCGAGCCTGAGATATTAACAAGTGAGTTAAGGCGCATATAGTGCAGTTCTGTGTTCGCAGACAGAGGTAAGCATCGCCTCTAGGCTGCGAGTAATGCATTAATTTGCTCCACTATAAACAGAATTACTCAAGCACACTCGCAACTGGAATATTCCACATTTGTACGTGCAGGCTCGCTTTGTTGATGCCCAAAGTCACGACGAGTTAACAAATCGGCTTAACAATGAAGTCAATACTACAAATGTTATAATAGCGAAAGGAAACTTGTTCAAATACCCCCAAAATATATCAAATTCAACCTGCAACCCAGCTGAACAAGGTGCTAAAATGAAAATGGATCATAAAATTATTCACAAAAATAAAAACATGAGATGAAACAGCTATAAAACGAAGCCTCGCGTTGACATATTGCAGAGCACGCTTACATTGTTAAGTCAAAATAAAAAGATCTAAACATGAATAAAAGCGCAAAGATAAGGAACGTTATTTATTTTGTGAAACAATTTGGAACACCGGCAGACTCGCTGTAAACACCGAGACACCATTTGAACAGGAAAATTCCGAACTCGTATTTATTATGTTCAAGTATTTTAATTTGAAATTTAAATATTTCAGGAGGAACTCATATAGCTTGATGCCTGGAACTTTAATTAAGTATCTGTCGCTCTATGAACCTCATTTAAAATACAAATGCAGAGCTCTATGCTTTTCGATATTATGTTTACTTTTACATCAACGTCGTATTTTCATTCATACATTCTCGTAAGCGCGTTGCACTTGTACTTTGCTTTGATAAAACCTGTTTCATGTTCGTTCCTTTGATTGACCAATCAGATAGTTGATTCAAAGAAATGCTTCCGCAAAACTGTGAGCAACCGAGACGGCCTTCACGGTATCATGCACATCGGCTAATACAAACACATCAATGACTCATTTATGCTATCTCAGGTGCGTTCCGAATACCAAATACCGAATACATTACTCGAAATGCGTGTCCGAATTATGGAGACAATCGGAAACTAGGTCATCGTGCAATTGGTACGTTAATAGAATTCGCTAGATTACGTTTGACAGGTACGCCACAAGCGCTTGGCGGTGTGTCGGTAAATTGCCTACACTGGAAGCCTGCAACGTGGTAACTTCACTATGTAACGGTCTGCTCTTGCTTGGAAACACTTTTATGGATCACATAAGCTGTTACATAAGGATCCTATGTGAATGCTTGAGGCGTTCAGGACTTAAAACGTAAATATGAGGCTGTATCTTGAACTGGCCATTAACAAGCCAACGTGCTTGCTCGAAATGAGAGAGCTTTTAAAGCTCGCAAGTAAACTCAAATAATTCTACCACTAAGTGAAATTTTTATTCCACAAACTTACTAGAAAAATGTTTATTGGTCGAGACTCCTAAGAAATCCAGTTGATTGTTTCCCAGCAGCCGGCGATCCCCTTCAATAAGCGAGGAGGGGTAGGAGCCGAGAGCCGACCTTCCTCCAGTGCAGACTTCACAGATTAGTATTCTCCCCTCGTACGCTACACGCAACTGGCGTCAACTACTGAATGAAATGCGACTCTGCTACGTTTCTTATTTACAAACTTTAAAAGTTCTCCAGCTCAGCGATTATAGCTCTTTGTTCGTTGAAATAAAGTGGTTATGAAGTGAAAACGTGTTGTCAGCTGATGAGATCAGCGTCGTCATTCACAACATTCACGCACTAGATGTTATGTGTGCAGCTCAGTGGGTTATAAGGTCGAGTTATATAAATGTACCGAATTTTCCAAATACACGTGAAAATTAGTAACAAGTACGTTCATTACGGTACGACTGGTGAAACGAAGCGTAATTTCTTTCAATTTGTACACGAGGATGCTAATTGTTTCACCGGAGGCAATTGTAGAGCGTTCCTCTTTTGTAAGTCTTCTATCCAAAATCTTTTCCTGGAAGTTATATTCCATGTTTCGTTAATTATTTTCCTCAACATTAAGTATTCGAGTGACATTGGTACCATTATGTACGAATGTGGGTGGGTAGTATTATTGAAGTCACCGAACGTGTTTCAAAGGCATTATCATTTTGAATAATTCGAGGCGAAGGCACTTCACAAATTACTGATGTAACATGTATGACCCCACCCATGGGCCATGGATCATAGCAAGGTAACGCGGTGTCATCCGCACGCATAACCAGTCTATAATCAGTGGAACCTTCACCAAGGTTGTGTAAAAAGCGGAAGAAGTGCAACCTTCGTCTGTGCAGCACTGTGTGACGAGGTAACATCGTGCCGCGTACTAAAATGTTATGTTAGGTATCTACTCCAAATTACGGTAATATGGGCTTATAATGTTAAATGATACCTGCTAGGTACTTGAAAATTCAACGTGACTTCAATATGAACAAGTCGTAGGTTGAAGGTGGATGAGATTGAAAAATTATCCACCCACAATATCAAGTACTTAGTGAAGTGACTTGACATGTAAATACGTACATATTTTTTCACACCACCTGCTCGAAAATGTCAAATTATATGTCAAGCAACCTTAACCTAAAGTGAGTCATTAGTGGCCGGGGGCACAGCCGGTCAATAATGTTGTACTGGATTTCATTATGACCCGCCGGTCAATAATGTGATTTGAATTTGGAATCTCACATGCTCAGCTAAATTGGCAGTATAGTACTAACATACACCCTTTGGTGCCAGAAAGAGGAAAGCTATTCTCGATAAACTTACTACACGTGGATGATATTCTCGATTTCCTACAAAATCATAACGACTGCTTCTTCATATCGTTGCCATGTTTTCGAAGACATAATATTGTAAGAATAATTAGATAACTACGAACCATTTTTTAAAAGGAATGGATTAACATTAAAACTGGCATTAATAATAACAAATACCGTACCGCGCCGTAATACCGTAATAGTAATTGGCTGTAACATTAGTTAATTTATTTGTTTTTCGTACTATGGCTATTATTTTCTCACAGTAGGTGTAAAAAGTAGAGTATCCTCCTCTGGGCTAAAGGTGTCTTTGCCTTGGGCTAGCTTGAATCCCTCGCTGCATTCAGGATTCTTGTATTAACTCCCTCGCTTTGCTCGTGAGTTAAATCCCGAATCCTTCATTGCGCTCGAGATTCAATATGACGCCCGTGACATAAGACACAACTTTAGCCCCTCGGTGCATAATCTACTATTAGTTTATCGCTTTCAATTCAAACGGCTAATGGAAATTAATAACGTATTTATGTAAAAGCGTGGGTGCAAAAGACCTTATAATAAGTTGCGCATTAACTAGGCTATATCGTAAGTACTCTGATGGTGCGTAACCTAATCTCCGTTGAGAATTTTCCTGTTTCTGATCTGTATCTTTCTTGACTTTATTTAAATCAACGCTCCGATAGTATGAAGCCTCCCTTTTGGATCATCTCCAAATAGTTTGGCCTTGTAACACAACCGTTCGAGGTTGCTTTGTGTCCAGATCTCCAAAACATTGTGCTCGACTATCTTATGGGGTCTCTGCTTTCGTGCCAACTTATGGGACACATAACAAGTGTGAAGAAGACAGCGATGAGCCAAGAAAACGCCTTTAAAGTACAGACTCAATAGAATCGGTGGCCTTTATGTGAGCTTGACAACACATATTGTGCTAGATATTTCAGAAATACGTGTAAAAGCGAGATTAATTTCTTCGCACGGCTTTGTATTGATCTGAACAACAAACATTGGGCTTTTGGATGATAATATCTGTTGTTTGTCCAAACAATATTCAATTAAAACCCAAATTCTTGCGTTCAATATTCAAGTATTTTTAGATTCATTCAATATTGAATATCAATTTGTTCGTATATTCAGAGTGTGTTCATACACACACACGATTCCCGATATTCCCGATAATGATCGCTGTAATTATTTTCTGTTAAACAACGACATGATAAATGAGAATCGTAAAGCTAACAACAATACCCTTCAATTACATAAGCTCTAGAACATTGGTAATGTTGCCAGCAAATGCTGAATCACTATCTCGTTTGGGCTTGCATTCGTTATCATATTAATAATACGAGCATAAATAATGAATGGTTCTACGATATGAGGGACCTCCGATAATTGGGAACAGTTGTATTCGACGGGCCTCTGATTCTTTCTATATGTATTGTGAAGGGGAGAATGGGGAAAACAAGGCGCGACCTTGTGGCGCCGCCTTGCCTGTTTATTTATGTTACGGTAGGAATTAAGGATTATGTAGAGAACGCTGTATTACTTTAACATGTTCGCTGTGTTACCTCAACATGCATCACACACGGGCTTGATTGTTTTAGGTATTTTTTAGAGACAGATCATTTTTTGAGATAACTATATTGTGTATAAATATTGTCACTCGTTACTTAAATCGGAGCATACAAAATCAAATTTGATTAAAATAACAGCTGGCAAAGTAAAGGGACTAGTAGGTTTGGTCATATAAATAACTGATTACGAATACATATTTCTGCAGTCAGTATTTTACGCTATGTAAATATGGTAGGTATTAATTACGACCACTTAAATTAAAAAAAAAAAATTGTCTTAATAAAATGATCGGCTTAACTATACACCCTGAAAGTGTAATTCTAATAAAGTTTTAAGAACTATAACACTATAACCGCTTTCATGTTTTTAGAATTCACATTAAAATAATTGTGTTCACCTACAGCGCCTCTCTGTCAACGTTATACAAGAGCCAAAAGATCCTTGTCTTTGACAACACTAGTAGATTGTCTATTGATTGATGTTACGATAAAAGCTACAAACATTGTCGATGGTGTATTTTAGTAGGCTTTGTTTTTAGAGCGCTCACACAATTTTTTATCGGTACGGCGATCGAGTTCATTGGCAATTGGTATGAGGATATACGACACAGAACACGTTTTAGTTAACATCGCAACTGAAGTTTTTGGCAAAAACAAAGTTGGGTTAAGTTTTTACATAACTATCTTTATTCAGTGGTTTTGCCTGCGTGGATGTCGGAAATTGTCTCGAGAGCCCATACCATCAGGAGAAAAATATGTATTATTTATTTATTTATATGTTACACTGGAACGCCACACTTAGTAAGTACACCAATGAAGCACAAGAATAACTAAACATATTCAGCTGTTGATCTTCCATCATCATTCGAACTGCCGCGGGCCGGCAGCGGCGGTGGATCACAATCATATGTCTGAAATCATGGTATATATCTGCGCCGATTTCTTCTAAATCCGTTCAGAAAAGTGACACATTTACTCTCGAGTAAGTATGTGCACAAAGTCCTTGAAAACTTTGAACAAGATGAATTCCACCGTCGCAAAATTTGTACTACTACTTCAAAGAAAACTCCTGTAAGTTTATAATCTCAAAATCGAAACCCGCCGCTTGCTTTAGAAAAGAGCGCCGCAGCCAAGCTTTCAGAGTTTATCTAGATAAATTCTGAGTTACGCTACATGAAGGCATTGGCTCCGCTGTCACTTTCATGCAGCATTCGACGAGTAACTCTTGAGCTTCGACATACGCTACACTCTATAGTATAGTATTTTGAAAGTTATTTTACCTCTGAATCTGGCAACGCATCATCAACCTTATGGTAACAAGTAAAGATCGCTGTCATTTTGACAGACTTGCCCATGGCAGCAAAGTAACAGCAACCTTCCTTAGACTATAAAAATATTAGCTAATGCCCGCTGTATCGCCCACGTGGATACCGCGGGAATGATCCCGCTATTTAATATCAATATTGTAATGTTCAGGCATTTTTTTATCCCGGTAGTTCATACTAGCGGGATGAAAAATTGTTGTTGATCCAGGTTATAAACTATCTGTGTACCAAATTACATCCAAATCCGTTTAGTCGTTTTTGTGTGAGATTCTTACAAACATCTAAACAAACTTTCGCGTTTATAATAACAGTAAGATCACTGATATTAAGAGTGATTCATATTATAGTACTAATAGTAGTAATAGTAGTAGTAGTAGTAGTAATAGTTAAAGTGCCTATGAAAGGACTGTACTTGTACGATCCTAAGCTTTGGTGCAGTACACCTACGTTCCTAGGCTGCGGTGCAGTACACCTACGCTCTTAGTCTATGGTGCATCGTACCAGAGCGCCCGCGCCCCCTACCTAAGTATATCACGTCTAGTTAGATTACACTGATCAGGGAAGCTAACGTTGGGTTATTTATTGGTTAGCACCACACCGCATCGCACCTGCGAACCGCGGGGGAAATTCTGATAGAAAATGTTTTACTTCCTTGCCTGCCTGGGCTTCGTGATAAAGTTGTATTTTAGTGAGCTGGGTTTGTGGCTTGTTATGGGTAGTAAATTGATAAAATTATATTGCTAGGAGCATGGGCAACCAAAATATATTTCGCACGATAGGTACCTATTTCTATTATCAAAGTTCTTATTAAATAACTGCCGCAATGTCGGTACTTAAGGTAAACCTCAGTCTAACCCTCCAGGGATAATAGGAGGGATGTTATCATGCCGTTGGCCCATTTTACTTGAGACGGCGCAACACGTTTTTATCTCTTTTTTATATTCATTTCCATGTTAATAAATAATGTACCTACTTGATTCGTCAATCCGAGGAATAACCTCAGGAAAACTCACAATACAAATTACAATACTCTTATTGCAGTAGCCTGTATAAGGTTATTGGCAAATAACAAGTTTTATGATGTGAAAATATTGCACGATGCAGAGAATAAATGCTTTTCTCAATCACTGTTCTATACCGCCTTGAGTTCCCGTAATGCAATATCTTTGAATATTAGTTCCGCGTCTAGGATATTACATCAAAACCTAGCACCATAACATAAAATATAGTACCGTACTTATTGGTAAATGCCTTATTTTAGAAAGAGGTTGATGTTCAGCTGTGAACTGCGGTAAAAGATAATACTAATTTAGTTTACGATAGCGGTAAACTTTACAGCTGAAAGCCTGTTTTTATAAAAGATGAAACCTATAAAACTCCTGGCTACGTGCTCTGAAAGGCCAATTGTATGAAGGCCGCAGAAAGATTTGTTTCAAACTATTCAAAAACTTTCCGGTTTTACTCTGAAATTCTGCATGTAAGTCGAGATTCCACTGACGGAATCCCCACAAAGTATGCAGACTTTTTTGTTGTTAAAAACTAGAAATACAAGAATTGTAAAATAAAATTGTTGAATATTGTACCACGACTGCACGCCCCCATCTTTGTAAAGGATAAAAGATAAGCTGAAAATATTGGCTCCAAATGACTTTAACGAAGGTCATGCTCGTTAGACAACCTAAAACAGTGTCTACAGACGCCATCTGAATCTAAATTACTATTTAACTAAACTTAGAGTACAGTAAATAGTCTAAAAAAGCGAGACCTACTCTTAGCAAGCCCGAAAAAGAAAGATTTAAGGTCAATTACGTAGATGTAGGCAAGGAGCTTAAAAGATAATCTTCATAAGTTCAGCTCTTATTAATTTCAATTTTCTCTTCGCATAACATAAATTCACACACAAGTAAACAAATTGGATTCTACCAGGCGAATCGTATAAAAAAAGAAATATAATAAAACAATAAAACCAATGCCGGAGGAACTGTGTACTGAATATCTACTACCAATTTTTTTACAAAGGCAATACCTAGAGCTAAGAAATTGAATATTCTTATGATTTGGAAACAAAGATGTTTTAAACGACTTGGTTTTATCTCTTTGTAGACTAGACTAGACGCTGGAAATGAGGACTAAAGCAGTTTTTGTATTAAATTTTCTGCAAGCTATTGTTTTCAGGCTTTGGTAAACTCTCAAAGTGTCCGCAGTTAGTAAAATTATGTTACTTCGTTTGTATCTTATCTTCAGTACTGATATTGAAAAGACTAAACTAAGTATATAAAAAGCGCTATACACAAGCGCTTCTGTAAAAGAAACACTGTCGTTCATCTGTCTAGCCTTTTCCTTTAGCCCAGGTAGATAATCATTCCGAGAACAACACTGTAATTTTCAGGCCCAACAAAAACCCTAACTCAATCATTGACAGTTCAAAGCTTTCATAGAAGATAGATTAATATATAAACGCAGATTACACATCAACACCTTACCTACACTATCTATACCTGGATTAGTTCTATAGTACGTACAGTATCATCTATAATAGCCGTTAATGAATCAAATCATAGCTCTATTGTGGGGTAATCAATCTCCGCAGGAAGGCTTTAGGGCAATAAGAGGTAAACCTTATTAGCGATGAATAATGATGCAAGTAATGTATGCTACTAATTTAGCGGAAGTGCTTAATTAAGGTAAAGGATTATCATCCCTCCATTATGTCAGACTGATGACCCATATGCTGGAGTGCCACATACAGGGTGCAGTCAAAGCCATGGGCATTATTTTAATCTTAGACGCTACTATTACTTTTAGTGTTTTTAATAATAAGTCTGTTGTAATATGACTTATAACATTTTTAAGGTTTTCCCTACTTGCATTAATTATATTTTTGATTTGCGTAATAGTAGCCCTAATGCAATTAGTATCGTGAGTACTGACTTGGTTTGAAATAATGCCCATGACTGCAATTGCACCCTGTTTACAAGGTCGAAGGGACACTGCCGCGAAAACGTATTACTACGTATTCAGAAGGTAGATAATTTTGATCATCATTTTCATCGGTAATTTAAAAAATAACAATCAGCTGTTTCATTCATTTCTTTTATAGAGTAGCGGTGGCCCACTGATAGCAGCGGTAGCCCAGTGGATGGTGGCAGCCCCGACTTAGGAAAAGTAAGCCGTGGGTTCGAACCCAGTCAGGCGCACTACTTTGTATAATTTATTACATCACCGCTGCCCTCAAAAATGTTGAAGGAAAACATCGTGAGGAAACCGGCATGACCTAGAACTAAAAATTCGAAGACATCTACCAACCTGCACTGGGCCCGCGTGGTAGATTACAGCCCACTCCCTCTCACAGAGAGGAGGCCTGTGTCCCAGCAGCGGGAATATTATAGGCTGATGATGATGATACATTTTGACCGTGTAGGTATTGCATTTTTGTAGGAAACAGCCGATTTCGCGCCGGTGTTCCTTCAGAGATATCCTTCCAGGATAGATAGTTATTGGCCGAAACAACACCCTTGTTGGAGGGTTGGTGATCCAAGGAAGTCCTATGTATGGTATCTACTACTTTCATGTTATGTCCACCCTGCTTTTTTCTTAATTGAATGGAGTTCTCTGTAGCTTGTCAATGTAACTTCAGTTTTAGTTTTTTCTCTACTGTTCTTTGAACTTTGAAAGGCCTGTAAGATACAGAGTACGACCTCTTTAATTGTGCAGTTCAATGTGGTGCAGCTTATCAATTAAAAATGCATCGATATGTCAAACTTGGTACATTGTTTTTAGTTACGTGTTTTCCCGCCTGAACAAATAAATTGGTAGAAGTGCAGTTTAGGCAGCTGAATATATCCGACGCAACTTCGTCTGCGTCACATTTTCCCCTTTTTTGCAACATTTTTCAATGATTCTCCGCTCCTATTGGTCGTGTATGTAGAGTGATGTTATATAGCCTTCCTCGATAAATAGGTTATCTAACACTAAAAGATTTTTTCAATTCGAACCAGGAGTCCTGAGATCAGCGCGTTCAACCAAACAAACAAACTCTTCGGCATAAAGCTGAAGAGTTTGAGATATTATAAATCAATAGTTTATAGATAACATAAAAAACAAGAGAATACTCGTAGCAGCTTGCATTCTATTGCTACTAATGAGACAGTTGCAATGCATTTAAAGCGCGCCATGTGGATTACATTTTGTACGTACTGTACACATTTACTGATAACGTGAAACTTATTACTGACAGATCCACTAAAATCTCACGTTTGTCAAGCAATAAACTTTCCTAATAACCGTCAAAGTATAGCCGATAGTCCTCCACGCAAGTGAAAATGCGAAAAACTCGCGTGTTCAATTCCGGGCGTTTCTTATTTTGTTCCGAATCTTGTTTTCTAATAAAAGTAAACACAGTTTGTTTAATTAAAGGAAAATGCTTTGTCCCGTTTTTGTTTTTGCCGAGACCTTAGAATGGTGGTAACTGTTTTATTTTTTTACTTTTCAGCAGGAAAGTTGGTTTGTAAAATACATAATAGAAGGCTAAAACAGCAATCGACACTGTTTCTCTTAAGTCAGAATCTCTATCTGCCTAGCCTTTTCCCAACTGTTGGGGTGGGTTGGGGTTCTTGGGGTCAACACGGTTAGGAAAAGCCTGGGCAGATGGATAGGCTTATCGGGACGCAGCGGACTACCAATATTTTACATGGAGCGACTGCCTATTTGACCTCCACAGCCCAGTTAGTTCTGGGTAATATTACTCCTAGGTTAAACTTGAGTTTAATTATGTACTTAATGAATAATTTCATGCAAGTGCATACTAAATGCAACGTATTTCGTAACAACGATAAGTCTAAGCCAGTAGAACACAACAACAATGCATCTGATTACTTATACATAATTAATGCACATTTATTAGTGCATTGAAATTAGAATAATTCCGTTCATTAGCCACATTTCTGCATTAAATCAAGAAGCAACATTCCAGAACAACATTCTACTGTCACGTTTCCCGCCAACATGCTTAAATTGGGCATGCAACATTCAATTTCCACTTTTCCCCCTCCATGAGGCAAAGGAAATTACATCAACAGCGTTGTAGGCACAAACAAGGAGGTATTTAATGAGTGAGTTGACAAAAATTACCATACAGACACAAAAGCCGTTATCTCTGTCTGTTTATACGAGTGAGCAATCTGACGATCCTCGGTCATTAAGATTTACGAGGCACTTGCTATCACTGACTCCGATACAAAAGGGATAAAGATGGGGACGAAATAAAGCTTTTATGGAAATCCTTTCCGACAATCGAGACGATATAAACAACGGCTGTTCATTAAATATTTAGACTTTATTACGTACAGGAGTCGGACTGTTTCGGTAAGATGTTTTGTCCCTAGATCCATATAAGATATTTTTTAAATGTTAGTTCTTAGAATTTTATTGTTAGCTCTAATGGGATTTTGTTGATGGCAGCCATAATATTAAAATAAAAACTTGATAAAAGCTTTGTATCTACGCTTAAAAAGAAATACACATAAAAGAAATAGAGAAATAAATAGCTAGTGCTTGTATAAATAGTATGGCATGTAGGCATCAAATAAATGAATGGCATTGGTGTAGGGAATATGTATTGTCTTCCTTGCGTAGATACAATATATTTGGTAGGCAACAAAAACCGAACAAGTGCGAGCCGGACTCGCCCACCGAGGGTTCCGTCCAAATTCACTTTTGTTATGGGCGTTAATTAAATCTTATTAATTTTTTTATGATTTAATTGCAAATGTATAGTTTTCACATTTTTCCCTGTACGTGTAGTATAAGACGATATTTCATAGTTCTAGGTCAACGGGAAGTACCCTAAAACATTTTGATTCATTTAAAAGTGTCGAAATATACGTTTGTTGCGGCATAAACGGTCGTATCTTTTTTTTACGTTAATTTACTGGTTAGATTTTTTTCTCAGCTTGAAGGCACTGTAGATCTACCTACATATATGGTTTTAATTTTAACTCGATACCTCCACGCATTCCCGAGATAAAGGACCTTGACAGACTGGCAGACAGACAGACAGGTGGACAACAAAGTGATCCTATAAGGGTTCTGTTTTTCCTTTTGAGGTACAGAATCCTAGTACAGGTAGAAAGTCTATAACAGCTAAATGGCCTTTACTGTTACACGACGTAAGTTTATTTATGGAATATTTTTGGCTCAGTAAATATAACATTCAATATTTATTCAAATATCAAAGTGCAGTGTAACAGCTACGCAAGTGTTGCATTTCATTGAATTAATTAATTAATGCAATCTTATACAGTTTTATTTCACCCATTAATTAAGGTGACACTATCACAAAATTAACCTACTAACCTTTACAACTGTAATAAAATCACTCTGCGCTTATTTAACACGCTAGCTGTGACTAATTGATTATAACACAGTATTTACAAACACTTCAACTAGTTTCTACAAAATTCACCGAGCACTAATATCACAGAGGAATATCATGAAATAAATGACTGATCTCTATTAACAACGGAATCCAATAATCCGTATTTAGTTTAAATAGAATTGGAAGATTGATCGCAGGTCGTTAAATCCCGCATAACCGTCTAAACCACAAAGGAATATCACGAAACTTGGGCTGCTACAGATATCCTTTTGTAACGCAAGAATTGTAGCGAAGAAATACTAGGAGATCATATTATACAGGGAGAATCAAAAAGCGTCGTAGCGTTCACAAGTGCGTGTTGGCAAGTAATTCGAGTACACTCCCATTCGCGTCGGTACGCAATGAAGGATATTGCAAAAAAATCCAATAACAGTCGTAGAGGGGAATAGGGGTGTTCAGGAAATTGGAACGGTGACACCTCGCAGCTCGCAGCGCACACTACGACACCTGTGCCAATTACACTTAGCGCCACGGAAAATTGCTCACATGTGTACTAATTAAATTGTAATTTTCTAATACAAATACTTCAGTTCTGATTACGCGGAATTGATGTAAATATGTTCATTTATCAAGAGGTGTCATGATTACAAAGAGCATGTTTAAATTAAAATCAGGGAAAGGTATCAATTTCTAAAAATGGATTTCAATCAACTTATATCCGATCGGTGACTATAAAAATGTAAATCTCATCCATATATACGAAGTTTAATATTATTTATTCATGAGATTCTGTTTTTGGCCCACTTTACAGTTTATTGTAACAATAAAAGTAGTTAAACATTGTCCCACTGACCCGCTGCTTTCTCGCGACCTTGACAACACTTTACTGTTCAACTGTCAACATTTCTTTCTCGTTTGGTAACTGGCCAACTTGAACATGGGAAAGAGAACATTTAAAGGTTACGCAAAATTCTAAAGTAACCTTCACGGATGCTGGATGCTCGGCAGTCCATGGTGCGACTTTGACCCAATAAATGAGAACATTAACTTGTGCTGCCAAAAGTATTCAAGCCAAGTTTGACTGAAAGTATTATACATTACATTTGATTAACCTCTCTGAAGTTGGCATGGCAAATATAGCAGGCAAACAAATAAAGTACTGGATAATTAGCCGTTAATTAACCGCTAATTAACCATGGAAACCAAAAATTTTCCGCTCGCCCGAAAACCCGAAAATCGATTTGTATGCCAACTTCAGGTGAAGTTAGCATGCAAACATTTTAAAATCGATTAGGAAAGACCTAGACAACTGTACCATGGCTCATAATTAGCCGTTAATTAGCCGCAAATCAACCGTGAAAACCAAAAATTTCCCGCGTGCCGGAAAACTTGAAAATCGGTTTGTATGCCAAATTCAGTGGAAGTTAGCATGCAAACATTTTAAAATCGGTTAGGAAAGACCTAGACAACTGTACCAAGGCTCATAATTAGCCGCAAATTAACCGTGAAAACCAAAAATTTCCCACATGCCGAAAAACGCCATCTACATGTCAGCTACACTACAAAACATGCAAAACTTTGTAAAATCAGTTAGAATTGACATAGCTGATTAGCCGTCAATTAACTAAATAATAAAAATAAATCTAACGTTTGATTAGATAGTTTTTTAAAAGAATTGTTACGTGTTTCATACATGTTGTATACGAGAGCAACTTAAAATATGATTTTTTGTTTGTTGAGATATCTTAACGACTTTGATGTCAAATGAAAGACCTAGGTCTAAAACCATTTTATACGTTTGAATCAGGTAAATGGGTCCACGCGTTTAGAAGATAATTAAGAATTAGTATAGTGAAATGTAAATAACCAGAATTTTTGATGTTTTTGTTCTACATAATTATAGTCTTTATCAACAGTGGTTAATTTGCGTCTAGTTATAAGCTTTGCTTGGTAAAGTCACAGAATAATTAGTACAAGTACAGAAGAGGCACTTCGCGAAACAATTAATAGACCGCCGTTGTAACCATAAAATTATTAGTTTTGTAAGACTGTTATGTTTAATTTTTGGTGTACAATAAAGTTTTTTCTATTCTATTCTAAATAGCGACTCTTGCCTAGCCCTTTTCTAACGCGTTACTGTGTCGGTCTCTGGCGCGGTATGACGCACTGTCTAGCTGTGGCCCTAGGGTAGTCAGCTAACCGCTAATACTATAATATTCATCGTCTATCTACCTGACCACGTAATCTATCTTATGTTTAACGCGTATGATGATTACACGGTCAATTAAGTGGATAGACAATGAATATTAAAGTCCGTCATTTGTAATTAACAAATGAAAACAAACCTTCAATCTTTAGGCTACCTAGATAGCTCTTTGTTTAAAATTCCTCATTAACTTACAATAATAATATTTTCACATTTTGCATAAATTCTGGTTATTTACATTTTCACTATACTAATTCTTAATTATATCCTAAACGCGTGGACCCATTTACCTGATTCAAACGTATAAAATGGTTTTAGGCCTAGATCATTCATTTGACACCTAAGTCGTTAAGATATCTCGACAAACAAAAAATCACATTTTCAAGTTGCTCTCGTAATTATACAACATGTATGAAACACGTAACAATTCTTTTAAAAAACTAATCAGCTATCTAGCCTTGGTTAAGTTGCCTAGGTCTATTCTAACTGATTTTACAAATTTTGCATGCTAACTTGTAGTGCAGTTGGCATGTAACGCGATTTTTGAGTTTTCCGGCACGCGGGAAATTTTAGTTTTCACGATTAATTTGCGTCTAATTATGAGCCTTGGTACAGTTGTCTAGGTCTTTCCTAACCGATTTTAAAATGTTTGCATGCTAACTTCTACTGAATTTGGCATACAAACCGACTGTCGGGTTGTCCAGCACGCGGGAAATTTTTGGTTTTCACGGTTAATTTGCGGCTAATTAACGGCTAATTATGACTATTGGTACAGTTGCCTAGGTCTTTCCTAACCGATTTTAAAATGTTTGCATGCTAACTTCACCTGAAGTTGGCATACAAATCGATTTTCGGGTTTTCCGGCGAGCGGAAAATTTTTGGTTTCCATGGTTAATTAGCGGTTAATTAACGGCTAATTATCCAGTACTTTATTTGTTTGCCTGCTATATTTGCCATGCCAACTTCAGAGAGGTATTTGATTATATTATCTATAGCATGTAGGAATTAACCTACATCCATTATTAGTCGGAGTAAAGATATTGTTAGTTATGTTCCATTTTCATGCGAAGTACTTGACCAGAACGAAAATGGTGCACAAAACACATTACGTAAAAGATGGTAATAGTGTTAGTGAAAGAAAACAAAAAGCAAGTTCGTAGCGACAAAGGCGGGTTTGTTTCGTCGTTTCTTTATATTTCGCAGGGGTCACTACATTACATGAGAACTTATCGGAACTGCACAAACAAAATGAGTTTCTCGATTGACTTAGTTTTACCCCAAAAAGATTCAATAGGAAACAGGCGATTTCTGGTGCGACAAAAAGTTTTCTAGTCACGGACAAATATGAAACTTCTCATTCAATATAAAGGACAAAAGATAGGTTCTTCGCAGAGATGGGACTTTTGACGAAGATTGTACCGGGTGTGTTTGAGATAGTGTGGTCGTATCGAAAAATTTTATGTCATCACTTGAGAGTGGCATAATAATAGTTGTGTGGGGGAGTGCGCCATTCCTGGCGGATTAATTAGCCGTGCAGGGCACTTGAATTTAGTCTTTACGACGCTCTTTTGAGTCGCATTCACCGCGAACATTTGCGGAGACAGTTGTAGAGGTTATAAAGCTAGCGTTTACGGTCACCGCAGTAAACACTTGCTGTGGTCCGGCGCTTGAATACCGCCCTCGTAAACGGCACGCCTCTAACAAAACGCAGACTCCCTTTGTATTGAGGAAAAAACACGCTTTTATCTAAATACCATCGTGTTGGGCTTACAAATTACTGAAAACACAAGGTTTTAATGAATGCTTTGGTTTCTGCCGACATCCGAAAGTCAATAGGTAAGTACTGTTCAGAAAAGCTTACAATGTAAGTCATTTGATATCGAACAGGGAAAATCTAAGCGATCTATAACAACTCGACTATTGCCACCTACTCGTACACGTACACCCCGTTGGTAAGACGAAAGCAAACTCAGGTTAACATGAGTTCCCACTCGGCGGGTTTAATAGGCGTCACCGGCTGATCGGATCGCGCCCCGGGCCGATCGGCCGCGGGCGCAGCGACGACGAACATCACTCACGAACACCAGCGTTTTGTGGAAAAACAATTCATATTCAACATTGTTATTATTGCATAAAATAAAAACCAACATCAGTATCAGTAGCGCGATACCAGCTCACATTTATCATACTCGTAACGCTGCTGCAGTAATTTTAAAACACCAAAAGACAACAATGGCAGACTACATCATGTGAAATTAAATGCATTTATTTCTGCGAAGGCATGTAGTTGCATCTCTGAAAGATGTTGCAGCTCTCATAATAAGTATGAATAAAAACATTGCATATGAGAAAGATAATGGTCTTCCTTTTCGTCGTTGCTCACAAAAAAGCAAAAACAAGATTTGTACAAGTCATTTGAGAAATGGAAGCGGAGCTTTAACTGGGACAAAGTTTCTGGAGCAATCGTTATTTTTATTGTCACTCGAAGTGTGCTTGTAACATCATATATTTATGTGTCATACGGAGCGGGGTAGAGTGAAAAACGGTTGCAAAAAAAATAAAACTATAATTATTCCAGCGGATCCAGCAGAAATATCTTCCAGGCAGACACAACAATTTAACTAGGTTATTTATTCGCTTGACAACGTTGAAATCTTGAATCATAAAGTTTGCCTGAAACCCTTCAGCTGTCCGCTTTGAAGAGGAAATAAAGAGATCGACTCGACTGAACTGGTTGATGTTTGTACTGTTTTTGTTCACCCTTTCATGTATTAAGTTAAGGAACTCTTTACATACTTTGAGGCATTGCGAACTTAATGGGCCGTAAAATTATGCTAGTGGTTTACCCGGCTTGTTTCAAGAACATGTAAGTAACTACGTGAGGTAGAGAACAGAGGAAGGGTCTTCTTGCGACAAACTCCCCTTTCTCAGGAATATAAAATATTTTGGAGCTCGTTTTAACAAATGTGTTCAATTTTCTCGCTTTTATTTTAAATGCAGAGTTTTAAAACTGCCGTTTTAAGACTTTTAGATGCTTTAACTTCAGTGAAATGGACTCGCTTACTGAAAACAGCAGACAAAAGGAGCTAACGAACGAACTTTTAGAACTGTGATAATATGATTTGGATTATTTTATCTTCTCCATTATTAAGCACAACTTTATAGTTTTGGTTTTTCATGGTATATTAACAAAAGAAGAAAGAACCTAAGTAGTTAAGAAACATTTCATATTTAGGATCCAAATCCTACTATCCTACTATATTTCCATACTATCCATACTAATATTATAAATGCGAAAGTCAGCCTGTTTGTTTGTTACCTTTTCACGACTAAACGGCTGATCAGATTTTTAATGAAATTTGGTAAGAAGATAGATTTCATCCTGGGGAAGGACATAGGCTATATATCATCACGCTACGACCAATAGGAGCGGAGCAGCAATAAAAATGTTGCGAAAACGGGGAAAACGTGACGCAGACGAAGTTGCGCGGGACAGCTAGTTTAATATTATAAACGCGAAATTTTGTAAGAACGTATGTTTGTTACTCTTTCACGCAATAATTGATGATGATGGATTGATGGATTTTGATGAAATTTGGTATGTAGATAGCTTATACCCTGGATTAACATACGCTACTTTTTGCGGGTCAGCGCGGGTGAAACCGCGGGGCGCAGGTAGTACTAAATAAACAGTAAAGAGATACTAACTTCTAACTGAATCTACCCTGGACAAAGATGAAAAATATTTCTACCGAATATGAAAGAGGAAGTTTAAAGAAAGTACCCACATTAAAAAGGAAGGCAGCAAAAAGAATAAGCGAGTTCATTAGCCTTTCCACAAAACAAAAAATAAATAAAACAAACAATAAAATTTGTGATGAGCTTGCACAACTGCGAATGTTGAACTACCACAAACATACAACAAAAGAAAACTCGAAACTCGGTTGCTGTGAAGTTGTGGTATAAATAAGAAAGTATCTGACCAAAGCCCAAAATGTTCCCTTTGTTCAGGCGTACATTGTTGACTGAAACTATTCAATAACAAATGTAGTTAGTCCACAAAGCGCTTGCTATTCCACCTGGCTATTATGGCTTGGCAGTCAGAATGTATATACTTATTAATTTATACCGCGTTTAAACCGAACGATGCGATGGAACTTGCTACAACAATTTTGGGTATTTCGAAATTTCGACGTAATTTACCAAGTTCATAACAGGGACCGACGGCTACCTATGTACTTGATGAAAATTTCAATAAAATAACATAACAAGGTTCTATGACGTGTGGAGTGAGTTATTGTTGTGCGTACCATTTATTGGCTGGTATGAGGGAAGTTATTTTATTATTATTCTCACGCAAGTGCTGAGAATAGGCAATAATGTGAAGGCTTGGACCTTTATTATTACAGCAGCAGCAATAGTAACAAATAATATTCTGAATAGATGAGGCTGTAATATACCATGTAAAGATATTTGAAACAAGTGACGCCACATTAGTTGACCTTACAAGGAAATACAGCTTCTTCTGCGTTTTATATCGGAAAAAATTATATAAATTAATTATTTATATATTACTAATTGCTGCCCGCGATTTCGTTCGCGTGGAAATTTAGATGAAAATTATTCAGGGATAAAAAGTAGCCTCTCGAAGATATAATCTATCTCCTTGC
Source organism: Cerastis rubricosa (assembly GCA_949152445.1). Taxonomy (NCBI): domain Eukaryota; kingdom Metazoa; phylum Arthropoda; class Insecta; order Lepidoptera; family Noctuidae; genus Cerastis; species Cerastis rubricosa. Next base: position 6,208,537 of record OX424532.1, read on the forward strand.
CAAATTTCATAACGATCCAATAAGCCGTTTAGTCCTGAAAAGGTAACAAACAAACAAAGTAACTTTCGCATTTATAATATTAGTATGAAAGTATGGATTAGTTAGATATTACTTTATTTTTTATCCGTGATTAAATCTTATTCGGGTGTCAAACGAGGAACTGGGTTCATACTTAGCAGTATGAACCAAGTACATATTACAACAATCCTTAGATTCCGTGAAATGTGTATTCCGAACCAGTCTAACACGTAGTACTTATTTCAACAAATACAACTATTTGCTACATCTCTGCCAGTGTGCTAATGCAGAGATTACGCTTCAGCACAAACTACATCACATAAATCCTGGACTTAACGGATAAAAATAGAGAGGTTGAACAAATACGAGTTTACTTTCCACTGAACATGTCTCGGAGAAATATAACGTCTTCATCTCCCGTATTTACCTTTTTCTTAAAGATTTATGTACACAATAAATATAGGCCCACTCCCGCGCCCAATCACGCTCCCAATATTCGGAGGTTACGTCCAGTCCTAAACAAACTCGACCCGGACCCCTAAAATGTCGATTACACTAACTTATCTTTGCTAAATAAAATAGAGCTAATTATAAATCATCATAATGTATGTGCGGTCATGCGTTTCACTTAGGGCCCTAAACCACAGAATCACAAATTATTCTCAATTTTGATGACCTGATCTGCATACAACAAGAAGTGGTAAAACTCAATGAATTGTTGAGCGATCTTCTATAAGGAATTTCAAAGTAAAGTGGAACTTTTATTTAAATTGCGTCGTAACTACTTTCAAACGTATTTACACCGCAACGTCACGGCAAATTAGAGCGAGATTGTGGCGGAGGAAAGGACCAGTAGAAAGTGTACAACTTAGATGAATTATCTATAATGAGAGCTCTCGTTTTCCACTATCTTTGATATTCATATTGTAATCTAGTGTACATTCGTTATACAAAAGTTTGCAGAACACTATTTAAATGGATCGAGTATATAATAAAGTTAAAAAGAAATCAGTGTTGTCTTACGTAGGTAATAGATAAAATGCCACACGAAAAAATACCAAGAAATCCAAAAGGTAAGTCTGTACAAATGGCAGGTTTACGATTAGCGCAATATTAAAGGCCCAGGATTCCATTATCCCTGAGAGAGCCCGCCGTCCCGGACGTCCTAAGGGATGTCAAAGAAATTCACATATGTTGTGCTCCCACAACTAAATTCGATAACACATTACAGATACTGGTTTCGAACTTAGGGCCTGTACACAAAACTGCGATGCGACGTCGCATCGTAAAAATCTACTAGCTCCCACGACGCATCAAAAGAACTTGCGAATTGATTCGCAACGCGCATTCCTGCGATGTTACGACAATTTTTACGATCCATGTCACGACCTACTTTACAAAATACGTTCAGTATGACGATCGTCGAAGGAATGGTCTCCCGAATCGTGGAAGTGAGACGCCTTGCCGCACGAAATCGTATCGCAGCAAATCGTGCCGCAGTTTTCTGCATTGCGAATTCGCATACCGCCGATTCGCAGTTTTGTGTACAAGCCCTTATTAAATTCTCATATTTACCACTAGGTATTCTACTAGGTACTTTATCATTTAATATGACTCGTGTAAGAAATTGATACAATGGTCTATTTTTATCACAATATGTCTCAAAGCAACACTTTACAAAAACACGCAGCTATATTGAAATTGAATAATGTTCATACGAGTATAAGTAGAGGAAACTCTATAGTCTTCGAGAAACCTTTTAGTGGCTCGGATAGAAAATACAGATCATGGAATACCTTATATTCCGGCGAGGTTATCTAAGCAACGACTTCGATTCCATATTCTGATAATAAGAAAATTGACAAGAGATTGGGTGGGGAGCGCCCCAACAAGGTCACCTACAAAGGGCGGGAATTTTCATTGATTCTCAAGAATTCCCTTTAGGCTTAAGAGGGATTACCGATCATTTGTTTCAGTTTGATTCTAGTAGACAGGGGCAACCGAGAAAATTACTCGTGCGTCTTCTGACGAGAAAATGAAAATGTAAAAGAAAAATACTATTCTATTTTTATTATAAATCCATTAATAGAGTCCGAGGGAATGTTTTTTTGCATTCTGTGACATATAGTAGATACTTATAATTTGATGTGACGGTTTCCTTATCACAAAAAGGTTCGTGTTTATCGTTGATAATAATATTATGAGAAAGTCAAGGAAATATTCATGTACTTATACCGCTAATGTTCAACTACATAACATTTTCTGTAGGTACTTATCATTTGTATATAAATTAGGAATAACACTTAGTATCTGCGTAATACAAAGTCGTACCCGTGAATTAGGAATCTAATACACCCGCAACACACGGACTAAATGTAGTCTAGATTCGCTATTCTCTTAGTCCTCATATGAAACGTACAGTAATACGGGGCACATTACTTCGAAATTTCCTAAATACACTCTCAGTAAATCCTGCGACCCTGGTAGAATCGTGACGCCATTAAAGCCATTCAAGATTGGATGACTGTTTCAATATTTACAAAGGGTAATTTTCTGTACTTCAATAAATTACCTAAGCTAAGCTCTTCGTTCTATACGTGGCGTGGGGGCAAATAAAACTGGGTGGTGTCCTACGGAATCCGGGCTAATGTGAAAGCTTTCGCTGTGCTGAATTATGCAAATTTAATTTAAATAACTGACTGTGCCAGTCTTGCTGGCACGCTACTACAGGCTGTATGAGACTATGAACGAGGCTACATGTTGCTTGTTGCCAGTGGGGTCTCGCGTGGCCGCCCGCCTCACATATTTGTTACATTTACGTTTCTACGTATTCCGCTAATTCTAGTTAGGTGGTGAACAAGGCATGTATATATTGACTTTGAAACAAGTGTTCTTGCCACGAAATTATTTCTTTTCAAACGAGTAATGTTTATTTTTCAAAATGTTGTGCTTTCTACTTGGGTTTTCTTTTTAATATTATCACAAGCGACTCCGGTTTCTTAAAGTAAGGCCCTATTTTCAAGACTTTTTGTAGAAAGGAAAAATCTAGATAGGTGCTTTTCGTAGGAATATTCGTAAACATTTTGTCGTAGTACCACCTTATTACATACTATGTGCAGAATCCCGACACGGGTAACAAAGTGTATTGGGGAATATATTATACACAACACAAGACGTATGACCCTTTACCCTTTTAGCGTATTACGGACGTACGGTACAGCACCTATCTCATAACAAAGAACTTGAGAATATTACCAAGTAGTGTGACAAAATGCGACAGACTACAAGCAGCTTCTAATTTAGCTCGAAGAAACATAAAGTCTAATTAATTCAGAAGCTTTTGTCGCGAACGCGGCCAACTTAAACATTCCGAGACTTTGACGACTTTTGTATTAAAATTAAACAAATGTTGTCTTTCCATTACGTCACTCACTGTGGAATATTGTGATAACTTGCAAGTCTACATACCTGTCCACACGGGGTATCATTGAGTGCGATTTCTTATCTCTTGTTGTATTCTTTCAACAGGGAAATCAGAAGGAAAAAGAAAAACAAATCGCACAGTGTTCAGATGTTCGGTACAACAAATGTTATAAATTAAGTAACCTTTTAAAACCACATAACTACACGTATCCTTGACCAACCTCTGACCCACATGCTTTAACCTTTAAACACTAATAAAATAAAACTAATAGTTCTCCTTCACTAAAAGCTGGATCCAATTCCCTCGCGTGTGATATACACAATTTCCTATTTTATAACGGTTCGCGAGGGTCCTATAAACTTCTGTAAGAAGATATTATGGTGGCCGCCATCCCTCACGTTAATTGCTCCTGTTTTAATCTCTTGGTATAAAACCCGTCCTAAACAAATATACGAGAGCACCTCGTTAGATTTTACAATCATTAATGTGAAAGCTTCATTTTCCAACCGCGGAGAAAAGGACCAAATATGACAGCAAATATATGGGTATAGAATTGTTCGCGTAGTCATTTCTCCACAATAGCAATCTAATTAAAGGCCTTATGGTTATTCTAAGAACTTCTGTCAGTAAGTAAATATATTCTATACGAAACCTGCCAACAGAACATAATTTAATGAAAGTTAAATATGTACTAAATCTTAGTTAGCTGCTCTGGATTTAAAAAGCTTTCAGGCGGTAACTTCAATTAATTAAACATCAAAGATTTATGAACGTTTGCTAATGGTGTATGGCTAGCTGTATTCTTTATCTATATTTATAAAACAAAGTCGTGTTAGTTACACCATCTATCAAGAACGGCTGAACCAATTTTTATAATTTTTGTATTTTTGTATTTGTCTTCGTCCTGAATAGAATAACAAGTATTAAAATATGTCAGTCAATAAAAAAATTTGCCGTTCATCCATAGTTGCAAATAAATGGCAAGTGGGAGATGAGAAAAAAGGATAACAAGAGGGAAAATAGTCTCAGACAAACTAGGAGGCCAGAATCATCAAAGAAGTGTTACCATTGCATGCCGCATGATTATCGAAATATAGATTTGGTTGTGTGAGATTCCTAGCGGCGAGGTGGCAACGTGGCAACTACTAGGAGATCAGAAAAATTAAGGAATGAAACAAATCTTAATAATGGCGGCAGTGGAGAGTTATCTATCGATATATATAAATGAAATGATGTTTTTTAGTCTCACTAAAACTCGAGAACCGCTGGACCGATTTGGCTAACTTTGGTTTTGAAATATTTGTAGAAGTCCAAGGAAGGGTTAAAAGGTAAGTAGGGTAGGTAGGTAGGTAGGGTGTAGGTAGGGTAGGAGGTAGGTAGCGTAGGTAGGCAGGGTAGGGTAGGGTGGGTAGGCAGGTTAGATAGGTAGAGTATAGGTAGAGGAAGGAGGTAGGTAGCGTAGGTAGGCAGAGTAGGGGGTAGGTAGGTAGGCAGAGTAGGGGGTAGGTAGGTAAGATAGGAGGTAGGCAGGACATAAAATCCTAAATCTGCTCATTTATTGCCACTTACGCGGAACGAAGTTCGCCGGGTCAGCTAGTACCTACGTTATAATTATAAAGCTAGCAAATATTGTAAGTAGTGATGACAAAGTTCTCTACTAGTATAATATAAAATGTTAAAAAGTTATGAGTCCCCAGACACATATATAGGACGTCACCGAGCATAGACTCGCCGCGCTTGATAAATAGGATACAGGAAAACGAATGGAAATACTTGAGCTAGGAAACTAATACTGCCCCCGATAAGAAAAAAGACGCATCTAACATTTTTTCCAGATTTGAGTTATATACATTGCCGGAATCAGAAAAAAAAGGCGCATCTGCCTGTATTTTTAATATTTTTCTAACTTCCTCCAGTGCGGTTTTAGCACAACCTAATAGGGCGCTTCTGTTCATTTTTTTACATCCAATTGAAGATGAAAAGACGAATTTATGTGAAACTTAATTAAAAAGTCGCATTTATGTAGATAATGTCCCTATACTTTATAGTTTTTTTTTTAGTTCAGTAATATAAAAGGCGCATATTTGTCCCTATTTCTAAGAGGAAGTAAATAAGACGCAAACACTCATTTGCGTCTAACTCGCTAATAAAAAACTGCTTTCACATTAAGAAAAAAAGACCACATCTGACCACTTCCGCCCTATTTACTTCGTAAAATTGTTTTAGCATGGGCGCATTTGCCATAAGCGTCTTGATACGTTACGTTGAATAAAAAAATACAATATGATACTTAATAAAAAGGGCGCATGTGTGTAGAAACGTCTTTTTTTCCTAGAATTGTGAATCAAGCGAAGATTGCGCGGGGGTCGGGCGGGGTACGTTTAGTACGGCGCCTGACCAGTTAAACCAGTTTCTATGTCAGTTGCGCCCGAGTAAGTTGTAGGAGCACGACGTGTCGCGGTCGCGCAATTTTTCGCAGCGTGATTCGTCGTAACAAAGTAAGTATTTTTTATTTGAAAAGTTTGTTTGTTGTTTGTGTGTGCAATTTTATTCAACCGTAGTGTGCCAAATAATAATACGATTTTATTGTTAAAGACTTGTTTTGATGGAAAAAAAAATAAAATCAATGTCTTACTTTCCTAAAGTATGCACCTATGTACCTATATTATAGTAAAATTAATAAATTAAAGTAAGTACTTCATTCGGATTTAGGTGTATGAAAATTATTTCATTCATAAACATTTTTATTAGGTTACATTCATTTATTTGAATAAGATTAATATACAATAGTGATGCTTAACTGAAGTAAGCTTTTATTGAGTTGTTCATATTGAATTGTGTGTGTTTTTTGTGATCATATTTAGTTTTCGTTTAATAAAACTAAAGTTTTATGTGCGTTATATCGCTTGCATACACTTAACGCTTTTTAGTGCATTCTAACACTATTAACTGTTGTTGCAGGTAAAACTAACATGAAAAAAGGTCGATGCTTTGAGTTACTTACTAAAGCTTTAGCTTCCACAAGTACGGAAAGTACAAATAGTACTACAGTAGAAAATACAGACCAAATTTCGCTGTATCCCGACGAACACCCTAAACCAAACAAGCCATGGTGAAGAAATTAACCACGTCTCTGCAACTGACAGTGTTCTTCTGGATGAAGTCTGCGATAATGCAGCCACCACTGCAGCTACTATACAGACACGAACGAACGAGACAAGAAATTTCGAGGCGTGAGGGACACATTTGCTTGTATCTGGCACGAAGCTATTGCTGGAAGGAAGAAAGACGACATCATAAGCTGTTTCCGAGCCTTTTTTTTGCATTATCGTGATGTCAAGCACATAACACTGTGGCTTGACAACTGTGCTGCTCAAAACAAAAACTGGAGTATTTTTTCTTATTTATTGTATTTGATAAACTCAAGCGATGTACATTTGGAAACTATCACTCTGAAATATTTGGAAGTAGGACACACTTACATGTCAGCGGATGAATTTCATCACCAGGTCGAGTTGTCACTCAAAAAGAAGAAAAGAATATATGACTTCGAAGACTTCTATCACGCGGTTTCTGATACTCATCGTAAAATCACTGTAAAGAAAATGGTCGTCAGCGACTTTTGTAGATTCGAAGATTGCTCTTCTTCTTATAAACTTCAAAATATGATACCAAGAGTATATCTGAGTAACATGTGCGAAGTCACTTTTCGAAGGGGAATTAATACAATAGCTTTTAGAAATGATTTTGATGGCATAGAAAGAGAACTGGACTTCCTGAGAGTGAAAAATATTAAAATTGGCATTCCAAGACCAGTATTAAAAACTCAATTCAGAGGAGTTAATGAAAAGCGAAAATCTGATATAATCAATCAGTTACTTTCTCTTATGCCAGAGAACCGCAGGGCGTTTTGGCGAAATTTGCCAGTTAATGATAACTCCGTTGATTTGAGTAACGAATATGAGGAAGATGTTGACAAATAGGAACAAAGCAACAGGAGCTCTTTGTCTTTAGTAGCAGTGAAACTACATTTACTTCGCTGGTTAATGCTATCTGTTTAGATTTTTTAAGTTAGACAATATTTTTCCAGTAAACTAGTTTTTGTACTTATTTTTAAGATTTGTCCAAGGATTGATAATTGTCTGTGATCTTACGTTAAAGTTAGATTTAAAGAGAATCTAGAGGCAGTTAAGACTGATGTTTTTTATTTATTTATTTTTTTATTGATTTTATAATGTTTTTACTTTGATAGTTTAGTCACATAATATTATCATAATATTGTTTGTAAACTACTTTTGAAAACTACATAGAGTAATGTTATGGGATTATTAACTTAAGAATGTTATTTTTTTTAGACGTGTTTATTATAATAAAGATACGAGAGATAATTACAATAGATCTGTATCTATTTAAGACTGATTAAGCTAAATTTTGCTTAAGTTTAATACATGTTTCTGATTTTCATTACAATTTACTGTGCCATGGATAGCATTTTTGTTTATGTGGGTCAAAAGAGTTTAAAATAAATACTTGACTATATCAATTGTGTTTCATTTACAAATAATAAATTAGGCTATGGCTTATATGATAACCACGAACCTACTGTACTATTTCAGATATATTACCTTAGATAAAAGGATTATTAAATAATTTTATAAACATTTTATCTAAGCCAAGGGTTATTTACATACTTTCTAATACTTAAGAAAAAAGGCGGAAATACCTATAAGCGCCCATTTCTGTTCAAATCATATACTAGATAGATAAATTAAATACTTAGAAGAAAAGTACAGCCAAAAGCGTTTGTAATTTAAAGGACGCATCTAGCCAATTACGTCTATTCAATTAAGTATGTAATATTTTTCTTCATTTTTTATGCTAAGATGAAACTGTTTTTTCATTATTTTATTATATAAACTTAATAAATTCATATTATTTATTAAACCAAGTTGAAGCCTAATAAAGTGGGCATTATTTTCAACTTTTAGTATGTAAATATTTTAATTTACTCGAAGACGGCGAACGATTTCCCGTTTCATTCATTAAAACATTTATTTCTCCGTTTTTACTTTTTGTTAGATACGTCTTTTTTTTTATCGGGGGCAGAATACTAGTAGGGATATATTTTATCCCAGTAACAGATTTTTCGATTGATTTGACGGAACATATTTTATAATGTATCCCTTTCTGATTGCATATAATTCATGAAGACATTTGCCTTGTTGGTTTAGCGGCTGCAAGCGCTACTGCGGTGTGTGTGTGTGTGTGTTTTCCATCCTCAGTAACAATCACAGATTCAAAAAGTTTGGTTAACCATTGCTTTCCGGACATGAGACATGAATATTTGGTAGATATTTAATAGGCATGTGAAGGAGACATTAGACTTATTTGGACTACAAGGTTGTATTTAAATGGTCAACTTAATTTTCTTAATTGCTCATGGAAATCCGACAGCGCGTGGGAAGCCTAACTACTTACTTAAAAGCAGAAATATGATATTTGTGGACGTCAGTATACGTTGTTTTAGTATCCAAATACAGAACATGATAAACGGGTAAATTGGATAACGCCAAACTCAATTAGTAAGTCATTGAGTATTGATTAGTTCAGTCACCTCAAGTACTTTGAAAGGTGTCCGTCGGTAGTGAAGCGTAGAAGGGGCAACCTAAAGGTTACCCTAGTCTAGAGGTTCTAGACTGTAAACACTCCCGAGTATAAGGCGGCCTGTATAAACACGTTTTTTATTGCAAATACAAAGTAGGGGGGCATCGACGCTAAACGGTTACTACGTTCGTTTTAGCAACGGCTTGTATACGGTCAGTCATCGGTGTTGTTTGGATCACTATAGAAGTTTGTAGACGGATACGGTGATACTCAAATGACTTCCATAGTAATCCCTATCAGATTGACAACCTGACGGCCATGCCTACGTACGGCGAATCAACCGTAGCTTTTCACGGCAAAAACACATGTGTGTACAAGTGGCCTAACGTGTCTAGTCTTCAGACGAAACTATCTTTAGCCAGACACCCAATACTACTTAATTACAGTCTTATTTGTGCTAGCAGCGTCGCTAAACGTCCACAATTTGTGACACCAATAAATATAATGGTAAGTGTCTCGCTGGGCGCTATCGTGGGCCCTATACCGTCCAGTCCCGCTGTGATTAAACGACTACAATATAAATGATGAAGGCTCGCAATTAAGCGGACTCGCCCGCCGCATCAATCACTCCAGAGATATCTCGGGAACTGATTTTGTTAAGCCATTTTTCTGGTAGCTGGTAGCACACCCTTTCACTTTGACGGGCCATATTGACGATTTCTATTTTCGGTTTTGGATTATTAGTCCCTTGACGGTCTGTGATGAAGGTTGGAACTAATAAGCCTGATGTGAGTGATTTGAAGGATGTCTTACCATTAATCAAATTATGAATTTGTTTGGTTGTCAGATATTCAATGTGGAATATTCTATCTGCTGGATGCAACCTCTCACGCACTCATTTGAATTTTCCTGCTTTAAATTTACCTGTAACAATAAAGATTTTTTGTTAACAGTGACAAAAACATCATTTTCATTAGCTTAATTACACAATTTGAACAAAACATCGCTTAATCTTCTAAGGTATTTTACATTTTTAATATTTAGGTACAATGCTGAGGAAGTTTCCAATGTCGTCCCAGGTGTAAAACCTTCGTAAATGGCTACAAGTCACGAGTGTGTGTCATACATAGGTTATTAACATTGCTTATGACTTATGTATGGCCACACTAAAGGCTGATTTCTACATTTTGCGCAAGAAGACATCGTACTTTACGTTTTGACACCTACAGTGCTGAATAGTGCTTTTGGCGGTTGAATGACATTGTTAGGAGCGCGCTGTTGGTGAACATTTTGTTGAAATTATCCGTGGAAAGTGAGTTTAAAACAAGATGGCGGCGTTAGTTCTGCCGTCAGTTGGACCGCACGGTTGGCGGAGTGACTGAGCGATTGGCTGTTACGCTGTGTATCGCGGATTCGATTCCCGCACTGAACCAATATTTGTACGGCCTTAGGGTAGGTTCTGGGTCTGGCTGTTTGTGTGCGTGAGTGTAAATGTTTGTAAACGTACTTTGCCACGTGCCTATGACCACAATAACCACGGCTGATTTCTACTAATTGCGCAAGAACACATCCTACTCAACGTTTTTTCACTCGTAACACTCAAAGTCATCACATAAATTATAGCAAGCGATTGCTCAACGAGTTTCGATCTATTACAGTAACGTTGTATTAAAACCTCATTATTATTACGTAAGTACCATAGACGTCGTGACTCTCACGACGTCTATGCACGACAAAGGTTAAATGACATTTCACGTCTCTTTGTCATCTTTACTTTGCCGGGGAACCTGGCTTTGTTGCTATACGGTGCAATAAATGCAAGTGCAATGCTATTCGCCTTTGTGCCTCGTAGGAATCCTATAAAGTATTTATTGCCTTGTTTAGTCGACATTCAAGTCTTTAAACGGTTTGAAATGAACTGGCAGTAGGTGATGTTTCGTGTTACTCGAGAGCGTTATAGAGGAGTATATAGACTACAAAGTCAAAATAGTAATGAAGTGCAGTGTCTTGTTGTGGATTTTTCTAGAGAATATTATGAAGCAGCAGAAGAGCTCTTGAAAATAAGGGTAATCTCTCAAGAATCTTGACTTTTACTCTCTAGAAACACATTCATAAAATGTAGATTTTGATATACTTGACATAAAATGCACGAAACTTTTCATGAAAGGTACGGGGAGATTGTGGATTATTTCAGCAGATTTGACCTACTTCGAAAATATTAAAGCATATGGCTTATTGAATAAGTTAGCGTATCAACTGTAAATATCAAAACTATTCAATCGCGAGTAAACTTTCGAAATAAGTTCAAAGATTGCATAATTTTTGTGCACGTGTATTGTTTATTTAAGACGCTGTACCTCGTCAAAACAGGCAACTTTGAACAGTTTTTTAGCCAAATGTATACATTTTAGAGCAACAAAAAAAATATATGATACTCTTGACCATATTTATGAGGGAACCTTCGGGCCCAAAACACGTTTTTGGAAAAAAATCCCGACAAAAAAAAATCGAGAAGTTCTGATTTTCAAGCAAGTGTAACTGTATTACTGCTCAACTAATCTTGACTAAATTCATAACAGTGATGTAATATAAAATAATAAAGGGAACTGTCGGTTTTCTTTTTCGTTTTATTTACTATATTTGTAAGGATTCATGTTTTTAATGATAATTATTTGAACAAGTCGAACGTCACATCACGCCATTCGCGGCGTCTTGTCGCATCTCTTTTATTTCTACGCAGAGTGACAGTGACCGCTGAGGCGCGCTGCTAGATGGACGTATGTCACTTTTTTTCCGCTCGCCGCTCAAATTTTTTCAATTAAATTTCGATCTGTTTGTTGTTGAAAGCTGTTTATTATATTTTATTTTATGATTAGTTTTTCGTTCGAGTAAATTTTTGTTCGATTTTAGTCATAAAATTTGTAAATAAAAAATCAGTGATCATCAGTGGCGAAGAGTCAAAATTGTGGGTGGGGAACCTCAGTGGCGAAGAGTCAAAATTCTGCAAAGGGAATCCGAAAAATTAAATAATGTAATTTTGTTTATTCGTCATTCCCGTTTTCAGCGATCCCGAAAACCAAGAAAATTACCCCCATGACGAAAAAACTGAAAATTTCATCAGCGACATCTTGAAGTTTTTTTTTTTACCAAATCTTCGTTATCAGCGACCCTTAAAACTACAAAAATGACACCAATGATAAAAATATCGAAAAATTTCGTAAGCGCCAACTTCATCTATTTTGTAAATTGTCAAGAATACAATGTAGAGGAACCATAAACAAAATAAAAGTGATTTATCTTATGTAAATAAGTCAACTAAAAAGCGCGAGAGGTACCATATATGAAAACGTCTCATGTTAGAAGACAACATTTTGAAGAATTGTGTCGTGTAGAATTTATATATTTAGATTTTGCTAAAATCATCAAAAGAAATGAAATTTATTTATACTTAGATTGTTTTAATTTAGTGTATTCTTACTGTTCTTTCACCCCTTCATGCATATCTCCATCCACCCCGTCCATATGTCCATCCTTTCATTCGTCTATCCACGCACCCGTCTGTCCAGTAACCTAGCAGAAAGGGAGGGGGGTAGAGGCGGGCCTCACAACTTCAAGAACAAAATACAAACATTAAGAAAAATAATACTGTGTAGCTAGCACAGCTGTCTTTTTCGGGGATTCCCTCACAAACACTAGCTCAGCTCTATGTAAAATTCGGAAAAACTTTTAGTTATATCAAGACTGCGAAGATACTTAAAGGCCATTAATGATACAGTTTCTGAGTGGCTATCTTTAGACCTTTTAAAGTTTATTGTAGATAGGGTGATAGTCTGAGCTAAGTCACCCAGTGCTAGGCAAGACCACAGGGGGACCCTGTGGTTTTGCCTAGCCTTAAACCCTCTTAGCATGCTACTGAGGGGTTCAGGTCTGGGCTTTCGGTTGAGGTGAGGTGGTCATACCTTGCCTTCCAACCATGTAAATGATTGATATGAAACTCTTTGCCCCCAACAATTTGCAACTGATGAAGCTACTGATGGTTACAGTAACTTGTTGACAAATGCGCAGTCATGCATGTGAAGCGAGATTATGGAATCCATGGGATTCCAGAATCTCCGATCCGATTCCTCTTCTCAACAGAAACCTACAAGTATTTGGGAATGTCAGAAGCATTAGGCATCAATACTGCTGACATGAAACAATCGTTGAGGGTACGCTCCTTTGGCCGCCTGAATAAGATGCTAAGCAGTCTTTTGTCAGGCGGAAACAAGTTTCGTGATAGGAAGGTCCGCGTACTGCTAACTGGCTTAGAAACCTCGACCAACATCTGAGGAGTCTTTCGTTTCGCAGCTGGATCAAGGGCTTGATTCAGAAATCAGTAATTCTGGACAAGGCGCGTATTGTTAGGAGGTTCCTCTTTGGAAAGCCCTGACCATCGGTAGTTCGGGCACGGTTCCCGATGGCCGGTATGCTCCTATTTATAAATGTTTTTATTTATAAAAATGTATTTTCTTACATACTGTTACAAGCTGGGTATAGGATAAATGATCACACTACCAATTAAACACTAAAAATCTTTATTTAACACTAAACAACACTTATAACTCAATCACAAATACACAACTGATCACTAATCACTTATATATCGCATTAGTAGTTCACTTAGATCACTTCGTTCCGTAGCCAAAATCAGACTAACTCACTCGCGAGAAATCGCTATGCCCCCGTAGAGGGGCGAGGCTGGCGGGATGTGGGTTCTACCCTTGCCCCGCTGTATCATCACATGTGCCCGTAAATACGGGCACCTCATTTGGTTGCTTGTATAGGCTCGGAGAGGGCGAGCGCGTGTAAAGTGCGCGACTCGCCAGTGTGTAATTGTCATTTTGTCCGGTAGGAGTCGCCAGCGGCGCTGGGCGCTGCGCGCTTAGCTACGGTGAAACGTTACCGTAGTGCGCGCCGCTTTCTTTACGCCACCTCGGCGGTCTGTCACCACTAGGTGAGACCTCCGGTTGCCCGGAGGAGGCCCAGCGGATGACGACCTGCGACGGAGGTGACTTTGTTGGCGCATCCTACCGCTAAGGATGCTGGCCCCCGTCTGCAGACGCTCTCAGAGCTAGCCGATCGCGCTCCAGACTAGGGGCCGTAGTGTTTGAATTTGAGCGGCAATGTACGCCGCCCATGTAAGCGAACGAATAGCTAGCCTGCGCCGCTCCTTCGTCGCGTGAGTTAGAATGCATGACTAACTCACTTCCGCACCCGTCGCCTATTTATATGGCCGACTCATGTTCGAGAAACTTCCACAACTTCCGTGAATCTCTAGGGAAACTCATCCTTCGAGAAAGTTCTACAACCTTCTTGAACCTTCCAGATAGCATTATAGTGGAACCAATCCTTCTAGAAAGTTCTAGAAAGGTCCAGAACTTTCTCAAAGTTTCTAGACATTTCCATTGTGGAACATTCTAGGATTATTCTCGAATCTTCTAGACAAACTGGATCATTCTAGACTCGAACGTAATCCTAGAATGTTCTCGTAAAGCAGGCAACGTAACACTGCCCCTCCTTAGACATGCTCGTCCCGAGCATCGTTAGTCCCGTAGTATCGCGCTAATCGACCTACATGTACGATCTTAGGCGCACCTCGTGGACCCTTCTGTATTCGGTAGGTGACATCGTTGACCCTGGACAATCCTGGTCACGACTCGGTATGGTCCATCCCATTTTGCTTGCAATTTCGGAGACTTCCCTTTGCTACGCACTGGGTTATGCAACCACACCAGTGAATTCTCGTCGAAACCTCTCCTGTTCGTCTTCTGGTCATAACGGGTCTTCATCTTCTCAGACATCTGTTGGCCGGATTGTCTGATATGCTCATAGACTTCGTTCAACTTGTTACGCAAGTCATTTGCATAATCTGTAACACTGCGTGGTGCATCATGCGGGCAACCGTAATTCCCTTCCAAAGTTCGCGAAGGCTGGTGTCACAGTCGTACTTTCGTGGACTGCACAACGGTAGGACAGAAGAAACGGCTGTATGTGTTTGTCCCAATCCTTTTGCCTGCTTGCTACGACTTTTGCCAGATTTCTCTACAACGTTTGGTTAAAGCGTCCCACCATTCCATTAGATTGTGGGTGGTAAGAAGTGTTTTTGTTTTGTGGGTACCCATCATTCGGCAAGTCTCCTGAAATACTTGTGATTCAAAATTCCTTCCTTGACCACTGTGAATTTCTAAGGGTACTCCAAACTTCCTGAACCAATTTATCTGCGACAGTTGTAGCTTCTTGGTTAGGAGTGGCGAACACTTCTGGCCACTTTGTGAAATAATCCATGACAACCATTAAGTACTTGTTCCCACTTTCACTCTCTGAGAATGGCTCACCATTAATGCACCTCTGCCGCGTGTTTGGGGTCTTTTCACAGCCGCACAAGTGATACATTTACGACAACAGTCCTCCACATCTTCTCGACAGTGGATCCAGTAAAATCGCTCTCGGATCTTCATTAGAGTACTTTTTATCCCCATATGTCCTCCTGAACATACATCATGGTAGAGCCGTAGAACATCCGGTACTTTGGCTTTAGGGACAACCATTTGTAGATAACACCTGTCCCCTCGAGCGTTTTCCCATTTACGGCACAAGACTCCATCCTGGATAACCAAGCTGTTCCATTGGGCCCAATAACTCTTCGTGATGGAACTCATCGCTGCCACATCACTCCACTTGGGTTTAGGAGCACCAGCTTTGATCTACTCGAAGATCGGTTTGATCTCTGAGTCATTTTGCTGAGCCTGCTGTAGGGTTTCCTTCCATTCATCACTGAGATTCGTTCTAAGCACCCTCACGGTTGCTACCTCCTTAGTCTCTTGCCTGGCACAGTGCTTAAAATCTTCAGGACAAGGTCTTCTTGACAAGGCGTCTGCGTTACCGTGAGTTCTCCCAGTGCGATGTTCAGTTATGTAGTCGAACTCTTGCAGTAGTTCAATCCACCATCATCACAATCCATGTCGCCTTGTCCCTCCGGATTTTTGAACTGTAATAGCCACTTCAATGCAGCATGGTCAGTTCGCAGCTGGAACTTTCGTCCCAGCAAATACACTCTTTTGCAAAAAAAAAACGGGCACCTAAGGAAATTACGTTCTAAGGACGATTTGAGTTATCATCGTTCTCTTGCCATGAAATTTAATTATTTGACGTACTCTGTATATACTTATAATCGTGTAAATTAATACGCGTGAAGTGAACTTCGGCAATATTTTTTTTTAAAAGTCGGTCAATTCTTTAAAACCGATGTACACGGCCAAACAATAAGAAGTGGTCGGCATAAAGACAAGAAGATTTTTTTACTTTTTTTGATTATATAAAGTTACAAATGTAAAAACCTAATAACGAGTGTGACCTCCTCTTGCCAAAATCACAACTTGAATCCTTCTGGGTATGCTTTCCACGATGTTTTTAATAACGTTTTGAGGAATACGTTCCCACTCTTCTGCAATGACTCGTTTTAGCTCCCTGATGTTTTGTGGAGCAGGTTGCACTCATCTTACCCATCTCTTTAGAACATCCCAGACATGCTCAATTGGATTGAGGTCAGGAGTTCGATCTGACCAATCTTAACGACGGATCCCAACTTCTTGCATGTACGCTCCCACGTCGCCAGAACGGTGTGGGCGAGCATTGTCGTCCATAAAAATGGAATCTTCCCCAAGTACAGTCAATGCAGGTTGTGCATATGGAATTAGGAATTCCATTATGTACCGGTGTGCTTTTAATGTTCCATTTTCTATGAAAACTAACTCCGTACGCTGAGTCGAATTAATTGTTGCCCAAAACAAAACGGAGCTTCAGCCATAAGGAGTGATTTCTTCGAAACACACTTCCGCATAGCGTTCCCGTGGTCTTCGTAGCACTCGTCGGCGTCGGTCCTCTCCGCACAAAGAGATTCTAGCTTCATCAGAAAACAATACTTTTATTCCAGTCTTCCAGAGTCCATGAAGCACAGTTTCGAGTAAACTAAAGTCGAGCAAAACGGTGCTCACGGAGTAAATTAGGACCCCGAGCCGGGTGGTAACTCCTGATATTGGCAGCCAAAGCCTCCTCCTGAACGTCCACAAGCTAACTTCTACTCCTCTTCTTCAAGGCTCTTCTCCAGGTCCACACTTGATGCTTTACGATTCCGCAACGCCTGACTCACCAAAAAGCGGTCTCTTGGTTCTGTGCATCGTTTTCTTCCCGAACCAGATCTTCTTTTGACCGAAGCGGTCTCTTGATACCGTTGCCAAGTCCTATGGACAGTTGAACGACTCACATTTAGCCGCTGAGACACGTAAGTTTGCGAACGACCTTCTTCAAGTAGGGCTATAATTTTACCGGCCCTTATCGCTTTTAACTCATATCAAAAACTGATATTTAATGTAAAAAGAAAAATTAAATTGTTTTATTTGCAGAAAATTTCCAAAGAGTTTTAAAATTTTAGTAATCAGTAAAAATATAGTTTCAGCAATTCGCGCCATTAGTAAAGCAATTTTACAATTATCAATATTTTTCTTTTGCTCATTTCAAAATTTAAATTTGGAACGTAAAGAATCATGCCAGGATGCTTCAAATGACATGCCAATACATTGTCAAATGAATAAAACCTCTTTCTTGTTCTTCTTCATTGAAATAGAGAAAAAAATCTATGGTGCCCGTTTTATTTTTGCAAAAGAGTTTATTTACTGAAATGCTGCAATGTTTTTACAACGGCAGTAGCCCGTCGAGTAACGCAATGATTTCTTTCCGGTTTGGTTTGTTTAAAAATAGGTGTTTTGCACAGACGTTTCTTTAATTCCTGAAATGCGACGTCGCAGCTCTTGTCCCAACAGAATTGTCGCTCAGTGAGTTTGTGTAGAGGTTT
This sequence comes from Cerastis rubricosa, assembly GCA_949152445.1. NCBI lineage: Eukaryota > Metazoa > Arthropoda > Insecta > Lepidoptera > Noctuidae > Cerastis > Cerastis rubricosa. Next base: position 6,226,473 of record OX424532.1, read on the forward strand.
CGCAATGTCAGCAAAATTCTTTGCGAACCGTCGATAGTAGGAGCAAAAACCCAAAAATACTCTGACCTGTGTCCAGTCTTTCGGAACTTGCCAATTCTTGACGGCGACTACTTTCCGTCTGTCTCTTTCCTGTGATTATTATTTCAACTCCTCGTATGTGAAGCGCACGGTCTTATCCACTGAGCTAGCATTGAACTAATATCGAACCGCTACAAGTAATTTCTCTATCCTGAGCCTAATTCTATATATTTATTTATATAAATATTTCTTTAAATATATATTTATATATTATACTTATATCTTATATATAAAATTCTCGTGTCACAGTGTTAGTTACCATACTCCTCCGAAACGGCTGAACCGATTTGTATGAAATTGTGTGCATATCGGGTAGGTCTGAGAATCGTCCAAAATCTATTTTATTTATACACATAAAAAAAGTCCACGCGAACGAAGTCGCGCGCAGTTCTGTATGGTGTCGGACGTAAAGAATAGCACCATCCCATATCTTCCCGTGGGTGTCGTAAGAGGCGACTAAGGGACTTACCAGAGAATGGTCAGCAGCGTTCTCTGTGTTTTTGTAACAACCGTACTGCGATCGCCAACCCGCCTGCCAAGCGTGGCGATTATGGCAAAACCCCCCATGTTATGTCAATGTGGCGTAACTTGGGGGAGGCCTATGTCCAGCAGTGGACGTTAAAAGGGCTGAAATGATGATGATGATGATGATACTAATATTATAAATGCGAAAGTCACTCTGTTTGTTTGTATGTTTGTTTGTTTGTTACGTTTTCACGACTAGACGGCTGATCGGATCTTAATGAAATTTGATTTTAACCTGAGGAAGGACATACGCTATACATAATCACGCTACAACCAATAGGAGCGGAGCAGCAATGTAAAATGTTGCGAAAACGGGGAAAATGTGACGCAGACGAAGTTGCGCGGGACAGCTAGTTATATTATTAATGCGAAAGTTATTATATTAAAAATTTGTTTGTTACCTCTTCACGCCTAAACCAATGAAGTGATCATCCTCAAATTCTGCATGTAGTACGTTGTAAGGTGTACACAAACGGCCATAGGATACCTTTCATTCCGACAAAAAGTACTGATCCGAAGGAAAACAACAATAACTTTCTTATCACCATAGATGGCGCCACGTGCTATTGTCAAATTCTAAATTTACTCGAACAATAAATTTTAAATTTACTTCTTTATTAAAAAATAAAACTGCACGCGTAGCAAGACCACTGTAGAAACGAGTTTTGTCTACGGAATAATCGACATAATGACAGATAGAAAATGTCAATGTGGCACTTTGTCGATTTTTCCGTCGACATAGCCCGTTTCTACGGCCGTCATGCTACGCGTGCATTTTTGGGAGCATAGTCTGTAGTTCCAGGGCTGTGTGGGCAAAAAGGACCATGTCGTCGGCAAGTCGGAGATTCGTCAACCTCTTACTGCCGACTTTAATGCCCTTGGTTGTCCATGAGGTTGCTTTGAATTATTTATTATTCGTTTGACGAATCTATTCGATAACCTTTTCTATAAAATAACAATCCAAACAACCAAACAATCCAAAATAACAATCGGTTGATTGTTGTTATAATTTATTAGGAAAAAATAAGAAAACAAAAATAAAAAATAAACTTATTTAAAAAAAATGCGATATTGAAATGTAGGTAGGTACATACATTATATTAAAAAAAGAAGATAAAAAAGAATTGCGCGTATTGAGGTTCGAACCTAGAGATCACCGCGGAAGCAATGTGCGAAGTAGGCTAGCAGCGCGCTGGGCTATACGTACTTTAATATTGAGTTTCGAAATTAAGCTTCTATACATTTATTGACGTCGCACATCGACGTGATTCAAGCGGGGCACCCCGCAGTAGGCGGGACTAAAGGGACTACACGACCCCCCTCTTCATCTGCTTCACCCCCTCAAAAGCATGAAAGTTGCCTAGAAGAGCGCCTTAACAAGTCACATTATCTCACATTTCAGAATGATGTTTCTTTATATTTATAAATTGTTTTCGTGTCAATTCCCAAGACGTCATGTCTTCACTTGTTTTACATATTTTCAACGAGTTTTCTTAATTGGCGCCCAACAAGAAACATAAAAATAAAACTTTTCACCGCAAGACAATCCTCATTGGGTGGGGATTAATCGCTAACTAGATGTCTGAGTTGAGTTATCAATTTAAAAAATATACATATACATAAGGCTCTCAAAAATTTCGTATACATTCAACGAAAACTGAAAATTGTCGAATGACTTTTGAATATTCAGCTATATGTATATACTGTTACGTAAATGGTAAGATTGATAAGGTATGCATCACACCATGTTTTGTGTCCTTTTCGAGAATTAATATTTCAAAAGCTTCTCACCAGGAAAGTGCTTTCACAGATTTATATTTTACAATAAGAGAGCGTTACAGCACATAACTTCAAACGGCACTTTTAAGAAGATTAAGCATACAGGTGTTCAATCTTCGTTTACTGAAAATGGAGTTCGATCGATCTCATTATCTACTAGCGTATAGGACGAGCACTCGTTAAGATAACGTTTCGATTGTCTTAATAGGGGCGAGGTTTAATTCCGGTATCCACACCCTTCGCTCCAGCCTAATGTTTACGAGTGCTTACGTGGAGTGATTTGTGTTAGCACGTGGGTATGTCGATAGGAAATAGGTCGCGTGCGTAGGTACGGCTGGAGCGATCACGATCAACCCTCAGCACAACGACATTCATCACGGGACCGGCATCGAGTGTAGACGTGCCAACGTCACCGCCGCTCCGGAATCGATGACGTCACTTGTCAATAGGCCAATTTCAACGGCCATCAATTCTGGTGGCTTTATCGCGGTCGCCGCTATGAATATGGTACAAACAACCCAATTTTTCACGTCATATCTGAAAAACCTTTCTAGTTGGGGTATTTTGACGTGTATTATATATTATCTAGTCTAGCATATATTCCATCTAGTCTATAGTTTCTTGCCCCAATACGTCTCTGTCGAATCCCAAGTAGAATGGATGTTACTTTGTTTGTTGTCGATGTGTCACTTACCGGAGGGCGTTCTGTAGCGATTTTAGAATCGAATATTTTGTAGCCGTTAGCATATAGAACGGTAACAAAATAGGTACCTAATATAAAATGTGAACAGCATAAGCGGAAGTGATGCAATTCTCTTTTGTCACATGAAGGCAATAATGTTAAAATCTTTTTATCGGCGCTCAATTTCCTGTTTTCAATATATAAGTACGTAAAACGGGCAAGTAATGTCATACAACATGACATAACGGCATTTACGATAATACAGCATTGTTTGTTGTTGTCAGTCAGTGCCGGATGATTGATGACGACTTTCGAGAGTGATGCATCATGTCGAGCGAGACAAGACGAGACGAGACGAGCGATATTCAATAAAAACTGTGGCTTCGTAACGTGTTACCGTTTAATCATTCCGACTTAACTTACACGAGTCATGGTTAAGACCGTATTATGTTCAATCAGTCACTTTGTCAGTAGGAAATAGAATAATTGTTAAGTATCGCAAAAAAAAACTAGAATTAAAGTAACAGTTGATTGTCAATGCCAGGTTATTTATTCACGGCAGCGGTTAGCACGATATCTATAATTATAAAGTACGTAGCGTGTCCAATACAATAGGTTCATAATTGTGTTCGCTGAACGTCGCTTCCCGGATAGCTGCGGGCATGCGTGGGAGTGCGAGTGAACGAACTCGTCGGTGGTGTGGTGACGCCGACCGACGTGTGCGCATGTTTATTTGCCACCCACGACACATTAAGCCTTTGGCCTCTATACTTAGCTAGATAAATGTGCGATCACGATTGGAGATGTTTGCCTAAACTATTGTTATTGGTTCCATTCACATTTTTTTTTAACTCTAACTTTTTTTTAAAACATTTCTTCTTTTTGGAAGAAATCGTACACCCACGCATAATTTTGCTGGAACCGAACTGAAGGTTATATACCACATTACTTCATGCTTATTTTCCCAGGAGGGATAGACAGAGGTGCACTTAAGAGTTAAGTACCACACTCACATTGCGCCAGTTATGTTTAGCTCCACAATGGACATAAAATAGAGGGCGCGGGCGTTCCTATTACCATCAAAACAACAACTGAAGACGACTCACAAAAGATACGTTAATTAATAATAAACCAACCAATTTCCATACAACAAAACTAATTAAATACAGTTTTATGGAGAAGAAGAAAATGATCATAGGAAAACGAATACACCGTTCAGATGGGTACGCTCCAAGTTTAGTTAGGCGAAGTACTTGCCGCAGTCTGCCAAATGCCCGAAGGCTCGCGGGATCCCATCCCCCCCCAACCCCATCGCGATGTTCACGCCTTACCTACCCACAGATTTTTTACAAAGTATGCATATGAGCGAATATATTCTAGAGCACTCCAGACTCCAGATATTCTCCACCTCCGAAACTTACACGGCCCTCATAAATATATAGTTAACTTGTGCTGAGAAACGATTCCTACAAATTGGAAAGTCATGCATAACAATTTAAGTTTGGAATTGAATTGTATTGTATGTCGCTTAGGATTCCGGGTGTCGGCCCGTGGCGATGGGGACTCAGATGAAACTCGTTCAAGGATCAATAACTTCATGAAGCCACAAATCACATTACTCTTTCAAAACGCGACTGCTACAGAATGCTGAATTCTAAGGCCTTCTCTCTAACTTATTTACTCTAAAGGTATTCATTTTAACGACGTAATTAAGAAACACAAATAACGGCTCACCAGACTGGCTTCACAACTTCTAAATTAATTAATTTTTTAACTCTTTGAACGCTTTAATTTTTCCCATCTAGGCGTAAAAATTTAGCTTTTAATTACACAAACGTTAAGCTTTTATTTAAATAGTTTTACAAAGGAGAACTTTCATAAAATAATGTAATCCTCAGAAATACTCCCAAAGAAAACTTATTAACTTAACTGGTATACCTTTTAAAATTAAACAAAAGATTAGCTTAGCTTGAAGAAAAGCCTTTTGAAACATTTATTTAAACGGCTGTGAACTTAGAATAAAACAGTGTAAAAATAACTGAAGTTTAATACAAACAACAGTACATACGTGCAAAGTCAATGTAGATATAAGGCAATCTGTCGCCTCACCGACGCACAGATAAAACACTGGATTTTGATCAAACATTCCACGTATAAAAAGAAGTCCCGTAAAATACTTTCGCACTCAAAATATTGGCGACGGGAACACACATAAACATAAAAACACACAAAATATTGTAAGGTACACAGGGACCCGAGAGATATTGATACTAGAAACATTTACGGCGCTTGCTTCACTGGATAAACCTCTGCACATAATATATAGCTCTTATATATTCAGACTATGACGAACGGTAAGAGGTTTTTATGGTCCGCCCTGGAATCTTTCTTTACTTTGAACACCGACTATATTTATTGTGCAAATATTCCAATATCTCTACATAGTTTTTTCAATGTTGGTGATATTTTTTTGACCGATTTCTTCAAAAAGGAGGAGATTCTCAATTCGACTGTTTTTTTTGTCATGTATGTACACCGATTACACTGAGATTTATAATCCGATTTATTTGATTCTTCTTTAGTTTGATGCGGAATAGTTGCCAATTGGTCACATAAAAATTTAACATACCTAGGCCCAGTAGTTTTAATTTTAGGAACATTTTTTTTTATTTATTAATGTACATTTTTGTTTACGTGGGTAATGTAATTTTTTTGTGTGTGCATAGACGATGTGCTGCTGTCTAGTTCATAAATCCTAGTCAAGTATGAATTTTACATTGTAAAATTCATACTTGACTAGGATTTATGTGAGATACCACAACTAAAAAGGGTAAAATAAAAACGTTTTCATAAAAAAAAACCGTTTTCAAAAAAAAATCACCAACATGTGGAAAATAACTTTGCTTTCCGAAGTCGGTGACTTTTGTTTGTTTTATTGACTTGTTTGCCACCGAATCAGAAAGCAAAGTTATTTTTAACTGTTTAGTGTTTTTTTGGAAGTCGGTTATTATTTTTTCAACGGTGCGTTGATTTGATTATCACTAGTCTTGCTCTTACCAAGGGGTATCGTGTTACCCAGTAACTGGGTTGTGGAGGTCAGATATGCATTACTCCATTTAAAATACTAATATTCAGCTGAATCTGGAAGCCGACCCTTATAATGTAGTAAAATGCTATGTAGATGATTTTGTGTTTAATTACTTGTTGTTTGTGTCAACAGGTTGTAGTGGCAAAGAAGGAGCTTCGTTACAGGAATGTTTGGTGTAACAACATGGACACAGAATGTTTGCTATTCATTGTAACGATTTGAGTTTCCATAGCGTTTTACTCTAACTCGACTCGAATCTCGGTACAGACCGTTCAAAGTGTAGCAAATGGAGCTAACGCTTCAGTTAATAAGCTTAAGTTGATCAGATACCACCCCTTTTAATGAAAAAAAAATTAAATATTATTAATTATTATAAATTAATGTAAACTTTTTTTGAATTTGAATTTAATAGGTGATAGATATTCTCACGCTATCAATTTTTTTTTTTATAAAATAGAGCGTATCATCACTATATCCATTTTTATTAATCTTATCTTTACTATCCCAAATGCCGAAGTGATTCCCGAGAAAATACACGTGCATACAAAGCTTAACACTTGATTTTAAATGTAATTTATCAAGAAAATTAAAAAGTTGCCGCCAGTCCGAAGTCGGAGTACACTCGGGCTCGTGTCAAGTGGCGCGGGTAACATATGAAGGCTCTATAGCTCATAATGAAAAATAACATGGTTGAACTAACCTCATAATAACTAGTTTGTGACAACCTCGTGGCTGCCACATTGTAAAAACGTGGGTCTTTTTTGCTTATTCCGAACTCAACACATTTCAATCTAGCAACTACATCAATGTATACCATGTTTTTACGCAAATAAATGATTTACTTACTTTACTTACTTACTTACTTACTAGCCAAATTCGTTCAGCGTGTTATTCAGCACCAAACATACTCTACCATAACACAAAAACACGCGTGTTTTTCACTATCATACATCGACATTTCGCCAGTTATGTTTATACACCCATGAACCAGGGGACAAGCCTATTGTCATCAACCAGGCTCAAAAAGAGACTCCGGACTACTTCTAAGAAATTCTTGGTGGAAAACCCAATAACCCGACCCGGAAATCGAACCTAGGACCTCAGTAGAAGTGCTTGCGACCACTAAACCAATAAAGTACTTGAAACAAATATATCTAAACTAATATTATAAAGAGGAAAGATTTGATTGTTTGTTTGCATTGAATAGGCTCCGAAACTACTGGTCCGATTTGAGAAAAAAATGTGACGCAAACGAAGTTGCGCCGGACAGCTAGTCAATCATACACATATTATTACACTAGCTGTCCCACGCAACTTCGTCTGCGTCACATTTTCCCCGTTTTCGCAACATTTTTCATTGCTGCTCCGCCCCTATTTGTCGTAGCGTAATGATATATAGCTTTCCTCGATAAATGGGCTATCTAACACTGAAAGAACTTTTCAAATCGCATCACTAGTTCCTGAGATTAGCGCGTTCAAGCAAACAAACAAACAAACTCTTCAGCTTTATAATATTATATATAAGTATAGATTTGTGGAAATCGGTTTCTCTCCTCACAAACACATCCCAACAATATTTCACCTGGATACGAGTGTTACTAACACCTGCATCCGTAACAGGGTAAACAGAGCACCCAGTTAGGAATTGGGTCACACAAGAAACATAGCCGGCAATAAGTCAGACTTGTAATCAAGCGTGGAAAGTGCAAGTGGCTGATCGGTTGGCTACTCTTATTTTGTACGTCGGTTGAGAAAGTTACAAGTACCATTAATATTATATGTTAAACTGGTAGATCTGTTAATCTGCAATTTCCAATAGCAAAAGAATAATTAAGTCAAAGTTGAAGTTTTTATTTGGTAAACATACATAGGTGTAAATGGTGTAAATATAAAGTTCAGAGATCTCTATGTTTTGTCGTCTCTCTCTTTCTCTTCTCTCTTCTTCAACCCTTGTCCACCCAATGCTGAGTGTAGGCCTCTTCCAAATCTCTCCAGTTTTGGCGATTATGTGTCATGGCTATCCAGTTTCTTCCGGCCACTTTAACGAGATCGTCTGTCCACCTAGTCGGCTGTCTTCCCACATTCCTTCGTCCCGTCCGTGGTCTCCACTCCAGCATTTTCTTTCCCCATCTTCCATCCAGTCTACGGCATTTATGGCCCGCCTACTTCCACTTTCTATTTGCTATCACTTCCGCTATGACCGTGAGTCCAAATATTAAAACTAAACTTATGTTGTTTAAAGGTGATAGCATTTTCCGCACGCAAAATACGCGCTTTAGACGTGGAGTTGCGGAAACCAGCCCGTTATAAGGTGATAGCAGCTATCTACCATAAATTATTTCTTATTTCTAGGTGCGTCAATTGCAGAATCGTCTATCAAAAGCCAAATAGGTACTTTTACCATCTGATTTTTACAGGTAATGTCTTAAAGCTATTCCAAATTCGAAAATCAAAACCGCGCGACACTAAACCCCCTATGTTTTACCCAAAGCAGCACTAATTAGGTATGCGATAGTTTGTGCAATTAATAAGGAATCACAAAGCTAACACGGAGCGAGTATTAACCAGACACGCTAACGTTTCTGTACAAACATTTTGTCTACGCCCCGTGCGTGTGCGGGCAAACTTAACCATGAATATATTAATAACATAAAGTGTTATTTCATTAATTGTTCTTTAAACTTCACGCTAATCCCATACTTCAGACCACAAACAAATTAATTTATTCCAGTCCAGTTAATTCCGATTGGAAGCGTTTTCTAAATATTATTTTTTAATCGAAAAATGGAATCAGTCTCTACAATGAGACTGGATACCGATATCTGATAAATAAGCAAAAAATAAGTGAATCAAATCGTGATAAGTGATGCGGCCACGTAGAAGGTGCGCATTGTGGTCGAAGTACCTAATCGTGACGTGATCGTCGCGGAGCCGCCGTCGACACGCTGCGGTCCCGCCATGCGCTACGACATTAAGCGATATTTCCAATCTCACGCTCGCACTCCTGTTTTATTAGATTTTTCAGAAGCTCACGCTATCGTGAATCTTCGCCGGTGCCAAATAATAATACCGAAATTCAGCGAAATTTGCGTTACGCTCACCGCTTCACGTCGCCCTCCATCCCAAATAAAAATGATAGGCATTTTCCAATGCCTTAATAGAATAAATCGTTTCAGCTGAATCGCATGAATAAAAAATCATCCGCGGCACTTTTACCCGCATACTCTTAGGAAAGTCATTAAACATTTAAATGTGGTACACTGTGAGTATGTTAATTAGCAAGTTTTATGCAGGCGGGCGCGCACAGATAGTTTGTGACGGTCGCCGGTCGCCGGTCGGAGAGAGCTCCTGGACGTTTTATTGCCGCCGCTGCTCAGTTTTGTGAAAAATTTAATTCAGCTGCACAGTCGCCCACGTTCACGAATATTTATTCGGACAGTAAACTACGCAACTGGGAGCGAGCACGACTTTACGTACTACGTACATATCTGTTCTGTTAGCACTCTAAATCAATGCACCGGTGCCTCGGGCACGTTTAAACAAAAAAGTTGGTTTTCATCTCTTAAAAACTGGACGTCGTTAGTAAATCAAGCGAGTATGTAAGGCGTGCACGGCGTCTGATTTCAGCGAGAGACGGCTCGGTGCGCGGTGCATCGGTGCGGCGGAGCGCGGTGAGCGTTGCGGGCTGTGCGGCGTGCGGCGCCGGAGGTCGGCGGCACAGCGGCGCGGCGGTGACCGCATGTTGCCGCACTTGCACCCGACAGATTTAATCAGGCGCCAACAACCGCGAACACGATCTCAGGGCGTTCCACTCCACCGACCACTTCACTCGTATCACTCCACCATTATGCACCAACTTAGTTTTTTAACAGTTCGCGGAACGAAACCTTGCGGACACGAACGCTTGTTTTCTATTAAATGTTCCATGTTGTTGAATTCATTATCACCACGAGACGCATGCCAACCTGCACTCACGGCTCTGAGACAAAAGGTGCACTTTAATAAAAATATTAACGATATCGGAATCATCGTCAGCGTCATGCAACGAATTCGGTTTGTCACGATTCTGAGAAAGAAATAAACGAACAAAGAAACAAGGAGAGCATGAAATCGGTAAGAAACATGCAAATCAGCGTGATGTTGCAGAGCGGCCAACGACCGCGACCTCACCATCGCGGGGTTCAATACACGGGCACCACAATAAACTAAATTAATCTTCCCCCACGCGAGATAACGTATTCGGGTACTTAGGCACAGCCCGCTCCCGGGCTACCACAGCGGGCAATAACAGCCCTTAATCAAATGCGAGGAGTCGTCCGCACCACTGTCAACAGCCCGCTGAGAGATATGGAAGTAACAGACACGCACATCAACTTGCACTATGGATTAAGAAATTAGATGAACAAATTAATCAATTACAGCGCCGCGATTCCACGTAAAGTGTGATTGAAGATTGGGGAGTACATCAACGTCAGCGGTGTCTGTGGCCGGAGGGCTCGGCTCGTACTTTATCCGAAGTAATAAATTGCACTCGGGACAATTTGTAGACTGTCGCCGCTCGTTATCGACACTCTAAACTTCACTTTGAAGTACACTTTTCAATTTAAATCCGAAGGTCTATGACGACCCGCACTTAGATGTGGCGCACAACGTCTGGCATCTCGACAATGGCAAAAAAAAACTAACTTTAGAGTCGTACAATCGTCGTACTATCGTATGTCTTTGAAAGCAATTATAAATTCAAAACAGTCAAGTCAGGTATAGGGTGCATCATTACAGAAATATTGGCGTGCCGACACATCCGTTTCTCAGAGGCAGTACAAGCATAACAAGAGGGAATGCTGCGAGTTATACAAATTGCGTTCCAGTCGCTCGCCACTGAAAAATACGAGCTTCACACAAAAAAGGGTTGGTCGGGATGGAGCGAGCTGTGAGTAATATTACGGGTTTGAAAGAGCCGGCGAAGAAAATCCACGTCCTCCGCAGAATTATTGTTGCCTTGACAAATGACTCGCTGCCGACTTTTGTTATGATAATGAGATTAGATTAGGATAGACGTGTTTTAATTTCCATAATTCGTCTGTCATTTTCTGCTTTGTCTGATTGATTTAACATATGTTTCTGCAGCTAATTTTAACGCTTCGCGTAATTTACTGGAAACGAAATCTCAGAATCATCGCACAAGAAAAGCTTCTTCTTATTTTTCTATAAATTGGGAACGTACACAAAACAACACACACAAGAACTGAAGACACACGAAAAGAACTGGAAAAAATCATAACGCGTCAGCAGTTTTAGTTTGCTCTCGGAACGGCGGAACTTTGCTCTTCGTCAGTAAACAACTCCAGAGACACAACTGTTTTCTGCAAAGAAATGTATTTAGGAATCAGCTACACGCCTCGGCTCGGAGAAAGAAGTCGAAAAACATACGTACGTGATACAAAAACATGTATTGATTTAAAATACACTACTGTTACTTTTTCCCGCGGTTAGCTTTGCGTGCTCAAAGCTGTCTTGCTGTACATGGTACGATCAGGTTTTTCTGAACCTTGAAAAACGGTTCCCTATTCAATTTTTTGTTGCGTTTTAAGTCGCATGATTTCACTTTGATTAATTTTGTAACAAAAATCTATTCATAAAGTCTTATTAAACGAGTGTTTATTACATATATAATACAAAATATACATATATGTGTTAGAAAATTATACATACCCGGCCAATAATATCAATAGCACGAAATAGGTACACAAATTCTATTAAAAGGAACGAACTAAGCGAAATATTTCACAAAGAAAACAATTTATAGTGAGAGGAAATTCAAAGCATTCAGGAGACGTTCGGATCACAAACTTGAATCGATCCGTCGTCCCGTGAATAAATAACATTTTCGCGTAATTTAACGGTAACATTCCGCGATTGTATTCAAGCAGCTATGGCGACGTCGGGTAGCACAAATTGCACCCGGTCGCGCACCCACCGCTCTGAAAAATGCTTTCCTTTTAACAACTGGAAGGGGAACGGCGCAGGTTAAATGGTCATATTCAGTCAACTCTTACGTACAAATGGGTTCTTGTGAGCTTCCTTCGAAGCTTTGTTTTGGTTCGCTGCTGAACGTCTTGCTCTAAGTTATAGCGTTATTGTCTTCACGAAGCTGCGAAGAAATGTTGGGAACTGTGAGAAGTAAAAAGTTAACATCGATGCTACAATAACTTGTGAGCTTTATAATGAGATAATCTGTTTTATTTCCGCTGTTAGAGGTTCTACTACATAACAAATTTTTTTTCGAACACAGCCGTTCGAACCGGAAGAAAAGTTTTCCTTCTCCCCCTCACAAGCAAATTAAGACAGCAGCACCATAAAATTAATAAAGTCCCAATTTATTTTATAAAAATAAACCGCAATAAACTAGGAAGAGGAAGACGATAATAATTTTAGTCACAAAGGCGTTCTTTTTGCAAGAATTTTCCAATTTACATACACAACGTCATAAAGCAAAAATACAGCATGGAATAATAAGTTTTTTAATGCAATTAAACGAACCTCTGCGCTGAAGGGGAGCGTAAAAAATAAGAAGAGTAAAGGTGGCATGCTCGGTAGGGTGTAGAGCCACTTTAGATGGAAAACGAGGAAGATGTACACATCTATAGCCGAGCAGAAGTGCGGGTAATCGTAGCGCAGACGCAAGAATACAATCGTAATGAGCCAATAGAAGAAACATAAATATTTTTTTAGCATTACAAATGACTCGTTCCAATGAATAGTGTTCGCATAAACAGTATTCATTGGAATAAGTCCTTTATAATGCTTTTGATCGCGGGCGGGTGGGCAGGGGTGTACAGCCGTGACCAAGCAGGCAACAAAGGCTCGAAAAAAAACCGAATGAAAAATTTAACAATAAATGCGAAGTGATTCTTGAAAACTTATGATTTTTTTAAGCCATACGTTTAGCGAGTCGCACTGCTATTGTACTTAAAGAACATTTAACTTTTAAAATGGGAGCGTTTCAGAAGACTTTTATTAGATTTTTTTTGCGTGTGTATATTTTATACCCCGCATTTGTTGAGACGGACAGTGACGACAGATGGTACATGCAGCTTGCGTTTCGGTTGCATAATGTGATATTTTCTCTCTAGCAACATTTCATATTACCTACGTGTATTCCATTCTAAGAGAATACTAAATAATATTAATATTCCCCAAAGTGCCTAATATCCTTGTAATATAACGCGATTCGAAATTAATAACAGAAAGCTGCAAAGAATACGTAAGTACCATGATTCCCGAACTTTGAAATTTCGCCCGTTGTTGTAGATTAAACTGCTATGAGCAGACTCCGTTGAGATTTAGGTACGAGTGCCGACGATTTTCGCTCTAATCAATTCTGACTCAATAAGTTTTTAGCTTTTTCTGATTTAGGAAGTAGACGCCATGCTTGCTTAAATTCAATTCTAATTCGTGGAGGACAAAAGGGAACGCTTGTGGATTAAAAAAAATATATATAACTGATTTGGTAACCATTTAAGTCAATTAAGTCTACCTTAAGGACGCGTTTACAAAATTGACAGGCGTCGAATCGAACTACTACATTGACACGTGTCAAGTGAACTAATTTTGAAACTTTAAAAGTTTTTTTATTTCTCTTACTTCTATGTAATACGTACTTAACTCCGGACTTCATGGAGTGACCTGATGTACTTCGGCGACTGCTACTGGAACTTCTCGACGAGTTGAGCTAGGTGTACCGAGTTTGGGGTGGTTTGTTAGTTATGATGAGACCTTACCTCCGGAATTGATGGAGCGACCTGAAGGTGTACTTCTGTGCCTGCTACTGGAACTCCTCGACGAGTTTGTGACACTTAGGTATTTTTTTTTCTTAGATTTAGATTTGACTATGTCTGCCTACTTACCGTATTTTTAGAAATCTTAAAATATGTTGATAGTAGAACAAAAATTGTTCCTAAACTCAAGCCGATTTCGTAAACATGTCAACGGAAGATCGTTATTACAATATATAAATACAACTTAAAAAAAATGTTTCTAGAATTTGAAGATGAAGAACCAATCTATCTGTATTAGTTATTAATTATAATTGATTTGGTTTAGTTTAGCCACAAAATGTACCGAAAATCAGCAAAATTTGGGCCGAATTGTAAACGCGCCCTTAATGAACTAGCCAGAAAATTTAATTTCTGTTAAACCTGAGATGAGAACTAGTAACATACTTCCACTATTCAATATAAATATTTGCAGTTATGATGCACAATAGTCTAACCTTACCTTTTCACAGTCATCCGCTGTATTCACAAACAGAAAGATAAAATGTCCATTGAAGGTTCAATAACTGGTATCCATCCGCAATCCGCAGTGACCCCTGTTTTATGGGACTCTTGCCCTCTGTATCTCTTTCGTTTGTATGCACTTTGCAATCCTTCAGCTATCACATTTACAATCATTAAACCTTACAGAGTACTGGGATACCTACAAAGAACGTTATGGGGGGATGGCTTTGTTCCTACAAGAGAAGGACTATATTTTATGCAATATAAATCTGTTTTTCCTTTTTAACAAAGGAATGTCGAAATTTAAATACAGTAACCGTTTTACGTACACATAAAAGGTTTAGCAAAAATAAACCTGCAATGAATATTTGAAAGTCACGACGGCAAAGAAAACATGGAGAAAATTAATCAATGGAATACAAAAATGAAGTAAACGTAAGTTAGTTATAAAAAGAACATATTGTTCGAAGGCCAGTCCTCTCGTGACTGCTTGCGGTTACGATGATAATAACATACTACGACTTTTACATCCCTCGATAATACCATATCGATTCCTAATATTCGAACGAGGGTATCGCATTGGCTTTCCATATCTGCGGATATTAAATCTGATTCGGTGAGCCTATCGGGTTAGAGAGTATTGTTTTTTTACTGGCAACATTTTATAAGCGGCCGCCATGTTGTGCGAGAGTATAATATGTCAGTAGCTGGTGAATTTTTTTTTCTAAAATGGAACACTGTGTTCATCAGTGTAGAAGATTATTTTTTGTATCAATTGATTGAAAGGTTTACACTCACTTTGATGGCATTCATTGGCAATCATGTAAATGACAAACTGGCAAGTCTACTGTACTATAAATCATTTTTAATATTTAGAAAACGAGTTTTTTTTCTCATTGTTAAATACCTACTTGGAATGCTTTCAAGACTAACTGTAGAAAAAAAAACAACAAGAACTCGATTCAAGTAAAATTCATTTACACAGTAACCATATAAGATGAACATGAGCTCTGACAGTTGAAACTCGTATCAGAACCGTTTGAAGTGCGCTCGATGTTCCAGCGCCGAGTTTTAACGCACTTTGGGAATTCGGGAACTCGGGGTATGGTTATTTAAGTTGGTGTGGTTCATTAAAATTCAATATCAGAGCGAGTGAGGCCTGATATCGATCGCCGGGGTGACGCGTAAACAACGCACCGGGGACGCCGTGTTGCTGCATCCTGGCGCCCAACATGGGACTAATATACAGTAAATATTCTTGTCCCTACGAACAACATAAACTATGTACACACTACACTACATGGTCAGTTTTCACTCGTGTGTGAATGAAACATCTCTTTGTCGGACTATGTTTGTCTAAAATGTCCTGCGTGGATTTAGTACGGCATTTGCGTACTTTCATCGGTCACTATCACAAAATGGACTGTTGCAATGTTTTAATTCAAGTGGGAAATAATATTTTTGGGTACAGTTGGACAAAAGCTACATACAATTATGGAATTCCCTATCGATTTTCAACTCCACTTGCAATCGAACAGTTCAACAAAACCATTGTATATTATTTATTATCAGTGCGATTAATTAATATCAAATGGCAGGTTGCATTTGCACACAGTAATTAATAGGTAATTAATATTGTGTTCGCGTTACGCTCGGCTGTGCCATGATTACTCAAAGACAATTCAGTACCACCCGAACTGTTGTTGTGAATAACTTTTCATGAATTCAATGAAAATAACTCGAACTATTTATGCTCACAAACAAAACAAAAGCTTTAAATTTAACGGTAAATTGATGAAAATATTTGGTAAACAAGTTTAAATTCACTGAAATAGAAAAATAATTCCCAATATACATATAAATAATGAATGACAATCACTGTTAAGTTTGAAAATGGCAACTTCATTCATTATTATGCAGCTAGTTCATATTAGACTTACTATTTGCCACTGGGTGCATATTCCTTTGTTCGATCTACTTCACAAGCACCTTTGTCATTAAAATGCCATCACAACTGTCTGGTAGTCACATACCCAGTAGGTATGTCGTGTACATTGGCCGAATAAAACGGTCGAGCGGTAACAGATGCGCACACGGTCACATGAGCCACAATGGCCCACAACGGCCCCACAATGGCTTGTCAGCGGCCACTGCACAATACAGTCGGCAAGGCCCCTCAGCGACCGGCACCTCCATTACCGGCCACGGCTCGTCACCGGCTTTTCACATCCAATGCTTACACTGAAAATAACGTTGAAAGCCCGCTATATAATTATTTTCCACCGGCTCAGCTGCGCTTGAGACTATAAAGCAGTTTATTGCCGTTTCGCCAGAGAAGTAATTCTCGGTTTGAACGTGGAGACTTGACTTATATTTTAACGTTATTTTTAAGGGACTGATAAATTTTGTTAAAGTGTGAGACGTTCTTTTTACCTGCTGCAATGATTTTTGGACAAAACAAAGCCATACAAGGTGGATGGGTCACCGAAGCAAAAACGATTACCACGTATTCCGTTCAACATTCTGAACCCTCCCAGATAGAATTTTTTCGTCGGTACTTAAAAAAAACCCAGCCAAGTGCGCGTCGGACTCGTGCACGAAGGGTACCGTACTATTATTTATAGAGACGAGGAAAAAAATCACTTATTTGTATGGGAGCCCCCTTAAATATTTATTTTATTTTGTTTTTAGTATTTGTTGTTATAGTAGCAACAGAAATACATAATCTGTAGAAATTTCAACTGGCTAACTATCACGGTTCATGAGATACAGCCTGGTGACGGACGGAGGGACGGACAGCGAAGTCTCAGTAATAGGGTCTCGTTTGAACCTTTGGGTACGGAACCCTAAAAATCAGCCGTTCCATTTTTTTACCGTATCCTTTCCACCCTGTATTGTAATAGGCACAAAAGCTACATTAATATAAATAATAATTATTTGCTCGTTCAAATCAAACTAACAATGCATTATCCGTGCTTAAACATGAAATCAAAGCACCAGTCGATTCTGCGGTCGCAATCATTTATTGATGATGTTCGGTTATTATAATAACGTGATTATGCTTTAATGCGTGTTCGCCACTAATTAGTGCAAATAATTATCACACATAGAATACATTGCTAGCTTTTAGGAATATGTGAAGCTGAAACAGGGGTCGTTGACTTATGAAAACGTATTCATGTTAGTGCCAATGAGATAGAATTGGTTTCAACGGTGAGTGACAAGTGACAATCGCTAAGAAAACGTCATTTAAATGAAAGATAGACTAGCAAGGCATATTGATATGGCAAGAAAAGAGTTGTTTGATGAGATGACAAGTAATAGAGAAGTATGGAAGAAGAAGACATGCTGCACCGACCCCAAATAAATGTCGATAAGAGCAGTACGATGATAAACTAGCTAGACATAGCAAGCTCAACAGCAAGCTAGACCAAGCTCACCAGTTGTTTGTGACATGCCGAGCTGATCGTTATTCAACATGTTATTTACTTTACAAAGTTTCTTGACTATACCAACACACAGTTCAAAATATAGATACTAAAATGGACCATCTAAAATAACTACCAAGTAAAAACAACTTGAGTATATTTTTGATAGAGCTCTTTCTTAGAAGTCCTAACTAAATATCAATTTACTATATCAACAGACGACACGGACGAAATTGAGAGTCTTTGAAATAAACTTGCAAAAATATACGCAAAAAACTGGGGATTTTACCAAATTGTCTCCTTTTACTGTTTGTTTGTTTTGCTGTTTGTTTGTTTTGTTTTTACTGTACACGTGCAGCTTGTGGACTGACTATACGCAAAAGTCTTACAGCGCCCTTCGTGTCCAGTTCAATAACGCGTTCAGGATGATGTTGGCGCTCCCCCGCTTTTGCAGCGCATCGACTATGTTTGCAGAAGCGCGCGTGGATTGCTTCCACGCCACTATGCGCAAGAGAGGCACGTCGCTGGTGCGGCGAGTGCGGGGGAGCGCTAACAACTTGCTGGCCGCGCTCGCGGGAAGGCTTGATTGCTCCATCATCTCCCACTGTTGTATGCGACATGTGGCAGGCTGATGTGACTGACAGACCTGTTTTTCTTTTTATATGAATTGTTAATGTTAATTAAGTTATTTTTATTTTATTTTTTGTGTTTGGCTTATTATAATGTAATTGAATTAAGTAAATGAAATTGTTTTTAAATGTTGTGTATGTAATGTGGCTGTGTAATTGTATTATTTCTATTATGAGTCAGTGATACTTGAATTAAAAGATTTTTTTTTTTTTTTTTATTTATTTAAAAGAGTATAAAATCGAAATGTATGCAGAACAGTACCTCATAACGAGTTTAGAACGCCAAAAAAATATATTTTAGAAATGAAAATGTAAGTAGTTTGTGTAGAAGTTTAAAATACGAACCAATCTCAAAAATTTCGTTCTTTGTGAAATATATCTGAAAAAACTTGCTCATATTTCAGTTTGTAAATAGCCCGTATTTCACTAAATAAAATTACTAAAACAATGCAGTTTTAACTTGACACTCATCTAGCAAGCGTGTTTATAAAGCTACGATAATAAATGAATGCACACAACATTCACTGAACAAATAAATAATCTACGAAAGCTAACGTAGTTATAATTAATATTGAAAGAGCTTACTGGCAGAAATAAATTATTTAACAGAATCAATAGAATTAATTAAACCCAGCTTTGGCAGTTTTATTGGCGACACTGTTAGCGCAGTGGCTGAGCGATTGACTTTTGTGCTGCGTGTCGCGGGTTCGATCCCCGCACGGAACTAACATTTGTATGGCCAACAGATGTTCCGGGTTTGGCTGTTTGTGTATGTGCATTTAAATGTTTGTAAACGCACCCACGATACAGGAGTAATTATTAGTGTAAAGGTTGCCCACGTTAAAAAAAACTTATTTTACCAGAAATGTTAATATATTACGTTTATAATTGCAGTAAAAAACATTCATGCGAGTATTTTTACGTTAACGAAAAGAGTTCGTGGAAATATGTATGTGTAAAACATGTAATGCGAAGTGTTTCGAGGTTTTTATTATTTCACGAAATATTACCCGCAATAAAGCTCGTGATATTTTTGTCAATTCGGACAAGTAATCCTGTAGAAACAAAATCGGGAATGTTTTTCTACGCGTCGTATCTTTGAAAAAGTTTTACTGCTGGTTTGCTGAACATTTGTAACCAAAGTTGTGCATTTGCATATCTACAAAACAACCAAAAACTGTTCTGTCTATAGGAACGTCTATATAATATTACTAGTAATATAGGTAGTATTGCTGCCCGCGACTTGGTTCGCGTGGAAATTTTAATGGGTATTAGGGGTATGAAAAACAGATGTTGACCGATTTTCAGACCTAACCGATATGCACACAAAATTTCATACAAATCGGTTCAGCCGTTTCAAAAGAGTTTTGGTAACAAACACCGCGACACGAGAATTTTATATATTAGAAAATACAAAATCAACCGAAACAACAGCGCCGCGACTACAAATTCCGTAAACAGTTCCGGCAGTTTTGAAAACTATCAAAAACATTCTTGTAAACTTGCAACACAGTAGACAAACCACATCAAAACAACTGTCTACAAATCCTGTATGATTAAATTCCTCTTGCTCCAGTCATTTGATATTGCAGATTCTGAGAAGGGCTCAATTGCTAAGTCCCTTTTAAATTCAATCGGATCGAGTTCTCCCTCGGCTTAAAAAAGGAATACTTGGTCACAACAAGAGAGGGTCGTGTTATTAATTTAATTGGAATGCCTGGTATGGGCAATCGTGTACTGCAGTGTTTTTGTACGTACCTACATACCTGCTGTATTGTAGGAAATGGTGTATTTTTTTTTAAGTGTCTTATTTGGTGAACGCTGCCAACCAAGACAAGCATGAAATTCCCGAGTTTTTTGCATCAATCACACTCTTAAATTAAGATATAATCGTTTTAAGCTTTGCACTCGCTACTGGAATAAACGTAGAGTTTTCTCAAAACTTAAATCTTAATATATAAATATTTGTCATTATCGTTAACATGCCATCCAAATGTATTTGTTGTCGGCGCAGCATGTCTTCTTCTTCCATACTTCTCTATTACTTGTCATCTCATCAGACATATCATATCATCCTTCACACAGTAATATTCTATTTGTATTGAACCAAGTAAGACGTGCAAGGAAATACCTATCCACAGCATTTTAAGTTACATCAACGACCTTATTGTTTAACGAAGCGCTGGGAACTTGGCGACGAAGTGTGTCGGTGGGAACATGTGGACCATTACTCCATAATGAGCTACTAATAGAATAGTCAAGTTACTTAAATGCATAATAAGGTTAAACGGTTTTATGTGTTTCTGTCATTGTGGCAAGCGACACTTCATTATGATACGGGGCGTCACGGAAATACGATACAGTATGTAATTATGTATATTTCGCACTCAATGTGTCAACATTGTTACCTAAAGTACTAGTGAGAACCATTCATTATTTAAATACATACTTATTCCAACTACCAAAGCTACGACAAAGGGGTAGCCATAAAGAGAAGAAAAAGGAACCGCGGATGAACCGTAACTACCTAATTCCATTGAAATAAAAGAACATCGCAATCAGAAGTGAGTCAGTTTACTATGGCATGGTACTTGTGGCATAAGAATGATATTGTCAGGATGGCGATAATGACACTTGTGAAATTGTCTGTTGGAAATGTAACGAAAAAAAAGTCGTTGATTTTGTTTGTGTCATTGATTTTTTTACCACCGACTTCCGAAAGTAAAAATTTATCCCCTTTTAGTTGTAGTGTCCCACACCAATTCTCATCATTAATTTACATGATAACTAGATGTTCTTTAGGAATCATCGGGCCATCAACAAGCCTAGCTAACCCAAGTATAAATACGTATCAAAGGATAAACTACTCAAGCAAAATTAATAAAAATCATATGGGACTACCGCGCGCGCTTCCTCTATCTAATGAAAACGTTTCGGCCCAGTAATTACGGAGTAATCGGGGAACACTAACTAAAGAAAAAAAAGCCAACCGAATACATAACCTCCTCTTTTTTTAGAATTCGGTTAAAAACAAGATGGCGGCATTAGCTTCATTCCTGTATAGTTATTGCACGCCAGCACATCACCTTTGTTTTTAAAGATGGGCACCAGCGAACTGTTGCACCATTCGTCAGCTATGGCTTCTTCCAGCAACAACTTATTGAAGAATAAAGCTAACCACGTTCACCCGCAATAACTTCCAAACTTCAACTGGTATACCATCAGGTTCTAATGCTTTACCATTCTTCATTCCATTAATGCTATTCTCACTTCATCCATACCACACTAACCTTTCTCACAAATCGAAGGTCATTTAAAACTTAAAATTAACTGGACAAAGATAAGCCGATTATTCAGTTATTAATTAAAATCTTGAAAAGAATTATTTAATCATCTACCAGCGTTTTTTTTCTTATAAAACCCGTTGATTCAGGACTTTCAGTCCGATGGATATCGTGCAATATTTTGAGCACAAAATAAATTCACTTAAAACTTCTTTGAAAACATCAAGCAATTAAGTTCTGACGCAAACGACATAATGATCCCCAACATTTTTGCAGCATACAGTCATTCCAAACCTAAATATCAAAGGCAATTTTGTAAAAGGGCACCAACCTTACCTCACAGCGATATTGAATGAAAGAAATGTAACACGCTTGTGCATTAGCGTCCTTACTACCACGAAGTATTGTGTTACGAGTTCCTGTGCCTCTAAAAAAGTACTAAAATAAAAAGAAAGTTCGCACATAAAAGTGCCGTATCCATGTTAAAGCTGTAAGTATAATGAGATGTTACACT
The DNA here is from genome assembly GCA_949152445.1 of Cerastis rubricosa. Lineage (NCBI taxonomy): Eukaryota > Metazoa > Arthropoda > Insecta > Lepidoptera > Noctuidae > Cerastis > Cerastis rubricosa. The sequence continues at coordinate 6,248,759 of OX424532.1, forward strand.
CCACGGCAACTTTTCTTAAGTAACTAACAAGTAACACGCCTTTCTAGAATGTTTCGCGGCATATGGCGCCTGAGTTTTGTTATAGTTCGCTACGTCTTCAACTTTAGATCATAAATACAAGTTTCGAACACATTGCCGAACCAACTGATACATGATATGAGCAATACTGAAAAGCTGTTCGTTTTAGATATAATATTGGAATACTGAATGCTTTTCTATAGATCTGGTTCGTTACCCCGAGGTTTTCGAACTATAATAATGTATTTTCGTGCTTCATTCATATATCCCTAATTTGCAGCATTTCACATATACCATCATAAATACTCACTACCGAAAAAGGTGACAAACTCAATTTGATTCAATTTAAAGCTATACAAATGGAGCTTTTCATTTTTTATCGATGGTCATTTTTTGTTGTTGTTGTATTTGCAATCCGCAACGCTCTTTGTTCCGTCCAAAAATGATATGACTCTGTTTATACGTTTCGCTATGTAAAGGAAATCAATCAAATATAACCAAATTATATTTTACGTCCGAAGAGCTACTTTGTTAGTCCGGAACTAAGTCAAAAAAACTTATTAAGTAGGTAGCTAGGTACTAAAATTTTCAATCACACTCGAACTCGAAGTAAAACATTAAAAACTCCATAATACTTCTCGTTTTTCAACTCTTCCATTACAAAGTTACGATCCTCCCTTCCTTCAAATACATTAACCAAGGATATCTCACGTGCTTAAAAGAAATTCTTAAACTTTGACTATGTAAAATTCCGAACAACTTTTTAATATCCCCCGAGGTAAATGGACTAACCCAACGCGATATATTTAAGGCCCGTTCGGCTCCTGCGAACTCTAAGTGCCTATTTAGACGAGCATGAGATCAACCGGGCGTAATTCTACTCGTTTCTCTTATTTAAATAAACTTTCATTCGTTGGAAACAAACATAAGACAATTTACTTACGGGTCCTTTTGACTAGATAGATAAAATGCGAAATAAATCTAGTAAAAACCCTCCTAATCTCAGTCATAAGCCTGAGTCTAAAGATACCTTATTCAACCCGTCCAAATAGTTATCTTGTTGATATAAAGCCTTTTTCTAAATATTCTTAGTTCCAACTGAATATAAATAGGTATCTTTCAAGATAATTTTGATGTTCGAAATCTATCTAAAAAGCAATTTGGCATGTTTCTTCGAAACTTAAACGATTTGAAACCAAATGCATAAATTACATAGGGACAAAATAAACAAATCTAAAAGTTTGCTTAGATAAACATCGTTTAAGTATCTGCAGGTTTATGGGTCTCATCAATAGTGCGTCGAGGTCTTATCGTGTTGGTTAGTCTGCAAGATTTATGAAGGCAATCCAATAAACATTGGACCAGTATTAAATATATCTAAGGAGTCGTGTGCAACATTTCTTCTACCATACGGTCGACCATTGCGGATTTTTTAACATCCGGTAATTTAAGGCCCCTTTAGGATAATTTTATCGCAGCAAGGAACGCAACGACAGTCAGTCACTTCGAAGCGATAAGGGCATCAATACATCTCAATAATGAGGACATAACCAAGCGCAAGTATTTCTTGTACTTGTGATATCCATTGATCCAATGAATGAACTATTTAAGCCAGTCACAATTTATTTCGCAGTTCGTCGAGTGCATACGGAACAAGGGCTTCCCAGAAGAAAGTTATCGGCAGCGAGTTTCACAATACAAACGCCCACTGTGTCTTGTCTACACCTACCTACCGCTCTTTTTGCAAACAAAACGTGATTCCATACATTGTTCAGCTTCGTAAACAATCAATATTTGCAACTACTGTTTCTCTTTTTCGTTTGGTTAGTTGGCCGATTGTCGATGCTAACGAATTGTGAAACCGCCCGTTATCATTTGAACTACGTTCTTACTATCTTTCGTTGAAACCTTTATTTCATCGCTGTCATTCGGGTCTTTGGTAATGATGTCCATAAAAATATAGGTAGCCACCGTGTGTCCAACTACGTGGTGAAGGCAGACGTTTATGGCGATGTCGCCGCGCGTCGTCCAGTAACCGCATAATTTTCGCATCTTGTCGGGGCGCAGTCGTGGCCGTGTCGCAACGACGCCGTCACGACACTCAACGACCGGCCTGCGGACAACTGCGCCACCAAATGTTCGCACTTCGCTGTCTCGCTACCAAATAAATGCAAATGAATTGATACAAACGAGACTCGACATCGACTTTTTTCGTTTCCGCTACGATGTTTTCGTTCGAGACATTTTCTTTGTTTATGCCTCGATACTTTGAGTCAATAAGAGACTTAACTGTACCAAATGTTCTAAGGCTTCCAATAAGGCCACGATATCTTAGGCTCGGTTCTATTTCTGTACGGTTTCGCTGATCCAGTTTGGGTGTTAAAAGGTCATGTTTTGGGCATACGTCACACGATTTTCTGCAAAGATCTAAGCAGGTCACTCACAAACGAGGTCGCAAGAGGAATTATTATGTGCTAGGGACAATAAGCTCTCAAGGGTGTTGCTCCTGTCGACTTAGCGTCGTGTTGTGACCTTTGGCGCACCTCATTTGAATAATTTCAGAGCAGACGACCAACGCACCAGCATGTAGAGTAGTAACACAATTTGCAACAAGATTTAATTTGCATACTTTGCTTTACAAGTTTCATTAAAACATCAAAACACTGAAGCTCAGGGTAATTTGAATAACGAACACGACCGAGATTGTAGCTCACATATCATTGTAGCCGCGCTTTCTGTAAAATAAGGCGGCCCTGTCGTGCAATTACGAATCCGCAACGATAAAATGCGAGTTCCACTCACACGCCCGGGGATCCGCACCGCGAACATGAAGCACTAAACCTACTCATAATAATAGCTAAACTTACAGAGCTACTATCGTCACAACACATAGGCACATACAATTAGAGAATATCACATATTAATTAGTGAATACTTATGTAAACAAGAACAAGCATAGTGCTCTGGCAAATTAAGCAAATTAATTGTTGATTAATCCTTTGTCGCATTAGTGGAAACTGCTATGCGGTCGGATTGGTCAGAACAGAACCCTTGATCAAGTCGATGCGTGCCCATCAGTCATGCGGTACCTGACTGACGAGGGATGACTCCGGCTCCAAGGACGAGAGCGCGGCGGACTGCCCGCAAGCCTATCATTAACGCTCGAAAAGGCGCATGCCCGAGCATTAGTCAAGCGCACATTACAATTACTTGACGGATCATACTGGCGGACCGGCTCGGAGGGGAGAGCAGATTTTTTATCACGTTTAAAACAGAGTATTGAATCATTGTAATAAGATTTATTTTTACATGTCACTACTTTTATTATTGAGAATGTCTGAGAGCAAACCTAACGCGCTTAGTATGAAATAATAAGAGGAGCCGACCGGCTTCCTCTGATGACGTACTGTTCCGCGCTCGCACGGCGGACCAGCTCCGATTGCGTGATCTTTCACGCTCGCGTAGTCGGCCGGCTCCGATTGCGACCGCTCTTGCATCGAATATAAAACTTGGACTGCGCGGAACTGGAGGTATCCCATTCGTCCGGCTCAGAGTGCATCTGCTCAAAAACACTGCTTTTCTAGCCCGTCTATGTGAAACGGCTGTCGGCTCCGGCCAATTCCAAGCGTATAACTAGCGCCGGTCTGTGTGAAAAAAAGAGCGCCGGCCGATGCTCTCCGAGCCGGTCTGTGTGAACGGACCCTAAGGACTCTTCGGTGTAAAAAACTCAATTTTCAGTATGGGGACAATTTAACACTTTAGAAACAAACTTTGTATTTTTGTAGTGCCAAACAAACAAAAACTGATTCATCCATCAGTCTTAAGCGCTGATGAAGCCATATTACTAAATTAAATGTCAGAAAAAGTTTTTATGAAGTGCCCAACATGGCAGACAGCAGCCAAAGTTTTTATAAAGGTCGTAAACGAGGCAGATAACTCAACTTTTTAGCGGTACAAATAAAAAGGAGCGTAAAATATGATAAAAAATTATATTACAAGGCTAACAAATTGTCGGTGGGGTTAATCGCCATTCGCTCGTTACTTGTTCCAAGGCGTTGCTGATTAATTGTGGCAAGTTTGCCGTTGTCCGCAAGGACGTCGACCCTACGCAGATAACTGCGGCGCGGCTAGCTCCTAACTAGGCATGCGGGGACACTCTCTAAGACGTGTGACTGACGGGGGAACATCCACTAAATTGCTTTATATCGAAGTAATGTGTTTGAGAACCGGTCTTATTACTCTCGGGACTGAAGGGATTCTTGCGAACCAACATAATGGCTAATAACCATAATACAAAATGTCTTCACTGACAGCCTCATCTATCGCTGACGTGAAGAAATATCAGAGATAATATTGCAAACAAAATAATTTTTATTACTTATTCGAAGTCTATGCTACGTACACAACAGAACGACAGTCGACACATAGGTACTTACAGCCATAATACTACCATCAAGTTCTTAATCAAGCCGGTGTTGATTGTAGTATAAATTAAATATAAAATTTAAGTAGGGTCTATAAAAGGCAGTTTATGTCAACCTCGCCGGTCGGATATTGGCAGCGCATAAGTTTCAATATTGAAGCTCATTCCGAAACGAACGAACGAGTTTATTACAGTAAACATGACTCATAAAGCCAGATCACTGGGCTAATAAAATGGCTACCCCTCGCTGTCTGCGAAAATACAGCGCCAGCCCAAACAGAACCCCATGACGGTGACCCTTTCCCATTTGTGCCCACGTCGGGGCTGGGGGAGACAGGGATGAAGTATGGCCACGTTTGGATCCTCAACAACAATAAAATCCGCAACAAAAATAGCGCAGAGCGCCAACAAATTACTAACGGACCAAAAACATGTTTCCTATACAAGATATATGGCGCTGTGCAAAGGGAGCTCTGAGGAAGTCAATAAATATATCCCAATAACTTGATTACTGCAGAGCCTTTGATGGGAATAAATTTACTGCTTGGAAACAGGTGCTGCTGTACATTAGGAGGCTCCACACGCATATTCAGACACACTTAATGGCTTTCTTGATTTATTTAACTTTTCAATTTTGTGTTTGACACGCAACCCAATTAACTTTAAGTACCAAGGGCGCTAGAAGTGGTCAATGACGATTAAACATTCCGGGACAGTTTTTCAGGAATGACGATACGAATTTCCCTTTGTTAGATAGCATTTTAGAGACAATTCGTGTCTATAAAAGTCAGTTTTAAGGGTTTTGTCGTTTCTGTTATCTTTGCCTGTGAGGCTTTTCACTTTCAAAGTATAACAATATTTATTTTGGTTACTTATAAATAGAAACCATACTTATGTATCTTTACAGCGCTCGCTCGAAAATTTCTTTGTTTTCTCAGTATCCATTAGGAAAACAAAAGCATTAAGTTTTAAAGTTTTTACCGAAATAGTATTTTTATAATTCTATTAAGTTGATGCAAGTTTCGCTAGTTACCGTAAACTTTGCAAAATAATGTAACGTGTTCCCAAACGTTGGTCACAAATCTTGGGGGATAAACAAAATGCCTGAACCGCGTCACCAATAAAGCTTACCCTGGATGGAATTGAACGTTTTTAGCGTCACCGGGACGTGTGAAATGCGGCTGCCCTTTATAATATTCACGAGGATACGTGGCAAAAATGTTCGGTGACCTCGAAATGGGGCTTTTTCCCGGAGGGCTCTCGCCGAGTCAATTTCGTAACACTTTGACCCTAAAGGTGGCGAGGAACGCTGCCTAAATTATCTTTGGGACGACTTGGAAAAGAGGTCACCTGTGTGATAAATAGTTAAGCCCAGGTTAATGGCTTGGACGTTAGTGCAAAGTTGTTTTGTGGCTGGATGTTTAGTAAACACTTTGCATTCGGAGAAACTAACAATGGCTTCAAGCTTAATTGCTTTAGAATTGTCCCTCACAGTGCCATTTCTGCAAAAATTTTGAACAGTGAATGGTAAATTCTGCTTTATGTGTTAACCTCTATGCGCTGACATTTGTATGCGAGCAAAATAATTTATCTAGCATCCAGAACTACAAACAGTACAGTATGAATTAGTGAGTGTTACAGAAGTCGGTAAATCAGGAATGGTTCTTTGAACCATCTGCTATACATTTGAAAATTTCCGTTGCTTTGGGGGATAATATATTCGTGTGCCCAAATTATCTCGGTCAGAATAATTTACAGTGTCAAAGCCGACTAGTGAATGCGGTAATTTACGATTTTGCGCTAGTTGTGCGAACGTAATTACAAAAACAAATGTCTAAGTCATTGACTCGTGGTCTGTGGACATGGACATAGCAGGCCCAGTGTAGCATGAAGAGAGAAAGTAGGCCCGGGCTCATAGCATCGGGAATGTACGCAAATCGGGTTTCGATTTCTATACAGCCATGAATTTGAACAGGTTTGTATAAGAAAGTAAAAAAGGTACAAAAAAAGGCTGTGTGATTATGATCGCGCATGCTGCGAGTTATTGGCTTACGGAAGTTTTTGTCTTGTTTGGTTGGTACACAGAGGATGACTACGTTGCCATTATAATCAATGTTGTTGTAACAATAAACTTAGAACTAGTTCTCCAATGCTCGTGCTCTTCACTAATATAATCCGAATGTACTACTGTAATACGTGTCCACAGTTTTACATAATTATGTACTAATAGATAGTTAGAGGTACCTAAGAGTATTACATTACGAGTATAGTAATGATCTACCATTTCTACGTTGCGGTTGCTGGCAACATTCCGATTAAAATAATACTTTGTCCGCTAAAGAACAATGAAGGTTGTAAAACATGAATTTTATTTCACACCTTTTTTGTTTCGGTCAAAAGGGCAGTAGTTAATCGATATGAAAATAATTACTGAACAAGTTTTCATGTCACAATTTATAACAAAACGTTTAATTGGATATTACATAAACAGGTGTTCTGGTTAATTAAGCCGCTTTTGAAAAACGCGAATTGATTTCCCAGAACACGGATATTGCCAAAACAATGTGAAAAACTGATAAAACGCGAACGAAACAAATGCCGGCAGCAATTAATAATAAAAACGTCGGATCGTTCCAGTCGCACGAAATATCACATCGCCTCGATACTATAAAGCATGTACTGTCTAAAACAATCTCAAGAGCCAGTAATAACACGGCACATAATTCAGTGAGGTTGGGAGTACGGTCCCCAGTGGAAGGTAGCTACAGAATACATAAACAGTTCAATTTAAAGCCCCAGTAATGCATGAGGGAGTAGAGAACTTCGGCAATGAAAGTAATGAACCCACTGTTTTAGTTCGCCTTTACGAGGTGCCTGCGGTTGCCGCCTATCACACCGAACCGTAACGATTCACACCTCGACGATTCGGTCTTTCCATTACCGCAAGTTGGAAACACTCATTATGTTTGAAAACGTTTCTGTCGCTCTCGAGCATCGGTGTAAGTTGAGGATTATACGCGAAACCATTATACGAAACTTAATCCTTAATGTCAACGCACTTAAACAAATCTAAATAGTAAATAGCTAATTATAAGGCACAACAAAGCCGCGTCCTATTAAAGGTTTAACAATATATATTTAAGGTATAATGGCAATAGCAGACTTTAGATTTTAGGATAATAATTGGAAATTTAAGTCAAAGTTACAAACTTAAATTGCACTTTGACCTTTGGTAATCTTTTGAATTTAAACTGGTAGCCCTTAACAATGAAATTAGGAAAATAAATAGGGGCTTAAAAGTTATAATGTAAACGTCTATTCATTAAATCAGAGATGCCATTACAGAAGGTGAATTATGCGGAGTACTTAGAAAACTAAACTTGGCACAAGGCCTAATAGATTTTGGTTGTTGAACGGAGGGGAATCAAACCCTCATTCATTCCTCTCTCCACACACAATTAGACACAATCTAAACAAAACGACGCGCCACCATGGCATCAGCGTTAGTCATACTAAGTTGAAGCAAACATTAACTTACCAACTTGAGTCAGACGTTTCTGAGCGTGCAATAATTCTGTTATACAGCCTCCTTCTATGTTAGAACATTAGTATTCATATAACTGCCACACGATCGGTGTAAATAGCCATTAAGATTAAAGTGTGTATAAGAGCGCAGCTGGGCCGTCCGCGGAGCAATCCCATTCAGCCGCAAAGTGGCAACACTAGGCGAACAATCCCTCCCGGAGGTGTCTGTGCCCCGACAAGAAAAAAAAACTAAAACTGAACAGGGGGAGTACTGCGGCTTTTGGACCCTAGACATTTGAACCGAAAACGTTCGAAAATTAAACAGAATTTTTATCGTTTCAGTGAATGAAAAGACCGTTTAGATTTCACCTTCATTATTAAAATTCTGATCAATACTACCGATTCTAATTACGATTACAAAATGCATGTGTGTGTGTTTGCAAGTCGAGACAAATTATGCTGATAAAGCGGCATTAACAAAAAATCAGAACCGAAACCAAGATGTTGCATAAAACATAAAATTAAGCCGATAGTTGATTGATAAATAATTTATTTAGTGCACACCTCGAACCAATTCGAAATGTGCGCAATGCGGCCCTAATCAAAAGAGCATTACCAGCAGCATGTTACACATGTATAAAACATTTCGCACACAGCATATTTATTTACCAAGGTTCGATAGCCATTTAACTGCTGTATACGCGAATCAAACGGTTTCAACTGTTTGATTACATGTTTATGTATAGGAAGGTACGGACCTAACTGTACATATACGTATAAGTCACGGGAAAAACATGCACGAATTTGCACAATGCCAGTGAATCTACAAACGATTTTCGTCCTAAAAGGCCCTCACATAAATTAATGTTGTATCAGAGAGCCCGCGTACATATCGTCGCGGCAGTTAGAGTCGAGAGCTAGGCGGAGGGTCCGGAGTGGCGTGTAGTGGCTTCCTCTTGTTCTCTAACCCAATTTGCAGTAAAGAGGGCTTCTTGATAGTGCTTTGATTTCATTTCGAATTCGACCACTGAAGTGCGGATTACCACTGACTGTCGTGTGGACTTTAAACTTTAACTTGATTCTACGAAATAGGAAATTGAGTTATGGTAGTTTCTTTCCTGAGTGATCGCAACCGCCACTAGCGCAGACCACTGGAAAATGGGATTTCTGTGTTGATATAAAAAGAATATTTGTATTCATGGAGAAAAAATACTTTAAGTGGTTTTTACAACCACATGCAGATTTCTTCATTACCACTAAAACACCTTATTTTAAAACATAAATGGTCCAACATGAAAAGCAACGAATATCATTTTGGTTAGTGTCCGATTCTTCTGAAAGGCGAAAAATCTCTTTGATTTCTGATTAATTTCCAATGAACACTAAAATGATTAAATATGTTAAATCGACGACTTCAAATAATCAGACATTATTTAAATTCTTAAACTAGAACTATCTTTTGTTTAAATTATCTCATTATTCAGTGAAATGGGGCTAAAACTAAAACTTTTGTCGTAAATTGCGATAGAAAAACCAGTAAATAGGAATCGGATCACTATTGTTTTAAATAGACAAAAGCCTTTGAAGAAGAGTTTAATAATACTTGGCACCTAGCTTATGTGATACTCCGTTCCTTGCGAGAACTTACTGAAAGGGGCCAAAAGGTCACAACCAACAATGGGTACTTATGGCAATAGTTTCCTAGACCTAAGTAAGATACAAATAGAAGCTGTTGCTATACCTTTATTAATAAACTAGCTGTCCGGCGCAACTTTGTTTGCGTCATATTTTCCCCGTTTTCGCAACATTTTTCATTGGTGCTCAACTCCTATTGGTCGTAGCGTGATGATGTATAGCCTTTAGCCTACCTTGATAAATGGGCTATACAAGGTGTTGTTTTGCAACCTCGTCAAATTCAAGGAGGTTTTTTTTTAATTTCTTATTTTCGGAAATCGGTAAGTGTGAAACTCCCGTGTTTTAAACGCGGCCCACCTGAATCTTGCCCTATAACCGCGCTTCCACACATACAAACAATCTCAAACGTTTATTCGATAATTTCTTATTCCCTAAACCACGTTAAAGGGGTTATTCTGAAATACTGACAAACTCAAACAACCAAAAAAATCAGCGTGTATTAATAATTAACTAGGTAACGTAATTTTAGCCTATTATTTATGTCTTTTGTGACAACCTCCTGAATTTTGACGAGAATGCAAAACAACACCTTGTATAACACTGAAAGAATTTTTCAAATCGAACCAGTAGTTCCGGAGCCTATTTATTGCAAACAAACAATCAAATCTTTCCTCTTTATAATATTGCCTCGTTGGTCTAATCTTCGCAATCGCGACTTCTAAGCATGAGATTCTAGGTTTGATTCCCGGGTCGGCCAAGTTGTGGTTGGGTTTTTCCATTAAGAATTTCTCAGTTGCAGCCTGCATTTGTGCACGGTTGACGGCAATAGGCTCGCCCCCTTTTAGATAGGACGTAACATAACAGGTGAAATGTGGGTGTACTATTAAGTACACCTGTGCTTAACTCTTCGGGGATTGCAGGCATGATGTTATGTTTCTGTATACCGCTAGAGTTTAATTAAATAAACATTCCGTGTATTCATCTCAAGAGAACACACAAACATTTATGGGCTGAATATAATAAGTGAATACCAAGTACAGACATGTGTTGCCACTTTATATATTTATTCTGTCTCATTACTGTGGCACTTCGCCGGGACAGGCAGGCTCGAATGACGCCTTTGCCAAGGGGTCACCTTAATTTAGCAGCAACCCTTTTAGATGTCCATGTTTACTCATCTATTTTTGAGTTTACTAACCTCTTATTTTTGCACATCGCTTCTTTTCTGCGCTAGAATGTAAAAATGTGATTTTTGTTTCAGTTTTGCTATATTTTGTTTTACTAGTGATGTTGCCAAAGTGTCCTTACCTTAGATCTGCACTTTATTATAAAAGACATTGAAAATAGCTGCGATTAACGTGGCCTAAACAAAAAACTAAAACTACTGGGCCCGAATAATTTGAAGAAGACGTACCATCGATACGAACGAAGAAGAAGATTAATAAATACTCACAAAAAATAACGACATATCAACAAATGAGCAGCATTTTAACAAAATTAACAACAAGTGCCATCATCAATCTATCCTGTAGTAATTCTGCTTTGAGCGTTGATTTTGTTTAAATTAAATAAACGTTGATTAGAAGCGATTGGAACAGCTATTTTCAGAGCGCATATACAGGCTGATAAATAAATCATTAAACGCGTTTAAACAACTGGTGTTGGTAGACTGAATTTTTTGACGAAAAGAATAAAAAAGCGTTCTGGGAAGTGTGTGATTTGCCGTTGTAGCTTTTATTAGTAACTATATGTCGGATTCAGTCAATAGTACGGACAGAAAATGAATCGAAAGCGCGCCAAAGGTGGCATCAAGCGACAGTACTTACCAGTCTACCCACACCTAAGCGCGCTTACTACAGAGTCGTGATGTTTCGAGCTCGCTGCGGGGAGGACAGTCAGTGTCTGATTGCGGGGGAGTCAAGACGTCCCGAAACTGTAACCCGATTTATTGTGCCTAGTGTTATTATGTTAGATTGTAATTTCAAGTTATTTGTTAGTTGGATAAAAGCAGTGTACCGTGTGTAGTGTGTGTTTTCATTGCACGAAACCCATGTTCTGCCCACAAGATGACCGAGTCTGACGGAATAAAATCATCTAACTGCGACATATATGAAACTGCGTTTTCACAGTTATTAAAATGATGATTCGTTTAAGCAAGTTATAGAATATTGACTAATAAGCCATCAATCACATGCCACTAATAAATCTATTGTGTTTGTGTAACCTGTATTTGCAGCTTGCTGAAACATAAATATTTCAATCCATTTAAACAATGTCACATACACTACACTAGCTACTAACGCACTTGTAATAACTAAATTGTTTCGACTAAAATGTTCGTTATTTACCGAGCAAACATTTGTGGACACAAATATTATAACTGTTACTGTTACAATTTGTTAACAAAATTTATTCATTCCGTTCGTTATGTGGCCGTTCAATGTATATATTAATTCTACTTTATTATTCAAAAACGAGTCCCCCTTATTACTGTAATTGGAATGTTTGGTTCAAGTGAGAATAAAGACTGTAATTGAATATAATTTTCCTTTTCCATTAATACCGTGTTTAATTATGGCTTTCCGTTACTAAGAGGAAACACGTTAAATCGATGAGTTACACCTACATTCTGGAAATTAAAATTGCTATATTAAGATACCGTAGAGGAAAACGAGAGTATCTACCAAGATTTTTGTTAGCTAGCTATGTATGTTCAAGTCAGATATCGGTCTCGCGGGAAGCAGCTGAATACTAGCAATTTACATGGAGCGACTGCCTATCTGTCATCTACAGCTCAGTGTCACTGGGTAATATAATACTCCTTGGTAAGGCAGACTGTCAGTTTTACGAAATAAACAAGTCAGTCTTATTTTAGCTTTTCCATCATCAAATTAACACGGTTTGTCACAATATTTACTACAAAAGCACTACGCTAGAGTGTAAAGAGTAAACACGGTGTAGCGGTCGACACTACAAAAGCAACTTACAACAAAACTACAGCACCATCTACTGCAGCGCCATCTATGACAAAACTGAAGAACTAATATGGTCTGTATCTCACAAACAAAGTTATCCTCGACTTAAGACTATACAAGGTGTTGTTTTGCAACCTCGTCAAATTCTAGGAGGTAACTATGCTAATGATTCTCGACCCGAATCAATAATAAAATGAGTAGGTAATTTTCTTTTTTTTATTTATTTACTGAAATCGGTAACTGTGAACCACCCGTGTTTTAAACACGGGCTGTCTGATCCCTGCCTTATAACGTCGCTTACACACAAACAAAAAAACCTCAAACGTTTTTTCGATAATTTTATAATCCCTAAACCATGCTATGGGGGTTATTCTGAAATATTGACAAATTTAAACAACAAAAAAATGCAGTGTTTTTTATTAATTTACTAGGTACCGTAATTTATATTGAATATTTATGTCTTTTGTGACAACATCCTGAATTTTGACGAGGATGCAAAACAACACCTTGTATAGGACGACAACAGCTGTGGGGCAGTTACCCACCAGACATAACACCTGTCTGGTCGGAGGATCTGCCCTTTCTTTGGGGGATGAGGAACTTGACACCCTGTCCCTCACATCCGGTAAAACGGTTTTTAGATGCACAGAGGTGGACGCATCCATGCGGAAGTAGTTCGTACGAGTCGTGCGAAAGACGCCATTGTGCGCCAGACGAAACAACATGGCCGACAGTTTTGTGATCATCCTGTGACGTCATCACACTCGGTCTTAATGCTGAGTTGTTCCAAATTAGAATCGTTTCGTATTTGCTTACGGAAGTAGTCTTTTAATAGAGGTGAACGGTCGGGAAAGTGGTCCACCAAATGGAAAGAGCAGTCTCGTTGGTCTGCTGCTGAGCATGATGTCATGTATTCGGTTCCTAAGTCGGGTGAAAAGTTTTTGCGTCTTTCCGTCAGGAAGTCTAAAAACTACTCAAAAGGAGCACGGAGTCTGGATGTGTGCCTGGTTGGTGGCAATATGACCGCGCCTTATTTCATGGGACTTAAATATAACTGGCGAAATATGGTTGTAAGACATCTACCTAAATCTTCGGCCATAAACATGATGAAAGGTCAGCTTGAAGCCTGACCGAAATCTTGACCTAGGTCACGAGAAGTTTGAGAC